>OW569405.1:57625364-58996976 GCA_937654795.1 Cistogaster globosa
AAAGTAAAAGCTATGCGCTAGGTAGCGTTATGCTAATTTAGGTATGTCTGTAGGGTTAATGCAAAAATACCGAAGAAAATCGCCAATTGTCTTGTAATAGATATGGCAAAAGGGTTTAAAAATCGCCATATTGATTTGTATTTTATACATTCGCAACTACATACATTACGGAAATGTCTAAGTGCTCTTTGTGATTTGAATATTACAAATTTTTATAAATGACTTTAAACTTATTAATTTCGTAATATATTTTATATCTTGTTATCTTAATTTTTTTAAGCTTATTTTCCTATAATGATACAATCTCTGTAGTTTTATTTTTATTTTAAGGGAATTAATTGATAGATAGCAGTAAGGCGATCTTGATGCCATCAAGCTGTTTAATGTACATAATTAGCTGTTGTTATTTGTCAAACTATAAGCATTAATAGGGAAGTTAGCTGTATAATTCTAGGGCTTAAACTACTACAGTTTCCAAGTTACACGATGTAAAATATTTGTTTTGTATAGGAAGTACCACGCCTACTGAATATATAGAAAAATATATACCATTCTCTAAGGACTGGTTCGCTGGTAAACAACAGCAAAAATTAATAGAAAGATCGTTGCTAGCTATAGCTTCCCGACAAACAACTTAACAAATTTTATGCTATATATTTCTATGTATGTGTGTTTATATGAAAATAAACAGAAGACAGATAGTGGTCCTAAACAATAACCACAAAACAAGTTTTTTGACATAGAATTTGATTTTAGTAACCACAAGTTCTTTTTTTTAGGTTGTAAATAATATACATAAGTTTTCGAAACCCTTTCCATTGTTGGTGCCCTTGAACAAAAGTGAATAAGTTGTTACTTCACCCCTAAATGCGTGTAAACAGAATAAATGAGAGCAACCGTTGTGTTATGCTGATAGAGGTGTGTGTATATTTCAACTTTGATGAAAAAGAGCGACTACTTCAAGTCTCGCCGCAGTAAGCTTGTAAAAGCGTCAGAGACAGGTACACAAATTTATGTTTCGTAAGAACCCTTCCAACCATAAATTATTTTTTTATATTTATGTCTCCGATGGGACATGAAATCATGATCTTTTGTTTTAAGCAGCCATCAGACACCTTTACCGGCGCAATCAACTTATTTCCTCAACATGTAATAGCGAACTTTTCTTTTTTATTCTATTTTTCCTCACGTTATTCTTCGTTTAGGGAATTTAGTTTTCTCAAATGGATATTTGGATTTAAAAAAAATAAGAAGAACAACAAAAGTCATAAAATTAAACTCAGCAGAACAAGTGGTTAAGTGAACTCGTTATGCGCAAAAAAACAGTAATAAATGTAATTATTTCTCGACGTTACAAACTATTAATAATGATGAAAATTAGCAAGGTAAATAATATGTGAAAAAAAGTTGTAAGTCCTTTTCTAACAATATTAAAATGCAAAATTGAACATTTTCATAAAAACTTTCCAAAGGCCTAAAACTTTATGACAAGTCCAGAATCGATATTTAAAAAGGCTTGTGAAGTGAAGCGTCAATAGCTAGTCGCAAAAGAAATTAATAATAACGTAGCGTCTATCATTTTCACGACAAAAATTTATCAAGTTTAGACTTTTAATAATGTTATTGCTCGTTAATATAACTTTGTCGAACCTTCGACTCAGATAACTTTGTCTTAACAATAAACATCAACTAATTGTAGTTTCTTTTTATTTACTTTTTTAAGAATATATTTTTCGTCAAAAATAAATTTTTAAATTTTAATAAAAAGCGAAGAAACCCAAGGAAAGTTAAAAATAACTTAAAATTTTACGAATTGTCATGAAAATTAATACATACATACATAAGTACATTGCATCGTCTCCTAAGCACTGATATAAACAAGAAATTGACAAATGTTCTGCAGATGTTTTGTTGCGTGTCATAAACAGTTTTTGTCTGGTCAGTTATGCTGAGTATGTAAGCGTCCCGTAATAGATAATGTTTAAAGAAAGACGAGAGTTTTAATGGGCCAATAGATCTAAACTTGCTCAATAACATAATTGCCAAATGTTCGGCCAGCAAGTGCAACGACTGCAATATATTTATAGTATATATTTTATAGTATTAGCTCATGCTTCTCGCCAACATATATCGCATATATGCATATTGCATGTGACCTCCCTGAACTTGATTACTTACAATGTTAAATTTTCCAGATTTCTTTACTCTTAAATACTTGCCGTGGGCGTTAACATATCAAGTTTTTTAATAAGAACTTTGTTTTCTTGTACAAAGTAAAAGAAAAAAAATTAACTTAATATAATTTAAATTTAAGTTGTATTACGAAGGAAAAATTTTGCCAATTATGAGCGAAAAATTATATCTGGCAAATGTTCCATACGATAGATGTCGATTCTTCATCAAAGTTTTCAATCATCTTAAAAAAAACTGTCCAATCACGCCTCCACATGAGATAACGCACCAAACAGTGAAATGTTGATCATGCAAAAGCTTCTCAATAATTGCTCTAGGATTTTCAGAAGTCCAAGTGAAACACTGGCAAGTGATAATTAGCTTCGTCAGAAAAATTACAAATACGTCAAAAAACTAAATATCAAAGCTCCCATGTTGTTGGTGTTGCCATAATTGAGAAACAAAGTTTTTGTTAAAAAAACCCTTTCTTTAATAAATCGAAATATAGGTCAAGCAGCGATAAAACACAGGTAATATGTGTATATCACCAGGAAACGAAAACCTTGTTTTGTTTCCCAAACAAGCATCGAACTAAACAAGTCCCTAATTCAAAAGGAACAAACAGTCAAATACTTAGAAATAATACTCGATTCCAAAACAAAATTTAAAGACCACATACCAAATGTTACAGAAAAGATTAATATTTAAGGTCATCTACTGAACCTTTTTATAAATTGATAGTTAAGATTTTTTTTCTTTTTTTTTGTTCATTATTTTTTAAGATAAATATTAGGTACACTCAGAAAAGAAACACTTTAAACTCACTTTAAATCCAGTACAAGGGACTTTAAAATTAAAAATTTTCATGTATGAAAACCAGCCGTATTGAAAAATATTTAATTTTAAAGTTTACACTTTAAAATGTAAATTATTAATGTTAGCACTTTGAATATTAAAGTGAAAATTTTACATTTTTAAATGCACATTTTCGAATACAATTGAAACACTTTTAATTTTAAAGTTCACACTTTTAACCCAATTTAAAAGTGTTTGTATTTAAATTAAAAGTTAACACATTCAATCTCAAATTAAAAGCGTTAGCTTTTATTTTAAGAGTGAACGCTTTCAAATGCAATTTAAAAACGTTCACTATAAAGGAAACAAAATATTTTTTGTTGTTTTTAATTCACATTTTTTTATTGAAACATATTTAAATTTATTTTATATTTATGAAATAACTTAAGTATAACGCATCAATAATTCATTAAATAAAATAACTTAATTTTAGTTTAAAAAACATATCAATTTTTTTTTAATCTTGCATATGTCTTTCCATTGTTAATTTGATGTAAATTCATAGGCAAGCTTGTAAAATGTGAAATGTTAGTCAGTTTTAAGCAATTTTCTTTTATACCAGTCTCGTAAGATTGAAAATGTACATTGAAGTATATCTCTATTTGGCAATATATGCACGTGTTTTAAATGTCTTATTAGCACATCAACCTTATTAAATAACTAAAAACATCTGAAACATTATGACAATAGAAAAATTTACAAAATTTAATTTTTTTCATTCATGTGTGTTAACAATGAAGTAAGATATGAACTTTTTTAATCAAATTTTGAATCTAATTCATAAAAATACTTTTGGATAAACATCAATGGCATTTCGCAGATCTTAGGATATTTAAGATTAAATACATGAAATATTTTAAAGCATAAGTCTAAACTTTAGATAAAAGAATTTAGTTTGTACAAGATTTCGTCAAAATAAATATAAAAGGTTTTGAGGTCGTCCACATAGTCTCCTACCACAATTATAAACGGCTGTACAGTCAATTTATTATAATAGTATTTACCGATAAGTTATTTTATTCGTCTTGAGTAATCGCTAATTGTTGTTAAATGCAATACGAAGCTTTCATTAGCATCTTTAATGGTGGCTTTCTTTTTTGTATTTCCACCTGCACTAAATCTTGCTGAAGGCAGCAGAACTGAATTGAGAAGATTTGTAAAAATATAGTCTTGATAATCTGAAAAAAAATTATTTAGTGTTATTTTATTAATTAAAAAAAGTCCATAATTGTTACTCACCAACTTTTTTCGTCGTTTTTGCTTGGTTCAGAAGATCTATTGATTGCTGATTCCGTATGTTGACATCGTAGTAATTCACTATCCTGGTTTTAAAATTATCCCACTTTTTTTTTTAAAGATTACCTTTTTGTGGACAAATCAAATTGAAATCTAGATTAATCTAAAAAATATATAAAAATTTGTATACGAGTATCTCTGAATTTTGTGTTACAATTATTTTTAAATAAATACCAGAAATGGAGCTCTGGAATCTTTTAAAATTAGCCACTCCTGCAAAAAATATGAATTTGAGCGATCTGCCAAATCCTTCTTTCGAAATGTAAATGTTTTTTGCCATTTGTCGATAACCTCATTCCAATTACTGGCATCTTTTTAAGGCGAAGTTTTTAAACATAACGACAGCGTTTCATCAACTTCAAAATTTTCTTCCACGAATGGATCACGTACTTCACTCGAAAGAGATATTTCCGCTGATGGACTACTCTTTCTAATTTTTGTCTTTAAGTTAAAATATTTGGAATAGAGCTTGCCTGATGGGTTTTTTTTTCTTTGACGTGGAATGTAGTAATAATCCTGAAAGAAATCAGTTTATAATATGTTGTTTTTAATATATCGTTTTTAATAATACCTGGGACTCTTTTTCTTTAGGAAATAAACCAATTATTTATTCCACAATATTAGCAAAATGTTCCGGTCTAAGCTTTGCCTTTGTTAACATGACATCTTCTAAAATTATTTTAATGAGGTCATCGTGTTGCTTATTCGTAAAACATGCCCTTTCCTCATAATATTGAATAAGTTTTTTAAAAATGTTGAAAGGGGCTGCAACAGCGTATTATTAAATTTAATACGAAACTTTTTACTGTATATTCTTACCTGTGATCCAAACACGTTTCTTTTTGAATTATTTGAAGAACAATGTGAATGGTTGTGATTGTTTTTTTCTAGCCAACCAACAACCTTCGAAGTCTGGCTCAACGTTTCGTCTTCTATTCCAAACTGAAAAAATAAGCTTGCTAAATTATAAACGTAGTAATTTGGAAATGGGTATTGTATCTATGTACGTGCGTAACATCGTAAATAAGCTTCAAAGTTAATATTATATTTACCTTTGACTTGCGCCAGAAAAGTAATTTTTCTCTATACTCCGCTCGAAGACCAATATTTTTTACTGCTTCCACAATGTCTTCTTTTGACAAAAATTTTAAGCTTGGAAAAGTTATTCCAGCATCTAAGGAACATTAATAATATTGCATAAGTGTAAATATTGACTAAGAATTTTTACTTACTTCTTAGATCAAGAAACAGTATTCCAGATCAAACTCCCGTAGCAGATTAAGGAGATCTGTATCTTCCTTAAAACACGTGTACGTTAAAGCACCCTGCTCAATTATTTGTATATTATTGCCAAGAATTCGCAACAAGTCACTTTCTTGTATAGTTTTACCCTGACTGGTCATTCTTGTATCTTGTTTACACTTCTAAATTCACTTTACTATAATGAAATCACACAAATTCCGCTAACGGTACAATTTAAAGTCGGACTTTTAAAATAAAAATTGTTACGTTGCGTTTTGAAGTGTTCACGTTTAGTTCTAACAAAGACACTTTAAGTTTTAAAGTTAACACCTTTAATACAAAATGTTCACTTTAAATGTCAAAATGAACACTTTTAATAATAAACTGACACTTTATATATTAAAGTTAAAATTTTAAAATTAAAGTAAGCACTTTTTATTTAAAATTAAAACTTTCAATATTAAAGTGAACACTTTAAATTAGAAAGTGACACTTTAAATTAGAAAGTATCACTTTGATTTATAAAGTGAAAACTTTAAATGTAAACGTTAACACTTTTCTGCAAATTGATCACTTTACATTTTAAAGTTAACACTTTGAAAATAAACGTTTTAATTTTATTTTTTAAAGTTTAAAAATTTTAAATTAAATATATTCACTTTTAGTACAATTTTAAAAGTGATTACTTTATATATAATATATTTTACTTTAAAATATAAAGTTTGACATTATAAAATAGAGTCAACATTTTTAAATTTAAGAATTTTACATTAAAAACAAAATTTTTAACTTTAAAATTAAGAGTAAAAACTTTAAAAATTTAAAATTATAACTTTTACAAAATACTTTTTTTTGTGACCCCCATAAGAATCTATAGACTGAGGCACTTTAAATAAAATTTGAAAGTGTTCACATTTAATTTTAAAGCTCACTTTTTTTCTCAGTGTAACAATTTGGTGCCCCGGCGTCTCTAGGACATTAAAGGGGCCAGTTGGCAGTGTGTAATATAATAATTATAACAATGTATATGTATATTCCATAAAAGCAACAAAAGTTTTACAAAAAAGAAATATATATATATATGTGTGTGTGTGTGTGTGTAATAAATATGTAAATTGTTAGTTATTCTAAGTACTCTATGTATAAATAGTATATTGCAATAGATTTTGAGATTGAGATCAATTTCAACAAAATAGAATAGATTCTTCTATTATTACCAAGTTACATAAGAAGCGTTTCTATTTCCTGATGTATGAATTGTTTAAGGTTCAGTTTAAAAGTTGAAGTTCTTGGTATGTTTTTTATATCATGTGGAAGGCTATTGCATTCATGAAAGCCAGCATATTCCACACGTTGTTTCGTAGTTTCTAACCGACATCTTGTTATTATTAGATTAGTATTATTCCGAGTGCTATAGTAGTTCTGATTTGTTGTAAATTCTATGGTGTGATACCCAATTTTATATAATCCAAAAATAGTTAAGATTATTCTTGTAATATCACGGTATAGGGATATAGACGAGTGCATCCTGGGATGTTGTAAACAAGTTTTACAGCTTAATTCTGCAATCGTTGAAGAGCTTTTAAATCTTTTGTTTTCCTGAAGGCATACATATATCATCGGCAAATAATTCAAATGACTTTAAATTAGAGCATTATATAGAAGGAGCTTTGTTCGTACATCAAATATGTTCTTAAATTTGTAAAGTATGCCCATGGCTGGAGCTATATAATGATTGTATGTGTTTGTTCCATTGTAAATTACTATAATAAAGCATTCCCAGTCATTCCTGGAAGAATACGGTCGAAATCATATTAATTTTGTTTTGGCTTTATTTAAAGATAATCTATTAATTTTGTTGTATTCTAGTAAAACTTCGGCATCATGTCCAATGTGGGATATTAATATTACCTTGTCATTATAAGGATAAAAAAACTTATGTCATCGGCATACATTATAAGCCTACCATGAAGTTTGAGATTTGATACATCGTTTAAAAATATAGTAAACAGTAGAGGACCCAAAACACTTCACTGCGGTACACCAAATTCAACAATGCCAACGTCACTTTTGTCCCCGTTCATTGCTACATATTGTAACCTATTTTGCAAATAACTCTTAAGATGTCTTATGGCACTTTCCTGCAGCCAATAATACGGAAGTTTTTGAAGCAATATGTTATGGTCAACAAGGTCAAATGCTTTTGAAAAGTCATAAAAAACAGCACCCACACCACTATATCCTTTATCTAGACTATCACATATATAATTGACAACATTTACAACAGCTTCCTGCGTCCCACTTCTTTTTTTAAAACCAAATTGGTACTTGTACAATAGGTTATTATGCTCTCGGAATTGTGACAGCTGTTTATAGAGTACTTTCTCAAAAATTTTGTCAAATATTGGAAGGATTGGGGTTAATTTTGCAATTTTCAAAATGGCGGGATATTCAGATACATGTATGATTTTATTAAAGATAACTACTAATTTTAAGATTATTAAGTCTTTGCATCTTATAATTACTTTACTCGATATACCATCATGACCTGGGCTTTTTCTTATGTGGAGATTTGAGATAATTTCTTGTAGCTCGTCTTCATTTGTAACATTAAAGGAAAAGTGATGAATGCAATAATTTAGTGTATTTAAGCTATTACAACAATCACAATAAAATTTAGTTATCGTTTCATTCAAAATTCGTGGAATTTCCAGAAAATATTTCTTCGACATATTACATTTTCTAATGTTATCAACTGCTAAATCGCCATTCTCATCTTTTAGTTGTAGCTTGCCTTTAGTATTTCTACCTAAGTTTTCATTTATAACTTCCTAGCTTTTTTAAGTTTTGCTGCAGGTTTTCCAGATTTGTTTGGTAATATCGGTTCATAGAAATTTTACTCTCATATTTTATGACTCTACCAAGTTTTTTCAGAATATTTTCAATCATAGCGTTTTGTCCACTTTTTATTCTTTTTTTTCAATAGAACTTTGTTTTGCCATCATGAGTGGAAACAGATTATCATTAATCCATGCGTCAATTTTACGTTTTATTTGTGTTCGTTCGACACTTTTAGTAGTGGAATCTTTTATACAGTTTGAAATTGTTTCCATTAATGTAGATAAATCAATAGATGCATTTCCCGTATGTTGCATAGATATCATTTTGATTCGAAGACACTGATGCAGCAGACCGTAATTGCAGACAACAGAATGTTTCTGAATGTAATCTGGTTTCCCAATCATCCTATTTATTATTTAATACAGTCAATTCAAAGATTGTTTGGAACGCTACTATATACATGATCAATTGTCTTCCCGCTTATTGGACGTGTTATCATGGTATGACAGTTAACGTAATCGACAAATTTTAATATGTGTGACAGATCAAAAGATGATGTTTCATTACAAAAATCTATATTAGAATCTCCAATGATGATCTTCGGCAAATGAGGATTCATTTGTAACATATGATCAATAAAGTTATAGAAGGTTTCTAGATTGCACCTTTTAAATCTATAAAACGTACAGATTCTTAATACTTTACCATTTATCCTAAAGTTCTGCAACAATATTTAAATAGCTTCAATAAATTGTTTACCCTAATAGAATTCAATAACATATTGCAAATCATCTCTGATATAAAGCGAAGTTCCACCATAACCGTCGTCTCTGCTGCAATGAGTGACATTATAGTTAGGAATATTGTATATCTGATTCAAATTTGACTTAAACCAAGTTTCCTGAACTGTAACTATGTTAGGCAATTTATCAAATTGTTCTATTTATGACCTGACCTGCAAAAACTTATTTATCGAAGATATGCTTCTTATAATTACAGACTATCAAAAGATTCTATATTCTAAAAATATTTATTTTTTGAGATCATTGAAAAAGAAATTATTTAGAATTAAAAACAAGATATTAAAAAAGGCAATACATGTATACTTTAATCAGTGCCACCACAAGAATCATCGGAAACTGCACCATCCACCGTAGCAAGTTGACGTTTGGATCGAGTCACCTGTGTACCAGTTGTAACCTCCAACAGAATATTATCTAGGTCGTTTTCACTTCTAATAAGTTTCAGATTTTTATTTACCGACTCTTTGGCATAAATTTTTTCTCCAAATGTATATATTGATAGATAACCAACAGTTCTTAGGGTTTTAGCATACTTAAAGAGTTCAAACGATTCCTTACTCAAATAATCGTTAATGTATAACATTTTTGTTTGTTCATTTTCTTTGAATTTTGGTTTGGCTTCCATACGTTTGTCCTTTGCATTTGTAGAATTAAATTTTACCATACACATTAGAATTTAGAAGTTCATACTTAAGTCACTCTTTCATGTAGTTTTGATTTACGCAACCCCTCTCTGGGTAAATAGTGTCACATAGAAAAATTCAAGTTGCAGAAAATAAATGTTAAAAATTATCTTTTATCTTTCCTGGCGCCTTTATACCCCCAATTATGTCAACTATTGCAAAATCTTATTTGCATGTTGTCGTGTGTTTCTGCTAAAGACAATATCAAAGAATTATTAAATAAACATTTCGGACATCCTGCAATAATAACATTTATTTAGTTAATATAATTTAATTTATATTATTAAATTAAATAAAAAAGAAAAAAAATTAAGGCACATTATTTGCGAAATAGAAAACCTTAATTCCGAGTTTAGTACTTAAAATATTAATATTTTAAACCGCTTCTGAATTTAATAATATATTAGCTTCTAATTATAATTACCAGACCACATATACAATAAGAATGAGTTCGCATTTAAAAATATGGGTTTAAAAGTGTTCGTCAGAAATACATACACCGAGAAATAAGAGGGTTTTTTTTTATTCTTCACGAAAATTAAAGTCTTGCATTAGAGAAGATATAGATCAACCAATAAGCCATTATAGAAGGTGCTAGAATATACGTATAATGTGCATGTTCAGATTAATTACAAATGGTACATTTTCCACCTGTTCACACGTAAACGTAACAAATAAAAGCACTTTACAATTTTTCTTTCTTTTTTCCTTTAATAAACTACAGGACTACATATCACAATATATTGTCTATGATTTTAATAAAAAAACCGACTTCAAAACAGATTTAAGCGGTCTGTGTATTATGGTTCAAAAGTTTGGCCACATACATCATCTTAAATCAACTATTGAGACACCCTTTCAGTTGAATTATTAACTTATTATTCTTCTTAAAATACCACAAAAAAAGTGGACATTTTGTCTATTTTTCAAGTTTTGCAAATAATTTGGTCACATACAAACTACATCAACCATTGGAACACCCTTTAATTTCTTAATTTAAATTTTAAACTTGCTGCTATAGTTCTTTGTAAATTTCAAATGTTTAAAAGTATGGCCACATACATAAAATTAAATTCAGATTTTTTATATAACTTTCTGTCATTGGGTAAGCATTTTTTTTTTAATTTAAAGTGGTGTGCTTTACAGTTTTTTTTACGTAAAAAACATCTGTTTTGAAATTATTTAGGTTCACAAGCTGATATGACCTAAAATGTTTTATGTAAATAAAAAACAAATTTTTATCACATATTTCCCCAACGTTTCGTGAATGTTATGTTCACTTTCTCAAGGGGCTGTTTACTTAATTAAAAAGAAGAAAAATTCAACAAAGTTACAATTAAAAAAATAAACAAAGTTATACATAGAAATTAAATAAACTTACAATGTGAACAGGATGTTACATTACTAACAAATAACAAAAAACAGGATTCTTTTTATTAATATATAAACAAATAAATAATTAATATACAAACACAAAACTTAAAAAACTAATGCTGGTCAAATAATTGCGAGTTTATAACTGGCGCTTAAACTATCTGTGTCTTCTTTGATGTTCATTGTTTTGTTTATTTTTCGTTGTATTCTCAGACTTTCTATTGTATATCTCTTTCTTTCGTTGTTTTCTTTGTCCTTTACATTGGATTTCATAAACTACATTGTTTTGTTGTAGTATCGTTATTGGTGTTTTTGTTTTCGTAAAAATTGCATTTAATGTTTTGTTTGATTTGTATGCAAAGCTTATGTCATTATTATTTATTGTTGTATTTATGCTTTTATTGTCAGTGAGGCCAGGTATGTATTTTACACTGTAAAATTGTCTATCTCTATTAGTGTTACCATTGTTGCTATTTTGTGTTGGTTTGTATAATGTTATTAGAGGCTTGATTAATTTTATGGGGAAGCTATTATTTACGAGTATTAATATATTTGTAATATTTTTTATATTTTGTGGGTGGAATCTTTTATCGCTAATGTCAAGTACTCGTTGTATAAAGTTTTTGGCAGTATTAATTATTTGAGACTTAGGTTGAGTTGCATGGAAGTTGATAATTCTGCCCGATGATATTTCCTTAGCATATTTTGTTTGGGAACACCCTTTAATTGTATGATTTAGAACTGTTCTTAAAACGGGTTGCTGCATTTACAGTTCAAAATACACGTGAAAAACATGTAAGTTGTATGGGGACGGCGTTTTACTTTTAAAATTATGAACTGGTTTTGTAACAGGACCAATCTGGAACCAAAACCTTCAATTAAAGAAAAGAAAATATTAAATCATTCAGACTAATTGATAATCTCCTTTTTTTAAGTCGATTAAATATTAATAATAAATAAAGTCGGATGTTTATCCTTGTGATCATTTCGAACTTTTTCTCGGTACGAATTTCCTAATCCTGAAAATGTGATATTAAAATTTTATTTAGAATTAAAATGATTTTGAAAACAAACATTTAACTTCTTTTCTCATGCTTTTTTTTAGAAAAATATTACGAATAGCGATACTAAAGAACTCTTAAAATCCCTTTATAAGACATTTTATAAATGTTAAGGAAGAAATTAGCATGAAAAACAATGCATGACATTAAGCAGCATAATGAAATATTAAGCAACGATATTCACAACAAAAAGTTTTTAAGTTGCACTCCCTCAACAACAAAGAAAAGTGAATCTAACGATATAACTAATTCCATAAAACCTTTATCATTCGAAACGGTTACAAAAAATCAAGCAAATATAGCATATCAGCATGAAAATAGTGCGGGTGCAAAATCAAGGTTCTGCTCATCTTCGACAGACTCCGGAGTGAATATATGTGATACAGATGAAAGTTTATCCTTCTCATCCACACCCTCGTACTTGCATTCAAATTCCTCATCGATTTCTTTAAATGAAAAACACAAAGCTGCAAGTTCATGTTACAATCAGTTTAGCAAAAGCAATGGAAACACAAATCAAGATAACAATGTAAACAATTATAAGGGCAACGAATGCAAAATTATTAATAGCAACAATAAACATTTTATTATCAATGGTGATAACTATGTTGAAAATGATGACGAGAACGGCGACAATAACTCTCAGAAAACTGATAATAATTTTAAAGTGGTAAACAGTAGTAATGGAGACAATTACAGTCGATATCAGCCAAATCAGAATATTATTGAGAGTAAGAATGTTATAAATATAAGTCAACGGCAGAATTTAACAACTGTGATATCAGGAGAAACACCAACATTAGCTTTAACAGCAACAAATAACGAAAAACCATCTTTAGAACACAATGAATTTCTCACCCTACAACAGCGGCCTGCAAATAGTGACGACAACAACCAGCCATCAAACATGTTCCATTGCAGTGAATCTCCAGTTGTTTCCATACGCAGCATTAATTCCGAAATCATAACGTCAGACTCGGATTCAGATTCGGATCTGAAAAACGGATATGAGGATGGTCGTGAAAATTATGTGATAAAAAAACTAGGAACTCAAGTGACTTATACACCTAACGATCCGAATATTCCAAAAATTAATAGTAGCCATACTGTTTTAAATCAAAAAGTGATAACAGATAAATACGAAGAGCCACTATCTCCGCTAGCGGCCTTAGCTGCTATTGGTGACAATATTGGAGCAGCCCAAGGGTTAGGCCCACTGTCATCATCTGTGGCTCAACGACCGCAAATCGGTAGCATAGCACTAAATAATTCGAGTGATGTCACATTTGGGGATAAACACTTCTACGAGGGTCCTGTAACAATACAACAGTTTCTCATTGACAGTCATATCAAGAGGAAAGAGACAACTGAAAAAGATGATCTCACGTTCGAAAAAGAAACTAATGAGCAGTTTGCAAAAGAATGTGAGTATATTGCAATGAAAAACTAATTTACCTTAAACTTATTTTTGTCAAATTCATTTCGTACCAGTGTTGCCAAAAAAATTCGGGCTCTTATTCTCAATTTGACTCATGATGTCTCGAAAAATCCCAATATCTTAAAATCCCTAATTATGTCCCCAAAAAGAAACAATTTAAAATACGCATCTTTTTAATTTATTGTTTTCGTATACATATTTATATAATATATATATATATATATATATATATATATATATATATATATATATATATATATATATATATATATATATATATATTATACAAATATATATGAATGAATTCGTACCTTTTGTTTATTTTTTTTATACATTTTTAGATTTAAGACTTGTTATCATTACTTCAGGAACTTTAAACTTATAAAACCAAGATTTTATTAATTTCTTTTTTTTTTTTTTTTTATTAATAAAAATTTATAATATTTATTTATTTATTTATTTATTTACATTAACATTTTTTTCATTCTTTTATAATTTTATATACAAGTGTTCAAGAATTACTCTTTTTCAGCTCTGTTATACATTTAAGATTATAAAATTGTATTTAAAATATTCACAACATTTTAGTTGAAGGAAAAAATGTATAAAACCTATTTGAATCTTACTAACTAAAACTAATGACAAAAAAAAAAAAAACACAACTAAGCTGACATTAAGTCATTAATATGTAAATAATCAGAGTTCAAACTTCTAATGTAACAATTTTGTGTGACTCTATTTATTTTGTCAGAAACTAATTCTAGACCTGCAATTTCGTGGAGGCGTGTTGTTGAAAAGAACCATGGTAGGTTAAATATAAGTTTAAATAATTTGTTTTGAACTATTTGAAGTTTCTTAATATGACAATTCGCGCTGGAAGACCATACAGGTGCTGCATAGAAAATAACAGCGTGAAAAATTGACTTCATAATTAGCATTTTATTGGCAATATTCAGAGAAGATTTCCTATTAATAAAGGGATATAATATTCGGATTAAAAAATTTACTTTATTTATGATATAAGGAACATGGTGGCTAAAATTCATCCTTGGATCAAGCATTATTCCTAGATATTTGACATTTTGATCCCATTGAATTGTTGTTTAAAACGATATTTTCCTGCGGAATAAAACATTCTTTTCTTTTCCTTGTGAAATAAATAGCTTTGGTTTTTTCGCAGTTTAACATTATTTTCCACTTATTGAAATATGATAATATATCCATAAAAGCTCTTTGTAGGTTAGCTGTTATATTAGACGCCATTATATCAGAGCTTAAGACTGCTGTGTCATCAGCAAAAATAGATAAAATACAGTTATTAATTATTGGAAAATCAGACGTGTATATATTATAAAGAATTGGCGATAAGCAAGACCCTTGGGGACAACCAGCCACTAAAGGATAAGATTGTGAACTGTGTGAGCCAATATGAACCTTGAATGTGCGAGAGGTTAGAAAATCTTGAACTAGTTTAGTAAGATGAGTTGGAAAGTTAAAATTTATCATTTTGAAAATAAGACCGTCATGCCAAACTGTATCAAAAGCAGCTCTGACATCTAATAACACCATGCCAATAGATTTTTGTTGGTCAAAATTTGCTTTAACAAAATTTTTTATTCTTATAAGTGGGTGAACTGTGCTATGTTCCCTTCGAAAGCCAAACTGTTGGGGTGGAATAATACTGTTTGCGTCCATAAAATATGAAAGTTGATTTTTGATTACTTTTTCTAACAATTTACTTACACTAGACAAAAGACTTATCGGACGATAGGAAGATGGAGAGTCAATTTGCTTACCTGGCTTAAGGATAGGAATTATTTTGGATTCTTTAAATTTATGGGGAAAGTATGAAAGTTTAAGACAAGAATTTACTACGATTGTGAGGTACTTAATAGCCTTTTTAGGAAGTGCTTTAAGGCATATATTATTCAAGCCATCAATACCTGGTGATTTCCTAATTTTTAATTTACTGATTATTTCGGACATTTGCCCTGATCTTATCAAATTTACATCTGATGGATTTGCATTAACTAATTTAAATGAATCGATTTTATCCCTTACTTCCGAAGTTGTAGTTGTATCACCAAGATGGGAAGAAATCGAATGATTAGCTAAAAATGTTTGTGCTAAGACTTCACATTTTTCCTGATTTGTGGTGAACCGTAAATCATTTTGCTTTAAAATTGGTATGGTTTTTGACTTTTTCCTTAAAATTTTTGAAACATTCCAGAAAGGGCGAGAGCCTTTATCAAGTCCAGAAAGTAAATTATCCCAAGATTTATTTCTAAATGATGTGATTTCGTCACGTATTTTTATATTTAAATTTTTAACTTGAAAATGATCGATTGGATTTCTATATCTTTGCCATTCTCGCCGAAAAAAGTTTCTTTGCTGAATCAAGGTTCTGATTCGATTAGGCAACGCCTTGTTTTTCTTCCATATATTTTGTTTAGGTACGCTTTCAACGATGGTATTTTTAACAATATTATCAAAAGTCAAAAGACTGTGTTCAATTTGTTCCCCACTTAATATAGTTTCAAATACAGGTAAATTAAGCTGTCTATTTATTACACTAGAATATATATTCCAGTTAGCTTTAGAAAAGTTATATTTAAAGAAACTTGAAGTGTAGTAGTTGCTATTAAGGGAGATTTTAACAGGTAAATGGTCAGAGCTCAGATCGTTAATTACGACTGCTGGCGATATTATGAGCGGGTCATTAGTTAGAAAAAAGTCTAACGTTGAACCTTGTCTATTTACGCTTGAAGGTATGTATGTATAATCACAAGGGAAAACTTTATCGATATTATGCGATTCCAGTTTTTCATATAAAATGTTGCCCCAGCAGTTAGCCCTCATACAGCCCCATGACTGGTGCCTACTATTAAAATCGCCACCTAGCAGAAATCTTTCAGATCTACTAAGCTTATGAAGATCTGAAGCAAATTCTTGTTTCCTAATACCGCCCGATCCGGCTGAACCACCGGGAAAGTAGCACGAATATATATCCATTGAACCTGCATCTGTAAAAAATCTAATGCCAATATTTTCTATAAGAGTTGTGTTAATAATAGGCAACAATTTATGGGGAAAATTCTTTTTGACAATAACTGCTACTCCACCTCCTCTAGAATTAGTTCTGTCATTTCTATAAATTATAAATTCATTGTTTTTAATAGATAAACTCGAATTCAGCCCTGTTTCTGATACTAAGCATATTTGAATACTATTAGCAGTTAAAAATTGAAATAACTCCAAATATTTAAAACGAATGCCTCTTGCATTCCACGTTATAATGTTAATTCCATTGTGATCCATTACGATAAGAATTTGCATGCAAGGTTAGTAATTACCTCGAATTGTTCTGCTTTATTTTTGCAACTTTTTAGGTTAGTAATTAACTCTAATGTAAGGTTTTTAATTTCTTGAAGAGAAAACAGGTCACTGGCACCTCCATCATTTGAAGTGTTGTTTCCGTTACGGTTGTTAATACTACCTCTATGAGCTTGCCAGACGCCAGTGGCTGGAGAAGCACTTTGACGAAGTGTATTAGGGAAGCTGTTATTGTAATTACTGCTGTCAGGAGCTGCAGAATTAAAACGATTTTGTCGTGTAGTGGACTGATAACGCTGTCTCAAGTTTAGAAAATTGATCTTACTCGGACAATTATCAAATGTGGATTTATGAGGACCACTACAATTAGCACATTTAAGGGTCAATTCATTGCAATCGGCTGTCTTATGTTGTCCAGCGCAGTTTGAACAAAAGGTTTTAACTTTACAACGGCTTGAACCATGGCCATACATTTGGCAATTATAGCACTGCGTAATATGCTTTTTCTTGGGCTGTTGAAATTCCCATCTAACTTTTAAATAGTTAATAACTGAGTATGTTTGTCTCAATTCTCTCATAGTAGTTGATTGTTTTTTTAAATAAACAACATAAATTATATACTCGACGTTGTACGAATTCTTTTTGACAACGAGTTTGACGTCCAGACATTGTAGTCCCATCTCAACGAGCCATTTCTTAATCACTATCGGATCATGTTTATCCATACCGAAAAGAAGAGCTTTATAGGGCTTCTCGTCTTTGGTAGCGTAACTGAAAAACTCATATTTATCTTGAAGCAAGTTACACATGGTATCGTAATCACTCTTAGTTTTAAGGAATAATTTTAAACCAATTGAAATTTTTCTTAAGGCATAATCTTTTAAATTAGCAACTTTACAAAGTTCATGTACTTCTTCGATTTTACATTTTAATATTGTTATTGGAGGAATGTGTACTTTAACTTGTTTTTGTACAATGATTTCAGAATCATCTGAGTGATCATCAACAGTTTGTAAAGGCGAATAATAATTATTATTATTTAATGTTGCACTAGGTGCCTTGTTAATAGTTTTTGGTTTTTTCTTATGCATTGCACTAATATTCAATGCAAAATCATGGTCACAAGCTAGTAAACGTTTAATTTTGTTTGTTTAAGTTCTTTATTTTTTAGCACTAGGTTTTTTTTTTTTTAAATCAAAATTTAAATTAATTTTTATTTTTTTTTTTTTGACACAAAAAAAAACAAACTGCTCACTTAAAAATTCTATTTTTGAATGTTTATTAATTTCAAAAATTCATTTTTCAGTTTGGTTTTCGTAGTGTTGATGCATAAATAAAAATGCACTACTCATTGGCATAATTAATAGATTGAACACATCGCTGCCTCCATTTTAAGAAGGAGAAAATAATTTCCAACATTTTTTTCGTATGCGTAAACTTTTGCTCAAAAGCCGAAAATGTCTTATGCATTGGAATTTTTTGTCTGCTTTTGCCAATAAACATGTACAATTTTATTCCACTGGTTTTCGTTTGTATTAATTTTGAGTCTATGGATATTTTTAAAATTCTATACACGGGATCAAATTTATTTATTAACGGTTTTAATATTCTTAAATTGTAAATTATTGAAGAGTCCGTAGTCTGTTATATTTTTCCTTCGCTAGCACAATTAAGTGTTCTAAACAGTTTTTGTTTAAATCACTTTGGTAACAAGTGCAATTCTTTAGACCGTTCTATGCCAATATTTATGTCGGTGTTTGCTTTATTCATATCCAATTTAATGAGAGTGCAAAAAGTAGTTATACAATTCCTTAACAAGAAATTCGACAGAAAGTAGACATTTTTGCTTCTCCTGAAAAATTATATCTCTGTTAGTAACTCGTTTTTGCATTTTAGCTATAGATAAAAACTCTTCTTATTGATCAAGTAGATACTCACACAACATTTTATTTGAATATTCCTACAAATATTTTTTTTATTCATATTAAATATCAGTATTTACGTTAAGGAATACGAGAGCGCAGTGGGGAAGGGGACAAACGCGTAACTTAATCCATCTAAACCGGTTTTAACAAAATTAGATTTTAAATATATTAAAAACATTGATGTATTCTAATCTAAGGGTCCAAAAATATGTATATTAGCGGCATTTTATCACTTTGAAATTTTTAATAGTAAGATAGCTCAACTAAAATTTATTCAGACGGAGCAACACGTTCTTAGCCGAAATTAATGAATAATTTTCCACACTTTACTTATTCTTTTTAGTTAATACTATATACTTAAAAGAATACTTTTAAAATAAAATGATTTAAATATGATTTGTTGCAGATTTTTTATCGTAAAAAGCTTGCAATGAGACGAATCAAAACGGTAATTTGTTATCTAATTCAAGATCTATTATCTTAATAAAATATTGAGACATAAGTTAATTATCGTTCCGACAAAAATCGGCAAGTTGTAATTATGGCTGCGTTATCTGGATAGCTGCATCTGTCATCAGCATTCTTCGTATCGGTCTTTCTTAAAAATTATTAGGAAATTAAACTTAAGTCAAAATTAATTTTAATTCATTTTTTACAATATCACACAGTTCAAATATTAAAGTCATAAAAATTAAAAGACGATCTAGATAAAAAAACGATATCACAAATAAATCCTTACTTCAAAATTTTTCCATGTAGAAAAAATATTGTTATTTAGACGCAGTTTTTAAAAGAGCCATAGAGAATGAAATTTAAATTTTTAAATAATTTTCCAAACTAGAAATAAAAAAGACTGAATAAGAAATAAATAGATTTTTACTTTAAGGTTTACAAAAAAGTATTATTTTAAATTACTGTTGATATCGGGACATATGTTTATTTTCCATCACTGATGAAGACGTAAAAAATGATAAAACATTTGAACACGAAAGCTTCTTTTCTATCCATCATATACCACTAAGCTATACTATGATGAATGACTCTAGTCAAGTCATACTATTCCAATATAATATTATCGCTAATTTACAACGTTCCTCTATCGTTCGACGTGCTGCGACTTTTCGTTATCCTACTGCATAAACCAATTTGTAACCAATTTGTCCAGTTCTTTTCAAACTTAAAACGTCCGAATAAACACCCATCAAATTTCATATTTAAAAACTTGATGTTTTATTGAAAAAATCTGAAATGCTTAGCAACTTCTAAGCTTCTGCCGATTAGCGGAACTTTTTTTATTCCATTATAAGTAGAAATTATCCACGTGGTAATAACAACTAGATGTTCATTTTATTCAATAACGGTTGAAAATAAAATCATTCTATTAGTTAAATTTTAATTAATTAATCGTAATTATTAAGGGTGAAAGCTCTTTAGGAAACTTCACACTAAATTTTAATAAACAAAACAATAAAGTAGAGACAAAAATCAAACAAGTTTTACCAAAAACAACATAATCAATAAATTAATTTATATTTTTCATTTATTCGTTGAAATGAGCCTTAATAATCAATATCGGTGAATTTTATAATTCTGATCGGGATTTCAGCACTTTTCATTTAAAGTGTAATTAATTTAATTTATTATTCCAGTAAGAAAATCATTTCAATTGATTTTTAACTATTTTTTATTTTTATTTACAGCTAAAACTTTAAATTCATCCGAAGAAAAATCGAGTGGACTATCCGAATATATTTTAAAACGAAAAAATTTGATCATTCCAAGTGGTTTGGCTTTTATGGCGTTGCTTATTGTGGCCACTATTCTGGGGAGTAAGATGCTAAATGATGGCAAAAGTAAGCTTCTAGTCGAAAATAACGAAGAATCGAGAAATGTAGTTCCAATCAATTCAACAATAGGTATTCATGATGTTTATTTGTTGGTTTGAAAATCTGAAAAGTACATTGACAAAAAGACAGACATGTAAATAAACAAAGAAATGTTAGTTTGAATACATCGCAATTCTTGAAAACTTCTAAGCGCTAAAATTGTGGCTATCAGATATTAACTTTAGGATCAATTGAAATACGTAGTATTAGATAAACAATGATACCTTACGAGTACCAACAAATTTACAAACAGACTTTTAGAATATAAAAATTGTTTAAAAATAAAACTCAAACTCTGTACAGACGGTTGTCAGATGTTACAATATTGCTAGAAAAATGTACAGAAAACGCCTAACAATCGTGTGAACTTACAATTGTTGTCAGACAATATTGTCAGAGAAACAATTTTCAGTTAATTGGCAGACTTCTATCTGACAATAATATTGTCAGATACCTTACAATTGTGTGAACACTTTTATTTGCATTTTCGAAACATTTTCAGACATTGTCAGTTCAAAATATATTGTAATATGTTGGAAATTTTAAACATGTAACAACGATAGCATTGTCAGATAAAAGTAAATGAAAAAAGTGAAAAAACAGCTTTAAAAAAACTTAAAATAAAAAAGCCAATTAAAATAAGAACAGAAAAAAGAAAGTTTAAATTAAAAAAAAGGACAGCGACGGTATTTCACGGGTCGATTTTAATGGTGGAAAAGAATTCGGCTGTTTACAAACACTTTGTAAATGGCATATAGTGGTTTAGGAACAAAGCTCGAATAGTTGAAACTAGAATACCGAACAAGTAGTGTAGTGTCCGAATTTTTTCATGTAAATTTGACTGTATAGTCCTATCTTTTTAACCGTTATAAATAAACGTTTGAAAATTGGACAGAATGTCGATAACTATGAGAACGATTATAATGGCAATTTTGAATATTTAAAATTATAAATTTAAGGGTGACCAAATAGATTATGTATATGATGGTTATAGAGAGACGATTGATATTTACTAAAAACCTGTATATATCCGCTGTAAGAGCAAGTATACAATTTGAATTTTAAAATTAAAGGGTGTCGTTGTGACTGATGTAATTTGACATATATAGCTCTATCTTTTTAACCGTTATATACAAACACTTGAAAATTAGACAAAATGCTCACATTTTTGTATGGTACATTAAGAAATATAAATAGTTAAAACTAAAAAATAAAGGGTGTCCCAATAGTTAATGAATGTGGCCAAACTTTTGAACATTTATACACAAAGAGCTGAAATCTGTTTTTAAGTGGAGTTTTTGCAAGATTATTCTTCTTGATCCTCGCTAAAAACGGAGACTATTAGAAATTTTGCAATTTCTTCGTTTTGATTAATATCCATTTGTTTTGATGAAGATTTATTGTATAAATTTGTAACTTTTATAATAATTTAGGTTAAAAATTTTTTAAAAAATTTCTCTTGAATTGTTTTAATTCTGACAATAGAGCTGTAAATTTTTGCCACTTGGCAATACTTACTACTGTGTGAACTAACAATTTTTTGTCTGACAATGTTGTCAGATAAAGTTATTGTCAGATAATTGCCTTACAATGGACAAATGCCTTGCAATCGTGTACACTGAAAATCTACATTGTGGTTACAATTTTTCTTTGCCTTGTCATTGCCAGCACATTGTTCCACTGTATGAAATATTAAGTCTATTTTATTTTGTTGCAAATTATTAACAACAGACATATAATAAGTTGACGATAAACCCTTTAACATGATACAAGGGACTTGTAAATGCTTAATTTGTGTAAGGGCCATTGTTATAACTTGCCGTTAGCTAAAGACATGCTTTTTTTTTGAACCGATAAAAAGTTTCGCATTATTAAACATTCACGATACAACGATTTCTGTTAAAATATTTGCAATTAAAATTAAAAAATTCTTAAGTGATAAAAACATCATCTTTACAATGCAAAGTATTTTTAAATCTATTACCACATTTATATACAATCACCAGGAAATACAACAACTTATATTTTTTTATGTTCTTAGTACTTAAAGTATTTCCAAAAAAGAAAAGCTCTTCTAAATCTAGATCCTTGGAAAAATTTAAAGGAAAAATTGAAAAAAAGGGATTTAAATTTTTGGTTTCAAATAATCAGTTCAACCATTATGACAGTTGCAAAAACAAATGAAGGAGAAGTACTGAGGTTTAAGCGAGACTCCATTATGTCGTGTAAGTTTAAACTTTTCTAATTAATTGATATGGGTAATAGGCCCCAGTAATGGTTTAGGACACTTAAATTATAACAGTGGACCGAGGTGGTCGTTTCGTATCGGGTTGTCGTAATCAATTGCTTATAGCCCCATCACACATATCTAACCTGCTTTTACACGATTTGGTTTTAACAATTGCCTTCATCTTTTTTCTTTCAATTGTTTTTAAAGTTTTTGCTCGCTAAGTCCGTTTTTAAGTTTACGGAGACTTTGACCTAGGATTATCTCAAGCAATAGGTATATTTCTCAAGTGATAATTGTTTCGTTTATGTATATTTTTAACTGAGAATAATTTGATTGTGCTTATATTATCAAACATTAAGCTTTTTATATTATTTATATTACGATGTAGTAAATTGAAGCGTTCGTTATTATTTTCTGTACTATTGCAAATTATACATTCAAGAGAGTACATTGAAATTTCTTTGCAAAAGATATATTGTAGTGTAACATTATTCCCATCGTAAAATAACAAAATGAGCCGAATGGCGAAGTTTTAAATGTTTGATTGGTTTTAATTAAAAATCTCTAGTTTTTCAATGGTAAAATATGTATATCACATTCGAGAATCGAACGTCATAGGTTGAATATAATTGTTTAAAATTCAATTTGCTGCTTTTTTTTAGAATTAAACTTATTTAGTAGGATTTCTAAAAAGTAAAAATAGTTTTAATTAACTAAAAAAGTTCAATATCTTCGTTCAACTGCAATGCTTTTTAGATACAAACAACAATCATGTTGATGATGATGATGATAGTTGCGATGGCAATGGTACATTATGTTTAGTTGATCGGGATAGCTGGCGTGCTCATCCGCAGAAGACTTTGGATAGACAAGTGTTACCGTTGCACCGTGTCGTTATATCGCACACAGCTTCAGAACCATGTGATTCAATAGTAAGTATTTTGTTTATCCTGATCAAAATTCTTATACAACATGTAGAAACAATATGATTTCATCAATAACCAAAAATAATTGCAGAAAATCTGTGCCGAACGTGTACGCGTCATACAAGAATTTCATATGAATTCTCTAGGATGGGCCGATATTGCTTACAACTTTCTAGTAGGTAGTGATGGTCGTGTATATGTAGGTCGTGGTTGGGATTATGTGGGCGCACATACTAAAGGTTACAACTACGATAGTGTCGGTATTTCATTTATTGGTACATACATCTCTACAGTTCCCAATGAAGTACAGTTAAAGGCCTGTCTCTTGCTGGTAGATGAGGGATTGCGTCTTATGAAATTGGCACCAAATTATCGGCTTTATGGTGCCCGACAATTAGGAGCAACTGAGAGTCCAGGCGAAATGTTGTATAAAAAGATAAAAAAGTGGAAACACTGGTCGCCAAATATAAATCTTACCTAAATTATATATTTTGACTGCTGAAAATCAATATCATTTAAACTTTTATGGAAGTTGTTGCTAAGTTTTGTAAAATATACGAAGTTACAATACAAAATTATAGAGCAGCGTAATTATAAATTTATTTCTTTAATTAAATGTAGATTATATATGTTAAATCAAAGTAAGTAATATTAATTATTTGCAATGCTTTTTTTCAGTTATATTTATAATTTTAATTTAGTTGCATTAATAATTTTACAACAAGATATAAGAAAATATTTATATTTAAACATTTCCAAATGTGTTTCATATCTGAAGAAGATATTTTTGCTTTGTTAAAGTGGAAGAATTTACTTATAAGATATTTATGGCCTTGATCACCTTTTTTACAGTTTTCACAAAATTGTTGGTTAGTCCTAGTGTTAAATGAAGAGATAGCAGAATAATTTCAATGCTCTTAAAGATTTTAGCCTTGAGTTTCATTTGTAGCAAAGTGCATAAGTTGTTATCAGTATATAATTGCAGTTTGAAGTAGCCAGCTTTCCAACGATTACAATTTACAGACATTTTTCGCCATTTTAATTTAAAACCGCGTATTAAAAGCGATATTTCTTTTGTTAGGATATGGGCGTATTTTTACCCTTTGTATCGCAAACGATTTTATTTAAATATTGAAATTTGAAGCAGGGGGAAGCAAGTTATAATACTTGTACGAATGAAACTGGAAACTTTATAAATCAAAAGAAAGATATAGAAATCGCTTCAGTTGAATTTTTTGTATTTGTTATTAAAGCTAATGTAGTGACTGATGATCTGGATCTGCTTGTGAAGGTTTAAAAGATAAGGACATATTGATCACAAATCATTTTTTCTATGTGCACAGCGTTTATTTTTGATATATATGTTATTGATAATTGTTTTATTTTTTATTTTGGGTGTTTTTTCACTCTGCGTAAACTACAAATGCATGCCTCTTGCCGGTAAACTTTATTTTATTGGACTGGCTAATTCATGGTGAGTGGTGTGTGTGGCGAAGGAGAGTAATGATATCCTGTAAGACCTTGGTATTGAAATGTCTATTTGTATTAAACTATTCAGGGCGCTATTATTGTGACGGTCTTTTGGGTCATAATGAAGTGAAGTTCTCACATTGTAGCAATATTAACACTTTAAATCTGTACATTTCGGGTATGAAACCATAAAACAATTTTAAAAAAATTTTAAGTTAGTAAAATAAATAGAAAAAGAAACAACATATTGAAAAACAGATTAAATGAAACATATTGAAGTAGAGTAGTCGCTGCTACACAAGCTCGGTGAATAGTAATCTATAGTGAATTTTGATTAAGAATACGAAGGGTTTTGCTTAGTTCACGTTCATTGATGATATATAATAAATAAATGAAACAAAACAGATCAAGTGAACTGCAGATTTCTGTAAAAAAAATTTCTATTTACTTCATCTTACAAATAAAAACTGTACAACGCTCGAGATTATTTTTCTCTCCGTTATATTTGTTAAGTAATACTTTAACGAAAACATTGCAATATTTTCAAATTATCCAAATATTTATGCTGTCTTAAAATGCAAAAAATGGGGCAACCATTTAAGAAGTAGTAACAGGAAGTGAAAATCAAAAATGCGGAAATATTTGCGGTACGCAACTAATGTTTTTTACTTATGCCATTGTTATACCCATCTCTTTTGCTATGGCTTCATCTGCCAGAAAAGGAGATGATGTTTATTGTATGTTTATAGAACGACAATGGAACTAAAACTGTTACTGTATTATCGACTATCTGCACACATCATTAATGTCTAAATGGCGTTTTAAACATAAAGACATATTTAACACCGCCTTAGCGAGTTTATAACTCATCTAAGCTAAAAACATTTAGTTAACTCCAGTAATAACTATTAAGGAAGAAGCATAGCAACCCATTTTTACATTAAACTGAGGGTAGAACATTTAGCTTGTTTTGCACTATTTCGTGTGACATATTTTCAAAATATTGTAATTTTTATTTACACAAGAATTTGCAAAGTGTTAAAGTTTAAAGTTTTTTTATGGAAAAAACCTTATTTAATTTGCGCTAATTGTAACTTGTTTTATACTAGCAGTGCCCACAACCTCGTCCGTGTAACATTTCTAATTTTCTTAAAATTAAAATTTAGAAAAAAGTGTTTTAACATTTATTGAAGAGTTTTATCCGTTTTCAACATTTATTGTAAGGTTTTGTAAATAGTGTTAAAATTTGTCCATCTACAAAAATTAAATTTATATACTGAAAACTGTTTTAGTACCATTATACCGGTAAAATTGGGTGCTTTGACATTTATATCTCTAGCTTCTCTACGAAATGACATATTACTATCGCAAAATTACTCCATCTTTTAACCAAGGTTCTTCTCACAAAATTTTATTCAAATCCATCCGACGGACAGAATATAGACAGATATACAAAAATTAAAAAAAGGTTGTTTTGTATTCCATATCGATGAAATGACCTAGTTACTGTTTTATTATATATATAAATTTATGAAATCAAAGTTCCAAAATAACATCAACTATCTTTTTAATCAGTGAAAACTGGAAAAAAAAAATAGTTGTCGAGAACTCACTGTATTAAATTTTTTTATGCTGTCCTAGAAGTCCGAAAGAAAGAAATTGTGTTAATAATTGCATGTACAAAGCCAGCAAAGATCGCTTTTATTTAATCACGAAGAGAGCAATTTTATATAATAAATAGTTTCAAAAACACTGCTGTTTTAAATTAAAATAATAACAATAAAAGTTAATTTTTTTTTCGTTAGAGTATTTCTTCGTTTTCAGCTTTAAAAGATAACGAAATCAACTTTCTTTTTATTTTAAAGCGACACGTTTTTTGTAATTTGGTTCTCACAATGTTCGTAATTTTTCTCCTCGTTTAAAACCAAAAATGTAAACTTGAATTTATATGTTTTATGTTGTTAAAGATTTTTAGCACGAGAAATAAATAGAGAATAAAATATTTTTATAGTCGAAACAAGTTTATTTATTATTGCTTAGCTATTATTTAGTTACATCCATAAGAACCGTTTGAAGAAAAAGCTTTGATGATTTTAAATTGTTTTTTAATTACAATTCTAGCTTCGCATTTCTACTAAATTAACCCTTGTAATGATTACGCAACAAAAAAAAATTAATAATAAAAATAAAAATTAATTAATAAAAACTACGATTTGCAAAACATTTTTTACACTTTTTATGAAAATCTCAATTAAATAGAGATTGCGCACGCCTTTTGTAAAATTCTGTTGTAATTTATATACTTCTAACTTAATTTTTTATATGTAGACTTAAAACATTGAAGAAATTCTAGTCAATCTGAGTGGATTTTACTTGTTAGTATAAAACAAGACAAAGCTGTTACCAGCTGCATTATTACAATAATATTTGAAGAATAAACACTGACTGCTTAATTTCTTTTTAATAAATTTAATTAATGATTACATACTTATAAATGTTATTGTTTTTTTAGCCCAAGACAATGTCGGAGGTGGGTATGTATTGCGTATAGTACCTAGAGTTGGTTGGCTAGCCCAACCACCAGTTAACCCACTAGTCAAACTTAATACTCCAATTGATCGTGTCATAGTTATACCAACAAGAACGTCTGAGTGTGAAACACAGGTCAGTATTGTCGTTTTGGTTTAAACAATTTAATATTTACATTTCTTTGTTTGATTAAGGCCGCCTGTACTTACACGGTTCGCATAACACAAACTTATAACATTGAGTCACAGCAACAGGATGATATTATCTATAATTTCTTAATTGGTGGTGATGGAAATGTCTACGAAGGGCGTGGTTGGGATAAAAGGGGCTCCGTTATAAAAGGTTATAATGATGACAGCATAAGTTTTGCCTATATTGGATCCTTTAAAAGGCAATCACCATCCTACAAACAACTCAACGTGACAAAATTATTGTTACAAGAAGGAGTTCGCTTAAATATGCTTTCTTCAGGCTATAAAATTGTGGGTGCAAACAGGTTGGATCCAACTTCGGTTGCAACTATAGCAGATGCTCTCTATAAAAGTTTTGAAAACTGGCCACATTGGTCAGATAAATAAATTCGTTAATTATTTAGACAGATAGGGTTTTTGGTTAAGATTTTTATTAGCAGTTACAATATATTGCCAGACATATTATTGATCCTTTTAGTTATAAAAAGTTTTTCTCTTTTTAATATTTAGTGCATTTAATACAGTTCACTTACTTTTTAGTTCTTATTTCGTAGTTTTAACAAATAAAAATATCCTTTTATTAATATACTTTTTTAAGAAGTAAACCATAACCTAGAAAAAAAAAACATCAATTTAGTTTAGTTATTTAAATACAAAAAAAAAACAAAAAGATCACAACTTCAATTTACCGCGGAAGAAAACTCTCTTTCACAAGGTTGCAAACTTTTCAAATGATGTGGATCTAAAAAAAGTCTTAATAAAAGACCTCTTAAATTTTGTGTTATCTACTAATTTGAATTAAACTTTTTTCAGATAAAACATCAGATTCAAATAATAATTTTTTATTCAAATCATAAGTGGTTGAATCTTAAACCTATTAATTTTATTTTTAAGTACAACCAGTGCTTAAATGGAATTTTGCCTATCTCGTCTTTTCTGCTATAACCAAGGACACCTTCAAGTCCTTGTGAATGTTCACATTTTCCAGGGGTTCGCAGTTATTATTCGTAACGTTTTACTGTACCTTATCTGGTCGCTGGTAGCAGCTTCAGGCAAACTGATATTTGGAATGAATCAGGCTTGGCACTCTAGAATCACCAATAGTAGTAGCTCGATCAAAGAGTCGAGGCAGCAGAAGTCAATGTCAGAGTCGAAAGTTCTTAGAGAACAGTCAGACGAAACCCTACGAGAGGTATACATATCTTATATCTTCTATTCAAAATTTGGGTAGAAATCTGTGATAAGTTAAATGATCAAATGGCCACAGTAAAATATGTTATATCTTGGTTTTAAATAATTCTTAACGAGAGTATCAGAAATGTTTATATTTGAAGGCAACAAGCACAATACCGAAACTACAAATCTTCATCAACAAAGTATGATATAGTAAAGGGATTTTAAATAAGTATTATTTGTATAAATGCAAAATAATTTTCTATGCAGACCAAACATTGATTTTTAGGAAGTGGAGAAATAGAAAATGTCTATAAAGACATAGCTGTAAAGAAATACAATTATAAAACCATATTCTGGATATACCATTACAAGTACAAAATGTAGGCCTGTTCATATAAACGTCCACGAATGTTTCTTTTCAATATTTATATTAAAAAAAATGGATTTTCGCTTGAAATTTCAACGCATATATATATGAGTTTGTTTAACTAATCCAATGAAACTGGAGTGTTTGATGGAAAAATATTGATTTGTTATCTAGCTGCTTAAGGCCCGTTAGTTATCAATAGTTAAATTTCCGATTTTTGATGGCAAAAAACTTGTTCTCCACTACAATTCAATATTCTTTGAAAGTTGGTATAGAATTTTAAAAATATTTGAAACAAAACGAAGTTTTTTGTAGGAAACTCTTTGGAAATTTTTAAATCGCGTCGCATTTAACCTTCAGTTAAACTTTAAAGACTATTTTGGTTACAAGGCTTTAAATTGTATAGTGCTTAAAGAATAAAAATAAAAAAAATAATTTTTTATTTTTTATTATTTATTCTTTTTTACTTTTTTCAAATTGATTGAAACGTACAAAATGACGAATTTACTTAATATATACAATATGTAAAATTATTTTATGTTAAGATAGAAGTGTCTTGTATAACTAAGCGATCTTTATTTACAACATTAAGCAACTATTTGCCTGTTGATCTTGCATAAAAAGTATTGTAGGCAATATGATTTAAGGATGAGCGATCCCGTGATTTTTAAGGAACGTCGTTTCAAATCAGCGTTCTTTTAAATAGTTGCCGTGATCACAGTTTGCATTTTTATTTATTTAAGCATACATGTTTATACAGGAAGTATATAGAATATATATTAAATAATATTTTATTCAATTATATTGAGAAATTTATTTTGATATCTAAATTCAAAGCAGCTGTATGAAATTTGGCAGAAATATAAAGTTCGGTAAACTGATTGATTATAGGTTCAGATAAAAAAGTACACAACATTTTTTCATTTCTTGTTACATATAGATATAAGTATGTACATCTAAAGCTTGGAAAAAAGAATAGCTGCTGTTAGTAAAAAAGCTACGCATAAATGAAACCACTTTGGCTTATGAGAGAGTGAAAGGCTCAAAAGTACTAATATTTTTCTGTCCAAAGTAAAATCACATTTAAGTTTGTATGTTTACAAATACAAAAGAACGTTCTTACTGGAACTGTTACTTGATTAACTCAGGCGTTGTAGTGACCAATGCACAGTGGCCGAAATGCCCAATATAGCGCCGTTTTAAGGAAATTTTAAAATTCAAATTATCGCAAACATTATTTTTTTATTTGAAAATATATACCTTAACGAACTTTTGTCTGTTTTCTTTTTTGCTTTGTTCCTAATATTCGCACAGCTGTGATCATTCAAACTTAACACATGTTTCAGCAGGTGCAGTAATTATTTTTGAGCTTTTTTCAAGTGCAGTTTTGTTGACAGCCAAAATTTAAATGTTTAACTTTTTAATAAGATTTGTGATGTATTAAATAAAAATAAATTGATTTGTGATTGTATATTTTAGTGCTTAAAATTGGTAAAATAAAATATCTTTTGTAAAAGTGTTTTATATATTAAATCTTATTTTGTGTGGAATAAAAGTAGGTTGTATTCGACCGCATTCGGTTAACTATTGGCGTAGTTTGTTTAAATGGGTTGTTATCTGTGTCAGTTTCAAATATCAGCTGCAAGATTTTGCTAAGTTTTGATTTTTTCGATTTTTAGTTACAATTGCATAGTGAACCATTGCCAACAAAAAAATTTTTTATGGTTGAAAATCATATATTTTCTAATGACATTGATCGCTCGAAATATAACGAAGTACAATACCAACAAATTCAAAAACAATTAAGAAATTTTATAAGCAAACTTGTACAAAAGTGGCAAGAAAGTCAAAGAATTTTGTCGGTGTCCGAAGAGCGCAATAAGATGTAGTTAAATGAAGATATAATTTTTCCTAATCCAGCCGTTGCTCAATATAAATAAAAACCATTTTCAGAGTGCACAAGCAAAAATCAAAAGAAAAAATTGCATCAATTGCCAATGAAATACCGAATGAAGAGTTAATGGTAGCGACAAGTGTGAGTCTTTACAAGGCTGGAAAAAGAAGCACCTCACAGGTTTTTTCAAAGTTATGTTCAGAGTCTGCAATAGCTAAAAAATTCTTAAATCAGTAGACTCTGAATCAAAAACCCCTATTTTGTATACACTTGAGGAAGCTTTAGCTCTTTATATTGATGGTGGGTACTCAAAAAGATCATATATACTAATGCAATGTGATGCCAAAGAACGAAACTGCAATATTTATCCAAGCTACGATATTTTCACTAAAACTAAAACGCAGAGTTATCCCAGTGACATACATGTAACGTAACGTTTAGCCAAAGTTGGCTTACAAAGTCTCGTAGACCATATTGTGTCACGTATAATACAAGGCTTTTCAACAGCTTTTGAGGATCTCATGACTATAGGCCATAATAAGAATTGCATAAAAGCAATTTTAAATGGGGCTGTGATGGGAGCAGGGGGCACTCTACTTTCCGTCAACGTTTCAGTATTTCTGATACTGGAACAATTGATGAGCATTTATTTGCTGTATGTATTGTTCCTTTACAAATTAAAACAGGATCCAAAAATAAACAGGCAAATTAACCGGCCTTTTTCAACTCGGTTCTGCAGACCCACTAAAATAATTTTTATAAATTTAGTTCAATTGAGGCAGCAACAAAAGCAATTGTACGAATATGGATTGTCGACACTTCATGCTTGGATACGGTGCTTCGAGTGTATAATTCATATCGCCTACAGAATACCGATAAAAAATTGACAAATTCGTGTAGAAAATACAAAAATTGTTTAACAAACCAAAAGAAAAAATCAACTTGCACTAAGAGAAAAAATGGGTATTTTTGTGGACACTCCAACGACAGGTTCAGGGAATACAAACACTGGGAACACCGCAATAGTTTTTTTTGACCAGCCAATCTTGGCCTCTATAGTAAATGGCGTACACGTAGAACTTAAAAAAAGGATAGGTTTAATTAAGACATTGGCATTTCGGTATGCAGTTAACATAGAGGCTTTTCGCATATATGCCTGGGAAACAGCAAAAATATTTGTTTCCGAAAATGCTTGGTTTTATATGCCTCCTTCTGTACATAAATTATTAATTCATGGAGCAGATATTATTGAAAAAGTGTCGCTACCAATAGGAATGATGTCAGAAGAGGCACTTGAGACAAGAAATAAAGATTTTCGCAGTTATAGGCTACACCACACGCTAAAAGACTCGAGATTGCTCACAATGGAAGACTTATTGCACGCACTATTGGTTTCGTCTGATCCCTTTATAGCTTCAAAATCTAAAAGCACCTCAAAATACTCCAAAAAACATATTAAAATTTATGATGAGGTTAAGCAGCTTCTTTTGAGTATAAATGATTTACCTGACAGCCTTAATTCGGAAAGCTCCGACTCTGAATAGTTTTTTTTATTTATTTTTTATTTTTTTTTTAAATTGCAAAAAATATGAAAAATAATGAAAAATATTCTAATATTATTAATTTTATATATATTTTGCATATGTCTATTATATGGAAATACCCATATACTTAAAAAAAATTTAAAAATTTTATGAATTGGTTATATTTCAATATATGTATATATAATTTAAAAATAGAAAAAAACAACAGTTTTGTATGTTTTTGAAGTTATTCACAAAGCGCCGCTAGATTGGGTATTTTGGCCACTGTGCAGTAATTTACTCACATGTACTGACATATCGTTCACCTCTAATATAAACACATCGAATGCAAATAATAATTGGGCCTAAGTTTTAATGTCCGTGCTCTATAATCTCTTACTAAACACCGCACCAGATAAAACTATTACAGAACACGGCAAAAGACGGAAGGATGCTATAAAACTTACTCTATGCTTAAGCTGTTGTAGCATATTCGAAAACATATGTTAAGTTAAACATCCATCATCCATGGTCCATCATGCCTAATAGAATCTTAACTTATTAAGCTTTACACCGCTGTTTTTAGTTTACAGTTTTCTACTTTAAGCAAGAAAACTTTAAATTTCTGCAAACGTAAAAAATTGTGTTTATTTAAACGGGTTTTTTGTCCTGTCCCAATAACCACTTATTTTTATGAAAAGACTTGAAATGACACTAAGAATGTAAATGCAATTCATTTATCTTTTAGCGAATGAATGTTTAGAACTGAATAGCAAATACATAAGTAAATTTAGAATTTGAAAACCGTGTTTGTGACAAGCGTTATTCTCATCAAAGCAGACATAATAAGTTGACTAATATCTCAACACGCTATATATTGTTCAGTAATATTTTTTTAGTTGTTAATTGTTATGTTTTTGCAAAATAGTTTTTCGCAGACTTTTATGTAAGTCTTTAATAACAAAGTGTAAGGAGCACCAAAGTTTACCTTACATAAGTACATATACTTTAGTCGAAATAGTCTTTAGCTAGTACAATTCTAGGAATTTTTTAGGGTTTTTTCTATTTAAAATAAATCCTTTTCTGCTGTTGTATGCAAAAATTGTCATGTCTCCCATTTAGGAGGCTGCATTGTTTAAAAAATAATTAATATATTAAAACAACAACATAAAAATAATCTTATGCTGTTAACAAAATTCCAAAGTTAAAAGGATTCCCTTAGTTTTTTTTGCACATTTATTACATATGAGTTTTTTTAAACAAATTACTGAAAATTCCACTGCAGGTATTAGGTAACTAAATTTTCTTTTATGGAGTCTTCTTTCTTTTTCTTTCATAAAATTGATTTACTTAAAGGGACCATGTATGTATGTTGCTAATTTTGCTTAAAGCAGTAGAAAAACATTTTACTGCCTTTGCAACAAATGAATTTTTAAGAGATATATCCATAAACATGTGGCTTTATAAAATTTCGAGTAAGTTTTCTCGAAAACACCAATTGATAATAATCTTATGTATGAATTAGAAGATAGACACATTGATTATAATTTTGTTTGATTATATTGTAGGTTATTAAGAATACCTCCAGTTAAATTCAATATATAGGAAAACTACTGTTTGAACAATTGTCCCTAGCTATATTAAAATGTTTTTCTTTATAAATTATCTGAATTAATTAAATTTAAACCTGCATAAAAGTTTTTCGGTAGTAAAGGCATTTTAAATTCTAATTATTTTCTTCTTTTTCTCTATGTATGTATGTAAGTACATTGAAAAAATTAATTATGATTAGCTTTCAGTTAGGCATATATTATTTTTAAGACGCTCAATAGTTTCGTACAAAAACGGCGGTGACTTTATAACGCGCACAAATTCTATATTTTAATTTTTAGCAATTCAAGTTTAATATAACTGTACACAACATTCGCGAAAAAGAAACATTGGTATATTTATATTCTATGAGTGTAAAAACCCCAAACAAAAAAATAAAAGGTAAAGGTACCCATACACAACATGTTTTTTACATCTGACATGTCAAATTTGCCACTGTAAAACACATACATATCGTGTAGGGCTGTTAAAACATTGCTTCTGATAAATACATGTGGAAAGTCATCTGACAAAATTTCATTTAGAACCTGTTGTATTTTGATCTGACAAACTATCTGACATCAGCTGTTTTTATGAATATATGCCGTATGAAAACAATCAACGGCGGTTGAGCATTGGCGGTAGCATTAGCGAACTAAAGATAATATTTTATATGACCAAAATTTGAAATTGCTTTTAACTATTTATTCAATGCAAAGGGATCTTCTTCATATTTTTTTGGTAGAAAACATAATTAAAATTGATAAGTCTTCAGTAATGTTTTAGTCCATTTTTTTTAATAATCACTTTTAACAAAAAAACAATTTTAATGAAATTTGCGAGCAGATCAGCGGTTGTAAACAAATAATAATTATGTCAGACGTAATTATACATGTACGTTTGTGACCAAATATTAAAAGTCTTCTGTAAAATACCAATTTTGACACACATGCAGAATTACATATGACTTACACAGATAAAAACTCAGATGTAAAAAACATGTCGTGTATGGGTACCTTAAGTAGACTACGCTTTACAGGCAATGAAAACAGAAAATCAAACTCATTCATTCTTATTCATGCATCACAACCATAAACAAACAAAAAATATCTTTGTGTTGATTACAAATAAAAAAACTATTGTAAATGTTTTCCTACCTAAAAGGACTCACTTAGGTGGTTATATTGTTGAAAAATCGATCAACACCTCAGCTAAAATTCATGTTTTTACAGCCGATATGCTAGGCATATAGAGTTAATAACGAAGAAATTAAACTTTTATATTAATGTACTTATTATAACACATAACGTATACAACGAATATAAATTATTATTATTACAAACTAAGAGTACAAAAAAAAACACATTTTTTTATTAAAATTTAATATCCTTTTATTTTGTTTTTTAGGAAACTTAAATCCCGGAGCTTGGCCCAACTTGGCCCAAACACAATCTTTATAATTGTTTTTTTCTAAATCTAAAAAATTTAAAATAAAAATTGTCCGCCTTTTGTTCATTTCAGGCTGACCCTGTTTTACCTGGTAACCTTCTAATAAAAATTTCTTTTCTTCATTCAGGACTTGCTTGGTTTTTTTCCTCTTGCGATGTGAGATAAAAAACCCTTCTAACACTCTCTTCGATAGCTCCTCTCTTTCTAGGTATCAACAAGGATAAAACATAATCTTTAAGTAACTCTTAAAAAAATAAACTAAAATTTTCACCTATATATTTTTTTCCTTGCACTTTAACTGGAGAACTACTGCACTTTAAACTATCAATTCAGCCAAGATGAAAATAATATATTCAAAAAGGACTTTTATTCCGCAATCATAGGGCGTATGTAGTTTCACTATATATTTTATTTTCCTTTCCTTTCATTACTTATTTGTCCTTTTTTACGTCAGTTTCTTATTTCATTCACATTTATTTTTTAATTATCCTTTTATGCTGTTTTTTCACGGTTTCTTATTTCTTTTACATTTATATTTTTTGACTTACCTTTTGGTGAAGACCGTCGTCACTGGCTGTTTATTTGGTACGCTTTCGATGTGAGAACATCATTTTCAAGCCGCGTTTTGATTAGTACTGTCACCGAAAGGTATGACAACAGTATACGATTTACTGGCGGAACAAATCCGATTAATTTATGTTTTTTATTATCCTTTTATGTTGCTTTTTTCCTTTTTAGGATGTTAATGTTTTTATTCGAAAAGAAATATACTTCACAAGCTTCCGTTAAAAAAAGTTTAAATGTGCGTTTTTCGCTAACTTTTTCTTTAATGGTTTATTTTTCTAAGTTTTTTCTTTACTTTCCAACTACAAAACTACACATCCCTTTGTCAAGTCGACATTTTATAAAAAAAATTGTTTAAATATCTCTGTAATTTATTACTACTCCCTTCCTCATTAACATGACAAATATATAAAAGTGACTTAAGTGTAAAATAAAAATAATAATTACAATTCATATTCAGGTCAAAAACTATAGACAAAAAAAAAAAAACAAGCCCAACAAAACTCCGGGGCAACCAAGTGTACGCCGGTTGACGTATCTCTATCTTCTTTGTCTAAAGTGAACGTGGGGAACTCCCACACCGGATATTATTTTTCTTGTAGGTCTTGTCGAGTTAAAGAAGAATCTAATAGTGAAATATGCCGGACACCTCCAAAATCCGGATTTACGGTAAAAACCGGTTTTTTACCTTTGCGCACTTATAAGTCCGATTTTAAATTTCTTACTAGATTTAAAAAGAAGAAACTGAGATCTTTTAGATGATACATAATTTATGTAAGATAATTCGATAATTATTATCGAGCAAACACAAATTTTGTAGATTTTTAAAAAGGATTTCAATTTTGGTGTCTTTTTTATACAATTATTTATTAAGAAACTATAGTACTATTGCATTTATTCAAAAAGTACGTTTATTTACGATTACAATGCATATTTAGGGTTAAAAATAGATAAGCAATTGACTGAGTTATTTACTTTTCATGAAAATAAACTTTTAAACATTTTATACAAATTTTATTTTTTGTTATTTAACTCAAAAGTGTTTGCTTGGAAATCATTTTTATCTTATTTCTTCCTTGAAAGCGTTTTTCAATAGTTGCCATTTCCTGGTGAAAATATTCGAAAAGTCCAAATGCGAATGCAGAAAATGAATTTTTATGGTCATGTTGCAGCCCATTTTACCACAAGCACTTATAAACTCATTGACAACTGTGATATAGTCGTCGCATCTGTGATTTCTAAGGAAATTATCGCATAGCGCAACAAAACTCTTCCATGAACGTCTTTCAACGGAACTTAGCTTATTAATGAAATCTGCATCTTTCATAATTTTTTTAATTTGAGGTCCAATAAAATACCTAAAAGTTATCAAAACAGATAAAAAAGATGAAAAACATACTATATATGTAAACGAATTAACTTATACCTCCTTTTATATTGGCTATACTTAGTTTTGGGAACACCGCTTTGAGATGACAAAAAGCGTCGGCGATTACATCTAATTTTTTTTACAAATTCTTTCATGTATCTCAGTTTAAGATGCAGTGGTGGCAGAATGACATCATCAGCTTTAACTAATTGGTCATTTAAAATATTTTTCTGCCTATTCTATGTGACTCGCGAGATGGCCATACTTTGTGATCATAGCGATTCGGTGCACGACTATCCCATTCATAAAGATAGCACGGATACTTTGTGTAATCACCCTGCATACCAAATAAAATTGTCAAAACCTTTAAGCCAGCGATGACTTTCCATTTATGGGTGGTACAGCTAACACATATTAATATATTTTTCATCACTTCGTAAGTTTCTTTTGTATTAGTCGCATATGCAATTGGAACTGAAGGTAATTGATTTTTGTTATGCAATAAAACAGCTTTTAAGCCTTGATACAAATCTAGAATTAATCAAAATAAAGTCATACATTTTTATAAGAAAACTTACTTTTACATGAACCATCAATGAAAAGTCGACATTCATCGGCATTATAATTGTGATTTAATGCCGAAAACAGTTTTGGTACATCAACGCAATATACGAGATCACAGTCATTGGAACTAGTCTTAAAACTTTCTTCAAGTAACCAAGTCCAGTCCCTTTTTCTACCAGATGTTAACACGAAATCTTTTTCCACCAAATTCCACTGCTTTAATCCCGACCCGAGGACTTCAGATTGCCGCTTTGGCAAGTGTAAATCGCGAACAAGATCGTCAAAATTACCTTTTGACAAAAAATGCCGCTCCGTTGTTGTAGAACTGGATGGAAGAACTCTTCTTGTTCAAAATCTTTTTCTGTTACATCGATAGCTTTGCTCGTTATCGGTAGATCATTACTTACAGCTATCGGTTTTGTTACAGTTACAACAGTTGCGTACTTAATGTTTTTGCGCGTTTTAAAACAGTGACCTTAAACATCGGTTTGCCAAAAGTAGCAATCATTTAGTTTATGATATGGCTGATAATGTGAAATTATAAGCGTAGAAAAGGCCTATAATATAAAAAGGTTTTTATAAAACACAATTATTTGATCGCAGATGCTTAAAAAATTTAAAAAAAAACTGTGCATAGAATAAACAAATCTTAACAATATTTTACATTGACCTACATTTGAATATCGTAATAATATAAAGAGCTTAAGTCACCTAAAATTCTAGCTAGAAGATCTTATTACTTTCATAAAACTAAAGATCCTTTGTGCCTGACTTTTTCAAAAAATTTTAAAATGTTTATGTACATTTTATCTTTCGATTTATAGTTTTTTTTTAAATTTTTCACACTGAAACAAAATACAACACTTGTTTGACCTTTTCGAATTTAAACACAAAGGTTACGAAATCGGAATTAGATATTGTAGAAATTACAAACGAAATGAAAAACTTGGATATACAAAAAGAAGCTATAGACGTCCCGCTAATATCATCTAAATAAAGTGCAAATTCGCTTACAGGACAGGCTTTAATCACACATCATCCTCGGTATTGCATTAGTAAATGATACTTGTTTTTAAAATATTTTTCGAATTGTATTTACAGACGTATGTATGTCATTGAACTGGCAGTTGAAGGGAAGAAGAAAATATGGAAACCTTAAAAATCATTCTTAAAATATTTATAAACTGCCTCTTACAATTCGTGAATCGGTTCTAGTTTAATAACATATGTTTTTGTAGAATTCCCCAGTTTCCAGGTATCGCTGTGTGACAACTGATTTTCCTCTTGGACTTACTGCCTTTCTCAATAAAGTATCTTTTTTTAAATATCCTTCAGTTTTCGATAAAAAAATGATTTAATTTCTCTGGCTTTATTCTTAGATAATTTAAAAATTGGGAATATCTCCAGCTGTATTCATTGAAGGAGACATTTTTTCAGGATTAAAATACTCATGAAACGAAATGAAATTCCGTAGAATCTTTCAAAAACGTTTCCGCCCATTTTAAGTTTCACAATTTATAAATTAATTTAAAGAAATAATGATTTAAGGTTTTTAAGGTAAAATAACAAAGAAGGCTGCCGATTTGTTCTTCTTAATATGAGTCGTTATCTAAATGGTCGTGAGTTTCAATGGAAATTTCAAAAAAGCATTTAAAAACAGCTGCGTCTCGAAAATCACAGTCTAAATTGGACGTAATTGTTTACCGAAGAAACTCTTAAAGCTATTTAATTGCATAATGGCTTCTATTAATGCTTAGTACATGCTCGGTTGTTATGACAGAATCATACAGAATGGTGGCCTATTTATTAAAATATATAAACTATGAAAACTAATTTTAAAACTATTAATAATGAAAGAATGTAAGTTGCTGGGTGTGTTATGGTTTAATTCATTTTTATTGTAGCGGCCTTTCTACTTTAGTTGCGGAAGCAACTTCAAAATGTAAAGGACATTATTGGCGTTGTTTAAATTGTCGAAAAATCGGGGTTGTTTTATTCAAATTTTATTTTTCAAGGAAGAAAGGAAACTTATCAAGATATTTAAAAGGATGTTTTAAATCTTTCTAACCGTATATTCGACTATGGAAAATTCTTTGACGAGTTTACTTCGCTTAATAATTTGAAATCTCTCGTACAAACTTAATAATTTGAAATCTCTCGTACATCTAGAAATGCCAATAAATTATATCCTGTTCCTAGTTCAGTTTATTCTGCCTATAATGAAGCTAATAACAAAAGCGATGAACTTATATTATCTCCTGCGTCAGGTGCACCTCAAATTGTTTTTGGGAATAAAGAAGTGATGAAGAACTCATCAGTTGTTTCGACTAAGCCGGTATCTGAAAATCTAAGTATTGACATTTCCCATTCTGATCTTAGAGAATTACATATTATACCACCAAAGATATCAATATTTTTATCTGGTTTTGCCTCTGATACTTCCATCGAAGATCTTGAATATTATTTAAAAACTAAGCTTAATGCAAATGTTGATATCTCGACACATAAATTTTCATTTGCTCAGCCTAAAACTATTACATCTTTGAAAATAACTATTCCATACGAAATATTTAATCAATTGATTGTGTTATCTTCTGGCCTAATAATGCACTTGTTCGTGAATTTATATATAAAGAGAATGCGAGAATGAACAATATAGTCCGCCTTCCTTTGCGTGAATCGACAATTAAAAAAAACTAATTATCAAACCTGTGAATCTACTAAATATAATATGTCAAAACGTTTGTGGTTTAAACACTAAACTATCTAATAACTTTATTGAAAGCTTTAGTATTAATCATCACATAATCGTACTAACTGAATCATGGTTAAATCAGAACACTTGGGATGCTGAAATTTTTTGCATCGATTTTAATATTTATAGACGTGGTAGGGAAACCAAGACTATTGGTGGTGGCGTTTTTATTGCTGTTTCTAAAATATTTTCATCTGAAATAAAAGAATCTGAAACTTATACTGGAGTTTAAATAAAACTGAATAACTCGCTAGTATTTAAATCATGCTCGTGTATTCCACTAAAATCTACTCAGTTGATTTATCACAAGCATGGTGAAGCTATTAAAACCACTTTTTTAGAAGCTAAGCTTAGTGATTTAATTTTATTTTTGGTGACTTCAATTTACCGACAATTTCTTGGAAGTTCCTACCAGACTTATTTTTTACAATCCAATTAAAACTGATAGCTGGACTGCAGAATTTTTAAATGGTATATTTGATTTATGCCTTTTCCAAATAAATGATGTCTTTAATAAAATTGGAAAGTTGCAAGATTTGGTTTATGTAAATGATCCAACTGGCTGCTCGTTTTTTTGTTGTCATCCAATAACTAGACATGAGGATCGCTACCATTTTACATTAGAAGTCAGCTCTAACATTGAAGCAGCGGATTATGGTAACCTAAGAAGAAGAACTGGTAAAATGTTCCGTTTTAGACGAACAAATTTTGATGATTTAAATAATCTTTTAACAAGTACAAATTGGCTTGAATTACTGTCTATTCCAAATGGTCACCCAAATTCAATAGCTGAAATGATTAGTAGAATTTACTATGTAATAACAAGTAATGACAAGTTATTTTAATGAATGTGTTCCAAAAACTTTCATTTGAAAAATGACTGGCCCCCATGGAATTCTAATCAATGCATAAAAACCATAAGTCCATCCGTATATAGCGGACCTGATGGGATTCCAGCTTGGGTCCTAACCAATTGCGCCTTTGCTTTATCCACACCCCTATCAATCATGTTCAATATCTCGCTAAAATATGGTTACTTTCCTTGATTTTGGAAATATTCCTACATTATTCCATTATTTAAATTAGGAAACAAGACAAATGTTATGAACTGTAAGTAAAAAATGTCTGTCCGACTTTCTTAGCTTTAGAATGCAGTCATTGCTGTCACCGCTTCAGCATGGTTTCAGGAAAGGTTGCTCAACAGTCACAAACATTTCACAATTTACAACTTTAATTAATTGTGTATTTAATGATAGTTAAACGACAGATGTTATTTATACAGAGTTCAGCAAAGCTTTCAGTAAAGTTAACCACAACTTTCTTCTTTAGAAATTATACTTAATAGACTTTACACAAAACAATTTTAAGTAGATAAGATCTTATTTAATTAGCAGAACGCATAGAGTTGATTTCGATAATACATTCTCTAAAATAATCGTTGTAAGCTCTGGAGTCCCTCAAGGAAGCTACCTTGGCCCTACGTTATTTTCCCTTTTCATAATGTACGCAGATGATGTAAAAATTTTTTTAAGTTACAAATTGTCAGCAGATGGATTCTTCTTGCAACAAAATTTTAACAGGTTTCATAATTGATGCAAAATCAACTTAATGGACTTAAAATTAAAGAAGTGTAAACATATACGTTGCCCACGGAATTTTATTTCTACTCTACAATATACATTTGATGGATGTTTATGGGATCTTCGTATCATTCTCGATCGTAAGTTAGATTTTCGGATGCATATTATTATGATTGTAAACAAGGCTCGTAGTGTATTGGCCTTTATTAAACGGTGAGCAAAAGAGTTCACTGACATAAATATCACGTAACAATTATATACTTCTCTTGTAAAACCTATTTTAGAGTATGGATCTGTTGTATGGCACCCAAACTATAACGTTCACATTGACTGTAGAGAATCAGTCCAAAAACAATTTCTTTTGTTCTCTTTGAGAAATCTATTCCGTGGTTAGGATTTAGTCCTCCGTCCTATACAGCAAGGCTGGCTATTATTAAATTGCCTACTTTAAAAAGTCGAAGGACAATGCTTAATGTGACTTTTTGTTGGAATTAATAAGTGGTGATGTTGTTTCAGAATCTCTTCTTAGCATTAAAATCTTAATGTTCCACGACGATTAACCCGCTACTGGACACCGTTAAATCTTCAAGTTTTTCATCAAAATACGCAGATGCTGATTCGTTTAGAAGAATGTACAAACAATTTAATGAACTTTTCAATCTTACTTATTTTTCTGTAAATGTTAATGTTTTAAAACGTAATATTGTTTTATTTTTAGATACTCATGTTTAAATTATTAATTTATAGTTGCTAATAAATTTATTATTATTTTCTTTGTCGGTCTCTATTAATTATTTAATTAATAAATAGAGATCCTTTAATTTGACCTACATATTTTACATAGAAATTTTGACTTCAACCTGTATTTTCTAAGATCCCAAAGCTGAGATCGTAAAAAGAAAATTACTGTAAAAAAGCTGAAAGTATTTCATGTCCATATGTGGATTTATAGGCTTAGGAGCAAAAATTCCAATTTTAGGATGTTTGGTCTTTATTTTGGCAATAGTGGGTTTTTTTTTGCCATTTGATTTTAGTTAACCAACTACACAAGCACAATACTCCAAACTTTGGATTAATCGGCCAAACACTTTACAAATGGGTAATTTATTTCCAAAATACTTTGATTCTGCCCCTCTGTGCATCGTAAGAGAAAAAGAGTAGCAAGCAAATAAATTAAAAATTTAAGGGACTCCTCATAGAGGGATTAAATTGACCTATATGGGCCTATCTTTTGAAACGCTATAGGCAAACGCCTGAAACTTGGACAGAATGTCGGTTACTATGACCCACTAAGGCTACATACAAATATTCAAAAATTATAAGTTAAAGGGTGATCCAATAATTAATTTAATTTGGTGTATATGGCAATACTTTTGAACAGTTGTACTGAAAATTCTATAGTCGGTTTTTTTCAAGATTTATTTTATCTTATTTCCACTAAAACTGTGCAGCCATATTTTAAGGAATTATTTAACTAGTATCGAAGGTATTAATCAATTTGATTAAAAAAACAGGAAGGAATTTCTGAAATTAAAAGCATTTATAGAAGACAATCTGGAAATCTTATTCCTTAGCGAGACTTTCTTTCTCCATAGATTTCTACTGTTATCGCCATAATCTGGGTGGCACTTGTAATTTGTTTAAGGATCTTAGAGACATGCGTATTTAAAATTCCTAAGAAAATCCTCCATCACCTGAAAAAATTTTCTCTGTAATGCGTAGTGCGATTTATTGACCAATCTACCGCAGGGGTGCTCTTGATAAAGAAAGTATTGCGCTTACTAAATAACGATTTTCAGAAATAAGTTTACTTCTTGTTGCTGCTTTTTCTGACGTCGGTCAAGCAATCACATAAAAACAGAAGCAGTGGTGAGCACCGCACTGAAGCGCTGTGTAAATAAATTAATTGCTTCTAGCAGCCACTCTTTCATAAAACTTAAACATCTAGCGCAATCTTAAAACCCAACTATAATATGATTAAGATAAAGATAAATATCTTCTTTAAATGCCTTTTTGTTTTAAAGTTTTGTTTATTAATTAAGATATTATTATTTATGTCTTGACGCTCTTTTTACTGGTAAAAAAAAAACGCATCCGTTTCGTATGACACATAATTTTATTAAATTAAAATAAAATTCCTACTGTGTTTGGGACTGTTCCTCTATTAACAAGGAAAAAAACCAGAAATAATATCACTGTCAACCGTTTTAGTCGAGCAGTAGAATTGATAACATAAAAGAGGCTCGCTCAGATTCTAAAGACTGCAGCATAATCAGAGCCAATTACAAGCTCCTATTTGTAAATTAAGAGATTTCGATATTTTTCCGAAAAAGAACAGGTAAAATTTGAATAATAAGTAAAAATTTTTAACTACTTCGGTGATATTTGTATTATTAGAAACTATTATTAGAAACTATGGCTTCATCTCCATCCGTGTAATTTCTACAGATTAAAATGTCTATAACGTTGAACAAGATCAAATCAAGTGAAAAACAAGTAAGACTGCCATATTCGGCAAAGCCGAATTTATATACCCTTCAACATATATGAAAATCTAGTGTAGTAAAGTAGCTCTATGAAAAGAAGAAACTGCGGTTACAGGGAATTAAACAAGAAAAAAAATTAAGTACGATACATAATTTGAAATAAAAATATCATCGGCTCTTAATTGGCTTTAGAATTTCCTGAAAGATCCCTTCAAACGCTTTTAACTGATACCCAAATTGACCATTTTGACAATCGAACTTTTTAATGAAAATTTCAGAGGCCTATAACCCAGAATATATAAACGAGTGCCAATATGTTCACTTGATTTTTATTTTCTTATTCTCTTTTGCTCCATATTTTTGTTTTTTATTTATTTTTTATTGGAGTTACATCATTGTTCCAAGCGATATGGAAAAATTAGAGGCAGGAGTGATGTTTAGCCCACTGCTTCGAGGGACTTGGACAGACCTTGCTGTTTTTTAATAGCACCTCTGTGGATACTATGTCTAATCGATTGGCGTATTTAAATTTTCTCCAGCTCTAACTTATTCGATCGACTTCGCTATGCATTAGGACTCGGAATATATATATAATTCATCAGGTCGGAAATAAATACTGTAGAAATTACAAATAGAATTATTAACTAAACCCTTTGCACTTTTTTGTGTTCTATTCTGAAAAAAAATTAACAGTTTAAAAAACGCGATGTTCTTTCCTAAAAATGTCGCATTACAAAATGTAAAATATGTAATGATTTTAACACTCTATTTTCTTAGAGGGTGGGTATACTACACTTTTTACCATATGATATTTTGTTTTATTTTTTTTTCTTGTGTTTTACAGAAAATTATTTAAATGGATGCCAAAACTTAAATTCTTCTAACATACTAATTGGAACCATCATCTTCCTCCGATGATTAAGAAATCTATGAATTGCTCTTACAACGAAATTATTTACCGCGAGTGAATTATTTTATTAAAGATGTAATTCATCTATATTCTGAAACCGATGTAAGAAAAAAGTGGACAGTTTAATTTTATAAATTATTACAGACTCATATATGTATGTACATATATTTTTTCAGTTTAAAAAAAAAAAATTGCGTCTCAGCCGAAAAAGTGTCTCATATATTATAGAAAGGTACTCCGGATCAAACACGATGAGATCATATCAAGGGGAAAGACCACAATACACTGCAAAAGCACAAGTCCTTTCATTTTTATGGTAACTTAATAATAAATACTATTTCAAATTGAAATATCTAATTACGTTTGTTTTTTAAGGTTTGCTAAGAATAAAACAACATTTCGAGAAGAAGCCAACCTTTTCAATGTGTCTTTATCAAATCTTCACAAATCCTTCAAGAAGGTTTTAGATTTTTTAGTAAATAGAATCGCCCCAGAAGTTATTAAATTTCCAAAATCGAATCCGCAAAAAGACGTAATATCTAAGAAATTTGAAAAGGCATACATAAAATCATTAATTAATTTGTAATTCAATTGTTAAAATAAATTTCTTGCTAGATTTCAGTTTTTCGAAACGTTATTGGATGTGTGGATGGAAGCTATATATCGGTTAGAAAGCCGAAATATAAAATACGTTCCACGTATGCTAATAGACATGATACTCTGTCTATAACTCTGTAGGAAATCTGTGATTCACAGCTCCGATTTTTGAATGTTTTTACTGGTGTTTCCAGTAAATGTCATAATTCCAGAATATTAAAACTATCTTTTATCGGAAAAGATCTACCCAACTTGTGTTCTCCAAAGTACCACATACTGAGAGATTCTGCTTACCCATTAAGAGAAATAAATGAGCGATTGAATTGTATAAAAATCATTGAACATGTAAACATGCTAGATGTACAAGTGTACGGGGGAAAAATATTTGTTCTTTTAAAATGTTAAAGAATTTTACAATTTGTGAATACATTGGTAACGTGTAAAAAGTGTTGAATAGAAATATGTAACATTTTTTTGCCAGAAAATAAAACGCTATAAGATATACCCGTTTTTCACTTTAAAATATCGATGCTTGGTGTAGGCATCAAAATTAATAGTATGGAAAACAACGAAAAAACACGAATCCAAATTTCTAAACTTTAAAGTTTTCTGAAGACGAGTTTAAAAGCTAAGCGCAATCTATCTGTCAGAAATTCTCATGTACATACAATATATTTGGAAAATCCGATTTTGACAGTGCGGTAGGAAGTGAAATTGGCTGCTTATTTTTGTTTTGTTTTTTATTGTTGAACGGTTTTATCTCTGTTTTTATTTTTATAAAGTTGGTTTTATAAAACGAAATGAGTTAACATTGCTGTTCACAAAGCTGACGCTCTTATTTAGCTATGTTATTTCAGCTTAAAAGCTTAACGCTCTACGCTCTAGGCATATCTGTAACTACATAACGTTACTCTTAACCAAGCTTATTCTAAGTTAACATCACAAAAAAAACTAAAGAGAATTCTTACCAAAACCCTTGAGGAAATTATAAATAATATTGTTGCGAAGATACTTTAATTAGGTCATAAAAAGAAATAAAAATAATCGCCACCGACAAAGTAAAACGAAATGACCTATTGTGTCTGTTTACAAAGCCAGAAGTTTTTACAAAAAATTGTTAATCACAAAGCAAAAGCAACTAACATAAAGTAATAAAAATAAACGTAACACGCAACTACACAAACACCTACATTGCATAACGACTAATAAAAATACGGCATGTATAGTAAATTTAAAATAATAATGGAAGGTTCAAGAATCAAAAAACAATGATCATGTGTCTTAAATGATAAATGCGTAGTAAAGAAGTATTCTACTAACAAATTAAAGAAGTTCTAGCGTATTCAAGAACCTTAACATTGGGTATATAAGAGCAACGTCTATACAGGTTGATTCATTCTAAGTATAAACTTCAACCAATGAAGATCTTGTGGTATTTTTGTGTATTAATCGCAAATAAGTAAATAATCGTCAAATTTAAGTGTAATTTAATTTAATTAGTTAATAAATTGTGCTTATTTATTTTGCAATAAAAGATTAGTTATTAGTTACTTAAACCTGTAACACTAAGAGTTAACTTACACCAAATGAATTAAATTTATGTAAGCCTCCCCTACCATTGTAAAATAAAGACTCTTTACTTTGCTCACTTGACGGCATTTAATTGCTTTGCAAATGTTGGTTCATATTTTTGGAGAAATTGGATGTTAAATACTTCCCCACATGTGTAACAGGTATTTAAGTTCCAAAATGTTTAACTATCTTTTTTTTCATCCCACGTTTTCACGAGTTATCAAATTGAACAAGACAAACACATAACGTCGGCAGAACAACGGTATTAACATATTCATGTATGTGGCGAAAACGTTCTGATGTTCTGTCTGAGCATAATTTTCTGTTTGTCGTCAGGATTGTAGAGAAATAGAAGAGAGTGTTCGCTCTTTGATTAATAGATGGCGTTCAATCGAAATGGAGATATGTTCGGCCAACGATTGTTGCATATGAAGAAAACCTGAACATTGTGAGCCTACATTAGCCAATTTCATGTTCTTTTTATTGCAAAAAAAAAAAAAACAATCTTTGTATTTTAAATTTGGAAACACTGCTTGCAATCAAATAAAATAAACATTGTTTTTATCAATTCAGAAGGCAATATAACTCGATATAATAAATGCACAGGTTAAGTTCGACACGCACATATTTGATTTGGATAGGTGGCTTAATAAATGGAGAAGCAGCTTAATAAGAATAAATTGATACACTATTGCACTATTCCTTGCGAAAATACTTTTGTCCTTTCAATAGAATAAATAACCAATTATACCTCAACTCAGAAAGACATATATTGGTATACAGTTGATGTGTAGAAGCCATACAGAAGCAAAATTAAGGTGGATGAAATTAAAATCAATACAGTAACCCCATGTGGTGCTGTTGAATCCAATATGTGGCATTACTTCCGTATCAAATTTAGAAAAATTCAAAGGCGCCATGCAAAATACTAAAAATGATTACTGAAGCCCCTTGGTATATAAAAAAATTCGAGCATTCACAAAAACTTGAACGAGCCTTTGGTTACAGCAGAAATTGCAAAATATGCCAAATTTCATTTGGAAAAGTAAGAAACACATCCCAACCCGTTAGCACGCAGATTCTTAAACCAAAAACAAATAAGGGCTATATTTTCACAGAATTTTTTGATAAAACGAACTTTGCAATTTATTCCATTATTTAAGTTAACTAATTAGGTCTGTTTTTAACAGCAATTACTGATGTTTATTTTGTGAAGATGTTCTTGTTAAAAGGGTTTTAAAAAAGCAAAAAATTAATCTAAAAATAATTTAAAAATTTGACTTTCATAACAAAATGATCAATTGAATGAAATTTTATGTTAAATCGTTTTTTAAAAGAATCAAAAGATTTTTATGTTTTCACATTTAAAATTATCAATTTTTAATAGTCAAGTAAATCACGAACGACTTTTTTCAATTTGGAAACCGCATTGTTTTAAAAAAGTTCAAGACACTTAACAACATCACCACTTATTAATTCCAACAAAAAGTCACATTACGCATTGTCCTTCGACTTTTTAAAGTAGCCAATTTAATAATAGCCTGCCTTGCTGTATATCTCAAAGAGAACAAAAGAAATTGTTTTTGGACTGATTCTATACAGTCAATGTGAACGTTATAATTTGGGTGCCATACAACAGATCCATACTCTAAAATAGGTCTTACAAGAGAAGTATATAATTGTTACGTGATATTTATGTCAGTTAACTCTTTTGCCCACTGTTTAATTAAGGCCAATACACCACGAGCTTTGTATACCATCATAGTATTATGCATCCGAAAATCTAACTTACGATCGAGATTGATATCAAGATCCAACAAACATCCATCAAGTGTATATTACGCTTCTTTAAGTTTAAGTCCATTAAGTTTATTTTGCATCACGAAAAATCCATCTTGTGACAATTTGTAACTTAAAAAAAATCTTTACGTTATCTGCATACATTAAAACATTGCAAAACCTAATTACACACGGTAAATCATTTATGAAAAGGGAAAATGACGTAGGGTTAAGGTGGCTTCCTTGAGGGACTTCAGAGTTTACAACGATTATTTTAAAAGATGTGTTATAGAAATCAACTCTTTGCGTTCTGCTAACTAACGATTTAATCCAGCTTAAAGTGCTTTGTGTAAAGCCCATTAAGTATAATTTCTTAAGAAGAAGGATGTGGGTAACTTTATCGAAAGCTTTGTTGAAGTTTGTATGAGTAAATCTGTCGTTTGACCGTCATTTAATCCACGATTTATTAAAGTTTTAAGTTTTAAATTGTTTGTGACTGTTGAGCAACCTTTCCTGAAACCATATTGAAGCGGTGACAGGAATGACTGCATTCTAAAGCTAAGATTCTGAGACAATTTTCAAAAAGCATTGTTATTGCACTTAACTTACCTGCAATGCTTCTGTAGTTCATAATGTTTGTCTTGTTTCCTGATTTAATGTAGGAACATTTCAAAAATGATAAAGGTGTAGATAAGGCAATGGCGGAATTTGTTAGGACGCTGGAATCCCATTAGGTCCACTATATATGGATGGACTTATGGGTTTTATGCAGTCAACATTCTAAGAAGTGAACACTTGTGGAAATGATATTGGTTTAGAATCAACTATTTAAAATGGATATCGGCACATTGAGTCAAATTGTCCATCAGAATAAGTCGTCGCAAAAAAGTCTGCAAACATATTAGACATAATAGAATTATTATCATTTAAGTACTTCATCATGTTAGGATCACCATAAGATTTTTTTTAGAATTGACGAATTTGTTATATGATTTGGAATCTCGTTTTAAGTCCAGTTTCATGTTATTTAAATAATTTATGAAAAGATTTTTGTTAAGAGTATTATATTTTAAACAACAATATTATTTATATGCTGTTACGAGTATGAATAATATTGTTGTGCTGAGCCGGATTTTTTATATTTCCTATAGTGCTTATTTTTCAACCTCGATAATTGATTAGAATTCCATGGGGGGACAGTCATTTTTCGAACGCAAGTTTCTGGAACACATTCATTAAAATAACTTGTCATTACATTGTAAAATCTATTAACCATTTCATGTATTGAATTTGGGTGACCATTTGAAATAGCAATTCAAGCCAATTTGTACTTGTTAAAAGATTATTTAATCATCAAAATTTGTTCGTTGAAAACAGAACATTTTTTCAGTTCTTCTTTTTAAATGATCATAATCCGCTGCTGAAATGTTAGAGCTGACTTCTAATGTAAGATGGTAGCGATCCTCAGGTCTAGTTATTGGATGACATCGAACAAGCGAGCAGCCAGTTGGATCATATACATAAACCAAATCTAGCAACTTTCCAATTTTATTAAAGACATCATTTATTTGGAAAAGGCATAAATCAAATATACCATTTAAAAATTCTGCAGTCCAGCTATCAGTTTTAATTGGATTGTAAAAAATAAGTCTGGTAGGAACTTCCAAGAAATTGTCGGTAAATTGAAGTCACCAAAAATAAAATTAGCTTAGCTTCTAAAAAAGTGGTTTTAATAGCTTCACCATGCTTGTGATAAATCAACTGAGTAGATTTTGGTGGAATACACGAGCATGATTTAAATACTAGCGAGTTATTCAGTTTTATTTAAACTCCAGTTTAAATTTCAGATTCTGTTATTTCAGATGAAAATATTTTAGAAACAGCAATAAAAACGCCACCACCAGTAGTTTTGGTTTCTCTATCACGTCTATAAATATCGTTGCAAAAAATTTCAGCATCCGAAGTGTTCTGATTTAACCATGATTCAGTTAGTACGATTATATGATGATTAATACTAAAGCTTTCAATAAAGATATTAGTTTAGTGTTTAAACCACGAAAGTTTTGACATATTATATTTAGTTGATTCACAGATTTAATAATTCTCGCGTTCTCTTTATATATAAACTCACGAAAAAGTGCATTATTAGGCGAGAAGAAAACATCAATCAATTGATTAAATATTTTGTATGGAACAGTTATTTTAAAAGATGCAATACTTGTAGGCTGAGCAAATGGAAATTTATGTGTTGAGACATCAACATTTGCATCAAGCTTAGTTTTTAAATAATATTCAAGATCTTCGATGGAAGTATCAGGGGCAAAACGAGATAAAAATATTGATTTCTTTGGTATAGCATGTAATTCTCTAGGACCAGAATGGGAAACGTCAGTACTTAGATTTTCAGATACCGGTTTAGTCGGAACAACTGATGAGTTCTTCATCACTTCTTTATTCCCAAAAACAAGTTGAGGTGCACTTGACGCAGGATTAATATATTTTCATCGTTTTTGTTATCAGCTTCATTATAGGCAGAAGAAACTGGATTCAATTTATTGGTATTTCTAGCTGACTAACGTCGCTTTGGTGAAGATTGTACGGAAGATTTCAAATTATTAAGCAAAGTAAAGTCGTCGAAAAAATTTTTTATAGTCGGATACATGGTTAGAAAGATTTGAAACATCCGTTTGAATAGCTTGAAAAGTTTCCTTCCTTCTTTGAAAAAACTTGAAGAAATCAACCCCGATTTTTCGACAATTTATACAACATCACTGAAGTCCTTCACATTATGAAGCTGCTTCTGCAACTTAAGTAGAAAGGCCGCTACATTTAAGCAACTTAACAATCTTTCATTAATCTTAGTTATTGAACATTTTTTTATTTAAGCATTCTATTTTAAAATTAGTTGTTTGGAAAGTTTAACAAGATTTAGATGGCGTTGATCAAATTTTCAAGAAGATTCACAAACCAATCAAAGTTGTATTTAAAAGTACGTAAGGCAATTATAATAAAATATAAAGCAGTTGTAAAAGATGGATTTATGTATGCATATATATATATATATATATATATATATATATATATATATATATATATATATATATATATATATATGTAAACACAAGTTTTGCTAAATCTTATTATCAACACAAATTTTATTTAAATATTAAACATTTACAATATAAAAACTGTTTTTTTTTTCTAAAACACAATGACTAAGTAAAGTTTTAAGGACTAAAATGACTCTGAAGCTTTACAAACACACCAAAATTACATTTTTAAGAGCAGAATAGAAAAAACACGTCCGTACGCTTTGACGTTTACGTTAATACAAGGCCGATCGATTTTATGGTTGGCTTAAGCAGAAATTAAAATTTTATTAAAATTTTTTATGTAGCCCTTTAGAAAAAATTTTTTTTTAATTCGATTTGGTGGCCGGTTTTAGACTAAAATATACAAAAATGCAATAATTTAGGTGTTTTAAATTAAACATCATATAATTTTTAAGCAGAAAAAGATATAGTCTTTAAATTTTTTTAACTTACTATGAGAAAAAATTTGCTGAAAATTGTATCCAGCATTTTGAAAAAAATGTACCAGGGTATCAAAAAATCAAAAATTTAATTTTATAATGCTTATAACTTGACCACTTTTAAACATAAACAATCAGATTAATGCGCCATTTTGTAGGTATTGATGAGCTCCTTAGAACTATAAATAAGTCTTAAAAACCAAACAAAAATTGAAGAAATGCCAAGCGTTAGAAACATTTTCAGGTGCGAGGTACCCAACTTGAACTCACAGCCATCCCTGGAAAATGGATGGTACCCAGATTCAAAACTTAAGCTCAAATACTCCTTTGCTCATGTCAAATTTTGGCCAATCCCTTTACAAATTGTTTGTCTGATTTTCTATTCCATCTGTTGTGGATGTGTTTTCCTGAATTCAAAATCACAAGTTTTTTACCCTACAACTTAATTTTTCATTAAAACCAAAATGCTTAAGGAGGGAAAACCAAAACCTTTGCTTAACCAGCTAAATCGACACAAAAAAATTTCTGGAAAATTAGCCAATCAAATTAAAACAATTGCAACACGATCGAAGGTGTCGTACTGACAAAAATGTGTTTGAATGAATGAATTAAATATTTAACCTAAGTGAAGGACGTTAACTACTCCCCCCTTTAAAATGTAGCCGTCCCCGTCTGCTCAGTGTTACAAATGACGTTATTTATTTCTATTTTTTGCGCCTCTTTATTAATAGAGACCAAGAGCAGAATATAAAGACCAAGCTGCTGTGTTATTGTTCAATAAGTTGCTGAGGCACGAATCATTTTTGTGGCTCAACACTTCACAAGATGAGGTTATGTATTTCCTTTTACAATTTTTTGACCTAATGTATTTAAAGTCACAGTTTGCTACATCATTGGTTTCAAGTGCTAATGTAATGTTATGGTGAATAACAGGTAATATTAATTTCTTCTCGCAAAATTTTAAAATTTTAGAGAATTTTATCAAGAATGTGATAATATTTTCACTTTGTAGAATATTTAATTTTGAATTTACAATTATTTCACTTACCCTAATGGCAGAATATAATTCGGATTTTAAAATGAAATTTATTTCGAAATTATCTAGCAAAATGGGACTGATTATTTGCATCTTTCCCAAAGCCATGGACATTGTCGCTAGTAATAGGGTGCTGTAATAAGGAAGCGGATGTTATCTTTATGCACTATTCTGTTATTGATTTTTACTATTTTTTCGACAAACGTATTATTAAACTTATTTCCCAAACGTTTATTTAGCCTAAAATAGACTTTATCTTCGGGGCTGAATGTTTTAACTACTTTTTCTTGTTGTGGTAATCGAGATCAGCCCTCTGCTTTCCCAGTATTTTGCGTTTAATCTTTTCTCTTAAATCATCTGGTATAGATTGTATTATATCAATTGGTCTAAGTTCGGTGGTTGAGTAAATTGACCTATTATATTTCGTGGTGGCCATCAGCACTAGTTCTACTGTGTCTTCGAAGGCACACTCCAATTTAAGACACCTAGCGATTTCAGTTAGTGTTCCACGGAACCTTTCAACTTGGCCGTCGGAAGAGCTATGCATTGGTGGGGTTGTGTAAACCTCTATATCGAAGATATTCTTGGCTAGTGATTTTATTGTTTCTGAATTGAGAGATCTTTGTTGTCACAAATTATTGTCTTTGTTCCTTTAAAATTTATGCAAGCAGGTCAAAAAAAATTGTTTGTCTGTGTTGTAAATGTCGATGTGAAGTATCTCACCCGGAAAGGAAGGTATGGGGGTTTCGCCCATTCTATGTCTTGGAGGATGTCTTTGATACTTTGCTAGATGACAATTTCGCAGTTTTTCGTAATTTCTTTGAGTTTCTTTTTAATATCAGGGAAATAGTAGTCTTGCAGGACTTGCTTTGTGTTCTCCGATACAGAGCGATGTGCTTTATTGTGTTCGTTTGTTAGAATTTCGACTTGATCGTCAGGATTTAAGATGTCAGATACGAATTTATTTGTGTACTGAAACTTCACAGATGGATAGTTTGTAACGAGGAGATGTTGAATTCGACCTAGCGTATGCAAGTCACAATGAATAGCGTTAATTACCTGTGAATTTACACAATATCTTACTGTGGCTAAGAGATTTTAAATTTCGTCGAATACGGTCTTTGAAAATAATCTTAGTTACCTTCTTGCATTCAGGACCTTCGGTAAGGACAATCTGGTTCCTAAAACAGTTAACCGGATTGTCGACAGTAGGAATGACTTCGGTAAGTGAGATTTCGCTTCCGCATGCCTGGAGGGAAACCGTAGATCCAGAATCCTCTATAACATGGACAAATTGCCTGGAAAGTGCATCGGTGATTACATTATCCTTGCCAGGTTTATAAAAAATTTTTGGAGAATGTTCTTCGATGAAGGCTCTCCACCGTTTCAATTTTGAATTTGGATTTTTGTCGGAAATTGAAAATGTGAGCGGCTGATGGTCAGTAAATATGTTGAGGTTATTTACTCCATAAAGATAATGTCTTAGACTTTTTAAAGCCCACACAATAGCGAGTTTGCGCTCGTTCGCAGCATAGTTTTCTTCAGTAGTGGACAAAGTTCGAGAAATCAATGTGATAGAAAGTCTATTTTGCGATAGGACTGCTCCGATGGCATGCGAAGAAGGTCAAAAGGTTTTTTAAAGTCCGGATACAAGAGAGTGACATCCTCAGAGGATAGTGTTTTCTTTAATTTTTCGAAAGAATCTACGGCGTCTTTATCTAAGTCTATTTTAATGTGTTTCGAATAATCAGTATCAGTCAGCAGCTTTGCGATAGCTGCATAGTCTTTGACAAATCTCCTATAATACCCTGCCAAGCCCAGGAAAGACCTTAGGCTTCTTAGCGTCCTAGGAACCTCGTAATTCACAATAGCTTTTACCTTCTTCGGACAGGTCCTTATTCCTTCGGTTAAAACAATGAAACCCAAGTACTCCACAGAGGTTTTGAAAAACTTTGACTTTTCTAGTTACACTCTCATGTTTGCGTGGTGGAGCTTCTTCAGTATTCTGTCGATATCACGAATATGTTTCTGCTCAGAGCCAGAAAATATTATGATATCATAATGTAAATGTGACAGGATTTCCCTATTTATTCACGCAAAACATCGTCAATCGCTCTATGGAAAATACTAGGCGCGTTCTTAAGTCCAAATGACAAACGGCAAAACTCGTACTTCCCATTATTCAGACTAAAAGCGGTTTTTTCACGATCACGCTCAGCCAAATTTATCTGATGAAACCCACTTTTTAAATGAAAAGTTGTGAAAAATTTCGATCTTCCAAGATTTGATAAGATAACAGATGAGTCGGGTATCGGGTATTTGTCTGGGATAGTTGTAGAGTTGAGCTTAGTAAAATCAAATACTAGACGCCTATTGGGTTTGTCAGTTTCATCCAAACCCTTTTTATCGACAACTCAAATTGGGTTATTATAGGGTGATCGAGACGGTCTTATAATGACGTTCTATAAAATTTCTCCTACTTCCCTATTCACAAACTCTATCATTGTGATGGGATAGGAATGATACCTAGAAAACATTGGCTCCTGGTCTATAGTATTGATTGTAGCTGAAATTTTAGTATTGTATGGTAGAGCTTCGTTTGGGTTCGCAAAAACGCCAGAGTTTTCATTGATCAGCTTTAGGTACTTTAATTTTTCCTGACCACTATCAAAGTAGATAATGTAATTTTTATGCTTTTTATGAAATAAAATACAATAATGCCGTCAAAAAGGGATAAGTTTGGAAGGATAAAAAAGGCTTCGGTTCTGTTGAAGACGGTAACTAATGTTTTTTTTTTATTGATCATGTCGGCTCCGTGAATGGATTTTACTAAGAAGAGGCTTTCTAATTTTTTTATGCCTTTAAGTCCAGTAACGTTCGTAATATAGTTTTTTCAGGAGTTTTGCGTTTTTCCCACCTGTACTTCTCTCGACAGAGCAGAGTACTGATCCTCTTCTAAAAAATAAATTTCATCTTGAAAGGCTAGGTCTGTTCGGGTTTGGTTTTCTAGCAAATCCTGATAACGTTGAATTGTTATGGTCCTCTTGATAACCGTAAACTTCCTCACGAAATTCAATTTGAGGGATTTTGTGGCTGAGATTGTTGACTCTTTGGATCTTTGCAGGAATTCATCTATCGGATGCAATATCTCCCTTCTGCGCTTGACATCCCTGAAACCTGGTACTTGGAACCGTTCGCATGCTCACATCAGTATCGATTGGCTGAGAAGTGTGCGTAGAGTTGAGAAGCTGTTGCTTCGTGTCTTAGGCTGAGCTCTGCATGAAAGCGCGAAGATCTGGTTGAACGCTGAAATTGGAATTTGTGGCATTATAACGTTGTGCTTGATTGAACGGTTGCTAAGGCCGATTTTGAAAATGTGGCAAATTCGATTGCACAAAGTAGCCTGGAATGGCTCGTGGATGGGCCAGCCGTTGATTAAAAGAGTTTTGTCCGGCATTTTGAAGGTTTTGTCTTGGGGGTAGTTAGGGAAAGGGATTTTAAAGATTCTTAATTAGACCGTAATTATAAATATCTGCAAAATGGTATCGGTTTTGGTTAGTTTCCAGCTCTTATATAGGTACAACGCAGTTGGTGGATCTGAGGGCTTACAGGAGAATAGTGTATCGCATAACGGCTTCCTAAGCCCGGAGACAAAAACTTGCATTATAACATTATAACCTTATTGACAATGGCAGTCAGTTTCCTCTCTACTTCGTCGTAGAACTGAATAATTGATCTTTGATCCTGTCTTAGCATGAACAGTTCCTGTTCTAACGTAAATATGGACTTCTTGTCCATATGAGTGATATATAGTCTAGCAATTATGATCTTAAACTTAAGGTTGTTAAACCTCTCAACCTTGCCAAAAGTTCTTCTGATCTTCCTATAATTCCCTACTGTCCACAGACTCTCGAAAAAGAAAACTTATAAACTTTTAATTTAATTTCCCCAAAGATTGCTTTCATATAAAATTTTAAAATCCTAAAGTAAAATAGGCTAATATAAAACCCTAACTAAAACTTCATAATGATAAAAACATAACATAACAAATCTTAATTATTATTCTTACACATAAATTTCCACATTGCTTCCCAGCAGTTGTTGATGATTGACGATGTTGATTTCTGCTTTTTTCTTCCAATGTCAATTCTTCCAGGTGCTAAGAAATTGTCGTCGCTTAAATTCTTTCCTTGGCTCTTTTCTAATTTTACTTTCAGAATTGTTGTTGGAACTGAATGACTGTTGATTAATAGTTAGTTGTTGTGTGCAGTTTTTTGTATATTTTTTTTTCTTTTTTAATTTAACTTATTATTAAGTCAGGTTTTCTGTCACTGTGCAATTAAGATTTTGTTGTTGTTTCATTAATTATGAATTTCCTTTCTTGGGCTTGATCTTATTGATGAACAATACTTTATTTTCGTCACTTGACTTTTCATAAAATTTTTGCTTTTATTCTAAATTTTCTTAATTTTAAGAAGTTTTTTTTTAATTTTTTAATTTTAATTTATTTTCACCTATGCTGACCTTGATGTTTAGCACCAATTAAACTAATGTCGGATCAATCGCACTGTTTTATTCTTAATAAAATTATTTATTATTTAATTCAAACTTGCTCAACTATGTGAGCTGGTAAGCAGTACTACAACTTACTTTTTTACAATTTAATTTTTCTTAAAAACCAAAAAAAAACCTTTCCTTAACCAGCAAAATCGGCACACAAAATTTCTAGCAAATAGGCCAATCAAATTAAAACAATTGCAACACGTTCGAAGGTATCGTACTGACAAAAATTTGTTAAAATCCAGAATTGCAAATTACTTAAATCTTTAAGTTGTGTGAAAATAGAAATTTGAACGAATTAAATATTTAACGTAAGTGAGGGACATTAACTTATATATATATATATATATATATATATATATATATATATATATATATATATATATATATATATATATATATATATATATATATATATATAAGTTAATGTCATATATATATATATGAAGACTGGGATGAGGTTATCCCACCGCATTTATTAATCAAATGGAACGTTTTTTCACAATATTTACCACAGATCTCTTCAAAAATCCCTAGATGGGTACATGTTACACCAACTCATAAGGTACAAATACACGGGTTCTGCGACTCATCCTAAAAAGCTTACTGCAGTACTGTTTATTTTCGAAGCTCTTCGTCAAATTCTCAAGCTTGAGTTGTGCAATGCGGTTCTGTTATCTAAAATAGTAAAAGGTCTGATAAAAAGATGTTGAGTTTGCTTACTTGCTATATATGTGGATAGACTCCTCAAAAGCCACCGCAAATCGTGTATCAACAATTAACAGTATTGCTAGCAGCAGCTACTGGAAATATGTTCAGACAGAGGACAACCCCGCGGATATTGGAACCCGTGATTGTACTCCCCAAGAACTCATTAATAGCAACTTATGGTGGCATGGACACACCTGATTAACTCAGCGATTTCAACTTTGGCCGAAACCTCGGGTTTTCGACCCCATTGAGTTAGAGAGTAGACAGTTCTCACCATATCATTTAAATGTGACAACGGGAAGTACCAACAAGTCGAATATATATCGTCAAAAACATGAATATGACGACGTGTTTATAATTTTTTTTTTAATTTTTCGCTCGAGCTCTACGAGTTATTAGCTACTGTTTTCGTTTCTTCAATTACATTAGAAAACACCAATATTAATCGGAGCAGTTCATTAATACAGCAGAAATTCAGTTCACCAAAAATCGTCTAATCCTAATCGCCCAATAGAATTACTTTCCCCAAGAATAAGGATATCTTAAAAACAAGCGGTTAATTCACAAGAAAAGTAGGCTTCTAACTATGTGTCCGTTAGTTGATAAAGATGGTCTACTACGAGTTGGAGGAAGACTTGATAACTCTGGATTAAGTTAGGAGGAACGGCATCCCGTAATTATCCCAGAAAAATCCCGCTTAGCATCTCTTTTCGTCCACTACACGCACTTTTGCTTCATGCGGAACATCATGTCATGCTAGGAGCCATACAACAAGGTTTTTACATCCCTAGACTTAAAAATATTGTAAGAAAATGCATACGAAATTGCAAAACATCTACTATCTACAAGCATTAAATCCAGCAGCAAATAATGGGAGTGCTCCCCCAGAAAGAGTTAACTTTTCTTTACCTTTTACGTATACTGGTGCCAAACTGATAAAGAGTTATGCAGCGGTTATCGTCTGTTTTTCAATGAAGGCAGTTCATTTGGAATCATGTGCAAATCTCTCAACTGATGCCTTCCTGGCTTGCTTCGACAGATTCACCGGTCGCGAGGGCTTACCAACAACAATGTTTTCTGAAAACGGACGAAACTTCCATGGTGCTAGTCTTGCTCTGCTAAAAAATCATAAATAACGAGTTCTTAAAAGGAACAGAGAGGGTATTAGTCAACAAATATAGTGCCCACGAATTCACTTCGTAATTCTTCCCACCATATGCACCCCACATGGGCGGACTCTAGGAGACCGCCGTAAAGAGCATGAAGTCTCATCTTCAAAAAGTAGTTGGAAACTAAATTTTACCTTTGAAGAATTTACTGCAATGCTAATCAGAATTGAAGCAATACTGAATTCGCGTCCATTACTCCCGTTAACCGAAAAATTATCCGAACTATTTCCCTTGTCTACAGGTCACCTCTTGAGAGGCACTCCACTCATCGCACCACCTGAAACTCTAGAACAACCCCAGGTAGAACAATTAAGCTATATTAAGTGCTGGAAATGTCTTAAAGCCTTGCGCGACGTTGGCAAACCGAATTCATTAAAGGGCTTCAGAAAGGAGTCAAATGGAAAACAGAGCAACAAAATATAAAACCAAACGACTTCGTTATAGTGGTAGATGATTTATTTCCAATATTTAATTTTATACCTAACTTTTACGCCAGATATATATATATATATATATATATATATATATATATATATATATAAATATATATATATATATATATATATATATATATATATATATATATATATATATATATATATATATATATATATATATATATATATATATATCTATATGAAAGTACTCGTAATTCATTTTTGATAAAAGGAAGTGATAATAAAATTTTGTATAACACAGTTCAACCTACTTTTGCGATAAGTTAGTGGCAATTACAGCCTGACCTAGGCCCATAGATGACCCCACCAAACAGCGTAAGTTGAGCCGTGGGACCTCGTTTATTTTTTCTCTCTCATAATTTCGGATAATGTTTTCCGCCCGATTACACCGTTAACTTCACGACAGACCGCAAATGATGGATGCACTTGAAGTAACTCTTCTTTTAAGAAAAGAAGATTAAGTTTTGGGATCTCTTGGGGGATGTTCTTCGGAGTTTTCTTTGCTAGGGGCTCATTGTGTACAAGTCGAGAGACATAATAGTGTTCATAACTATACGAGGTTATGTTAGAGGGTTGTTGACGACGTAACATGGAATGATTTGGCATCTCCCTCTAACTAGTGAATCTTTCCATTATAAAATGCATAAATCTGCACTGCTCACACTACTGCAGTTTACTATGTAGTGATGCCAGAAGTTCTTATCACACTTGATAGATATACCCGTCACGATTGATGGATATAGCCTCATTTGAAAAATCGAACTTCTTTAGTAAAACAAAATTAAATATTTTCTAATATATATACATGTTTCTTTTTTAATTTCTAAATAATATTTTACAGTATAAAAAATTACTTTATTTATGATAAAATAATTAATTCTTATCTCTTTAAATATATTTTTGTTGTTTTACAGTATAAAAAATTACTTTATTTATAATAAAATAATTAATTCTTATCTCTTTAAATATTTTTTTGTTGTAGTCGCAGGGAGTTATTAACCAAAGAGAGCCTTCAGAGGGCTTGCTTATCCCACCTTCCGTCCCAAAAAATTGAGCTCATCACAGTTCTGACATCCTGCGATATCCCCTTAATCATATGTAAGTGTGATGTCTAAAAAAATATATATGTAAAATTATTAAAATACTTTAAGCATGAATTTAAGTTCTTTACCATTGCTTCAGTAAAACCTTTCGACTCCTCCAACTTTCTCTCCCATTCTTCCACCGCTAAAAGGTTCTGCAAAGGGAGCATGCTGACGACTTCATCAAGTTTTGAGTAGTAAGTCTCCCCAGCCAGCCGACAGACGGACCTTGCACTCCATCAAAATTTTTGGACAACACAATTTGCAAAACTTCTTAAAATTTAAAATAAATTATAATTTTATACTCACATGCTTTCACAAAGTTTTCTAAGCCGGGTTTTGATTTCCTTCTGGCCCTGGACCTAATGTTGAAAGGGCAGGAATGCATTAAATGGAAAAATATTTTAAGCCAATATAACTTTTTAAACGTTATAAATAACCTTTGTGTTTCCGATCACTTTTGGACGAAAGTGATGTTAGGGCACACATCTTGAGTGTTTCTACCAAATAATGTTGTTGACTGAAAATCAGAGAAATACATAAAATTAAGCAAATAAGGAAAAGTTTTACACATCAAAAAATAACTTACAATTTTGGATTTAAAGGCTTCATAAGTTCTTCCAACTCGAATCTAACTCTTTAAAGGCTGTGGCGGTTTTAAATACCCGCAACATGCCTGTGAAGTTTTGAGTTTCCAGTGTCAGGTTCATTGGACACAATCTCTGCACTTCAACTGCTTGCAATGCCAAAAGCAACTTACCTTTCTAATTCCACATTGAACTATAATATTTATTTTAAATTGTTTGTTTTTTATTTATTTTTTCTTTAATTTTTGCTTTTATTAAATCGACATATCACTTTTATAACTATTTGATAAATGCGCAATTTTCTTAACGTCACGAAATAGAACATATATTAGTTCTTTCACTCTTGCACATGATTTGTTTGTTTGGGGCAAACAACGTTGCAACTGACAAGGTGGTGCGATGAGTGGAGTGCCTCTCAAGAGGTGACCTGTAGACAAGGGAAATAGTTCGGATAATTTTTCGGTTAACGGGAGTAATGGACGCGAATTCAGTATTGCTTCAATTCTGATTAGCATTGCAGTAAATTCTTCAAAGGTAAAATTTAGTTTCCAACTACTTTTTGAAGATGAGAATTCATGCTCTTTACGGCGGCCTCATAGAGTCCGCCCATGTGGGGTGCATATGGTGGGAAGAATTACGAAGTGAATTCATGCGCACTATATTTGTTGACTAATACCCTCTCTGTTCTTTTTAAGAACTCGTTATTTATGATTTTTTAGCAGAGCAAGACTAGCACCATGGAAGTTTCGTCCGTTTTCAGAAAACATTGTTTTTGGTAAGCCCCCGCGACCGGTGAATCTGTCGAAGCAAGCCAGGAAGGCATCGGTTGAGAGATTTGCACATGATTCCAAATGAACTGCCTTCATAGAAAAACAGACGATAACCGCTGCATAACTCTTTATCAGTTTGGCACCAGTATACGTAAAGGGTAAAGAAAAGTTAACTCTTTCTGGGGGGAGCACTCCCATTATTTGCTGCTGGATTTAATGCTTGTAGATAGTAGATGTTTTGCAATTTCGTATGCATTTTCTTACAATATTTTTAAGTCTAGGGATGTAAAAACCTTGTTGTATGGCTCGTAGCATGACATGATGTTCCGCATGAAGCAAAAGTGCGTGTAGTGAACGAAAATAGTGGCTAAGCGGGATTTTTCTGGGATAATTACGGGATGCCGTTCCTCCTAACTTAATCTAGAGTTATCAAGTCTTCCTCCAACTCGTAGTAGACCATCTTTATCAACGAGTGAGAAGCCTACTTTTCTTGTGAATTAACCGCTTGTTTTTAAGATATCCTTATTCTTGGGGAAAGTAATTCTATTGGGCGATTAGGATTAGACGATTTTTGGTGAACTGAATTTCTGCTGTATTAATGAACTGCTCCGATTAATATTGGTGTTTTCTAATGTAATTGAAGAAACGAAAACAGTAGCTAATAACTCGTAGACCTTGAGCGAAAAATTAAAAAAAAAATTTATAAACTCGTCGTCATATTCATGTTTTTGATGATATGTATTCGACTTGTTGGTACCTCCCGTTGTCACTTTTAAATGATATGGTGAGAACTGTCTACTCTCCAACTCAAATCGATGAGTTAACAAGGTGTGTCCATGCCACCATAGCTTGCTATTAATGAGTTCCTGGGGAGTACAATCACGGGTTCCAATATCCGCGGGGTTGTCCTCTGTCTGAACATATTTCCAGTAGCTGCTGCTAGCAATACTGTTAATTGTTGATACACGATTTGCGGTGGCTTTTGAGGAGTCTATCCACATATATAGCAAGTAAGCAAACGCAACATCTTTTTATCAGACCCTTTACTATTTTATATAGCAGAACCGCATCGCACAATCAAGCTTGGGGATTTTGATTTTATTATTTGTGCAACCTTAGTTTTTGCAGCCAATAAATTAAAATTTATTTCTCTATTCGACGAAGAGCTTCGTAAACAAACAGCACCGCAGTAAGCTTTCTCGGATGAGTCGCAGAACCCGTGCATTTGTACCTTATGAGTTGGTGTAACATGTACCCATCTAGGGATTTTTGAAGAAATCTGTGGTAAATTTTGCGAAAAAACGTTCCATTTGATTAATAAATGCGGTGGGATACCCTCATCCTAGTCTTCTTTTAACTCCCATAGCTCTTGCACGAAAAGTTTTGCTACTACTACGATTGGTGCTAACCATCCTATAGGATTAAATAACTTCGCTATTGCCGACAATATCTGCATTTTTGTGCAGCTGGGTAGAATTTGATTCGGTCGTACTTCATAATAAAAGAAGTCTGATTTGGCGTTCCAGCAAATCCCTAAAGTTTTGATACTGAAACTGTAAGAAATCTTCGTCAAGAAGATCCTCCTGGGCCAAGTTTTCAAGTAAAAACCTGTAATTGGCTGTTATTTTCTTTAATGGGAAGCAAGCCGACTTTAAAGCCTAGGTGATTTGAGTTAGCGTTAATTTAGTCTATTCCGTACAATGTTTTCCAGACAAAATGTCATCTACGTAACTCTCGCCTTTCAAAATGGCTGATGCTTGCGATGCGATTCTTTGCAGTCCTCGCTTAACTCGAGAAGCGTTCGAATAGCCAAAAATGGCGCACAATTCACCACAAAGGTGACGGTCTTTAGTTGAAATGTTCTTGTGATATCTTCTACCTCATAGCGAACCTGCTGATACGCCTGGTCATCTTTATGCATTATAATTTGGCGAAACATTTTTTTTATGTCGCCGGTGAAGACAAATCTATAAAAGCATCACCTAAGCAGTATTTGCATTAAATCAGTCCGAAGCGTAGGAACTTGATGCAAAACGTCATTTTAAGAAAACCCGCTGCTAGTTTTTTTTTTTTTTTTTTTTTTGACGCGTTAAAGACTACTCTTGCTTTTGTCGATTTACTCCTTTACGGCTTTACCACTTCGTGATGTGGTAGAAAAATTATGCTACTTTTTCTTTATTACATTCATAATAAATCACACGTTCCATATGGTCTAGCTCAACATATTCGTGTAGAACGTCTTTGTATAATTTTTTAATTCTGGATTTTTTCAAAGGTTTCCTCCATTCTATAAAATGGTCCGAGAGCATTTTTCCGTGAAGGGCCTAGAAATGCCTCAGTTGGATATGCCTCCTTAAAAGTTAACCTTACTACGTAACCAACGTTTGATTGCTTAGTCGTAAAAATTCTCTCAAGATCTATCCGCCTTAGTTACAGAAAATCTCGTTCAACTTCTTCAAGCTCCTAAGACTGTCTAATTTGTTTATGTAAAAGAAAATCAACTGACGTGGAAACTGAAAATGCATTTATTTCACTCATGTCATCTGCGGCAGGTTGATAGAAATAGGGATCGGCTAAAGGTAAATTTTTTATGGCTACTCAGCTCTTCAGGAAACTTCTCACAATTATTATAAATGAACTAAAGATTTTGTCTAAACAATAAAGACATAAATCAGAGTTAAGGCAAAAACAACAATAATCAAATTTTATTTTACTTTTCTTTATCCACTGTATACGACTGACTTTTTTTCAGCTCTTTTTATACAGTTTTAAAGATGTTGAAAAATAAAAACAACAAATAAAACATCAAAAAACACCATGATATTTTATTTTTGCTTAATGCACAGGCACTTGCAATAATTTTATAATTAAAAATAAATAAACTTTAAATATTTTTGTGCTATTTTCCCGATTTTATTAAATTGAGAAACTCTAGACCTAATGGTAACGCGATAGCTTCCCTTTAAACTCCCAACGCAGGCTCCGCCAAACACTGTTATTAGACGTTGGTGCGTCACAAGTTGGACAGCCAGCTTTTGTTTGTAGTTATAAAACTTCTTTCTGATCCTGCATCTAGTAGCGCTCGTATTGTAAAGTGTCCCCCTGCATTCGCAATATAAACCAGTGCCGTGGGCAACACTGTGGTTCCTTCGCGGCGAGCCAAATATACCTGTAGCTTTTCTTAGTTATAGTTACTTGACGGTAGTTTTTCAACTTGGGTATTGAAAGTTTTGGCTCCGTTTTGAGTAGTTAACTTTACTGTTACTTTCTGATTTATCGAGGTGTAACATCGTTGGTTCCTTTTGTTACATAAAGTTCATAAAACTGTGCTCAGACATTTTGATTTAAAATGTGTTGGCGACAGACAGTTAACGCAATATTTATTTTGAAAAACAAATTTCAAACGCTCGGTCGGTATCATAGCCTTAAATAATTTACATACCATAAGGGGGTATTTTTGTTTACGTTTTTACAACTATAACTTGGTACTGATTGCGTATGAAATGTCTGAGTTCTTGAAGACGGACCATCTCTTTGTATGGGTTTTTTTTCTATCAGTAATAGTTTCCAAGATTTCTATCCTTTCTGAGAGAACTCGTTGAGTTAAGTCCATGTGGGCAATTTCCGATGATTTTTTAAAGAACTTTTCCATTCTTTCATTGTTTAATCAGAAAGCTTTGAAACAATAACATGGATTAAAAAGGGATCATAATCCGGCAAATCGATGCTATAATTTTTTAAAATTGACAAACAATCATTAACTGAGTTTTGTAAAAAACCTAAGAGACTTAACGGTTTCAATGTGAGCAGGGGTACTGCATAATTTTTTTCATTTGATCTTCTACTAAAAGTCTGCGATTTTCAAATCTGTGCTTTAAGTTATCCCAAGCTATTTTAAAATTATCATCTACCAAGTCTAAGTCCTTTATGACTTGATAGGCCTCGCTCCTCATTTTGCTGCGCAAATAATACAGTTCTGACCTGCAATAATTGCACGATCTTTTCCAATGACCGCCTTAAACATATCTCTAAAGGCTGGCCATTTGGACTAACCACCTTCAAATGTGTGTATTTGGCACGCTGGTAAGTGACGATCTGTAGACGTCCTGATTAATGTCGACATTAATCAGTTTTGTTTTTTTCCAATATCTTATTTTTACAAGTTGATATAACTCACAAGCTTTCTTATATTTTGGTGACACATCGTCTTAAAAATCTTCTTTTTGAGTATCCTCTGCTAATATAAAGTTCTCGTACGACTCAATTGATTTGGACCATCTTCTCCCTAACTCTTGCTTTTTTACCTCGAGAAACGCAGACGTACAGTTTTCGGGACAGGTTTTGTCCAAGTTCTTGCAGAATGTAATCAATTGCGTGATGTCCGCTTTACTTTTCCTTTTTTACGGAGACATTTTGTTTACCCAAGCCGAAAGACCACCCTACTAGTCGAGGTCCATAAAATATAATTTTAATTAATAATTTCAATGCTTAATTCGCATATGCAGATATTTGTCACTCTATGTGGAAAACTATAAATTAATGAATGGAAAAACACTTTGCTATGATTTTTGCAAATTTAGCGTTAAAAAATGGTAAATTTTATTAAGAGCAAAATTTCTTTAGTATTTTGTGAAATTAGTACTGATTATCTAATATTGTTTTTGTTTAATTTGCTTAATTAAAAACTTTTAATTTAAATTCGTATATTCGTGTTAAATCCTTTTATTTCTGTCTCTAGCTCCAACAATTTATTTATTCCATTTTTTTTTTTTTTTTTTTGCTAACTATGCACGTGATTCCTTATTAAATGATGTACCAACTCACCGTTGAATAATGAGGCCCCTTATTTATTTTCGATTGGGAACGTCTTACACACAATAAATCTTCAAGTTATGACGTCACACTTAATTTGACTTCTTTTAACTTGTTAACTAACGGTATTTTGTTTTTTTTTTTTTTTTTTTTATTATGAGCTTTGTAAATTCTTATACACAGAACATACATACACATGAGTTTGTTGTATTATTTGTACTTTATTAAGTTTATAAAAAAGGTTGGTTTTCTTCTTTTTTAAATAATTTTTTGCAACTTGTTGTTTAGAAAAATTATTGGTTTTATTTTATCGTTTTTTACATTTTGTGTTTTTGAAGAAACTCTTATATATATGTTATAAGTTTATATTTAGTACATCCACATGTATGTGTGCATTTTCCGACAAATAATTAATTAGATTTAATGGCCCATATTCATAGTTAAAATAAAGTCTACTTTAAGGGAACTAAAGTCGGTTTTACTTTAGAGTCGACTCTAACTCATTCATAGACAATTTAAAATATACTTTTGGCTTTAAAGTTAACTCTAAATTTAAAACTAGCTAAGGCTGTTTTTAACTCATTTTTCCATAGTTTTTTATTTGGTTTAAGAACACAATACTCATATTTTATTTAATTTATAAGCAATAGGTCTTTTATTTATTATATATATTTTCAATATTTCGCTACTCTATTGTGTAGCATCTTCAGGAAAACAAATATTTAAATATTTGTTATAAATTAAATAAAATGTAATACTTAAAAAGGTCAAATAAAAACATTATAAGAACACAATACTCTTTATCTGATTTTTATACCAAAGTGAACAAAACAATAAATTGTATAAAAACATTTTTCACACTAGAGTTGACACCCAGTTAAAGTCGATTCGACTTAAAGTATGCTTTATTTTCGACTATGAAAGCAAAAACGATAATAAGAGCTTTTTAGTTAAGAGTATACTTTAGCAAGAGTCGACTTTAGTATATAACTATGATATGGGCCAGTATTTTTAACACTAATTGATTTGTTTTAATTCTTTATTTGTATGTTTTGGGGTTCACTTTTAAATTTTAAGTTTATATCGCGCTTTGACAAGTAATTCAAAGATTTGCATATCTATTGAAGTTTCATATAGTAAAAAAACAAATTGGAATGAAACGCTTGTTGGTTGTTTAAAGCTGATAGAAAGATTATTTGTAAGTTGTTAAGAATGTAGTTGTCTTATTTGTTGCTAGCGATGACACTTTTTTAGTGGTATAATTAGTGGTGTTTTAATTTAAAATTTCATTTTATTCAAGTAAATGTAGTGAGGTTAATTCTTTACATGATTTTTTTTTTTTTTTTGTAATATTTAATTTCTTTTTCATGAAAAGGAAATGTCGCACAAAATGACTAATTAACACAGTAAATACCTCATTTATTCTGTTGCGTTATGCCAAATGTTCTGCAATTTGCCTTATAGACCTCTCGTTTAGTACGTTGTTCTCTGAATTGGATGCAAAGATAACACCTTCCAGTTATTGATTTCTTCACTGGCATGTAATTCAGAATGTAGTACCTTTTATTCCTGCCGAAAGAATAATGAAACTTGCATTTTGTTGTCACACAAACATTGGCTTCTGTCCTTTGTAATTAAATTTGTTGCCTGCGCTAGAGACAACTTCCTTTTTTATTTTAAATGGTGTCTAAGCAACTAATTATGTAATGTTCTAGCCTATTCTAGAACTTTCTCGAAGGACCAATATTTGATTTTCTTTTCCATGTGGATGTGTTTTATTACCCTAAATAATAACATGTGTTTTTATTCAGTTCAGACTTATAACTAACTATGTTTGTCTATCTATATATATATATATATATATATATATAAATTTATAGAAATACATAAAATTAAACAGTTATTCAAAACAAATTGATGCGCTCAGAGAAGAAACCTTTAAATAAAAAAGAAAAGGAAAATTACAAAATTAATGTTTACAAAAAAATAAATATATGAAAGTAATTCATTTTAGGTAAAAAGAAGTGATAATAAAATTTTGTTGGACACAGTTCAACACAAATGTGTTTTCACTGGTCCAAAAAATTTAAACAAGCTTTTGTAACAATTGGCACACACAAGGAGAATCACAAAATGCTAAAATATAAAAAGGGAAATTGGCAAATGTGTCAATTAAAAGTTTTTTGCTTAAAGGGTAAATTTAGTCAGAAACAACATTGATTACTGTTCGAACGTTGAAGAATAAAACAAACAAAAAAAATTTTGTGTTTACTTTGCATTTAAAACAACCTTTTAACATTAAGATAAAAACGTGAGTAAAAAAAAATTTTAATTTTATTTTTATATATTTTTTGTTTTTAGATATCAAACTCTTTCTAATGCCAGATATATTTATTTAACACAAGTTCAGTGTTCAAGTCTGTCTGCTTGTGTTTATTTTCATTTTATGACCTTAGCAAGCAATAAGATAGAGCAGTATTCTTATCTTTTATACTTGTACTTTAAATCTACATACATATGTGAATACAAATAAATATGTAAAACATTTAAAACGACCTTGTTGATTTCTTTGACAACTGCGTTAGTGTTAAGTACAGGTTTGTGACTGTGCCCGCTTTCGCAATTTTGTGAACTTAGTAGAGTCAAGCGATATCCGTCTGTCCGTCGAAATCAACTTTGCCAAGGCACTAGATGAGGTAGAGAAAATTTGAAAATACCAATCGAGCAGACATAGTTTCGAAAACTTTGCTTTTGAAAATCAGCAAGATCGGTTCATGCCTTCGAACAAATCTAGTTTAGTGAAGTATTAAAACGAATTTAAAAATATAAATAGATCATCCAGGAAAAAAATTGTCGCTCGCCCATATTTTCCGATGACATTTTAATAAAAAAGTGCGATTGTGAACCATATTTTTTAAGACATCAACATGGGTATCATTTAAAAGATTTTAAATAGATCTGTCAGGAAATAATAAAATTTTTGAAAAAAACACTTAACCATATAGAGCTGATCTCCATTATCGCAATGTTTTTTTTTTTTTTTTTTTTTTTTTTTTTGATTGTAGTTACTTCACCAAAATAAATTTACATATATATGTGGTGAAGGGTATATAAGATTTGGCATAGCCGAATGTAACACTCTTACTTCTTTGTTTTCTATTCCTCTTGCTGACACTCTAATGCGAAGTAATCAAACCATGAAAATGGCTGAAAAGCAGAATTCAAAATAATTTCTGTCTATTTATTAAATATCAAATTTATAAGTTTGGGCAACAGCAAAAGGGAATGAAAACAAGTTTATTTAAAAAATATCTCAGAGAAGGTTAACAGATTTTACAAAAAACTAATTAGAATTATGCAGCATCTGCCAATTATTTTTGTTGTTGTTCAGTATATAATTTTATTATCTTATTCAGAGATTTTGTTTTTAACTCTGGATCAAAGTTTTTGTGAAAATACTAGTTAAAGTGCTTAATTTTATAAGAAATGAATTAAATTATTTTGGCTTTAGTAATTTTTATTTCCATTTTTTTAAAATTTCAAGAAAGTTAAATTATTATAAATGTATTGGGGGCATTTTCCAAAGAAAACTGAAAAAATCAGACACCAGCAAAATGTAATGCAGTATTTTCGGGTATCGTTACATCCGTCATCATCATTTAGAAATAAAATTAAGCCAAAATGAGTTCAAATTTTTTAAGTATAAATTCTTGCTATCTACTCTAAAACTTTGATTAAGTTAACAGTTTTGCTATTTAAAACGATTTTGATAAAAAAAGTTATATCATAACTGCTTTTAACATAAATACCTATAAAATTTTATGAAATTTAGAATCGTTGGGATTATTCGTTTTCGAGATTTTGGCTATTGCAGATACCCATGGAAGATTATTACATGAGATAATTTGTCATTTTGCACTCACAGATATCTGTAGTTAAAATTTGTCATATCTTGGTAATGATTGATCTTTTAAACGCAAGGGCTTGGAATTTTAGAAGTTTTAAACTTCTTTACAGGTGACACAAAACGACCACCACACCGGTTAATGCAAATCTTTGCCAGAAATGTTCAATTACTTTAGTTCTCCCACCCCTGTCTTATAGTGTAAAATATAAAGATAAAAGTGGTTTAAAGAATTCTATTATCATAACGAATATTTTAGTAAAACTATAAACTCAGTAGTTAAAAGAACTCACAGAGCAGTTTCGATTGTGATTAAAAAAGAATATCGACAAATATGAAAACAATTTTCAACGTAAGAGTGGCCGGATTGTTAACTTTAATATCACTTGTTTTGGGAGACATCAATATTATAACAAGAACAGAGTGGAATGCAACGGATCCAGTCAACGCGTTGACACCTTTAGAATTACCCGTCGGCAGGGTTATTATTGCTCATACGGCTGGAAATAAATGTGATACAAAAGTAAGCACAAACATAATTCTTAAAAAAAAATTAACCAGTCTCCCGTAATCACGAGATTTATGGAAACATAAAATATTTAGTTTTAAATTGTTTTTATTGGGCTGGATTCTTTACTATTATTTTTTTTTATTTCTCAACAAACTATTGCAAAACGGGAATATCGTTTGTGTTCTGGCTTTCGAGTTCACAAGCAAAAATGAAACACAGTCGCTTTCACAATTGTTCGCTGTTCCTGTTCTCGTACACTTTTCACTGAAAATAAAAAATTTAATTTCCTCTTTTAATTAACTCGTTTTTTTTCACTGCACAGATGTCCAAGCCGTTCTGTTCTAAAATGGCTTGTGCCGTCTTAAAATATTTATGTGTGCGTTACGGATTTACTGCAGATTTATTTTAATTTAAGAAGATTAGAGTGCATTAAATAATGATACAGAATTTACACATTTGTTATCAAACAGTTAAAAGTAATTTCAGATTTTGGTCATATAAAATATTACCCACAGCCGGCTAATGCTACTGCAAATGGCCAACCGCCGTTGATTGTTTTCATATGTCAAAGGTTTTTAGCAATACTTTTTAGAATTATAAAACAGCTGATGTCAGATGGTTTATCAGAGCAAAATTCTGTCAGATGACTTTTCACATGTATTTTACAGAAGCAAAGTTTTATCAGCGCTACACGACATGCATGTGTTTTACATTGGGAATTTTGACATGTCAGATGTAAGAAACATGTCGTGTATGGGTAGCTTAAATTGTTCTACAAAGCATCTGTGTGAAAACCGAATGTTTGAAAAAACCAATGACAAAATCAGAACAAAAAATTTTCAATTGATGTAAAATATAGACTTCATGTACTTTCAAAACGGTGCGTTTGCTTTCGCTTAATTAAAAGATTTAAAAATTAAATAATCTGAATGAGTTTTTGCATTGTAGGGAACTGTGTGGCTCAGCTAATAATATCATTTACTTACAAAACCAAAAAATTTTTGTAAATAGTTCTACCATAAAATCCTTTACGTAAGAAAAGTGTTATAAAAATACTATCTAAAGGCGATTATTATAAATTCGTTTTCTTGTATTTTTAAATAAAATAAATTGAAATAATTTTTGTAATTTCATCCATATAAAAGAATAAATAAAACGGGTTAACTGATTGTTTTTTGTTTTTGAAAAAAAACACGGAAGCCGTGTAAAAGAAGAAAACAAATTTTCGATAAAAGTAAATACTGATAACTATAATAGGCACTACACGTAATAGCATACCTTTTTTCCTTTTTGTTAAGATTTTATGTAACAACGGCCCTGCGGTAAACCTACATCAAAAATAAGATAAGCTAAAAATGTCTAATATTTATGACTTCTGGTGACCTCACAAGAATAAAGACAAAAAAATCAAAAACAGAATAATCTGCGTTTTTTATTTACAGTAATCAGTGTTTTCCATCTTCTAGTATTGTTGTTAGGGGATGTGTAATACTTTTATTTTTTTTCTCTCTTTCTTTTTAAAATGTACAAAAGCTTACATAACTAGTTCATACAGAGTTGGGTAATAAAATATCATACGTATGTACATATATTAGGGAAATCAGTTTTTAACAATTTTTTAAAATATCAAAATTGGCAACGCACAGTCCGATAGTGCATAAAAACTGTAAGGGAACTTATATTTAATTTTTCGCTTAGGCGAAAAAATTCACATACCAATCGTAATGAAGTTTTAAAAATGTTTAATTTTCATAATTAAAATTTAAATCAAATACTAAATTAATTAAACTTTAAAATACAGGGCTGATTATCCCGACCGAGTTATTAAAATTACCGATATTGACTATTAAGGGTGAAAACACGTTTCGATGACCATTTCGCTACCGCTTAATTAGCTCTTCAGGAAACTTTTCACTTTTTCCGCTTTCACCTCTTACCAACAGTGGAAGGGTGGAAATCTTTATTATGCTATTCTCTGTAGTAAAACTACACGCTGTAGAGATATTTGTTTTTTATCCATCATTAAAAAGAAATTTGTAGTCACTTAGTTTGTCCTTTAATTTTGCAAAACATAACTTTGTGTTCAATTAAATTTGTTTCCGACTTTGACCGCTCATGAAGGTTAGTAATAATTGAAGAGGAATCTGGTGTCCAAGGTAGGAGTGTTTTAGATGTATGTACATTTATTTTCAAGGGTAAATTAAGCTCCGTACACTTTTCAATACACCTGTGAATTACAGATTGACACTTTGGTATCTTCTTTGAATTTTTCAGCTTTGCTGTTAAATATATAGCTGTGGTCCAAAAAGCTCCTAAAGATGTTCTTATGGTCGCGCTTACAAAAGTTTCCAGTTTTCTGAGCTGAGAACTAGGTGCAAGTAAAAAAATTAGTAGTCCGTAATTTATCTTTGAAATAATTAGGGCTTTTGAAATCGAAATAAGGGATGTGGAGTTACATTTAAATTGAGGGCTAGACAGGTATTTTATAACGTTTAATCGTTGTATCAGTGTAGAAGTTAGATAATCAATTTGATCATTCCATTTGTAACGTTTATATATTATTATGTCAAGTATTTTTATTGAGCTTACTTCAGAAATTGTAATTCCTGAAACTTATAATCAAAGGTTACAGTTATTAAGTCTACACACATGTAAGTAGCTACATTTGATACTGAAAAGCAAAGCACCAGATTCATTTCACCAAGCGTTTATTTCATTAAATAGCGAGTTATGTCTAAAACAGTGTTATTTTCTATCAGATTTAATTATCAAATTGAAATCGGCAGCATATGCACAAAAATCTGTTTCTTTGTGTAGGGAAATTATTGAGCAATTTGTTTGTTGTAGTCAATAACAAAAAGAATAACAGATAATAAAGATCCCTTTGATATTCCATTATGTAAAGAAGAAGGCTGGAAGTAACAGATGTCTATGCGAACAATTATTTTTCTGTTTGTCATGAAATTGGCTATATTCCTTAATTAATATACCTTATTATACCTGATTAAGTACCAAGTGAATGCCTATTTTATCACATGCTCGTTCAAAATCAAGCGATATAATAGTTAAATGTTTTCGCAACGAGAAGCAATTTGCAATCTCATAGTCAACAAAGCGAAAAGGATCAATTGTCGCGCTCCCCTTTTTAATGCCAAATCAGTTATTGAGAAGCTTGTTAGTAGTAGCAAACCACCATTACCTATTTTAAACAATTTTGTATAATATTTTAGATAAAAAGAGGTTCAACGAGATAGGACCTCTTACCGTCTTGTCTTTACCCGCTTAATGAATGGATATGAGTGGTTTTAAATTGTTAGGGGATGTGGTTCCTAAATATGCCGTTGAAAAAGCTTTACACTTTAAGTTTAAGTTTATATAGAAACATTTTTAACCTGGTATATAAAATTCTGTCTAATCCAGGAGTTTTCCCTGTAAGGTTTTCTAAAGTTTTGATTAATTCTATCGTCTTAATTCTTACCTCAATAATTAGAGACTCAGAGCTAGGTAAGCTTGTGCAGCAGTTAAGTATTGCATTATGTTTATTGTTTCTTTAAGTGTCTGTGACGTTTGAGTTGGAGGAAATGTTAGATCAGAATTTTGGAATTCTTGACTTATTTTCGTTCTGTCAATAATAATCTCGTTAGGGTTGTCTAATGTTCTAATGCCATTAATGTTCTGTAGCCGGTAAAATTACGAAGGTAATTGGGTTAATTGCTGTTAATAGGATTTTGGTGATGACGATTTTAATTTTTCTTTTGTATAAAGCATTTAATTTCTTATAGTCAAGTAAGTTTGATTGGTTAATGTTTCGCTTAAATAAATTGCAAAGTCTTTTTTTCCACTTTAAGTTTTTCTGAATCTTGATTCCAACAAGAACCTTTCCTTAGCTTATTACAAGACTGTGGAATGGATAAGTTGGCTGCTTTTATAATTGTCTTGCATATGTTTGCAGTTTCTTTATTTATATTAAAGGTTATTGGTTTTTGATTATCAAATTGAGTGCAATAGCCTTGGAACTTGTCCCAATTGGCGTACTTTAAGTTAAATATATGTTTAGGTAAAGCAATTATGGGAAATAATGATATAATTATGGGAAAGTGATCATTTCCCACTTAGTTTGAGAGAATAAATGATACATCTATGTGTGACAATGTTTCGTGAGTATTTAAATGGTTAGGGATAGCTGCCCGAGCGGCTATTTATGTTAGATCCCCAGCTCTTATGCAAGCTGTGAGAGTCACCTGTGACTAGTGATTGAGTGGTTGATAAGGCTGCTGTAGTCAAGGTGGTAAACACGTTGACTACAAACTTGGTTGTCCAGGGTTCAACCCCTGCGGCGATCAAAATACAAAATAAGTTATATATATATATTTTTTGTTTAATGGTATAAATACATATTCAGAATGAACATTAAGAACGTGCAGCCTCCTTCGTCGGTACTTCTTCATAGCATATTCGCCTGTCTTATCTCTCATCTATCCCTTCTCCTAAAGAATGTAGCACGGTTACGAAAAATAACTAAATAGGTTTTAATGCCTGAAAAAAATCTTTGAAAAAAAAGATATTATCTAAATTTCTAACGCTATAACTTGTGGGAGTGGTATGTACGAGTAACATAAATATATTAAATTTATGTTTAGACAGTATTTTAACACTTGTTTTAAATTTATTTTATTATTAGAAATATTTTTCTTAAAATTTAAACAATAATAATATTTTTTTTTTTTTACATTTGAATTCAGGATTCATGTAGCGAAATAGTACGGAATATTCAGAAGTTTCATATGTCAAAAATGCATTTCAATGATATTTCTTACAATTTTCTGATTGGAAACGATGGCAATGCTTATGAAGGACGAGGTTGGAATTTCCAAGGTGCTGTTGTTAAAGGATATAATGCTGGTTCATTTGGAGTGGCATTTATGGGCAATTTTGTCAACGAATTACCCAGCGAAAACGCCTTGGAAACTGCTAAATTACTGTTGAAAAAATTAGTTAATTTACAAAAACTTAAAAGGGACTACAAAATATATGGACACAGTCAACTTAAGCCAACAATTAGTCCTGGCGACGCTCTCTTAGCGGAAATAAAGAAGTGGCCCAATTGGTCGAATCAAGTCTTAAAGTAAAATTTTGAATTATCTTTCTAAATAAAAGAATAGAAAATCAATTGATGAATTTATTTTAATTAAATGATTTTTATACTTTGCAGTTTTAAAACTACTCCTTTCTATCTGGTAGTTTGGAAAGGGAGTATGTATTTTTATGTTTATCGCTTTTAGTTTGCTAACTACAGGAGTTATGGCTTAAGACTCTTAAATTTTAGCAATCACCTAATTGCATCACCTTAGCATTGCCTTTTCTTGACGTAAACTGTACGCTGTACAGAAGCTTTACTGTATGTATGTACATAGATGAATCTATGCCGTGTAGTTTGTCGATAAATTAACAACACAAAAATGATTGTCGGTTGCCTTACGTTGTTTGACTTAATAATAATAACAGCTGGCTTAAAACAGCAACGAATATCGTTTGAGAGCGTTTTTACTGAATAGCAAAATCGACAATAAAATAGTTAAATTGTTTTAACGATTTAATAAGCATTAGACTAAAATAATAATTTGCACTACATGTCTTTACCATTGCGCAAACTCTTTCTACTGTTGTATCTGATAATGATCTCAAGTAATATTTATCTAATTTTTGCCAAGCTTAAACATGAATTTGTGTCCGTCGAGGTCTTTAATGCCTCATGGATATAAAATTCCTAAAATCAGCTAAATAGAATGGAATAGAGGCTTTACACTCTTGTTATGTTGTAAATTTCCTGCTGTAATATCCAGCGCCCTTCGTCATCCTTTGTTGTTCTTACCAAAACTCCACAAAATTTCTAGTCCTATTTTTATTAATAGCTTCCTTTTTAAACACGTTTCTTTTATTTATAAATGTTAACCAATACGATTCAGAACACGCCTAATAAGTTTCATTAGCCTCATGCGTAAACATAAAAAACATGATTATAATCATAATGGTATTTTATTGACTAAATTTTAAATATACAAAAGTTAAAAGTAATTTACTTATTCTTCTTCTTTACTGGCTTTATACAGTTTTTACGAGCTGCAAAGAAATTTCTTGGTTTTTGTTGGAATGTGCAGGTATATTTTTGCGCCACTGACGGGATTTTCTTGATGTGCACATTCAAGTGCTTAATAAATACTAGTAGAGTCATGAGAATCATTTGATTAGGTTCCGCGAAGGAAAAAACAACCGCAACAATAAATCCAATAAATGTTTTAACAAATAAATATAAAAGCAGAAAATCCATATTGCTCATATAATCCAAACCATTTTTAAAAAAATAACTATATCTCAGCCATTTTGGGTCCGATTTTTGTGATTTTGATTACTAAAACTTTAAAACATTGTTAAAACGACAAAACAACTTTAGCAAACCGCTGGCAACACCGGTCTACATAGGTTAAGTTTTCAGAATGCATTGCTATTTAATCGAATGCAGAATTTCGTTATATTGTAAGGTACCTCCGATTTCTTCGGGCTTTAAGCTGGGGTAAGCTCAGTGCAGTCCAAGGTCCCTTTACATAAATAAATAAAACACTTAATTTCTGTTGTTGTTGATTTCTTTATTAACTTTAGTGTCACCCTCTTCAGAGCCGTGCGATTTTGTTCAGACAAGCACTTGGTGCGTTGTACGTGACTCAAGCTGGGTCCCTTCCCACTCCTGCCTCACTCTTTTAACTCTTTGTTTACTGTAATTCGAAGTCTAAATTGGTCCCTATGTTTTCGGGGCGTGATCCGCAGCGAAAACTCTATCACACTTAGCCCTGAGCCAGTGCCCTAAACTCCTTCCCAATTTGGTTGAGATAACTTCGGATGTTATCTAACTTGCTACATTGATTAGAAACCATAATCCTGTACTTCACTGTTTTGCTAGGATTCTTTCCACTCCAACATTTATATATTTTTTTCTGTTATTTTTATATTAATTTTTTCACTTTGTTTCTTTAACTTACTTGTTCGCGCATCAAATCAAAAACATCCTCAAAAATTTTTTATAGCTTTTTATAGCTATTGCTAACTACATTCTTATTGTTTTGTAGATACTACACTTAAGCAACGTTTGAACCGTTAGCGGTATTGATTACCACAGCCTTTCTTGATACGGTGTTATTTTTTTATTCGACCTGGTTGTACAATACTATCTGCTGCCTCTGCTTATTCAATTTCTCTGCTCACACGTTTGCTTTTGCTCACACATCATCTCTGCTCACATGTTTGCTTCTGCTCAGACAACCAGTCTTTCTGTTTATAATATGCTGGCCTTTTTACCCAGTTTAACCCCCCATCTGCCCTCTTAGTAATTTGTGCACCTCCTTCTGTACGCCCTCGTCCTCCTATTGCTTTTTCTTTTCGTGTTCAACCAGCGGTTTATCTGAAAATCAATAAAAAAAACCTTGGCGAATGTTTTTGCCACCGAATGGATGTAATCCATCGCTCCCCAATCAACCTCATGGACTTTCAATTCCGCTTTGATTATTAATAATAAAAACACATTCTAAAATTTGCTCTATGTATATCTGGGTTTTCACAATATTTGGAAACCTCTAAATTTGTGTAATTGCTCTAAGCTGGATATAAATTAAAGTACTTACGCAAATCATAGAAATTATCGGAATAAACTCTAATTAATTTACTGGTGGCTCTTCCAAAAAATAATAATAAATTAATAAAATATAAAAAATAAAATTTTTAAATTTAAGAAAACGCCAAAAATGAATGGATGCGTCATCATTACCCCTACTTGGAGAATTGATTTGCATTGCTCACAAATCTAAGTTATAAAGTTTTGCATATATTTTATTTAAGCATTTATTTTATTAATTTTATATACGCATCGCTAGCATTACATTTACTTTATTTTTTATAATGTATGTTGTTATTTGTTGTACGTTATATTAATATTATTTTTTTAATGATGAATGCAAGCCATACATCTGATAAAAATGAAATATTTTGTAAATCTTTCTTAGTTATGTTTTTTTTTTTTTTCTTTTTGTAATACTTATTAAAAAGACAAATTTTCAGTGAGTGTGCTGTGTGAAATGTCTAGTTAAATTAAAAAAAAACTTTAGTATGGTTATTTCCTGGCATTGCCGTAGTTTACTCCAAAGCAAAATGAAAAAAGTGTTATTGATTTTGTAAAAACATTAAATTGCTTTTGGTTAAAAACACTAACATAAGTAAATATTATAATTTTCTTTCAAAATTTTTTTATATTGTTAAATTATTTTTTCTTTGTTATTTTTTAACACCTTAGTATTCGATTAATTTAATTTGAAAAATGTATTTCTTTAAAAAATATTCCCCCTTGAGTAACATGTTTTAAAACATACTTGAGTAGTAAATTTAAAAATAAATCATCGAATCAGGTCGAGTAAAATAATTTTCATATTTTTTTTTTAATATTAAACAATAATTTTAAAGCCAATTATGTGTTGCACAGAAAAAAATATACATTAAATAATAACGTTTAACATTTTAAATACATATATATGTGTACATGTGTGTGTATTTGTGTGTGTTTGTAATAGAATGTGTTTAATATTATTGCGGATAATATTATTTTTTTATTATTACTATAAAATTTTAGGTTACTATATAAGAGTGAAAATTTTGCCGAGTATATATTTGGTTTGAATATTCGTTTTCTTATAAAGCGACTTCAATGTGTAGCAGAGAGATTCCTGATTCCTTGGATTCCAATTAGTATAAACTTTGTTTATGTATTTTTACTGGGATTTCTATTTTCTGAGTTCTGTAAATTAAATAAAAATTATTAAACATAATATTAAAATTTTATATTTGAAATCTTTTTAATATTTTATTATATTCTCATGAAATATTTAATATTTAAATTAAAAGATGAAATGTATTATTGCGGGAATAGCATATACATATGACCATGTCGCTATTGCTTTAATCTTCTGTATAAAAATTTTGGGTAGAATCCACTGATGAGCAATAGCGAAATTGCCATGTTGATATGCTTTCCTGGCAGTAATACTTCTTTAATTAAAAAAATATATATCATTTTTATTCGAAGTATGCATTTTAACTAACACGTGTATTATTATACCCAGTAACGAACTTACCTTCGTTATTACATAAATATATGTAGGTCGCTGTCAATGAGCACAAAAGCCAATATTTAAAACAAAATTTTTAATGTCATTACGTGCTACGTTCGCCGTAATCTTTGCACTTTATCTGTATATTTACTTGTTCGTTTGTATCTTATAGGAAAAAAAAATAGTGGGGACGATCGCTCGTAAATATTGAACCTGCCTTACGACTAATCCCAAATTAAAATAGGCGATTTTTTCAAACGTACACCCTATAAAATATAATTTCTATTTTTTATATATGTAGAAAATTTGACTAACAAGAGGACTAGGCACTCCTTCTAAGGATGAATTATTGATTATCCCATATATGGAGACCTAACATGTGGAACGCTCTAAATTTAGAAAGCTTAGCATTATATGGCAAGAAGAAGAATGTTTGCAGCAGCATGTTTGCTTGATAACAAGCACAATGAGAATAAAATCCGTATTCGAACTTAAAGCATGGCGGCATAAATGAAAGGACAGGTAGTCCCCATGCAAAGTTAGTACATATTACCCCTATTCTGGAGATTTCAGCAGATAAACTCTCCAAATTTGATTTGGACTAACGTTTATTTTTTATATAGTTTCCTGAAGGCGTAATTTTATTTTTCACGGAATTGGTAAAAAGCCCTCTGCGTGCGGGCAGTCACATAAATAAAACAACGAAACTCGACCAAATTAAAAATATTAATTCATTTTTAACAAAGAAAATATTTACTCGTTTTAGTATTTTTTGTTTAATTTATTTCTGATTTTTGTTGTTGTTGCTTTGTTAATTTACTACGGGAAAATATCGTCTTTTTAGAATACTTGAATACTTTTTGCAAATACCTATTTCTTTCCTATTAATAAAGTAATTTTTTACCCATAGAAGGAAGTCGGTACATAAAAATATGAAGAATAAGAAAAATTAAAATCGTTTTGTTTAGCAGTTCTGTACGAAAAAGTAATGACAATTTAGCTACACAAAAAAATCTTCCTAAGGGTTTCACTTATTAGGTCGGAAAGTCATAAGAACAGATCTAAATAAAATTCTGTTGAATTGTAAAGTGCGTCACATACACTATCTCATTTTATAAACAAAATTTCAATGGATATTAATAACTGGATAGATAATAACTTTAAAAATTTATTTGTTGTTAGATTTTTAAATTATGAAAACAAATAAAATGGGTAAGTTTATATCTTCTTTACAAAAAGAAATCTCTTTTTAACATAATCTTTCTACCGCCGATATTATCAGAAAATAATTTCCTCTTTCTAAAAACAATATTACTTAAAGGTGAGTTTGTATTTTGTGAGCCACATAACTCTAGTTTTATATGAAGGTTCCTCGACATGGTATGACTTCTTAAGATAATTAGAAAAATTCATACAGAGATATATTTTATGGTTCCTTAAAAAAGATTTAATAAGACATACAATAAAAGCATGTGATCGAAATTTGCGTATTTTCTCTTAATATATTTCTGCAATAAGTTGTGCATAAATTGAGGACAGATGTTTGTCAAGATTTAGAGGATTATTTGTTTAAACTCGATTATTTTTTACATATGTTGATGCAATTATACTTGTGCGTCTCAAAGTCAACTTGACACAAAATCAATTTTAAATACAGAGTTAATAGGAAATCTTACCTAAAATTTTCTTATTAACTTATAAAAAAGCTTAAGGCAATGTCATTCTCTTAAGGGGCATCTAATGTTGTTGTTGTGGACCATCTTCTTTGTGGAGAATATCCTGCACTTTTGCACCAAATCCTTCTTTTACTGTTTCCTCCTCATGCGACCAATAACTTGAGGACGTTGTTAAACCAGACAAACTTGCCGCTGACTCTTCCATGAGAGTACTGGAGGCACAGCTTGTGACACTACCAGACATTTGCGAATTACCGGCACTGGTCTGGTATGTGGCAGTAGTTCCTGCCGAACTAGTGGTAGTTTGATCAATTGTACTCATTTGATCAAGCGACTCAGTAGAAAAGTCTTTAGACATCATCTCTGGGTCGGAGGCATCAAGAGATGTGCTGGTGGCGCCACCCTCCGAAAGTGTAGACTTTGTGAGTGTTCGCGTTGGTACAGTTATGTATTTACTTTCATCTGCATTCCTACTGGTAGACGAAGTAGTGGTCGTTGTTGTGAGACCATCTGTTAAGGTTTCTCCAATTTTGGACAAAGCATCGTCTATCTCCTCCACCTTAATTGATTCTACGCTTTCTTCTTGTGTAGGCTGAAGTTTATCAACTTCTAAAGAATCTATATCTGATTTTGTGGTGCCATCTCTTGATATATCAAAACTATCTTCCATACTACTTGTAATCATTTCTAAACTCCGATTTATGTCTAAACTATCTATACTTCCTCTATCTGAGTCAGTCTTTAATTTAGAAATATCCATTATCCGCGAGGAACTTTGAGCTTGTTCACACTCTTTTAGTTTCTGTTGAAGCAATTTTTCAACCAGATTCTCTTCACCAGATTTTAAAACTTCAGTATGGGTTGTGGTTCGGGCAGCTTTAGTGACAACAACTTTTGCAGGATCTATGATTTGCTCATGACCACTACCTTCTGATTTGTTAGATTCATCTGAACGAGATAGTAAAGCCGCCTCCTCTTTAGCTTTGATTTCAATAAGATGAGCTTCAAGACAAGCATTTTCAAGGCCTTCAAATTCTTTAAGACTAGATATTGATATATCGTCACCTTGAGCACCAGCACCACTGGCGCTACTTCGCAATATGTACCGACGTTGAAAACTACCATTGCTTGAATCGGTTGATCCTTGATGAGTTCGGTTACGGTTTTCCAGAGAAATGGCTTGCTCTAATGATTCGAACTCCTGTAAACTGCTCATTGAAATATCATCATGTTCTCCACGAACCGCGTAATACCGCCGAGCTGCCATTACATCATACTCTGGTGTGCTAGAAAATGAGTCTTTAAAGCTGCTGATGCGGCTGCTTCCGACTTCGAATTCTCCGTCTTCTTCCTTAATGTCTTCCAGAACTCCTCCAGTGAGATCGTATGGATATCTCATTTGGTTATCTGTTAATTGCATTTCGACCCAACGCTTATTGTTTGCAGCCAAATCTCCTCCAGTATCGCTTTCATCTTGTATCTCACTACCAGCACCACCACTACTAGCAGTGGGCGGACTTTCTTCAAACTCGAAATTTAGATCGTCGCGGAATATTTGAGAACCCAATTTTGGATCAGCGGGTGCAGATTTAATAATGATTTTTTCAACTTCTTCGTCATGCTTCGATTCGTATTTGGTTGACGAAATGCGTATACTCTTTCCTCCAAGATCATCTTCATTCGCTTCCTTAGCAACTTCTTCAATGATCACGAACTCATCAGAAATATCAGGTTGGTCCACCATTTCAAAAGAATCAGGAGAGTCAGGTGATTTATTGTAATCATAATCAGATTCTCCGATTTCTGCTTTCTTTAATTCAGCTAATTTTTGTTTATACTGTTCTTGAACAAGTTTTTGGAAGTTTTCTTCCTCTAATTCAATAGAAGTCTTTTTTTCATTGTGTAAAGGTCGATCATCCGTAGCCTTGTGCAACTGTGTTTCTGTCTTCACTTTATACAAAGTTTTTTCTTCGAAAGTTTCCTCAACTATCGTTGGAGACTTTGGTTGTGAATCTTCTGTAACGGTAATATCTGGAATATTTGCATAGTTAAGCATATTTTGCGAAGGCCGTCGCTCTTCTGTAAGACATTCCTCGGCTTCTAATTCCTCGGTGAAGCTGTCTTCGACAATGACTTCAGACACTAGTTGTGATGGTGTAAAAGGACGTTTTTCAGTTTCAAAACTATGTTCCATTTCCGCCGCTGCTTGTTTCTTCTTCTTACTTTTACGGTCTGAAGGGCATCGAAATTGGCGAGCATATTCTGTTTCGTAAGGGTCTGTATCTGATTCACTTTCCGATTCCTTTCCTTCGCTTTGTACTGCTGGTGCATCTTTGTCTGGAATAGTTTTACTTTCATCACAAGCCACAGCAATAGATTCGGATTGCTTTTGGATGCTTTTCGTACGTGCTTCTCCCGATGGCGTAGTCGGTAATGATTCTTGAGAAGATAGATCTGCACTTTCTCCTTCAATTTCCATCATAAACGTTGTTTCTTCTGGAAATGAGGAAGCAAATGCTTCAATACCTGCCAAGGATGATGCACCAACAGAACCTGCAATATCTTCTAAATTCTCTACTACAGTTTCAACCATTGATGTACTTGACATACTAACGGAGAGAATGCTGCCTTCATCTAAGCTAGATGCGTACTTAGACTCATCGACTGAACGTCGTACATCTCCATGATACAATAGTATATCATTTGCTTCTTTTAAATCATCCAGTGTTCCTTCTTCCATTGGATATGTAAGGCCCCATGTTTTTTCGATTTCCTTTGGTTTGTAGTGTTCATCATTTTGGACGTTTTGAGCACACCTTTCTAGCCCTTCAACTTCAACATCGTGCTTTTGTTGAATTTCATCAGATTTTGGTTTGAAAATCATTTCTTGAGATCGTTTCATTTGAGACTGTTGCTGCATTTTACTGTCGCTATTATTATAATCAGTTATTTCCAATTCCAAGCTATTGTCGCTGTCCTCTTCATCAGCCAAGTCTCGTAAACATTGAATTTCTTCTGCTTCTTCTGTCGACGACGCAACTAGAGTTTCTGACAGCTCTGAAACGTCTATACTGCCCAAATTGGCTGAAGTCTCAGATTGCGAGTCAAAACTGCGCATGCTTTCATGGGAACTTACAGTTCTTCCAGAGCTACTTTCTAATGTGCTTACGGCACTTAAAAACTCCGTAGTTTCTCTATAAACAGATGATACATCTGCTGCTGTCTGATAGTCGGAAGAATTTGCTTGAGTCATAAGGTTTTCAATGTCTGACGACAAAGGACGACCTTCACTTCTATCAAAACTTTTGTAAAAGCTCTCACTTGAACTAGATTGGTCGATTTCTGAAACAGACCAGCGATTCTGTACACTATCTGCACATTCTGTTTTGGTACGATGCATCACATCTTTGAAAGGTTTCATTGTTATTTCAGACGTTATTTCCTCAAACTCGTTATTGTCTACGGCATCTGAGGCAACAATTTCCTTTTTTTTTTTACTTGCCTCAGTAACAATATCAGCTTTAGCTAATTTTTCCTGATAATAGTCTTCCATTGAACTGAAATCTTCCGCAGTTTCACTGGAAATAAAACCCAAAGAGGCCCTTTCCTCTCTAACTACATTACAATCCAAGGAAGTATGAGAACCCTGAGAGCCCGTTTCATCAGATATAAAGCCAAGCGAAGTCTCAGGCTTCTTTTCATCAAATACGTTTTGAGAATAGTGAAGAAAGGCTGATTCTTTATTTATACTGTCAACAACTGTGCCCGACATAACTTTCTCTCGGCCTTGGCATTGTTTGTCTTCTAAACTTTCTGAAATTCCAATAAACGAAGAAATATCTTCACTTTCCATTAGTTCAACTGTTTCTTCAACAATTTTTTCGGTTTTAAAATCTGGATCGGAAATTTTTTCTCCCTCGATGGTATTACCAGAACTGCAAATTGTTTGTGAAAAAGAACGGAACTCAAATTCAGAAGGGGACTCTTTTATAGATGTGCCATCCCCTAAGACTGACTTAAGCTCACTTTTAGCAGCATCCAGAGAATCCTGAACTTCTTTCAGTGTTTGTGCCACTAAATCTTCGGTAACAGCATCTATGTTTAAGCCACTTAGAATGAACTGTTGTGGTGAATGAACAATTTTTCCTTTTCCAGGTGGAGGAATTTCTTTTTCTGTAGTCTCCCATTCACACTTTTCGAGAGATAAATCTAAGTCTATTGGTCTTTCCTCTTCAATATCCATAGATTCTGAAATTTCGCGAACTGAATCATCTTCCCCAGCTGAATGAATGACTTCCAAAGGTGCTGAACTTGTAGATGTAGTCGATGTTATAGTTGTTGTAGTAAAACTTTGTTCAGTGCTAGTTTTTCGTAAAATTTCTTCTTCAACAACAACTTCTGCTGATGAGGTTGTTATTGTAGTTGCAGCTGTTGTCGCTTCAATTGTCTCTTTAGTAACAGCATCTTCCTCTAACAAATCATTGCGAGTTTCTGAGCTTTGGCGACGAATTCTAGTACCTGCATCTGGTTCCGTACATTTGAATGTGACGTATTCCTTAAATACATCATTTTCTTCTTCAGAATCTACGATGATCTCTTTTGTCAGAGATTTATCCGTTTCTTTTATTTGATCTCTAGTCATTATTTCTGTTAATGGTTCATCAGCAGTCATATCGCTAGTACTCAATTTTGTTGGAGTAGTTTTAATAATAATATTACGACTGGATTCGCCTATATAAAAACTAGTTCTACGTTCTGTTTCAACATTTCCGTCATCAATTGATAATTCGCTTGATGGGTCCATTGATTCTGTGGCCGGATCTTCCGACGTTGTTGTCGTTGCAGTTGTTGCTGTTACTGTTAGGGGATAAGCAATATGTTGAGATTTTGTTGAAATCGATAAGGATACTGAAGGATCATCGGTGTGTGATATCTCTTCAGTGTAATCAAAGCTACGTAAGCTTATGCTGTCGGAATGAGATGGCTGATGTTGCTGTAGTTTTTGTAGCTGAATTTGATGTTCATTCAAAGATTCCAAATTTTTAAAGGAATCTGATGTTTTCATTTGTGAACGAGGTTTTGGTATAGGAACTACTACATCCAAGTCATCAGATAAATCTAGCGATACATCGTGCCCATCTATTTCATGCGTCATTTGCGAAATCGTTTTTTCAATTCCGTGTTCTTCATTACAATCGTCAGTAGGCGTAGGAATTCTTACTGAACGTGGTTTTGGTTTTGGCACATCAGCACTTTTTTCACTTAAATTACCATCAACAGTACCATGGCTTATCACAGGCGAAGACAATGTTATTGTTGTCGGTGGGACAGGTGTTATGTCAGTGAATTTTGTTTCTATAAAAAGTAATGATTGTGAGAACAGAAAAAAAGCGTCTTAAAAAAGTGTCGTAGTAAAGTTCAACTCAATATTAAATAATAAATAGTTTAAGGAAAGTAAATAACACAATAGGATATGATATGACATAATTTGATATGACAATCTACGATATGATATAATACATGTGAATAAAATCCATTAAAAATAAAATAATTTTTATAATTATAAAATTAAAATTACTTGCATATAAAAATACAAATTAAAAATAATTAATTAGCAAAGTTCTAGCCTTTTACATTAAATCAACTCGCCAGAATTATTTGTGAATCAAAATTATTTAGTTTCAACACACGATTCGGACATCATAATACATTTAATCCACATATAACCACTTTCAGAGTTGAAGTATGTTCAAGAGTAGTTGATGCGCTTTTGTTATTAAAAAAATATAGAAATAAATGTAGTCATGCCGATTACAGTGAATTAATATTTTCGCTAGAGATACGCATGCACAAGATATAATTAATTGTAAAAATCAACATTTTGAGCCAAATAAGATTTAATGAAAATGCAATGCGACTAGAGCTCAATACCAATTGAAATCCAAACACAAGCCATTAAAATGAGTACAATTCCTTTTATAATATTTAACATTAATAAAAAGTTTTTTACCAAATTCATTATCAAACTGAAGTAAAAAGACTATACTTATTTATTTAAAAAGGATTTTATTGAAATAAAAATTTTATATTAGTTAGTGTAGCTACCAATGTGCTAATAACATAAATGTTATCACAAAAATATATACTTTTTAATTATATACTTTAATTTTTTAATTTTTGGCTGGGAATCATTTTCAATGTTTTTATCTTTAGAAAACATTCGGACTATTAGCACGTTTAAAAGTGAACTAACATAAAATAGTTATTGCAAGTGTCCGACGACTTCAAAAAAGAAGGAGGTTAATAATTCCTACACAACTTAGTAATTTCTGAGTCGATTTAATTTTTTTTTTAATTTGAAAAGTGATGGTTACAGATTTATCCCGTCTTAAAAACAGTTTTAAGTCTTAAAAATTAAAGGGTGTCTCCATACAAGATACATGGTTTTTACGTGTATTAATAAGTATAAAGGGCACACCTTTAAAATAAAAAAACTGCATATCACTGTAGCACCCAATGGCAGAAATTAGTAAAAAAATAAATCTAAAAATTACAGGTAACGTAACTTGACAAGCTTGCACTATAAAATTTTTATTTGTAAATTAAACGGTGTCCTAATAGTTCATATAATTTGTATGTATGTATGTGCCTGACCTTTTGAACCGTTAAAGACACAACGATGAAACCTAAAAGGAACCTGTATTGGTAAGTTTGCTGTATCAACATGTTTAGAATTTTAAATTATAAATTAAAGCGTGTTTCCATAATTAATGTAAATTGAACTGTTATAGATAAACGCTTGCAAACGCTATATACAAACACTTGAAAATTAGACAGAATGTCCACTACTTTATTTGGTATAATTAGAGATTAAAGAGTTTTATAATAGTTGATGTTATCTGATGTATATGGCAAAACTGTTGAATCATTATAGACAGATAGTTATAAATTACAAAGAACCTGATTGCTAAGTCTACTACAACATCAGGTATATAATTTGAATTTATAGATTATAGGGTGCCCCAATAGTTGCTCTTTCTTAATGTATGTTGCCAAACTGTTGAATACTTAAACAAGTATGAGGTTTGGAGATGGAGTATAAGTTATTGTAATGGCCATACTCCTGAACAGTTATTGACAGACAAATGAAGTCATTTTGAAGTCGGGGTTTTCACAAGAGTTTTGTTGTTAACAAAAATGTATAAAAGTTGTTGCTATTTGTTTTCAATTTTGACTACTTCATACCACTTCACTTAGTGTTGGGAAAAACTAACAGAGTGCATTAAGAGTTGAAGCAATTGCTAGAAAAATTACTAGATATATTTTCAATATTCGGATTCGAGATCATGACACAGTTACTGAGCTTAAAAAATTTGTACAGATAGCAGTTACTTTATTATCTTCATTATTTTCTTAAAAAAGTACACTTGATTATTTTTTTTTTTTTTTTTGATTCTTTATATTGTGTATAATATTTTTAATATTTTGTTACTTTAATTTGTTCTTCACAAGGCTGCTCAATTTGTATATGAATGTTGATTATTTCAGTATTTTCACTTAAAAATACATAATAGTTTTCTTTAATTTTTCAAAAATTGCTTAGGAAGTGTTATTCTATGGCCCATACATTTTTTTTATTAAAGTATCCTCATTGTTCCAAATGATATGGAAAAATTATAGGCAGGAGTGGTGCTTGCCCGCTGCCTCGAAGACATGGACTGATCTTGCTGATTTCCAATAGCAAAATTTCAAACCAAGGTCCGGTCGATTGGTACATTTAAATTTTCCGTAGCTAATTAGGAAAGTTCATTTCAACACAAACACGGACGGACAGACACACATTAGTCAAGCGACTTCGCTATGCATAAGGAATATATGTACTTTATGGGGTCGGAAGTGAATATTATAGAAATTACAAACGGAATGACAAATTTTAGTATACCCTTTTTAACTTTTTGTGGTGAAGGGTATAATAAAGATAAGTCAAAGTCGACACTTAATTGTGGCTTTTCAAACATTTCTTCAAATATATTGCTTCTGTAACGGTTTTTAGTATTTATCCCAGCCATAAAAAACGCATATATGAATAAAAAAGATAAAAATGTGTCCGATAAACGAATTATTACCTGAAAACATATGGCATGGAATTTAAATTAAAAACAACTAAAAAACGTTGGTGCTCAGAATGAAGCCGTATCACGCTGTTAAGAAACCATCTATGTTTTCACAACGCATCGGTTGGAACATGGTCTATTCCCAATGAAGAGCACTAATATATAATGGTGTACACTAGATGTTCGTGTCAAATAATAAAAATCAGTAATATAAGCACAGAAAAAAAGTTTAATAGATATGTGTCAGTGCTTATATTAAAATTAGTTGACTTAATTATATTATTTTTTTTGATAATTAATAAATAATTGAAGTGAAATAATTAACACGTTCCTGCCATGCTGTTTATAAAAAGGTGTCGGTGTTCATTAATTTTTATAAATAAATAATTTTTTCTTGTTTTTGAGAGGACGTATATATATTACTTTAATAGAAAAATATCAAAGGGAACAAATGCAGCTTGGCGCACAAATGCAGTATATCGTATAATGACAATGGTACACGTGGCACGGAGCATCTTAATTGAATCAATTAAATATTTCACTTGATATTCCCGGTGCGCTTCGGTACCTTGACCAGTCTTCCAACTCAGCCAGCCTCTTGTCTTATAATGCTGATTTATGTGAAAGCTACTTGTATGAATTTTTGGAACCCTTCCCATTAAAGTTTAATAACTTTTGACGAGAAATACTACGCCCACAGTCCCCATCCATCCAACCCATTATTCAAATCCAGAATCCGGAGAGTTACTTTTTACAGTTGCCGAGTAACACAATGCTAAATATTTACTTTGCAGTGGAGGAGCCACGCTCACGTGAAATATTCCAAAAAATACCTTATTTTGCCAACCGCGTATCTAATAACAAAGTGTGAACATTTCAGAAATATCGTTCCGCTAACGGAGGCTACAATAACTTTTCCACAAACAAGCAAACACATTTTTTGCTGTACATATATATAGAAGATTAATAGATGGATGGATTTAATAAATTTTAAAGCTGAAAACATTAAAAATCTTTAATAGGTACAAATGACATTTTCTGTGAGTTCTTAAACACTTAATAAATTTTGATGATATTTTGAGTACATAAGAATTTGATTAGGAAAAGCGAAATTATAATTTGAGTTTTTACAACACGCAAATAGATTATTGAATGTCTTGGCACTTATTTTATACTTTATTTTACAAAAACAACAAACAAATTTACAAAAACAACAAACAAAATTCATATCTTCAATACAAGTAACGAACAAAGTTTCGATTTTAAGTTTTGTTAAGTGCTATCAAACTGCAAAATATATCAAATCAAGGAAAACCCAAAAAAAAAAAAAAATAGAAAGTTTACAAAAAATATAATAATATATATAAAGGTGCCCTTTTTTTTGCTACATATTGCGCATACTGGCATACTGTTAACTTTAGTTCGAATGCTCTCTGCTACAAGCGTGTTAAATTTAGATTCTGTCGTTCAGAAATTGCTGATTATGGAAATATTTACTGCACTGCGCATCGGTCTAATTGCACAGCACGTTGCTTATCTGGATATCACCTTCTATCACTGCTTAATTTTACATCGGAAGTTTTGTTTTGTTACGCCGCCTACAAAGACCAGACGCTACTTTTCCTGAATTTATGTGAATATATCTCGTTTCGAGATAATAAGTTGCTGGAATACTGATATGCTGCTGCTGGTGCTTTAAAGGTTTTCTAATTTTCTTGGCTTGAATCGTACAACTACAGACTATTATGTTGTTATGTTGTGTTGCAGTAATGGTGTCAACGACGCATGCTTCATATATAGAGGAGCAACTAAGTTAGGTTAAGTTAGGCAGGCAGCCGTGTTGCCACAGCTCACTTGGGTCCATAAATTGGTCCGTTTGTGTTACCAGTCGGAAAGGAAGGAGAAAAAGAAAAACATAGACGGAGAAGTAGAATGAGGCAAGACATAAGAGAAAGAAATGAAAGATGAGAGAAAGAAAGAAACCGCGGGTGTGAGGAGCAACTATCAATTGTACTCCTTGTTTCATAAAAAATGGTAAAATAGTTGAAAATATAGAATAAGATAATCCAGAGAGGAAGTATTCAGTACCTGGCAGATAGTAGTTCGTTGCCGTTCCATAAATAGATGCTCTGTTTTTCGATTCCGTCCCTTTTAATGGATAAACCAACATTTTTCGTAACGGTTTGTAGAGCTAACTTTGCAGCTTTTTGACTTGCAAATATTTTTTTACATGCATGCAAGTAAACACTGTCCGTACTTTTTAGAGTGTCAGTAACTATGGCAGAAATATTCTTTTGAGCGCCTTCGGTCTATAAAAAGTTTAGGCGAATATAACCATAAATAAAGTTCTTGGCACTTGTATTAAAGCGGTACTCTACGAAATTAACGCACAGATTATAAATCTTTTCAAGTTGTTTACTGGCACATCTGTTGCACTGCCTAAAGCTATAAACACATTCGAGACAGCAGACAGCCCGCAGCAATATGTCAAAATTAAAACACATGCATTCTTATGAGAATGATTATATTGACGACAGCATGCTGCTCGACAGCTCGGGTTTTTGTGCTGCTGCTGTCAAGATTAGATTTATTTCTATTTTTGTCGGCAGCACAAAGGGATAAGTAATGCCAATACAACCAGGAGTGGCTTGCTAAAAGTGCTTTTTGTTTGTTAGCTAGTTTTAGATAAAGTACACAAAATATTTTATAAACGAAGATGTTTATTTGTGGGGTGTAACAGAGTAAAAAACATCGAGAGCGGGCACCCGTACGGCCTTTAGTAAACATGTTTTTCACACCCAAGTTTTTATGGTACCAGTAAACTATTAAATTTAATGTTGTTTATTTGTGTTTTCCACTTTACTCTTTTCAAAACAATTTTCGGACTACACTAGAAATGCGAATCCCGAAAAGTGCTGAATCCTGAATCCCGGGAGTAATACGTTTTTACAAAATCAGAATTTTAATTAAAATTATTTTTTTAATTAATCTTAACGAATTTTTAAACTTTCTTAAAATCCCGAGCTCCCGAAAAATTCCGCGTTCCCTAAAAGCTTCCAGAATTTTTATTTACGAAAAGAGGCTTGTTCATTTTAGAAATTTCCTCCATTCTAAAATATTATAGTGATTGCTTTTTATTTTCTATGACGTACCGTAGAAAAAGCTTGTTTAAAAAGCGCTAAAAAAATGTAAAATGACTCCACTAAAACACAACTACAAACACAACGCAAAAAATACTTTAGAATTTTGTAAACAAATATTAAGAAAACAAAACCATATGTTTATTGCTGCTACTGCTTTCAAAATAATTATTCGCTTACTGAAATAGTGCTCAGGCTGTTGACAGCTCGGGTTTTAGTGCTGTCGCGTGAAGTGCTGTCTCGAATGTGTTTATAGCTTAACTCGCTGCTTCACCTGTATTTATTGGTGATAAAAATAGTGAGGTGCAGAAATTAATTGACGTTTCTTACATAAAGGAAGCATTCAAGCAGATTGGAATACACCTTACATGTTAAAGGAGGTTTTTACGAGTTTATTTTTGCATCTAATCTATCGAGCGCAGGTAAACAAAAATCCTATCCTATCCACGCAATATAGAAGATATTTCGTACAATGCCCTAAAAAGAATTGGCTAACTAAAATCAGGAGTTATAAGAAAACCCTAAAAAATCGCAAGAGCAACATATTTACATACATAAGTTTGGGCAACATTTCAGCAACTAGTATTTAAGACAGCGTTAAAAGCAATATTCCTCTAATTCCTGTGCACACAAAACTAAAATTAGGTGACCTTATCATCGTCTGAATTAACTAGAGACACGAAATTAAATAACGATGTAAACAACTACGAAGGTTTCAATACAGGCAATGCTTGGCACCAAACAAAAAGGGTTTTTAAAAATAATTAGTTTTTACATTTTTAAAAATATTTGAAATAAAAAGTGAGAAAAAATATAGATTTATTTTACAGTGAAATACACGCACATTTTTAGACATTTAAGAGAATCTAATGAAATTCAATTTTTATTAAATGCAACACACACATACATTTTTGTTTGTGTATTAAGTGTGAGTTTTGTTACCTGTTGCTAACTCTTGTATATCATTGTCCGGTGTATTTTGGCCGATTTCGGCTAATGTATTAGTAGTTGGCGATTGGCTATCGTCCCAACTTATTTTTGAAAAGTCTCTTTGTAAATTACTAATTTCCTCATCCGGCACAAAGCTTTCAAAATGTTCATCAAACTTTGTAGCTTCACTGTCTAGATCTTGAAGATTTGATGAGATTTTTTGGAATTTATGTTCAACACGCCGTGTTCTCATTGTGCTGCGATTTTCTAAATTTGCATGGAATTATGAAAAGTTGTTTAAATTAAAATTCAATCATTATATAATAAATGCACAGACCGTACATAAGCAATAAAAATTTGTAAAACAAAAATACGTTCATATGTATGTCTTTTTTTTTTTTTTTGTTTTTTTTTTTTTCTTTAATTTGACATTAAGGACTGATGAGGAAAAATAAATTATTTATGTCTCATCTTTGGTAACTTCATTAAATATTGAAGAATTGAAACCAAACAACCATCTTGAACGAAAATCTTTGATGAAAAATAACTCTTAAAGTATCTTAACTTATTAATCTACTTTAAGCGAGCTAGATTCCTTTAAATATGAATATTTCATCATATTCTCATTAAATATATTTTTATCTAAAACTATTGCTGCGCGAAAGCATATCAATATGAACATTCCGCTAGTGCTCGTATATGTAATTCAGCAGTGGATTTACCAATTTTTTTATAGTAACCTTAAAAGTCTTACATTAAAAGCCAAATTGATTAAATGAGACCTACATTGAATAAACAAAGCAAAATGACTATAAAAACTTAAAAAAATTTTTTTACCAAAACACTGTTACCAAGGCAAATTGAGTACTAGGTAACCGCATCAGGACAAAAACCAAAAATGCGTGTATTTTGTTTGTGTAAATTTTCGTGTACGTGTCAGTTAGCAGTGATGAATAATATAAAAAAACAGAGAAGAAAATTAAATTTACTGAACAAATTCTACTTCATTTTATTTTTCCTCTGGTGTCTTTCGGCATATTGAACAAAGCTCCACTCAAGGCACTTGCCTTGGTTCCACTCCCGCACTTCTTATTTTGCAAAACACTCAAATATTTCTTCAAACATTTTTTATAAATGGACACACATATACACACATATTTTAATAAAAAAATAAAAAATTTTATTAATATGTTTCTCAAAGAAACGTTTTCTTTTCAATAAATATTGTTTTTTGTTTCTTTCAATTTATATTTTAACTGCACACACACTCTTTTTGCTTATCACACAACGGTTTTTTTTACACATTCACTATTTTATCAGAAAAATAATGGTTTAAAAATTTTTATTCGATTTTAAAACTAAAAATTTGTTTCGTTTTTTTAAATGGCGCGTCAGCAAAATGTAAACTCTTCTTGACGTTGGTTAGGAAAAATTTGTAAAGCGAATTCGATCACCTGGGCTATCAATTTTACCTGGTATTCAATTTGCCTTGACCGTTACCACATTAGTTACTCACTTAGCAGTAAATAATATCATTTTGTAGTTTTAAGTCATAAATATTTAATGAGAATATCGAATATCATAAATTATTTATATTGGAGGAATCAAACACAATTAAATTAGACTAACATAAAAAAGACTCCAAGTAATAATTGAATTTTAATATATTTTATTTTTAATTTTTCTATATAATTTTATAAATATCATCTTAATTCCCAATTTAATAATTTAAATTTAGTCGTAATACATGTGTGTACATAATACAAATGAACCCCTGTGTTTTACATTACTAGAGGCAAAAGAAATACATTCATACATAGAAGAATTACTTGGGAGAGTATAAAATGCATTTATAAATTTTTAAATTTTTTTGAGAATAAGAGAGCTATATTCGGATATGCCAAATCTTATATACCATTCGCCATATATGCAAATCTAGTTTAGTGAAGTAACTGCAATCAAAAGAAGATATATATGTGGCGATAGAGATTAAAAAAATAAGAAAAAACGTCGCCCATATTATCAGAGTTATGGGGCTCGGAGCTTTTCATAGAAAAGTACGATTGTGCACCATATTTTTAGGCTTAACCCATTAAGAACGGACACTTTTGTTTGAAATTATTTGTAGCACTACCCTTTTTTCTTATTTCTCTTTCACCCCAATATTTGTTTTATTTTTTTATTGGAGTTATTTCATTAAACTAGATTTGCATATCAACGTAAAGGGTATATACGATCGGTATAGCCGAATACAGCACTCAGACGTAATTTGTTTTAGTTTTTTTAATTTATTGTTAGTGAAACTATTTTAACAGTATAACCAAATAAATAATTACATTTCAAATACAATGTAATTTAAATTTCATCTTAAAAAAAGTATGCTGCTGTTTTAAAAGTAATTGAACTGTTGTTATTTAAAAGTCCTTATTAAAAAAAGGCTTAGACGTTAACGACAAAAAAGAAGGTAAAGTTGTGTATAATCGCTGCCCTCAATGATAGAATGGATGGTATAGTTTACTAAACAAGGTATCGAGTAGTGCGTGTCTTGTCAGAGTAACATACGAATTTAAAATAGCTCATGCTTAGCAGGCAAGTGATCGTAGGATGTAGGATCAATAATAGCCAGGTCCACAGAATAAAAAAATAGAGAGTTTATAACATGCCACATTCAAAAGAACCTACCAAAGTTTTTTTAAAAGGAAAAATCATAACAAAATGTTCTGATTTACATACTTCATTCCCCGAATTGGGCAGTTACTCTCTTTGTGGATTTAATAGAAATGTCTGCGGTTGATTTTGTTTTGATGCTAGTCCTTCAAATTTTACTTGCTCTGAACTGTTGTTTAACAATTGCTGGTGGTAAATTCTAAGAACCCAGACTAAACTTTGGGACACACCACAGGGTTTTAAACATACGTTAGTTTCTGTTTAGATCAAAAGGATTTCATAGTTCTAAAAAAAAACTATAAAAATTTTCGGGTAAACAGATTTCATGAAAAAGTTGAAATTTGTTAGCTAATATGAAAATCCATTGAAATTTAGGGAAAGTAGGCAACGTTAGGACACATGTTTCAATAAAGACGCAGGTAAAAAATTTTGGTTAGTTATATGGTTTTTTGTTTTAGCTAAATTTTTATTATTTTTCATTATTATGTTAAATTTAATGCGAAAAAACCCACAATATCTACTGATTTTTAATTATTAAATTTTTTTTTTGCATTTTTGCAATTTTTCTTTGCATGTTCACCTTTCCAATACAATTTGCAGAACGATTTCGGGCTAAGTTTACACACCACGATGTTTGTTTTTTAATATAATTTAATTTATTTATTGCTTTTTTATGTAAAAAATTGATTTCACACTTGCATTAACCCCTTCGTAAAAAAACGCAAGGTGTTTTAAAAAATCAAGAGCAAACATTTTAGGCCACCAATAATTTCATCTGGTTCAGGACGTTTTATTACATTTTTCTATCCGAAAAATAAAATATACACTTCTATGGACGTGAACTGAATCCAGAGACTGAGGGTGACTCTATAGTATTTCATTTTATCACAAATAAAATAAAGTCTTGTTGCAAGAAGTTTTTAATTTTATTCGACATTCAATTAGCTGCGTATCCTGCAATGTCCTTCGTTTAAATTTTGTTTCTTTGACATCATGAGGCCTGCAGTAAGTGTTAAAATGTAAAAAAAAAATATTTTCCTCGTGTTTTTATGGCCGAACAATGCTGGCCGGCCACGAGTAAACTCATGATGCCCTTTTTTTTCGCATCGCTGTTGTTTTCCCTGTTGGCGACCATACAGTGCAATTCTTAGTCAGTATAACACAAACCGTTTCTCTCGCTTATAAGACACGCCAAATATTTTGTTGCAAAAAATGTTTAATAATTAAAAAATTTTTGAAAACGATGACGGAACGTGTAGAGTATGCTCTTCAAAGGGAAAACGAAGCGAAACGAGATATATTTGTAAAAGCTGTTATGTACCATTACACGTAGGTGATTGTTACACTGCTTATCATACGAAAAATAAATATTGAAAGCTTAATAAAGTTATTAAAGTTTATTTTTATTGTTTTACTTTCACATCCAATTACGAAATAATAGCCGGTGACATGAGATAAATTTTCAGTAAAATTGCTAATTTAAAATTTATCACAGTTTGGTTGTGCCAAGGAAATTATATGGTGCCATCCTTTTGCTTAGGTCGAGTGTTCAAAAAAAAAAAAAAAAAGCAAATGGCCTATATAATGGTCATTGTTAGAATGTAAATATCTAATCATTAAAGTATATATATATATATATATATATATATATATATATATATATATATATATATATATAATTTTTTGGGTTTTGATTAAGTGTATATATGGTGGTGTTGTTACCAAGTATTTAATTATTATGAATGAATCAGGAAACTACATGTACTAAAATTATTTCGGTTATTTTTTTTTTCAAAATGTGCTGTTTCAAACGATATTGTGCTAGTATCTGTTTGTGTATGTCTATGTCCCTACAAATTTTTTATATGTTCGTGTAAATAAATCAGCGTCTTGTTGTTTTAACATATTTACAACAAATTTAATTTTTACCTTGTGCAGGAGATGCTTGGAAAGTTGTTATTTTATTTTCACTTTTTTCGTCACCGTCTTGTGGTGATATATGAACTTGTTCTTGAGGAAAGGCTGTTGATGTCGCAATATGTTCATCGGTAAAACTTAAGTTATCATCAAACGATTTCCCAGACATTGATTCAATGGTAGGTGACTTAATAACATCCAAACCACCAACGTCATCGCAAGTAATTGCATAGTTCTCACTTTCAGAATTACATTCAGCTCTTGTGCTTTCATCAACAGCAGCACTGTACTTTTCAGTATGATTACGATCGTATTGAGCATTAACAATATTAATAGTTTCCTCAAGAATATTATCAACTAAAACGCTGGCCTCAACACATACATTTTGAAGGTTAGACGGCATTAATATTGCCACGCTTGAATCAGTATCAATAAAAGACTTATCGTGTTCGTCCTCATAATCATAGCCTTTATCTTCCTCCTCTTTATCATCATCAATAACGTTTTTGTCGCTATCACCATCAGCTAAGTTTTTCTCATTTTTTATTTCATATTTCAAAGTGCCTGGAAAACAATTTTACAATTATGTTCTGTTGTTTTGCTTGCGCTCCTTAAAACATTTAAATTTAAATTACTAAATTTTATTGAAAGAAAATAAATATCGAATATCCTGAAAAATATGCTGATTATTAATTTTGCGATCATTGTACAAATATAGCAAATAATAAGTGCAATTTAAATTAAATCAGTACAGAATGAAAATCATTAATAATTTCTTTGCAAAACTTCTCTGTAATTGTTATAGCAGTATTGACAACATATATACATAAGTAATGAATTTTTTAAACATAAACGAAATTCAAGGTATTTAAAGGCAAGATATCAAAATATTTTGGCCCCTATAACTTCTGTTAGGTTATTGCTCACAACAATTTAGTTTAGGTAGTTTAAAAAAATGTGGAGTGACTACACTGCTAACGCTGTAGTATTAGTAATTTCGAAATGACATACTCAAACAATTGAAATAAGGATTCTTAAAAAATAGCTTGATTTAAAATAACAATACATTATATATAATTCTGATTTGCTTGTTGAGCCGTTTATACCATTTGCTACCAAGAGAAATTGCGAATCAGCGCAGGTGACTATTCTCTCTGCTCAACGTCAAACTGTGTTTATATTTCCTTTTAAAATAAGATATTTCAAAACTTCAAAAATAATTTCTTAAAAGAGGATTAGTATTTTTATAATAATTTAATGAGACTCCAAGTGAAACAACAAATTAATTATTATTTCATAGTGGTTAATAGTAATAACAGAGATGATTAATAGTGGTTTGATTTAAGTAGTTCATAACCGTGAAGTAATTGCACATACATTAATTTCTTTTAAGCCTTCAAGTTATATCTAGTTTTAATTTAATGCTCCATATGACGTCAACCACAGAATACTAATTTTACATACGCTTACAGCGTGGCACAATGTTAGCAAATGGACAAAAATCAAAAAAGGCAACGATGTGATTAAAATAACTAAAATATATTTTTTTATATTTTGGTAAAAAATAGTCTAAATAAGAAAGATATAACATGTTTATCTATAATTTTTTCAACTTTGACACAGATTGTTCTAAAGATGACAAAAGTTGACAAATCCAAAATGAAAGAAGAAGAAATTCTATAACCATTTGAACAAATTTAGTGGTAATACAAGTCATTTTTAGTTTATTAACATCTATTTTCGGTATTCCGTTAACTTTGCTTTGCTAAAAAAAAAAGGTTTATGCGTTTTTTCTTTAAGTTTAAAAGTGAATCACAAAGACCGAAGGAGGCAGACTTCTGCGTTTGAAAAAAGCTAAAACATCATGTCTATTAATCAGAAGAAAGTCCTGCGTATACTTGCGCCCTTTCTAACTTGTCGTTTCAGTAAAAGCGTGTCGCTTTCAAATTTCATTAAAAAAAAATTCCAAATTGTCGAAACATATTATTTGGTTTTGAGTCTTTAAATTCAAAACACGGAACACGACAAGGCGTTTTATTTATAAAATATTCCAGCAATTCGAATTAAAGTCTTCACGGCTGCCTAGAGACTTGGTGAAATTTTGCATTTTACTACAGTATCCATGGGATATTTAAAACTGCTCTGGAAACTACATGCCAGTAATTGTTTATAGAATTTATTAAAGCCTTTTATGTTCCGATTGCTTTATTTTTATTATTACGTTCACGTGCGCCTTCCGGATCATACTCTTATTTTTAAAAACAACTGTTTGTCAGCCCTCCTAATTTAAAGTGGGCGGAGCCAAAATTTTAATAATTTATTCATATGTACGTATAATATGTTGTTCCCGCAAATGGAATTTTCTTTCTAGATTCGACCTGTTTTGGGTTTATTTATTATTTATAATTTGATATATAATTCGTAACTTTTCTTATTATAGTCTAAAAGATACATGTGTCCAATAATATTTTTAACTTTGCAGACTCGCTGACCTCAAGCTGGGCGTGGACAACAATAACAATAAAGTGGTACAATTGAATTATAAATGCTGTAGTTTTTAGAACTAATAAGTATCTTAATATCTGATGTCGTCTATGAGTTTAAATTATATCTGTCAAAAGTTGTCATGCTCATACAAATTGTATGCGATGGCGAAATCGTTTATTTTGCCGTTGTAGAGCACCACGTTGATGTAAAAAATAGCTGACTAAGCAAAAGGAAGCAGAATTTAATTTATTCCTCTATCATCATTTAGTACTTTAAATGAAGTTATACCCAGTTGGTTTCTTTATCCTGTATATGCAGCAATACCTCACATTTCACTTTTTGGTTTCAAAATTTAATTTTATAAAACTTACAACTTCTTATGTTTTCAAATTATGTGAAAATTTTTTATTTTTGAATTTATTTTAAAATTTCGACAACAATGTCGAACGTGAACAAAAAACACCTGGGCTATCAAGACCACCTGGTAAATTATTTCGCCATGATTGTATGCAACAAGATAAACAACATAGCGTCAGGCTTTGAAATTGAAAATTTGATTACGAAGAGAACTTGGCTGCTTGTTATCTTATTTTTTTTATAACTTTATTACTGCTTATGTCATAACGATAACGCTTTTGTTTAGATATGAGATTTTTTTTTTAAGTTAGGAGCTGTACAGGGTTGCACTTAGCGCGCTAATTTAGTTTGGTCTGTCAGGAGGAATACTAATAAGTGTTATGACAGACAATCGATGATTGATACAAAATAGCAAAAACAAATGTATGAGACAAGTTACAAAGAGAACAGTGAAGAAATACTTTAGTTTGTGTGTCGACTTCATCTAACCAAATTAATGTTGATATGAATATTCCTTGTATTCTTATTTACAACATTAGTTGGTTGTATAGGTGATGTTTCCAATAAACACAACTTAAGGTAGATAGATGCGAAGAATGCTGATGATGGATTTTGCGGTCTTGAAAATGCGGGATTTCATGCTGCCAGCGTGTAATTTTCCTTGTGTTCTTTGGAAAAAAATCCGCATACATTTGTTAATAATTTTCCTTTCCAAAGATTTTTAGAAATTAACTTAATAAATGAACCTAAGTCAAAAAATAATAAATTTTAACTCATTTAATAGTGTTTTTTTTATAATGGATGCAATAAATTTACGAATGAGAAATATTAAATAATGAAATAATTTGGTGATACAAACAACGCACAGCAAATGAACGACGCAGAATTAAAACATTAGGAAAACATTTACTAATTCTTAGTAGCTGCCTCAGAAATAGAAGACCGGTTATAGCCCTGATATGAGAAAAAAAAACTAATTACGTATATCATTCATCTAGTTTCTTTAATAAATACGATGTACTGACAACTGTTTTAGTTACATTATACCGGTAAAATTGGGTGCTTTTACATTTATGAAAAAAAAGTATCCTATTGTGAACCAAAGTTCTAAGGGACCTCCTCACAAAATTTTATTCAAATTCATCTAGCAGGTTTTACGTGATGCGAGCACATACAGACAAAAATTGTAAAACCAGTTATTTTGTATTCCTTATCGGTTATTATCTACACCAACATCAAAATGTTCAGAAAATATTTATGTACAGAAATAACCCCGTTACTGTTTAATTAGAAAACATAATTTTAATAAACAGTTTGCTGATGCTGTTTTTACAGTTTTTATAAAAAAAATTAAAAAAAAACAAGAAGCTTCAAGCTCATTCTATATATAAAATGCATATCGAAGGTACATTTTTGAAAACAACAAACTTAATTATTTGGATTATTATTTAATATTGAGATTACAATTTATATCGTTTCATTGTCGGTAGCATCAACAGCAATAAATAATAGAAAATTATAATATTGAAAATAAAATATATATATATATAACAAACTTTATTTACTCATTTATTTATATATTTTATTTTTTAGTGCGTGTTTGTGATAGCGAAATAATAAAAGAAACCAAATCAAAATAATTTAACAAATATAATAATAACAAATATCGAAAATATTAAATTATAGCAACGAATTGTAGTCAAAAAATATTTTGATTTTTGCTCTAATTAAAATATGATACCTATGACTGAATTAAACATTTTTTTTGCATCGTTAGTTGAAAATTAGAAAGTTGTCAAAATTTTAATTTATGCTTTCTGGTGTAGCAATCGTAATTAAATGACCAGTTAAAAAAACATATGCAAGATTGCATATTCGCCAAAGCTTGATAACTCTAGCTGGATTAACTATGGGAACAATAGGCCGGAAAATACTAAATTTAAAGTGCAAACTTTGGTGTCATGTGAATTAGGAGATAAGAAAGAATGTCTCTAACTATTTGCCAACAGCCAGTTATCAATAAAGCTATAATTTGTCGTTACCTTTTCCAAGAAATGTATTTTTTTAGAACAGAAGACAATCGCTTTTGTGCAGAGGTTTGAATACAAAAAACTCTAAATAAAAACTCGCTATTGTGTAAATAATTTCAATACAAATGTATTGATTAACAGGTCTTTCGCAGCACAAAGTGATTATCACAATTTTTTAGGATCGTTATATTATACATAAAAATGATTATGCAGTCAAACATTTTGTATATTTATAAAAAATTTTACTTACCGAGAGACGTTAAAAAAATATTTATTTTTAAAACAAAAATAGTTTTTCTACATTTCTATTTTTAACTAAGCACTTCTTCTGTAGCCTTAATTTTATTTTAAAAATCTCGATTGTAAAACCAACCCAATCAACCCAGAAAAGCTCTTTCTTTTATTTTAAAATAATAAGACTAAGGATCTTATCCTTGTAGTTCTTGACAATCTTATTGTAGAATTTTTAGTTAGAAATACAACTTTGTTCAAACTTTATATTTCGCATTTTCTGACGCTGCTATTCAATAAAATAGCGAAATGTCGTATATAAATATATAAAAATGTAAAGGTTTTTGATACAATTCAGAGCTTTGTTTTGATAACTGAAAGTTTTTAAAATTTCAGATCCTTAACGCTGCGTGTGTAACGTTTGTAAGGACAAAAGCAAAAGTTAAAAATCTACATGTAAAAGGAAATAAGAAATTTAAGGGCGAATGATTTAGCAGTAAGATTCCCTAACAATGTAGAAAAATCTTAAAAAATCAAAGTATAATTTATGAAAATTTTCGAATATGAAACAAAACAATGTGTTGCTACATTTGTCTGGCAGTACTAGTCTAATAAAAAGCATGATGTAGAACAATTAGGTATCATAACATGTCTTATATAAGACAAATTACAATGAATCGCCTTTAAGATTCATTGGTTGTTGCCGTTTTTGTATAATGTGTAAGCTTTGTATATTTTTTTGTATTATAATTTTTTGGGTTCTAGTAAAACTAGAATTTAAACGTGCCTTGGCAACACTGTCTAGAAGTGGCTATAAAAATAAGCAGACTGCTCTGTTTTTTTGCTGTAGCAATTCGCATAATTTTAATTTAGCCAAACTTTTTAGAAACAAAATCCTTCTTGTGTTACTCCACATGTAAAATTATCGTTTGGTTTATTAGGCACTTTGTAGATCTGGTATTGGGCGTTTGGATGTTGCCCATAATTATTCAAGTATAATTTGATTTCATTAAGAGTAATTGAATTTAAATGCACTATTCACAAAGTTTACTTTAAGGATTACTTTTTTGAAAAATATCTAAAGAAAATTATTAATTATAACTTATAAATTAACTAAAATTTGGTTTTACTCATTAAATTTGGCCTATGCAAAGTTAGCATGCTCTAATTCGATGCAGGACATTATACAAAGGTTTTAAAATTGTTAAGAAATAAAAACTTAAATATAAGAAAAAAATAAATAAATATTTAAATACAAATAAAAGATAACTAATAAAAAATTATAAAATAAATTTTTGCAGCATAAAAGATGAATTGTAATTAAATTTCAAACACTTACCTTGCTTTGCAATCGTTTCGATAGATACAATCTCTTGCGGTTCGGGTATGTACGTTTGTAGGGTTTCTGTTTCAAAGTTTTTCAATATTCAGTTATAAACAGATAAAGATAAGGATAGAAAACGAATAATGAATTAATTATTGTTTCAGTTTTTAAAAAAAAAAAAAAGTCTAACAGATATATAAATGAAGTTAAACAATGATTTTGACATTTTAACATTATAAAATTAATGATGCATACAACGAAATATTAATAGAATTGGAGCAAAATTTAAATGCAGTTAATTAAAAGACAAACGTTTTCTTATTAGTACAACATTTAAACGTGTGTTAGTATGTAATTGCTGGTATCATTAAAAATCCTTTTTAAATAGCCAGATGTATTAGTGACAGTTTAAAATTAAAAATAGATGAAATAATAGACATTAGAACGTTAATGATGACAAATGAATTTTCTGGCTTAACTAAACAATTGAGGGAATAAAGTTATTCGATTATTATTTCACTTTTATTACGTTGTTGCATTTTTTACTTACGAATTAGTTTTGTGATTGATTTATTGTTTTTAAGTTTGAATAAAAGAATGATTGATTGTTTGATTTAATTGAAATGGTTGGTTTAGAGTTGAAGGGTAACTGTAGTCGAAATTATATGCTGCCTCTAGCTGCCGATTCATCTGACTCTACGTATTCAATGTCAGTATGAGATTCGCGTGGCATACCCTTTATGTGTAGTTTCTCAGCATCGATATCAAAATTATTGCTGCATTTTTCATGGACAGTCGTACAGCTTTCATTAAGCATTTCGTTAAATTCGTTGCAAACGCAATCAACTGTAAGTTCATTAGTGTTAATACAATCCTCTGCATCTGAGGGTAATTGAACGTCTTCGACATCCGTTTGCTGCTGTTGCTGCAAATTGTTATTCGTGGTGAGAAAACCTTCCCGAAAACATTCATAATTGTTTATTCTTTTGTGGCAAGTCCTTGGCTCACAAGTTTCCAATGCTTCTACAATATTTTTACAGTTTGCTTCGTAGTCTTTAAAGTTTGAAGTATTTGTATCGATTTGGGGCAGTTCAGCTTCAGATACAGATGACACATCATCGGCTGTTACATCCTCTATATCGGTTACTTTCTCAGTGTATGAATGATTTGTTCTGGTATTTGTTTCGGCTTTCTTAAAACTCTTAGGTGCTAATAGTCCACTTTCGCTTAGATCCATATCTTCAATATCAGTGCCCCCAGCATCTTCTCTGTTAATTGAACTTGGTGTTTCTAGAAACTTTGATTTGCTCTTAGCTAAGGCGCGAGATTTCAGTTTTTTCTTTCTGCTGTTTGTACCGGCTACATAAATTTCCTCGACATCGGTTACAGACTCGGTATTAGAAATAATTTCTAAACGTTTGCTTTGATGCGTTTTTAACAACTCGTTGGCTACAGTTATATCAGGCTCAACAAGTACATTATTGGGAGGAGGTGTTGAGGAACGCGAAGGTAGATCGGTAAACGGTCCTGGCACATCCAAATCTTCGGAACAAGAATATTCTTCAGTATCTGTTAAGCAATCTCCACTTGAAATTATATAAATTCCAAACTGGTATCCTCTATCCATTGGCATAACGTTTGTAGTGGTGTCACCAAATTTGTTTTCTTGCAACAACACAACCTCTCTCTGCGGCAGAGGTATGGCACTAGGTTCAACAGAAAGAGGTGATCTTTGACCTGTTACAGCTGTTTCGGAAACATCGTCGCAAAGTAGGTCTTCGCAGTCTGTTGTACAACCACCGTCATCACCTACGGCCATAATAACTGCCTGAGGTATAGGTTGTTGGTTATCGTCGTCACCATCAAAACTGTCGTCGTCATCACCTTCTGCTACCGAATCATCAAATCGTTCGGTATCGGTTAAAACTTCTTCCTTTCTCTTTTCTTTAACTTCTAGAAACATTCTCTTAGAAGCTGTTGACGAAACACCAGTCAAAAAAGAATCATTGTTTAGTTTCGATATGTTCGTCGTATGGACGAAAGTTATATCTAGTGGAGGCAATCCTGGACTACTGAACAAATTTTCCTCTGAAATGTCGCCCTGATTTGATAATGAACTAGAATCTGAACAAGATATTTGACAAATTTCCGCATTACTGGACAAATCCAGAATTTCATCTTCCGACAAGCCCTGCAATTCATTGCCCAGGATATCGGATAATGCCGAAGCCACATCGCTCACATCACTGACAACAGAAACATTGTCGTTATCATGATAGGCATTTGTTCTTGCTATAGAGTCGGTAATATTGATATCACCTTGCTCTACACAGATCATTTGTAAGTTAACACACGCTGATCTCTTCGAAATATTTTCTATTTCTGAATCTGTATTAAAGTCTTCACAATCCGTCAAGTGATCATTAATTGCATTAAGGCTTTGAGCTTGCAAAAAAATTCCAGATTTATATTCAACTACCTCCTGTATGCCATTGCTGGTCGATAGGTTTTGTTGAAAATTATGTTGCAAAAATTCTTGCAGTGACAATTTCAATTCCGGGTAATTAGTACTTTTTTCATTGTCTTTATCTTCATCGCTATCATTATAGTCTTCGACATCTGTCACATCGCCTTGACTGAGTTGAGATAAGTCCTTCGGTTGAAGCAAATTATTTTTTGAAGATTTTCTAGAATGGGGCCTTTCTGCATCAGCATTGCTATCAAAATCTTCTATGTCGGTTAAACCTTCAAAATTTTTATTATAATCCATATCATAAGCGGAATTATCATCGGACGATGTTGAAGTGTCATGGCGATGTGACTCTTCAGTGACTGATATTGTTGGTACATTCGTGGACATTTTAAAATCGATAGTGCCAATGTATGCAGCTTATTTAAGAAATTTTTGCACGGATTGCTTTTGTTTTGTTGTTTTTTTGGACAATTGTTGTCTAGTATACTTTCAATGATTAATATTTTTCTATGCTATTTTTTAAGGAAAAAAAAATACATGCATAAATGAATTCTGTATTCAGAAAGGATATAAAAATTTATTGCTTTATGTCGAAGGAAATTTATTTCTCACAACTATAACAACAAATACAAGAATAATAACGTCAACTTTCAAAAAGACTTAAAAACAAGTAAGAGTGCTATATTCGGCTATGCCAAGTCTTCACCATGTATGTAAGTATAGTTTCGCGTAGTAACACCAATCAGAAAAACAAATATTAAGGTTATAGGAAATACAAAAGTTATGAAAAAAATTTACACAAGAATGTCATCGGCTTTTAATGGGTTTAGCATTTTTTTTTTTAATTTAGTATTTCTAGAAAGATCTCTTTAAAAGCTTTTTTATAGAAATTTCAAAATCCCTAACTCGGAAAATATGTGCGAGCGCCTACTTTTTTACTTAATGTTTTTTTTTTCTTATTTTTTAATTCTCTATCGTCTCATTTATTTGATTTTTTGATTGGAGTAAATTCATTGTTCCAAATGACATGGAAAAATTAAAGGCACGCGAGGTGCTTTGTCTACTGCCTCGAAGGTCATGGACCGATCTTGCTGACCTGACAGCAAAATTTTCGAAAATATGTCTAATTGACATATATAAATTTTCTCTAGCTAATCAAGTTCCTTGGTAAAGTTGATTTTAACACGAACACGAACACAGACGGACATCACTCAATTGACTTCGCTATGCTTAAGGACTTAGAATTAATGTACTTTATGGGGTCGGAAGTGGATATTGCAAAAATTACAAACGGAATGACAAGTCTACTTTTTGTAGTGATGGATATGTATAATAACAAATGGAGATTTAGTCATTGAAATTAATTGCTTAATCAAATTTTGCTAATACAAATAAAAAAAATACTAAAGATCAATAAAACTGAGAACTTATGTGCTGTTTCTTTAAAACAAGTAACCAACCGTCTGAAATTTTTTTTAAAAAAAGTACTAAGTTGTTCGCTTGTTTTACAGAAACAGATTGTTTGTGTTCTTAAGATGACTGCACAAATACTAAAAATGTACTGAACGTATTCGGTACGTTATCGTAAGTTGTGTTCTTTATAGTTTTCAATTGTTGTGTACGGTATTTTGTTTGCGTACATATACACAAACGGTAATTGGATCTTTGTGCGTTTTGTATTTCATGTAGGAAATGTGTTTTTACTGATCTTCAAAAATTTAGTACCGAACACAACGTAGAGTATTTTAGTGTTACAATTTGTTATACTCTACCAATCAAGATTTATTAATTTTACTTGGTATTTCCTCCTAACCAGCTGATTTTTTCCACTATTGCACAAACAACTTTTTTCTCTTTGGCATATAAGCAATTTTAAGTCTGCGTTTACAACAGCATTTTAAGTGTCAATAATTTTTAAAGTTTAATCAGGAATATCGGCTTTAGCAGTTTAGAATTTAAGGTAAGCACTCAATTTTTAATCTAAATCTTTGAAATATTAATCGGCATACACATACCAATTGCAGAAGTATAATATTAGAAATAACTCGACTTTTGTATAACTTCGAATTTAGCTGTTATTGCTTGTGAACACATAAGTAAACTCCGTTTATTTTTAAACGTATTTACACCCTTTTACAGTATTTGCAGAAAAACATATATAAAGCAGGCTTAAAATTCAGCACTAGTAAAAACTGAGTTCAGTCATGTTTTTTTAAGCAAGCGACTGCAAAGAATAAACTATTTAATCCAATGTGACCGCTATTATCAGTTTTTCGAAACCCTGATAAAAGGACGTGTTTTACCAATTTTTTTTTAAGTTGGTAGGCTTCCATTTATTTCGATATTGGTAACGGTATTTGATTTCATTTTTCATAGTTTGTCGTTAAATTTGCTCCAATAGTTTTATCAAACTGGATAAATAAAAATAAATAAATCAATGTTATTGTCTTGTGCAGACAAGAATGATGTCCTGGACTAATGTAAATACCTACAGGAGGACCTTCCTTCTTTTAATATCTTAAAACTTTGTACTCTTTTTATATGGCTCATTTTATAGGAAAAATCAAGAAGTGTAATTTAAATATAATAAATATCCAGATTGTTGTTTTTACCTCTCTTGTACGTGGCAAGAAAAACGATAACCCATTTTTTCATCCGAATATAGACTCTTTCTTTAAAAATTCTGTGGAACAAAATGTTAAGGTCAGATTTAAGCTTGATTAAGTAAGTTGCCGCACATTTAAGTCCGTAAGTAATTGAAACGTTTCGATACTAATACTCGAAGTTGAGGAAGTGCCTCATAATCCAGCTTTCGTTAATATGAACGGTTCAAATCCTGATTTCTTAAAAAATAAACTTAATAATAATAATTTTATATTTAAAGTGGAAGACAACGAAAAGACGCAAGACAACTAAAAAAATGAGAGTATGCAGCTTAATATGTTTATATATTAATATTTAATTTAGCTGCAACGGCTTACAAATTTTCTATCCCAGTACAAAGCCACAAATATCGTAGTTTCTAAAAAATTTTTGGAAACCCTATTTGATTCTGAAAAAATTTTATTCATTACAATTTTGAATTTTCATAATTTCTAAGAGAAGCTAGTTAACCATTTAGTTATCTGAAAAATTATATTTTTTAAAAGTTTTGTTTATGGTTTGCCATTTACGTTACCCACAACACTACATATTTATTATTTTACAACATTATTAACATCACAAAAGCGATTTTTTGTTGTTAAATTAATCGATTTTTCTCACAATGCAACTTTATTGATCTCATCAATACAACAATATTTTTGTGTTCGTATATCACTGATCTAAACAGATGTTTTTGAAAAGAAAAAAGAAATGAAGAATAAATAAAATTGTAAGGCCCTTGGCTTTTTGAACACATGAGCATAAGAGAAAAACTATTAACTTGTGGAAAATAGTTAAAACTAATTACGTTAAAAATATAAAACTTTTCACTTATCTTAACAAACACTATAATTTAATTCATTTAATTGAAAACACAACGAAACTATCAACTACTAAACTTTAGGCGACATTTAATTGAAATAATTTACGTTTACGAAGGAAAAAAAGAATAAAACATACTGTAGAGCAATAAACGAGTTCATTCAAATGCAATCATTTGATTATTTAATTTTCCTTCGACAGCAATTGGAATATTAAAGGTTTTGGATTATTTTTAATATTTTTTATATCAAAGGTGTGTATCAATTTTATTTATATAAGACAGAAAGACATAAAACTTATTATACTTTTTGGATATTATAAAATATAAATAATTTATTATAAAATCTCATTAATATGTTTAATATATAAGATTACATACGAGTATGATCATGAAAAATGGCAAAATGAAAAAAATTACCTTTCTTCATAATATTACCTTGTAGATTCGAAGGGCTCTTAGATTCGAAGGTAACTGTTGCAACTGCCTTTGCTTGTGCTTGCAAAATGGGATCGATGGAATCCAATCTAATGACTTCCTGCTTCCGCATTGAGTCTTCTATTAGAGCAAAAGGATTTCGGGTAGGTTTTGGTGAACCAGGACTGCCAGCATATAGACGGTCCAGATCAGTCGTGAAGGTTGGCAAGGCCACCGAATCAGACAAACTTGAATCGGTCGTATCGATGAAACTTACATCGTACTCGTTGACGCGACGTTGTTCTACTGACTGAGGCCGCAAAATACTTATGTAATCAACTTCCGGCTGTCGGTATATTACTTCGAATGGCTTATCAGGTCCAAATGTTTTAGTAAACACTTCACTTGTTATCACTTTACGACTAGTAGAAGATGAGCTGGAACTCTTTGTGCTTTCATTTGAACGCACGGATCGTGCATTGGCTTCCGAATCGTGGTCATCGGTGATTACGACGGTACTTACAAGGGTAGTCGCAATAGGTTCACAATGCAGTTTAACAGTTGAAATTTTTGTTTTACTTGCAGTAGTAACGGTTGTTTTTAAAGGTTTCTTTTCAAGCAACTTGCTATTATGAATTTCTTTCTCAGTTTTGTTTGCAGAATGGATTATTCTTGAGGTAGATGGGGTTGCCGGTTTACGAGAACTGTAGGATGAATAGGATGTTGTTGATGATGATTTTTCCGTTGTACCTGTTTGACTATTAACTGTATTTTTCAGTTTCTTTTGTACTTTAAGGTCGATATTTTTGTTTTGACCCATTTTCTCTTTTGGTACTACTTTCTTTGTAGTACTTTGTTTCATATTACTTTGCTTTTGGTCAAATTTTGTTTTAGTTTCTAGTTTAATGGGTTTATCGGTGGGTCCCCTACTTTCCTTTGCTTTAATTGGGACTTTTGATATGACATTCAAATGTCGTTTTTGCCCTGCTGCTTTTTGAGGTGTACTATCGTGGTCGTTTTGCTTATTTGAATCCTGTGATGATATTTTAACATTATTCGCTTTCGTTGAGGGTTTTGTGGTAACTTTTTTTTTGTCAATTTTTTCATTGGACAACAAAGGTCTTTCCTTAGATACTTGTCGACTATAATGCACACTGCTGACTTTTTCAACTACAATTGTATTTTTTAAATTATTAGGCCTAGCAGCTAAACTCTTAATAGTGTTGGTTTTTGTATTCGTGTCTAGGGGACGTGTTTTTGTATTTGATTTCGGTTTTGCGTCTGCAGTCCCTAGTAAGTCCCTCCTATTGGTGCTTTTATTGATCTGCGATTTGATTAGAGGCGCTGGAGCTTTAGGTGGTTTATTTGGAAATAAATTTTTGTGTGTACTGGCTGTCACATGGGGTATTGGCGACTTTAAAGAGTTTTCATCTAAGCTGAGATCACTATCAGCGGATTTTAGACTTTCACATCGTCTGCTGTGTGCAATAGTAAGTTGCATATAATGCTGTGTTCCTACTGCAATAATCGGAGTTTTAACACGTTTTCTTTTCGTATCATCATTCGGTGTTGAGCCTTTATAGATTGGTGAATGGTCAGTCTGTTTTCTAATAAGCGTCGGTGTAGTTTTTTGTGATTTTTTATTTTCATATGAACCTGCTTTTGCAGAATGGTCTTGTTTGGGGCGGTTAGGGAGAGGACTAAACGATCTAAGTGTTTGTTGTTGTGGTACTCTTGTCACATCAGTCTTGACTCTAGTCCTGGGCGTTGCACTGTAACTCTTAGAATCTTCGCGTTCAGATAAGGGATTATTTATTTGGGGACTAAGTGTGCGTTCTAAACGTATTTGATTATTTAAAGCAAAACTCTTAGTCTTATCAGATATAATTCTCTCAAAATCTTTAACAACAGGCTTCGTATTAATATGTTTTTGAGAGCTACGATTCAAAGATATATTGCCAGATTGGTTATTATTGAATGTTCGTCTGTCCGTTTTTTGTTCATGCCTGCTAGTCAGTGGCATATTTTTTCGAACTTTGGGTAAATTTTCGGAGATGGAAGATTTTTTAGTTACGAAACTCTTTCTGTCCAACTTAGATTTATTTACTTCCGATGTATTTTTATCAGTGTCTTGTTTTTTGTTAATATTTGTCTTAGAAACAGGAGGTTTGGATTTCTGACTTTTCTCCAAGTCAACAAAATATGCAACTGCACGTGACTTGTCACCTTTCAATATATTTTTAGTTTGTTTCAACATCTTTTTTGGTGATTTTATTTTAAAATCTGTGATCATTGAGGGATCAAATTCTATTTCTGATTTGTCAGTATTAGTTGCGTCGATGTCTTTGTCATCAATGATTTTATGCACTTCTAAGCAAAGACAATCATCGGATTTATCCTTCTGTTCTAATACATCGCTAGACGCCTTATTTGAAATTGTTGGAATATTTGTGGTTTTATTGCTATATTTTCGAGCACTTAATCTTTTTTTCTCATCAAACAACACTTCATCTTCTGACTCATCTGTAGAATACGGTTTTAAAGGAACATTTGTTAACCCACTGATAATTCTGTTATTGGATAGAGGAGGGGTTTTGTTATTCTCAAAGCTTTTCGAGATTACCTTTGTAGGTTTTGTTATAAATAATTCTTCATCAGAATCATCATCTGAATATGGCTTAACTGACGATGGAGAATCTGCCTTACTACCGTTTGATTTTTCAGATTCACTAGCAATTCTTGACAAAGCAGAAATAAAATTATTCAAGGACTGTTCCGGACTTCGCCATATTGGTTGATTGCAGTCAACTTCATCTTCAGTTTCATCATCTGTATACGGCTTCAACGACTGATTTTCTGTGAAAACTTCTTGAGTCGAAACGTTACCCGAACTCGGTTTTTCTTTGGTCAACATGTCTGGTTTGTTTGAAGTTACAGTAGAAGGTAGTTTTTGTTTTGAATCTAAGCCTGGTAGCTTATATTCTTCTAACCCATCCTTAAGGTAGTCAAACAATTTTAATTCGGTAGAGGATTTAGACAATTTTGGAGGTTTCTCTGAGTCTACAATGGTCAGCTTATCTGGTTTTGCAATCGTTACCTCAGATGGTTTTTGAATATCTAAATTATCTTTAGTGCCGTCCACAAATTGTAGTCCTTCAGAAAATATTGCCAAATCGTGATGAAAACTTAGTCCTTCAGCCATCAGCTTGTGTGATTGATCAAACGGTACTGCAGAACATTTTGGTTTAGATTCAGTTGGCTTTCGCTTTTCTAAATTATCCTCAATTCCACAACTTAATACAGATTTTGTAGGGGATTTTGCAGAATCTCGATTGAAATCTTGTCTTTCTTTCGTCAACTTGTCTAGCTTCTTCGACTGTTCTACAAAAGAACGATTTATTTTTAGTTCGTGATCTGATGGCTTTTGTTTTTCTAACTCATTTTCCGTAGCGTCAACAAATTTGTATTCTGTAGAATGTATTACTGACTTTGGTTGTGAATTTTTATCTTCAGTTTTAAGCTTCGCAGGTTTATTAGAAAGCACTTCCAAAGGTACTTCTGGACTTGAATAGAGATTCAGTTCGGTTGGTTCTATTGAACCATCAAGAGTCCTATCAACAAAATTAAGCTCTGTTGTAGAAATTTTCAAATCATGAGATAGTTTTGACTCTTTAAACTCTACTTTGTGCGGCTTGTTCGACAGTAACTCAAACGGCTGCAACAATTTGGAACTAGGGTATAATGCTTTTAATTCAGAGTCTGCTGGCTCTTTGGACAAAAACTTTCCAAGTGTTTTGATCGGTACTGCAACAATGTGTTCCGGTTTTGAATAAACATCCGATAGCCTTTTTTCCTCTAACTCAACTTCAGTCCCTTTAATATAGGAACTTTTCGAGTCTTGAGTAACTTTATGATTTTGTGGTGTTTTAGATACTTCTGCATAATAATCAAGGTCCGATGGCTTCCGTTCTGGAAAATCATCTTCTTTTCTGCTACCAAGTTTTAATTCTTCAACAGATATTGCCGAATCGGGTGGGGATTTTAATTCTTTAAAGATCAGATTTTCTGGGATTTTAGACGTTACTGTACTTATAGAAGGTATTTCCAAATTTTCAGTTATTTCTGGTGTTTCTGTGATCGAATTTTCTAAGCTTTTAGATAATATTTCACAAGGCAATTGCAGGTTTGAATCGAGGTCAGATAATTTTTGCTCATGTAAATCAGTTTCGTCCACATGTTCGCTTTTTGTAAAAGATCTTGCAGAACTTTGGGATAGTTCTCCTTCTATGTTATGGGGCACCTCACCTGCTTTTTTAGACAGCACCGATGAAGGAACTTGTAGGCCTGAATCAAGATCTAACAGATTTTCTAGTTCATTATTAGCATTGTCAACAAAATGAAGTTTTAAAGGAGATATCGTAGATGCTTGATTGAGGTTTTGTTTTTCAGTAGTCAACTTTTTTGATTTTTCATGCGCTTTAGGAGTATTTAGATCTATATTTTGGTAGTGACTAAATGGATCTTGTTTTTCTAAATCATATTTAGTTCCATCAACGTTAGACACTTTCAAGTCATAAGCAGATTGTGCATTCTCGAAAGCGAACTCATCTGTCGTTTTAGACAGAGCTACCGAGAGATGTTTGGATCTTAGTTCATGGTTTAAAGGTTTTGAAACATCTTTAGTATCGTCAGCAAATTCTAGCTCTGCTGAGTCATGAGAAGATTGTGAAACATCAATGATCCCCCTGTTCTCTCCTTTAGATAATTCTGTATGTAGATGTTTTGATTTTAAGTAAAATTCAATTAATTTTTTTTCACCTAACTGATTAGCACTTCTGTTGTCAATTTCGGGTTTTTCAGAAGTTGTTGGCAAATCTGAAGTAGCCTGGCATTTTTCATCAAAAAACTTTTGCTGCTTGTCAGACGGTAGCGCAGGAGGCCCTGAAGTCAAATTATCTGTTGTTTTAGATGCCATTAGGGAAGACAGTTCTATGTCTTGATCAGAATAAGCTTTTTCAGGAGATATTTCCATTAAAGTTTTTGTATCGTCTAATTTCTTAGATAGCATTTCGGAGAAAACTTCAGAAAACTTTTGATCATAAGAAAAAGTTGCAGAATCAGGTCCTATTCTGGAATCAAGATAAAATTGTTTTCGCTCTTTTGATTCATTTTCAGTCTCGTCAACAACTATCAGAGTCTTAGGAGATATTAACAAATTATTATTCGGCACCGGTATATCACGGGTTAAATTGTCATGTCCTTGAGATTGTAGTTGTATTTTAGAACAAACATCTGACAATTCACGTACTTTTGAATCACCTTCAATGTCTTCATTAAATGTGGCAGTTGCCAGAGATTTCGCCAAATGTGGAGTGAGTTCTTTTTTTTCAGTGTTCAGCTTGTCAGAAGAAGATATTCCAAACAGCAGTTCTGAGCTAGGTTTAAGATCTGAATGTTTTCTTTCATCTAAATCATCATTAGCCGTGTCATTGAATTGGGATTCTTTAAGACATATTTTCGAATCTTGAGTGAATTTTATTTTAACGTTAGATGCTTCCACAAACGGTTTTGAAGAAAGATCTAGTGGTTTCCGTTTTTCTAATTCATCTTCAGTTCTATCAGCAAAATTACTTTTTGTAGATCTTGCCGTTACTTCTTCAATAAGTTTTGAAGTTTCAAGGGTCGAATTGTCTGTTTTTTGAGACAAACTTGCAGAAGGAAGTTCCGAGACAATGTGTGTCGGTTTTCGATCTTTCAAATTAACTTTTATGTTAAGATCAAGTTGAGTATTTGAAGGAGATCTTCCCAAATCTTGTAAAATATTTTGATTTTCAGTTATCAGCTCTTTTGTGTTTTCAGCAGATTCTGAAGATACCGGTTTTAATCTCAAACAAATGTCAGATGCTTTTCTATCATCCAACTCAAACAATTTGGGTTCTTTAAATGATTGAGCTAAATCTTCAGTGAATTCTGCTTTGCTATTAGACTTGCTTTCTCTAATAAATGGTAAGTCAGAAAGAAATTCTGGCCTTGAAGAAGAATCTAGTAATTTGAGTTTTGTCGAGGCATAATCAGAGCCGCTAAAAAAATTTGATTTTGCTGGAGATGTTGCCGACAAATGAGAGAATTCCATCTTTTCAGAATGCGGCATATGTGGTTTTCCAGGCGGTAGTTCAGAAGGTAGTTGTGGGTTTGAGAAAAAGTCTGATAATTTAGATTTCTCTAAACTTTTGCTTGTATCGTTCACAGGATTGGCTTGTGACAGAAATGTTTTAGATTCTTGAGGGATATCTGTCTGTCCAGTGGCCAGTTTATTTGGCGACGTCTCAGATGAAAGTTTAGGTCTTAAATTAATATCAAAAAGTTCCGGCTTTAAATCAATATCTGAGTGTTTTCGTTCATCTAGCTCATCTTTAGTTCTGTCACCAGTATTGTAGCCTTTATAAGGTATCGTTAAAAGTCCAGCAGTTTCTAGTTTTTCAGGAAATGATTTTTTTGATTTGACAGTAATTACTAAAGATGGCAGCTGTGGTGTCAAATCCAAATCTGAAAGTTTTTGCTCTTCTAGGTCTTTTTCATTAGCAAGACTAAGTTTTGTCACAATCGTTGTCATTTCGTGAGTCGATTTCAGTTTTGCGAAGGAAGGAAGCTTTAAATTTGAATCAAAATCTAGTGGATTTTGTTCCTCGGAATTAACAAATTTAATATCATCGCAAAATTTATCATTTGAAGTAGATCCGAGAGAAACTTGCTTAAGGTCTGGGTTTTTCATGGTTAATTTTGCCGATATTTCAAAAGATTTTGCAGACTGAGATATTGCTCCTGAACAAAAATCATTTAATTCATTTTTAGTACATATATCAATTTTTGGCTTAACAGGGGATTTTGTAGAACTCCCACCATTTGTTGTTTTTTCAGGCGTAACATTGTCTTGGTATTTCGTTAATACTTCAGAAGGAAACTGTGAGTTTGAGTAAGGATCTGACGATTTGCGTTCTTCTAAACCACTGCCGTCATTAAAGTTAGCAAGTAATAGAGATTTTGAACAGTCTTGGTTGAATTCTGCTCTTTCGATGTTCAGTTTACCTGGTTTATCAGGCAGAGTGTCAAAGCGCTTCTTTTCTTCTTGAACGTTGTTAGTTTTCCCATCTGATAGCTTGCGTGGACTTAACGATAGATTATCAGAAAGAGGTTTTGAATCAAAATCTAATTTGTTTCGTTCACCTAACTCATATTTGGTTCTGTCACCAAGTTTGTAGTCTCTAGGAGATAAATTTGAATCTTGACTAGATTCTGGTTGCTCAAAGGAAAACGTTTCGAAATGGTCAGATGGTTTTTCTTCTTCGATCTTATATTTATTTCCATCATTACATGTCAGTTTTGGAGTAATTGTCATTTTCTCGGTCACTGTTGGCGTTTTAAGAGTCAAATGATCTGTTTTTGAAGACGAATCTGATGAAGATAGCAGGGAATTGTGTTCTAGGTCAGATAGTGTATCTTCTTTTAAATCAAATTTTAAATCGTCAGCTAATCTAGCATTTGAAGAAAACATAGAAGATTGTTTTCGTTCGCATGAGTCGCCTTTATATTGGTCAACCAATATAGATTCTATAGGCAGTGTAAAACAATCTTGAGTAAGTTCCGCTTTAATAGTTGACAACTTGCCTTGTATACTAGTCAGTACTTCAGAAGGATAATCTAGTGCAAAATCAGAATCCAAAGCTTTTGATTTTTTCAAAACATAATCACTGGGCTTTGTAGAAGATGTTTTCAAAAGCTGAGTAAATTCTGGGTTTTCAGAACAACGACTTTCTGATTTTTCAGGGGGTAATTCAAAAGGTAATTGTGGGTCTGGGAATTTTTTACAATCGCTAGATTTTTCATAATCTGTAGTTAAAGCAATTTTGTCAACTAATAACTTGTCTAGCTTTAGAGTTGAGTCATTAGAAAGTGGTTGGAGCCCTAAATCCAAATCTAAAGGTTCTCGCTCACCTAACTCGTCAACGCTCCTAGCATTAAGTTTATAATCTCTAGAAGACGTTGTCGAACTTTTAGTGAGTACTGGTTGTTCAGAAGAAAATGTCTGTAATTTGTCAGATGTATTTTGTTCTTCGAAATCATTATTAGTTTCGTCACCTAGTGTCCGTTTATCAACCACTGTTGACTTTTCAAGAGTCGAATCACATGAGATGAGTAGCTTTCCGCTGGTGAACGTTCTCACCTTTACAAAAGATTCTGTAGACGGAAGTTGTGGTCGTGGCCCAATTACGGAAGTTTTTCTTTCATATACGTCGCTTTCAGAATGTTCAAATATTATAGATTCTTTAGGAGGCGCTGAAGAATCTTGAATGACTTCTGCTTCTCTATATAGCGGTTTGTCTTGTTTTTTAGAAAGCATATCTGGCTTATTAGATGGTAATTGAGTATGTAAGTGTGGATCTAAGTGAGGGTCTGATAATTTAGGCTCTTCTAAACAAATGCTAATGTCACCATCAAGGTTGGATTGTGATGGGGAATCTGTGAATTCTTGATGAAATTCTAATTGAACAGTTGTATTATCAGATGAAGTTTTGGAGGAAAGTTCAGATCTTAAATTAAAATCTGATAGCTTTAGCTTCTCGAGCTCTATTTTTGCTTTGTTAAAACACCTGAGTTCTGTAGAAAATGGTGAGCAACTGCCTGTAAATTTTAGTTTCTCAGCAGTCATCGTGTCTACTTGTTTAGACGGTTCCTCAGATAAAAGTTGTTGTTTTGAAGAAGGGTGTAAAGCTTTAGCTTCCTTTAAATTATCCTTAAAATACTCATTAGAGTAGGCTTTTGTTGAAAATTTTTCATCATCTTCAGCACTTAGTTGGAATTTTGTATCAAGATCTGGAGATTTTTCTTCTTTTAATATCTCGTTGCTGCTCTCAACAATCTGGACATGTGAAGAAGATTTCGAAGAACCATGTTTTTCAGTGGTCAATTTTTCTGTTCTTTTGGGAGATTCTACAGATAAAAGTTCAACAACAGGTACTATCTCTTCATTTAAGTAGCCTTCAAATCGGTCAGCTGGTCTAGATTCTTTATTATGTTTTAAAGAATCTTGAATGAGTTCTCCATTTATTGTATTGCCTTGTACATTAGACGGTATTTGAAAAAGAAAGTTCAGCCTAGAGTCAGCATTTAGCGGTTCTGAATTTTCAGAAGGCATGCCTGACTTTTCAGACAGTATTTCAGCATGGAAATGTGAATCTGGGTATAGGTCTGATATAGTAGATTCTCCTAATATACTGCTATTGCCATCACCAAGATTTACTTGTGGTGAATACTTGATAGTGTTGTGAATGAATTCTGATTGGACAGTGGCTATCTTATCTAATTTATCAGAAATTTTACAGGGAAGTTCAGACTCTAAATCTTGAGCTTTAGGCCTTGACGCTTCTAACTCAACTTTCGCTATTTCGAAACATTTCCATTCTGTAGCAGATAGTGAATAACTGTGGGGAAGTACTGGTTTCTCAGGAGTCATTAAGTCTACTTCTTTCGACGTTTCTTCATAATGCAGTCGTCGTTCAGATTGAAGATGTAGTGTTTTACGTTCGTCCAATTCCTCCTTAAGATTATCACTAAAGTAAGTTTTTGATAAACATTTTTGATCATTTTGGATGAACTCTGATAACTTGTCTCGCATTAAAGACGAATCATTAAAATAAAGGTCTTGCTTTGGATCAATATCTGACATCCTTCGCATAATTTTTTCATTTTCACTCTTTTCACCGAGTTTGTGGTTTTCAGGAGATATTTCCAATTCTTGAGTGAGATGTGGTTGCCCTAACGAAAACGGATCTAATTTGTGTGATGTCAATACAGATAGTGCTTTTGGCATTGAATTAAAATCTAATAGTTTTCGTACTTCTAATTCGTTTTTAGTTTCGTCAGTACTTATCTGTTTAGCGGAAACTGTTGTCACTTGCTCAGTCAATTTTGGCATACCCAGAGTCATCCTCTCTGTTTGTTTATACGAATCTGAGGAAGGTTGTTGGAAGTTTGTACTGAGTTCCGAGGATTTTCGTTCTTTAAAATCAGTTTTACTGCTTTCAAAAATCTTGAAATTTGAAAGAGATCTAACAAAATCATGTGTGATTTCTGGTTTTTGGGTGGTCAGATTTTCTGTTTCTTTAGGACATTCTAAAGGCAAAAGTTGTGGTCGTAAATCACTAGGAGATGTTGTCCCCTCTTTTGAGTAGCCTTCAGAGCGGTCAGCTGATATTGATTCTGTATTAGATGTTGAAAAATCTTGAAAGAGGCTCGCATTAAAACACTTGCTTTGTGCATTAGGCAGTATTTTAGAAAGGAGTTCTTTTCTAGGGTCAGAATCTAACGATGTTATTTTTTCCACGCCACTATCAGTGCCGCTAAAACTATTGGGATCTTCAGTAAAAGCTGTTGACAACTGAGCGAGTTCAAGGCCCTTAGCACAAGGCATGTCCGACTGTTCAGCCCGTAATTTAGGCTGTAAATGTGGATCAGAGTAAGGGTGTGATAATTGGGGCTCTCCTAAGTTACTGCTTATGTCATCGGAAAGGTTGACTTTCATTGGGAACACGGTACAGTCTTGAATAAATTCTGGTTCAATAGCGGTAATCATATCTAGCTTATCAGACGAATTTTTACAGGGAAGTTCAAACCTTAAATTATTATATTTAGACGGTCCTTCGGATAGCAGTTGTTGTTCTGAAGAAATGTATAATACACTACGTTCTTCTAATTTACCCTCATCATCATCATCACTAAAGTAGGTTTTTGATGAAAATGATTCTCTATCCTGAGTAAACTCAGTTTCCACATCTGGGGTCTTGTCCAGTTTCAACGAAGGGTCATCAGACTCTTGAGAAAGATTTGATTTCTCAAAGAAAAGCGAGTTTAATTTGTCAGATTTCAATACAAATGGCACTGACATCTTATCCCGATCTAATTCTTTTCGTTCTTCTAAATCATTTTCAGTTCCGTCCATACTTGTCTGCTTAGAGGCAGCTGTAGTCGCTTTCTCAATTAATTTAGACACAGTCACATTCTCTGTTTGCGTAGACGAAACTGAAGAAGGTAGTCGAAATTTTGTATCAAGATCTGGGGATTTGTGTTCTTTAAATTGATTAACGCTGTTGTCCATAATGTTCATATGTGAAGGAGATCTTCCAATATCAGGAAATTCTGCAATCGGAAGTTGTGTTTGTGACTCAATAACAAATACTTTCGTTTCATCTAAGTTGTCTTTAAATCGATCGGCTAACATAGATTCTATATCACGTGTTGAAGAATCTTGAATTAATTCTGCATTAATTGAATGAATTAGTTCATTTGACGATACTTTAGAAAAAATTTCCAATCTAGTGCCATGATGTAACGACTTTAGTTCTTCCATGACCCGATTGGGCTTTGTAGGGTACACCGTTGACAATTGAGTGAGTTCTGGGCTTTCAGAAGAAGGCATCTCTAAATTATCAGACGGTAATAAAGCATGTAAATGGGGATGTGAATAAGATTCTGATAATTTAGGGTCCTCTACATTACTGCTAATGTTATGCTTTGTAGAGGCTTGTGTATATTTTGTTTCAACAGAGGCCATCTTAACTGGTTTGTCAGATAAAATCTTACAGGAATGCTCAGATCTTAAATCAATATCTAATTCCTTTGGTTCTTCTAGATCAACTTTTGCTTTGGCTAAATATTTGATTTCTATAGGAGATGTTGTATAACTGTGGGAAAATTCTAGTTTCTCAGCAGTCATCGTGTCTACTTGTTTAGATACTTCCTCAGAAAGTAGTTTTTGTTCTAATGAAAGTTGTAATATTTTACGTTCTTTAAATTCACCCTTAAAATCATTTTTAACGTAGGTTCTTGATGAATATTTTTTACTATCTGGAGTGAACTCAGTTTTTCTTTCTGATAACTTGTCTGACTTTAGAGACGAATCATCTTGCATTGAATCAATATCTGACGATTTTCGCTCATCTAACTTATCTTTACTCCTGTCGGCAAATTTCTGATTTCTAGGAGATGATTCGAACCCTTCAAAGAGATGTGGTTGCTCAAACGAAAGCGAATCTGATTTGTCAGATGCTAATACAATTGGCATTTTTCGCATTGGTTCAAGATCCAATAGTTTTCGCACTTCTAATATATTTTTAGTTTCGTCAATACTTGTCTTTTTAGAGGCAACTGTAGTAGATTCCTCTGTTAATTTTGAAAATTCCATAGTAACATTCTCTGTTTGCGTGGTCGAAACTGAAAAGGGAAGTTGCAATTTTGTACCGAGGTCTGAGGATCCTCGTTCTTCTAACTCATCACTGCTACTGGTAAAAATCTTTGTAATTGAAGGCGTTATTTTTGCAAAGGTCAGATTATCTGTTTTTTTCGGAAGTTGTGATTCTAAATCAACAACAGATGCTTTCTCCTTGTCTGTGTAGTCTTCAAATTGGTCAACCGATGATGATTCTACAACAGACGTTGAAGAATCTTGAGTGAAGGTTGCATTTAGCGACTGAGCTTGTACATTAGGCGGTATTTTGGAAACATGTTCCAGTCTAGGATGATAATTTAACGATTTACTTTTTTCCACGACACGATTAGTGCGGCCAAGAATGTTGGGTTGTGTTGTGGAGACTAATAACAATTTTGTTAATTCTGAGCTTTCAAGAAAAGGCATGTTTGACTTTATTTTTGGCTCTTCTAAATAACTGCTTACGTCATCCGTAAGATTAGCCTGTGATGAATTCTCTGTAGAGGCTTTTGTATATTCTGGTTCAACAGTGGCCGTCTTATCTGGTTTGTCAGATAAAGTTTTTAAGGAAAGTTTAGATCTTAAATCATTATTTAATGCCTTTGGTTCTTCTAGATCAACTTTTGCTTTGTCTAAATACTTAAGTTCTGTAGGAGATAGTGTATAGCTGTGGGAAAGTTTTTCAGCAGTCCTCGTGTATACTTCCTTAGACAGTTCCTCAGAAAACATTCGTTTTTCTGAAGAAAGGTGTAATGTTTTACCGTCATCTGTATCATTCTCAAAATCATCACTTAAGTAGGTTTTTAATGAACATTTTTTATCATCTTGGGTGAACTCAGTTTTTGTATCTGATAATTTGTCTGGCTTTAAAGACGAATAATCAAAATTCTCTTTACTCCTTTCACCAAATTTGTGTTCTCCAGAAGTTATTTCCGATTCTTGAGTGTGATGTGTTTGTCCAAGCGAAAGCGGATCTAAAATGTCAGATGCCAATAAAAATGGCATTTTTGGCATTAGATCAAGATCTAATAGTTTTGGCCCTTTTATTACGTTTTCAGTTTCGTCAGTGGTTTTTTCTTCTATGGCAATTGTTGTTGCTTGCTCAGTCAATTTTGGCATGTGCAGAGTTACCCTTTCCATATGTTGATCCGCATCTGAGGAAGGTCGAAGGAATTTATTCCCAAGGTCCGAGGATTTTTGGTCCTTAAATTCATTTATGCTGTTGTCAAGAATCTTGGCATGTGAAGGAGATCTTGCAAAATCATGTGTGATTTCTGGTTTTTCAGTGTTCAGCTTTTCTGTCCTTTTAGGAAGTTCTAAAGAGGAAAGTTTTAGTGGTAAATCAACAATAGATGTTTTAACCTCATCTGAGTGACCTTCAGATCGTTGAACTGATGTTATTTCTGTATTACATATAGAAGAATATTGAGTGAGGTTCGCATTTAACGACTTGCCTTGTACATTAGGTGGTATTTTGGAAAGGAGTTCTAGTCCTAGGTCAGAATCTAACGATTTTCCCTTTCCCACGACATAATCAGTGCTGCTAAAAATGTTGGCTAGATTAGTGGAAGCTGCCGATAATTTAGTGAATTCTGGGCTCTCAGAAGAAGGCATGTCTGACTCTTCAGCCCGTAATTCAATCTGCAAATGTGGATCTAGATAAGGGTCTGATAATTTAGGCTCACATAATTCACTGCTAATGACATCGCCAAGTTTGACTTGTTGTGGAGACTTCTTAGAGTCTTGAATGAATTCTGGTTCAACAGAGGTTGTCTTATTTGGTTTATCAGATGAATTTTTACAGGGAATTTCAGATCCTAAATCATTATCAGTAGGCTTTGCCGCTTCTAGCTTAACTTTCGCTATTTCGAAACATTTAAGTTTTGCAACAGATGTTTTACCACTGTAGGTAGGTATTAGTTTTTCAGGAGATATTAAGTCTGCTTCTGTAGTTGGTTCCTCAGGAAGCAGTCGCTGTTCAGAAGAAAGGTCACTAAAGTAAGTTTTTGATGAAAATATTTCATCTTTAGTAAACTCAGTTTTTTCATTTATAATATTGTCTGGTTTTGACTTGGGATTATTAGAGTGATGCTTTAAATCAAAATTTGACGATTTAGGCATATTTAGCTCATCTTCAATTTCTTCACAAAATTTGTGTTGTCTTGGAGATGTTTCTAATTTGCTAGATGTCAATACAGATGGAATTTTTAGCATTGGATCAAGGTCTAATAGTTTTCGTTCTTTTTCTTCATTTTCAGTTTCGTCAGTACTTGACAGTTTAGTTGCATTTGTAGTCGTCTTATCAATCGATTTTAGCATGTCCAGGGACTTACTCTCTATTTGTGGAGACGAAACTGAGATAGGTACTTGGAATTTTGTACAAAGGAGTGAAGTTTTTCGTTCTTCCAATTCGTCATTGTTGTTGGTAAGAATCTTAGCATCTGGAGGGGGTATTGCAAAATCATATATAGTTTCTAGTTTTTCAGTGGCAAAATTGCCGTTATTTATAAGAGATTCTAAAGACGAAGGTAGTGGGTACGACTCAACAACTGATACGTTACCTACAGCCAGAACACCTTCTGATGGGTCAGCTAATGTAGATTCTATATTATATGTTGACGAATCTTGAAAATCTAATAATTCTGGTTCTTCCAAGAGACATTCAATGCCGCTAAAAATCTTGGATTTTGTAGGGGATATTCTTCCCAATTGGGTGAACTCTGGACATTCAGAAGAAGGTATGCTTGGCTTTTGAAAATATAATTCAGGATGCATTCCTGATTCCAAGTTAGACTCTAATAATTTATAATTATATAAGCCGCCGTTTATATCATGACCAACGGTGTCTTTTGATGGAGACTTAACAGAGTCTGGTATGATTTCTGTTTTTCCAGTGATTGGCGTTTCTAATTTATCGGGCGACATTTTACAAGGGAGTTCAGAATGTGCTTCTGTTTCAGCACGAAGATCTAACTGATATCGTTTATCAAGCTCCTTCTCAATCGTTGCACAAAATTTGTGTTTTTTAGGAGATGCAGTCGAAGCTGTTGTGTGATCTAATTTTTTAGGAGATAGTTTTTCTAACTCGTCTATTAAAGACGGAAGTTCGGGTATTGAATAAAGATCTAATAATTTTGGCTTGGAATCAAGGTCTGTAGACTTGTATTCTTCTAAATCAATATCATCACCAAATTTAAAATCAAATGTTGGTCTTGTAGAATCTTTTTTAATTTCTAGCTTTTCTGTTTTTTCAGAAGATTTTACAGACGGTTCCCTAATAGGTGCTGGAACACCTTGAATAAATTCTGATTTTTCAGGATCTGCAGTATAAGGATTCTTTCTCGAATCAAGGTTTGCTGTATTTTGTTTTTCTGGGCCGCCTTCAGTTTTATCAAGAACTTTAAATATTGATGATTTTATCGAATTCTCTGTTGACCCTGATATTTCCAAAGTCATATAGTCTGCATTTGTCAAATCTTCACTCGACTCTTGTCCTTCAGTGCTTAGGAAGTCTGAACTTTGAGATTGTACTGCAGAAGGTAATTGTGGAATCAATAACTTTTGTATTTCTGAATTACTTTTAATGCCATCACCAATTTTAGTATTTACTGGAGATTCAACTGAATAAAAATCAGTGAGTTCTGTCTTTGTAGTGTTCAAGTCTGTTGTTTTTCGAGAAGTTAATGCAGGCACTAGTATTTTTGTTTTATCTAAGTTGTAATTAGCCCTGTCAACAAATTTGGGTTCTGTCGAACATATTGTCGAATTTTGAATAAATTCTAACTTTTCAGTGGTCAATTTGTCCAGTTTGTCTGATGGCACTGCAGAAAGCTTTGATTCAAGATTTAAGATTTTGTCTACTTTTAGCTTCTTGTGTTTCATAGATAAATTTTTTAGGTCTTGGTCGAGTTCAGGTCTTTCAATGTTCATATCGCTTGACCATATTGCTGCATACGAATTTGGCGAGGAATCGTAATCCAATGGTGTTTGATCTTCTGTAAGATGGGTTGACAAAAATAAAGGAGATCCTGGGTGTTCTAACTTCTCTAAATTTTGTCGTTTGCCAAACTTTTTGCAATCTTCAGAAGGCACACCAGAACCCAAGTCTCTTAACTGAGCAGACTCTAAGCTACTATCTAGAGGTTTACGAAGTGTCGTTTCCACTGAACATTTTGGTTCTTTAGTTTTATATTCATCTATTTCGATAATAAAATTATCTGAACCTTGGCAAATGTCTTTATCTAAACCTAAAAGCTGTCGAGGTTCAAGTAATGGAGATTTCGTGAGTTGTTCTGCAATTGTTTCAGCTTTCTCTTCACTAGATATTGAAAGTATTTCCAAGGTCGTTCTGCTTAATGCCTGACTTTCGAAGCCCATATTGTTCGGTAAACTATGTGTACTTACTGAGTCAGCAGTTATTTTTTGGCTAGGCGCATGAGTCGTTATTTTGCTATTGGTTGGAATCTGTGTATCTGTTGTTGTGTTAATGCTTGAATTCTTTGTGTTATCCCAAAATTCACTATAAATACTTAATTTTTGTTTATTGTCTTCAATTTTCTGTATCCCTAAATATAGAGTTGTATTTTTAAAGTCTGAAAGTTTGTTAATACTAGTGTGGTTGGAAGTTAAATTTGTATGTGGTAGTTGACTAGTGTTCACATTGTTTTCAGTTTTTTTAGTATCATTTTGTTCAGAATCGGTCTTAACGTTTTCCTTAGTTTGATTCTTTACAGTTTCGGAAGGAACTTCAAATAATTTTGCTAATTCACTTATTCTTTGCTTAGAACATACTCGCTCGCATATCTCTTCAACAGGTGAGTTTGTTTGTTGGGGACCTGTTATTGTTTTGGTTCGAATTTCATTTTCAGTTTTTATGGGAGCGAGATTTTGTAAAGGCACATCTGTGTCAGTTAGAACTTGCTTTTCTACGTTAAACAAATCTAATTCAAAAGGTTTAATTGCTTGTTGTCTTGGACTAAAAGAAGTAGCTTCTAAATTTTGGTTTGGGAATTTGTTCTCAAAAACTTCGATAACTTCTTTAACTTTTATCTCAGTTTCAGATGTTTTCTCATTGTCTTCAACAATGCCTGTAACTATTTTGCTGCCCATATCTTTTAAAAGTTCTAAGTTATTGTCGCAATGATCGATTAGTTCAGGTTCCCCCGCCACTTCAAAAGTTTTTTTCTTTTGACATATTTTTTCAAAAACAATTTCTCCAATTGCATTAAGGTTCTCGACCTGCTTTTCAAACGCTTCGATAGGGGATAGTTTGACTACATCCACAGGAGGCTCTGATGCTTCCAGCCTTATTAATTCAACATCGACTTGACTCAGTATTTGATTTTCAATTTGAGGTAGGTCACATTCAGTATGACTAGGTTTACGTTTTCGAATCGCAAATGGTGTTGCTTCCACATTTGTGCCAACCAATTTTTCTTCGATTGCATAAACAGCAGATTTAACGGTCGCAATTTTGTCATCATTTTCGGATTCTGAATCTGGTTGCTTATTGATATCAGTTTCGTCTATTCCATAAGTCTCTAAGGCTTGTATTTTTTTCTTTACATCACCACACTTCATGATTTGTTTCAAATACTCTCTGTCACTCATAACTGTTTCCTCAGCGAATTCTGTTAATGCTTTTGTCTCTTTATCGGCCATTGAATTAATGCTTACGTTTTCTGATTTCAGTATTGGTTTGGTTGTTGGTAATGTAGCAGTTTTTGTTGTTGTTGTATCTGTGGGTATATCATGAAGTAACAACGTATGACTACTTGAACTCATTTCTGTAAATGAGGAAGTGTCTTCAGTTTGATGGGTGGTTACTTTTGTGTTCGCGTTGGAAGGTTCAGTTATTTCTAACATTTCTTTGGGCAACTTTATAGATTCAATTAGTTCTTTAGTTCTAACATAAGGTTTATTAACTTGAATGCTAAAGTGCTCTAATAGTTGCAAATTATTCACATAATAATTTTTAAATACAAACAAGCATTTAATTATAAGTAGAAGTTGATTGTAGCAGTAAAATACCAAAAATGTTAAATTAGTTAGGAACGTTAGTAGTAGCAGTAGGAGCATATGCAGCAGAGGTATCAGTAGCAATGTGTAGTAACAACGTTAGCACAAGTAGTTAATGGATGACGCAAGCAATTTTTTACAAAATATAAACGAAGAACAAAACACGAAGTAGAACTTGTTTGATTAGAATTGTTTGTTTCCGTTTATTATTCTTACAAAGAAAATAACATATAATACATACATGTACGTATGTATGTATACGTAAATTATATAAATGAATGCATGTGTTTATTAAGGGAAGCACATGCATACATACATACATATGCATACATATTTACATATGTACAATTTATACATAATACGAGTATATGGCTGAGTGAACATATGTAAACATAATTATATATATACAGTACTGTGCAACTAAAAAGCTTCTTATCATGCATTACATTAAATGTCATACAATCGATTTGACACAAATCTGCTTTCTAAACTAATCCCTCAACAAATTATGCATATTGTTAGTTTATTCTATGTGACTTGACTTTAAAATTATAATTAAAAAAACACAACGCGCAAAACTATTTTCAAGCAAATTTCGGATATTTTCTCAAAATTTTTATTTTTATTTTTTTTAAATTAATTTTTTTTTACTAAAAAAATAATGAAAAACAATTTTTTAGTCCTAATAACTAACAATATATTAGTGCTACTGTAGCGCACCAACAAAAATTTCTTTATTATTATCAGCATGTTTAAGCCATTTGTTTGACATATCTTGGACTGCGATCTTAGAATTAATTGAATATCCATTTTTGTGTTTTATTTTTTATTAGCACTAAATACAATAATAAAATGAGTTTCCACTTGCAACAGCGAAACACAAACTTTTTTACCCTCAAAAATGTTCTTTTGCTAGACGGTATTGAAAGCTGAAAGACGATATCTCCCCACATCTCTAGATGGAGGTGTTTAGATAATTTTTTCTAAACCTTTTTTAAAGCTTATACAATTTCTGGTTTCAATATATTTTTAGATATAAATTATCTATTTGCTATTTTGAAGTTCCAGGTTTTTATGAAATAGTCAACTTGGCAAATTTAGGCGAACTTTAAAACTCTTCTGCATAAATTTTTGTTAAAATGGAAATCCTAAGTAAAAAATTTCACTTGTCAAATCAACAAGTTGACAAAAAAAAAATTCAACCATTTTTTTTTTTCTTGATTTTTTATGAAAACATAATCTTCTTTGCATTTTTAACAGACAACATGGCCAGTGCAAAAAACGTTACACTCTACCAAGTTCAGATGTCGTTATTTCATTTTGTATAGACATTTAACGCCATTTTCCTTTTTTTCTTTCGATATCTAGTTATGATTTGTTCAAACCCTTAAGTCGTGCATACTGACATATGTAAATGATTTTAACTTAGTCTTTTGACTTTTTGAAGCTACAAACAAAAACATTCAAAAGTAATTAAAAACAATCTTTCATCTTTGATAAAAATCGGAATTACACTCAATTTATGTGTGACAGATTTTTTTATAGTTGTGTATGCTTTTTTGTTATAAGAAATATTGTTTCCTTTTAAAAGAGACATTTATTATAAAGACCAACTATCGAGTCGCACCATAAAGTAATAATACCTTCAATCCCATGCACTTTGAAAATCATTTTATTGATCGAGAATTCTAAGGATTAAAAAGCAATCCAGATGAAAACGGACCAAATTAATTATAATGATTTGTTTTGAAAATTCATGGTTTTATTATTGCCCCTTATTGTAACGCAGTCTCTTTGCTATGCATGATCAATGACAAGGCTTTTGTTTGAGATTCAATTAAGTTTTGAGAGCATTACACTGCAAAACCTTTGCTGAAATACGTACGCAGCTGCAAGATAAAAAAATCTTCTTGAAGTGTCTTCAAAAATTAATGTTCAATTCGGTAAGCACTCCATTTTCGGTTGACGTCTGTCTTATTCCCCTACGTCTGAACCCTAATAGACACTTGAAATTTTCACAAAAGTTGCAACGGCCATAAGCTACAACAACAATTATAAAATAAAATGTATTTAAAAATTATAAGGAAATATGTACGTTATTCGCTAGATATAGGCAGATACTGGAAAACAAAAATAAAAAATTAACTAAAACTGAAAGAAAATTCCTAAAGCAGAACCGATTTTACTTGAAGTTTTAAACCGTTAGCAAGAACAACCACCTTTGTTGCGTTTTTTGATACGCCTTTGCCGAACAAATGGTTCGAAAGGCAAGTATAATTATATTTCTCTAATGTTATGTATGTACATTATATAAACATATGCACATTATGTAAGCATCAGCTTTTATTGAAGCGAAAGAACTTGTTTGTTGTTAAAATATATGGACAAATAATGATAATATAATAAATATATATAAAAAAGATTTTTAGTGTGACTATGTGATGGCCACTTAACGGCGCCTTATATTCTCATTTGTGTTAGATTATTCAAGACAATAATGCAAATAAATTAAGGAAGTTTTAACCGAGTATTCATAAAGTAACAAGTGTCAATTAACTTTCAAAGAAATAACTTATTGCTAAGTACAATCATGGGAAAAAAGAAGAGTTTTGAGAGATTTTTCTCTATAAAAAATATTCTTAAATTTAAAACATTAAAATTTTCTGTAAATCACTTAGTCTTGAGTACCTCCTCTTGTTACTTGTCATTAAATTAATGCCTCAATGTCTCTGTTGTATTAATCTTATTATATGTATGTATTATTGAATGTGCTTATAAACGGTCACATGAAAAACAACCTTGCACCTTTGCAGCATTACGTTAGTCGATTTTGTAAATATTAAATATTATTTAAACGAATTAAATTTATTTTGTCGCACTTAATGGCAAACACATTAATACTGTCTAAAAAATGTTCATTTACCTTCTGGGAGTGATCTAATGGATATGGATTGGTCCCTTTATTAACATAATAATTTTTTTCAAATGGGTGTACGGAAAGGATTATTAATGGTTTTAATCCTTTTAATGCTTTTATTATTACTATTCCTAATTAGTTTTTATTTGAATTTTATTATAACCATAAGCTCTTCTGGTGTTTACTTAAATTTTTTTTGTTCGGTGAAACATGTGATGTAAAATCATCTTTACGTTTTTATCACCAAATGAAAACCACACGAAACTTAAAAAATTATTATATATATTCAGTTTAAAAATACGATTCTCTAATCCTCTGTATCATAAAATATTTTTGCAGATTTGTGTCAAGATTTTAAGCAAATAACATTGCAATGATAGCTGGCAGTTATTGACACAAATAGATTATACTAAATGACAATGTTACGTATTTAAAAAACTACTAAACAAAATCAAAAATAATCATTGCCTAATTTTTAAAAAATAAATTAAAGGAATAAACCAAAAAGAAAAGAAAAAAACAAAAATGCAATAAAACAAAAGCTGCATAAAGGTGTTAAAAGTTTCTGTTTTTGTTTATTTTTTTTTTTGTATGTGTGTGAGTGTCTAAGCAGTGGTTAATTTATGATTGACCGATTTAATCATTAATATTAATATAATTTAACTCTTTAATATAATTGTTTTGTTTGTTAGTATGTGTATAAATATTCATTCCAACTTATATATGAAATCGTGGATTTTATTTCTTAAGTTTTAAATTAAAAAACGAGTTATGTATTTTTTATACCCATTTTAATTAGTTAAATGTATTGTTTTTGATTTTAATTAATAAAAGAATTAAAATTATTTTATCTTAGCTAATCACAAATACATAATTGGCTGGCAGCCCATTAATGTTTGCAATTTTTAATATTTATGTATGTACATACATTTGCTCATTGGAAGCTTTTTTAAAAACAGAGTTTGTTATTTCTATTTAAATACGTTTGAAGGCCAGCTATTTACCACGACTTCATATAACGCTTGGGAATTTTAATAAACATTTGAATTCTTTAATTGCAAATTCGATCAAACTTATTTATTTTGTTTTTTTGAAGTTTTGATTTAAATACAGTTTTTGAACTCTTTATTGTGTCTGTTTAAAACAACTTCTCGGAAAATGAGTTTTAAAACTTCAAAATAATACTGATTAGGTAAATTGATTTATTAAATTATGATATTTAATTCTTAATTGACTATTACTACGTTTATACATACCCTATTTGCAAATAAAAATTATTTTCAATTATTGAACTCACTCTTTATACTGCAAAAATATTCCCGAGATTTTAGTGGTAGAAATTTTTATATTAAACTGGTAAAATGTCGACTGATAACATTTAAGTATTTTATAATTATGCCCTTCAAAAACTCTTCGCTCAATTTGTTATATTAAAAAATTAATTATTAACAATTTTGTGTTTTTAAACAATGATTTGTTTCCCTCAAAATGTTATTTTTTTGAATTTGTATAAGACCTAATAAAAAATGAACTTAAACAAAAAAATATGTGGTAGCATTTTACACCTTATTTGCAAATAGTGAAATTAATCGGGAATTGTTTTTAAGTTAGCTATTCGCAAATAAGAAATTAATTCACCGTTTATGCAGTAAAATTTTGTATTTACAATATTTTTAATTGTGAATAAGACGTGCGTATATGTATGTCGATTTAGCAATTAAATTATTCATTCATGTTTCCATTTTACTGAAATTAAAAATTAATAAAACAAGAAAAAGTCGTTTTTCGCATAACAATACAACACAATCGAAAGAAAATAAATAACAGTTATTCAAACAAAGGTATGTATAAATGTGACAATAACAAAAACATTGCAATTATGACATTTAGCTAAATAAAAACAATTGAAACACAAATTTTGTGTCTTAAATGCGAATTTAGAAGGTCATACCCCGCTTTGTCAATAATGAAGCCATTCAATGAAAGAAAATTTAACTTAAAAAACTCAAATGTGCATTATATTGTGCAGATGTATCAGTAACAAATCGGCATTCAATAACTTGCAATTCAAACAAAATCATTTAATTCATTAAAACTTTTCTCAAATCACGAAAAACAATCTAATTGTCGTTTCTGTTCATTTTAGAACAAGTGTTTATCTTAATGAAATATTACTTTACCAACGTTAGAACTCAATAGTTTTAGTAAAAACATACATAAAAAAATGTGAATTTTGAATTTTTTAGTTCTACTTCAAATCGCTAAAGTATTTATTTTAAAAGTTATAACGGTTTTGATTAAAAAAATTAATTGAATAAATTAGTTTTCTGAGCAGCAGCGACAAATGAATTCATAGGATTCAACGAAAACGTGGAAAAAGAATAGAGAATGCTTTTTTATGATTTCAATGCGAGTTAAAACAGAATAAAACAGACATAGAGAGAGAGAATTCCCGATTACTTGGAGTTTTTTAAAGTGTAACCTATTAATATTTTTCCATAATATTTCACTAAATAAAAACTGATTTCAGATACTTATATTTTCCCAAGAAAAAATTGAAACCAAAAAGTTTTCAACATAATAAGAAGTTCGAATAGCTCTCTTAAAGGAAGTGAATTAGATTTGCCAGAACACATTTACGTAGATGAGACTCTTTTAACTTTTGTTGTTGTTTCAATTTAAGTTGCCAAAACAGTTTACATCATAATGATGTTAACTTTTAAACAAACTAGTCATACTGCGCTCACTTTTTGACACGATCAAAACATTCGATCAAAATATTCGTCCATCATTTTGGTAGTATTTGTAAAAATGTATTAGTATGACGACGATGGATGAAAAATCAAAAAATTTAAATTTTTGCATGATGAATGTAAACCTTTGATGTGTGTATGGTGTTTGTTTTTCAAGCACGTACAACAGCTTTTTATTATATTGTTTCCTAAATAATAGCTGTGTTTGTTTGTATGTATGAACGAATGTTTTTTTGCTACATAGTACCATTTTCGCAATAGAGAAAGCACGATGTTCACAGTACACAATCAAACTAAAAATGAATTTTTGACTGGTCATTCAACATGTGTACATTAAAGCGCACAGCACACGTACACGAATTTGACAGCAAGTACTTTGGATAGTGGATAGATTGCTTAAGATCAGTATACCATTTTAAATCGTCATGAATATATTGACTCTGGAAAAACGCTACAAAATTATACAGATTTACTTGAAAACCAGCCATGAAAAAATTGTTCAACGAAGAGTCTCTTTTATAAACCAAGAGTGCAATGTTTAGTGCTATTTAAACCTTTGTGACATCCTTTCAAAATTAAACTGCATTACGGCCGATGTAGATCATTACCGCATTATGATCAATGAGTTTTTGTTTAAAAATAGAGATGATATTGATACAACGACCGCAACCATCGTGTGATTTAAGGCTTCGATTATTTTCACGTTAAGTCTTTGTTTCATGCTGATAAACCGGCAACTTTTAACCCCTTGGAGGATAACATTATAAGTGACATTCGGCTAGAAACATCAGAATATGCTTCGTAAAGAGCAGCCACAGTGGCTATATGTCTTAAATCGTTTTCAAATGCTTATCCCATAGATTGATCTTTCCAATAAAAAATATTTTTTGATTGAAATTGAATCGAACTTAAGAAAATCAGCCCTCAAGCTTTGTACCGCCCTTTATTAAGCCATTATCCAATTTTAGGATTCTTAAGTTCCTTAAGAAACGCCTTTGTTGCAGACACGATCTCCTCATTTGTCTTCACAAATCTTTTTCTGTTCAACAGGTAGCAAAACTAATAAATCATTATCTTGATGGTAGATCATCTGTTTTTTACTTTAGCCAACTTTTACGAAATTACGCCAACTCATGCGATGAGTTCTAACGGAAATAGGAATGTTAAACGAATGTAATGTAATGACAATGGGTGGGTTCCTAAAAAAGATCAGTTGACGCACTGGTATTGAAAATAAGTTCCTTGATTTAATTCGTAAAAGACACAGTAAGACACCGAATACATCACCTGATCATGTAGCACCATAGTATACTTTAAAGCGTCGGTACATATGTACCTTCGAATTTCATTTTATTTTAATGTTAACTATACGGGTAGCTTTCGCAAGAAAACTTGAATTGCAAAGTTTGAAAAACTTAATTTTGTGGTAGCAACCTTGATTTTAACTCTTTGCTTTTTTAAAACTATATTGCTTAACAAATCAAACTATTTGATAAAAGCAGCAAATTATTCAAATTGTTAAAACTAGCAAAGGTTGTCCCATCAAAAGTTGTAGATTGTTAGATAACTAACAGACTGTCGGTCTTCTTCTGAAGCCAACATGTTTTCGAATGAGATTCGAAACAACAATCGAATACACAATAATTTTGTAAATGAACTTAAGGTTTTGTTGTCTTACTCGCTCTATTGCGCTATTCTCTGAGCGTTAGAGATATAATAGAGATCCGTTTTTGGCGGAAGTTGTTAAAACATATTTTAATATATATACTCTTCAAATTCATACCTACTATTTAAAAAAAGCTATATTAATAATATTGTCATTTTCGTAGAGCAAATTAGAATACATATTTGATGCAAATATTAAAAATTGCAAACTTGACTGCTAAATAGTTCTTAAGTAAATTTTATAATTTTTGTAAATTTTTTTTTTAACTTAAAAGTAGAAAATTTATTTTAAGTAAAAAAACACGGTTTAAAATACAAAAAAGAATATATTAATAAATAAAAACAAAATTGATACACCCCGTTTTAGGTTTAAAAATTTAAAAGGAAAAATTTTTAAATAAAATTATTGCTTTTTAACATTTATTCTCAGACACTTTGGCAACTTACCGTTATTTTAATTTTTTATGCAAAAACATTTATTTTCAAAAAATTTTTAATTTCTTACTGAAGCAACACTTATTTAGTATTTCGAAATTTTTTTTGTTAACTAAATAAATATAATTTTTTATTTCAATTTAATTTACAGTGTTCATTTACAGCGCGGGCACAATAGAAAATATTTATTATCTGTGAAACGTTGTTTTCATTCTCAAATTCAAATTTTTACTAATTTAAGCAATTTCGTAGAACACAATTACATGTTTAAATAAAACATCTAAATGCAAGAAAAATAACTTGAGGCAAAAATAAATTGTTCTAACAAAAAATAAGCTGGGATTTGAAACTATTGTACATTAGCGTGTATGTGTGTATGTTGAGTAGTTTTAACACAAATTAAATTAAGTAAATTTAGTTTCTGTTTCTAAATGACCCTGAATTTTCTTTACTTTTCTATTTTTTTTTTCCTTATTTTTATTTGTACATTATTTTTAATATTGTGTCTTATTGTTATTTTAATTGTTCTGTTGGCTAATGTGGCGTTGAAATGTTAAGGTTTCTATTCTTGGTTGTTAACGTCATTGAACTTTCTTGTCTATTGAAACGATTGCACAGGTTTCTTTTTTTAATGCACTTAAAAAATCTATTTTAATTAAAAAAAATTATTCCAACAATAATATTTCGTATCCACCAGTAACTAAAACATATCTACATACAAAATTTATATATATATATATATATATATATATATATATATATATATATATATATATATATATATATATATATATATATATATATATATATATATATATATATATAATCAATAAATAAATATTTAAATTAAAATTAATATTAAGAACAAATATTTTTTTTTATTGGAAACAACAAGCATAAAAAATCTTTTATGCCCTAAATATTTTTGATTGCGAATAACGAACGACAACAAAATATATGGAGATCTATATCACCGAGTTCGTCCGTGCATAAAGTCTGTTATCCTGTGAAAGACCATAAGAAGAATGGAAGATTAAACAAAGCACTACCTCAAACTTTATTGGGTAAGAATTGCGCGTTTTGTTGCTCCATCTCTGACTACAGTGAGCTTGTTCTCTAGAAATTTAAACGAAACAGTGGCAGGAACTAGTTCGCTTGATAGAAGGGGTATTATTTAGTAAGAAAAGTATTAAAAATTCAGATTGTGGAAGTTTAAAGAAATTAAAGAAACAGAACGACTGGTAATAAATAAATAAAAGAGTCGGTAAAAAGTAGATTTGTTATGATTTTATTTTGTTGTTTAATCGGCTGAACTTCGTATACTACCGTATTTTTACTCTTCTCATAGTGGTAACTTTTAAATAATGCAACAGTATCCATTCCGTGGTCAGTAGGGACTTTCAACCAGAAAACGCATCATTATTTTCAAGTGAGAACAGGGTTTTCGCAATTCATGACTATTTTTTCAAACAATCTCCCGAAAAGATTTTTTATTCAATTACAATAGTCTTACTGTCTTAGTGGACATGTGGCACAAATATAATTGCTACATCAAATTTAAATAAAGAGCTGACAATTTCTTCTTTAAAAAATTTTTTCCTTTTTGTTGCAACGCACTAAACACGAAATACGGAGATCTCTCAAAAGTCTTCTGATTTTATTATTAAGTATTTAAGAAAATATTTTTTAAAAAATTATAAAACTAACATTTGTAAAGAACTTTTCATGACTAATGATTGCCATACTACAGGTTTCCACTTATAAATAAAATAAAATTTTTTTAGGAGAAAACTTTAAAATGTGAAATTTGTTTTTAATAGATGGTTTTAAAGTTACTCAGTAGTTGAATTACTTTAATTATTGAATAATTAAAATTAGAATAGCATTAAGAATACTAACACTAACATTTAACTGTTAAAATCTTGTATGTGCTTTTTCTCTTTTGCAAGCGATCAACTTTTCTGAAATGTTTGTATAGAAATAACTCAAATTATTTGACGAGTTGATTGCTTGTATTATAAAAACAGCACATCATCACAAGCGATCAACATGTCTGAAAAAATTATATAGACATAACTTAAAACCTCAAGTGCATTTCGTATTGTTTTTCAGGTTAGTTAATCATTTGTAATACAGAGTTCTGAAATCATGCATTAATAATTGAAAACCACAGTCTTTTAAAAAAGAAAAGTTATAAAAAATATTTAATGTTCATAAATTGACGACTTTTATAATTTAGTTGTCTTTCAAATGTTAATTAAAAATATAATTCTATCCAAAAAAAAAAAAAAAAAACAAAAAAACAAAAAAACGTTTTGAATTTTGTTCTCTTACATCGATCTGCAATTTTCTAAAAGACCTTTCAACAATTTTTATTATGTTAAAAAATATTGAATTCATTTTTTTATAATAATAAGCAAATTGAACGGCTTGATTTGAAGCCCTTCTAATTATTTCTGTCACATGTACGAACTTGCAGAAACATAAAAAACCTAATCACAAAAAACTTGAGCTGTAAGAATTGTAATATATGTATATACTTATACCAAGAATGATAAAAAACCAGATTACGACATGACGCACGCAAAATTTTATTCTTCAGCGCAGCTAGTTGAAATGACGTCACGACTCTCAAAAAATATGTAAATATAACAGTGGGGCAAATTATTATTTTTATTAAAAAATATTCTTTTTTATTAATATTACATTGTTGTTTTATTTAATTTTCTTTTATGCTTATTCATATTTTGGAATATTTTTACATTAAAAGAACGTATTCTAAAATATATTCTGCATCTTAAAAAGAGTCGTTTTACTTCTTCACTTGCTTTTATATTCCTTGCTTCAGCCAAGTGCTTTTCTAAATATCCCTTTGTAGCAAGTAACTTATCCCTATTTAGTTTTTCAAAAATCGCATCACAAGATTTTAACGTTTCCATTAAAGTGTTTGATGGAATACTTAACCCACCTTCATTTAAATGTCTAAACCATAAGTATGTCGAGTCGTCGACAGGCTTAGTGACGAGACTGGGATCTTCGTTTTTTAATTTGTTGCAAATATAGCCATCTAAATTCTCCAAACCATCATAATTCAGGTTTTCCACCTCCTCCTCATAATCTTCTTTCAGCAAATCGTTTTGCTCTATTCTGGGATTAATACTTTTAAGTATTTTACCTTAAGAAATCAAACGTTTGTAAACTTTAACTTCGGAACTTCTTTGGTAAATTTTTAATAGTGATCTCAGCTTGGTTCTCTTGCATTTTTAGCGTATCATTATCCTTACGCAATGCATCCATTAAAAGTATATATAAAAGTGTAGATACATACATTTTGTCTTCCAAATTTTTTATGTAGATCTGTAAACTGTCTTAGTTAGTGCTAGTCTTCACTGTTGTTCGTTCCTCCACGAATGTTTTTGTTTCCTCTACAAATGTTTTTGTTTCCTCTACGGATATTGTTGCTTCCTCTACGAATGCTGTTGTCTTTATTCGGTACTGCTCCCTCTTTTAACTTCAGAGTTGTTCGATTGCTGAATCCTATGTGTAATTATAAATTAAAAAACTGAACGATCAAAAAAACATAACTGTAACTTACCCATTTCCAATTTTAAATTTCTTTCAAAATCGTCCTGTTTAAAATGTGGAGAACAAATTCTCTCTTTGTGGGTCTTTATTGTATCCCGCCGATTGCAAAACTTTGCCCAAAGTTTTTTCTTTGGAAAACTATTAAAAGATACAGCTAAATTTAAATTAATAAAAAATATGCACAAAACTAATTTTTCACACATTTGCTCACATGATTTTTGACTATCATTTTGCCTGCATTTGCCCACTGTACACTTTATGTTTTTTTTTTTGCTTTTGCTTCGATTTTTTTGGCGAAGATTTTGTGCACTTTTTCTTATTTTAAACACTTTATACACGGTTTTTATAATAAAGATAATGTTTTTTTTATAAAATATACCGAAATTTAATTAAAAAATCCTGATTTTTATCGAAATATAATATATATTTGTTTCGACCAACCAAAATTAATTTTGAATTCCAGGGTTGCCAAGTCTCACATTAGACTTAAAAAAGTTTCGGGCAAAATTATTTATTTTTGTATACTATATATATTAAGACTTAGATTTCTTTACTTTTTGAGATTAACGATTTGTTTTATTTATTATTATTTTTATTTTTCAATTAAAATTCACCCATTCACTTTGAAAGACACAATACGACTGATATTACTCAAAAAATTATTTTCATATCAAACCATAAAAGCTGACTATGTACCTTAAAAAACGCAACCTTTTACAATTACTTAAAAAATTTCTAAGGGTGCTTAAATTTATTTTTTTTTATAAATAATTGGGAAAAACCAAAAATGTTTTATTGAGGATATATTCAGAAATAGATTTCCTTCATTGCATTTTATTACAGATAGTTTTTTTTACATGCAATAAGAAAACAAAGGAAAACATTGGAATGCTACAGTTATTTTCTATATTTTTAAGGTTTGAAGGCAAAAAAAATTGCTTAAATTTATTTTTCCAGGAATTAAGAAAATGCGAAATCGTCTTATTGAGGGTGCATTCAAAACCAGTGTTTGAAACATCAAGGGCTTGTAACTTCCACAATAAGATTACAATGACGAAAACGACCTACATTGCAGTTTATTGCAAAGTTTTTTTTTTCTTAATTTGTATTATTTTATATTATTTATATCTATATTTTTAAGGCTTACAAGTCAACTAGAGAAGTAATTGATACACGTTATAAGGCCACACAAATTAACTTGTGAAACATTAAAACCAAATAAAGTTAATTAAGTCAGTCTCTTATAGTTCATTATCGAAGTTCACATATAAATTTAAATTATAAAACATTACGAGCAAAGACTGCTTAATATATTTTAAAAACCTTCTACAAACAATTTTTTAGGACATTTTGTTTACAAAGATAAAAAACCCTTTAAAAACACTTGCTTTAAATGGTTTACCGCTCGCACAAAGTAAAACTATTGGCAAAATTTAAAAGCAGCGTTGCCGCGCAAGAAATTCTTTTCCTACAAATAATTATTCAAAGAATCTACCAAAACGCGTCTTTGTCCACGAAAATCGAAATTTTAAAATTTATTTTGTTATTAATAAGAACACTGATCCAATTACTCTATTAAGTAAACACAGCCCTAAAAATGATTGTAGAATGAATGGATTGGTAACCCTTTCTTAGGGGAATATACGTCGTCTAGCGGGAAATCATGCGCATGTCGTAATCTGTTTTTCTATTATTCTTGTATATATACAACTAACTCATTGTAAATTAAAGAAAATATTTCACAAATACTCTTTTTAATACGCTAATATTTACTTAAGAAAACATCACTTTTTTAAGAATTTAAGAAGAGTCATTATAATTTTTTCAGTTTTTTGTTATTTATTTTATTTAATTTTTTTATTTTACAAAACGCAACATAAATAAAAATTAATCCAAAAACTCGGATTTAGTAAACAAATACGATAGCACCACTCTTAATGTTAAATTAATAGAGGACCCAACAGATGCCCAAAATAACAATGAAAGGAGAGAACGGTTCTACCTTGTTTTGCCACCGCTTTTAAAAAAATGTTTACTTGGACGACCTTATGGTACGTTCTCTAATTAAACCGTGTTACCAGCTAATCATTTAAAAAGCTATGATGAACATTGTTTAGGACAAATATATTATTCTGTTTGTATTGTTTTTTTCCATAAGGGTTTATAAAACTAAAGTGACGTTAAACATTACTATGTGACATTACTATACGACTAAAACGAAACTTTAGATGAAAATCACAATATGCCAAGCAAATTAAAAAGCTACAAATGAAGCGACAACAGTTATTTTCCCAGGTGCTAAGAATGGTAAAATAGTACAAAGGAAGAGTAGTAAGAAAAAATTTTACAAAAAAATTCAGTATCAACAGTGAGCTAGAAAATTGCGCCCATTAGTGAAAAAAAAATTACAAATCATAAAAATAAAACATAAGGATCTATATTCTGAATAATTATATATATAGCAAAGTCTACATGTCCGTGTTCGTGTTAAAAACAATTTTCCCAAGGGACCAAAAGAGTTAGAAAAAATTTAAGCCCACCATTCTGTCGGAATTATCGGTAGTTTGCAGATCGCTTAATGTTAAAGTTTCTACAAAAACAGTAACATCTAAAGTTTTTATCGGCTGTTGACTCATTTCCTAATCTTATTTTTTTATTTTTATTGTAGTTTTATAAACGAAGTTGAAAAACATTAGAGTAAAAACCAAAAGGCATTATCTGACATCACAAAACTAAAGATATATAGGATTAGGCACGACCGAAATATAAATAAAGAACAATTTTTGTTTTCCTTTAAAATTAATAACAAAATTAACTAAAACATAAATTAGCGTAGAAAATATATCTGGAAAGGGCTAAGAAAAGAAATTTTTTTCTTTAGAATTTATAATACATGATGTAGTTTTGATCATTAATGGAGAGCAATAGCACTCGCCCTAGAATAATTGCCAAGTTGCGATTCTTAAAATGTGGGAATATGGATACTTTACATATGCTTGACTTGTATTTTTCAGTTACCTCTACTTTTAACGTCTTAATAACGACAATACGGTTTCATGGCGGCGGTGGTTAATAAAATGTACCAACTTTGATTGAAATTTTTCGGAAGTATATCGGTTTAATTATTGTCCTAAATTAATATACGTATTAAAATGCTAAGAATTATATTTCACTAAGTTGAGGTTTAGTAAAATAAAATTAAGTAAATCAAACAATCCTAAGTTTGCCCGCTTAATGACTTGATTTGAAGCTTATAGAAAATTTTAGAGAAGTTAGTGCTACGGGCACTGCTAATAAACTAGAAGGAATTTGTCAAAATTGTGATTTCTACCTTCTCGAAATAATGTTCGGAAACACGATTCTAGCAGATAATGTATCTGCAAGGGATACTTGCCAAAAATGTAGATTGAAGAGAAGAACCCTGCCCAAGCAAACATTTTAACATATAGCGTAACATCATACACAGATTTAAAATAATAAATAGCTTTATTATTGAAGTTATTAGCATGTGAATATTTTTACCCCAACACAAAATATGGTTCAAAGGATCGCACTACAGGTGACAGATAATGACACTTTTCGAGAGGTAAAAGTATTAATCTTCGAAATTACACTGGTACAAAAGATGCTGCAGTAATAGTAGAGACCTGACTAAACGAGGGTAAAAAGGTACATATGTTCCAAAAGCAAAAAGTTTACCTAGCACCCAAATTCGGAGCGCCGTATGAGAAGCAGATACTCATAAAGCAATTAAAATCCGGCCAAGTGATGTAGCCGTATCTTTTATGGAAAAAGGAGTGTGTGCCCGCGTTTATTCAGCAGAATAAAAATTGTTTTGCTGGCTACGTTTAAGGTAGTATGACTAAGAATATATTGCCAAATTTAAAAAAAATCATAACCTGATAAAATACTCTTTAACTTTTATTGTTTTTTTTTAGCATTCGCTATAACAATTTTAAAAGATTTTCACTTACGGTTCACAAAATACACCTATTTTTCTATGTTCTATTGTTTAAACTACAATAACTAATTGGGTGTAGTCTGTATAATAATACTGTCATGAATTTTTTGTTGCAGCCCCATAAGTTAAAATTTTTTTGTTCGTACATCAATCGTGTGTTTGATACACTTAAAAGAATTTCAAATTTACGATACATGTATGCTTTTCCATTACACGACACATGTTCTTTTTTTTGCTGAACACGTGTTCATATAGCAACAAAATGTTAAACAACTAAAAGTGCTTTATTTGTCTATGATGAATCTAAGACAAATTTCACCATCTATGTAAATCTAGCTTAGTAAAGTAACTGCAACTAAAAAAACAAATATTGGGGTGACAAAGAATCAAAAAATAGATTAAAAAATTAAGGACTGTATATAATTTTACATAGAACTTATATCGGCTATGAATAGATTAAGCATTTCTATAAAATTTCAGTATCTCTAAAACATTTCTTCAAAAGATTTGAAACGATACTCTTATTGATTTAAATAAAATATATTTATATTTTTCTATAAAGAGTTCAGAGGCCCATAACCTGTCCGAGCTCCATCCTTTTACTTGATGGGCCTTCTTTTTTTTTTTTTTTTTTTTATTATCTGAGTCTATGGAAAAAAATCCTTACAGACTGGTATACATACATATAGTTTTTTACAATTTAAAACATTACCAAAAATTACATTTAAATTAAGTATTTAAAAACAATATTATGTTGCGTTTAATAGTGTTTACATTTAGAGAAAAATCAATAAAACTATAAAGATTGTTAAAATCGCAGCAAATTCTTCTGAAGGGCTCATCATTGGCATAATTATGGCGAACAAATTGAATGTAAATTGGTTTAAAATTTCTGGTTGGACGTACAGGAATGTTGAAGTATAAGTTTCCCAAAAGGAACTCCGAACAAACATCTCCAGTAATCAAATTAAACAAAAACGTAACATTAAGCATAGTTCTTCCGCTTTGTAGAGACGGTAGCCCAATTTCAGCAAGTCTGGTTTTATATGACGGTAAATTGGAAAAATTATTTCGGTACATATTTCGTAAGCAAAATAACAGAAATTGTTTTTGAACAGACTCAATTTTATTACTATGCACGATATACTGTGGGTCCCAAACAACGGATCCATATTCTAAAATTGGCCTTACTAAAGATGTATAAAGCTGCTTGGTGATATGAATATCAGTGAATTCCTTGGCCCAACGTTTGATGAAAGCAAGTACCCCACGGGCTTTATTTGATATCATAGCAATATGTTGACTAAAGTTTAATTTAGCATCTAATAAAATACCCAAAATCAAGGATCGAATCAACAATTTCCAACTGATAACCATCAAAAAAGAACGGATTGTGTGTATCAACTCTTCTGGAAAAGTGCATATGTTTGCACTTGTTTAAATTTAACTCCATCAAGTTCATCGTGCACCAAACAAAAAAGCTGTCTAGATCCTGTTGGAGAGAATTGTGGTTGTCAAAGTTGTTGTAATTATGAAAAATTTTTACGTCATCAGCGTATATTAGAACATTTGAAAATTTGATAGCAGTAGGTAAATCATTGATGAAAAGTGTAAATAAAATTGGACCGAGATGGCTACCTTGAGGAACACCAGATTTTACAATAATATATTTAGATATGGATGTTTTGAAGCACACTCGTTGGTATCTGCCAGTTAGATATGAGCTTATCCAGTTCAAACAGTTTTTGGTGAAGCCCATTAAATGAAGTTTTTTTAATAATAAAACATGGTTAACTTTGTCGAACGCTTTACTAAAATCAGTGTAAATGGCATCTATGTGTTGACCAATAGTGAATCCTTGGATAACTTCGCTTGAAAGTTGTAGCAGATTTGTTATTGTTGAGCATCCTTTACGAAAGCCATGTTGACAAGGTGTCATTAGTGTTGAAACTTGATGACACAAGGCATGAGTAAGACATTTTTCGAATAACTTGGGGATCGCACTTAGTTTTACAATTCCTCTGTAGTTCACAATACTTGACTTATTTCCTGATTTAAATAACGGAATAATGTACGACTCTTTCCATAAATCGGGAAAAAAAGCCGTATTTAAGTGAAATGTTAAACATTATAGTTAGCGGCGGTGCCAAAGCATGTGCACAATTAATTAATAGGCTGCTAGGAATACCATCAGGACCAGAGTTGAATGAAGACTTGAAATTATTTAAATTGTTCATGATATCAGCTGTATGTATAGGTAAAAATGATATTGGCTGAATTTGAGTTATCGGAAAAGGATAATCACTTGAGTTATCGTATTGAACGTCAGAGTAAGTGGTGCTAAAGAAATCAGCAAACATATTACTTATGACGAAGTCGTCGGCAGAATCATTATTTAAGTATTTCATAACAGTTGGGTATTCACTTACTAATCGTTTCGAGTTAACGAACTTATAAAAATATTTTGGTTCTCTCTGAAAATTGAGTTTCATATTGTTTAGGTATATCTTATATAATTCAGTATTTAATAAGTTGTATTCAGCACGAGCTCTAGAATATTTTCCATAATTTGTTACTAAACCAGTTATTTTAAAAATTCTGTATAGTTTATTTTTCTTATTTTTGATTCGTGCCAACAGTTTAGAACTCCATGGGGGTCCAGAATATTTTTTGACCAAGACTATAGGAACGCAGTCCTTAAAATATCCAAAGATGGTTTTATTAAATAAGCTCACCATTGCATTAATAGAATCGGGAGAGCCATTAGGTACAGAAAGTAAATCCAACCAGTTCGTATTGTATAAATACTGGTTTAGAGTGTTATAATCAGTACGTTTAAAGCAAAAAGTTCTAATCAAAGTTTTTCTAACTTTACGTTGATAGCTAGATGGTATACAAAAATTAAGTTCTATAGTTGGATGATAAGGGTCCTCGGGTAGTGTTATAGGATCAACACGTTTTATTAAATATCCAGCCGGTTCGTTTACAAATACTAAATCAAGCATATATCTATCGCTATATATATACATTTGTTTGTTTGAAGTTACTTCATTGTTTCAAATGATATGGATAAACTAGAGGTTTTTGCCTGCTGTCTCGAAGGACATGGACCTATCCTGCTGATTTTAATAGCAAAATCTTTTTAAACTATGCGTGATCTACTGGCGTATTTAAATTTTCTCTACCTCATCTATTGCCTTAGCGAAGTTGATTATATATACTTTATGCGGCCGGAAATAGATACTATAGAAACTACAAAAGGAATGACAGACTAATTTGTACAGAGGGTACATATTCTACCCGTGTAGAAGATTATAAAAATAACAGAAACATAAATGTAAAATTGTTAACGATATTATTTAACTAATACAAATGTATTGAAAATTGTTTAAAATTTCAAGTTGTCAACACCCTCCAACTATTATTTTGCAACATCAGTTTTAATTACACTCTATGGCAGTTCCTTTTTAAAAGTTCCTTTACTTTTTGTTCTGATATTAACTTTTAATAAACTTGAGGTTTTTTCTGTGTGATTTTCCTTAAAGTAAGTAGATTAATTGTTGAAATATAAAACTAAATAGACATTGAAAAATATGATCAATTTATTATTACTTAGTTTTTTTCACGATGGCCCAAAAAAAACTTTTGCCAGCAGGTGTCATGAAGATAGACGATTAATCGTTACTGGTGCAGCTTATACCGTAGTTGAGGTCTAAAATATGCTGCATGAAGAATAAAATTTTAATTTTAGCCTTACAACCGTCCAAAAAAAACTTGAAAGTCAGTAGATTGATAGCCAAAGCAACAGCAAAAAACTGCTTTTAAACGAAAATAACTGCAAAAAATGTGCCAAAGACTATGTCATCATTCTCCAGGACCTTTACATTTCCAGTTAGACATATGGATTTTCGATCTAGAATAGGATAGCATAAAAACATTATGCAACACAACGATCCCAAGCTAACAGCAAAAATATCTAAAATATTGAGAATATGGGATTGAGCATTTAGATTGGCATCTGTCTTCCGTTTAGAAAAAGATTTTTGCTGCAAAAACCCAACCTAAGACCATAAGTGAACCTTGGAGGCGTGTTATTGAAGCCTGGAAAACAATTGATCGAAAAATTTGGCAATAAGTATGCCAAGAAGAATAAAGGAAGTAAAAACAGCACATGGAGGATACACCAAATATTAATAATAAGAAATATAGGACTTTTTCATAATCATAATTTACATAAAGCATTTTAAGTTTTTTTTAAGTTCTGAAGTGCTAATTAATTTGAAATGTTTGGAAAAATTTAAAAAAAAAACATCTGGTATATTTTGTTAGTAGCAATAATTTCTTGAACAATTTTGTCTCCCTTACTGTATGTTTGATATCATACAAAATTCAGAAACATACATAAAGACCCATAACAATATTATAAAAATCTTAAGATTTGCCTTAGATTTTCTAAGAAAGAAACCTAATGATAATTGTTGTGATTCTCAAAAAATCCAACGTTACATTATATTTTGTTTCTACAATATCAGACTTCATCCAGAATGAAATTTCCCAAGCCATATAAATCAGAAAGGAAAATTTTCTTGCTCATTGCTCGGAGCTTTCACGCTCATAAAAAGTACAAAAAAAACAATCATTTGCCATCCTTGACCTTATGTTATGAAAGTTTTTTTCTACTAAACGGGTTCTTAATTTATTTTAGAAAACTCTTGCATCTAAAGGAGCTCTTATATTATAAGTGAGTGTCTTATAGAAGTCATGGAGTGTTGGGTTCTTTAAAGAGTGTTTTTGCGGAGTGCTCAATTAATGGTTAGTTAAAAGCAGCAAAACAATCCTGTTAAAATAAAAAATCGGAATGTTTAGAAAATTTTCTAAAAATGAATTTGTATTATTGAATCTAAATTTCTTTCCGTTTTATTTGACATATACATTATATTTGCTTTCACAGTATCACACTTTTTTCTTAATATTCAGGTATTTGACAAATATTAATACTCAGTATTAAAAGGTGATATGTAAAAAAAATATGTGTATGTAAAACAATTTTTTTGTTTGTGTTGCAAATTATATTCGCAGCTTTCTATTTTTTTATTGAGTTACAAAGGCAAAGTGAGTTTGCCAGAGTAGAAAAACTTTCCGATAATTTTAAAATCAATTTTATGTATAAATAATTTGAAAAAAACATCTTTTGTATCTGCGTATATCTAAGTTTGTCATTCCGTTCGAATTTCTCCATTATCCATTTCCGACTCCAAAAATTTTATATATTTAAATTCTTATGCATAGAGAAGTCGATTGAATGATATCCGTCTATCCGTCCGTGTTAGTATTGAATTAAACTTTGTTACACTAGATGAGCCAGCAAAAATTTAAATACGCCAGTCGATCAGACATATTGTCGAAAATCAAGATCGTTCCATTTCTTTTGAGGAAGCCGGCAAGTCACCACGCCTGTCTCTAACTATTCCATATCATTTGGAAATATTCTAGTTTAGTAAAGTAACTTCAATCAAAAACAAAATTGGGCGATAGAGAATTAAAAAAAAGAAAAACATTGAAGAAATATTTTCATATTTCCCGAGTAATGGGCCTCTGAATTTTTCATAGAAAAGTACAATCGTGCACAAAATTTTGTAAAATATCAATGGATATTATCTAAAAGCTTTTGAAGAAATCATTCAGAAATGTTAATTTTTTTAAAATGCTTAACCTAATAAGAGCCGGTCACATTTTTTATGTAAAATATACAAACAACATTTTTTTTTAATTCTCTGCCACCCCAATATTTGCTATTTTGATTGAAGTTACTTCACTGGTGAAGGGTATATTAGATATGACACTCTTACTTGTTATAGAAATAAAGTTGGCGGCCGGTCAAATTTTATATAAATTTAAAAATAATTTTGTTACGAATACGAAACACGAGTTTTTAAAATTTTCATGAATATATTTCTCGATACTTTCGACAAGTTAAGAAACGTTTGCATGCGAAAAACTATAAGTTTATTTCCTTCCAGATTTCTTCACATAATATACAAATGTTAGTTGTTGTTGTATAAAACGAATAAAGCAAATCTGGGGTTTTCAATGAGAGGGCGAAAGGAAAATTTATTATAAAAATTAAAATTTTTATCGAATGTATGCTCGTTTGCAATGTTCATAGACAGTTTTTTCTACCTTCAAAAGTAAAGGTCTCTTTTTCATACAGTGTAAAAAAGATCTCCTTTCTGAAAAAGACCTAATGATCGGCTTAACAATTTGCATGCTTAAAACTGAATCTTCTGTGTCTACTAAACTTAAAAATATTATAAAAGTAAAAATGTTTATTAACATTAAATTCGATATTTAATATCGAAAATAAGATTTGGCTTTTGTTTTTTCTTGCAGTTGTTTAACTTTGATCCACAAACTTTAGAAAATAGTTTGTACGGATTTTTCTAATTAATATTGCTGACGTGGCTGCTGTGCACGAAAGTAACATATCGTTGTATGCCTGCATGCATTAACTTCTACAAGTGCTGTATATATGCGTGATACTTTTTCACGAATTTTGTATGTTTATTCCGTTATTAGCTAATTACTTGCATTACGATATTTTTACTTTTTAGCAAAGAAGCATCATTTTAACTGATTTAATTAAATTAAATTATTAAATAATTTTTAATACAGAACTTAAAACAAATAGAATAACTTTCTTATGATTAAATCACTGCCAGTCAGTAATTCATTCAATTTCGTAATTTTTTTAAATGTTAAAAACATTTATTATTATTTTTATATTTATTTATTTTTATACTTTATAAAAAGATTTTTTTATTTTATTAAGATACACACTTTCACCGGGATTTTAATAGATTAAAATATATTTTGTTTTTCCTAAACAAAATAAGTATGATTCTAACCATTAATGCGAATATTACGATTTTTAATGATACTATGGTTTTTTGCAATACATACACACAGATAAAGCCTTTGGAAGTAAAATACATTAAAATAAATATTCGAAATTAAATAATAAAAAATTAACTAATAAGAAGAATAAAAATTATAATAAAGTTTTTTATTATCTACATGTAGCCAAAGAGAAACCAAGAAGTGAAAAAATAAATTTTCCTTTTTATTTGTAAAACTTTAAATAATTCTACTTCAACAAAAAAAAATAAGAAACAAAAAGAGTTTAATGGTTTATATGATAATTCAGGCTTAAAGATTATTTATAATAAAACGTAAAAATAAAATAATTTTAAATGACAGAGAACTCACCTATAGTTGAAATTGTAGAAACACGCTCAAATGTGGACTCTGCTGTCTTATGTAGAGTTTTTACCGTATCAACCAAGATATCTAAAAACATAAAATAAATAACGTTAGTTAAAAAAAGTAAAATAATGAAAACTCTCAAATCTAATAAATTCTTTTCGAAGAAAAGCAGTTAAAAACACACATATGTATGTATATTTAACTTGAACGAAGAATAGATTCAGAAGTCTAACCACGATCAGACAACTATTCGTATTTGCGCATGAATGCGCAGCATATGCGCCTAAATCAGTGCAAAAATTTTTTTACATCAGTGCGCATGCTCATGGATATATGCGCTACAAATAATAGCGTGCCGACATATTTTTTTTTGTTTTTAATCTTTATTTCAAACACAGTTGGCAGAAATTCAGTTTATCAAATAAAACGTTATTATAAAATTGTTGTTGAAGTCGAAAATTAAGGTATTCGGTTGAATTTGTCGTTGCTACATTTGTCAATAACATTTGCTTTCCATTTATGAAGTTTTAATTTATGACGCACAGAATTTCAACGCAACATACCAATTTGAATAACAAATATTTCCAATAGTAGGCATGAAAAAAATACAGACTCTAACTTTTAGGCGGAAATTCTCTAATCATTTTTTTAAGAATAAATACATCCAATAACTGTGTAAAAAGCTAACAAAATTTGAATTTTGCTTTTGAATCAGATTGTGTCAGAACATTGGTCAAAGGCTTATGAAAATTCGTAAATCAAGATAAATGTTCCTGGTTTCAACACTTTTTTTGAAAGCAGAGTGAAGAGCTTGTGTTGTTTATATGCATGTCCATATGCAGTAGGTCCTTAATGATTTTATTTATGTATAGATAATTTACCTTTCCGTTTATATGTAAAAATATTTGTATTGATGTAGGTAAGTTGAGAAAGATGATTTTTTTTATATAAAAGGACTATTTTTTTACAAATTGGCATTCAAGCATTTAAATTTTCTTACGTGTGCTTAAAAGTAGATTAGAAAAATAATATTTATAAAGTTTTGAAGAGCGCTAATAAACTAGTTTGCCTGGAAAGTGATACACATATAAGTGGCAATCTAACACTAAAAGGCGCAACATAAAGATTCTGATGTCCACAACGATGTTAAAAGCATGGAAAAGGTCGCACTAGCTGCACCCGCCACTCAACCATTTGTAGAGAGCGCTTTTAGTGCATTAAAATTAGGATCAAAGATAACTTCGAACACACTAGACAATTTACTTATCACGCATCTTCTGACAATCGCAAATCGCCTAAAACTCGCGATGCGAGTTAAAATTGCATGAAAAGTGTTCTCTAGTTCACAATCGCAAGAAATTTGGCAACTTCAAATCACAAGCGCATACTGAAGTGAAGTTATAAATTTCACTTAAAATAAACTTTTAAACAACAATAAAATTGTACACAAATAAAAATTAATACGTTTTCTTTTAGTTTTATCAAAATTTATTTTTACTTTTACACAATTAAATTGTTAAATAATAAATTTAAAATATGTCCTTTGTTTAATCAATTGTTTGTGTTGGTTTTTTCTTGAGTACTTGCGATTTCATAAAAACAGCTGTTCTTATTGATGTTCGAGAATATATGTATATTAGTATAAGTGCGGTTAAATGTTTAGTCAATAGTCAAATAAAAATGCGGTTATTTACTTTTTAAAATCTTAAAAATGGGCGATTTAAGTGTTAAGGTACGTTAATAAATATATCTCAATTACTCTTAGGACCGTCTACGTTTTGAACGAGTTATTATAACTAACAAAGTAAACAAAAATAATTTTTAAGTACTGATTAGTCAAGACCTAAGTAATCTTTTTCTTCAAAGTTGCTAAATGCAACATCACTAATAGAAATTCCATTTGTCGCCAAATTATTTCTTGCTTTGTATAAAATGTTTAAATTAATAAATATTTTTTGGATTGGAATATCCAACAGATTGAAGTTATCTCTAAGCATCCGTTTTTTAATGTCTTCTTTTTTTAATTTAATGTTTATTTGAAGAAATTAAACTAAGCAAGAAGGCTGCTGCCATTTTTTTTTTTTTTAGAATTTTCTCTTGATTTTTATGTCTTGCACCGTCAAGTCATATGTTTTTGTTTTTCGAACATAAGTTTGAAAAAAAGCGATTTGCAAAACAAAACGCGTGAGTTTCAGAACATGTAAAACAAAAGTTGGCGTTTTTTAAAATCACATGCGATTTACAAAACGTGCGAGTGTCAGAACATGTCTGTATAATAACATTGAATTTGTAAGAGTTAAACGACGAAAAAAAAATTTTTTTTGCTAATACAAATGTTAAATTATTGAAAACGGTTATTTCAAAAATCTTATTGACCCTTTATCATGTATGTAACTCTAGTTTAGTGAAAAAAAATATTGGTATGAGAGAAAAGAAAAAATATGAAACAAAATTAAGTACTACATATAAATGATCTCCATATTGATATCATAAAAAGTATGTTGCACAATCGTACTTTTCTATGAAAAGTTTAGAGCCCCATAACTCAGAAAATATGGTTGAGAACCTATTGATTTTTTTTTTAAATTCTTAATTCTCTATCGCTTCATATACTTGTTGTTTTTTTTTAATTGGAAATACTTCACTAAACTAGATTTGTTCCAAATGTGGAAAAATTAGAGGCAGGCGTGGTGTTTTGCCCGCTGCCTGAAAGGACATAGAACTACTGATTTTTAATAGCAAAGTTTTTCAAATTATGTCTAATCGATTGGCGTATTTAAATTTTCTCTAGCTCATCCAGTGGCTTTGCAAAGTTGATTTAGGCCCCAACGCGGACATTGCTGAATCGACTTCTCTTCGCATAAGAGCTCAGAATAAATATACTTTATGGGATTGGAAATAAATAATGTAAATATATAATATAGCACAATGTTATATATAAAATTTTTGTGTCACGGTGTTTGTGATTAAACTCCTCCGAAATGGGTAGACCGCGCCACGCCTTTTTTTACACCCCCTAAGGTAGCTGGACCGATTTTCTTAAAATTTTCACGTAATATAACTAAGACTCTGGTATGATTTATAGGATAATTTTTTTACTACGCCTATTTTACCGCCCACTTTTTTTAATTCTGCACTTGCATTAGTTTTTAGTATTTTTTTTTTTCAAATTGTACATAATTTTTAGTACAGCCAATACAGAAATAAGCGTTTGAGAATCGGTCAGCATCTGCTATTCATGCTCCTAAATATTAAGGGGCACTCATCCTATGAAATTTTAAACTAACGTTAACGTTTTTTTTTAATGCACTCAGAGGGGTGGTACATCCTTTCCCGGTCAAATATTTGACTTATAATATAAAAAATTTAAGATTATTTTGTTTACTTTTTACCTTATGTAGACAAATGGTTTCTCATGTATTTCTGTGTTTTTGTAAATCATATATAATATTTTTAGTTTTTCGCGTTACTGTTCAAGTATAGTTTTCATTTAAACAATTTTGCTTGAGACTTAAGATTAATAAATTTAGTATAAAAAATTTTTGATGGCTATATGACCAGTAATCAAATGGCCTTATAGATATGCTTTACCCGCAGTAATATATTTCATATTTAAGATTTAAATAATAAACGTTTGGTCGGGATAATCAGCACAATATTTTAAAGTTTAATTAATTTAATATTCCCGTAATTTAAATTTTAATATATCAAGAGAAATGTTTATATTTTGAACACTTAAGTTTTACGAGCTTTGCTAGAAATAGCACTTCCCATTATCGATGACAGTTTAAAAGGATGATAATTTCTTTCTGATCCAATACAGCTACTTTTCTCCTTAAACAGCTTTTGAAATCTTCTAATTTTTATGCTAAATTAGATTTCAAATGCTCAATATTAAATAGCTTTATAACTTTAAAAGCGATTGTCAGTGAATTGAAGTCATTATGAACTTCTATGCAACATGAACTTGGACGGTGAAGTTTGACTTTGCAAACTTTTAAGGGAGTGATAAATACCTTCATCCATTGTGGGCTCTAATTTATGTTCTTCTTTAACTTGTTTTTCTGTTTTTGCCTCAATTGGTGTTGGTGGTGGAGTTTGGGAGTAAGGAATATCATTTTCTGAAATAAAAATATTTTTGTTTAATATAAGAAATTGCTAATTTAGTTAAAAGCATAAATAAAATATTTAAGGATTATTGATACCAAAAAATATGTAATTTAATTGAAATTTTTACTTTTCACTTGCTTATAAATTAATATTAATTTAAAAAAGAAATGTACCTTTTAATTTAATCTCATCATTAATTTCAATTAGTCCTTTACTCATTTTTTTAGTTATGGACTCCTGAACGGATTTACAAAATTCTGCATCGGTCAATGATTTACGTGGCTCAATAGTATTTGGAGCAATAAGTTCACCGGTGGTTTTGACACTTAAATCTTGTTGAGATTTTTGTGAATCTTGTTCCATTGAGAGACAGTCCTTGGTAATAGTAATGAAATTTTTCTGCGGTGAAACAGTTGCCAGATCTATCGAAGCAGATACAAACTCTTGGTTTTGACAGTCAGTGATCGTATCTTCGTTACTAGATTTTAGATTGTTTTGCTCTTGCTCTTGCTCTAAAATGCTTCCATCGTGTGCTAATGATTTAACTTCGGATACAGGTATTTCTTTTGACTCTTTAATTGGAGCAGCCATTTCTATGCCATCGTCCTCCGAGTGTTCAGATCTTAAAGCATTTTTAAGCTCCTCTGTTTCGATTTTTTTATGTTTTGAAATAACGATATTTTCTTTCGGAATTTCCGCGCCTGCTGAGATTGTAGTCATAATATCGGAGGCTTTTATTAGAACTTCATCAATTATAGAAGGTCTTTTCGTTACTTCCAACTCATTAGCTTTTTTTGGCTCTTGAGCACAGAACGGTTGATGTTTTTGCTCCATGCTTAGAAAGTCATAAGTAATCTTTTTGCTATCAATTTCAGTTTGTTTGAACGATAAGTTTTCTGCGCCGCTTTTAAGAATAGCAGATTCTTCAACAGAAGATAACCTGTAAACATCATCTGAATACTGTTTTTTCGAATGAAGTTGAGATTTCTGCTCTATATTTAGAAATTCCTGTGCTAGTTTTTTCGAATCCAACACAATTGCTTTTGCAGACTGTTTGGGGGTTACCTTTTCTACGACATGACATGAACTTGTTGTAACTTCTGGTTTTGGTTCATTCTTATTCTCGACTGTATGCGTTGACTTATCCGTTACTACTGTTTTGGAAACTGGTGGAAATGTTATTATAGTTTTAGTTGTCTTCTCTACGAGTTTGGTTTCTTCTTTTATTTCCATTTTGCTCAGAGGTGGTAATTGAGCTTGTTGTTCCTTATTTAAAAAGTCCTTGGTGATTTTTTGGGCATCAGCAACAATTGATTTCAGTTCTTTTAATTTCTCCAGAGACTCTTCAAAACTTGAATCTTCTACATTGTCAATAGCATTGAGTTTTTTCGGTGCAGCCTCTGGATCAGGTATAAATTTAGTATCAATCGATTCCACTTCTTTTTGTTCCATTTTTGTTTGTTGATCCACATTAATTTTTGGCTCTAATCCACGATATTCATAAGTAACCTTTTTGGCTTCAAAATCGGCAATTGTTTCTCCAATTTTAGTGGCTGGAATAGTTGATTCTTTTTCAAGTTTTTGATCTCCAAAGAAAGATTTATCAAAAGATTTTATTGTTTCTGACACCTTTTTGGTTTCTTTGAAATCATAAAATTGTTCCCCAATTTTTGATGTGGTAACTTTTGGTTCTGAAAACGACTTGATTGTTTCTGCAAGAGTTTTCGTTTCACTTATAATGAAATCTTGAGATTCTAACACTTTCACTTGAACATCTTCTAATTCTGTTTTTGCGGCTTCAGCCTTAAGCGAACCGACTGATGTGATGTCATCCAATAGAGATTTTTTTTCTCCATCGAGCTTGTCCCTTATTTTGTTTGGTTCATTTTCAATCAAAGACTCTTCTTCAATATTTTCACTTCTGCTAGTTTTTTCAGGTTTTGCATCAATGAGACACTTTGTTTCTTGGACTGTCGTGGTTTCTTTAACAATGGAATCCTTTTTATCGACAGCTTGTTTCATAAAATTTTTATCTTTATCATCCAGGAGCGATTTAATCTTTTCATTGTCTGTTTGTTCTGTAAAACGTTTAGTTGACTCAGCAAAACTGTTTGCTTCTGATATAATAATTTCTTTTTCTTCTGCAACATAACTATCAATTTTAGCAGAAATATGTTTTTCTACTTTTGTTTCAAAGTTAGAATCTTTTATTTCCGATTCACCAACTTCATGCTCTTCGAAAGTCTTCAGTGTTTCACCACATTCTATAGTTTCAAGCTCCAAGGTTTCTTGTTTTATTTCTTCGGCGCTTGTTTCCGCATAGGTTTTTGCACTTTCTGTTACTCTTTTGAAATCTGCAACATTCAAGTCTTCTGTATCGAAGTCACGTTCGGTTTCTTCGAAAGAGGATGTTGTTTCCCTAAAAACAGATTCTGATTTAACAAAACTTCTTCTTGCGCTGTCTTCTATTTTTTGTTCGTTAAAAACTTTGATTGTTTCAGCAACGTTTATTGTTTCTCTTAGATCTTTAGTTTGTTCCACAAGTTCTAAAGTTTTGTCCATTATTTTAGAGTATTCTCCTTTAACTTGGTCTATTGTCCTTTCGCCAACAAAGTTCATAGTCTTAATAGTATTTTCAGTCTCCGAGACTAGAAAGTCTTTTGTTGTTTCAGTTACATGTCTCTTCAGATTTTCTAGTACTTTTTCAGCCGGTTCCTTTACTATCTTTGCTGCTTCCGACTTGAGTTTTTCCAGTTCGACTTCAGGTTCGGTTTTAATGGTATCAGAAGCTACTTTTGTCTCACTTAAGAATTTATTTTGTCCAATTTTTAGTTCATCAACACTTGCCTCTTCAAATGTTATATTTTCAGAAACTTTTAAAGATTCCTTTTTCACAGGCTCTAATGAGATAGAAACTTTATTTTGAACTTCTTCAATTTTTGGCTCAGTAAAAGCTTTTATTTTATATTTTACGCTGACCGCTTCACTAATAGTTTCTTTTTTAGTCTCATCAGTCGATATTTCGATTTTAGATGTTTTATCTTTTAAAAGTGATTTTGCAGAGCCATCAATAGTTTTTCTTTCTGTTGCTGTAAAATCTTGAAGATCCTTGTGACTTCCCTTGGGTTGAGCTTGGGATTCGTATGATGATATTATATTTTCTACTTTCTTAGTAGCAGTCTCAACAGTTTCTGCGACAACTTCTTTTGCAGTTTCTTGCATATTTTCGGTTGTTTCAATTTCACTGGTCTTTATTTTAATTTCATCAACAGATTTCTCAGATACCCTTTCACTTAGAGCCAATACTTGCGATGGTAGCTGTGTCAGTTTCTCAAAAGTTAAAAAGTCTTCCGTCAATTGTTTAGATCCCGAATCCATAGATGGCGTTTCACGTATTAACGAATCAATTATTTTGCTTGGCTTTTCAACACTTGTTATGTCTTTAACGATTTTTAAGTTGTCAACTTCTTCTCGGCAAACCTGAGAATGCAGATGATCATCTTCCTCTGGCTCATCTTCTGAACTTCGACTAGAGGATTTAAACTTGTGCGTTAACTCTTTATCAAAATCACTTTTGCTTATTGCTGTTGCTTCTTTTTTTCCCATCTTTATTTTAATAACTTGTTCAGGCACAACTGCCGACTTGACGCTGTTATCCGCTGGTAATTGCATGAAAATCTCGGATTCGTGTATGGCTTTTTTGTCTTCAATAAGACTCTTTCGTTTGATTTCTGTTATTTCGCGGGTTATTTCTTTTTTTTGAGACGATGCTGGTATTTGACGTTCAACCGAAAGTCGTTTTACTATTTTATCTCTACGTTCTGCTACCGTTCGTTTAGCAGTTTCCTCATCAGACTCTGATTCCTCAACTTCTTTCTCTTCTGCTGAGTACTTGATCTCTTCACGTTCGTGAATTTGCTGTATCCGTTTACCTGTTCAAAGAAATAATCTTTATTACTAAAACTTAAATTTGTTGAGCAAACAGTACTTACTTTCTTGTCGAACCAGCTCTTCAACAGATTCAGAGTTCTTCATAATATCAGTCTCATCAAAGTCACGTGAATGCGAGAGCCTTCCACTTTTGCACTTGTTCATAATGTCGTCACGTCCAATGCTTTTAAGAGCTTGTTCTAGCGAATGAATATCATAGTTGGGCTTGTCCTTATATAGCCTGATCATACTTTGAGCTTGGCGTGCTATACTGTCCGTATTTTGATTGATAATCTCATCGATCTCTTCTGTGTTTATATCAATTTCGGAAGCCAATCGTATCCAATCTTTGCCCAATAGGTTTGAAAGGTCTACAATTCGGATATCGCCAATGTAGTGATCGTTTTGATGCTTGCTAAAGTTAAGCAGTGAGCTACGGTACGTGGGTGTAATTTTACCGGAAAAGGCAGTAGTGGAGTCTGGTATTACAGCTTCTGGTAAGACTATATTTAATATGCAGATCGGATGCTGGGGTGGTTCACCTTTAGCTACTTTTGGTTCTTTCATGAAAAGCGTTCGTCCAACTATATCCGCGTGCTGATCCTTAACTCTCACCGTGAAAGGAAGGCGATTTTCCCGAAATGTTTTAAATGGCAATTGCAATTGTTCGCCAGATTTTGTAACTGGTACCAAGTTGCCAGCCATTTCTATGTACTGAGGCTTCCCTTCTAGAACTTCCACATCCCGACTCTTTGCAACTTGTGTATAAAGTTCCATTTTTTCGAGAGTTTTATCCTCACGATCATCTGTCATGCAAAAAACTCGTAGGCGGGCTTCAAATGGTTCCACTTTTTTCGCAAATACCACAAATTTTGCTATAAAAGGTACATGAATCACTTCCCTAAATGCGTATAAAAATCACTCATTTACTTAAAATATTTATAAGTTTGAGATTTGACTACGTACTTGTATAGTTCGGTGGCCATTTTTGTAGCATCGCTTATGTTACGACAGTCCATAAGCCAAAATCGTGCAGAAACGGTGGTTGTAAAAGAAACACAGTCATTCACAAATGTGAGTGGTGTTGATCCGGTAACATCTTCCCATTGAGCTCTGGACGGACCACCTAGTTAAAATGAAACATTTTAATCGTCATTAATGTAACATATTACAACAAGTTTTCAAAATATATGCATCAATTAAGATATTTTCTTGTTCTTATTTTTATAAACTTAAAATACAATTATATTTGCATTAATATTTGCATTTGCTATAAGCGAATCAAACTTAAAACAAATCAATAAACAAAAACACAAAGAACACCTTAAACTGGCAGATATGTCGATGCAACTAAAATTTAAGAAAAACCTGCATGTAAGTCTCCTTGTATTAGTCAATCAATCACATAAATTTGAGTTATTTTATTGTACCATTAGAAGATAATATTTCCTTTTGTCATTTTTTAAATAAATTCGTAAGGTACAAAGCATACATATATAAAATAGCATATGTTGATTATTTAAAGTAACAAATTCGCTTTCTGCAGACATCAAAGAGCGACAAACCCAAACAAAGCACGTACAGTAGCACCAAGTAAAACTCGTACACCTCAATTAAATTGTTTAGATGTCTTATATTTTGGAAAAGATACAAGCAAGTCCAAAAAACGTAATCCTGTATTTTATTACTTTATTTTATAAATATATTTAAAAAAACCGGTCAACTTTAAAACTTTAACTCAATTAGGTTTTTGCAGAGCAATATTACATTTTTGCTGCGTATTTCCATGCCAAAGCTAAACTCGTACACTGCTTTAAATTTCAAAAAATGGCTTTCTGTTTAAAGAATTTAATATTTTATGTGCATCCCCTTATTTTTTATTACCATTTTCAGCCTATTTGGAATGCAATGAACGAGTTTTTTGCAAAAGCTAGGTGCAATTTTTTGTCATTCATCTTTAAAAGCTTTTTTCAAAACTCCCAAAACGAAAAATCTTTAAAATTTTATATCACGGGAATATTTATTAATTTAATTTTAAACTTTAAAAACTCGTGCTGATTATACCGACCGTATTATTAAAAAATCTTTATGTTATTTAAAATGTAAGTGGGAAGTTTCCTGAAGAGCTTAGTAAACGGTAGCGAAATGGCCATCGAAACGTGCTTTCACCTTCAATAGTCAATATCGGTGTTTTTAATTATACGGTCGGGATAATCAGCACGAATTTTTAAACTTTAAAATTAGAAAAATCTTTACATTGATGCTCGTTGGCAAATTGCAGTCTTATTTTTTGGTTTCGTTTGTTTATAAGAGGATTTTTCCTTGCTCTTCTGCCATTAAATTCAGCTTTGTTTAAAATATTTCTGATAGTTTGTGCACAACATTTCTTTCCCAAATCCTTCTCCGCGATTTCTGCTAGCTTTGGTGCACTTAAAAATGTTTTTTTTTACTTGCAGTAGAATGTATTGCTCGTCACTAACAGATAAGATTTTATTATTCGCAACTTTCGGCTTATTTTCAACCCTTTTCTCAGTGTTGTATCTTTTTATTTTATATTGTACCGTTAGTCGGCTTCGACCTATAATTCCTGACATTTCTCGAAGCGATTTCTTATTTTTACAATGCTGAATTACCAGTTTTCTAACTTCAACACCTGTTTGTCCTCTCTGTCTTCCCATTATTTTTTTATGATCCAAAAAACACAATTAAATTATAATATTATAAAATTTGGAAACTAATTTAAAATTCATAGACTTTTAAACGGTTTTCGCGAAATAATTTGACGTTATATGCCAAGCATACCAGTGTTGTGTAATAAATTTAAACTGTACGAGTTTGGCTTTGGCGTCCAAAATTGCCACTTTTTTGAATGAAGGTTGCTATTTTAGTAAATGAACACAATTCTAAACTTTTATTCCGTCATTTAATGCAGTACTTAGGTCTCGAATAAAAATCATAATATTTGTGTTAAGAAGATATTTGGTTTCAAATATATTATATAAAACATTTTTTGTACGAGTTTCGCTTGGATGTACTGTATATGTCTAGCAGACATAACATCAAATATTTAACTATTAAGACAATAAAATGACTTTAATGACTTAAAATTCTTTACATCAGCCTAAGCAACGGATTTTATTGTTGTTGCTACCATCACGGCAGAGTCACCTGATAAAATCCATGGACTATTCTTGTACTAGTGAAAGCTCTACCTATAGTTGATATCACTATAGTTGATACCACTGGTTCCACATATGAGTTTATAAAGATGTAAAGATGGCTGATTAATGTAAATATGTATGTACTTAGTTATGTGTTTATTGTGCTATTTGCTATTTAGATGAATTTATATTTGCCACAATCGCAGTCTTAATTTTTATTAAATATTTTTTTAGAAAAAAAAAACTATTCTTTATCAAATAGTCAAATAAATAGAAACCTTTGCTTTAACATATTATTTATAATCGTTCAATGTTTTAAGATTTAAGCTCAGGTCCCGATTCCTGCTTGATTTGCATTCGGCATTTACCAGAAATGCTCTTCCAAATAATCTGCCGGTATAAGTTGTACCTTAGATAATGTAAAAACAAACAAAGAAAAAAATAGAAAAACGAAAAATGTTAAGATAACTAGAGTTAATAAAGCCATATTAAGAAAAAAAATTTTTTTAAATAATCCATTCTTGAAGTTGTTTGCTTGAAAATCTAGTATTCAATGTACATGTTTTTTACGGTTCCGTCCCAAAGAGCTTAAATTTAATCCAGATAATATTTTTCCATCTATCACAGGCCTTTATCTCTACAACTGCAATATTTAGACACATGAAATTTTAAGAAAAAGTGCATTCTTATGTCTGCTACAACAACTAATTCTAAAATGTAGATTGAAATTAAAATGTGTTGTTCCTCTAGAAAAGTGATATATATCTCTTAAGTATAAAAAGGATATTAATGGGTGAATCATACAAAATGGGCGTTTTTCGTATGTAGGTCAATTTTTCAAACCAAAAAATATTAAAGTTGAAGTCAATCTTGGCGGATTTATTTAATAAAATAAGACAACAGTAATGAGAAATAAATTCAAAATTATATATTGTCTTTTTTGGATGTAAAGGATCCTTGACCCAATCCAATCATTTTGTATATATCTGGCAATTTTCAAAACTTCTATTTTTCAAAATATGATAAAAAACGCAAGAACTCATAAATGAATAACACTTTTCTTTTTTCTTCCCAAATTGCTTCTACGACATTGGCTACGAATGTTATAGCGATTTGTACTTTTGTTTGTTTGTTTGTGATAAAGAAAACCTTTTTTAATAACAATTAATTTGATGGTCATCAAAATAATTCTTACAGTCACAATTGACATAAATATAGAGCCTTTCTTACTGTTTCGGCGACTTTAACCGTCAACTGGGTCGAGCAACACTGAAAAACGCTTCAACCTTCAAGAATAAATCAATCAAAAAGAAGTTAAAAAAATTATTTAACAATAATAAATTACTAATAAATTAATTAAATTAAAGTATAACTGCAAGGTATAAAGGATTAATAATTTCGTAGTTTTTTATGTGAAACAAAAGATGCACTTCGCACTTATGTGTGTAAGGTATTATCAAAGATGCATATGTATGTATGTTGCTATATAATATAATTTACGTTAAAATAACTTATAACTTTTACTTTAATGTATTTGTATGTAAATGTTTTTAGTTTTATTTTATTCCATTGAATGAAAATAAATAAGTGAACAGAAGTAACAACTAAATAATCTCATACAATAAAGTTTTTAATTTAATCATCGGCAATTGTAAGAAAATAATGTTTTGGAAAAATTTACTTTTACATGCCGAATGCCCAAATGGAGCTTTTTAAAAAAGTAATTTCCTGTTATCGGGAGCGGCAGCATATTTATAGATATATTTGGCGGAAAAATGTTTGGACTTAGAACAAACTTTATACGTTCTTCATATATTTATGATGTTTATTTATTTATTTTAGATAATTTTTAACATTTAAATTTACCAATTACTATTTACATAAAACAAATCATCAACTGTGCTTGAATTCGCTTTCTCTGTTTGCTTTTTTTCTCGAGTTCAGTTATACAAAGCGAAGAACTTTTTCTTTTATTTAAGTAAAAACATTTAAACGCGGAATTTCTTCCTTTTTTAAGCAAACACCAATAAAGAAGGCAACCTGTGTGTACCCTGTGCTTTAATAAATTAAACGTTATAATTCAAGGAGATTTGCAGAAGTACCACTTATAAATGAGCTCTGTGAGAGTAGAAAAGATATATGAAACTTTAGAAGTCTTAATTTTATATTTATACGAGGAGCAATGAATTATGCGCTGTTATGTACAGCTTTTCTTAAGATAATCAACTATGACAGATCAATCAACTATAACAGAGACGATAGAGACAATTTGCCAAATGAAGTTATGCATGGTGTTACATTCGTTGTCTGTAAACACGTTCAGGATGTCGAGTTGCTTTGAAATCAAAAATTAAATCAATTAAAATTTTACTTTTTCGGCTTTGGTTCATTTTTAATTTAACTTTTATTAAGAAAAATTATTTTTCAAATGTACGCGGACGTTTTCCAAAGAAAACAAGAAAAATTAGACGCTGGCAGAATGTCAAAAATTAAATTCAATATAATGATAACGAACAACCGACACACAACTCACATCGTCTATTGATTTTTTTTTATAGAAAATATATTTTAAAATAATTCACAAAAATGACTTTAGAGCTTTATAAGCTTTTTCGCTTTTGATCGATCATAATTTCATAATTATAAATCAAAAGAGAAACAACAAACCAGTGAAGTTACGGCCACGAATATCTGGAATGTTTAGGAAATTACTTTTCATTTAATAACTACTGACAATAATTGTTACACTTTATAGCAATTCTCATGCAGTTTATAGTGGTAAATTTACAAAAGTTCTGTAAACTTTTTTTTTAAATTTAAAATAATTAAGACTTTTTTCGAAGCAACTAAGGCAAAACTCGTAGTTATGTCTATGTAAGACAAACACTGTGTATATGTATTGATTTTATGATTCTAAAAACATAAATTATATTTAAAAATATTCGTGTAATATAAATATTTAGAAGCGTTTAATAAAATATAAAAATGCATTAGCCATTTTTACTAAATGATAAAAATAAAAGCTTTTAACGTTTAAGCTCATAAAAGTAAGAATATATTAAATAACTTGTTTTATAAATTGTGTAAAAAAGTAACACATGCTTAATTTATGAATATGGAGATGAAAGTATAAAATCGACTTTTTATGTTAAATGTTTGTCATACGTGTTAAAATGTTACTAAAAATGAAACATAAACAAAGAAAGTAATATAAAAATTAAAATAAAAAAAATTAAATTAAAAATAAATAAAATAAAATAAAATATATAAAAATTGTTGGGCATTTAGCGCATAAGTAATTGCAGAAAGATATTTTTTTAAAGGATGGTTTAGTTTCAGAAAAGTTCTCTTTGAGGCCTCTAAGTATTTGTTTTTATATTTTATTTTTACAATGATACAAAAATCAAAATAAAAAAAAAAATGAAATGATGAGCAAAAAAAAAAATTTGAATGTAAATTGAGGCAAACATATTATTAATTCATTCATTTATTACTTTAGTATTTTTTGTCATAATTATTTGTAACATAATTTGCAAAAATAACGGTCAATTGTTATGGTGTCATTTGGATTAGTTACAAGTTAAAACTAGAATTATTATATTTAAAGAACTGTTGCTTTTAAACATTTGAACGAAACGAAAATAAATTTTAAAATTATTATAATTAAATAATTTAAAAATAATTGTAAACTTTATACAGAAAACAGGGCTGTTTAACAATGTTTTAGGCCCAAAGAGTACCTTTTTAAATTTGAAAAATAATAATCAAAAAGTTGCTCGTGCTCTAATTTAAAATAAATAAAAATTGTTTTTATAAAAATATTTAAAAAACTGTTAAAAATCAATCGAAACCCCCTTTTAATCGCAAACAATTCATTTATTGTTTACGGCTTAAATTTAAATCAACAACAAAACACTCTTTTTATTTTATTTCCCCAAACAATTTAAAAAACGGACAATGGAACTGAAATCTTACAGAATATTCAGTAAACCTTTATTGAAGGCTGCTCTAGTTTGCAAAAGATTTTTGTTTAAGAAATAACTTATAAAATAAATTAAACCAAAAGTAAATAAAACTCAATTAAAATCTCGATATTTTAAAGTGAATATTAAAAAAATTTTTCTTTATAGGATCCTCTTTAAATTGTATGTGGGCTTCTCTGAGAATAAAATGCATTTTGAAACGTAAACCTGAAGGTATTATTGGAAGAGGTAGTTACCCCTTTATATCACTTTTTACTTATAGCAGAAAAACTATAAAATGAGTTTTTAAATTTTGTAAGTTTCACTTTGAAGACAAAAGCGGAAAACCAGGGAAGTAGGAGCCAAGAAAAGGAAATTATTGATTATTTTTTATCTGAAAAAGTACTTTAGTAAGAATATATTAAGCATAAAGGTATAGATCGCCATAATCGATTGAACTGTCAATAGTTCTACTTATAACTTGTTGCAGGTGGCTGCTAACAAATTTTAGTAAACTCTTGTCCCTACAGTTTTGATATAGACTTACCTGCGCATATTGAACTAAGTGCGGTTAAACATCTTTTTTTTATCAGAGGGAACTTTATGAATTCTATTTTAATATAATCAAACAGAACCAGAGAAAACTCTGGTTTAAACTGACGAATGTAGAATTTCGAAAGAGATGCACCAGAATATATCGCAAAATGTTAAAAATTTAATTTTAAAGGAAATTTTGAGACCAATAGCCCATTGGCAGAAAGTACAGAAAATTGCTTTAATATAAGCGAGGTGTGTTAAGCTGTATAAAAACGTTAATGACAGGCAATGGAAACTACACGTATCATCATGAAAGAAATCAAAGAAGATGATACTTACGGATTTTACATGGAAACGTCTGTTTTGTAACCGCATATTGTAGGCGAATATTCAGCACTGACTAGCATTAAATTTAATTTACAGATAAAAAATATGTTGAATATGGATGCTATGGAGGCCCTTTGCCCTAGAAAAATGTTAGAAATTACGAGAGTCTCAGTGATGGGAAAGAGGGTCCAAGGTCAGCAATCGACGATGTGAAATTATTACGATTGAAAATAAAGGCTATTGACAGTAAGAAAATTAATAAAATGTTTTAGTCAAAAGGTGTCAATAATCGGCTTATAATTTTATTGGTCAACTGGCTTTTTACCGTTATCTTAAGATCTTCTAATTAAGGTGAAATAAAGATTTTAGCAAAGAACGATAACTGTCCTGATTTATATGTTTGAAAACAAGAATTTCTGCGATGTCAAATTTCTGCCAGTAATTAAAAGATAAATAAAAAAATAAAATTTAATTTAAAATAAAAAAAGTAAAAGAATAAAAAAACAATAACTTTAATTTGCTTCAAAGCATAAATAGAAAAAAAAATATTAGTAACACTTGTAGGAGTAGTAAGTAGTAGTTGTATTATTAATTTGAAAAATATGTTTGCAACAGTTTTAATTTAATTATTTAATATTTTTATTAAAGTAAATTTATGCAAAAAAAAAAAAAAGAATTTCTTTAATTGCTCTTAAAGTTAAAATTCTAAATAAATCATATTGAAAAGTAATTTTGTATTTATATTTAAAAGAACGAAACAATAACGTAACATAACAAATGGAACTGCTGTTGGATTGATATAATATTAGAATGAAAAATAAATTTAAATTGATGTCCGCCAAAAAATAATATAATAAAATAAAGTTTTTTATGTGATTTCCTTTGAAATTGAAAAAACGAAAGGCTTTAGTTTTATTTTATTTTATTTAGTTTTTAGTTTTTCTTTTCTAATTACCTTTTAGAGATCTTTTCCGAAACACACCTTCATTATGATGGAATTTAAACGGAATGGAATGCGTGCACATTGATCAATGCATTGAAACGCATTTGTACGAAAAATAAATCGTAAATCAAATTAAATATTCAGTTTTGCTATTTTTATTATCAACTATTTTAATTGGAAATTTTGTATTTAAAACAAAATAAAATATTTCAAAAGAAAATTAACAAAACCAAAAAAACCTAACAAAATATAAAATAAATTATGCAAAAAAAAAAAATAAAAAAAATTGAATTTTCTTAAGTTTTTTAGAAAAAGTAAATAATCTTTTTATGTTTGTATGTGTTTTTGTAGTGAAATGTGTAGCATATACAGCTGTAAGTAATTATACTAAATGAATGTATCGTATGTAATATGTATAAATGTATGTGTGTATGTATGTACAAATTTAAATATATGAAAATGTGTATATTTGTTTACATGTATGTATTTATAAACTTATGTGTGTATGCATGTATGTATTTAATCGTCTTTTACTCAACACAGTAGAGGCTTGAAAAAGTAAAGTAGTTTGTATCGAATGTATAACATTATTATAATTTATCGAGTTCGTTGAACAATTTTCCAAATGACACAGAAACAAATAAACCAAAAAACAAAAAAGTCAACAAAGTTTAGAAACGCGTGTGTCTCTGAAAGCCGCTTCCTTTCTATATACATACTTAACTTTAGCGCGTCTTAACTTTAATACTCGTAAGCTTTACTGTAAATATAAAAATTCATATTTTTTCTTCGTTAATTCAGAATAAATATTTATCCTTAAAATGTTTGGGATAGGTGATCCGTTTTTAATAGTCCTTTTTAGAAATTTGTTATCGAAAATCTCGGTATATAAAACCTTCTTAGAATTGCACTACCAATGTAACAACTTTGCAACTATTATATTTTAAACTCATGTAAGAGCTTAAGTCTTATATTTTTTTCCGTGGATACACAAAAGTGCCATCATTATTAAATTCCAGGATTCACTATCACACACAATCGTACGATTTAATCACACAAAAATCTGACAGAATTCTGTCCTACCTTAAAAATCGTTTCAAAATGGCGGTGTAGGTGCCACACTTTTATACAAAAAAGATGCAAAAAAGAGATTTTTATAATATTTTGTTGTGTTTTGTACTTGTCTTCGAAAAAAATCAACTCTGATATCATAGAAAAAATTATTTTATGAATTATTTTAAAAGATTAAAAAATCGTACAGATCCGACAAAAAGTCTGTCACACACATACACTTTTAAACCAAACTATCACACTTTTTGAGCGCACATTTTCGACAGATCGTATGACTGAATATGCTAGTCAATCCTGTCCTTAAAGCAGCATAATATTATAATATTAGCTTTGATTAGAATTATTGTAGAGATAGCTCACGCTTTTACACAAGTCTGACTATCTTTTGCACAAGTATGACCTAAGCTATAAAATTAATTAAAATTTGATTACCATTACGTTCAACTTCAAGATCGAAATAGAAAAGCTCACAGAATTCTGTTCGCTAAAAAATAATAATCTAATTAATAATTTTCTTCTTTTTTAACTTTACTGAACAATTTAATTTCCCACAATTTAAAAAAAAAATTATAATAAACAGTAAAAAAAAAAGATGATAAAGCAATAAATTATTACAAAAAACTAATCTACTTAGATCAACTTAACAACAAAATAAATTAAAAAAATGCCAAATAATGACGACATCATGTATAATTTACAAACAAAAACTCAACAAAATTAAACAAAAGCAAAAGTATTAAACTGGGGTGGACACAAAAAATGAGAACCTTAAAATTACAATTTTTAAGAAGCTACAAAAACATTTTTTTATAATTTAATTTAAATGACGCAGTCTTAAAAATGATGAATGCCATGTTGCAGCAATCCGAAAGTGGTAAAACCAGCCATTTTATAGGGATCGATCATTTTTCATCAATCAGTTCTAAAGGGAAAAATCGTACTTTTTACCGCTGAAATGATTTGATTAATATTGGAACACAGATACTTTTCTATAAAATGTAATATACTATTCCCGCTCTTGAAACGGGGATCTAGGGCAAACAAATACTCAAAATGCACAAACAATTTATATGTTCTTATTGTTGTATTTGTATTATTTTCCGTAAGTGTCCAAGCGATTTCAGTGAATTTTTTTTAACCTTTAGTTTCAAAATTAGACCCGCAACCTGAACTTCATGCAGAAGTACATCCTGACCATAAAGTAAAACATTATATTGATCTAATACACGCAAATATTAATTTATACCTCTGTCTTCCTGCAACCCATCGTGGTTCACATGATGGCTACCCACCCTTTAACCGATCTGTTAGTTACCCGTGACTATCGGTCTGGTTCGAAGTCAGGAGTGTTCAACTATACTCCAACGGATTTCTTAAACAAAAACATCGTCGAATGAAAAAGGCGCCTTTAATGCTGCCATAGGTGGATCATCCGGAGCGAAAAATTTAATACGGATCGTGGCTGCTATCACCAAATTAGCGGTCAACACAGGTGCATTCAATAACTCAATTATAACTTAAACGTACTCAGCAAAGAAAGACCAACCGTTTTTTTTTTTTCTTTTAGGTAACACCACAGATTATCTCAAATTTGAAATCCAATTCGTCAATTAAACCAAGTAAAAAGGTAAGCAAGGGATGTAATTTATTCTAAGAAGAGAATTCTCAGAATCGGCAACAACACTACAAAAGTTGTCTCGACTGGGTAGATTGATCATTCTTAGCCTTAGAAAATTTAGTCTGGCTGTTCAAGACAAACCTGAGGAGAATTCATACACACAATCATATTGGTGCCAAGGCAGGGTTAAACTGCAGAATTTTAAGACAAACCATTGGCGAAGCTGTACAAAACAACGATCAGTAGTGGTTAATGTGAAAAATATGACATCTCATATAGTCCGAGTAAAAATTTGGTGCCGCGAAATCAATTGCAAAAACATTGAGGTGTAAAGATTTATTAAGGCTGAATGGGAAAAATATCATGTAGTTTTGATACCTTACTCTGAAAATCTCCCTCACCTTCTAAAGTTCTGCAATACTGTGTTTGAAAATATTATACTGAAAATCAACAAAGAGATGAAGATAAAGGCGGGGTCTTCTTAAACTTCCGATTGCGAATTTTTTGAAAATATAATGCTCTCTATAACTCACTTCATATTGACTGGACTGTAAAAGGTGAGAAAATTTGTAGATTTAGGCAGTGAGTACAATATCTGAGTTTCTACCTATTGTTCTCGGCATAACACAGAATTATCGCCTGTAGATAATCAACTGGAAAAAACTTAGATCTTATATCAATTATTCCGCCGAACTAGCTGAGAACGGATTAAGAAAGTGCAGACGCTATCCACGCCATATATTACGAGTGCTTTTCACTCTACATCTACGTATTTGTTTAATAAACTCCTTTATGAAATGAAGATAAACAACGAATAAACATTTTCATTTAATAAATGTAAGCTGTTTCTTTAAAAAAAAATAAAATCAGGTGTTCATGTCTTCTATCGCTTTGAATTGTGCATAAAGGATGCCCAATAGGGCGCAAGAAGGCCCATAAAACCTAGATGACAAAGGGCCCCCAATTCGAGTGTTATGCACGTTCAAAGGGTCGCAATATTTTTCTTCTTTGATAATTATTAAAGACCATTTTATAAAGGGCCAATAATCTTCAAGATATGCCTAGTGAACGAAGCAGACCAACACTCCATATGAGGTAATGGACCCACTTGTGGAAAGGAGTATTTTCGAGCCTATGGTTTTCGGGCTCATATGCTTTCCTGTGCTTTAATATTGGTGAAGGTGGCCAATACATCCAGTTAATCAAGGAAGTGCGAAAGAATTCTAGATGGAAACTTTCCTTGGTTTTAAGATGTCTTTTAGAACATTACTGGCGGCAATAGACCTTAACGCTTGTTTCTTGGATCACACCAGGCAATGTGCCTGTAAATCACCAAAGGATTGAAAATAAACGAATAAATATTTTACAAAAAAAAAAAAATCTTCTAACATCACGGAAATCTTAAAGCACCAAATCAATACCTCTTCTTAAGCGGAAGATATGTCATATAATACTCGAATATTTTTTTGCTTACAAGAATAATAACTTTAATAAGCTTTTTACATCGCAAAAATGTTTAGTATATCTATAAGCTCAGATTAAAGTAATGGATAAGATATATGTATGTACATAATCCGTCTTTATTCCTACTGAATATACATTTTTACATGTACACATGTTCGTTTGAATGTATTGTTCTAATGATGAGTGAGATAGGAAGATGTTGTTGGTATGTTCTATTTAAGATTTAAGTTTATTCATAATTTTTTAGAGTTGTGAAAGTTTCTTGCATTGAACTACTCTAAAGGAATTACAATTAATCATCGAACATGAAAGAAGTAAATATTATGAGTATATATTTTTGTAAATATGTGTTGATTGTTGTTGTTTTTTTTTAACAAAATTTACATACTATTACTGAATATAAAATTAACATTAAAATATTTTTAGGTATTTTAAGAATAAACATTTTAGCGTCTATTGATAATATAAAATGATTATTTTTAATCGTTTTTTAATTTGTTTATCTAGTTTACAAGTATCTATTTAAAAACACACTCTTCTTTATAATAACAACTAGTAAATTTTACTAAACATGGTAGTAAATAGAAGTAGTATTAGTAAGTAGTATAGTAGGTAGTAAAGTAATTAGTATAGTAAGTAGTATTAAGTATAATGTATTAAATAAAAAAATTATTTTAAATAAGGTCAACAGAAAAAACAAAACAAACTTTTTAAAGAAATTAAAATTAATTTTAAAAAAACTAAACGAAGGAAATAATACAAATATTTTAATTACAAACTGAAATTATTTAAATAGAGTTTTTTAACTAAACCCAACTTTAGATTACATATCCACCTCTACTTAGACAATCTCTTTTTTTTTCGTTGTTTATCGCAACTACATCTGTAAGGCAGATCTTAGTTAAAGATAAAAAAAATTTAATTTTGAAAATTTAACTTCTACAAATGAAATTCATAACTTAAATTAAAAATAAAAAAAGCTTAAATAAACACGAAAAAATTGCATAAAAAAATAAAAATAATATTAAAATAAAACAACAACAGTTAACATCAGTAACAGTAACTAAATAAAGAAACTATAACTACTTACCGGTAATGGAACATAATAAACGCAAAGTGGGAGTATTGCCAGAGTATTGATTTATCATGCCCTGACTGTGAGCTTTAGGTGCCGGCATACTTAATGTTATGGCCTTGTGGAATTTACGACGACGTGGTTCAACAGTAACTATAGGCGATACTGCAACACCACGTCCTAAAAGTTTGGCAGTTAGATCGGGATCAACCGGTTGTGCCTAAACGGAAACGAAAACGAAAACAAAACAATATGATTTGTAGCTTAAATACAATAAACAAAATGATTTTTCTTGCATTAATTTCAAAGAGGCCACTTAAATTATAATAACAATTATTCATTATAAACATTTATTTTGTTTAGTTTTTCTCCTTTAAAAATTCACAAAAAACAGAAAATTTGGAACAGGATAACAAAACAATCGAGGTCAGAAATAAAAGAATTGTTAATTTACGTTAGCTTTTTAAAAATAAATATATTTCTCTACTGACTAACTTACAAATAATAGATTTTATTTTAATTTCAACATTTTATTTTTTATATTTAAATCGGTTGAAAAGTCAATACTTAAATAATAAATTTGTGACTATAAGGACTAACCGTGCCGGAAACTATTTAATTTAATGATTTCAGTGTTTTCAATTTTACTCTAATTTGTAACCACATAAAGGAACGGCAGGTTATCAAGGGATAAAATGGTGAACATTTCGTTTTCATTTTAGCAATAACATTTTTGTTTCAAAATTTATATTCAATTGATTCTTAACGCAAAAAGCATGTTTTTTTTACAAGTATTGTTTTTATACAAATATATATTTTTTTGTTTGCTTTTTTTGTTTTGTTATTTTTTGTAATGTTCCAGCCATTTATTTCCCAATAAATTTAGTTATTATAAAAACTTTAAAAACTAGATTTTAAAACTAAAGCTTAATTATAAATCAAAAAGTAAACAATTATAAGAAATTAAAAATTAATTTAAAAAATTAAATAATCGTCATGAATGTTTAATGTTTGTTTTTAATGAGTTTATGAATGTTTGGCATAAACAAATGAATAAAAGATTTATAAAAAAAGGGCCGTTGAAAAATCATTTTTTGTTTGTTTTTTGTATTAAGCTTTCTAAACGAGAGAATAAAATAAAGAACGAGTGTGAGAGAGCTTCCGCAAGACACAATTGCTTAAACGAACATTTCTTTAATGGACGTCTTCTGTATACGAACAAACAACTAATCCCTTTCGAACCATTTTTTAAACACAATTCGAGTTGCTTCAAGACAAGTTTACTCATCCAAAATACAACAGTAAAGTTAATAAAATTAGAAAAAGTTAAATTAAACCATTTTAGATCACAAGAAGTTTTTGTTTTAACTAAATTTATTGGGTCATTTTGTTTTAGTAATAAATTTATTATAAGTGACGAATAAATAAGCATTTATTTATTTTTATTTTCAAATATTTTTATTATTTTTTATATTTACTTGTATAGATTATTATAAATATATACGTATGCATGTAGCAAATTAATTAATTAAATAATTTTAATAAAGTTTATAATATTTAAATAAATTATTTTATAGTAAGTGAAAATCGAAAAGTAAAAATTTATTTTAGTTCCTGTGCACAGTAGAACCTTTAACACTCAGTAACTAACCGGCGGAGTCGAAAAGAAAACTGCCTTGAAAATAAGTACGCGTATGTAAACTTTTTTGAAAATATTTTTAAGCCAGCTTAAGCCCGTGACTTCAAAAAATGCTAAAAGAATATTAATTATTGAAAGAGTGCTGCCACAAAATACTTTATGGTGCTATTCCCAAACTCGCAGTCTCATATAAATCCGCAAAGTTGCGTACGTTAAATGTTTCTCTAGTTTACCTTGAAAGTTAGGTATCCTCTTGGGTAAATAGGTGCCCCAAAAAAAATTTTAACCTGTACTTTTTGTCTAATGCGCACACAAAGAGACAGACAGACATAAATGCCGAAAATTGTTGTTTTTATAATCAGGTTTTGGTTGGACTTTAGTCTAAAAGATGCCAATACACTAAGGTCCGGATGATCAATACTTTTAATCTGTTACTCAATTCAAGTTGAAAGTAAACAAGATAACAAATTATTTGCCCCGAAAAGTTCTAACTATTGGTCACTTGTAATAATGGGCCTAAGTAATATACAGACACGGTCTTGTTACAATTTTGTCACGTGTAATTATAAATAATTTTCTTATATTCACTTTAACATAGCGTCGCCTTTGTCATGTGTATGCTTTGTTTACTTTGGCTTTGGTACTAAACTGCGTTTTGGCAACTTGTGGTAGAAGTTTCTCAGTAAGAACAGCTTTATACTTAATTATTTGAAAGAATTCATCATTGAATGTTTTGTGCTTTTTTTTCTTTATTTTTTTTTTTTTACTTTTATCCTCTTTTTATTTACTTTGTTGCACAGTTAACCTCCTGTTAGGGAGTATTTCGTGCCCTTAATAGCAATTTCGCTTGTTAACAAAACAAATTATCAAAAATAGTCCATGTTACCAAATATTATTCTCAGTTTTCTGTAACAAAGATACATTTTTTTGAAATAAGCTAAGATCACTTTGACGTGCTGCTTAGCAGTGTAATTGGATTTTTAATTTATCATCAGTTTATTAATAAATAAGAATTAACAGACAATGCCAAAGCAATATTTTGAAGAAAATTGTCGACAACACTTCCACTATAAGTTGCAAACTGTTTCTTATAGAAATCTTTGAGAATGATCATTTGAGTAATAAAAAGTTAGAGAAATTTTAGTTTTACTGTAACTATTGAATTATACCACTGCCTTAAAACAAAATAAATTTAACAAATTCTTATACGAAGAAAAAATTAGTTGCAACACCAGTTAGACCACACTTAATTCATTAATGATGAATATTAAGAGTCATTACTTTTTTTAAATATTGAAGATTGGCATTGAACTAATAAATAATACAAATATTTCTTAATATGCGTTAATTTTTTTTATACATTCTTAGAAGGCTCTGATAATAACGTTATGTGGCTCACTTTTACTGTGACTTACTGTAAATTGTTTTGTTTTTGTTTTTTTTTTTTTTAATAAAAAATTTTTATATTATTTTTTAAAAACTTAATGCTTGTTTACTTAATGCGAAGCTTAACTCTTCGTTACGACCACAACAAGTCAGAAAGCAAAACGCGTTTGGATATGTTTAACTTTAAAAGTAAAATTCTATATTAAGGTTCTACTGTTGTTTTGTTTTATTTATTTATATTTATTTGTAATTTATTATTTTTGTAAGAAAATTTCTAATACGAATTGAATATTTTGCAAAATGTTTTATTTTGAAATTACTTAATTTATTAATCAAAATTTTTATTGCATTTGACATCTTTGATAAGTATTAAATTATTATAATTTAAGTTTTCATATTTGCAAGCGGATGCAATTTTATTTATTTGTGCTTATTTTGCATTTTTAAGTTTAATAATAAATTTTTATAACTTTTTATTAAAGAAGAGCTGAATTTGTGGTACGAAATCTCAGATCATTTAAATACTGTTTTAAACCTTCTTAGATATAAACTGAGAAATTAAAATTAAAAAAAAAACTTTAAAGTTAAAAAGTTCAAAGAAGTTCATAGACAGTTTGGCAGTTAGCATTGCATTTTTTGTTTAAAACTTTAAAACTGTTAACAGTTGTACAGCTGTACAGTTAAAAGCCAATTACCACAATGGTGTTTCAATGATTAATGACCAGGAATCGCTAAAGAACAATACAGTATTTGAAATTAAAGTAACGTTTAAGCGAAGTGCAGTTATAATGAATTGATTTTTAAGTGTAGTAAGAGCTTCTCGCTCCTTAAAAAAGCAACATTAACAATGTCAAGAATTAAAAATGTTTTAGCGGACGAGATGAAATTTGAGAATTCGTTGTTTATTTTTTACAGTAAATGTATCATGCTGACTAGTTACGAATTTTTTGAAGGGGTTTAATGAAACTTTAAACACTGAACATTATTAGAGTTATAGCCACAAAACAGATTGAAATTTCTTATATGATCTACATAGTTTTCAATTTATATAGAGTTTTCTGGGGTTATTGAGGCCATAAAGATCAACAAAAATACACTTAATTCTTCAACTTTAAAAACGCAGTCGAACCTGCTGATTTATTTAAAGCTTGTTGGTCTTTGGATTAAGATTCACCGCAATGTTTCAGAATTAAAAATTATGCCACCCATTTCCCGGCTTAAGTTTAACATCATTATTAGATATCGATCGATACTCGATACTTTAAATTGCAATGGAGGAGGAGGAGGCGGAAGACTATTCTCAACAGTTACAGTTGTATATCATAACAATTTCAAATACTATAAAAATTATTTTTAAGATATTCTCAGGAGTCAACTTAATTATGAATAACGATACACACATAATCAATTAGATTTAACCATTATAGAATAGAATATAGAATATAGAAATATAGAAGGTTTAAATACTTTAGTTCATTTTACATTCTTAAATTAGCTCTTGATACATTTATAGATGGTATTTTTAATATTTATGCTTCAGTTTAAAATAAAAATACAGAACAAAAATTTTTACTTTTACATTTTGTTTCAACACAAAAAATTTTCTTCTTTTGAAAGCTTTTTTTTAGTTTTGCTTGTTTGGTTTTCGTTTTTTGCGTTTGTTGTTTTATTGGTTACTATTAAATCGAAATGAATTCAATTACCAAATAAGTGAAAAGCGTTTTTTCTTTGGTACATGATTAACACTAATTTTACGTAGTTTTTCTGGTGCAACACCTTTGCGTGGTTTAAAGAGATTTACCTGTAAGCCAACTTTTATCTTTTTGGTTAAGGCTCCTTGCGGAAATACGGCCTGAACTTGAGGCACAACTGTGCTAGACACCATGCCACCTTCGGGTCCAATTGCATGAACTTCCTGACGTATACGTGTGACTACAGCAAAATATTGAGGAAAATCATAAGTTACAAAGCGGCATACATGGTTGCCAGCCTGCTCCTCAAGTTGAGTGATTTCTGAAAGAGTTTTTATTTATTATTTTTTTAATTCAAATAAGTTCACTTAAAATCCCTTTTGCTTTCTTTTGGAAATGCTTTAACATACCTTCTGGCTCGAAACATTGCTGCAAAACATCATGAATTATTTCTTCGGAATTATCAATATTATGTTCTCGCCAAGTTTCACCATTATCGGAACGTAGTATTATTATTTCACGTTCTTTGCCCCGTAACGAAGCAAAATGTGGTACCTCCATAATAACAGGACCAATGAACTTTGTCGAGACCGGACCAAGTTCCAATACACGACTAGCCAATGCTTCACCCTCCATCAGCTGTGGGGGATGCATGGTACGTTGAGGTTTAACATAACGGCAAGTGACACGAGTCGGTTGACAAGTTGAACGTGATGGTATAATCATACGGACACCACTATGTCGACAGCCGCGCATTGCACCTCCCCGAGCGTCTACCAAGAAAGAAACCAGGAAACTACAAAGCATTCAGATACAAAATAAAATTTGTTTAATAAATCACCTTAACGTGGATACTGTATTTTATTTACCTTTTCCATTGGAGTTTGCGTCTACACGCGTTCGTAAAAATACATTTAAAAAAAAATAAGAAAAAAAGTTAAGAAAATAAAAATGGATGATGTTCACTAGAATTGAAAGCAAACTCACCCTATGTGTTGATGATCCTCATCATTGATGCCATTGGCCATGTAAATGCCATCGGGCATTGATTTACCAGCAGCTGCATTATACGTCTGCGCCTTATGTGGACTTATTGCATCTTCGGCAATTGATTGATGTTGTGGCAAGCCGCCTGCGAACTCAGAACTTTGAGCCATACGATTTGAATCAACTCGTTCATCGCGCGTCACATCAATAGGCAGAGAATCATCTCCTAAAGATTTCATTTCATCAACTGTCAGATAGCGATAAGGTTGATCGGAAAGCATATTATCTTCGCCTGATGAATTTGTACGAATAGCATTTTGATTCAGCGTTTGTGTCATTGGTGATCGTTATTTAGCAAGTAATTCATATTCATATTCATTCCAATTTCGAATTTATATACAATTGAAGAGAGCGAGCGGGCAAAATGAGTTTCAAGGTGCAGTGATTTTGAAAGAACATACAAGAATGATCAATGAAATAATACACATGTATCTCACTCTCTTTAAAAACACCTATTAATTTTTATTTATGTGTAATATTAATTACTAATCTATTTTTTTTTTTTTTTTTACTGTACAACTGAAGTCATGCATTTTGTTTGAATTTATATGTTAAATATCAAAACAAAAAATAAATAAGAAACATACAATCCTTCTGCAAAAGATAAAAAGTTGAAGAAATGTATGTATGTATGTTGTCTTTCAATTTTAGATAGATTAGAAACTACAGAGTATAAGTAACGCCTAAAATTAAATCAATGTATGTTTATGAATATCAGACTGATTTTTAAATTGGATACTCGTACACATCAAGCCTTTGCTGCAAGAGAGTCATATTACTCGTATTGCTAGTATGCGGCATTTTTTTGTCGAAGTTTATAAAACTTATGAAAAATGTCATCCCGTTGTTTAAGAGAAGAATAAAACTTCAGTTACCACTCTCTTACAATATAAAATTTAACCGCCATAACAAAAACACATAGAAAAGATCGAAATGAAATTTTTTTAACTAACGCGATATTGGTGAAACTACTACAAGGCTCTCAGGAGCAACTGAAAATTAAGTGCGACAATATTAGATCTGTTTAGTACTTTACTAGCAAAATCTAGCAACGAGAGACATTCAGAATTATTCTCCCAAATTTAAAAAGGTAAGAGCAAAAATTAGCAAAGGAAATTATTGTGACTTCGGGAATAATATGTAAGGCTGAAAAACTGTACGGTAATATTACTAAATGGTACTATTTTGAAAGTAAATGTACTAGAGTGCAAAAATGTAAAAGACAAAGACAACTAAAAGCAAGCAAACTCGTAACCCACAAAAAATTGAAAATAATACTCCAAGTAACCAAATAGCAAAAATATGTACATAAAATGTTATACATTTTCTTTATAATAGTTATGTAATTTTCAAAAGCGTTTATGAAATTTAAGCGCATGATGATTTTTTTTCTGCAGTTAGTTCTAATAAATTTTCTTATTGCGATTAAGATGTAAAAGTGTTTATATTAAAAATAAATTTAATTTCATACATGTGTATAACTTATTTAAAATTATACATAATAATTGTACTATTTTTCTTTAAATTGTACCGAAAAATTAATGTTTTATCACTGGCTTGTTTACTTTTAATTGTAAAAACAATACAAAAACCTGCAAAGTTCGAAGATTCTAAACCAAATTTTTTTTTTATTTTACACTTCTTTGCTGTGTACTTTCATAGCTAAATTAATTTTAAAAATAACAATATAATATAATTTTTATATTCTCTTAATTGCCAAATACTTGCATCTTCTTCATCTTTGAATGTCTCTTATGTCCTTTTTTTATTTTTAAAGCAAATTATTTTGTAAGCAAAAGTAAGAAACAGCTGTTTAGCTAATTCTTGTCAGTTAAATTTTAATAGCCAAAACTTGCAACAAGTTTTTTCTCTCCCACATTTTTATGCATTTTTTCACTCTCTACTTGCAAGTTTTTTGAGTTTGACCCTTTAATTCTCTCATATGTCAAAACTGCTTCATTGCTGTGTAGCTTATTCTTGCTTCTACTTCTTAACACCAGCTATTCTTTTTTCCAAACTTCACACAAACATAACTATGTAACAAAAAAATAATGTTTTGTGCTTTTTTATTCGAACCTATATTTACTGTTACCGAATTTTATACTGATGGCCAAAATTAGCTGCAGCTGCTTTAAATGTAGAAATCAAATTACCTTTTGCATAATGATTACTATTTGCATAATATATTATTTCATATATGTTCTATATACTTTCTATATAAAAAAGCATGCTCAAATAAAAAATAAACTACAAACGTGATTACGGTAACTATTGAAAAGAACGGTGATTTGAAAATCACGTTCACCGGTAACGATCTTCGTTAAAAATCACGGAATTTTTTCCCGCTATAATACTTAGTATTAAGATTTTCATTGCATTTTGTAAGAAGGAAATCAAATGAGAATTGTTGTGATTGTAAAGAAATCTAACGTAACATTACATTTGGTTTTCATACTATCACACTTCAAATAAAATTAAAATTACCAAGCTGGTACATAATTTAAGCAGCGGTGACTGAAGAATATTATGTATGGTGCCAAAGTGCCGCCTCATGACAGTTTTTGGCCGTTTAGCTCTTGACAAATAAAAATACAAAATAAAAAAAGTTATAAAAACTTGAAGCTATTTGCACTTTGTTCTAAACAAAATCCATATTTAAGGGACAAGTATAGGGCTAATTTTAAGCAGTTGCAAGACAAAGAAAAAATAGCGTAGACGACGGCGCGCGATGCGATGCAGTCGGCATGTTTCCTTGCTCAACAGCTGCCTTTTTTGTTTGCTTCATTTGCTTTTGAGAAAAAAAAAACAACCCTAATAAAATGAAAAGTGTTAGCGTTTAAAAAAATTTTAAAAATGGTTTGGTATTATGGGATGTCAAATTTCTTTCCGCATTGTTTTATACTTTGATAACATACTGCTTTCACATCATCACACTTTCTCATAGGATTTAAATTTTTGACAACAAATTTGTGCCCTCAGGCAATAACAACTTAACTCGTTTTTTGAAAGTTTCCAACATCATTTTTAGTTTTAATATAGTTGCATTAAATCAGGGAATATCGTCCATAGCTGTTTGGATTTTAAGTTTAAAACTACTTAGTTTTTAAGCTACAAAGATGAAATATGAATTGCATTGCAGATTCGAATGCTAGAAGTATAATACTACCAATAACTCAATTTGTTCCAAACTCGACTTTAGCTGTTATTGCTTATGGACACAGAAATAGTAACAATTTTTAGTTACTGAACAGACCTATTATTTACTATATATGAATTCAATAGATTTTAATAACTCTAGGAACCATCCAGATTTAATGGTCGCTAATTACGAATTAAATGTTTTCAAAAATTATAATGGCGAATCTAATATGGCGGACGATTTTGAAAAAATTGATAGAATTCGCTTTTAGTTTACATATTTATTTCTCTTTATTTTCATCTTATTTAAAGCACAGATCTTAGTACACCCAATGTAGTTGTTTATTATTTTCGCGCACACAAGTTTTCTGTGAGAAGACTGCACTCAATGAAAAATTTATCTATTTCGGTTCTGTTAGTTAAAATTTACGGAATTAGTTACGGAATTCCACTTTTTATGTATGTTTTTTTGTGGCAATTAAAGTATACGTTAGTGGTGCACACAAGTGTTTTGTGAGAAAGCTGCACATAATGAAAACTTTAGCGAAATAAAGAAAATGTCATTTGAATGTGGGATTTTCAAAATTAGGTGTTTTACCTAAGAAAAATATGCTCTATTTATTAAAAGGATAAACAGAAGACCTCCGATTGACTTTTTTGCACTTAATTTAAAACAAACAAATATACCATATGCATCTACACTACATTTAATTGATATTTTAATAATAACTTCAGATTAAATTAGATACCCCTCGCTTAAAAATATTTCTAAAAACCTTTAAACAGTAAATATTTAAAAAATTGTCGATTGCAGCAACAATAAACTCTTAGATGCTGTAAACAACAGATATTAATACTGCACAATCACGTTCATACTTAATAAATACTTATGTATAAAAAAATTTATACTTTTAGATGAAAACCAACTAGAACTTGAGTATTACGGCGACAACGCTTTGCAATTGGCTGCATCTTTCTTTCTTGTAAATGTTAAAAAGTAATGACAAGTCAGTTCTAACGATTCTAATTCCAATCTAACGATTTTTTCTCCATTTATTCTATTCAGTGGGTTTAATAAACAAGACAAGTTTGCTGTTAAAGTAACAACGTTAAGGCTCTTATTTCAGAGCGCTAAATTAAGTTTGTCGTTTCACTAATAATCAAACATTGAAAAATAAGCCAGTGCGGGCTTACACACATAATCAACCACAAAAATATATCACCAAATAGAGCAAAACACATCACACATACACGCAGTCCATGTCCTTCGACGCAGCGGGGCGTGGTATCTTGCCCGCTGCCTCTAATTATTTCACTTTATTTGGAACAATAAAGTAACTTCAATCAGCAAAAAAAAAAAAAACAAATATATGGGGCGAATTAAAAAATAAGAAACAACATTTAGTGAAAAAATTGGCGTTCGCCCATATATTCTGAGGTATGAGCCTCTGAATTAAAAAAAAAAGGTTCAATTGTCAATGATACCCGTCAGTTAAAAGCTTTTGAAGAGATCTTTAAGAAAATAATAAAATGTCTTAAAAATGCTTAACCTGTTAAGAGTCAATAAATTTTTATTTTTAATTACTCATAGAACCCAGTTTATTTTCATATTTTTTAATTATCTGTCACCCTTATACATGTTCTTTTTAATAAGACCTACTTCACTAAAATAGATTCATATATATGGTGAAGGGAATATAGGATTCGGCATAGCCGAATATATCAGTCTTACTTGTTTTAACTCAAAAGCACTTGCAGTTTAATATGTATGCACCCTGTATCATACGCAATGTATGAATTGACTTGGTTTAAATAGATTTTTTTTTCAATTTTCGTCCATGTATAGTAAACAATGCATCAGTATATTAATTTTATAAAAATAGAATATCTGCGACTTTTTAGAAATTTCCTTTGGCTTGAAAAGACCCTTTGCCGAAAATGACCAGCAAACAACTTATCAACTGAACCACATTACTGGTGTGAGAAGAAGAAAAAGATGTGTAAACAAATGTATGTAATTGTGTATGTACGAATATAATTGGATAAATTATGTACAATAGATAACAGATATTTATACATACATCTAGTATTTTGATTTAACAGAAAATAAATACGCACGCATACATACATACACTCAAAAAAAATATGTAACAATTGAGTTGAGCTTTGAACTGAATAATACCTGACTAACAGACAGCCATACCTTAACAAGAGGGAAAAGCGTTTTTTTTTTTTTTTTTTTTTTTTTGTTGCTTTCAAAAGTTCTCATGCCCGTGCATGTAGCAAAGGCAACGGTTTACAATAGGATATTCCGATTTTGACAAAGCGATTAATAATAATTAAAAACAAATAATAGTTAAATTAATTCATTCTTCTTTTTTATTTATAAAATTTTAATTTACACAACACAAATTGAATTGTTATTCTTGTTAAAATTATGAAAAAAGTATGTTTATTTTTAATAATCCTGTTTATATCGTTTTGAAGTAAAGTTGGCCTTTTGTTTAGGTATTGTATGGTATTTAGCGTGAAAGCCATGCGGAAGAAAAAGTTTCGATATCCAAATTTGTTAAGTTATGCCCGTAAGTGCTCGTATATTGGTATAAGTGCGTAAGACATTTATCAATAAGAAAGAGAGGTAACTATCGTTTATTTAAACGAAAAACGACGTTACTAATAAAAAAAAGTAAAAATTTATGTCTGTATTGCAGGGAGGGCGATCTAAATACACAATTTTCAAAATAGCTGCATTAGAAACATAACGCTTTTCTATAAAACAGCACATCATTGACAAAGCCAGTATTTTAAAAGCCTAGCGCTTCCTTTATCGATATTCTGCTAATGAGAGAATTTGTTTGAATTCGAAGGCATTTAATAGACTTTACTTTCTAAATATAGGCGATAAAAAAGTGAAAACAAAATTTTCTCTAAATTGTATTCAACATGGCCGCTATTTCATTGCAGAATCGCGTAAAAATTGCCTAAAGTAGAGTTAATAACGTCATTAATACATTTATATTAAAAAGCAAATAGAAAAAAATTTCAGAATAAGTTAAGCGCGGTAAATGGAATAAAAGGGTGCAATATATTTAAAACGAAGAATCGTCTAATATGACGTATTCATGTAAATACCACAATACGGTCTTGAAAATTTGGTTTGGTTTGAAATATTGCCTTGAATTACACAGATTTAAAAATTTTAAATTTTTGACAGATTTTTTATTTAGAAAACTAACTGGTTTTATATAATTTTGGTGGGCTGATTTTAAAACTCTATGTATTTATATATTTGATGTACTTTTTTTGTAAATATTTAAGGCAAAAGTGAGGTGAAATCTTCGTCTTATTCCAAAAAAAGCTACGTTGTGCAGACATTAGGCTGTGTTTTTCAGGCCACATCTTGTTTTAGCATTATCTGCTTTGTTATTGCCGGTTCATTATCCACATGTCTTGGTGAATTCTCTGCTCTAACTGCTCCAAGATTTTTAGGAAAATATTTCAAGTGTGAATACAGGAGATGCACCTTCAAACTCATATTACAAACTAGGCGACGAAAGTCCTGCAACATATTTTGAACAATATTTTCGTATTTATCGTTCTTAGAGTTCCCAAGAAACTTATCAACTAATTCTTGAAATGAATCCCAGGCGTTTTTTCTTAATATTGATCATGGTGTTTTTGACAACCTTTTCTCTGCATAATGTTCTTATCCGTTCTTTTAACTTCGCATAGGATAAGACTGGAAATTTTTTACACACACATTGTAAATTTTTGTCTAGGGTTTTAACAAACTTTGATATAAAAATGAGGAAGTAAAAATTAAGCTATCTCTTAATACATTTTTGCAGGACTAGAGGACCATTCTTTTTGAGTCCAAGGTCTGTCTCTCCCTGGCTCTACTATCCTACTCACAAATAAAACATGGATATTTTGTATAACCTTCTTGTTATCCTAGTAGCATACAAAACATCTTAAGCTCACTACAGAGTATGAATTGACGTTTGTCTCAGCTTTACTACGAAATAACTACCGCAGATATAAGAAAAGTTTTCAAAATTATTTACACAATATCTTATTTCCTTATTTATGCGTTCTAGAATACTAAACGTACGCAACGCATGGAAACAACGGCATGACGAATAATACAACCAAACTGCACATAAATAGTTTTCAACATTGTATTGACGCTTCTGCGCCGACTCTGTTGCTTCGCTGAGAAATCTAATATTAACCAGAGTTGAAAATCACATTTAATTTAATAGAAATCAATTTATTCAAAAATCATGCCTAACGTGGAAGAAACATAATAATGTCGTGTGTATGTGATAGAGCGACAATTGGCGTTTTTTTTAAATAAAAGCGCCCAAACCTGTACAAATTAGCAAACAACTTTTAAACATCAAAATAACTATAGATCTATGTTATTAATTAAAAATGAAGTAAAAGCAATGCAGAAATCATTAAATTCTCTATCGTAAAATAAAAAAAACACGTATAGTAAATTAAATTCAATACGAAAATTATGTAACAGTCCCAGTAATTCTTTTGCTAGAATCAAAATATTGAAATGCTTTTCTGAATTGTTTTTTTTTTGTATATTTTAACGAGCTTTAATTAAAAACATAAAGAAGAACTCCCGTAATCTACTGTATGTATGTATGCATGTGTTTTGAATAAGAGAGAAATATATAAAAGATCCCATAACTTACAGGATAGAAATAATGATTCACCGCGATAATAGGGCAGATAAATGTGGTTATCATTGTTGTGGCTGACAGTTTGAAGGCCCAAACATGGATCCCAATCATTTGTGTCACCTAAATGACACAACGGAAATTCAGTTTAAACAAACAAACATAAACATACACACACAAATAAAAAAGTAATATAATAAAAAACCAAATCTTTATTAAAACCTTGATACCAACTTAATTAACTTAAACTCACGAATGTTGAACACAAAATAATGTCAAAGAATCATGTCATATTAAGCTGTGTTTTGTGATAAAATTAAGCTGAATTCTTTTAAATATTATACGTATGTGAATTATGCTAAATGCATACTAGGCAACCATTGACGCAACCCGTTTTTCTTTTTATTTTTTATTTTTTTGTTTGTTGCTTTGACTTTCATTTATGAGCAACAGTATTAAAGTGGCCGAAACGGGTAACCCTTGCCAACTGAAAACGTAAATCAAGTTGCTTCAATAGCTACCTCATTTATGAGTTCATCTTTTTAAATAAAATTTGAGAAAATTAAAAAAAAGTAAATAAGTAAAAAAGTAAAGAAGGAAAAGAATTTTAAAATGTGCTGAATTCATTATTCTAGTATCTAAGGTACAAAGATAACGGAGTGTATGGAATGAAAAACCAAACAAACAACAAATACATACCTCCTTCTTCTTCTGAATCCGACATAAAGGACTCGTGCATGGCCTCAGGAGCAACAACGCGATATTTTTCATCCGAATGCAGCTGTGTAGATCCCTCAGATTCATCAGTCATTGTTTTTAATGAATCCAGTACACTAATGTAACCCAACTTACGGGCGATATTTAACGGTGTCTGGCCACTTGTGGTCTGAGCGTTAGCATTAGCATTGTGTTCTAGCAAGAGTTTAACAACATGACAATGACCTTGTTGAGCACTTTGATGCAGTGGTGTGTAACCAATTGACGTAGCAGCGTCGACATTCGTGCCGTGCTGCAACAGGAAACGCACCATATTGGCCTGACCAAAATGAGCGGCTACATGGAGAGGAGTATATCCAGCTTTAGTGGCCATATCGATATTGGCTCCGTTGCGCTGCAATATTTCAGCCACATTTACATTGTCTTCCTGGGCGCACAGATGCATTGGCGTCAAGCCATTCTTGGCTGGATGATTGACACCAGCCTTGTGTTCAATTAACAAACTGGAAATTTCACTATGTCCCTCTTGGCAACTTAAATGAAGAGGTGTAAACCCGGCCTTGCTTTCGGCGTTGGCTTGAGCTCCATACTCTAACAAAGTTGTAGCAATATCCATCTGATTTTTACGTGCGGCAATGTGCAATGGTGTATGACCATTCTTGGCTGTAGCATGTGGGCTGGCGCCCTTCTCCAATAGCAAAAGTGCCACATTTTGGTGGTCATAATGACAAGCGACATGCAATGGTGTAACGCCATTTTTGCCTTGCGCATCAACATCGGCTTCTTTTTGCAACAGTAGTTGAGCTACTTTGATGTGACCATATTTTGCAGTTAAATGTAGAGGAGTAAAACCTTTTTTAGTGGCAGCATCTAAAGCTGCGCCATTTTCTATAAGAACAGCAGCAACCTAAAATTTTTTAATAAAAGCTTAACAATTTTCTACATAAATCATTAAACCAGGAAAATACAATTGTACCCAAATAATTACAAACAAAAAAGTAAAACTTATTAGTGAAACCATAAGCAAAACAAAAGAAATTTCAACAACCTTTATTAACTTAAAAAATGGACCAAAAGTCACGTCTGCGTGTAAAAATTAAATAAGTTTTTACTTATTACTTGTTTTTTTTTTTAGATTTTATTCTTCGAGCCATTTTACACCGCCATGCTAAATTTAACGACCGAGCAACAAAACAAAGCCAAACCGCAATTAATCGTTTAAATCTGCGGTTCCGATAACAAGGTGCAGTGTCAAACTTGCCACGTTCAGGAATACCGAGAATATTAAAGAGCAAAATGTATATTGATCTTGTATAAAACAGTGTTTAAGAATATCTAGAAACTTTAGCTCGAAGACGTTTTGGACAACTGGGTATTCCTAGAACAACACTCTAACGCATTTTATCACGTTATTTACACATCAAACAAGGTTCTATTGGCAGAACAACTTTTACCAGTTGACCACCATCAAGGAAGAATTCGGGCGACACACTTCTTGGAGTTGCATGCAGAAAATATCGATTTTGTTAATAACTGAATAATGACTGATGAGGCTCATTTTCATCATTACGGATATGTTAATAAACAAAAATGCGATTTAGGCGTATTGGAAACCTCAGAGTTGTTCACATTCACCAATTGCACTCGCTCAAAAGTACGGTATGGTGTGGAGTAACATCAAGGGTATAACCTACTTTTTCAAGAATGAAGTTGGTAGTACAGTGACGGTGAATGCGGACAGGTATTGTACTAAGAATAATAATTTTGTACGCCCTGTGGCAGCCAAGAAGAGGTTCCAGCAGAATAAAGCAACATTCTACACGGACCGGCGCTACAATTAGTCTTTCAAATATAAATTCGGAATTATCTCAAAGAGCAAGTGTATTATGACAAGCCTCAAACTATAGAGCAGCTAAAGCACAACACAGAAGCTGGCATTAAAGCCTTAAACCTTGCATGTAGTTATTCAATTAAATGAATTTTTTGTTTCTTCGTTTTGAACATTTCCACGAAATATCATTAATGCTCAGTTAATGGCTCTAACCTTGCTAGTCATTGTAAAAATTCAAAAAAATCTTTCTTTGAGAAACAAAGTTAATTACATAACTATAAATGGACAGTTTTGTCAAAATGTCAATTTAGATTTTTAGAATATTGATAGAAACGTATGTATGTCCTATAACATTTTTATAGACAACTACGAACAACAAGTTTATACTTTTGTATAGCAGCACAATAAAACGTAGACAAGTTGCTATAAGGCAGTTTATTGATGTGTTTTTAGAAATATCGAAAACCCAACCCCATTAAAGCATATTAAGGCTCTAAAAAATGCTTGAAAGATTTTTTAAATGCGCCTCGAGTTATGCTATGAATGGCATTTTTAAAGGAAAATTTAATTATTGTGAATTAACTCAAAAAAGCAGATGGAAGCTATTAGAACATAATAAAAAATAAATAAAAATTCTAAAAAATAAAAAGAAAAAAATTTCACAAAAAATTATTTAAAAAAAATTTATTATACAAAATTAATAGCAATAAAAAGTTTCAATACATAAATGTATCTCACTATTTTTAAACAATAATCTGCTAACTGCCACCACCACAAATACATGATTAAGAAAATATGACTTTAAAAAACAAAGAAATTCAGCTCAGTTGGAGCAAACAAACAATTTTTTTTTTTTTTTGTATGTAAATTATAAAAATAATTGCAAAATACAATAACAAAATAATAATTTTTAATTGTCTAATAATAAAATAAAAACAAACAACTTAAAACATTTTAAATAAAATACTCTTGGTGACGTATCCAAAATAATTGCATCAAATATACGGTATCAATGTGGTCCAAAATCTTTTTGGCAATCAATTGTTTTACCTCATCTTGGCCTTCTTTGGCTGCTATGTGTAAAGCTGTGTACATGTCCTTTGTAGTGGCATCTACTTGGGCTCCGTGTTGCAAGAGCAACATAACAATATCAACGTTACCAAGACGCGAAGCAATATGCAATGGAGTTTGTTGTTCACGAGCTCGTGCATCAACCTGTGCGCCATTGCGCAACAAAATGCGAATTATGTCAGTCTAAAATATAAACAAAAATATTGTTAGTTTTCTTAGTATTTAAAATAAAATTTCATTAAAATAAGTTTAATTGAGCTTGATTCCTTCAAATATTCATAAATATTTCATAATAGTCTTATTAAATATTTATTATTTAAAACTACAAAATGAAATGTATTAAATAATAATTATTTTAAGCATGATTAAAGATAATTAATATAAAAAAAATCCGAATAATAAAATTTCATATTGATTTCATTAAAATGTTACTTTAATTTCTGTTTAAATTTTTTCTAACATATCAACTACCAAAATGCACAATTCAAAGTATATTTCAATACGAGTCTTTACTAAGCAAATCATACATTTTATCAGACAGTTGCCCCACAATTGTGCATTGTGTTTGAGCTCTCGGCTCAAAAGGTTTTCTGAATGTTAGCAAAGCAGAATTTTAGTGCATAAGTAGAAAACTACGTATCATAACTCCCAATTTTGCTTTTCAAAAGGGTTCTATATATTTATTATCCGGCTAATTGTCCTTTTATTGCTATACTTTACTCTAGCCAACTTATGTCCATTTTGCGTATGTCCTTAAAACCGTCGTCAAAACCTTGCCTTTCAGTTCGACTTTCATTACTTTCTTTGGAGCTGTTGGAATTTATTTAAATTATTTTATTTCTGATGTATAGTGGTAAATCTAAATGCCATCAAAAGATTTACAAAGTTATTGCACCAACTGTACATTTTAAAGTCAAACGTATCATCATTGATACATTTTGTTGTAAAGACATATTAACATACTCTTGTAAAAATGTAAAAAAAGAAAAAACAGTGAAAAATTCCTACCTGGTTGGCTCTTGCTGCTAAATGCAATGGCGTTTCACCACGTACAGTAGGCACATCAGGACTAGCATCGTGTTGCAACAAATAAATCACAATATTCATGCAACCCATAAAGGCAGCTACGTGCAAAGGGGTCAATCCACTCTCAGTTGTTGCACTAATACTGGCGCCATGACGCAATAATAATTCCACAACCTTGATACGATTTTTTTTGCAGGCAATGTGAAGAGGAGTAAATCCATTAAGAGCTCTAGCGTTAGCATCAGCATTACGATCTAATAAAAGTTTAGCAACACGCACGTGACCGCAATGAGCAGCAACGTGGAGTGCAGTTAAGTAGTCGACGGTTACTTCGTCAACTGGAGCCCGATGATAGAGCAAAATGCGTGCAGCATCCACATGTTCACCTTGGGCAGCCATATGGAGTGGAGCTAAGCCATTTTTAGTTTTTGCGCTGATTGGGGCACCTCTTTCTAATAGCATGTCCACAACTTGTTCGTGTCCCGAACGGGCTGCACAGTGTAGGGGTGTTAGGCCGTCCCGCGTTTTAGCTTCAATGTTTGAACCTTTTTCCAATAGCAACGACACCATATTAGTCTTGCCCCATTTTGCTGCCACATGCAGAGGACTGATGTTATGCTTTGCCGAGAAATTTACATCGGCACCCTTTTGTATTAATAAATTGGCTATAGCTTGATTACCATAGTGCGAAGCGATGTGCAAAGGTGTAAACCCGGATTTTGAAGTGACATCAGGATTGTGATCGTTCTATAATTGTAGACTTTTAAAGAAACTAAATGTTAAAACAAAGTATTTACTTACGTCCAAAAGTAATGTGGCTGCTTTAACATCGTCCTTTTTAGCAGCAATATGCAGGGCTGGCAATCTCACCTTTCCACGTGTATCACTTTCAAGTAAAACAGCCACCACTTTATCATGTCCCTGCTGCATAGCAACAGCTAGCGGTGTAAAGCCGTCTTCAGTAGCCAAACTTTGATTGGCTCCATTAGAAAGTAATAACTTGACGACAGAATCGTGATTTTCTTGTGCTGCCATGTATAGCGGAGTAAATCCATTCTGTGACTGAACATTAACGGAAGCTCCATGCTGTAAAAGCATTTTAACAACTTCTTCCTGACCAGCCAACGAGGCAATATGCAAGGCTGTGTTACCTTTTTTTGTAGCGCTATCAACAATTGCACCTCGCCTTAGAAGCTCAGACACAACATGAATGTGTCCATCCTTGGAAGCTAAATGCAGAGCATTTAATCCATTCTTCAATTAGAAAAAACAAACAAGATAATATTTATTAAAAATTCTTTAATGTAGATTGATCGACATAAGCTGTAAACTTACAGCATTGCTGGTATTGATGTCTATATTATTCTTCAAATGCTCCAAAACTTTGTCAAGGTTTCCAGCTCTGGCCGCTCGCAGAAACGATGTATTTCCATCGCCCTGAAAAAATAAAAACGAATAAAATAATAATTGATATACATACATATATTTTTACGCACACAAATTTATTGTAAATATAAATAAAATTATCATTCATATCAAAATTTACTTCAAAACTCCTTCTATGTTCTATAAAGTTTTATTCTAAATAACTCTAAGTAAGATACAAGTTAACTAAAGTGTCGCAAAATTGTCGAAGCCTGTTAATAATTAAAAGTTTAAAACAAATATCTTTATATATCTTTATTTTACTATTTAAGAAAAAAAATATTATTTCAACCAAAAATATAAGGGTTTGCGAAAATTTGATTCAAAACAAGTAAGAGTGCTACATTCGGTACGCCGAATCTTATATAGTTTAGTGAAATATTGCGGTGACAGAGAATTAAAAAATAAGGGAAAAAAATCAAGTACGATATATAATTTAACATAAAAATGTTATCGTCTTTTAATCAATTAAGCATTTAAAAAAAATAAAAACTTTTACATAATGCCCTTGTTGACCGTATTGCCAATCAAATTTTTTATGAAAATTTCAAAGGCCCGTAACTCGGAAAATATGGGCGAGCGCTAATTTTTCATTGGATGTTTTCTTCATATTTTTCTAAATTCTCTATTGCTCGAAATTGTTGTTTTTTTATTAGAGTTACTTCATTGGAGTAACTTTATTGTTACAAATGATATGGAAAAATTAGAGTCAAGCGTAGTGCTTTGCCCTATGCTTTGAGAGCCTTGGACTAATATTGCTGATTTTCAATAGCACCTCCTTCGAAACTATGTCTGATCGATTGGCGTATTTAAATTTTTCTCTAGCTCATCTGGCAAAGTTGACTTTAAGACTAACACGGACGGAAATGGATGCTATTGAAATTATTTTAAGATAATAAAATTTAAAAAACAGGAAAAAAGGGTTTGGCAGACTTATTTACGCCAATGTGTAGTTTTACAACTCGTAAGACAAATAATTTTACCTTTTGGGTTCCGTCATAAATTCCTATTTTCTTTCAATTCCTAAATAAAGTTCACTTTGCTACATCCAGTGGTTTTAAATTTTATATTCAAAGGAACCATGGTTAAAGCAAGTAACTGTTTCGTTTTCAAACGAAGAAGAAATATTTCTTCTTTTTTGTAGACATGCAATACACACACTTACATAAAATTATTTTCAATATTAAACAATATATTGTGAAGATGATAAACAAATACCACAAATAATACCAAGAATTTAAAGTCTGATTAAAGTAGTCTTTGAATACAAATATAAGTGGCGTAAGAAGCGTATACGAAGGTTAAAGCAAAAACGCAGAAAGATGCGTGCAAGTTCCAAATAAATCTGGTGTTAATAATTTTAAGTTTTAGTCAAAAAATTAACAACCTGGCGTGACGATGTCGAAAACTAACAACTTAAACATCTGTATGTTGAAAGAAAGATACAATTTCTTTCGCGTACGTCCATATATACTTAAAACGCAATACAATTCTTTGCTCACCCTTTCAAGACAACTTAATACAGACAAAGAAGGTTATTAAATGCTTCTTTATTTTATCGTTTTATTTATTTTATCTTTACTTTTATATATTAAACTCAAAAGTTCTTTATAAATAGTGGTTTCTTACATAACGGTTAAATACGTTGTAGCTGTAACTATTTAATATTTAAGTCACAAAAAAACATACTTATTTATAAGCAAAAAAAAATTTTTAGTTCGCTTTTTTAACTTTTAAAAACAGAAGAACAAACAAAACCACTCTCCTATCATTAGCCGCCAGCCGACTAATAAAAGAAATACAGACATTTAAATTTTAAAAGTTATAAATATCAAAATATGTAAATATTTACTGAAAAAACACCATATGCTTCCGCTTCCGGGAGCATTTGGTGCGCAGGCGTTTGTTTACACTTTCATATTCGAAATTTTTAATGTAAATTCGAAATTTAAAATCAAAATATTGGCGTCATCTATTCAACAGTCTCCACACAAATTTTGAGAGAAGAACTTCTCATTTAATAAGAGTTTGTTTTTTTTTCATTTCGACAATTCAAACTCTTGGTTATAAGCTGACAAACAATAAATGTGAGTAACCAGACATAAGACAGACATTTTCGAGTTCTTTGCTAAGAATAATAAGAAATTAAATAAGAATATAGTAACAAAAAACAAAACGAAAAACATTCTGCTTCCAATGTTTATATATGTATCTTTATACACAAATGTTTATATTATATACATACATACATACATATATAATTATGTTAGTGTATACATATCGTTTAAAACATAATTCACAAAAACATACTCAGGAGTATTTCATTAACTCTTTCCATTTTATTTTCGTTACGATTAAATTATACTGGCGAAAAACAATTCTCAACAAAAAAAATTTAAAGGATTTATATAAGTGTGATGAGCTTTGATTGATTAAATCTCCAATTTTATTACATTTTGATTTGCTTGCAATAAGCGCAATGTTGAATTATTAAAAAAATATATAAAAACGATATCGAGATGATAGTGCGAATTCGTTAAATTTGACATATAATTTTTAATTTTTCTCTCCATTTTCATAGATAGTGAAGCGCAATAACGGATTGCCTAATTTTATACATACATATGTACATATGTATTTATGGATTTTTGAATAATACCCTTTTTACACTTAATCACATCTTTAATCTTTCATCAATTTGCCAAGATGTAACATCTTTCCCATAAGAAATACACAGGGCTAAAAATGGGGAAGATGTTACAACTTACCAAATTGATGAAAGATTAAAGATGTGAACAAGTGTAAAAGGGGTATTATTCTAAAATCCATAAATTCATACATATGTATGTATAAAATAAGGCAATCAGTTATTGCAATCTGAGTGCAATGTGTACCACTATAAATCATAATATGGACTTTGACTTAACTCAAGTGCAAAAAAAAGCTGTCAATCTAATGAATAACTCAGGATCCACAAATGCACTAATCCTATTTCTACAAGATAACTTAAGAAAATCATTTTATTTTTTATTAAAATAAATTAAATTCTGTTAAGTTCGAGAAAGGCTTATGCAATATATAAAAAAAAAATTTAGATAACGCAGAAGTATCCATGTTGGAATAAAATACTACACTTTGACTTTATTTATCAATTTCCAAATTGTTTCAACCCTGAATTTTTATTAAAATAATCTTACACAAATCATTTAATATAATTCGCATTTTCCTTATTTTTGTGCAGCGAAAGGTGAAATCACATAATCCTCTTACCGCAACAACTCTTTCTTGACAAAAACGAAAACAAAGCAATAATTTTTTCAAATGTATGACTCATACATTATGTAATGTCCTCATTACTTCTATACAAAAGTTTCTAAATCGAAAAAAGGGATGTGGACACCTTAAAACAAAAATGTTGCAATAAGATTCGGAAAGAACTTATATTTAAACATACACGCAGTATTTCGTATTGAAACAGATGGATGACGTACGCTTTGTCAATTACATCGGATGTAAAAGGCTTGAAGTTTTAAAGTCATTCAACAAAATGTAAAATTTTTAAAGTTTGTAGCAAACCACACCCTTTTTCATTTAAAAAGCTATCAATAATTTTTAATAGAAAGCAATTTTTTCCTTTCCAGAAATTTTCCTGCATTGATTTTTCGTAAGTTTAAAAATATGGGTGGGTCCTTTTTTTTGACATTCTATTATTTATTGAATTCTATTATTAATTAAGAAAGTTAAACAATAATTATCGTTAGAAATCAAACTTTAACAACGAATCCCCAAATTTGTTTGATCAAGAGAGCTAGAAGGAAATTATAAATTAAAAATTACTTAAATTTTTTCCAGACATGAAAAATCGATAATGGCAAAAATGGACGCCATCATGGCTGCCAGACAATAGGAAAACCTTTCGTTTTTGTTAGTTTTTCTATAAAATATTTACTTATTTAAATAAAATTGTTAAACTATTTTACCTGTGTGCCATTTTCGGTGACCATTTTTACAAAATTAATTTAATTTCGTACTAAAGTATTCAATTTAAAATTTTTTCTATTGACTTTAGTATAGAGAAATTATATCAGCTTATGTATATGTATTTGTATATGCATGTATGTTGTCACTGCTTAGTCATACTTTTTTCATATAATGAAGTTTTATTGTTTTTATATTTTATTACATAAAAAATTTTAAATCTTTTTAAAAACTAAAAAAAAACTTATTCAAAATTGAAAAATAATTCACTTTGTAGAAGGAGCATTTAGATTTTTAAACGTTTAATATTGTTTAAAGCACTTTTTCAATTTTTTTCTTCTGTATACTGTATATTGCTAGAAATATATTATTTGACATACAACTGTATGTTTATCGTGTTTGTGTGTGCATATGTATGTGTAACTGTATACTACTTTAAGGGAAGTTATTTATATTTTTTGCAAGTTGTTTCACTTTTGTTTATTTATTTTTTGCTTCCGTTTTGTTCAAAATATAACTCCAGACTGAACAAGATTCCAACTTGAAAATGTCCTGTAAGCCTTAAAGTGCTTCAAATTGCTTTCAATTAGGATGTACATACACATACGTAGCAAGAACCTGCGCACATGAAATTCTAACTAGAATTGACTTTGAATGAAAAAACTCCAACAAAGTTTGTGTTAAGGGTAGATTTACTTACCCAACTTTTAATACAGAAAAATTTACTCAAATTGAAAGAAAGTTAAAAACTAGAGAACGAGAGACTGATGTAAACAAAAGGAAGAAAGTTGGAATCAAAGTATGACATTTGTGTCGAAAACACGTGTTTTCAAAATTGTTTTGATTAAAAATTGTTTGGTGTTTGTATTTTAGGAATTCACCGGTTGCCGGGTCAAGAGTATACAACGATAGCGCAATACATGTCCGTATATATTATTTACATGCACAGTGAGGGTTGGTTAATACAAATTTTTAGTGGTGCACTATATTCTTCATATATATTTTTTTTTACCGAGATGTGTGTCAATTGAACGTTAAGAGTGACTTGGTTTTTTCGCTCTTTACTTTATGTGTATTGTTATTGCTGTCTTAAGGTTGCCTTGAAACCTAAAAGACCTATTTTTCATTACCAACAACAGACGTAAAGCAGATGTGCTTGGATACTCAGTACTTATGACTAAATTATAAAATTTATAAGTTATGGATGTTTTAAATCGCACAAGAAGCTTAAAAAGCCTTGTTCTTAAAAACCTAGAACTTTCTGGTTTTATGCCATATTAAATATAATATTCAAAATCATGCATTTTTCATTTTACAACTCATTTTCTCTCAGTGCTTTAGTAAATCTTTTTTTTTAATCGATGTGTATGTGTGCAAGTTCGCATTACATTAATAGTCTTGTTATTCTGATCAACTTCTAACATCTACCATCAATTTGCGAAGATGTTAACATCTTCCCATAAGAAATACACAGGGCTAAAAATCAACATCCTTAAAAGATGTTCCTATCTCATTTTGTTCCATCACTGATAAAATGGCGTTGAAAATATAAATAAATATTTTAAACGAAAATGAGCGGCACACACAAGCTTTTGTTTTTACAATTAAATATAAATAAATTTAATATTTATTATTGGTGATCTTGAGCTTGGAAAAAATTAGCATTTTTAATTAAATAAAACCGGGGTATTTAAAATCAAATCATAAAAAAATTATTTTGTTTTATATTGTTTTATTATATATATTTTGGACATCTTTCTCTCAAAATATTTCATAGCGGATCTTAAAAATATAAGTATTTATAGAAATAAATGTTTATAACCAAGTGTATTGTGACCCACAAGCAGACTTATGTCCACTAAAAACGTTTCTGTATCTTCCATAATTTCAATCCATTGCATTAATAACTGAGTTTTTTCTTTCAAAGTCACAATTAGTCCAATTATTAATGCGTCCTCGAAATCAATTTTTTTAAATCTTATTTTTACTATTACAAATTATGCGTCGTTTAATTAAATGTTTTTGACAGATGAGTTGATGGTAGATGTTAAATGATTTTCTACATTTTCCATGCGTTTTGCCGAGATGTTAGTCAAAATATTACAAATCACAGGGTGTCCGCATAGGGAAGCCAATTCCGCGCTTACACATGCGTTTTGTACTGTGTGTGCTATAACAAGTTTACAATATTAAATGTTAAACATATGCCGTGCTTGTTATTTAAATTGGTTTATACGCTGAACTGCAAAAGGCAGGATTTTGAACTTGTACAGAATGCGTTCTGTTCTAATATTAAGTAAAAAATAAAATAACGGTGTTTCTAGTAAATCGTGATTTTGCCACAACAACTCAGAGTGCTATACTCGGCTATGCCGAATCTCATATATCCTTCACTATGTTTGTAAATCCAGTTTGGTAAGTAACTCCAATAAAAAAGCAAATATTAAGGTGTCAGAGAATTAAAAACTAAAAAAAGAAATTGAGTTGTCGATATTAATTTACATAAAAATGTCATGAGTTCTTAATGGGTTAATTATTTTTTTAATTTTAGTACTTCCTAAAAGATTTTTTCAAAAGCTTTTAAATGATACCCACATCAATGTCTTAAAAATTTTTTTAAGAAAAGTTTAGAAGCGCCATTTTGCGAGACATGCGCTTTTTAATTGTTGTGGTGAAGGGTATAATAAGAAATAATAACGAATAAGAGTACTATACGCTCAGCAACATTTACATATAAATCGGTATAAGAAAATCTTTCCTACTAATAAGTTTTTCTAAGCACTAAGTAAGGACTAAGAACATGTAAAGAAAACCACCCACGTGAATACAAAGGAAAGTCTTCACAAAGTGCTGATAAGTAAAGACAACTACCTGCAGGAATACAAACGAAAATTAAAGAAGGATATGGAAAAATTAGAGGCAGGCGTGGTGTTTTGCAAGCTGCTTTAAACGATATAGATTGATCTTAATGATCTTCAGTAACAAAATTTTCGAGACTCTATCTCATCTAGTGCCTTGACAAGGTTGATTTAAACACAAACACGGACAGGCCGACAGACAGACAGACATCACACAATAGACTTCACTATGCATAAAAACTCAGAATATATGTAAACACTTTATGGGATCGGAAATGGATATTGTAGAAATTGCAAACGAAATGACAAACTTATATACAACCTTTTCCACATGTGGTAAAGATTATAAAAACATAAATTTATTCAAGCTAAAGAGTTTCTGTAGAACAAAATACAAAAGAGTGGGTGGCAAATAAACATTAAACCGTTTAATTCACACATGTCTCTATTGAAAAAAAAAACCATAAAGCATTCTTAGTAACTTCTATTATTAAAATGCACCCTTCATTAAAACTTCAAAAATCCTGCTTTCTATGGGGGACGTAGTAAATCTTTGTCCACCCAGTTGCGTTTTAATTGCAACAAAATGTTCTTTTAAATTTATTTAATAAACAACTGCTTCCACCATAAAATGTTAAGGGTGGCTTTTAGATTTCTAAAGAAATACAAATTTCATATGGCGGTAAATCGATATTGTTCATATTGCACCGACTACGACGTAAACAAATTTTAATAAACTTATTTACAAAAAATACAACAAATATAATATGGTTGGTTTTATACTAAAGATTTTGCACACGAAGAATTTCGTGCCAAAGTACAATATTCGGTTTTTAATACTTGTACAACAGTTCTTTAATAACCTGACCGATACAACCTTTTTGACTTTCCTAGGACTTAATGTGATTATCATCCAAATCTATGTCCTAGATTATTTCTAACTTTTTCTTTATAGGCAACAAAAAGCAAAAATTTACGTGCAGTCAAATATCTGTTCTACATAACATTTGTTTCAATTTAAATAAGAAGCCTTAAAGGGAAATTCTATCTGATGTTTTTCTTCAAATGGCTTTCGTCTGTTTTGTTCGGTAAAGTTAGGTCTTCTTTTTAGTAATAGTTCGCTATGCAGTTTTTACGTTCAGCTTTGTAAATATACATTTTTGACACAAAGACATATTTTACTCTGGAGGATATGCAAACGATCGACCAAGTTCAGAACACCATTTCAAAATCCTTGTACAAATAAAATATTTGTTTTTACCTTCGAACAGAGAGAAAATATTTTTTGTTTATATTATATTGCTTTTAAAGTTGTCCCTAGATCAATAAAAATAAGCAAAAATATCTTGAAGAGCGTAGAACATTTCCCCTTAGAAGAACGAATCCTACCATCATCCACTCGAAACAGAGATAGGTCCAATACTAGGTCGTAGATGAAATAAAAAAGGGAAAAACCAGCATTCACGGCTGTTCCGGTTTAAATAAAAATTCAAACATGGATATTTATTTAGAAGGCAGAATGTTGTAAGTTTGTTTAGAAAAATAAATGGAATTGAAGGGGTGGTAGAGGATAAATGCAACACGCGTCTTAACCTATTTGAAGAAAATCCGATTTGAAAGAGATATGAAATGTAGATATGTCGCGATCCATAAGTTCCAACAGGCAGAATTCAATCTGTTTGGATACACAAAAGACTGTGTTCTTATTCAACATATATATATGTATATATATATATATATATATATATATATATATATATATATATATATATATATATATATATATATATATATATATTAGGATTACAATGTTGCAAAATTAATAGCTTTTTCAGGTATAGACGCCATTCTTTTGTATGGCTGACGAACTGCACATTGCGTATTTAAAAATATAAACTAATTTACCACTTTTCACTAAATAATTTAACCGTCATTAACAAAATGCGGGAAAATTTATTTTTATAAATAAAACGCTGGCCCATTTTGGTTAATATATAGTATTTCCTAAAAAACTGTTAAAGTAAAATCATTTAAGAATAGTTTGCTGCAAACTGTTTTATTGCAAAATGGTGGTTTGTTATCTAAATCATGAGCAATTTGTTGATTAAAAAATAGACACATATATGAATAGATAATTTTTATACCCTTTTTTATACAACTTTGCTTGGAGCTACTCAAAAGCAATATTTAAAGAGCAACTTTTTCGATATTTTCAGAGGAAAAGTAACTGTGATACCTCTGGAAGGAAATATGTAAGTAGCATTTATGTTATGTAACTTAGACGGTAATACAAAGATGACATTATCATATCACATAATAATATATTCAGTACTTTGTAACCGAAGAGTTAATTATCTGTGGTCAACGAATACAATGGTCATTCTAATCTTTAGCAAATAATATGACCTGCATCTATACAATACCTGGTAACTGAAGTTAAATCCTGGCTTGAAATATTATTTACGTGGCTGACAGTAAATTGTGTGAACTACAAAATAGTTTACAAAATGTTCATGTTGGTATGTGGAGTTGCAGGATAAAGTTTCCTTGAAAATTAGTTAAAATAAAAAAACTGAGCAATACAAATACCAAGGTTGTAATATTTTGATGAATAAAAAGTACAGATTTGATGACATAATAAAAGTATAATTTAAAAAATAAGCTAATTATTTTACAAGCATTTTAAAAAATAGCGTGATATTATTTTTAAATGTGCAAATCCTATAAAATTCTGTATTTGCGTACTTTTGCCTCTTCTGAGATTTTTAATAAGTTTTTTCCGAAATTACTTTAAATTACGAAGTAGTAGTAACCAAAGTTTACAAAGGCCCTAAAATTCGACCCAGGCAACGCTAGTACACCAAGCTAGATTTTTTATAATAAAAATTTATTAATAAACATTAATTTGTTGTCATACCTTTCGGTGAAGACCGTCGTCAATGGCTGTTTTTTTGTTACGATTGGCGAGCGCTTTCGATGTAAAGACATCATTTTCAAGCCGCGTTTTGATTAGTACTGGTTAGATAGTGTAAGGCGTTTGTTGTATAGATAGTGGTGGGTTCAGGTAGTTTTGTCGGTTAGGATGGTGTCTATTTAAAAATGGTATTATGCAGGTAGATTACCTGATATCTGTCATGTTTTTTGAAGGTATATAATTTTAATATTTCAGTGTTTTATTATTGAGTAGGTAAGTGTGGCCATCTGTGGGTGTTTTGCGTTTGTAAGTTTGTTTTAATAGTTTTAGTGGTGTAAAAATTGTGTAGGAGGTTGTATTTACCTGTTCGTTAATAATATCTCCGGTAAACGTTTCTGTTTTGTATATTTCCATGTTTTCAAGAATGTCCAGTCTTCGTCTTTTTTACTAGGATGTATTAACGTTATACATTCATCTATTTCCCTTGGCTCGTGTTCATGTGTGTTAAGGTGTATTGCGAAGTTAGAGTCTTCTCTTTTCCGTTTATATGATCGTATGTGTTCTGTGAAGCTTGTTTTTAATGTTCGTCCAGTTTGCCCTATTTATGTATGGTTGCAGGTGGAAGTAAGTCTGTATACTTCGCTGGTGTTAAATTCATCGTTTATTTCTGTTGATGTCTTGAGATTGTTTCGTAGAGTGTTGCTCGTCTTTAGTGCTGTCTGTAAACCTTCTTTCTGAACAAGGTTAGTTAATCTATATATTTTTGGTCCTGTGTAAGTAAAAATGTGCCGTCGTGTTGTATCGATTGTCTCCTTGTTTTCTTTCTTCTTGTTTTTAGTGTTGTATTGTCTAAGTAGTTTGGCGATAGTAGTGCAGTTGTAACCGTTATTTTTAGCTATAGCGTAGTGTCGAGTTCTTTGTTATATTTGTCTGGAGAAAGTGGGACTGTCTGTGAATCATATGCGAGTTTGAGTTGGGTGGGATGGTTTGAGGAACTGTGGATAGTTGTATCTGTTGTGGTCCGTTTTCTGTATATGTCAAAGTTTAAGAAGTCAATTCCTTGTGTTATTGTTATGTCAAGATAATGTAAGGTTCCTTCTTGCTCTTTTGCCATAGTGTATGTGATTTTGTTATGTATTGGGTTTAAATCCGTTAGAATTTCTTCTGCGTTGTCCTTTTCTTGGATGCATATTGTCGTCTACGTATCTGTAATAATGAGTTATTTTATGTTTTTCCATTATGGTTTTAACGTGTAGTTGTTCTAAATGTTGCATAAAAATCTATGTAAAAATCGCGGATGTCGGGTTTCCCATGCCGAGTCCTTCAGGTAATTTATAAAAGTTATTGTTAAATCTAAAGTAGTTTTGTTTTAGTATCGTTTTTGCAATATCCATTATTTCGTAAATATTTTGATTGTCGTATAAGTTGGAAAGTATGTTACGTAAAATGGTTGACGTTTCTTGCGTGGGTATTTATGTATATAAATCCATAATGTCGTAGGAAACAAGTCTCGTGTTTTCGGTAATTTTTATGTCCTTATGCTTATTGATAAGGTCTTGTGTATTCTGCAACATGTATATGTTCTGCAAATTTATTTTCTCTTTCAATAAAATGGTGAGATGCTTAGCCAAGTTAAAGGCAGGTGCAGGTTTGTAATTTACTATAGGTCTGATCAGTATATTTTCCTTATGAATTTTGGGTTGTGCTCTTAGTGTAGGGGGTCCTGGATTTATGTTCATGTATATGTATAATTTACCGTCAGTAAACGTTTTACAGCGTTTTAGTAGGCTGCGTATTTCCTTTTGGAATGAATCGGTTGGGTAATTTTTAAATTTCGTGCATTTTGCCTGTTGAATGAATTGTTGTGTTTTGTCTATATAATATTTTTTGTACATTATTACAATTGTGTTACCTTTGTCCGCTTTAGTAAGTAATAGATCATTATTTCGTAGCTTTGTCTTTATCTGTTTAGTAATTTTCTGTTCGCTAAGATTTGTTTTTGATGTAGTGTGTTCTTTTATTGTTTTTTCGAGTACATCGGCTATCTTGTGTCTCATGTGTTCTTGTCGATCAGTTGGTAAGTGTGTTATAGTAGCTTCGGGGTCTACAATTTGGGTTTCAATTGTTCTTTGTATTTTGTCAAAAGGTAGATTATGTTTTAGTCCCTTCTCTATTAGCCTTGTTTTATTGTCGCTGAATCGTACGGTTGTAAGGTTTTTCACACGTGGGTAAAATTCTGTTTTTGTGCGTTTGTCGGTCTGTTTTGTAAGTTTTGTAAACTTTTTTTCCATTCGCTTGTATTTGTCAGTCATTTGTTTTTGTATCCTTTCATCTAAGTAGTGTAAAAAAGAGGGAAATAAATGGTAAAGATTTTGTTAATAGGTCTGTTACTTGAATGTCGGAAATTTCTTTGTTAAGTTTATCTTTTTTTAATGTAAAGAAAGCGTATCTCAGTCTTTATCCATGTCAATTGGGCTATACGCTTTGTGTGTTGGGAAGCGTATGTTTGGGTCGTAATGTTAATTGTTATGTAACGTGATGTAATGTTGTTTTTAAGGCATTGTTTGTTGTACCGTATGTTTGCTATTGTTTTGTGCAGTTGTAGTGTCTTGTTAGTAAGTCTAATTAAAAGTACCTTAGCTTGACTAGCTTTGTTTGGTACTAAGTTAATTGGATTTATTCCGCCAGTAATTTAAAATAAATTCTTTTTTATACCAAGACCTCTTCCGAATAGAAGTAACTTCAGAAGCAAGCAATCGTGAAGGCATTAAAAAATTGCTTTTTTGGAGTTGGTCTTTCCTTAGTTATTAGTGGGATAGAACTGAGCAAAAGCTTTTTAGAAGATGAATCACCCACTTCTTCTGAGAAAACTTTATAACAGTTGCGCCACATATTTAAAACCTATGCATTGTATTTGGGTGTCTTAGGATGCCAGGGATAAAGAGTAACGTTTCGCACTATCTACGCAAGAATTGGCAAACTCATGCAAATTAATTTTGCGACCACTTTTTATCACTTTAACAATAACTTTGATTCGATAGATGAAATCAAATTCAATTTCTGTTATTTTTGCAGCTAATTCAGGCTTGGAAAAAACCTATGTTGGTGTTACTATTTATTTTGGAGGTCCCTTGTAACCTTGGTTTAAATATAGAATACTTTTTGTTTTGTAAAAATAAGTTATTTCATAGAGAAAAAAGAGATACACATGCAAAGTTACCAAATTTTGTCGTTATAATGGTACTAAAACAGTTGTCAGCACATTTTTTTATGGAAAATTTTTAAAACACTGCTGACAGATCTCTACAAATAAATATTTAAAAACAGATTTTTCTAAATTTGAATTTTAAGAAAATTATAAAAATACACGCGGACCAAGTCGTGGGCACTGCTAGTAATTAATAAGCATGTTAAGCCCTGCTGTCTTTTTTGTTTTTTTTTTTTTTTTTGTTTTGAAAGCAGAACCAGTGTAATCATAATGTTGCTTTACGAAAATTAGACAAATAAATTTGACATAAAAAGGAACAAGTGTGAGTGATTAAAAATAAAATTTGCATTTCGTGGCTATACCGATGGTGTAGTTCAAAAGCAAAAACAAATGTAAAAGACGTGTTGTAGAGAAAACAACAAAGAAATGCTCTGAGTTGTGTGTGAATTTTGTCCAACCAAATGAACATTGATTAGGTGGTTAAATAGATGATATTTACAATGTACACAACTTAAGGTAGATAGATGCGAAGAATGCTAATGAGGGATTTGGCGGTCTTGAAAATGCGGCATTTCTTCTGATTTTTCTTGTTTTCTTTTAAAAACGTCCGCATACATTTAAAAATCAATTTTTCTTTCTAAAAATTAAATTAAACAATGAGCCTAAGCCAAAAAAGTAAATTTTAATTGAGAAATAAGGAACTTAAGAAATAAAGCTTTACATTTCTTAAGGTGCGCCCTGATTAGTCAAATGCTTACCATAAAGGCGTAAGCACTATTTTTACAAGTGTTTATTCAATCTTTAATGATAATTTATAATAAATTAAATGTGATATTTTAACTTTTTTATTGAGAAGGATCTTATATTTCTTAATAAGTATTTTAAAACGAGAAAAAAATTTTTCCATAATTTATTTGACTTATCTGACTGCACCTTTAGACTGCAAGCTTCTACTCAGTATTGCGATTTTAAAGTCTACATGGTACTAGAAATCTTCAAATAATCACTGCAGCCCACAAAAAAAAAAAAAAATAATAATCTAATCCTCTAGCGCGCAACATACTGAACGATATAGTAGAACACAAGAAAAATGAAAACTGATGATCGCAGCCACGACTTTGTTTTTGTGTAGCACTTAGCCGGACCTAACTGAGTATCTCTGTTAGTTTTAAGATTTGAAAACTTGTTGTAAGTTAAATTATTTTTATTATTCGACAGATAATTTCCCATAAATTGTTCTCATTAAAACGATTTCGTCTTTTATCCATTAATTTTAATTGACATTTGAAATATATACATAACTATTTTTGTATATGATGTTCGCCTTAAAAATAAATAAATTTCGTACATAAAAACTAGTCAGGATTTTACTAATGATGTCGGCATTGCTTACAAATCCTTTACAAATGCCTGCAACGTTTCTTCAAATTTTATATTATGCAAAAATATTTGCAATTAACACTAAACCTCGTTATTGAATGTAACAAAGCAATGAAAATAATTATATTCCTTGCGTTTGTGCGTTCATATCGTAATTGGGATTTTTCATTATCATTGAAATTTTATTGGCATTGTTTAAAATAATTGTTTTTTTAATGGTAACTAAATTTAAATGAAACTATTTATTTATAATTGGAAAATATTAATTGCCTTTATAAAAAATTATTCGATGATAACAAAAGCTTCGAAAAAAACTTTGCATACAAAAAAAACCTTAAATAACTCTTGTTGATGGATAAATGCTTTTTTTGTAAATGTGTGATAGGCGTAGAACTTAATGTTTGAGACCTAAAGTCAGTAAACCGAAAACAAACATATGTTCCTATAAACATTTAAAAAACATGTGCATATTTCACTTCTGCAGATGACAGTAGCATATGCCATTCATTTTCGTTTCGCAGTAGACCAAGCGTACGGGAAATTGAGGCTATGAGAAAGCACATGGACGATACCCTTAATCGCGACCTTTTGGTAATTTCCGAATGGGGCCTGGCGAACAGGGTTCAGTTTAACGCTTATAAAACCCAGTGCTGTGTGCTTTCGCACAGACGTACTGCTGAACATGCTACGTCATCTGTAATTATGGGTGATATATGTATATATTAAGGAATCAGAAGCTCTCGATGTTCTTGGCATGAAAATTCAATGCGATGTTCGTTGGAACAAGCACATTTTTCATGTTGCAAAAGAAGCATTCAAGTGCCTAGGTTTTCTGAAAGGGTGTAAGAAATACTTCACTCCATCTAATGTCCTTACTATTTATGTCACCTTTATCAGACCGAAAATGGAATACAACTCTCATGTATGGGCCGGTGCTTCAAAGTCTATTTTGGAGTTACTCGACCGCGTACAGGAGAGAGCGAAGAAACTCATCGGTGACAGTAGGGTATCCATCTCTATTGACTCACTGGAGCATCGACGCAATGTGGGTGTGTTTTACTGTTTTATCGTTACTACAACGGAATGTGCTCTTATGAAATCAGGGAACTTGTTCCTGAAAACCATAATTTTATACGCGCAATGCGATCTGCATCAAGAGCGCATTCCTTTGTGGTCGATTGGCCAGTGAATCGCACAGCGCATTACAGAGAAAATTCGTTTTTTAGCCGAACAGTTCGTATGTGGAATAAACTCCCTGCAGAGGTCTTTCCTGCCACTTTCAATGTGCAAAGATTCAAATCAAATGTTCACAAGCACTACTCCCTCTATCCCCCATCCCAAAACCTAATTTCCTAATTCTGGCACAATGCATTGCATAAGTAGGGGTCATCCCCTGAGTGCTAGTCCTAATAAAAAAAAATGTTTGTGATAAAAACCTTTTTTAAAATATTGCTCTACCATACTTTATGGTGGTTATTTAGCGTACAAATCACGGAGTAATTAATATTAATGGTAATGCCATTGAAACCATTTAATCATTACTCAATTATATGGCTTTATTTTTTACTGATTGTCAACAAAACTTTTTTTAAAAATTAGTTTTGCTTAAAAATCATTAGCATTTTTCATCATTCAATGCTAATGAAATTGTAAATTATTTGGTCCATCCCAGATATGATATATATGTACATTTACTACATGTAATAATTGCCACCTAATAAAAGTTTTTTATGCATTCGTTCAACAAATTAAAGAAAATGAAGGAAGGTGTATCTTTAGAATAAAATGTGCGTGACTGCAAACAACTAAAAAATCATTGTCATTTAGTTGTTAATTATTATCGATACCAAGTTTATTTTGCTTTGGATATTGTTTTTTTATTTTTTATTTACAACTATTTCAATTCAAACAATTATACAATACAACAATATATAATAAACACAAATAAATTACAAAATTATCAATTATATAAGAAGACGATAATTTTACGTTTAATGATATTTGCATAAAGGCAGAATAATAAAAACAAATTTGTAGAGATTCAATGAAATTGTTGTGAATCATATATGTAGGATCCCAAGCTACAGATGCGTATCCAATGACAGGACTCACGAGGGACACATAAAGTTGCTAAAACCCAGAATACATCGTGCCTTATTTACAGTTATGGAAATATGCTTATTAAAGTTCAACTTAGTGTCTAACAAAACTCCGAGATCTAATATTGTTATAACATTTTTAAGCTGATAGTTTCTTAAATAATAATTTACATTTATATGGTTTCCTCTATAGAAAGACATATATTTACATTTTTGCAAGTTCAACTCCATCAAATTTAAATGACTGAAATGAGTGCAGGTCTTTTCGAAGTAGACTATGATCAGCATATGTTTAAAAACTAAGGAACATTTTTACATCATCTGCATACAACAAAACGTTTGAGAATTTAATGACGTTGGGTAGATCATTGATAAAAAAAAAGCAAACAGCAATGGTCCTAGATGACTGCCTTGTGGGACTCCAAATAAAAAATCTATGGATTAATATGTGACGTTTCTAAAACAGACACATAGTTTTCGACATACTTAATAAGACTCAGTCCATTAAAGAGAGTTATATTAAAACCCCATTGAGTTAAGTTTTACAAAGAGCAGTTTGTATTTTACCATGTCGAACGCCTTACTAAAAACATGTAAACTATGCCAGTTTGTTTACTTTGCACATAAACCCGGTTAATAATGGTTGTTAGTTGTAAAAAATTTGTTGTAGTAGAGCGATCTTCTCGAAAGCCAATACTGTAGATACAATACATAATGAGAAATGTATAATTTTTTCATAAAATTTTGGAACAATACTTAGTTAAGCAATCCCCCTAATATTTAACAATATCAGACTTAGCACTAGATTTATATAACGAAATAATAAACGACTTTTTTTCAGATATTAAGATTTTATCCACATTTTATTGAGGGGTTAAACATGGAGTCAATGATACAGCAATAACTTCAGCAAAGTTTATCAACATACAGCTGGGAATGTTTTTAAGACTATTTCTGTAGGAAAATTTAATTTTTTTAGTTTACATATATAAAACTGTAGAAATATCAAAGAAAAGTATTAATATAATTTGATAAGCTGATTTAGAACATGAAGGACTAATGAAACCATTATAATCTTCATCAGAATACTTTTGCTAAAGTCTTCACAAGATTAACTGCCCTGGAACTTCATGACTGTAAGAAATGGTGTTACCTTCTTTTGGAGTTTACAAAATTGTAACGGTTTAGGATTATTTTTGAAATCATTCCTCATTTCACGAAGGTAATTAGCAGTTACATATTTGATATAATCAATAAGTCTACCAGTTTTTTGATCATTTTTATACAGCTTTTTTTACTGAAGACAGACCTTTTGTTGAACAAGGAGGACCACCAAGTTTACCAAAAGGTTGTTAAGGGGTACATAATTCAATAAGTGTATTATTTTCAGTATAAAAATATTCTACTTTTTCATCCAAAGCAATACTTGAGGGTAAAAATAATTCATCCCAGTTTATATTATTCAAAAGGCTATTAAGAAGATGAAAGTTTATATTTTTCAAAACCGGTACCTTATCCTTTACCTCATTAGGTTGCAAATTGCATGTAAATTTAATTCTATTATAGTGTGATATCGATCTTCCCGAGTAGTAAAATTCAAAACAGAGTTGAGAAATTCTGCATATGTTAAATTATTTGTTGACGTAGTTGGCGTAAGTAATCTATCATCGGGTAAGAAATTCCATCAACTAAGGGCAAGTTCAAGTCACCAACTGATATAACCAAATTATTCTGTTTGGTATTCCGACAAACAGATTCAATTGCATTAGCATATTGAATATATACTGAGTGAGGTGATGACGGAGGAATATAGAAGCAAATAATGTATATATTTTTTAGTTTTAATTTTATTGTCACTCCAGTTAATTCAATATTAGAAGGGGAATCATAAATTAATGTTTCAGATGGAAAAATATTTGAGACAGCTATAAGGACGCCACCAGAATTCATTATTTTCGCAATCACGTCACGTTATCTCAGAGTTTGGTACGTTATCAGTAAGCCAAGTTTCGGTAAAAATTATAGTTTATTGAAACTACCAACAAATAGAGAAGAAAACTTAGCGTTCAATCCCCATATATTTTGACAAAACAAAGACACTGTCTCCCCAGTAGCAGCAGTTAGTTTTTTGAGAAGTTTCTTTTACGTGATGGAAGACGAAGAGATATATTACGATTTTCTTTATAAATAAACTCAGGCTTAAATGTATTTATAGGCCAGAAGTCATGAATTTTATTGAAAATATTTATAAGGAACAATAATTTTAAAAGCTGCTATTTCTCATGGTTGAGAATAACTGAATTTAAACGTTGGTATTTCAGCATTTGATCCTATTTTGGATTTTATGAAAAATTCAACATCTGCAACAGCTGTGTTAAAGGCTAAGCGTGAAGAAAAGATAGCCGTTTTGGGCGGAATAGCTCTTAACGTATTATGTACTACTTGGCAGTTTACAGATGATTGTACAAAAGGGATTGATACACTAGGCATCTCCATTTTGAGTAACATCAAGCAGGATTCAGGCAGCTTTGTTATTATTTAGATTTGTTGAAAGTTCATTATTAACAACTAAGGCCAGAGCAATATCAGCATTTGAAGTATACGGGGTATAATTAGTCAAAGAAACAGGTATATTCCGAGCAGAAGTCATTAAAACCGAATTTACTGTTGATTTGACATCATGGTGTTGTTGTGTTTCACATCTTTCAAGGCTTTTTCTTTAATATTGTTTTCAAAGTAAAAAATAATACACAAGGAATCAGTAGTAATCACCGATTATTTCTCGTTGCATGTAAAGAATTAAACCTTAAGTAAAAACACTTAGGATGCAAGCTCTGTCTATCTCATTCCTGCTTCGCTCCTGGAGAAAAATGATTATGTTTAGGTAAATGTGCCATGTTTTGAATTTTAACAGTAGTTGAGAACACCTTGTCAGTAAGTCCCTGTTTCCAATGTTATACGTGCAAATGTTCTAAGGTGCGAAAGTTATTAAATTAAACTATTGAAAATTATTATAAATATCTACTTTTTTCCGTCAAAATATACTACATATGTATGCACTCATGAAGTAAGTTTGTATTTATATGTATGTATGTATATATCACACTTCATATCTGCATATGTTTTAATACATTGTGTATGTAAATTTTTATGTACATACAAACATATTTACGCCTGTATTTGAATCTGTAGGTTCATTTTTAGCACTCATGTTCACGCACACATATTTATGTTTCTCTTTGTGCAGACCGACCAGACAAATTTCTAAACATTTTAAATTTAAATTTATTACATAAAAAATTCGTGTTTATTTCTGTAGCCAGACAGATATTTTCGTCATCAAAAATACCTATCTTCTGAAACATTTCATACATTTTGTTCATACTTTTTATTTATTTACTTTTTAAACACTTTTACTTACGCCCAAACTTTGCAGCGATGGAAAGCGTTTTTTTAATGGATTTAGCATTTAAATTTAAACAGAATATTTTAAATATTTTTGTTGTCTTCAAAAAACTTTTATTTTTAATGTAAGTTTTTTTTCCTTTTTCACTTTAACAAACAAATGCTATTATTTTAGCTTTGGTTTCTATTAAATGTACACCAGTCGATTTCAGTTGATCTTTAATATTAAATTCTAAAATCAACCAGACAAATTTATTTTCTGAACAGCAATAAATTCGTCAGATTATAATGTTTTCTCTTAAGTTTTGTTTATTTGAGCGTTCAGAAAGAACAACAAATTCTCTTCAATTCTTAGCTATTGGTTACACAAACATTATGTTAATTTTGTTTTGCTATTTATGAGGAATTATGGCAAAGAGAGTAATATTTTATATATAATTTTTTAAAGAAGTCTGATTTGTAAGTTTTAATGTCTCTAAGGAAAATAACAAACTTTTAATAGAAATTTTTAATTAAAGCTTTTCTGTAATATATGGGTGGTAAAATTTTAATTTCCTAAATAAGAAAGGGGAATTATTAATAGGTGGCCGCACCGCTGCAAAAACATAACTAACCTTTGTTACAGAGCATCACGTCAATCCCAAAAATAGCTAAATACACAAAAGCAAGTTGAAATTAATTTGTTGAACATAAACGCAAATAAGTTATGCCATTACTAGCACCTGCATATAAATGAATTTGCCTTCGTAATTTAATTTGAAGCCAATGATAGCAGGGACAGTTGGCAAAGTTTATTTTCATATTTATGTTTAACGACTAAAAAAATTGTTTTTTTTTTACTTCTCCAGTTAAAAGTATATTCATAATTATTTTTTCATCATTTTCTCTCGTTCCGTCTTATAAAATAGAATTTTTAGCATAACTACCGGATAAAAACAATATTCAAACTCCAAAATCTGTGCCTTTAATAAATTATATTATCAAAACTAAGGAAAAATGCAAAAATTTACTTTAGTAGTTATAGTTATGCAGCCTCACCGAAAGCAGCAAGTTAACTAAGCGACCATCATTGTGATGCCAAAGAAACTTAATCTTAAGAAAGTGGTTAGCGACGCATACGAGATGAACCTAGTCCTAAAACAAAATTTTGCACAAGTATTTAAGCCGTCAATTTTGTTATGCTAATCAGTCGCAGAGAAATTATTTTATAAATTGTGCAAGCGTAATCATATACCATCTACTTACGATGTCCTTTAGCGGCCTTTTTGGGTAATGTTAGAAATTGAACCAAAGGTATATAGAGTAAGTTTCCTCTGTGAGCTAATTCCGTGAAAATCTAGGCTTTCTCCGTTCACATTTGTCGACTTCCTCGTTTCCCTAATTACCATAGGAATTCAGGCGATATAACGTCAAAGTTGTTGATTGAGTGCAGGAAGCCACTTGCCTTGACTCCACAATTTCTCTAATATCCCTCATTTTCCTCAAAACCTAAATAAAGCAATAATTTTTTCTCCCTCTTAAAATGTGTCGAACTATGAAAATGCCTGTATACACCCTTGTCCATCTTATACCTGTCCAATAATACTGAATTTGCGCTGTTCCGTATTATGGAATTTTCTTCAAGCGATAACTGCTCTTGGTATTTCAGCAATCAATGGTACACAAAGTCTATGTCTACCTGCTTCTTCAAAATCAGATCACGTTATAAAGAAGACAGCCCATCAAGTATAATAAATATTTTTTTTTAATGAAGGCAGCAAGAATTTTATCGGGTAGTTCTGCAACCCGTTTAAATATTTCGGTGAAGAACCACAGGATTTTAAGATAATGTTGAGTTTTAATTTTTTGTACTTGTCCTTACAGCAGACATAGCTGTACATACTCTGTGAAAATTTTAAAAAGATAATGCCATGTCAAAATCACGGCGTCTGTGAAAACACCCTTTAAGTTTTGAATTTATTGTTTACAATCACTTATTTTTAAAGCCTTCATATTAGTACATGCTTTGTGTAAATAAAACGTTTAAAAAACTAAAGCCGTAAAACTTAAAATTAAATCACTTTATATTTTACTTTTATTTCAAATTCTTAGTACTTGTTCTTGTAGCAGACATTAAAGTACTAAAACTTAAGCGCCTGCCTATTCAACCATTTGTAAAAATTCTAAGAGTCTACATGTTACGGTTCCAGAGATATAGGACTGTGACAGAAATTGTAGCGAAAACACTTTGTGCACGAAACCCTGTCGTATAATAATTGTTTCCCTTTTTTAATCGCTTACATTGAAACTCTATTGGGATTTACATGCAATGCAGTTTTGACAATTTTTAATCACAGGCCAAAAACATCAACTTTCACAATTTTTTGTAAAAATTAATAATGAATAAAGTAAAATGAAGCAATGGAAAACATTCGAGAAAATGTGTGAAAAAGCAATGTGCCACAAAAGAATTTTAAGTATCCACAAAAGGTGCTAACTTAATGCGTAAAATAATTACCAATATTTTCGACTTTACGATGTATGTAATTAAAGCCTCTTTTCTTAATTAATTTTCTTATTTAATTTATTTGTTAGATGGAACTCCAAAGAAAAACCATTAAAGCCTGATTCAAGATATTCTTAAGTTAACAAAAAATATATATTTCAGGGAAAAACCAGTTTTAAAGGAAAAGGAGAATAACCTTCTCTACGAGAACCGCAGCTTTCCAAGGTAATGAACTCCATTTTTAACTTTTTTATATATTTTTAATTAATTACTGTCATACTCGTATTCATAAAATATAAAATGCTTTTTATGACAAATTTTCCATACAAATTTGTCCTAAAATATATTTCAAATTTATTTTGATATTTTATGAATATGGGAGGTAAGTATTTATTTTTTATATTTGAACAATTAATTCACTGATTTCTGTTAAAGTTCCTTTTATTTTGTTTTCTAGACAATAAGATACTAATTTAAATCAATATACCAAATGAATTTGTGCCTTTATTTATTGTTGTTTATAAAAACTATTTTTTTATTATATAAAATATTTTAATCTAAATATTGTGTTTTAATTAAAAGCTTAATTTAGTTATGATTAGCAATATTTGCATTAAAATCACTTCTTAAATCTGCAATTTATCCCTGTGTTTAATTCTGTTTTTTATTGTATCTTAACTCAGCATACAATGAAACGTAATTTAACTATTAAAAAATAGATTCTCATCACAGAAACTTTTCAACATTTACAAAGCTCAAAAAAGTAGTATACGAGTAATGCTATTAAAAACCAACAATATGCTTTGTAAAATTCATAGGTTTTTAGCCGAATTTTCACCGCTTCATTAGTAGTAGATAATGTGGTTTGATTGCATCTTTTTATTCACTTATTTTACTGGGGAATTTCATGAAATATTTATATTTGAAGGAATCAAGCGCAATTAATGTAACATATGTAAATTAAAAACCACTAACAATCCGACAATTTGGCGTTTTAATCTTCCCATATCAGAAATAAGATCTGTCTTATATCGCAAAAGTATATTCTTACAAATAAAATTTTATCAAAATCGTAACAGCGTACTTATTGGGAAAAGAAGTGCCTGTAGAATCCTGAATTTAATTTTTTATCCGACCTTTATTTTTTTTAACAACAGCTGTTCTCAAAATACGAATAGAATTTAAGTTTAAATAGTTAACGTCTAAGAATAAAAAGTTACACGCCTGAAAATAGAAACCCCTTTTCATTTAAAAAAGACCTTTATTAACGTGAAAAAGAAAATCTGGCCAATGAAGTAGAGAGAACTGTTTTTCAATTTAATAAAAAACTAAAAAAACGTGAAATTACTGCCGGTTTCTGTACATGCAAATATTTATATTGAATTTTGTATATTTTGTTTTTGTTTTCAATATAAATATACGAAAGAAATGTTCGTTCGCATTTAGCGAAGCCGACAGTTATTTTCCATTTTGAAAAACGTACAATTTTTAAAGTCCTTTTTCCCATGAAATAAACAACTAAAAGAAAAAGTTTAGTTTTTATTTAAAATATTTGTAGTTTCGAGTGTTTAAACTATATTCGTTTAATTATATTTTCTGAATTCATTTAGAAATTACATGACGAAATTAAGTCTTTGCAAAAGTACGAATTAATGCAAAATTTTTCAACTGTGGCTAAATAGTGAGTAAGTTCAAGTAAGTACATTATGGTCCTCGAAAAGTCTTCTTAGATTACTTTAACAATTTGAAGGGCATTTGTTCAACTTCGGCAGTAATTTAATTTTGTTTATGCACATTCTAATTGGACCCTAACATTACGTTTTACCTTCTTTGTTACTGATATACAAAGATTTCAAATCTTATTTTCGTTACAATACAAAAGTTATCTTACTACTCAGTCATAAAAACCAATTTTCTCTATGCTTACTTGCAATAGCAACAAGTAAGAATTCTATATTCGGTTATGACAAATCTTTTATACCCTTCACCATGTATATAAATCTAGTTTAGTGAAGGAACTATAATAAAAAATTAAGGTGACAGAGAATTAAAAAAAAATCTTACAAAAAATTGTCATCGGCTTTTGTGCTAACCAATTTTCCAAAAATTTTAGAATTTTCTGAAATATCTCTTCAAAAGCTTTTAAATGATACCCATATTGATATCTTTAAAGATAAGACGCACAATCGCACTTTTCTATAAAAAGTACAGACGCCCATGACTCGGAAAATACGGGCGAGCGCAAATTTTTTCACTTGATGCTTTTCTTCTTACTTGTTAATTCTCTATCGCCCCATGTTTTTTAAGAACAAAAAAGTTATATAATTAAATCTGTTTTAAAGATCAGGCAAAATCTACATTATATTTTTTGTAAAAAAGTCACTGGCAACGCTGTTTGCTACAGACATCACACTTATAAAAATGTTTACATAATTTTTTTTTTTTTTAATTAGGACCAGCACTCAGGGGATGACCCCTACTTACGCAGTGCATTGTGCCAGAACTAGGAAATTAGGTTGTGGGGTAGGGGATAGAGGTAGTAGTGCTTGCGAACATTTTATTTGAATCTTTGCACATTGAAAGTGGCAGGAAAGACCTCTGCAGGGAGTTTATTCCACATACGAACTGTTCGGCTAAAAAACGAATTTTCTCTGTAATGCGCTGTGCGATTCACTGGCCAACCGACCACAAAGGAATGCGCTCTTGATGCAGATCGCGTTGCGCGTATGAAATTACGGTTTTCAGGAAGAAGTTCCCTGATTTCATAAGAGCACATTCCGTTGTAGTACCGATAAAACAGTAAAACACACCCCAAATTGTGCCGATGCTCCAGTGAGTCAATAGAGCTGAATACCCTACTGTCACCAATAAGTTTCTTCGCTCTCTCCTGCACGCGGTCGAGTAACTCTAAAATAGACTTTGAAGCACCGGCCCATACATAAGAGTTGTATTCCATTTTCGGTGACATAAATAGTAAGGAGTTCAGATGGAGTGAAGTATTTCTTACACCGTTTTAGAAAACCTAGGCACTTGAATGCTTCTTTTGCAACATGAAAAATGTGCTTGTTCCAACGAACATCGCATTGAATTATCATGCCAAGAACATCGAGAGCTTCTGATTTCTTAATATATATATATCACCCATAATTACAGATGACCTAGCATGTTCAGCAGTACGCCTGTGCGAAAGCACACAGCGCTGGGTTTTATAAGCGTTAAACTGAATCCTGTTCGCCAAGCCCCATTTGAAAATTACTAAAAGGTCGCGATTAAGGGTATCGTCCATTTGCTTTCTCATAGCCTCGATTTCCCGAAGGCTTGGTCTACTGCGAAACGAAAATTAATGGCATATGCTACTGTCATCTGCAAAAGAATAGATAGGGTTGGAAGTCTGACGTAGCAGGTCATTAAGAAAAATAGAAAATAGGGTAGGGAAAAGGAGGGAACCTTGCGGTACCCCTGAATTTACCTTGAACTCGTTTGATAAGATCCCATCTATAATAACTCGTATGGTGCGATCCCTGAGAAAGCTCGATATAAGTCGAGTGAAGCTATTACCGATACCAAAAGCAATAAGTTTTGATATGAGTGCACCATGCCACACTCTATCAAACGCCTTGGAAATATCTAAATGAATGGTGAATGGATTGAAACCATTTTTCGGAAAGGAAGGCTAATAAGTCACCCGAAATGCGTGCCCTACGGAAGCCGTACTGCCGGTCACTAAGTAAGCTGTTGGACTCCATTAAGAATGTCATAGAAACTTTGTTATATGCAGTGATTGATATTTTTATCGTCAGTGATTGTAATTTGATGGATCAAATGATGGTCACTGCTCTTGTAGTGATGTGTGCTAAAAAAGTATGATAGTGTGGACTTAAAGTATATGTGTGTGACAGACCTGTACGATTCTGTATGATTTTATAATCTCTTGAAATAATTCATAAAACTTTTTTCTCTATGCAATCAGTATTGATTGTTTTAAGAGGAGAAGAGAAAAAGTAAGAAAATATTAAAACTATGTGTTTTTTACATCTTTTTTAATCATAGTGTGGCAGACGCGACGCCATTTTGAAACGATTTTTAAAGTAGAACGAATTCTGTCAGATTTTTGTGTAAGTCGTACGATTGCATATTATAGTTATCCTGGCCTATAATGGCGAACGTGGTTGCTCAGCCAAATATATCAACACTCATGGCACCAACTCATCGATACATGAACATAAGCAATCTTCAATATTCAAGTTCATGTGCGCCATAAGTTTTGCTAACATTTTTAAGGTGCCTTTAGATTATATGTTGTTACGAGTACCACATGCCTTTTCTTTATGGATGAATTGTTTTTATAAACGCGGCCATTTTTGCATATGAGTTACATAACAAACTTAAGAATCTGTTATTTTTATTGTTGATCGTTCATTTATTTGTTTATTAAAAACACTATTTTTTTATTTTACTGTAACTTTTTTAAACGGTTTTTGTATATGCTAATTAGAATATCGTTTCCTTGAAGTGTCAGAATAAAACTTACGGGAAAATAGACTGTTTTAAACTCCAGAATTAAAAAGTACCAAAAATGCAACCGTGCAAAGGAATCACATTTTGATGTTGAGGATCAGGAGGAAGCACAAGGGCTTAAATTTGACAAAAGCTTATTTAATGCGCTGTTGACGATTAGATCAACGTCAATTAAAAGCGAACGTATTTTTTTAATTTCTTAACAAAATTAGAAACCGCTTGTCGGTTAAATCGATTAACTGTTCCCTAATATTAAAGTATTAGTTTATTAAAAAGACTAAAACTTAATTTTATCGAGTGTCATATATTTTCATTTTTATTTTTTAATAATTATTGAACGTTTTGAAATAGTGTGTGCCAAAAATTTTGTATTTTATAAATATTCTCTAAACGTTCAAGCTAAATATTCACACAATAGCATTGTTACAATATTATTCCGAATATTTTCACTAATGTTTATTAGAAAATAATATTTTTCTTCTACTTACAGTTTAATGTATTACGAGTAATCAAATGTGAAAAAATTAATCATATAAACAAATCAAGTCTTAAATTTGTTTGTGTGTAGTAAACACATTGCAGTAATGTTCCAGCGCAGCAATATTAATATATTTAAAAAAAGGTCAGAAATTCGGAAACTGTAATGTTTATTCACTTATCTTTTAAATAACTGTAAAACGAATTCAAACACAGAAATTAAAAATCTTTAGTTTTGAAAACTAAAAATTTGTGTTGCATGAAAAATGTTTCAATGAAAAGCGTAAGAGTTGAATTGAATTGATTTTTTATAACCGTTGAAAGAAATCCTACACTTTATATTAAAAAAAGTGGCTTCTTTTAGTTTCTTTTAACCTAGAAACATAAAACATGTTTGTCACGTCCATTGGCGAGACATAACCATAACTCAAATCATGTATGAAGAATTTGCTATGTGACACGTAGCATTTATAATTCTTAGTACTTGCCTTTAGAATCAATAGGTAATGGTTGTTCCTTTGAGGAAGAAAATTATATTCGAAGTTTCGGCTTTGACATTTGTTGTAGTTAAATACATATATCCAGTAAATACTGTGCATTGTGTATGAGAGCTACAACTTATAGCTTAATGTGTCACTTTGACACTTGCAACATGTTATTACTTGTATTTGGATTTCATTACATGAACTGTCAATAAACATTTTTCTCTTCCGTTTTTAACAATTAATCAAGTAAGACGTGTTTTCTTTTATACGGTTTTTCTATCCACCAACATCAGGTTATGGGCCGCATGTTTTAAGAAAAAATCGATATTAAAATAATAAACAGCCTTACGATTATTTCGAGATATCATTTTTTTTTTAAGCAAATTTTTCTCTCGAAATGGGTCAGGATAAAATTGAAAAATTGAAAGGGCGAGAAAACTATGATACATGGAGATTTGCAGCAAAGTCCTATCTTGTGCTAAAGGGTTACTGGCCGTGCATTGAAGGTTCGGAGGGGGACTCCACAAAAAATTTGCACGCAATTTCTGCTCTTGGACTGTTGATTGAACCATCTAACTACTCATATGTCCAAAATTGTACATTGGCTAAAGATGCATGGAATGCATTGGAAGCTGCATTTGAGGATAATGGCGTTTTACGTCGCATGGACTTGCTAAAATATCTTATGCGATTGGAGTTGACAGATTGCTCTTCAATGGAAGACTATGTTAATAAGATGGCATGTACTCAACAGAAACTAGAAAAGTCGGGTACTAAGATTCCAGACGATATTGTGGCTCAGATAATGCTTAGTGGTTTACCAGATGAATATCGTCCGATGGTAATGGCACTCGCAAATAGTGGAAGGGCATTGACAACTGACCTGGTTCGTACGAATCTCCTCCAAGAAATTAAGCACGAAGGCTTAAATGGTGACGGAATGGCGTTGACATCTAAAAAGGCGAAGAAGAAACCGAGCTCGAAGGTAAAAAATAAGTCTTCAAATGTTTGCTTTGAATGTGGTGAAAAAGGGCATTATGCCAACAAATGTCCATCAAAGACTAAAAAAAAGACAGACTCAAATAATTTATTGCTGGCCTCAACAGGATTCATTGCTAGCTCTCAGTGTGCATCAGATTGGCTAATTGATTCTGGGGCTACGTCTCATATTACAATGGATTCTGGATGCTTTTACGAGCAGCGTGAGCCAAAGTTCAAACACATTGTTGTCGGAAATAACGCACGGATGAATGTGGATAGTGCTGGGGATATTCGTGTAAAAGTACAAGCAAATACAAACACACATGATTTGACCATGAAGGATGTTCTTTGTATACCAAACATCTGTGCAAATTTAATGTCGGTAAGTCAAATGGCCAAGCATGGAAAAACTATTGTGTTCAACAACCAAAATTGCCGTATATTTGATGAAAACTCCAACCTGCTTGCAATTGCACCACTTATGGACGATTTGTATCGACTGAGCAGCGAAACTGCCAAATTGGCATTGCCGGCAACTGCTTTATCGACGACAGCTGATCATATGTTATTGCATCGGCGTATGGGACACCCGTGTGTCAATAATATGAAACGTATTAAATCCTCTGTTGTTGGGTTTAATTTACCAAGTGGAAAACTGGACAAATGCACCGTCTGCCTACAAGGAAAACAAACACGAGCTTCGTTTAAAGAAAGTGGAGAGCGAGCTACGGAAATTCTTCAACTAGTGCACACGGATGTTTGTGGCCCCATATCAACAAAATCTCTCGGAGGAGCCAGGTATTTACTGTCATTTGTTGATGATTTCAGTCGTAAAGTTTTCGTATACCCCCTTAAACGAAAAAATGAGGCTTACGAAATTTTCTTACATTTTAAGAATTTTGTTGAAAATCAGCAAAAACAAACTATAAAGATACTGAGATCTGACAACGGGAAGGAATTTTGCAACAAAAATTTTAAAGCAATTACCGCCAGACATGGTATTTTGCATCAATTAACCGCCCCATATTCTCCAGAACAGAACGGCGTTGCCGAACGCATGAACCGGACTATCATTGAAAAGGTACGTTGCATGCTATTTGATGCGAACCTTGGTAAGCAATACTGGGCAGAAGCAGCATCAACAGCGGCATTTTTGATTAATCGGACTCCATGCAGAAACATGACCGATACTACACCAGAAGAAATTTGGTCTAAAGTGAAACCAGATTTGTCCGCACTACGTGTTTTTGGATGCAAGGCAATGGTGCATGTTCCAAAGGAGAATCGCCGGAAGCTTGACTCCAAATCAGTAGAATGCATTTTTCTAGGTTACTGCGAACAATCGAAGGCGTATAAATTGTACAACCCTAGAACTAGACAAACGATTGTAAGTCGTAATGTGTTTTTCTTCGAAAATGTCAAACAAAAAACCAATGAAACCCATGATGTCACAACATTCCCTTCGCAAATACCAAAAATATCAAACCGGCAAGATGAAAACTTGATTTCTAGTAGCAATGACTCCAGCAGTGATGATTCCAGCGACGACGATGATGGCGACTTCGACGGTAAAATGTCTGCACACACTGACGATTACAATCACTTCAAAGGTCAGGGCTGTACAACAGAATTGGACAAAACGCAGTGCGAAAACAACACACACCGTGAACAACAAAATGATGCCGAATTCAGTGAGGGTAATGATAACGTTCTTGATTGGAATTCCCCAAACGATTCATGTGACCACGAGGATCTGGAAGTCAAAATTAGTGAAATTTCAACGGTATGTATATCCGACGACGAAGAAAATCCAAGACGTGAATCAGATGTGACACCCCTTGGCTTACTGGCAGCAACGTCAGACGTAAGTGAGCCAAAATCTGTTCGAGAAGCATTGAATGGCGCTAACAGTAGTGACTGGACCAACGCCATGCTAGATGAATATAATGCCTTGATGGAAAATGGTACGTGGGAATTGACAGATTTACCTCCAGGGAGAAAAGCCATTGACAGCAAATGGGTATTTAAGGTAAAGAGAAATGCAGAGGGCGATATTGATCGTTTCAAAGCACGACTTGTCGTAAAGGGTTATTCACAGATGAGGGGCATAGATTACGATGAAACGTACTCACCCGTCGTACGATATTCCTCTGTCCGTTTTCTACTCGCAATGGCGGTGAAACTTGACCTGGTGGTGCACCAAATGGACGCTGTTACAGCTTTTTTGCAAGGTGAGTTGCAAGAGGAACTTTATGTTAGGCAACCACAATGTTTTGATGACAAAACTGGCAGAGTATGTCGGCTCCGTAAATCATTATACGGATTGAAACAGTCGAGCAGAGTATGGAATCTAAAGTTGAATTCTGTACTAACTCAACAGCTTAGTTTTAAAAGATCAGCGGTTGATCAGTGCATCTACTACAAACATTCGGCGCATAATATACTTATTTTGACAGTATACGTAGATGACATATTAATATTTGGAAGCAACAGCACGATGATCACCAAACTAAAGAAAGACTTATCTAGTAAATTCAAGATGAAAGACATGGGCGTTGCAATTTCCGTGCTTGGCATGCACATTGTAAGAAACAATGATAAGTCCATTTCCATAGATCAAAAGCAGTACTTGGTGTCAATCCTGGAACGATTCAACATGGGCGACAGTAATCCAGCGAATACTCCACTCGATCCGAATCAGCGGTTATCAAAAGACATGTGTCCAAAAAATGACGAGGAGCGACAGGAAATGGGTTCAGTTCCATATCAGGAAGCGATTGGCTGCATTATGTATGCTGCACAAATTAGCCGACCAGACATTGCATATGCAGTAAGCGTACTTAGTCGTTACAATACAAACCACGGAAAATCACACTGGTCTGCAGTTAAAAGAGTTCTTCGGTACCTGAAGGGCACCATTGATTTAAAACTTACGTATCGAAAGGACACCAAAGGACAAGTTGTTGGCTATTGTGATGCAGATTGGGCTGGCGACCAAGACGAGCGACGTTCAACAACTGGGTACGTATTTCAACTGCAGGGTGCAGCAATTTCATGGGCTACGCGAAGACAACCGACGATTGCACTTTCATCGACAGAAGCGGAATTCATGTCTATGGTGGCGGCCATACAAGAAGCACTATGGCTCAAGCGATTTGAATGCGAAATTTTTCCAATGGCACCAAAATCGATGGAACTTTATTGTGACAACAAAGGAGCTATTCAATTGGCTATGAATAGTAACTACCAGGCACGAACAAAACACATAGATGTGAAGAATTACTTTATACGGGAGAAGCTGGCTGAAGGCACCATCAAATTAAGCTACCGAAGTACAGATGAAATGGTTGCAGACATCATGACGAAACCCGTAAACCATTCGAAGTTATCCCATTTTATATCGCATTATGGTTTGAACTAATTATCTCTTAAAAATAACATTTTTTTAATTTCATATATATATATATGGATTATTTTGGTATGTAAACATATAATAATTTCATTTTTTTATATATTATAAAGTTGGAGCTCTAGTGAGGGTGTTGTAGTTAAATACATATATCCAGTAAATACTGTGCATTGTATATGAGAGCTACAACTTATAGCTTAATGTGTCACTTTGACACTTGCAACATGTTATTACTTGTATTTGGATTTCATTACATGAACTGTCAATAAACATTTTTCTCTTCCGTTTTTAACAATTAATCAAGTAAGACGTGTTTTCTTTTATACGGTTTTTCTATCCACCAACATCAACATTAAAACACATGGTTTTAGAACTAAAAGGTTTATAGCGACAAATGTTTTTTTTAATATGACAATTTATTCCAAATATATGGTTCAATAAAACAAATGTTTGTACATATCAAGAAGACGACGGATCAAGACCATATGAAGACTGAGCAGAATTGGTGTCATTTTTAGATTTATTATCTACGAGAAGTGCTTGTGTAAAGTCTTTTTTTTTACAACAAATGCAAATAAGCAACAAAAAGAGAATTATAAAACAAAAATATTTACCCTTTTAAACTCTGAAGTTATTTACCAACAAATTGATTTAAACAATAATGATGATATTGAAATTTGTAATGTCTGATTGTTTATGTTCAAACACAAAAATTAGAGTGCAAGTTGTAAAGGATTGCGTCATTTTTGCAAAAAAAACACCCCAAAATCTTACTTCACCCAAATAGATACACACAAGACATCACCATTAAAGACGCAAAAAACAACAACAAAATGGAATTGGAAAAAGGGCCACAGCAAAAAAGGCTATTTTTATACATAGTTTACATCATCAATGGAAATTATGCAGACGACGCAAATTAATTAAAAGATGAAGAGTGGATTTAAAATTGTTTATAGACTCTTTATAATGGAAATGGATATTACCGAACTTTGATGACCAGTTGGGCAGTGTTCATGTTTGCCAATACCAGCATGCTTTCCTTGGCCATGGTGATGATGCTGCTGGTTTTGCTTATTATGATGTGTTAAATGGCCTCCTGTGGCTGGCGGAGATGAGACCTGTGATGGCGGACTTTGCTGGTGAGAATGATGTGTCATCGTCTGGTGTTGATGATGGTGATGGTGTTGATGGTGTTGATGGTTATGAGCTGTGGGTGGTGTTGGCATATTATGTCCACTATGTGGCAAGTGTGATGTATGTTGAAGGCCCACTTGATGGGCATGATGATGTGGTACATGACCCTGGGAAGCCTCTAATAAAGTTGGTTGTATATGCGTTACAAACTGTGCCATTTCGTTAAATCTTTGGCAAATGTTTTTCTAATAAATTTTTATATATTTATATTTTTGAATTTTAATAACATTTTTTTTTTCTTACGCAGAAATATTAAATGCACTTTTATTTTTATAAGACTTGCAACACAATTTTATTAAATTATTTTTTTAAACTTTAATATATGCATATTCATAAAAATATTTCAACATTTTTCCAATTCTTCAATAAACATAAATAAAATAAGTATTTTCTCAAATTTTATTTAGTTTGTATTCCTTTTGTATAGAACAGAATGTGTATAAGTATTAAATTGCTGGTAATATTTGTTGGTATACTAAAAATGCAAAAAAAAACATTGAAAATTTTCAAGTGAAAATATATTTTAAACAATCGCTCGATGCGCTTTCAATTTTTTTATTTTTCCCGGGAAACAACCTTTCTGCAGAAACAATGTCAAATAACTGATAGCAGTTTTCCCAGTTATAAAGTTTTTGCCAGTTCTGTTAACGTTACATCTACTGCTGGTTACACATTAATGCTTTTAACTTGTGTACCAACAGCTCTGCTTTGAAACTTCTACTTCCGCCCCAAAACAGTCGGCAAAAATATGTTTCAACAATTACTAAGTGTGTTTGTATGTGTATGTCTGTTCGCATATGTATGTTGTATGTTTTGAAGTTCGTATTAAACACTTAATGCAAAGAATTAATTACCTTTGAGTTTTAATGGAATAAAATAACTTTTTTACTTCTTAACAAATTAACTTTAACAAAAATGGAAAAGTCTTCAGTGTAAATAAAAACAAAAAGCATCTTTCATTGAAATTTTAACAGCAAGGATCCATTAACGAAACATATTGTTTCTGGCTGAATTTTGCATTCAGCGAAAAAAAAATTGTTCGAAATAAAAAAAATTTTGGGAAAAGGAACCTTAAAAGCTTATACGCAGAATAAAAGCTTTATCTGAGCTTTATTGAATAGGGGTTAAAATGTTCCCTCATTTTGACGCTCTTATGGTTAAGCGATATTTTAAGGATATGATGCTTTTAGCTGATTTATGTTCAATACTACAAGGGAAACTTTTGTTACAGATTTTTGGACTCATCAACGAATAGTCAATGTTTGACGTCTATAAAGGGAAGTAAGTGGTTTTGAAGTTTATAAAATAAAATTCTAATGTAGTCTCTGTAACCTATTCAGAATTAACATAAAAATTACCCACAAAATCACATTTTAAGAGGTTAGTTAATATCAAAAACTACAAGACATAAAAAAAAGAATGATGTTATAAATACGAAAGTTTGTTTGTGTTTAGGAGCCATTCATAGCAGATTACCCAGTGATTTGATGAGAAACTGGACAGGAGTGAATTCTGTGTGCTTACAAATCGACTATTTTGTTCGGTATCCGACAGATCCTTCAAACGTTCTACCACTCCGGTAGTCGCTCTATGGGAGAAAAAGCGATTATTAAGGAAATCAGTTACAAAAAACATTTCCAAGATCCAAACGTATAAACACGTTTTTTTTTTTTATTTTATATTTTACTATTTTTAATGTCTAGACTTTGATATATTTAAGTTAAGCTTTTTTAAACAATATAACATCGATGAAAAGTTAAAAGAATTCCAATCGACTTTCCTAAATGCATATTTTTTTAAGATTGAAATCATTTCTTTTTAATTAAGATACTAGGACTATTTTGACTATAACAGCAGTATTTGAAAATAGAAATATTCTTCTTAAAATGTACATATTCTTTTTTCTTTTGATATTAATTTCTACAAAACATTTACTGCTATCTTGAGGTTGAAGGCTTTTGTGCAATTGCTTCTTACTCTAAATGGCCCTAACAGAATTAGGAAGCAACCGTCTGACACACTTTTCGAAAGTTTTATCAACTATAAAAAATCACATTGCTACCAAAACTGCAGTGTAGTGAATTGCGAGTACTATCTCTATTCCTTAAATTTTTTTGGTACATAACTATTCAAATAGAACAATTTTCATTTAGACTTAAAGTTTTTATTTATTTATTTTTATTCATTATTTAGCAATAAAAGAAAAAGAAATAATAGTCCTAAATTGTAAAGTTTTTTTGTTAATTAACAATTCATTTAATATAACTTTTCTTAAAAAATATCTGGTGTGGCCTCCATTCAACTTTACCATACCTCATGGTAACAGATATTTTAGGGAATAAGAGTTCAAAGTATATTTAAATCAAAACAAGTAAAACTGTTATATTTGGCTATAGAAAATCTTTTTTTCCTTTTTTTTTTTTTCTTTTTTTTTTTTTTTTTTTTTTTGATTGGAGTTACTTCACTAAACTAAATTTTTTCCAAATGATATGCCAGCTGACTCGGAAGTCATGGACCGATCTTGCTGATTGTTGGGTTCAAGAATCTAGAAAATTGAGTTGAAGCAAAATCGTAATAGATTTTGTAACATAACGGAGTTTAATAAGAAAAAGCACCACATGAAAATAAATAAAACAATGGAAAGGAATTAGGTACAGATAAATACATACGTGAGGATGGTTTAATTTCTTACCAACAATATGGCGTAAGCAAAAAGTTTTATCATTTGGCAAATATATTAATTTGGTTATTGGTTTCGTAATAATGCCTTTGTGAGTGAATAAATCAGCAACTCGTACAAAGTTGTCTGAACCCGGGTGCACTTTTATCACCCAACCAAATCTCCAGGAGTTTGGAGAGCGATTTTTATTTCTTAATATAAGCAGAGTATTTTCTTTAACGTTATTTTCTGGCATTATCCATTTCGTACTTTTTTTGCAGTACCTTAAGGTATTCATTCTTCTACCGAAAACAAAAATAACTCAAGTATTGCCAGCAATTTATAATGCTCGCTGGCCAGAAGTTAAAGAATATAGATCCATAAAATCCTGTGTGATAGGTAAAAGGGGCCTCGAATTAAGGTTAACTCATGCGAGCAAAGTGTTGAATTCTTCAAAAGTGTATTAAGGCCACCACATATATTACGAAAATGTAGTTAAAAGCTTTTTACACCTGACTCCCACAACCCTCCCATATGTGGAGCCCCTAGAGGAATAAAATGCAAAAATAAATTTTGGTGTGCATAATTTAATAACTGCCTAGAAGATTAAGGAATTCTTAAGTCAGAAGCACCAACAAACGTTGTTCCGTTATCTGAGTGCAAATTCGATGGACATCCGCGACGTGCAACGAACCTCCTGAAAGTGGTAAGGAAAGTTGGTGTCGAAAGAACTGAAGTCGTTTCGAGGTGAAAGGCCTTCATATCAAAACATGCAAAAATGCACACATAGGCTTTAGTTTAACGACATGATCTTCCATTGTATGATTTAATGTCGAAGAGCCCCGCAAAATGCAGACCTGTGTAAGTAAAAGGTCTCGATATCTTACTCCTTTCTGATGGCAGAGAAGACATAATTTGCCGTTGTCATCTTTTTTAATAATAATTTTTACCTTAGAAATCTAATACCGGGTACGTACTCGTATTAGGAGGATAACATGCTGATTCCCTCCAAAAAGGAGGGAATATTGACATTTGTATGAAAGAATAATAGCATGCCTCTCATTATGTGACAATCCAGGTAATCTTTCAAGTCTTCCACAAGAGCGCATAATTCCGTCCGAATTAAGATTTAAAATTGAGCTGGAAAAGAATATAGATCCTTTGGAGATTTCAAACATTAACAATCTCTGAACTACAGATTGAATTGTATCTTTTTGGAAGCTGGACCTATATTTCGGGTGTGTACGGAATAGGAAACGATATATGTACAAAAACGCACAACGCTCTGGGAAAAGAATAGAATTTTTTAAGTATATCATCATAATTCTCTTTTACATTTTTTCTCTTCAACTTCAGCACAATGCTGTCCTTCATATTTTGGCCACATTGTTTCTGGACCCTTTAACCAATCGCATCCATACCTCCATAAATAGTTATTTACTAAATCATGTGGATATAACCCCCGAGAAGATAAATCGGCGAGATTATAAATCGAACTAACATATTCATTGCGACGGATCAGTAATTTGAAATATTTTGGACGCAAATATCAGCCAGGCACAAGGAGGCTTAGCTAGCCAAGAGAGCACAATTGTTGAATCTGTCAAACAGAACAAAGACTATTTTTCACTATATCTGCTAGCAAAACAGTACCAAATAGTTCAAGCCGAGGAATAGAGAGCGTTTTTACTGGTGCCACCTTTGTTTTAGAGACAGAAAAAAGTGTCATTCGTGACCATCCGGATACAGAAGGCTACGGCAAAGGCCTTTTGGAGGCATTACAGAATCCATGGAATTGGAGGCAAAATAATAGGATACCGACCGAGCATTCCAAGAGTTTTTGTTGTGCTGGAATCATCGAAATCGAGAAAGTCATCACAAAGTAGGTAGTATAGCGAAATTCTAGAAAGAATTTTCTTTGAATTAGCAGTCCATTTTCTTAGAGAATAAGTGCAGTAAAAACACAAAATACGAACATCGAATTTTAGAGTATATTGCTGGCGCTGGGAAGGAGGGTAGCAATATCTTCAGCTAACTGATCTTGAGCAATATCATTAGAATCATTACGAAATAAGATTCTTTAATATTTAGAGTAATTCGGATATACGAGGATTTGTCGATACATTTTCTCAATATTCGCATCGTATAAATATTTGAAATATCTCCATTGGGCCATTAAAAGATGGGGGGTAAGAGTTAAAAACCACCCGTATTTTTGTGGTAGTACTATCCAGGTTTACGACAGCATGGTGCTATAAATAATAATCTGGATAAATGGAATCTTAATAATTTAACCATATGGCCTAATTCCATGCATTCTTGAATAACTTGATCGCAATCTCTATTCAATTGAGGAGTGCATATAAGTAAGCTGCGTTTTTAAAGAACTGAGACATTGCAAACTTATGGGGTGAACCTAAGAAATTTTTTCAAGAAATTCTTTTTTGAATGGTAAAGAAACTCTAAATCTACCATCTTTGTTTTTTTGTAGTTTTACTGAATAAATCCTTACAAAACTGGTCGATCGAGGATATTGTGCTCCTCCTCGGAAGATACTACTCCTCCCAGAATCGAGAAATCTTTGTCTAAAGCAATTTCGTAGTTTTTTGAACAACTTTATGTGTTACATCTGATATGACTGATGGGAAAAGATCTCCTCCGATTAAAATGTCAATGCTGGAACTTGTTTAATACGTAGGATCGGCGAGTTGATTAGAGAAATGAGAAATATCATATGTCTCTGAAGGTAATTTGTTTGAAAGGCGAGGTACGACTAATGCTGTCATTGGTAATTGGATGTCATCATCCCAAATCAAACTTACATGTTAACGTTAGCCTTCCAGAAATGAAAGATACTTTGGATCCAATAAGGCTCGTGCCCTAAACCTAATACCCAGATAACAAATATCCAATAAGACTGTCCCTAGAAAAACACCTCGGATATCAACTGCAAAGCAAAACCTTACTATTGACAGCTCTATACTTAAAGTGGACTGTACAGTAGTAGAGTTTACATTCTTTTTAAAGATAGCAGCGCCGGGGTTTAAACTCAAACCTCCGCTGGTAACTAATAATTCAGCACTGGTCACAGTATTTTCGAAATTCCTTTGAAGTAGTTTATTTTGTAGTTTCCTGCACCGAAATCAACTATTTTTGCTTTTACAGTTTCTTACAGAATAATCCTTTAGAAAAACAATTAATGCACAGACTTGACTTTTTTATCGTTGTGAAATATTAAGTTTCAGAAATTGAGGGCACTTTCGTATTATATGACACCCTTAAGGACACAATAGGCAATTAGGGTTAGATACATTATTCTGGAAGGTGTTAATGCTGCTTGGTAAATTACAATTTAGTATATACCTAAATATCTGTAGGATTTCAAATCACTTAACTATCAACATACATTTTACTTTCAAATGCAATTTATGTTAAAGCTGACTTAGTAACATATACTGCGTAAATTTCAAGTTTTAATCTCTTATAGTTCAAAAAATAATACCATAATTTCTAAAATCATGTTAATTTTGTAACACTCTTTTACTTTTATACAGCGTTTAGCATAGCCGATGTTGTAACACACACTGTATAATTTTTAACTAAAAACGACTTAACTATTGTAAATAAAATGAATGCCTTCAAAATTTTTTCCTCCCAATAATTGCATTCAAATTCTAATGCAATCACGACGTTTACCTTCATATGAAATCCATTCATATTCTAATGCATTTGCTTGCTGGTGAAGTGAATGCATTCACACAAATTTTCTTCATAATAAATTCATTCAAATTCATTTACTTTGTGTGGCCAAGTGAATGGCATTCAAGAATTCAAATTTATTGTGAATGCATTCATGTTTTAATTCCATTCATTTTTTGAACAGATAAAATGATTGATTGCATTAATCAATCATTTTAATCACGGTGAGTTAAAAGCCAAATATGAATCATTTCTTTACAGCTCTAAGGTAAATATTCAACACGTACAATAACAACAAAACACCATGATTTTTTGTTGTTATCATTGTACTTCTTCGTCTTCGACATATATTAAAGTGCAAGATCGTGTGCCTATTCATTTTAAGAGCGGCACTGCCTGTTGATGAAAGACAAAAAAACTTTTTATTTGTAAAACTACGCAGTTAAAATTATTTTCATGTGGGTAAATATTCAACGCATACAATAATAACAAAACACCACGATCTTTTGTTATCATTGTACTTCTTTGTCTTCCATATATATTAAAGTGCAAGATCGTGTGCCATTCGTTTTAAGAGCTGCACATGAAATGTGCCATTCATTTTAATGTTGGCACATGAAGTGTGCCTAAGCAAGTTGAAATTGCACATTTGCCTTTAGTAGGCACACAAAAAATTATCTATTATTCATGTGCATGTGCCCATTTATTTTGCACGCACATTCCTCTTCATCTACATGTGCCGCACATGAGTGTGCAAATCCGAACCCTGCTAGAAAGTTTATTGACGTTTTCATGACGTAGTGAATCGCAATGAGCAGCAAGTTCCGCTAGGCAGTTACAATAAGGAATGTAGGTGCTCTTGTATTTGACCTTAAGAGTTTCGAGGTCAGCAAAATCAGCATCTTTTTCATTGTAGCGGTCAATCAGCTGCGTTTCATACGCCGCTTTAATACGATTTCATGTAGAAGTAAAGTTATTTTTATGTAAAGAGTTAACAACTATTATCGAATTCTCTTCGAATTTCACTTAGCCATCCGTTAACCTAAAAAGTTATGGAGGGACATTTTGAAGAGTTAAAAACACCAAGGATTATGATAACCCAATGAAAAAGTACAAGGCTATTTAAAATGGGTCTAGAAAGTTTCTTTTTGCTTTTCTACACTTGCTAATATGTGAAACTTACGAAAATTTTTTATCGTTTATTAGTTTCTTAAACTTATTAGTTTTGTCTTACAGAATTGTTTCTGTTTGAGCAGTAAATGTTTGAATTATTGGCACAAAGAGCTTTTTAAAACAATTAATCGTTTTGCTTGACCAAAGAATTAATCAGCTGTTCATTAAATTTTGTTTCAAAAACTGGAAAAATACAATGAACTTCCAGTGATGATTCCTTCAATAACCGAATGAAAAAACAAAGATAAAAACAAACCTTTATATTATAACTAATAGTTTTCTTTAAATACTAAAGTATGCAAGCTCCACAGGCATTAAATCCTTATAGTATGTTTCCACGGTAAAATGAAGCACTTGGTTCACTCTTCGAATCATGATTGCGAATCATACCGTTTACACGACATATGCTTCATGCTTAGATTGGACGTCCGCACAAAAGCTAAACAATATTCAAATAATTTGTTCAAAAATATTATTTTTCATTTTATTTATTTAATTATTTAATGTGAATCTACCAGCTTCACTTTAAAAATTTTTTATGGCGAAGCAAGTTGATTCGCTTATGATTGGAGTGTGAAGCAAAGATAGAGAGCGAAGCAGGTGCCGTGGAAACAAAGTTTTAGTTGTAATGTTTTGTAATTCTCGCCTTAGTTTTGAAGAATTTAAACAGTAATTTACCTACATTGATTTGATGGATTTTTTTATCAGTGATCAAACCACTTAAATCGCCTTGCATTAAAAGAATATTATTTTACTGCCGATTCACCTCTTGTGTACGGAAGAAAGGGGTAGTGGACTGTACTTATTTATACTTCTACTCGAGATAATTTCACATAAGAGAGATAAATATTTGTGAGTGAATTATAGACTTTTCACTTTTTCCGCGATTAATCTAATATTATTGAACTAACCAGTGTTTAGCCGCAACAAAATTGAGAAGGACATAATATGTACACAAAATATATTTTATATATTATAATATATTTTAAAATATTATGTTATATTATGTTTATATATTATATACAGTCTATCAATATTAAGTTTGCACACCGAAAACAAATACGATTTATTTTAAGTTTTAAGTAATTTCATAACATTTTCTTTATTAAAAATTTTTTTTAATGTACAAATGACATAAATTTATATACATATATTTACAGAGATCGTGTTGAAAAAAAATGTATTGAGTTGAAAAAAAGAAAGAAATACAACAAAAACAAATCTTTACTTCACTTTACACTGTCAATAAACTATTTGCACAAAAATGTGGTATTCGGTGGCAGGAACAACTGAGGATGCCCTAGTTCATTGTCTATCAAAAGAAGAACTTTAAATTCTTAGTCCTTTTCAATTACATAGTTTCTGGTTTCGGGCACAAAATATTTAAAGAACCATTCTGTGAAAACTGCAGTTTTACCAATGCCTTTTTATTGGCCATCCAATTGACCGGCAATTTATCAAAATCGAGACCTTTCTTTGCTCGAGGCCTGAGTGCCTGACTGATAAGCAGGGGCTTTAAGATCCGATCTCCAAAATTGTAAAATAGAAATGTTACTCGATCTTTTTAAGCTTTAAAACTACTGGCACTCTTTTGCGATTTGCCACGTATGTTCTTCTCGGCATTTTTTTTTTCCAAAAAAAGACCAGTATCGTCTACTTTAAAAACCTGATGTGGACTGTAGGCTCCATCGGCTATAACTTTTTAAGTTTTTGTGGGAATTCTTTGGCAGCTTTCTGAGGCGATTTCGCTCTTAATTTTTTTCATTATTTTTTTTTTTTTTTTTTGTTAAGAAGGGCATGCCTTTGGAGAAATTCTGGCAACCATACTGTACCTGCAGAAAATAAGTTCTTCTCAGGAGTTGATTGGGTAGATGTAGATGGTTGTCTTCTTTTATAATTTTAAAAAAATTTAATGCTTGTTGTTTGATATTGTTTCGATCTACGAGAATCCGTTTTTCTGCATTGTCCTTAAGCCATATTATAAGCGCTTTTTCCATTTTTTTCTTTATTAGCATCGTTAGTGCACGATGAACACTTAACAGATAGTTTAGGTCCAGAAATCACCGATTGCCTAATCAAAATTTCATTTTTTTATAGTTCTTACTGTGGCTTCGTTTAAATTGAACATTTTGCGAAGAAATGATGAGCCTTCTCCATTTCGAAGGTGATCTAAAATTTCAATTTTGGTTTCTAAAGAAATGGCTTTACGTCTTAGTTTTCTATTTGTAGTTTTCAACATTTTCTTTTAGGGATACATTAAATATTTCACAAAGTGTAAATAACTAAATAAATATACATGCATAAATTATTTTTTTGGCTTACCTTTTATCCTTATGAGTAAAATAATATTTTAAGGTTGGAGAAACAAATTTGCCTACAAAAAATTTCTTTATCAAACACGTCTGATTGCATTGATAGTTCGCAATATATTAAGACATTTGAATTGTTCTGACGATTAAATTTGCTTACCTCCACAAAAAGGGACATATGAATATATTTCGCAAAAATTTAATTTGACAAAAAATTTAAGCCCAAAAATTTAGTATCGTGCTAAATGGAATAAATCGTATAAAAAAATTTAAAAATATTTTTTTTTCTATACCGTGTTAAATCGAAACCACGTAAAAACCGTGTAAAAACAGAATGGGGTGTATTGTAAAAAGGTAATATGAAGTTCCAATTATTAGCACAGAATGGGATATTTATTAATAAATTTGTTTAAATCAATATATATGAAGTTTTGAAGTCTACTTTACATTCATATTGTTATGTTTATTTAAACTTATTGCACTGTGTCGCCTATACGAACACAGTTTGGCATGTGTAAACGCAACGGCGGAAATATAAATTCTCCGAAGTACGGCAACTGCTAAATAAAAATATACTACGTCCGAAATACAACCCTAGATCTTGACCACACCCAAAAAATGTCAAAGTTGATGTAAGGTCGACAATTCTCATATCCGGCCTTTTTGTGAATGGTGAGCTCGAACATGTAAGACAAAGTGCGAATAACAAAAAAAAATATATATATATATATATATATATATATATATATATATATATATATATATATAAATAATAAGTGTGTGAATAGACGGCAAGTTGTGTTGCAAACACATCTCCTGTAGTTCCTGCAAGAACGTAAAGACCGGGCTATAAAAGAAAAAGTGTGCAGAGGTAAATTTGGTCTTAGCGAATCTAAGTACTTAGGAAAGTGTCATATTAAAAATACGGATTTTTTTTAAATTTTTGTACAAGATGACTGAAGCTCGCCACAGTTTATTTGGCGGTTGGAATCATCATCATCATCTGTGTGGTTATAAAGAAAAAGAAAATAATTTCCTGAAAGTTTAAAAAAAAACAAAAATACTTTCATGAAATTTGAGATTACTTACATTTAAGTAAAAATAAATCACATTCCTTCACGGGGTTTTTCAAATTGCTTGGCGTAAAATAAAAACAACTCTCAAATGCTTACCGTTAAATAAAAATAAATACCATACGCGACTGAAATTTAAAATAGAAAACATGTTACATTATCTATGATTACATGAGAATAAAATCTAAGAAAAAAAAAATATATTACTTACCTTTAAATAAAACCAATACACAATACTAACCCGAAGCTCAAAAATTGATACCAACTAATTATATACAATATTATAAAAGAAAATAAGTTTACTTACCGGAAGTGAAAATACTTACCATAAGATTTTAAACATAGAAAACTACTGTAATAAAAATTAAATATAAGAAAGATGCTAACTAACAGAAGGTTAGTTTACGTGGAGAAAGGCAAGGTGCAAGCGACTGAATAGTACGGAATTAATTTAAAACAGCAAAAGGTACTAGAAGACTACTCCAGATAAGCCAATCTTAATGAAGGCACAATAAATCGTACGTTCATTCGAAATCAATTACATATTAAGAAATTTTTGTACAGCAATACGAGTAGCATAAATTTAATATAACACAACAACATATTTAAGGTTAACAAAAAAAAATATAATGTAACGTTTTTATTTGAAGTAATATATTATGAGTCTTCATTTGACAGGGTAAAAGACAAGGAGGTAAGTGATCAACGGTGATGTGTATAGTAGATGTATTTTACAAATCTCACGCAAGTAACACCACGGTTAGGGGAGGGAAATGTGAGGGCCATTCCATCTGTGCCCTATTGATGATGCAGGGGTCTTATTATGAATTGCGATGCGAAAATCAATGTGATGCACAACTGCAAACAATTGCAATTCTGTATTGCGATAATCGCAAAGTTCTCTTTTAATCGCATTTCAAATGCGAAAATGTGGGAAGTCGGTATTCTACATTGCGAAAGCAAATGTCAAACAAATGTCAAATTCGCACAATTTGTTCGACAACAAAATAGCATTCGCAAAGTACAAACAAGTAAGTAAAAGATAATAATTTATTTATTTATTCATCATATATTTATTATTTAATTCAGGGAGCAGCAATAAGACCACCGAAACTCGTCAATTTGAAATAATGATAGAATTTATGAATAAACACAGCCAATTGGCAAGAGGCCTTTTGAAAACTCCAAATCCTCGTCAGTTCGCAAATACTTTGTGGCAAACGTTAACTGAAGAACTAAATATTAATGGATCACCTATTAGAGAAGCTGAAGGATGGAAGAGAGTATGAAATATATCAACCAGTTCAAAATATTTGATTTCAACTTTAATAGGTTTGGGCCGATATTATTGCATTCCGAACTAATATTATTTAATACATATACAAATGCTTCTTTATTTAATCTAAAATTTTTATAAAGCTGAAAAAAGAAGTATTCTGCATAAGTTTACATATATTTTTCGCAAGCACCAAAATAATTTACCTTTTTTCGTTCAAGCTTAGAATATCCGATTTGCTTCTAAGAAATCTTCTCTGTATCCTTTCATTTTGCTCATGCCCTTCTTTGTCGTCGAATCACAGTGCCACAGAATCCATTCTTACTAATTTTTTTCTCTTAGAATTTTCTAAATAAATTTTTTAAAACAACTTTTTTTACAGCAAAGCACAAACAATTTATTTATTTTTAATTTGACGTTTGTTGACACTTACGTTTATTTGAGCAGCGTTGCCACGTTTTGAAATAAATTGCGAATGCGATTGCGAAAGTCTAACAGAATACCAATTTTCTTTCGCATCGCATTAATTTTCGCATCGCAATTCAGAATAAGCCCCCAGGTCTACTAACACTGGCTCAAATTTTATTTTTCTCCTGAAGTCTGCACTACAACGAACCACCGCCCATGCCTGCGAGCCTTATTTGTGCCAATAAACAAGTTGCCAGTGTGTAGTGTAGATAGAAGTTTTAAATAATGTCCATCCGTCGATGAAACGGCGTTGCCATTTCGTTTGAAAGCGACTGTTCTCTAGAAATCGTTTTTGAATTCATCATCTTTTTAACCCATATATATATATATTTATATATCTATATATATATATATATATATATATATATATATATATATATATATATATATATATATATATATATATATATATATATATATATATATATATATATATATATATATATATATATATATATATATATATATATATATATATATATATATATAAATACATATATGTGTAATAATATTTTACTTTTTAACCCATATATATATTTATATGACAATAAATGGCGCCCAACGTGGGGCACGAAAACGAAAGCTTTAACAAAAAAATTATCAAGTTTGGAATACTAATTAAATCTTTTTAACAACTTCGTGCAGCATGTCTGAGTTAACAAAGACATATTTCACGAATGTAGTTCGAGACATTTTGAAGAGATGTAAAATTAAGAAAAAGATTTCGGTAAATTTAAATAAGAAGAACAAGATAGTTTAAAGTAAGTGAGTCACGGAAGTGAGTATAATGTTTTGTTACCCGTTTACAACTTACTTTAACTAGTTAAAACTCCCTTCTCGGAAATGACTTCAGCATACAATGAAACAGTGAGTCCAGAGAGTATTGGTCGAATACTTCTGTTGCCACTGATCAATAAATGCATGGTACAGATATCATTTTCATTAACTAGCATTTTTTTACGGCTTGAGTTTTGGCTCGTTGAGTAGACAGATCGTCACACATCGCTTTCATCACCATTGATCACACCTCATATTTTATTTTTTATTTTTTTCATTTTCTTTTTATAAATTTATTAACTTTCTTTGTACAGATTTAATGGTTTAGTAAAATTATATTGCAAACCATTGATTCATTTTTTTTATTAATATTACTTTTCAGAAGTAAATAAAACGTAACCACCAAATTTGCAGCGTAAATTTAAAAGTTTTGGTAATTGATTGATGGTACCGAAAACCATTCTTTATTTATTTTTTTTATTTTTTATATTTTAACTTTTGTTTCAGGTGGGAAAATTTTTAAGTTTTGGTAAGTTTTGTAAAGTTTTCTTTAGATCATTGGATTTTTTTTTTTTTGTACCGACGCAGTCGTTTTAATTTTATATACGAGTATTTGCAGGTCTTAGCAGATTTTGTTTTAATAGAATTGATTTTGATAGTAAGGATATTAGGTCGATTAATTAAATTCGAAAATGTTCGGGACACGTTCTAAGAGTCGAATGGAAGGGGAAGCTTCAGCAGCAATGCAATCCACTTCAACGACAACCGCGACAACGGGTACAACGACAACAGCAAGTAGCACAGGAGCGATTCCGAAACAAACCAACGTTAATACTGGATTACCAGCAGGCTAGCAGGAAGACGTCTTAGAAACAAGCGGGGAGAGTATGGCAGGAGATAACACCATATTCACGCCACCTTTTAGCAGTATCAGCGCTAGAGTATTCATAGACGCATTTCATCAAGTAAATGAACCGTTAAGACCACCGGCAGGACGGAATGATTCTCAAGGAGAAGTTGGAAGAGGAAAAGGAGTGACGCAGGAAGATTTAAGAAACTTCGAAGATAGACTTTTAAGCTTAGTGCCGCGCATAATTCAGCAAAGCCTGAGCCAAAATACGTCTCAAAGCCAACAGAGAGGAATTACAGGGCAACCTCGAAGTAATAATGTGTTTTTGCCAGACCTTAGCCAGCCACCGCCATCAATGTCAAACGCTCCAAGGCAGCAACTGCAAATCCAACAGAATCAGAATCACTTCTTTAATCCATGGAACAATGATCCTAACTTTCGTGACAATTACAGGGCAGATAATCCAGTTACACCAACACATCACAATCAGCAATCATGCTCTAGTTATGGGCTGCGAATCGATAAATGGGAATAACATTCGATGGTACTAACAAAACCACTAGCATTGAAGACTTTGTTTTTCGGGTAGAGACGCTACAGCCAGACTACGGATGTGTTTGGAATGAAGTTCTAAGATCGTTTCATCAATTACTAAGTGGACCGACAAGAGATTGGTTCTGGGATCATAGGAGGTTTAATAATGTAACTAGATAGAAAGACCTCAAAGCCGCTTTGATCAACCAGTTCCACCGATATCACAGTGTTTTCGATGTTCAACGAAAAATTTTAGACCGACGGCAACAAAGCTAAGGAACCAACTAAGTAATCCTATGGGAGAAAGAGACCTAGTCAGCATAATGAGTGGCAACCTTAGAGTTCCAATGGCCCACTTATTGTTTTCAGCATTAGCAAAAAGTCTAGTTCAATTTGTAAGGGAAGGCCGAAGGGTGGAAAACTTGTTGAACAGTCAGCGTCAATTTAGTGGGAGACAGTTTCCGATAAACGTTCACGCGTTAGAACGTGTTTCAACAGATATCGTGGAATCAATCGACGCAGACGCTCTAGCCGAAGTAAAGAAGCTTACATGCTGGGACTGTAAGGAGGAAGGGCATATGTTCTTTGATTGTTTGGAGGAGAAAAGAAGATTATTCTGTTTCAAGTGTGGGCGAGATTTTACAGTGACACCTTGCTGTCCGAACTGTCAGGGAAACCAGATGTCGAACGTTACTCGAGGAGGGATGGAGGCTCGTTCGTTGAATTACGGCAATGAAAGAGACTCAACCTGGTAAGAAAAGAAATAGCGAATTAGAAATTGTTACATATAACGAAATACTGAAAAACGAACATAGCAAGCCCAAGGTTACAGAAGTAATAATGAATCGACCAAGTAAACCACTGAAAGAGAAAAAATATTCGGAACAAGTGATAGAATCGGTAAGACAAGAGGAAGATACAACGCAAGAAAAAACTTGAGTTGCGAAATTGCAGAAGCCAGCATTTATCAAGGACCAGATACCATAATATATACAACTCTTGAAATAAATGGACAACCGATACAAGGCCTACTAAACAGTGAAGCCATTGTGAGTTGCCTTGACAAGGATTGCCTGGATTTTGTGGAAAAGGCAAAGATAATTATATATACATTTCAGGCAGAGATTCGAACTGCGGATGGGAAGCCAAGCCCTATTGTAGGACGTGTTAGGGCGAATATTACATTTAATCAAATTACGAAACCATTTGACTTTTTCATGACACCTTCGCTAAAACTTCTGGGCATAGACTTTAAGAAAAAATTCAACTTGCTGCGATTTGAAATAAGCGCTTTATTCACGCAAGGCAGTAGTGAGGATGATTCAGCGGATTCTTCCTTTCCGCGGATGTATAGTTCGAATTCCCGGCAGCAGCAACGTTTAGAAGAAGTCATTGAAAGCTTTCCATGTTTCACACTCTAGGGCTTAGGAAAGACATCCTTGGAAATTCACCAGACAGACACTGGATATGCAGTACCAGTAAAGGAAAGACACTACCCAATTTCCCCGGCGGTCCAGCATCTGATGTATGGAGAGCTAGACAGGATGTTGTCTTTGGCAGTTATAGAGCCAAGTGAGAGCCCATGGAACAACAGAGTAACTTTTGTGCAAAAAGTGGACAAGGTGAGGATTTGTATAGACGTGGGGAGGCTGAATCACCTGACCGTTAAAGATGTCTATCCGCTCCCGCATATTGAAGGACTTTTAAGCCGGTTAGGAGATACACATTTTATTTCCAGTATAGATCTGAAGGACGCGTTCTGGCAGATATCACTGGCAGAAAACAGCCTTCACCGTGCCTGGAAAACCCTTTTACCATTTTACGGTCATGCCTTTTGGGTTGTGCAACGCGGCTCAAAAATTATGCCGTCTAATAGACAAAGTGATTCCAGCACGCTTAAGGGAAAGGGTGTTTGTCTACTTGGACGATCTACTAGTGATATCGCTGGATTTCGAAGAGCATCTAGACATACTAGCAGAGGTAGCTCTCTGTTTAGAGAAGGAAAATTTGACAATAAATGTGAGTAAATCGAAAAAAAAACTAAAATTCTAGGATATATTGTCGGTGAAGGTGAACTGAAGCCAGACCCGGCGAAGATACAGGCTATATTAGACTTAAAGTACCCAGCAACACCAAAACAGGTCCGAAGTTTTTTAGGCACGACGGGATGGTATCGGAGATTCATAATAGACTACGCAACTATAACTGCACCAATTACGGAGACTTTCAAGAAATGCAAAAAATTTAATTTTTCCGAGGACGCTAGAGTAGCGTTTGATAGATTGAAAGAGCGATTGACAGCAAGTCCAGTGTTAACACACCCTAACTTTGATAGGACCTTTTTCATCCAGAGCGATGCATCCAACATAGGAGTAGGGGCAGTATTGCTCCAGCAGGATGATGAGGGAGGAGAGCATTCCATTGCGTACTATTTAAAGAAACTGACAGCGGCGCAGAAAAACTACTCAGTCACGGAGAGGGAGTACTTAGCGGTAGTACTCGCAGTAAAGCGATTTCGTCCGTACGTGGAGTTAATGGAGTTCGTAGTTGTGACTGACCATTCTAGCCTTAAATGGTTAACGACCCAGCATGATCTAAGTCCAGATATGATATGGATGAAACGGAAGCGATCCAGACAAGGCAAGTGGATCTTAAATCTCCAGAGTTTCGATCAGATGACTATCTGGAATTAATAAAGACCATAGAAACCAACCAGGATAGGCTACCTGATATCAAAATTATAGACGGAGTGGTCTATAAAAGAACACATCTATGTAATAAAGACCTGGCAAGGGAGACGCATGCATGGAAATTATGGATACCCATTGGTTTAACGAAAGATATAATTATACAGGCACATAACCCACCAGTAACAGCACACAAAGGAGTGGGGAAAAATATACGTCGTGTTCGCGAGTGGTTTTATTGGTCACATATGAATGTACAGATACGGGAGTTTGTTAACAGTTGTGACACGTGTAAAGAATCGAAACCATCGAACAGAGTGTTAAAGCCACCGATGGGACAGGAACCAAGTGCAAGCCGACCTTTCCAAATGTTTTACATAGATTTTTTAGGACCCTACGTGAGATCTAAGTGGGGAAATTGCTTTATTTTCATAGTATTGGACCATTTTTGTTCTGCTGAAAGCAATGTCGAAGGCAAACGCAAAGAACGTAGTCAGCTTTTTGATTCAGGAATTGTTTTACAAGTATGGTTGTCCGGAAACTCTAGTCTCCGATAATAGGAAACAATTCATCAGTAAGGATTTCACTCAACTACTCGACAGTTTTGGTGTCGAACACATGAAGACAGCGATATATGCACCACAGGCGAACACATCGGAACCAGTTCATCAATCCATCTTAGCAGCCATTAGGTCATACCTAGACGGAAATCAAAGTGACTGGGATATATACACCTGTGCGAGATTGAATGCTTTTTGAGATTGGCGGTACAATCAGCGACAGGCGTGACGCCATACTTTCTTCTGCTCGGAACCAATATGATTACACACGCGTCAGCATACAAATTGGCAAAAAAAACTTGATTTAATTGAAGACTCAGAAAATAAAACTGTAAACAGATATTAATTTTTGGGACTGGTTAGAGAAAATGTCCGGAAGAACTTGCATAAAAACTATGAGACCAATGCCACGAGACACAATGCCCGATGCCGCGAGACAAAATTTAAGGTGGGTCAAGAGGTATTTCGTCGTAATTTTCAACCATCCGATTTCACAAAACAGTTTTCAGCTAAATTGGGCAAGAGATTCATCAAATGTAGAATTGCTAAGCGTGTCGGAAATCACTTCTACGAGATAGAAAATATGCAAGGAAAAACTATAGGAGTATTTCACGCAAAGGGCCCGAAAGCCTAAATACGACTAGTGAGACTTTTATTATATTAGCATATATGATTTGCAAATATGTTTACGTCTAGAAATGCAAAGTGCTAGCGATTGAATAGTACGGAATTAATTTAAAACAGAAAAAGGTACTAGAAGCCTACTCCAGATAAGCCAATCTTAATGAAGGCACAATAAATCGTATGTTCATCCGAAATCAATTACATATTAAGAAATTTTTGTACAGCAATAGCATAAATATAATATAACGCAACAACATATTTAAGGTTAACAAAAAGAAAATATAATGTAACGTTTTTATTTGAAGTAATATATTATGAGTCTTTATTTGACAGGGTAAAAGAACAAGGAGGTAAGTGATCAACGGTGATGTGTATAGTAGGGATATTTCACAAATCTCACGCAAGTAATACCACGGTTAGGGGAGGGAAATGTGAGGGCCATTCCACCTGTTCCCTAGTGATGATCCAGGGCTACTAACACTGGCTCAAATTTTATTTGTCTCCTGAAGACTGCACTACAACGAACCACCGCCCATGCTCACGAGCCTCAGTCGTGCCAATAAACAAGTTGCCAGTGTGTAGTGTAGATGGAAGGTATGTATGTAAAGTATGTCTATTCGTCGATGAAACGACGTTGCCATTTTGTTTGAAGCGACTGTCCACTAGAAATCATTTTTGAATTCATCATCTTTTTAACCCATATATAAAAATACATATATGTATAATAATATTTTATTTTTTAATCCATATATATACGAGTATATATATATATATATATATATATATATATATATATATATATATATATATATATATATATGACATTATAAACGTTTATTTTTTTGAGTTTATTGCAAATTTAATACACCCAATTTAATAAGTACTTTAATTAAATTACACTTTAATTAGGCGATTATTTACATATTCGCGATTAGTATCCAAAAATACGCGATGGCAACTTCACCACTGTTTACCAAAAATCTTCACTGGTTGACGTTTTCACTAAGAATGAATCAGCCAGCATGGCCGTTGCTTTTATATACCAAATGTTAAGGCTCATGAATATACCGCAACTTCCTCCATCTATTGGTAGAATATTTCTTTACTACGCATTTATTATTTGAGACACATGATGATTGTTATTTGATTAAATAACCTTCCATTATTATTTTGAATTTATTTATACATGCTGCCTGTTTTTTATTAGTCGTTATGTAGGTGTTTGTGTAGTTGTGTGTTGCGTTTATTTTTATTGCCTTACTTTAGTCGTTTTTGGTTTGTGATTAAGAAGTTTTTGTAGAAACTTCTGCCGTTGTAAGCATACACAATAGGTCATTTCGTTTTACTCTGTTGGTGACAATTATTTTTATTTCTTTTAATGATAATATGAACACACCTTTGTTTAAGGTATATACTTGCATATGCGAAAAGGTAGATTACTTGTAACGCATCCAAAAAAATTATTATATTACTTTTAATACAGGAAAAAAGAGGTACGAAAGAGCGTCAGAATATTTGAGTACTCAAAGACAATAATTAGTCGTGTTTTAATATACTACTCAAACATGTTCGATGCAACTACGTTTTTTCCTCTAGATATTAATTTTTTTTTTAAATAACATCAGCACCCAGGGGATGACCCCTACTTATGCAATCCATTGTGCCAGAACGTACTGTCCGGCTAAAAAACGAATTTTCATTGTAATGCGTTGTGCGATTCACTGGCCAATCGACCACAAAGGAATGCGCTCTTGATGCAGATCGCGTTGCGCGTGTAAAATTACGGTTTTTAGGAACAAGTTCCCTGATTTCATAAGAGCACATTCCGTTATAGTAACGATAAAACAGTGAAACACACCCCACATTACGTCGATGCTCCAGTGAGTCAATAGAGCTGGATACCCTACTGTCACCGATGAGTTTCTTTGCTTTCTCCTGTACGCAGTCGAGTAACTCCAAAATAGACTTTGAAGAACCGGCCCACACATGAGAGTTGTATTCCATTTTCGGTATGATAAAGGTGACACAGATAGTAAGGAGATCAGATGGAGGGAAGTATTTCTTACACCGTTTCAGAAAACCTAGGCACTTGAATGCTTCTTTTGCAACATGAAAAATGTGCTTGTTCCATTGAATTTTCATGCCAAGAACATCGAGAGCTTCTGATTCCTTAATATATATATCACCCATAATTACAGATGACGTAGCATGTTCAGCAGTACGCCTGTGCGAAAGCACACGGCACTGGGTTTTATAAGTGTTAAACTGAACCCTGTTGGAAATAATGTAGATATGTGTCATATTATGTAATCTCATTGAATATTATTTATTATATTAATGTAATTCATATAATTTGAAACTGAGACATACACAATTTGCCCGTAGATATTTTTGTACGTTAGCGGCCACTTGTTGGTTTCTGGACAGGAACTTTAATATGTCTTTTTAAATTTTGTGGTTTCAACACTGTCTACAAAACTTTGTAGATCACTCACTCACAATTAATTTTTTTTTTGTTTTTATTATTTGGTAGTTATCTTATTGATTTGTTAATTTACGACCACTTGCTAATTAGTTTATTCTTTTTCAAATTCTGATTGTTTAAAAGTCGTTATAATTCGTATTAATTTTTATTGCTTACGGATGATAAGGCATCTCAGAGAACTAATGTAGGCTTCCGATATGCAACAGTAATCCGGCTTTTTGGATCAAATGTTGGTTTCAAAAATCTTGGAATTTTTTGGAATTTAGAAAATTGGAAGGAGATTAATTATTAGCCTCTTAGCAAAAACAAAATCTTAATGAATTTTATTACTCAACGGAGTTTAATAAGCAAGAGCCCCGAATAAAAAAAAACAGTGGAAAGGAGTGTACAAATATTTATTATTTATTTTTATTTATGGAATTCTTTCTTACCAACGTGGTCGTAAGTTAGTCTCGAAGCTACCAGCCAAAACTGTTAAAGCAAAGTAAACAACTATCTAGAACTGACGGCCTTTTTTTGACATTTAAGTTAGGTGTTAATTATTAGAGTGAGATAGAAGCTAATGCTGCGAGATATAACATTCGCTTCAGTTAGTAAGACAAATAGCAATCGCGGGGATAATATTAGCGTTGATGACAAAATATCCAAAAGGCTTTTCAATAGCAAAATTTTCCAAGCCACGTCCTATCGATTGACGTATTTAAATTTTCTCTAGCTCATCTAGTGCCTTGGAGAAGTTTCAACACTAACACAAAAAGATAGACGAACATCGCTCAATCGACTTCGCTATGCGTAAGGATTCAGTATATATGTATATGTATATATATATATATATATATATATATATATATATATATATACATATATATACATATATATACATATATACATATATATACATATATATATATATATACATATATATTATATGCATGTATGTATATGTGTATTTAATGGCGTTAGAAGTGGATATTGTCGAAATTACAAACGGAATGACAAACTTAGATATACTTCTACCTGTAACTACGGATTTAAAAATATTGAAATAAAATATAGAGCTTGTTGCATCATCTCTATATACCAAAGGCACATACCAAATATCGTTCGGCATTCATACAACACCCACCCACCCAGTAACAAAACCGCAAGAAATATTAAAAATGGATTCAAGAAACGTCAAACCCATTTTTTCACGATTACTATATTTTACCCATACGAGGTATGGTAAAGTTAAACTACTCAAATGAAAAGAAAAAAATGGTTAAGGTAACCATTAAAATAGTTGTAAGCATACATGGTATTATCACATTTAATAATAATATTGTTGGCTGGAACTATACTGTTGTCTACGTAACAACAACATAATAAGTACAAACATAATTATGTTTAAAATAAAAATATGTTAGAATTTAATGTAATAATATTATTATTTCACCTATTTTTGAAATCTTTGTCTTTGTATATTACTAATTTTATGTTCTAATTAAACAAGCACTAGATCAGTTTTAAAATAAAAATATTGTTTATTAGTTTTTATTTTTTCCTTCAATATTTCGACACACCGTTGGGTGGCATCTTCAAGAAACAAGGAACAAAATTATTAAAAATTAAATGTTTTTCAAAAACAAAAATCAATTCAATTGAAAAAATTTTTCAAACTAACTCAAAAATATTTCAAAAAACTAAGAAAAAAATTCAAAATATACATACTCAAAAACTTAAAATACTCAAAAAACACACATTCAAATTTTAAAAAAATAAAAAAATACAGAAAACAGTATACAAAAACAAACACATAAATTTTCTAACTGAAAATGTTACAAACAACTAAATTAAGATAAATTGTAATGTTCACTATTTTTTATGCACTAAATGTCTATAACACTGCGCAACATTATCAGTATCAGCCTTAGAGTTTATTCTTTTTGTTGTTGGCACTTTAATTATTTGTAACATCTCTAACATATACCGACGTTTATGATTATTTTCTATATTTAAAACTGATGAATTTTCAAAATTAGGAAGATTATTTAATCTGGCGCAATTGGAAGATAATGCAGTATTTTATAGATTATTAACGTCTCTATATCCTTGATCAGATTTATGTCCAGCTATTCTAATTTTAAGTTTGTTTTTAGTCGTACCTAAATATACATTATTACAATCTTCACTATCATTATCATTACAAGGTATTTTGTACACTACATTTGACACATCCCATTTTTGTATTCTATCTTTTGTTTACTAAATAATCTGTTTAAAATATTGTAAGTTTTGTAAGCCATTTTATATTTTTCCGAATCAATATTTTTTGATTTTTTTATCCTTCCGTACCTAAATTGTTAAAATAACCTGTTTATTACTTGCATTGGAAAATTATTATCGCTTAATATCTTTATAACTTTATCCTTATTTCTTCTGTGAAACTCCTTATCACTTATCTTAAATACTTTTTCTATTAAATTTCTGCCCATATTAATAATTATTAATAATTATTGATACCAATCAATTTTTAATTTATTACCTCTTCTAATTACCAAAGTATCTAAATAAGGGAGTTTAAAATCAAATTCTATTTCTATTGTAAATTTAATACAACTATTAAATTTATTAAATGTTTCCAACATTTTCTTAATTTTAGATTCAGAAGCAATACAGAACCAATCATCTACATATTTAGTCATTAATCTTAGCTTAATACTAAGTTCTTCAATGCACACGTCTAATAACTTCTTCATAACAATATCCGCCACAATTGGAGAAGCCGGGTATCCCATTGGAGGTCCTTTTTGTTGCAAAAATATGTTTTCCTTATATTGAAAATATTTATTATCTTCCATACAAAATATTTTGAGTATTGAAAGTTTATGAGCAAGGTACATCTATTTTACTAGGTAATAGCGGCTCTACAATAAATACAACATTTGTAAAAACAACATGGCATTTTATTGTTGCTTTGTGAGTGGAAATGTTAAAAATAGAAAAATAAAATAAAAGAGAATTGGTCTAAAAACAAACGCTCTCTTTGTTCTGCATATGCTTGTTGTTAGTATTTTTTTAAATTAGTAAACAAAAGTAGGAAAATATAAACAACTTTTACCATGTCAAACTACAAACCGTACCTTGTTTATGAGTATGTATATTTTCAAATGTTTGAATTTTTTGTCTTTGTTTTTTGAAAATTTTTTGAGTTAATTTGACAAATCTTTTCAATTGAATTGATTTTTGTTTTTTAAAAAACATTTAATTTTTAATAGTTTTGTTTCCTGTTTCCTAAAGATGCCACCCAACTTTGTGGCAAAATATAAAAAGAAAAAATAAAAACTAATAAACAAAATTTTTATTTTAAAACTGACCTAGTACTTGTTTAATTAGAAAATAAAATTAAATATAATAAAAGGTCAAAAAAAACATTAACATTCACTTTGCATATTACTTTCATTTATTTAATTTGTATTTTAATTTTTATTTATCATTTTTTCCAGCAATAAATAACTATTTCAATTTTAAGCGTTTTCGCATGTACCGGTAGCTCACAAGCAAATCATTTAACTAATTCAAAAGCATTCTGTCAAATCCTAAAGCAAAATATTTGTAAACCCGAACAATATTTGTTTGCGTTTAATTATACCTCAATAAATAAAGCATATTAAAGGTAAATAATTATTTTATTTTTAATTACTTGCAAAACTTTAATTTGGGTTCGAATTCTTTTGTGTTTAAACCAACCATGTTGCATTTTTTGTACATAGAAACCATATAATGCTTAAATGTTAACGCAAAAGTATTGTTGAAAACAACTATAATTTGTTCGTTACAACCATGCATTGTTATTATGACATGGTTATTATAATTATGTTACAACCATGTTTTTTCTCTGTATGAAAGCTCTGCCTCAAACAGTTCCCTTAATATTTGTAATTTACTTCTAATGGGCCTCTTTTTACTGAATATTAAAAATTTTGATAATTCTTTAGATATGCAATGGTAAATAACTTTTGTGTGGAGGTACTGGTGCTGCTCACGGTTTCTTTCGATTTTTGTGCACTCGTGCAACCTTGTACTATGCATTAATTATTGTTTGATTGAGCCAATTTGTTTTTCAACTAAATACTTATAAACATGGATAAAAGAGTAATTGACACAGAATTTAAAGGCTCTTACTATTATATATTCACTTTAATAATTATATGCTTTGAATTCGAATCGTCACGCCCACTTTTACAATTCCGTAAGTGCCTGTCTTACTTGCCAAGTCCTGAAATAGAATTTTTTGCAAACAGTTTGAAGATGTTAGGTAAAATAAGTAGTTCTTAGGATACACACCGATTTGAATGAAAATTGTCCTGCTCACTTTTTTATTTCTTGCCAATTTTTTTCCGATTTACTCCGTCTTCTGTTTAATTTTTTGTTAATAAATACTAGTTTAAAACCTCTAAATAATATATATTTTTTGTAAAGTACAGTGGTATGAGAATTTACTTCAAAGTACTACAACAATTACAAACATTTTAATTAAATATAAGAAATTTAAAGGAGACAGTGTCAAGGATATTTTATTTCAAAAACCTTATCTAACTTAAAAGTTTTAACTTATATTGTTTCTTTCCAAAAGAATCGTAGTGATTGCTTAGTAAATTTTTTGTAGTTTCATAATTAGATGATCTGCATTTTTCATTATGACAAATAACAGCGTCAAGTCCCATACAAACGAATAAATCATTTTATGTTTAAAATTCGAATTTAGTAAATCAGTAGGGGATTTTACGATGAAGGTTGTCTATTATTTTTAAGTTTGTGTTCTGGATAATTTAAAGCCGCTTTGTACGAGTTTTAGCAGTTTGGCCTTACCAGACTTGGCAACTATAAGTCAAGATCGGTCGGATACACATCTTATATAACAAAATTTTGTTTTTAGGTTAAGATCTTCTTTGATCTTTTGTTAATTTAAGGATACAGTTCGCAACCACACTTAATTTACTTGTAATATATGTATTTAACGTGTTTAAATAAAAGTTTTTTATCTAGAATTATACTAAATATTTTATATTTTCACTAATAAAGATAATATTTCTTTGGGAGTACAAATATTGTGAAGAAATTCGTTTTGGAGGTTTATTGTGTGGAAATACGATATCTTAAGTTTTACTATCGTTAACTTTAATTTTCCATTTATTGAAGTATTTTTGGCTTGATCTTACATTCTCTTGATTATTCCGTTTGATACCTTGGCGCAACATGTAAAAGCACAGTCTGCGGCATAAAAAGCTACTTCTTAATTTCTGAAAATATTAATATTCAAAGTATATGATGAATATACTGTAGATAAAGGAACAGAACCTTGTGGTAGACCTGATGGTATCAACTTTCCCTAGATAAATTCCTATCAACACATACAACAAATGATCGATTATTTTAAAAGCGTTTTACAATCTTTTGTAAATAGCTAGGAAAATTAAAACTATAAAGTTCGAACAACAAAATAATACGCCAGATAGAATCAAAGCCTTTTCAATATTAAGACACATAACTCTACTACTTTTGCGCTGACTTTTACTATTTTAATTAAATTAAATTACCCTCTTAAATTTATGAATGGTAACGTTCCTTACGGAAACGAAACTGTTGGTCAATAATGATGTTACCAAGTTTAAGAAATGTACTATTCTTTTGTAAAAGACATTTTCAAAATTTTGTCCAATGCTGATTGGTCTGTAACTTGTTGGCATTAAGAGATCTTTTGCAGTATTGTGTACTGTAATTACTTTGGCCTTTTTTAACTTTTAAAAAAATAGGCAAAACCTTACAAATATTAAATATTTTACTTAATGTTTCAAAAAATAATCAGGTAAGTTTTTAAGCATTATAGCATCAATTTCATCTAACCCTGGGGCTTTATTATTTTTTAATCAAAAAGCACATGTTTTCATATGACTTTACTCTAATGGCATCAGTTAATACTAGTTAATACCAATGTGCAGGGACTAATTGTTAAGATATTCCGAGTAATCCGCAAAGCAAGTATCCATAGTTGATTACTTATATGTAGTTATGGTGCGAGATTTAGCAAATGCATCAGCAATTGCATTAGCTTTATCTACACCAGTTTTTAGAATGTCACCGTTTACATGCAAATCAGAAAGTGGTAAATTCTTGTTTGTACGTGCTTCGGTAAGCTTCAAAATTGTTTATAGCCAAGAGGCAATATATTATTTATTAATAAAAATTTATTATTAATACTCGTATTAATTTATTCTTCAATTTTTTTCTTTGTAGTGTTAACATTTTTTTTTTACTTTTTATAAATAGAACATAATTGGGTTAGTGTCATATCTAAGTTATAAGTGTTGTTCCCTACCAAGTCTGGCTAATCAGTATTATTTATTATTTATTATATTATGCTAATATCCCATTTAACATTTTAAATAAAAAGACAATTTATTCGTTGGTTGGAAAAGCAAGTATCGATACGTATTTCGCTGGTTGCTCAAGCCAGCTCATCAGGAAACCTTTATCCAATTTTTAGAAAAGCTAAAAACATTTCTATTATGTATAAAAACTTCAAAAACAACATGAGAGTTATTTCAGAAGCCAATACAAAAATGTTAAAGCTTTAACAAAAATTACCAACAAACAAACCACGTTTTTATTTTTTCTTACATTCCCTTCTACAATAGGTTGGTTACATGCCGACACTTAATGCAGACGTAAGGCGTATTTAAAATAAAAACAACAAAGTTATTTTTTAATTCCTCAAGAGGAACAGGAAATTGAAAATATCCATTGTTTTGAATTCAAAATACTTGGATGGGGTTCCGAGGCAAAAATTGTATACAGGATTCGATAACAAAATTTCTACTGTAAAAGAATGAACAGGTGACAAATTTTGGCCAAACCTGGTAAATGAGCCTGGGTAATATATAAAATAGTTAGAGAGATTGTTTATAAATGGCTTTGTATTGTATTTTTTGACAAATTCATCCTTTTTTATTGAAATTGTTAATCGACGAATACCAAATTGAAGCATATTTAAAATTTGACCAGCGAGTTGGAGATTATATTACGCACTTCATTGTAAAATACGATCTTTCGACAAAATGAAGCTGAATAATAAGGCATGCAGGTCTTGTCTTCCGGCTATTATCACTCTGGCGGGGTTTGCTCAAATTTAGTTCACTGTCATGCATAACAAATAGAAAATTATCACATCATTCCTTGAAGAGGATATGCCAGTTCTAACTGCAGAAATAATAAAAACAGAACGCTTGGTGAACCTTATGGTCAGATGTCTTGACCCGAGGCACATTTTCCTCTCCCACAGTATAATTACTCTACCATTGCACAGTGGGGCAGAAACAAAATATTTTGGAAATAATTCAGCCATTTGAAAAGGGCTAGGCCGATTGATTCAAAATTTGGCACGAGTAGAGGAGTATTTGAGCTTAAGTTTTGAAGGTGGTTACCCTTCACTTTCCAGGGATGGCGCTATGTGGTCTCAAAGTTGGACACCTCGCTCCTGAAAATTTTTCTAACGCTTGGCATTTCTTCAATTTTTGTCTGATTTTTAAATATTTTACATGGTCTTAAAGCTCTCGTAAATACCTACAAAACGGTTCTTTAAACTGCATGTTTATGTTTAAAAATGATCGAGTTATAAGCATTTTAAAATTAAAATTTTTGATTTTTTCCATACCCTGGTCCAGTTTTTTCGAAATATTGGGTACAATTTGCAGCAAATTTGTTTGAGTTTTCTTACCTTAGATAGCAAACAAAATTTAAGATTTTCTGAAAAAAATTTGAAAGTTATAACTTTTCTGTCTTAAAAATTATACGATTTTCAATTTAAAAAATCCAAAATTATTGCATTTTTGTGTATTTTAGCCTAAAATGGACACTAATCTAATTTTTTAGATAGAAAAAAATTTTCTTAAGGAATATATAAAAATTTTTTATTTTTATTAAAGCTAACTATATGTGTGTACGTTTAAACCAAATTTCGTATAAAACTGATCATTCTTGTAGAAGATGTAAGTCTTTCAACTTGACCTATTTTACATCGAAATTTTGACTTTACCCCATATTTTCTAAAATCCCAAAGCTGGGATCGGAAAAAGAATAATACTATAAAAAAGCTATATATACTCCAAATTGTTTCAAAAAGTATTTCGTGAGCCCTAGTCCATATGTGGACTTTATGGGCAAAAGAGTAAAAAATTCCAATTTTGGGATTTTTCGTCTTTATTTTGGGAATTATGGGATTTCCTTTAGCTTAATGTTGCAGATTTTTTTACCGTTTGATTTTAGTTAACAAACTACATATGCACAGAAAATTTTATCTGATTTGCTTAATTAATAAAAGTTTTATAGCATATTTAATATTTTTACTTTTCTCAAATTGGACCGTTTTTACCATAATTTTTCGAAATTTTCGGAGCTCAGCAACGAATATTAAAATTTTGTTCCATTTTTTTTTTTTATGCATGTGAATAAAGATGACGCAATTTCCTATTAAATAAAAAAAGATTCACCTCAATATCATTCTTACGTGCAAAACTATGCGTTCTTAAATATGAGTGTTTCAATATGTATCTCACTTTTATACATTTATGTTACGGAAGTAAAAATGTTCATGCCTGTGTAAAAAAATTGTGTAAAAAAACAATTATACGTGAATAGAGGATAACCAAGAGGCATATCTTAAATTAATAATCATTATAAAAAACATCAGATAAAAAATAAAATTTTCTGTTAATTTTTATTTACGAAAAGTCGTTAAAAGTATTTTTTATTTCCTTAAAATTATTATTTATTTTCTATAAAATAATCTGTCATATCATTATGCACGTCTAAAAGATAAAGTAAATCCTTTAACTCTGTTTTGTTAGAAGGTAAAGAAGCCTCATAATTAATCCAACGTTTTCTCATTGATGAGAGTACAGGATCAGAAGATAACAATAGGCTATAGAAAATGTCTTCGTTTTGTGACTGCCTAGAACATTTTCGAGAACTGAATATTTGAATGTACTTTAAATCGCAGTTTTTTCTTTCTTGGGCTTCTTCTGTTAATTCCCCAAGAGGAAGAATATTCGATTCTATAATTGTTGTACCATGACATAATATTTTATGTACTGTGGGCGTCATATCCCTCCATGGATATAGGGAAACGAGTAGCTGAGATATTTTTGCTGTATATTCTCCAAATCGAAAAGAATTAATTTGAGTTTTGCTATTAATTGCCATTAAAACTACGTTAACCATTCTAAGCAACTCTTTGTCAATTCCAGTTATGTTTGAAGTAGTTTCAAAATCCCCAAAAAATTTTCTTGCAGTATTTCCGTCGTTAGTGTTTCCTCCACTACGAAGAGGCTTATCAATTATTAACCCCGTTTGTACTCTAAACTCTTCTTGGATTCTACTTTTCTCAGAAGCTCTTAGAACTTTTAGTTCATCATTGTTTTTTGTTTTTTTTTTTTTTTTGTTTTTTTTTGTTATTAAATTTTCTGTCGTACTTCTGTATTTTAAGTCGTATGCAATATGCAGAAAATGCTCCAAAAATCTTATTTTAGCATGAAGGGGGGATATTCCAAAAGATAGAACTTCATCGTTGACTACGTTGGTTTTTTTTTATCTGAGAATTCTGACTTCTTCTGATCACATATGGAACATTTCCAATAAGAAGATGTGTTAGTTATAGCGTTACTAACTTTTCCATCAATCATTGTTAAACTAAGTTGAAAGGATATGTTAACACAGTATTCTTTTATTTTTATTGATATTGGTTCCAATGATCTTATTTCGTCTTTGATATGCTCGAATAATTTTTTTTGTCGTAGTATTTGATTCCTTTACCTACTCAAAACAAATAGGCCTACAGAAATTTTTGGATCCTGGGGTTGTGTTTTTCCATATATCTTCAAAAGTGTTTGCACGTACTGATGAAGATGCAACCAGTGAGTATGAACGAATTCTTAGTGATACTAAGGATTCCATGAATATGCTCTTAAAATCTATTGTATGTTTTTGTTTGTACTCAGGAAGGGCTGATATTCCATCACATCCCCACTTACACATTAGTACTACATCGCAGTTTTTAACCTTTTCTAGTTGGTCAGTAGAAAAATCTGAAATAATCCGTGACGCCGTATTTTCTAGCAAAGAAGATAGTCCAATAGAAGCTTTCGTTTTATCAACTGTTATTGGAGATGGCATAATCGCTTTCTTTTTTTCTTGAATAGACTTATATGATGGTAATATTGCAGGGAGCTCCACATAATGCGATGTAGGTTGAGAATTTCGCAACAGTATCCATCCAAGTAAGATACTTTACTTTAAACTTATTTTTGTTTCCGCGAACTGATTTCATTTTTTGATCAAATAATTTAAAAAATTTTTCCAGTTTTGCAGTACCAATGACATCAACTCTGCAGTTGTATGCAGCCTTAATAAATTTTTTCATGGCCTTAATTCTATCAAGTCCTTTTGTAGCATCAGTCCACAAAAAAGAACACAATGTCTCAAACTTAAATGTGATCGGCATGATGTTTTTTTTAAATATGATATCTATTGTATTTATGCAAATATTTATATGCGTGTTCAGGTCATCGAACAGTTGGGTACCTAAAGAAGCAAAGCAGCTAGCTAAAAATCAAAAAAGGCACATAGGTAAGACATAATTAGTCATAGGTCATCCTAAAACGAACACCTGCACCATTATTTTTAACCCTTACATTTTTAACCCTTTTTTCAGGTATAATTGTTTTTTTACACAATTTTTTACACAGGCATGAAAATTTTTACTTCCGTAACATAAATGTATAAAAGTGAGATACATATTGAAACACCCATATTTAAGAACGCATAGACTTGCACGTAAGAATGATATTGAGGTGAATCTTTTTTTATTTAATAGGAAATTGCGTCATCTTTATTCACATGCATAAAAAAAAAATGGAACAAAATTTTAATATTCGTTGCTGAGCTCCGAAAATTTCGAAAAATTATGGTAAAAACGGTCCAATTTGAGAAAAGTAAAAATATTAAATATGCTATAAAACTTTTATTAATTAAGCAAATCAGATAAAATTTTCTGTGCATATGTAGTTTATTAACTAAAATCAAACGGTAGAAAAATCTGCAACATTAAGCTAAAGGAAATCCCATAATTCCCAAAATAAAGACGAAAAATCCCAAAATTGGAATTTTTTACTCTTTTGCCCATAAAGTCCACATATGGACTAGGGCTCACGAAATACTTTTTGAAACAATTTGGAGTATATATAGCTTTTTTATAGTATTATTCTTTTTCCGATCCCAGCTTTGGGATTTTAGAAAATATGGGGTAAAGTCAAAATTTCGATGTAAAATAGGTCAAGTTGAAAGACTTACATCTTCTACAAGAATGATCAGTTTTATACGAAATTTGGTTTAAACGTACACACATATAGTTAGCTTTAATAAAAATAAAAAATTTTTATATATTCCTTAAGAAAATTTTTTTCTATCTAAAAAATTAGATTAGTGTCCATTTTAGGCTAAAATACACAAAAATGCAATAATTTTGGATTATTTAAATTGAAAATCGTATAATTTTTAAGACAGAAAAGTTATAACTTTCAAATTTTTTTCAGAAAATCTTAAATTTTGTTTGCTATCTAAGGTAAAAAAACTCAAACAAATTTGCTGCAAATTGTACCCAATATTTCGAAAAAACTGGACCAGGGTATGGAAAAAATCAAAAATTTTAATTTTAAAATGCTTATAACTCGATCATTTTTAAACATAAACACCGTTTTGTAGGTATTTACGAGAGCTTTAAGACCATGTAAAATATTTAAAAATCAGACAAAAATTGAAGAAATGCCAAGCGTTAGAAAAATTTTCAGGAGCGAGGTATCCAACTTTGAGACCACATAGCGCCATCCCTGGAAAGTGAAGGGTAACCACCTTCAAAACTTAAGCTCAAGTACTCCTCTACTATGCTCGTGCCAAATTTTGAATCAATCGGCCTAGCCGTTTTCAAATGGCTGAATTATTTCCAAAATATTTTGATTCTGCCCCACTGTGCATTGGCAGTTAGGTGCGTGATAATTTGATAAACTACCCCTTTAGACAAAATCAAAACTCTACTATATTAACCACATGATCTTTTTTTAACATTCCTCTTATATATTTAATTTAGAAATTCATGTCAACCCACATTTCTCTTTTTTTATACAATTCATTTACATATAAATATAATTTCTTAATAGTATAATATAATTCCATGCCAACCAACTAGCTAATATCTGTTTATTATTTATTTTGTAGTAAAGTTATTTTTAATGTTTTTCATTTGTCATGTTTCATGATTTTTTTATTATATTGTTTTAAATCGTTAATTTAAGGTAAAGTGTAATATATAATGAAGAAGTAAGAATTTAAATTTCATATATTGTATATTCATTGAACTTCAAATATACTTAATAATGACAGAGTATTCAAAACAAATGAAGGAAAAAATGCAAGCTTAGGTCGTGATTAAACGATATATGAAGGGGAATAGATAATAATATTTTGTCTCTTTCTTTTTCAAATTTGTTAATAATGACAACTATTAAAGGTGTGTTTACATTATGTGTACAAGTCATATGGAATGTCAAAATTGCTATCCATATGTAATTTCGTGTGTCTGTCAAACTCTGTGATTAACATACAGTTTATAATTTTCATGTTCAAACTTGCATATGTTATGTACATATGAGATAACCTCTTGTCGTCGAAAAGCAAACACAAATACTAAAAACAGTAATATCAACTAATAAATCTTTTTTGCGATAACTATTTAGAACTTTACAATTTAAGTTCGTTCTATGATCGTTTTAAAAAACACGAGCTGAAAACTACAAGTTCTCAGGTACATGGCGTAGTTCGTATAAAGTACATCTTATTAATGTATTTTCACATTTGAAATTAATAATTGCCTTAATAAAGCAATTAAAATACAATTCTTGCTCATGTTCATGCAAAAGTATGCAAGTGTTATTGCTAAGTTGTAAAAAAGAAAAACATTTCAAAATTTCTATTGAAGAAAGGATTGTTGTAAACAGTTTTCGCTACCTGAAAGATGCACACACACTGAAAAACCAAAAAAAAAATACAGTACGTTCATAAATAATAGCACATTTGCTAATCTGTAAATTAATAATTCATAAAATTTTAACAGGGCATGCTATAATTTTCATCTCTTTGTGTAAACTTTATTAATATGTTCTCTTTTCAAAATTGAGCTCATTTTACACAAAACTCTCAGGAATTACAAATATTGTTATCAAAATTGCTTACATTTATATATTTAGCATATTTAAGCGTTCAAATTGTATAGCACAAATGCAAAAAATTCTTTGTATCACAAAGACTAAAAAACAACTTCATTTATTTATTTAACAAAAACAATAAAAGAAAACCTTTTAATAATTTATTAGACCACCTTTCGATTTAATGCAATTAAATATTCTATTTTTCATAGAACTTGTTAATTTTTTCAGAAGAGCCTGATCCAGTGCCTCCCATTCCTTGAAAATTGAATTTTTGAGCTCATTAACACTCATGAATTGACGATTGCCAGCATAAATTCTCCTGACGAGAATTCCCTATATGTTTTCTATAGGGTTCATATTTGGAGATCAATAAGGCCATTCCAAAACATCGACATTATTTGAGCTTAACCATTCTTTTGTAAATTTGGTGGCATGGCAGGCTGCATTGTCTTGCTGGAAAATATATTTCTTATTTATATTATTATGTAAAAATCGCAATAAACTTCACTTAAGCAATTCACAATATTTTTCACTATTCATTTTGGTTAGTACGATTTGCAACTCCAAACAACATTTTTCAGTAAATGCACCCCAAATCATAACTGAACCACCATCAAGGTTTCTTCGTGAGAAACATTGGGGTTCTTTTCGCAAGTCACGCCAGTAACTATTATTACCGTCAGGGCCATTTAAATTAAATTTTTTTCATCTAAAAAAATTACCTTAAAAAAGATATAAATAAGTTAACTATTTTATAACTCAAAGGTGTTAAATAACTTACATTTGACCAATTTGTATTCATATTATTTTTGCAAAACTCCAAACGTGCATTGATATGACGTTTCAAAAGGCGAGGGGCTTTTTTCATTCTCTGTCTTTGAATATGTTTGGAAGAGGTTACAACATTCCAAATGGTCGTTTTGCACACTTTGTTGGAAACGCATGCAGCAAGTTGGTTACAGCTTTTGGTACTGTTGCTTGCTGTCCTTAGAATAAGACTGCGCTCGCGTTTATTCCACTTTTTTTTCTACCACTGCTTTTATTTTTGCCATAATTTTCAATATTTGCCAAATAACTATAAACAACCTTTCGACTTCTGCAGATTTGAATTGCAATTTCAGCTTTCGACGCACCAATTTCTGTCAATGTTAAAATTTGACCTTTTTCAAATTCGCTAAGTACTTTTCCGCGTGGCATTTTGCTTATAACTTATATTTTTAATAAAACTGAATGCAATATGTTGTTTTAAAACGGTAGTTTTTTTATACAAAGAATTTTTTGTATTTGTGCTATACAATTTGAACCCTTAAATATGCTAAATATATAAATGTAAGCAATTTTGATAACGGTATTTGTAATTCCTGAGAGTTTTGTGTAAAATGAGCTCAATTTTGAAAAGAGAACATATTAATAAAGTTTACACAAAGAGATGAAAATTATAGCATGCCCTGTTAAAATTTTATGAATTATTAATTTACAGATTAGCAAATGTGCTATTATTTATGAACGTACTGTATTTACTTAAAAATAACTGTCAAGTACGAAGAGTACTTGCACCAAAAAAAAGTGTTCAAACAAAAATACCAAAATGGAGGTAGTAAGGGCAATGATTCAGAATTCAACCCATTTATATACTTTAGCGCGGTGTTTGCTGACGTGGTTATCGTATTCGTGGAAATGCCTGTATATTACTGTTTGCCGACTATAACAATAAAAGTTAAAATAATATTTTTTTAGAAATCTTGATTTTTTTAGTCTTAGTATTTTGAGTGGAAATTTTAAAAGTAAAAGTTAGCATCACTGAAAACATCTGTTGTCATAAGGTTTTACATATCAAATAGAGCGTGCTCTAAATAAAAAACTAACACATGTTATAACACATAGGAAAATAACATATGTTATGTTTCATGAGGTTTACACTATGTGTGTTGATTTACATATAGGAAATCTGACATTCCACATGACTTGTACACATAATGTAAACACACCTTAAATAATAATTGAAAGGAAATTTGTATATAAATTTTGTAAGAACTTACGATTTATTTATTTATTTACTTCCACAAGGAGTTGATCACACAAGGCCTTAGATGAATGCAACTTCGTTGAAGATGTAGGCTGTGTGATAAAACTATAATGCTTAATATAATTTTTTTAGGTTTGTTTTTCTCTCACTATATGTTCTTTTTGTCACAAGTTAATGGTGTTAGATTAATAGTTTCTAGCCGGTTAAAAGAAATATAATATTAAGAGTTCTTTTTGTTTTCTTCTTATATTAATTTACTTGAACATGACCACGGACCAATGATGACTAACTTTATAGATAAATACTCGTACGTTCTCATTTCCTTCATTTACTTTTTCTACATTAACTAGGATAATTATTTTAACATAAATTGCATAAGTAGGAAAGAGGTCAATATAGTAATTAAGAATTAGAGTTTAAAGGAACTGTGACAAGTATTTGGGACATGAGATAATTTACGTACTATTAGAAATCAAAACAAAGTTATGAATAAAACAGGGAAATTATTTATCAGTGATTAAAGGCGTATAACAAGAAATGTGTAAGAAAGTTGTTAGTGATGTAAAAGTGAAATATGTAATTTAATATTATTATAGTATCTATTTAGTCTTTATATTGTTTGAGTTTTGCCTTTTTGCTTATTTCCCAACTTGGTAATATTATCTTGAGATTTTAAGCATCCAGGTATGATTTCCAGCACGTGGAAATCTAGCTAGAATTGACTTGCCAAGTTTTGGTGTAAGCCATACAATTTTGTTGGTGCAAGATAAAAATTGTTGTTTTAAACGTCTCGTTGTAGAAATTTAAATGGAACAAGTGTATAGTTGCGTTTGACAACTTGGTATAATATTATTATTGAATTAATATAAAAGAGTATTTGGATTTTATACAGTTTGTTTTTTTTTACAAACCAAAAAATTGTTAATTGATTGCATGACTTTTTAATGGTGCAATTTCGCACTTTAAAAATTAAATTTTATGCTCACGATTCTGTCTTTAGATGGAAGAGAAATAAAGGCGGGTATGAAGAGATTAAGGTTATCTTCCACATGTGTAAGGTACTTGCGTAACCGAGTAATTATATCCATATTCAGATTAACATAATATAACAGTCCACCCTAAATACGGGCGTTAGGCACGACGTAATTTAGCGTCTAGTTTTTACGCTGTAATGAGTAACTTAAATAAGAGCGCCAACGTTGTAAAACGAACAGTATTGTTTACTTATCTTATTTGCTAAAAACCACAAAATTAAAATAATTAAGAGAGATAAAATCGCGAAATTGACCTTAAAGTAGCTGTAATGTCATTACTGTTGGAAATACTTTTGTATACACCACAAAAAAAAAACAATAACAACACTTCTTTTGCAGCCAACTTCACTTTTTACGCGCAGTCAAAATTGGATTTTTCAATTGTCCAACGTTAGCGTCGCGCTATTTGGGTTGGTCACATACATTTTGTATGGGCATGAGAATTTTTGACAGTTAAATAACGTCTTACGCTCGTATTTAGGGTGGACTGTAAGTATACTGGTATTGGACAAAATATATTACGTTTAGTATCTTTTATTCATTGTTCACAACTGGATGCAAAAAGAATCGTTACAATTATTTTCGTTCATTTGGACATTTTTTATACTCATATTGCCCATTAATTAATCCTAATATGGTAGAAAAACTGTGGTTAAAATTCACTATTATCAGTGGAACTTTCTTTCATTGAAATTTCTTCTTCACTTTCGTCGGATATCAAATGAAATCTATTGTTACTGATGAAATGCATGTCGAACAATTTAGATAACTTAAATTGGGGCTATTACCTCAATCCTTTTTCTATTTCGACTTAAGATAAATTAGATATAACGAATCAAACCAAAATTTGCTGCGTTAAGGCGAAACTAACAAACAGCAATTGATTTTTTTTTTAAATAGGGAAACAAATCAATTCGCAATGCCTCTTATTCTTAAAGCATTTATATATAATTTTTTGATATTATTTTCCGTTAAATAAAATGAAAAAAATTAGGCTTTATTATATTTCATATATTTTATTATATAGGAAGCAGCTGTTCTGTTTATTAGTCTTGGCCAAAGTTGGTGACAGATGCAACGGTGTTCGTGTAGTCGTTTAAATAAAATGATCGTCTGTTTTTGAGATTTTTGTCATCTCTTTGGGCTGTTTGTGGTCAGTTATTTGTTTCCAAATATAAATAAATAATCAAATCATTATATTTTTTCTCCCAACGTTTCGTTTGCTTTTTTCAAACTTCTTCAGGGGGACAATTATTTAGATATCTAGCAATATATAATTGCTTACATGTTTTATACTTAGTATTCGCTTATAAAGTAGGATATTATCACAGATTTACTTACGATTATTATGTCAACATTGCAAAAATCTCTCATCTAATTTACTTATTATTTAAAAAACTGGACTTCACGACACAGAATTAAGTAATAAATAAATAAAATAATTAAAAATCTTGTACAACACAAACACAGAATCTCAAGTCAATCTTAAAGCTAATATCACAGAACTTGAACTGATTTGTAATAACTACATTAATGCGATGGAGTATTGTAGTTTGGTTTTATCTTTGTCCTCTTTGGTGTTCATAGTGGTGGTTATTTTTTGTTGTATTCTCAGACTTTCGAGTGTGTATCGTTTATTTTCTTTTTGTTCTCTGTCTAATATCTTAATGTTGTCAAAGTTTACAATGTGATTGTGTTCTCTTGCATGTTGTGATAAAGCTGTTGATTCTTTCCCTTTTTGGATGTCTGCTTTATGCTCTTTTATACGTGTTTCAAACATTCTCTTAGTTGTACCAATATAAACTAAATAGCATGGTTCCCTCTCGTTACCATCGCATTTTATTTCATACACAACGTTGTCAGTTTTTAATATGTCGTGTTTTGTTTTGTTGTTTGTAAAAAGATGTCTCAGTGTTTTGTTTGATTTGTAGGCTATTGTTGTTGTTTTCCCTTTGATCATGTTACTGAATGTTTTAGCTCCAGTTAATTTTGGTATAAAAGGTACACCACAGATAACTAACTAGATCCGAAAAGAAAAATTCAGTGTGGCCAGATTCCAGCTTTCGTTAGAGAGGGATAGTAACAGTTCTAGCTTTTTTGATATTACTACCTCTTTCTGATTATAGCTGGAATTTGACATTTTATTTATTTACAAAAATTGTAAAGATATTGTGATTTTGTGCACACATAAATATTGTGTCTAAAGTGCAATAATATATCAATAATTAAAGTGATTAATATCATTTTAATATTGATAATAAATATAAACTAAAGAAATTAATTTTATTTAAAGATTTTTTGTGTGTTTTTTTGTTCAAAATCATATCAAATAAGGGTTAAAAAATCAACCACAACAACAAAGCAAAAAATCTAACAAAAGATGTAAGTTGAACAAAGTTGTTTTTAATGTAAATTAGGTTTTAATGAAATTATTTGGTTTCTTTCAGGAGTCGCCGCTGCATAATGGGTTGTGACGAAGGAGAGAAGCTGCACCAGTTCCCGAAAAATCCGGCCAAGTAAGTTTGTATATAAGTTTCATTAGTGACATGCTTGCGGCAGGTTTTGTACATTAGAGGAACTGTTATCTTAGTTTGATTCCTAGATAATTGGAATTGTATGTTTGATGAGATTTTATCCTAGCAAACATATACATATGACAATATTCCTCCCAATCAGAAAAATTTAAGGGATTTTAAAATAAAAAAGTGCGTATGTTAATAAGTGTTTTAAACATATAAGAAAACAAGTGCAAAATGACTAAGAAAAGATTTAATTAAATAGTGAAAGTATAAATTTAATTGAAAATACAGAAAGAATATTAATTGTTGTACAAGAATATGAATCAATTATATCAATTTTTGGAATACCAGCTGCAACAGTCAATATGGAATATTTTTAACCTGTGAAAGTTTTTCAATAAAAAATATATTTTACTCAATGACAGGAACTCTGCAATACCTTCCTACAACAGTGGATAAGGATTATTTTTTAATTTTTTGTTGGATGTTTTTTTTTTATTTTTTTAAATGTGTAATTTATATTGTAGTTAATTTATAATATTTTATTAGAGAAATAAGATCGTACTCTTTTGTTTTTAATTACTGAAAACTGGAAGTAGATCGATGAAATTATGTTTATTAAAATAAAGGTATATTAAAATTTTCTTTTTTATATTTTAACACAGATTGTAGCGATGCATTGCTAATTGACCTGAGATGGAAATCAATAATTGCTGAAATTATTTTAAAACTGCTGAAATAAAATATAAAATTTTGCTTATTATAAATTGTTTCTTTTTTTTATTTTATACTTAAATAAAAACCGTAAAAGTTATCATTAAATTTAAAAAATATTATAACAAAAATTGTATGTTTTTTCTTTATATAAGATTTTTGAAATACAAAAGTAAGTATTATTATTATTATTGATTAAAACTTTCACTTTTATTCACATCCTTGGAATCTGTTAATTTAGTGGCTAAAGCATATGTATATGTTGTCGGAAAAAGTATGGCTTGAAATCGATTTCTCACAAAAAACTGTTATATTTTGGAATTCTATGCGTCTTAAATTAATAAACATGTTTAATTTATTTTTTAATTAAAAGTAGCTTTTAAAACAGTGTATGAGTTATAACTTTTTAAGTAACCAAAAAAGCATATTTTTATTGTTTTGTATACATTTTCGTTTAACGTTTGACTTAAAAACTTTTTATCTTAATATTAGAAAATTATGTCATTCCAAAATAAAAAAATTGACTACGTTAGACTAAGGTAGGACAACCTAAAAAAAAAAAAATAAGAAGTTGTCCGTTTGCAGAGTTATTTCGATACCCCACTGTGCAAGGCAATGTAAAAATAATAAGAGCATAACTCATAAATTTTGTTAATTGGAATTCCTTGTATTGCTTTAGAATATCTAAACAGCGATCCACATTAGCGCGTTTTAAGCCCAAACACTCTCTTAGCTGTTGCGAGATTTGTATAAAATCTCTTGTTCAATAATTTCACTAGTAAATCGCTCCTTGGCCTCACGATGTATTTTTGATCTGGAAGGATTGATTACAATACGTTCTCTAACTGCATCAATTTTAATAGAACCCATTTCTGGCTTTTGATAGTCTAATTTAATACCGATACATTTAAACGGTGGAATAAAGGCCAACAGCAGATTGTTTTGAACTTCTGATTTTTTAAATGACTTCACAGTGGTTGTAACGGTCGCCATCGGTTTTATATTGGCATTGCTCTAGATTTTTTTGGCCGTTTTTGCTTTAGGTTCTGGAGTTCATATACCTTAAAAAATATAAAAACACAAATATTAGTTTTCCTGCAGTAAACTAGGATATTATAACTAACTTACCTTCTGGCGTAACTTTTTTCTTTGCTGGTGGGGCATTCATCTAATTTGACGAAAAACCAACATCATCAATGTAACATTTCACTTTTATTTTTCGTCCACTTCGACTAACAGGTTCTGTTAGATCTGTACCAAGTGGGACATCTGTTTTTATCTTTTCCTCTATATCTTTCCCCTATAGCTTCGTTAACCATTTCAACACTGTGGATGACACTTTCATCCACAGTACTTTCCAAAGCTTCTTCAGCTTGAGAAATATCTATACCTTCAGGCGCTACATTTGGCAAAACAATAGGCGCTGAATTTTCGCCATTGGCTGCAGCACCTATTTGATCAATGGCCTCTCGAAAACTATTCCATTTCATATATTTGTCTATGGCGAATTTTTCTTTTTTTTCAAAAGAAAGAGGTCTTCCACCTTAATATTGGCAGTCTCACCGGCTCCATAAAAAATATACATTATATATATTTTGTTGCTGTACTTTGGCAAAAACCAAATCCTAAACAAAATCCTAAAATTTGGCATAAACACGTTCAATGGCCAATTTTTTTACTTACCAATAAAACCACGCAAGCTGTTTTGACTTTTGTTTGCGGAGCCTCCAATGGAATTGTAGTACAAACTGAAATTATAAGGGAAAACATTATTTTTTTAGTTGTTCTTATACACTGTAATAATATAAAAACATTTCATAATTTTTTATAAATTTCTTTTACTGATATTTATACTTTTTTTAATTTTTCTTAAAAAAATAAATTTTTACCCCAATTTTGTTATACATTTTTTGGTTGATTAAATAAAAACATATGTTTGCAATAGCTATGTGTACTTAAACATCTTTTTACAAACAACAAAACAAAACACGACATATTAAAAACTGACAACGTTGTGTATGAAATAAAATGCGATGGTAACGAGAGGGAACCATGCTATTTAGTTTATATTGGTACAACTAAGAGAATGTTTGAAACACGTATAAAAGAGCATAAAGCAGACATCCAAAAAGGGAAAGAATCAACAGCTTTATCACAACATGCAAGAGAACACAATCACATTGTAAACTTTGACAACATTAAGATATTAGACAGAGAACAAAAAGAAAATAAACGATACACACTCGAAAGTCTGAGAATACAACAAAAAATAACCACCACTATGAACACCAAAGAGGACAAAGATAAAACCAAACTACAATACTCCATCGCATTAATGTAGTTATTACAAATCAGTTCAAGTTCTGTGATATTAGCTTTAAGATTGACTTGAGATTCTGTGTTTGTGTTGTACAAGATTTTTAATTATTTTATTTATTTATTACTTAATTCTGTGTCGTGAAGTCCAGTTTTTTAAATAATAAGTAAATTAGATGAGAGATTTTTGCAATGTTGACATAATAATCGTAAGTAAATCTGTGATAATATCCTACTTTATAAGCGAATACTAAGTATAAAACATGTAAGCAATTATTTATTGCTAGATATCTAAATAATTGTCCCCCTGAAGAAGTTTGAAAAAAGCAAACGAAACGTTGGGAGAAAAAATATAATGATTTGATTATTTATTTATATTTGGAAACAAATAACTGACCACAAACAGCCCAAAGAGATGACAAAAATCTCAAAAACAAACAGTTAAAATACATTATTGGTCACAAAAAACAAAAACTAAAATAAAATGATCGTCATCAACACGTGTGTTTAAAACCCACTTTATTTAACAACGTAATCGCAATAAAAGTAATCAAGAAGATAATCATTCTTTATTGTCCTTCCTACCCACACATCACCAAACATCCATAAATATTTGACACAAATAATCATATAATAACGTCATTCATATGTTCGAAGGCATGTTTTCCTTTAAATTTATTAAAGTTTTTATTTAGCAAATTTTCACAATTCTGGAGATTGAGGTTAACTGTGTTGGATTATTTTCTAGTCTAAACAAAAAAACAAACGAGTACGTATAGGTACATATGATTTGTTAATGTAACAAATCAACAATTGATTTGATAAGGTGTTTGTTTCTGATTGTGAATTTTTTCATTGAATTTAAAAACAAAAGAAACGTTTTCCTCCTTTTAATATTATTTAGTAAGTAGGTTTAACACAAATGTAAACAATTTGCATTTTTAATTAATTCTATATACTATTTATATCTTAGAACTTTTATTTAAATCCAATGATTAGGTATGTTTATATTATGTAATTTTTGCAAGTTTTAAGTTCTTACATTTCGTTTTATTCTTTACTAGATGTAATGCTTTTCGAATTATGCAGCTGATTAACTTTTAACGAGGACAAGAAAATTGATTCTAAACTCTTAAAGAACGTAATGAACTTTAATCTTTTTTTAATTTCATCAGCTTGAAATGTTTAGTCTTGAACATCGCCTTGTTTAACTGATTAATTAAAAATAAAGATTATGAAAATTGTATTTATGGCATTAAAATGTAGACAACTTCTTTTTCTAGCAATTTCAGACTATTTCCCGATCAACGCACACAGTGTATATTTATGGAAAGAACCTATTCGCCCTACTGCTTCCCGTTTCTTCAAATAATGAAACTTACAACACTAGGATAATATATACGGGTAACCCACTAAAGCTTGAGAGCTAAAATTTATAAAACAAGTAGGTATCTGTGTGTAAATAGTCTAGAATAGTGCGCCAAGCCTCTCTAGATTATGTAGTAAAGAAACATAAAAGATAAAAAACGACAATGTGAACAGCTAAAGAGCAAGATAAAAAATTAAATAGTACCACTGCAGTAATGTAAATATCATGTAAATGATAGATTTCTTAAATGGAAATACCCTTTTTCCTCCGGCTCACTTAGCAGTTGTGTATTTTAATTTTTGGGTCGTTAGCAACCGGGTCCACAGATTCTCTCAGTTTGAGATCTATAGTTTCCTCAACTGGGCTTAACTTTTTAATAATATTGCTACGTTTATTAAATTTATAAATACTTAATTTATTACGTTCTTTTATTGCAAAACAATTACACACTACGATAGTAACTTTACCACTTTTGTTACGGATATAACTGTTGCACTACAAGATCTTCACTAGATGAATCAGCATGTTTGGTCATAGGCCTAATGTGAGGAGGTTCTTGAATATAGTAGGACTTTTACCTCCATCTGTAGTGGAACATTCCTTCAAAGTGTGTTTAGACTACTTGTACAAGTCATATGAAATTTTGAAATTGCTATCCATTTGTAATTTCGTGTGCATGTCAAAATCAAAGTTTAATATACGGTTTATAATTTTCATGTTCAAACTTGCATATGTTATATTTGACGGGTTATTAGCTTTATCGAAATTGTTTTTTCTGATTTTTACATACTCTCATACCCCAAAACGATAGGTATTAGGGAAAAACTTACCCAAAAAATTTTCAGACGAATTAGTTAAGATTAAGGCATGTCGCACGCTCTCCAAAGAAGTCAAACATAACTTTTGCTTTTTCACTTATCTGCTTGCTAAAGTGATCTCACTACTCTGCAAAAAATGAGTAGCAAAATGTATTTTATTCGATTTTGTTGTTTTCAATGCAAATTCACGCGTACAGTGAATTTATAGGCAGGGAATAGCTCAGTAGCTCCGATTGTTTAGTACGTTTAACTTAATGTAAAGTGTATTGCCCAGTGGCAAACTAAATACGTACTAAACTAAATTGCTATACGAGTATCGTTCTCAATGGTTTTGTTACGTTTCTCTATTTCGCTCTTGAAAAACCGAACAAAACTCTACCAAACGTTTCGTTCCGTTTCGTTTTATTTATTTTTTTTTTTTTTTTTTTTTTTTTCCCACGCTGGTGTATATGTGTGCGGTTAATATGGTGATCTGCACTCCCATCCTTTTAGCAACTAATAATGCAAATACTGACTTTAACAAGCCATGTACAGAAATTTACCGTTGTATGTTTTTATAGTAGCTTAGTTTAGCTCGTGTGTTAAGAATTTGTGTTTGCAAATCATTTAAATATTGAAAGTGGAGGTAATGTTTGAAAATGAGCTCAAGAAGTTTACGACAAAATATATACTTACTTGGAAACTTTTCTACAAGTTTAGGTAAGAGTAAATTACCATTAAATAGAGAAGTGTTGAAGGTTTTGTTTTTCAATTTACGTGTGGTGAAACTTGACATACGAAAGAGTGCAAATTCGTAATTGAGAAATTATTGATATTTTGGGAGAAAGCTACAACTTCAACAAGAGCCAAATAGCATTGTATAAATAAATTGGAGAAACTTCACACAGTTCTAAGAGAAAAACTGAAACTCAGAGTAAAAAAGTGAAATCTTGGGTTCAAGAAATAGATTATTCCTTTGATATAGCACCTTTAAACGTGCTAAAATTATTTAAAATAGAAGAAGATGTTACAGCCGTAGGGACCAGTAAAGTTTCCGGCACGCTCTCTTCCCTTTTTTTGTTTGCGGTGAACACATCTCAGTGGGTTCCAACCCTCTTACTGGGTACGCTGGACATAAAAATTAATTAAATTTAACACACAAATTAACTTACATAAACAAACACGCACCACTTACACTATCTTTTCTTTTCAGGCTGATGTTCAGCCCTACATGGCCCTCCTAACCAAGTCACAAATATATCCTAAATTTTTCCACATGTGACCCCAACTCCTAACCAACTTCATCCTCCAACTTTAACTTACCTTCATGCCATAAACCTTTTGGAATTAATTCCAAAACATACTTAACCTTTTTTCTTCAGACGTTATAATCCATATTTCTTTATTTAAAACTAATTAAATTCTAACCAATACAAAAAAAAAATACAAACTATAAATACAAAAATACTTTTTTTTTTTAAATTAAACATCAACACAAAAAAGTTATATATAATCTCATACACAAAAAATCTTTTGAATTAAACTATAGAAGCAAATAAACAACACTTAAACATAAAAAAACTTTTGTTTCCTTTTTGAAGGTTTTCTTCCCTTTTCAGCTCAAAAATTAACAATATATTTAGTTTACATAGCTATTAGCTCAAGAGGAATATTTAAATTTTGTGTTTTTTTTTTTATCTGTTTCAGTCTTCACCTGAAGGAGCTCCCTAAGGTTACTTTATCTACTGACACCTTTTCTAAGGGGTTATTCCTAAACAAAACTTATCTCTTCTTGAACTAAAGCTGCTATTTATCTTATTGTTACTTTTCTGTTTCAGGTATTAAATACAAGATTTATCTACCAAAACACACTGCCTTCTATGGTGATATAGCCGTGCGAAAATGTACAAAAAAAACAACTTGAAATTTTTAATTTTTACTGTTAGGCGCTATTGAAATTAACTAAATTAACCTATTCACTCAAAAAAATCTTTATAAATTATAAATTGCAAAGAGAAACACAAATAAATAAAACAAATAATTAAATAAATAATTAAACAAAATAAATAAATAATTAAAATAAATATATAAAACAAATAAATAATTAAAAAAATAAACACAAGAACAAATACAAATAACCAAAACACTATAGTTGGGAAATATCCTTATTTTCTCTTTTTTTATATAAAAGTTACTTTTTTTTATACCATTCACTTTTCTGAATTCCTTTCCAGGATAAAAGTTTTTTTTCTTTATTTATTTTTTTATCGAAATATCAAAACTTTAGTAGTGTTTAACTCTTTAGGAGATTCCTCATTTATTGCCGAATTTTAATTTATTTTTGCTGCAGGACTAACTTTTTGTTTCTTCACCTCACTTATAAGAAAATACACAAAAAGCTGTTACCTGGCTAAATGGTGGAAATCGGCTTTTTCATCCTGATCCTTTGCGACATACCCTTCTAACCTTTAGATAATTTAGCCAGCTAAAATAAAGGTTTAAACTTATAAATTTTATCCATAAACAATATACACAAAAGAACTTACGTTTTTTATTATTAAGCTTTTTTTTCAAATTTTAATTTCAGGAACTACTTTATTACAAAGTGGGTTTTCTTGTGATCTTCACTAAGGATTCTTCAAGAAGGAATTTATTATTATTTATTTTTTTTTTAACACCGCACTTTGAAAGTCACACCACTTCAGGCTATTTAGAAAAATTTTGCATTCCACCTCACCTACGAATTTTCCAATTTTCTCAATATTTCCAAACTATTTTCCAAAATTTCTCCAAGCTCTTGGCGTCTCTTCGTCCATCTTTTTCTTCTTTGGGTTTTTCTAGAACTTTCTTTTCTCAAAATCTGCAGATTGTTCTTTTTATTTTTTTGCCTTGCATAAAAACATTACACTTCATGTTTATTTCTGGAACATAAAAAAAATTTTTAATCTCACATTGCTCTTTTTTTCATTTTGCACTATTTTCCTGTTTTTTATCTATAATATAATCTAAATATGAACTCCATTAGTAAAAAAAAACTTTTTTGAATTTTCTTTTATCAGGCGTCATAGTTTACAATATGGATAACTCACTCCATTCATTAATTTGATTTTAAAAATTAACCTTTTTTTATAAATTTTTTGCTTTACCATTGCCAACCTTCTTAATTCTTAATCCGGCCTACACCAACACTACAGTGGTGACAACAGTGTCATGTGTACTATCTTATACAAGAAAAAAAAATGCATGCGAAAAACATGAAACCAAAACAAAACGCAAAAGAAAAAGAAGCAGCATGCAGGCTGATAAGTGCTAAAGAAATAAAAAAAAAGATTTATATCTATAAAAATATTTGTGAAAGTGAAATTATATAAAATTAAATAAATTAAAACAAAGCACTCTAAAGGCTAACGTGCATATATTCGGGTTTTCTTAAAGTGACAAAACAAAAAGGTTTGGTGCAAAACAATAAAAAACAAAAACAGAATGATAAAAACTAAAAATAAAATGTTGACTTGTTGACTTCAACCCTTAAATTTTTATTTTTCTTTATTTTTACGACAAGAAAACAAATACAAATATAAAAAAATATTTAAACCTACAAATGAGTGTTGTTTTATTTTTTCATGCCCTAAAAGACCAATCAATAACTTCACCCGCAACAAAGATAAGCAATTTGTGTTGAACCAGAAGAAATATGGTAGGCCTGTGTTTATGTATGGCATAGACAATAACACTATGAACGCGGAATTAAGAGCTGAACAATGTCGTCAACAAATATATAATCAGAGAGAACGCAGCATTCGAGAAAAATCAGCAATAGGTACGGTAACACTTTAACAAGTTTTACTTCTCTTAACTTTTTTGATTTGCAGCATCAGAAAGTGAATGTGATGTGGAATGTATTGCTTTACATACAAATGTAGTTATGCAGTTTTCTAATTACTTTGTATAAACACTATTTTCTAATAACCTACAGAAGAAATATCAATAGCACATACACCAGCTAAACCAAAAAAAAAAAAAAAAAAAAAAAAAAAACGAGGCTTAATAAATGTTAGTTAGTTAGTTAGGAGTGGCAGCCTCTCGCGACGAAGCTCACTTGAGCACAATCGAATGGCCCGTTGTGATACCACAAGGAAGGCAGCGCTCCTCCCCTTACCCAGCCGAGAACCATGAGGATTCACGGATGAACTATATCCCCTATAGAGTGAGATAATAGCTCCGTAAGAGTTCCAAAGAAAAGAGAGCCTAGAATTCTTAGTCTTCTTCGAGCCAGGGATGGGCAGTGGCACAGGAGGTGCAGTTCTCATTCTCCGAGCCACAGCTACGACAGAAATCATTAAAGAGCAGACCGAGTCTTTCAGCATGCCTGCCGATTAGACAGTGTCCAGTAAGTACCGAGACCGTGATACTTATGGATTTTCTGTCCAGTCTGAGTAGCTGCCTGGTCTGCTTGAGGTCTAGTGTAGTCCACAGTTGTCTAAAGACACAACAGAAACTTTCTTCTACCCATAATTTGCGAGCCAAATTGAGGTAGTGGCTCTTTATGGCCATTTTCACCGTTGCCAGAGGAATTCCAACGTCTGATAGCGAGGAGACGTTAGGAAGATCATCGGCCTCAGAGTTACCCTGGATATCCCTGTGACCAGAGACCCAAAACAGGTAAATCTGTTATCGCTATGATAGAGTGTTCAGTAATGAGCGACAACTCAGGACTAGCTTAGATGTACTGTATGCACCAGCAAGCGCCCTGATTGCCGCCTGACTGTCCAAAAATATCCGAATGGCAAGGCCATAAAGATCGTCTCTAAGCGCTATTTTGGATTTTTTGAGAATGGCCATTGCATCGGCTTGAAAGACACTGCAGTAGTCAGGAAGTCTAAGGGAGAGTTTTAGTCCAAGGCTGTTGGAGAAGATTCCGCATCCGACTCTGTCGTCCGGTTTCGAGCCATCGGTGTAGATGTCAACAGTACCACCCACAACCACTTCGTTACGGACCCATATCTCCCTACTCGGAATATGGATCTGAGACCCGTGGTACAGAGCGGGAGTAGAAGAGATGTAGTTCACCATTGATGGCAGTGGCACATCCCGATCGATAATCTTAGAGTGCCCTATATCCAGCCTGAGCCAGCGTGAGAGGGCATTAAGTCTGGCTGCGCACCATTTAGCCTGTTGCAATACCAGAAGTTTGGTGGGTAAGTAGAGAAGAGCATACAGAGGCTTTGTTGAAGTAGTTCGGAGAGCTCCAGTAATCAAAATGGCGGCTGTTCTCCTGACTTTATCAAGAGGCTTTTGGTTGACCGTTTTCTCGAGAGTGGGCTATCAAAAAAACAGCACCATAGAGAATATTTGGCTCTATAATTGCCTTATAGAGTCAGGAGATGATCCGAGGCTGAAGGCCCCATCTTTGTCCTAGAGCTCTCTGACAGAGATAGAGCGCTCAGGTCGCCTTCCAAGCTCTTTCGGCAATATTTGCCTTCCATTGAAGGGGTCAAGTAACACACCAAGGTATTTCACACTTTTACTTACACTGAGCACAATGCCGTTTAACCTAGGTGCAGTAAAAATCGGGATCTTGTATCTCCATGTGAAGAGCATAACCTCCGTTTTGCCGGGGTTAATATCAAGATCAAAATCGCAGCACCATTGAGACAGAACATTGAGCGAATAGTTCAATGTTCTGTGAGTGTTGTCAGGTATTTCCCAGAGACTGCGATAGCAATGTCATCAGCATAAGCTATCACCCTATTACCCGTTTGGTCCAGTCGCCGTAGCAGCGTGTTGACTGCCAGATTCCAGACGAGGGGAGACAACACGCCACCTTGTGGAGTGCCTCTTTTCACTACCCTTTCAACGTGATAATTTCCCAAAGTGGGCGTGATGATACGTGTCTTCAGTAGTTGCGCAATGAATCCCACCAGATTTGCATCAAGATCGAGATCCAAGAGGGCCGGCATTGGGGCAGACGTTATTGAAAGCTCCTTCTATGTCAAGAAACACTGCAAGCGTAAATTCTCTATTTGAAAGGGATTTTTCAACATCGAATATTAACACGTGCAGCGCTGTTTCCACAAACTTCCCTTTCGTGTAGGCGTGCTGCGAGCTAGAAATAAGCGCGGGATTTATGGAGTTCCTGATCTGAAGATCAAGAATCCTTTCCAGCGTTTTGAGTAAGAAGGACGACAGGCTTATGGGCCTAAAGACTTTGGGTTTAATATGAGGTTTCTTTTCCGCTTTAGGGATCAAAACAGCTTTGGCTACACGCCAACCTATGCCGATAGGTAAGTAAGTAAGTATTTTCCAGGCAAGCATTGTAGATTTTCAATAGCCATGGTTTTATGAGGTCCATGCCATGTTGCAGGTCCGCTGGAATGATATTGTCAATTCTAGAAGACTTAAAGGCATCAAACGACATGATGGCCCACTCTATGTGAGCATTGGTCACCCGGAAAGTGGGTGGTCAAACCGACGCGGAATTCACAGTCCCCATCGCTTCGTCAATCCCTTCACTACCAGGGAAGTGAGTATCGAGCAGCGTCTCCAAGGTATCGATTACAGAGTCCGTCCATTGACCGTCCGGCTTCTGAATACTCTCAATAACTCTCGGGGACGTGCTAAGAATCCTGGGTAGCCTGCTGGTTTCGGACGAGCTTTCTATGTTGCCACAGAAAGTTTTCCACGAGGCGCTTCTGGATCTTCGTATGTCATACTTATACTCTCTTTGTTTATCCTTATAGGACAGCCACTTTCCACCATTTTTGGCCCTATTAAAGAGTCTTCTACATTCCCTACGTAACTCTGCAATCTCCGTATTCCACCAAGCGGGTTTCGGTTCACCCCTTGGCTTCGGTGGATTGCAGGCCGCTTTCGCCGCAGAGCATATCTGCAATGTCAAGAATTCAACCGCCCGATCAATAGCGCAGTAGTCATTAATCTTGAAGGGAGCAGGCCTTAGACCAAGCTCTGAAATGGACCGAAATTTACTCCAGTTCGTTGTTTCCTATTTATGTAGGAGTGGGACACTCCGGAACCTACTGATTCCAGATATAAGTTATAAGATAAATACGTATGGTCAGAAAAGGAGCACTCTTGGGAGATACTCCAATTTCTGATTATATCAGACCCTTCTACTCGAAGTGACGAACGTAGGCTCGCTTCCCCTATTGTCATAAGATAGTATAAAATCAAAAAGAGACTCACCCTGTTCATTGACATCCGTGCTGCCCCACATATGGTGATGAGCGTTACCATCGACTCCAATGATGACCGGCATTTGACGGTCGTTAGCCTCTGCAACCAGAAGCTTTAGCAGGTCATGTGGTGGTGAATTTCCATGACCATGGGCCATATAACTGGAGACCACCCATACATCTTTCGATTCCGTCTCCACTGCTATAGCAACGCTGTCTCTGTCACTCAATCTGCGAAGAAAGAAAGCGTTAATATTATACTTAATCATAATGCAGGCCCTGGGCTTACCTTGATCTGTGACGTAGACAGTTTTGTAGCCGTCCATAGATAGTCCAGAAATCCGATCATTGATAACCTGGATCAGAACATTATCCTCTCCTTTCTGTAACAGGCGGAGGAGTAGTTAATAAATGTTGTTACCCCAAAACATGCAGCAGTTTAGATGCTTCCATGATAAGCGACAGAAAAGCAGTGCACATTCTTATTGCGACATTTGAAGCGTTAGAACTAGATCCTGAAAATTATATTATAAATAGACAAAACAAAGAATGCGAAAAGAGCACACTTTAGTTCTCAAATTCAAGGCTATGAAACAAGATGCTCTATACTTGCATTGGGATGGAAAACTATTACCCGCTTTAACTGGAAACGATAAAATTGATAGGGTGCCTTTAGTTATTTTAAGCGGATGCAATGAGCAATTGGTTCAAGTTCGTTTCTTAGAAAATGAAACCGAAAAACAACAAGAATTAACGATTTGCAATGCTATTCAAGGATGAAGCCTTCAGGACCACATCAAAGCCATGGTTTTTGACACAACAATCGTCAATAGTGGTCGTATAAATGGGGCTGCTGTAGTCAAAGTGGTAAGCACGCTGACTACAACCTGGTTGTTCCAGGGTTCAAATCCTGTGGCAATCAAAATACAAAAAAATGTTTTTAACTGTTTAATGGTATAAATACATATTCAGAATGAACAAAAAACGTGCAGTCTCCTTCGTAGGTACTTTCTCATAGCAGATTCGCCGGCGAAGTAAAATAAATAACTCTCTCTCTCTCCTTTCACCTTCTATCTTATCTCTCATCTATCCCTTTCCTAAAGAATGTAGCACGGTTACAGAAAATAACTAAATAGGTAATAATGCCTGAAGTGCTACTTCTTAAAAAAAAAAAAAATGAAAATTTTTAAGAAAAATCACTTTTATGGTTACCATGTAGACACCGTATCTATGAAATTATATTGAGAAGTGTTTTTGAAGAGCAATTTTTAAAAAAACAGGAAGTCCGAATGTTTCCATTTTCGAAAAATTTAAGACTGAATAGCCAAAATTTAATTTTACAAAACTTTCATTCTGGGATTGACGACAAAACGGCACTCCACCTGTTCGGTCGCTTGGCTTTGTGTAGCAATAAAACGAACTTTGAAATGAATTTACTTCATGTATTATTGCAGCTAAAATCTGCAATTATAATATTTTCATTTTAAGAATTCATTTATATCATACATACATACACTTGTGTTTTACTACACTTTACCAAAGTTGAACAAGTTAAATTTAAATATACAATTAAAATGAAATTTAAAAGCACATATGTGTTCACAATAATCTAGGTTAAAAAGGAAAGAAAATGGAGTAATTTGCCAATGTGTTTAAGTAATACAAAGAGTTACGCAGTTGTATATAAAAGGGCAGCTACACTGTTGCAATAGATTTTACGTTCTGTGTCAGAGACGTCAGACTCCGTAACATAGCCCCCTCCTTAAACTTCGTAGCACAAGCAGGAGTTTAAGCTTTCAAGTCAAGCTTAGCGAGTTTTACCACAGGGCGAGTAAACAGCCCCTGTATCGTTCTCACTACAGCGCTTCTAACCACTTCGTCCTTCCATCGATGCACTTCAACCACGACGCCCTTCAACCACTCATTTCTCTTAGCATTATCGTCTGCTATTATGACAATATCGCCGGCAGCTATTTGTTGCATTGAAGTATCATGCCACTTAGTGCGTCTGGTTAAGCATGGTAAGTATTCGCGCAGCTAACACTTTTAAAACTGATTTTTTATCATATTTGAAATTCGAAAATTTTTGCTCAACACTGAACCGCTGGTCTGAGGTGCTGCACGCTCACGTATTCCACTAGAGGTCCCTACCAAAAAATTATTAGTTGTTAGCGCCTCCTCATTTGCGGATTCTAATGGGACATAAGTCAGCGGCCTCGAATTTAGAATGTTTTCTACATCAGCTAGTGTGGCTCTAAGTTGTTCTCCACGTAAACCTCTGTTAGGCAAGATATCCATTAATACAGACTTAACCGATTTTATCATCCTCTCGCAAGCACCCCCATGTGGGGAGATGCCGGCGGTATGAATTTCCACTCTATGGTTGGGTATTTGCGCTCGATTTCGCTGATGGAAATGTTTTCCACTTCTTCCACAAGCACGCGACTAGCTTCTCTGAAATTTGTTACGTTGTCAGACAGTATTTTACACGGTGAACCTCGCCGACAAAAGAACTGCTTTAGAATCAATAAAAATGAATCCGTCGACAATGATGGTGTAATCTCCATCAACAGCTCGTACAGTCATACATGTGAATATGACGCCCCAACGTTTCTCCTTTCGGCGGCCAACAAGAATATCTAGCGGGCCAAAATAGTCGACGCCTGTATAGTAAAACGGCCTTGTAAAAGTGGAGAGTCGTTCCGCCGGCAAGTCACCCATAACTGGAGTCCTTGGGATTGCTCGTCTTATTTTGTAATATTGGCATGTTTTGGCAGCAGCACGCACGGCAATACGTAGACCAAATATCCAGAAACGCTGTCGAATTTCGTTAACAATTATTTAATTATATTGGTGATGGTATTTGCGATGAAAATAGTTGATTATTAAGTTTGTAGCAACATGATTACGAGGCAAAATAATGGGCCTTTTAACGCTGATAGGCACTCCAGCAACTGCGTCAATCCTACCTATGATTCGCAGTAGTCCGAATTGGTCCAAATATGGGGTTAATTTGCGTAAATTGCTTTTTTTATTTAAATGATTGTTTATCTTAAGCTGCTCGAATTCATTGTCATAAGCTTCTTCCTGACACATTTTATAAATAAAAAATTCTGCAATTTCCATTCCTGCATTTGTAATAAAGGGTTTCAATAATGTAGATGCTTTTTCATGGCTTAATAGCTTACGTAAAAATGTTAAAACAATCATTTGACATCTGCAAAGTTTTTTCCATGTAGTGAAGCGTGTAGGATCGGCTGAGACTAATGAGAGCTTACGAAAAGTTTTTTTCGTCGATATGTGATATAGAACTTCCCCTGCACTTTTAGGAAAACTAAAATTGGAAGTAGGCCACTCTTCTTCGCCGTAGCTCGGTGGTCCCTGAAACCAGCGGCTTTTATAACTTAAATCGGGAATACCTTTCCATTTAGTAGCATCATCTGCAACATTTTGTAAGGAAGAAACCTATCTCCATTCTGTGACATCTGAGTCTTCCAAAATTTCTCCAATTCGAACTGTAACAAATTGCTGAAATTTTCTTGCATCTGAGTTAATCCAAAATAAAATATCTTTAGAATCTGACCAAAATAATTTGCGGCTTATTTTTAGTGACATTTCTTTACAACAGAAATTAGAGAGCCTAAGGCCTAATATAGCAGCCATTAATTCCATTCTTGGTACCGATATAGGCTTTAGTGGTGCTACTCGAGTTTTCGAGGCAACGAGCGAGCATTTTATATCCTTGCCACACTCTGCACGAATATATGCAACTGCTGCATACGCTTCTATGCTGGTATCTGTAAATATGTGAAGTTGTACGTTATTCGACATACTTGCTAACCGATAACATCTTGGCACAGAAATTGTAGAATTTTTTTTCAAAACGTTGGTCCATCGACACCATTTATCATGCTCAGCTGCTTGTATTTTTTCGTCCCACTTTACTTTAGACCGCCATATATTTTGTAAAAGTATTTTGGCGTATACTACGAAATTACCTAGGAGATTTAGCGGATCAAAAGTAGTCATAACTACTCGTAGTACCTCTCGTTTTGTTGGGTATACAGATTCATCAAAAATAGTAGCATTAAATTTTTCAAAAAACGTTAATTCGTCGTTTGTGGCATCCTACCAAATACCTAAAACCTTTGCAAATCTGCCCCGCGGTCCTGAAACACCTTTCCGGAACTCATGTCGTTTTGTGCTAAGCTATTTAATACCCTTTTCGAGTTAGAAAGCCAGTTGCGCATCTCGAACCCACCATCTTGATGTATGTCACGAACTACTTTAGCTAATTCAATCATTTCTTTTTCGGTGTCTGCACTTTGTAGCCAGTCGTCTACGAAGGTATTATTCCAAATACCTTTTACGGCATTGCCTTGCACTTCGATGAACCTTTCCGCATTTTTGTTTTTGACGTTATTTGCTAGCGATGGGGAGCAAGTAGCCCCGAAAGTCATGACCGTCATGGCATAAGTGTTAATTGGTTTAGATGAGTCGCCTTCACGCCATTAAAATTGCTGAAAATGTTGATCCTGCTTTCTTACACGGATCTGATGGAACATTTCACGTATGTCTCCGCAAACGGCGAATGGCCTTTCTCTAAAGCGGATCAACACACCTACTAAAGACTTAATCAGGTCAGGGCCCTTTAATAGCACAGAGTTTAGTGAAATCTTATCTACAGGAGCTGCTGCATCCCAAACTATACGACTCTTATTTTTGTTTTTGTTCTCCACAGTAAATATGGGGAGGTACCATGATTGGTTGTCTTGGCAAATTTCATTTGGCTTAAGTTTACGAACATCACCTTGTTTTTCGTAATCTCGTATTTTTTTAACGAGAAATGTTTTCAGCTTTTCGTCACGTTGCATTTTTGTTTCTAAACAAATTAAACGTTTTTTGCCATTGCGAATGAATTCGGCAAGGATATATTATCATGTTTCCACAGTAACCCTGTTTCCCAGCGTTTTTCTTTATTTAAATATTTAGTGGTACTTTCCATAATCGCCTTGGCCCGCTCATCATCTTTTGAATGCAATACAATCTGATTTAACTTAGTACCTACGAAGTCCGAAGAAAAGTAATTTTTTAACAATTCATCCAAGCCTGTATAATTCGAGTTACATGAACATATATGCAGCACCTGTTGTTTTGAAGTTTCGCCAAATTGTTTACGCCCATGAACGCCCCATCCGATTCGGCATCTTGTAGCGATTAACCCGTCAGTAGAGTTTTCTCTGATTTCGAGAGGCACACATTAATTTGCATTATCAAGACCGATAAGAATTTTTGCCTTAGCTGCGTTATACGGAATAATTAGCAAATCTTTTAAGTATTCACATTCATTTATTTGCGACTTAGTTAGCGTTTGCATAGGCAGATCGAGTTTTCTAATAGTACGCACATTATTCAATAAAAATTTTGAACTTTGACTACGATCAGAAATAAACAAAGACACTGTTTTTGATTGATAATCTTTTTGCGTTATTTCACCTGTCCATTGTAAACACAATTCTCCAATCGGGCCATCCAATCCCAGTTGCTCAGCGATATCATTTTCAATTAAGGAGCATGATGACCCTTCATCAATCAGTGCATAAGTATTAAGAGTGTAGCCATTACCAGAAAGAGTTACGGGAATGTATTAAAAAATTACCTTTTCTTGCGCGTGAAACAATATAGCTTGATTATTATTATTATATTGTTGTTGTCGTTGTTGCCCTACAATACTTTTATGCAGTAGTGTGTTGTGGGGCCTTTTGCAATTGTCAACACCACATTGACGTTTTAGTTTACATCTTTTTATATGATGTTTTTTAAAGCAACGCAAACACAAAATGTTTGATCGAACAAAATTACATCTGTCATTTACACTCAATGCTAAGAATTCGGTACACTCAAACAGTCGATGATTATTACCACATTTAGCGCATGGGGAGGGCTGAGCGTTTAATTTGTTTTCGTTAACAACGTCATGTATTAATATACGCTCTTTTTTTACATTTTTGGATTCACCTACATATGGTGAAAACGGTGTAACGTGCGAAGCACAAGTGGCTAAGGTATTAAGTTTTTCTTTCCGCACGGGTGGCTCGTTTCTTAAATTTTTCTGTAAGACTTGATGCACGATTTCTGGTCGCCCATACAGCATCCTCAGCGTTTCAATTGCAAGATTCACAGTGCTTGGCATCATCAATTTCCCTCTCACTGCCTCAAGTGCTGGACCTTTCAAACTCTTTTGTAGCCTTATTAAATTTTCTTGATCTGTGAATCAACATCTTTCAGTTGACTGTATATAATTAGTTATAAATATAGGCAAATCTTCTGCCTTTCCAGAGAAGGTTGGCAAGTCCTTACTGATAGAGTGTCTGGCTGCTATATGTGAAGTGGCTAAAGTTACATCAGCTGAAGTATTAGGCAAATTAAAAAGGTTGACTAAAGGTTGTATGCCATTATTATATGAAAAATTAAAATTGTTATTTTGCGGTGGAAAACTTCGATTATTTACATGCTGAGCGAAATGAGAATTTATATTACACTGCGAGGAATCCATATTATGGCTTGGGGGAACGGCATGATAAAATAAAGAATTGCTTGGCACTTGGAAGTAATTTGCTGTTTTGGAAGAAGGCAAAGAGGCCGCCCCAAAAACAGGATTAGCATTATAAAAAATGTTGTTTGCTGTTAAACCACTGGAATTCACATTAACCAGAATTTGCAGTGCTTGGAACATTTACACCCAGGTTCTGACCAAGCGACTGCCGAGGACCGTATGTATTTCCCATATTAGATTTGTTTGTAAAAGAAACGGGTAGCTGATCACACATAATAGAACTCGAAGCTGTTGGGAGAAAAAGATTTTGTCGCTGTACATTTTGTTGGGATTCGGTATTGTTAGCTGCTCCCGTCATTGTAAGGTTTGACATAAGTGAGTTAATCATATTTGTGTTTGAACTCGTGGTGCTTTCAGATATAGGAATGGCAGATGCAGTACTTACTTACCCTAGCCGACTTCTGAGAGTTTGACGCTTTTGCTCTTTTTGCGACAAGTTCTGTTTGTCCATCAATGACATCAGTTGCAAGATTTACAACAGTTGCTGCGGTCACGGGTGAAGGCGATTTCATTGCCTTTATTGATGATGCGGCGAGTGCTGTGGGCTTTGCGGGCGTGTCTGTTGAAGTGTTGAGCTGTAATACATCACTAGTTAGAGTTTGGCGCGTGGTTGACATGATGATCTGCGTTTGAGGTTATGTAAAGCTATCGTCAATTGATCGGTAGCTGAATTGTTACCCTTGGTACACTTGTGCAAATCCAAAGGGTATTTTTACTGAAGTATTCTATAAAAGTATTTTAGTAATGTTCGGTCGCTTGGCTTGGTGTAGCAATAAAACGAACTTTGAGCTGATTTTACTTCATGTATTATTGCAGCTAAAATCTGCAATTATAATATTTTATTTTAAGAATTCATTTATATCATACATACATACACTTGTGTTTTACTACACTTTACCAAAGTTGAATATACAGTTAAAATGAAATTTAAAAGCACATGTGTGTTCACAATAATCTAGATTAAAAAGGAAAGAAAATGGAGTAATTTGCCAATGTGTTTAAGTAATACAAAGAGGTACGCAGTTGTATATGAAAGAGCAGTTACACTGTTGCAATAGATTTTACGTTCTGTGTCAGAGACGTCAGACTCTGTAACACCACCTTTTAAAAATTCCAGAAGTCGACAACGCTCACAGAAAAATAGCCAAGAGACGATTATAAGGGACTTCACTTTAATATGTTTAGGGGAACATCAAAAAACCCCAATACCGTAACGTTTCGAGCACCGGCAGTTCATCACGCTAGGTGGATGTCAAAAGCTAGTTACAGCCTAAAAATGTTTTTGTTTCGCAAAAAGTTTAAATTGTCAAAGCAAGAAGAAAATTACTTGCAAAAATTGGCATTTTTATAGAAACAATATACGTCAAAGCTTGGTTTTGATTTTTTGTTTTTGCAAAACGCACCCTATTTAAAAAGTATTGACAAAGACTTGTCGCGAGTTGGCATTCAAAAAATGCAAAGACATTTGTGGTATTTGAATCCAGAAAAAGTGGCCCTTGCATTTTTTGATTCAAGATTACCAAACAGCACTAAAGCCAAAATGGTTAAATCCCTTAAGAATGTTGGTGACGTTCATCAAAATATAAAGCGACCCATTATTGCTAATCAAATTATTTCAACCATCATAGGCAATGGAATTGAACAATTTGTGCCCATGGAAATAAAACTTATTTTCGAAAGATTCTTTATAGATCAAGAGTTCTTAAAATCAAATTCTAAAGATTGGGACGGAATTGCTTCTTTTGTTAAAGCCAAAAACATTATTGGGCAGTTAAGGGTAGTCAACGACACTGCGAAAAGGTGAGTCAAGCTAATGGAAGAATATAATTCATTACTGACAAAAAATGAAGGGCATAAACAATATGTATTAAAAGTTGTCCAAGATTATAGAGCAAATATTCCAGATACAAACCCTCTCAAAAGTTAAACAAAATTATAACTTGGTGAAATAAAATCAAACAAGTTGAGTTTTAATTTATGTAAAATCCGATAATAACAATAATTTCTTTATAAATAAGTATAAAAACTAATTATGATATAATTTATTTTTGTTTTTTTCAATCTTAGATAAAAATCAAGGATTTTCTTAAGCTTCAGTGGACGTGCGACACGCCTTAATCTTCTCTGACGGACGTAAAAATTTTTTTGTTTTTTACTAATAACCACCGATTTGGGATTAGTGACTTGATAAAATCCAACTTTTAATTTTAAGAACCACCCTAATGTTACATATACATAACGTAAACTCATGTAGTTGAAACAAAAAAACTTAAATACTTTAAACAGTGATAACATGTATTAAATTTTTTTAGAGATAACTATTAAGAACTTCACGATTTAAGTTTGGGCACAAGACTGTCTTTTCTTATCATATATATTAGAGGTCTGCACTTAGGTACTTGGCTTTGTTTATTAAAGAGAACACGAGCTCAAAACTACATGTTCTCAGGTACTTAGCACAGCCCCTATAAAGTACATCTTAACAGTGTGTTTCTCTATTTGAAATTGTTAATAGCCATAATAAAGCAATTAACATACAACTCTTGCTCATTATTCATGCATAATATGTATTAAAGTATGCAAGTGTTATTGATAAGTTGTGAAAAATAAACACATTTCAAAAATTTCCATTGAGCAGGGTAGGAAAAAACGCAGCGCGGCACTACGGTTTTCGCTCTATTTTGCTCTTAACGCAAAGAGCACCGCATACTTGATATTGCGCTTGCTCTGCGCATAGAAAAGAGCAGCGCATAAAGTGCGCATTATCAATTACTTTTTTTTCGCTCTGCGCCTTTTTTGAGCAAGGAGGCAAAAGCACATAAAATGCGCATTGCTCTTTTACAGTGGTATGAAATTATATAAAAGCCTGAAAATCATTAAGTAAATAAAACAAATAAATAGGCATGTACGCCGACAACAAAAAATTTTTTTACACAAATTGATGTTTTATTTTTCCTATGAAACCATAATTTTACAAATATTGTTCCTAAGTATCCTTTTATCTACATACACACGTACATATGTACATACGTAAATGTGTGAAAGGGTTAAGTATACATTTAAGACTTACAAATCTTATTACCAAAAGGAATTTGTATTTTTACGTGTTACCCTTTTTTCGCTTTCTCAGAATTTGCTTATTGCGGGTTTCTTCGGCCTGTTAGATATTTAAATTAACCCTTTGCTAAGAAAAACCATTAAATACTTATTTCATTTCTTTTTAGCATAAGTTTTTCTATTAAATGTTATCAGAAATATGTTTAGCAAGTCAGTGAGATTGCCTAAAATTGCAAGTTTAAAAAATGACTTGAAAAACGGCATGAAATTTCAATTATCTTCATTTTAATTATATACAGACCATGTTAATAATATTTTAAATTCAATTAATTTTTTGTGCATTTAATAATTTCTTATTCATAGTAAACTAAAATATATGTGTAAATAAATAATTCGCTTACACCTCTGGTACGTATTTATAGGTGTATGTATTGTAACAAAGATTTAACTATAATTTTCTCAAGAAAAGGTAATATCTCGTATTAAGATTCGTAAAAATGCACATTTAGTTAAATCTTTAAAAAATTTGTGTTACAAAATTTGTTTTTGTAAGAAATAAATTTAAACAAACCACTCTTATTGCTCAATGAGCAGCGCAAAGATCCTGACAATCAAATTCATTGCTCTTGCGCAAAGAGCAGAGCAAAAAAAGACAAAACAGCATGCGCTTTGTGCATTTTATTGTTCTTTGTACTAAGTCAATAATCCAGATTTCAATTTATCTAAATAAATTTTAATATTTTTTTAATATTTATTTTATCATAATAAAAAACAAGGTTCAAGGGCTTCTGTTATTTCTGTCGTGGTCGACATATTAATGGAAATGTCCAAACATTACTGTTTAGCCAACGATATATTGATACATATACTACAAAAGTTTAAAATATAACTTTTCTATTTTTAAAAATCTAGCTTCATATTTCGAGTGGAAACTTTAAAGCTTAAAGTTAGAGGTTTACACTATGTGTATTGATTTGACATTCCATGTGACTTGTAAACGTAGTCTAAATACACCTCTTGTATGCTGTGTAGTAATTTTTATTAAGTTGTTTTGCAATACAGGTGTTTATATGGTTGTGTATTATGTTTGTTTACTTTTTTCTTTGCATAAGTTGTTTTTGTTTTGTGACCAAGAAGTTTTGTAGTGACAATTTTTTTTTTTGGTGACAATTATCACTATTTCTTTTATGACTTAAATAAAAAATCTTTAAAACACTGCCGCTTAAGCCCCTTCGTCTCGAATAGGATCAACATTGCATCTCCCATATTTTGCCAGCCGTTCATTTTAGAGATCAGATTATGGTATCTGTGTATTCGTTTTTCAATGTCTTGAACACCTTGTAAGGTCCCTTCCAGTGGCCTTGCAGCTTAGGGGACAGTCCTTTCTTGCGTTGTGGGTAATATAGTAGAACCATTTAGCATTCAGTAAATTCATCCGTATTCGCTGCTCGATATACCTGCCCTTCATTTTAAAGCTGGACATTTTAATGCGGTCACAGACAAATTCATAAATGTTGTGCAAGTATTTTTGTGCTTGAATAATGTTTCCATTGTATTCGTGTGCAGGTCCCGATTCAATACCAAATTTTAAATCTGCTGGGAGTCTTAGTTCTATCCCAAACAAGATTTTTGCTAGACAACGTGAAGTTGAATCCTGTACAGCTGACCGGGATGCTGGTAGGAACTTGGATATATTCTCTTACCAATCCTTTTGGTGTGCACTATCTACCATTGTCTTTTTGATACATAGCACATCTCTTTGAATACGGAACACCGTATCGGCACATCCAATTGTTAACAATCAAGGAATTCGCCTTGATCTAGATATCTAATATCTTGATCTAGATATCTAATATCTAGATCAAGGAATACACCTTGAAATAAAGCAAAGATGCATTATTTTATACGGAATTTGTAAACAACTACTGATCGTATGTATTTGGCTTACATATCTAAAACATGTAGTATACGTGAAAACAATAAAACTTTAAATTTTCTCAAATCGTGTCAAATTTTCCACATGAAATAATCAATGTTGTTCTACAAATTTCACAAATTCGAATAATTTTTAGTTTCCGAGTAAAAGCCAGTCTTATGCCATTTTTACCAAAATCAGTTATATGATAACTTTTCAACATGGACGCTGATATCTCTGGAACCACTGCGCCCAAATCGTCGCATTCGTAATCGAATAATTGGCTTTTATCGAAATTTGAGATCATGGCATTCGACAATGATTGAATACTTTCGCCAGAAATGTTATTTAAAAAAAAAAATAAAAATTGCATTGTAACTAACCAATAGTTTTTCTTGAAGTAAATAATAAGAAATGTGAGTATTTATATATTAACCTTTATTTTTTAAAAATAATAGTTTCATAATCATGACCTTTTTGTTAAAAACAAATGTAAATAAAATAAGGACTCATAGCAAAATTTATGATGACCACCCGAGCTTGGCAAAAAATGTAATACCTAATTGTGGGTAAGGTAAAACAGTATCTAAAAGGTTATGGGACGAACTTGCAAACAAATTGAATACGTACGGCCCACCTAAGAAAACTGTGTCGTATGCTTATTTTTATAACACTTTGTAAGCTTATTATAAACTTCAATTTTTAAATTTATACGCAGACTTAAAATACAGAGATAAAAAGAAACTTTCTTTTAACAAGGAAGAAGTAGAGAACAAATAATTCAAACCGCAGGAGTTGAAGCTGCTGTTGAAGGCAATATTATCACAGTTTACCATTATTAGAATGCTACAAAAACAACATCCGCAGGGAAACCTTAAGATTTAAAAACAAAAACAAATGAACTGCGAAAAAGTTGTACATAAGTACGTATAATGCTATTTCGGCAGTGTTGTTTTTTGCGTTTTCAAGTGTCAAATTTTGTTAACACATAATAACTCCGTTCCCGTACTTTTAAGGTAAAGTTCGGTAAAATAAGTGTAAACATACTTAAATTATTCTCATTTTTAAGACGAAAATGCCCAAAAGTACGAGAACACAAAAAACCAAACTTATATCCTATAACATGATGTCAAAACAAAAATGCGGTTGTATATAGTAAACAAAAAAGCATATTCTTAAATTTATTTTAATATTTTTTGGGATAAAACTTATAAAAAAAACTTACTGAAGACATTTGCGTGCATGAAACATTAAAAAAATAATAATACAAAAGATTGTATTAATTGCGTTATTATTCAGCGGGATCCCAAAGTTTAGTACGGGAATGCACCTATATATTAAAAACAAAAAATTTTCCTCTATCGTGTGTGTAAATATTTTCATAAAAAAAAACAAAAAAGTAAATGAAAATATTATAATATTAGTGACACAAGTACCGAAGTGTGCGATTTTCAAAAAATCTAAAATTTTTGGAATAGCAACATTTTTCACAACACGTCTTTTGAAAAGAAAATAGTGCTGCGATCATTTTTCGTAAGACTATATCATGCAAATGAAGCATAACTCCATTTTATTGCCAAATGCTCTTCCTCTACTTAAGTAATTAGACAAGAGCAACAATAGCATGAATACAGCTTTTGATTCAGGGTAAGTAATTATTAGTTTTGAGTAAAATTTATAAGACAAAATTAGTGAGTTATAAAACCTTACGTACATATACTGAGTTCTTAAAAATAGAATTCCAATATCGAATCCCAAAATCAATTACAAAATCTCTTCCAAAGACGTCTCGATCCCAAATTTTTGATGACATTGGGATTCCTTAGGAGGACGCATTGGAATATATCTCCGGATATATTATTAGAAAGCTAAACCTTGTTCAAAGAATGCCATGAAAATAGTTTTCTTAGGTTGATCAAAAGTCTTGAAATATATTAAGATTTGTTTCTAATCAAAACAATAGTTTAAAAACTTGGTATGTATAAAAATTTTGTAATTCTTTACTTCATTTTCCTATTTATACAATTAAACAATGAAATAGGTTATGGGAGAAAATATGGAATTGGCACACGGTATTCCACAATTTAACGGTTGTTGCTATGAGAATTGGCAATTAAGAGTCAAAATTCATTTGGATTCTCTTAACATTTTGGACGTTTTAACCGATGATCCGCCGAAAAAGGAAAGTGCAAGACTTGAATTTTTTAAAAAAGATAAAAAAAGGCAAAGATCGTTTAGTGAGTTATATTCATGCTGATTGTTTAAATTATGTTGGAAATAAACAAACCGCTAAGAAAATTTGGAAGAGTTTAGAGGTGGCGTTTGCTCAGAAGTCCTTAGTAAATCAGCTGTTACTTAGAAGGCAACTAGTAACACTGCGAATGAAGCCTGGAGATTCTATTAATCGCACTTGGAAAACTAACAAAAGCTGGTGCTGAGATAAAATTTGCTGATAACCGTGCATTAATTATGAAAGACAGAACGTTACTTGCTACAGCGTACTTGCATGGTAGCTTATATGAAATTGAATTCTTTATTTAAAAGTCGGAAGCTTTTATATCCAACACATATGACGATGCACTTTTATGGCATCGTCGTCTTGGTCACATTGGAAAACAAGGGTTGAATTCTTTGGTTAGAAGCAACATAGGTCCAAAACTAAGTAACAAATTTAAAGAGGCTGGTTTTTGTAATGTTTGTGTAAAAGAAAAACACGTTATAAATCCTTTTGATGGCATTCGCAACAAAGCTACAAGATAAAAATATACATACTGATGTATGTGGACCAATAAATCCGGTTGCTATAGATGGATCTCGTTACGTTGTGACATTCATTGACGACTTTAGTCACTTTGCGGTTTTTTATCACTTAAAAAATAAACCTGAGGTTTTCGAAGCGTTTAAAGAGTATGAAGCAATGGCCGAAGCTACATTTGAATTAAAAGTCATAAAAGCAACTACAGATCAGGAACGTGAATATCTTTTAAAGGAACAACATGAATGGTATAACCAAAAAGGTATTCAAAAGGAAACCACCATTTCGTAAACTCCTCAACAAAATGGAGTTGCCGAGCGGTTTAATCGTACGTTAATGGAAAAGGTAAGATGTCTTCTTTTTCAATCATATGTGTCGAAATATATGTGGCATGAAGGGGCGAGAGCTGCAACATATATTATAAATAGTTGCCTAACTTGTTTGTTAAAAAATCATCGAACACCTGCAGAAATCTGGTATGGTAGGAAGCCAGATTTTTCTTAGTTACAGGTTTTTGGTTGTAAATCGTATGTATGGATACCTAGTCAGTGTAGAAAGAAGCTTTATCCTAAAAACTGTGATGCAGTAATGATTGGATACACTACAAATGGACACCGATTTTGGAGCGTAGAGAAAAAACAATTTTTTACCGCTCGTGATATGAAGTTTGAGGAAGCAAATTTTCCATTAAAAGTAGAAACTAAATCCCAAAAGCAATTTGTGAAAGTGAGAAATCAGCAAGATGAGGACAGTGAAAATGAAAATAGTGCTGATTCTAGTACGGAGTCTGAAAAGAGACAACTAAGCTTTTATCTAATAACACAGAAGGGAAGAATCTTTGTGAGAAGTTAAACCGAATTCGAGTTTATTAACCGATGATGACAACGACATAGTATTACAAAACTCTTTTCCTAATATGGCCACAGAGCTATCACATGAAGAAAATAAAACTGAGCCTAAGAGTAGCGGTAGGGAGCGCTGATTTCCAAGTAAGTTATTTGATTATATAACAGGTTTACAAGCAGATTCTTCTTTTAAATTTGTTCATGAATGCTGTAATCTTCAAACTTCTTTTATTCACTTCTCAAATTCAACTAATAATAACAATTGCTTCTTACATACTAATACTAATAAAGAAAATGCATGAGTTCATATACATGTATTTGTTTAGGAAATGTTCAGAAAAACATATGAATTAGGGTGACCCCTTTAGAATTCAACTGGGGCTGAAGCGGTTGATTGGACGACGCTGCCGCTGAGATCTTCTAGGTGTTGAAGTTGGTGCAGAATCTGAAAAGTTAGATGATGTTCTAGACGGCAATCTTCTTGTATTTGTACCTTCTGAATTGTTGGCAGTTGTAGAACTTGTACTTGGAAAATCTTTTTGCGAAACTGAATTCCCGTAAACATCTAAGACATCACACCAGACTTTCTCATCAGCCGTATCGTCTCCATTATATCTTCTTCTTAATTGATTAACACGTGATCGAATTAATCTGCCAGGACTCCAGCAAAAGTTGTTGTTACCCCTGTATACTCTCGCATATACAGTATCGTTTTCTTCGAAAATTCTTGGTTTTGCGCCATGTCTTCTGTTGAATTGTTCAGCACTTTATTGTTGTGGGTTTATGGTACGTTTTCATATTCCATCGTTGGCTTCAAAAGATCTAAAGTTATGCGCATTTTTCTACCAAATATAATTTCGGCTGGCGATTTCTTGTCGGGTTTATTTGGATTTGCTGTTGACCGGTAGTTTTGTAGGAACGTGTTTAAATTTTCATATATATTCCCCTCTTCCTTTTGCTTTGCAAGCATCCTTTTGAAAGTGTCGACAAATCTCTCAGCTTGTCCATTTGACATTGAGTAGTAAGGGCTGGAACAAAAGTGCTTAATACCATTTTGAGCCAAAAATTCCTCAAATTTCGCGCCTTTAAATTGCGTTGTATTGTCGGAGACAATTATTTGCGGTAATCCGAAACGAGCGAAGACATATTTGATTATTTGAATTGTTTGGTGTGTGGTTATAGTTTTTGTTTCTACTATTTCTGGCCATTTGGAAAGTGCGTCGACTATGACTACAAAATATTCTCCCTCAACTTGACCGGCATGATCTCTATGTAAACGATGCCACGGTTCCGATGGCTTTGGCCATTGTTGGAGTAAAGTTTTTGTTGGCATTTTAGCGACTGCTGCACAATTGTTTCAGTTTTGGACCAGGGTTGTGATATCGCCATCTATGTTTGGCCAATAGACAATTATTTTTGACCTTTCTATTCCTGAATGTCCATGATAAATTTGCTTAAGCACTCTTTTGCGGTAAATTGCGGGAATAACAATTCTAAAGCGTAACATAATAACGGTTTTTACAATAGAAAAATCATATTTTCTCTTAAAATATGGTTTAAGATCTACATTTGGTATAGTATCAGGCCATTTATTTTCAATAAAATAATACTTTTCCATTTTATGTGTTATTGGTAATTTATTAAAATTTTCACATAAAACTTGTTTTACTTCTTTCTCAAATGTGATTGCGGCAAGGACATATTCTTCATTGTTTGACTGTTGTGTATCGATAAGACGTGATAACACATCCGCATAACCAAAACTATTAGTTGAAATAAAACTGATTTCAAAATCGTATGCTTAAAGTTTTACTGCCCATAGCTGTAGTCGATTCGCTTGGTGTACTGCTATACCAGATTTTTTTCCAAAAATTGCAAGCAACGGTTTGTGATCAGTATGAAGCTTGAACTTGCGATCAAAAATCATCTTGTGAAATTTTGTTACTTCGAAGACCAAAGATAGTGCTTCCTTTTCTATTTGGCTGTACGATTTTTCAGCGGGTGTCAAAGATCTTGACGCGTGACAAATAGCTTTCACTGTACCATCTGCATACTCATGAAGAATACATGCTCCCAAGCCATAATTTGAGGCATCAGCTGCAACGATTATATTCTTCGCCGGATCATAATGGGTTTAAAGTAATTTTGAAGAAAGAATTTCTTTTATTCTTTTAGTTTTTCAAAGCAGTTGCTATGAATTGGTTTCCAGTCAAATTTAACGTTTGTTTTGAGCAATTAGTCCAAAGGACTGCTCAGAGCGCGCATATTATCAACAAATTTTCTATAAAAATTAATTGATCCTAAAAATGAACGAAGTTCTGAAACACTCCTTGGTTGTAGCATACTTTGAATAGCCGATATACGATCTGGATCAGGTTACATAACCGAGAAACCTTACTTCGGTTGAAAAAAATTACATTTTCATCTTTTCCTGATATAAAAATATCGTCGAAATATGCTGCTACGTTTTTCATACCAGCTAGCATTTTATCCATAATTTGTTGAAATATGGCAGGAAAGGTTTTCACTCCAAATACCATACGATTATAACGAAACTAACCCATGTGGGTATTAATCGTTAGTAGATGTTTGGATTCTTCATCAACTTCAATCTGAAGAAATGCGTCGGACAAATCGATGTGGCTTAAATATTTTGAGTTGGCTAACTTTGAAAATATGTCTTCAGGCAAGGGTAATGGATATTGATGGGGCTATAGGCGTTGTTTAATCTAGTGGAGAAATCTGCGCATATTCTGATAAAACCATTTGTTTTTTTAATGACCACAATTGGTGCTGCCCACTCAGAATGGTTGGCTTGTGAAATCACTCCAGTATCTTGTAATCTTTGTAGTTCTTCTTTTACCAAAGTTTGAACGGCATAAGCTACTGGACGCCTAAGACGAAAAAGAGGTTGCTGATTTGATTTAACTGTTAAATGTGCCTTCGTTTTTGTACATAAACCAAAATTCCCATCGAAAACTTCTGAAAAAGAGTCTTTTAAGAACGGTATTTTTTCATTAAAATTACCATCGATTTCCACGGATTGTGCTTTCACAGAATTGCATGTGTTGTTTATTGACAATTTATTCAGTTGTAAGGCTTCGATCCAATCAAGTCCTAAGGCGTTCATATCTTCTAATGGTGTCACGTAGCAAGTTACCATAGCACGTCTATCATGAAATTTTAAGTTTTAGTCAAATTGAAATGAAAGTGGTAATTTACCAGTTGCGCTTTTGACGGTATTTGTTACACCTGTAGTTTTATCTACGGTAAGCTTTTTGAACGTGCTTTCTGAAATTATCGATATGTCAGAAGCGGTATCTAACTGTAGTTGAACCATCGTAATATTAATTTCAACACAAATAAATTTTCTTTGTGTGTTAATTTTGTTAACAGCAAAAATGCTTTAATTTTCAAAATTGGTACTTTTTGCTTTTTTATTAAAATTCTTTTGTTTTGAATTTGTTTGGTTTTGTTTTTATTTTTAAAAACGTTGCAGTACCCTTCTTTGTGAACAACCACACTGCACTGACCACATTTATGCTTCTTATATGAACACTCATTTGCAAAATGCATTCCACCACAAAACCAGCATGGATATTTGGGAACAAATAGGCTTTTTGTTTGTGTGAATTTGTTTTACGTGTACGTCATGTTTGGGCTTTTCTATAAGATTTGTGTCCACTTTAAGATTAATCAATCGCTGACACTCGGTAGAAGTAAGTTAAGGGTTACTTTATCACCTTCACTCTCCAACTTGTTCAACATTTTAGTACGAATTTCGTATTCAGTTGACGATTTTAATCCCATGACAAATATTAAGCATTTGAATTGATCTAATGTAAGATCTTTTAATTTAAACAATTCACACTGTCGGTTAACGATTCCGGCGTATGTTACAAAATCGGTAGCTGGATCTTTTTTAATTTGCATACAATTATACCTTACGTTAAATTGTGAAGTTTGAAGACGAAAAAAGGTTGTCAGCTTTTCCACAGTTTCTTTGAACTGGAAATCACGAGCGTGTTTCGGCAATATATAATTTGTATATTTGCTATGTATCATTGGGCTGAGTTTTCTAAGTAACAAACGAACCTTAGCAGCGTCATCTAATTTAGCAGCATCTACGTTAAACAGATCCTCGTACCTTGCGTACCACATGTCGAATGTGAGGTTATGTTCATCATGATGAAACTCAGTGATGTTTGAAGCAAGTGCCTCTATAAGGAATTCTGCACTGTCACTTTTTACGGTGGTCCCTTTATCTGTAGTGAGTTTCTTCATTAACTCCTGCATAGCCAAATGATCTTGATGCTGTTGCTCCTTTAGTTGCTGTAGAAGTGAAGTTCTCGCAGCTTCCATTTTCCGCGTTATTGTAAATTAAAATTACAAACGAAAATGTTTTTCTCTTTTGTTTTATACTTATTGATAATGGAAAAAAATTAGAACTGTTTCTAACTATAAATTAATTATTTTAAGTATTTATTTTGCAATTATAAATTTTTCTTCCTCGTCGCCAATGTTGTAATCTTCAAACTTCTTTTATTCAATTCTCAAATTCAACTAATAATAACAATTGCATCTTACGTACTAATACTAATAAAGAAAATGCATGAGTTCATGTATATGTATTTGTTTAGGAAATGTTAAGAAAAACATATGAATTAGGGTGACCCAACAATGAAAACTATAGTAAAATATTTAAAAGGCCTGATACTAAAAAATGGCATTGAAATCAATGGATTGGAACAATGTTTGGACAGTGATTAAAAAACCTCCAAAATCAAAACTTTTAAGATCGAAATAGGTTTTCCGCATAAAAGAAGATAAAACAGGAAAACTTTCAAGATTCAAAGCACGTCTGGTGGCTAAGGGTTATTTACAAAAGTATGGAGTAGACTACAATGAGACATACGCCCCAGTTGCTAAATTAAATAAAGTTCGTTTGGTTCTTGCTGTTGGTCTTCATGGAGCTTATAGCTTTCATCAACTAGATGTTAAGACCGCTTTCCTACATGGAAGTTTGGATGAAGATATATATCTTGCTCCACCTGAAGGCGGTAAAGTAAGATAGGGAATGGTACTTAAGTTAAATAAATCGTTGTATGGACTTAAACAAGCCCCTCGCAGTTGAACAGCAAATTAAGTAAGTTTTTATTGTCGCTAGGGTTTCAAAAATCAAAGATCAGGCAAGGAAAGAAAGATTTGAATTACAATGTCAGCATTATCCACATTTGCACCAGAAATCTTGAGTTTTCTAATAATTGAATCGAAATTGTCCAATTGACATGAGATTATCTCGTAGATCTGGCGCATATAAAACGTCCTCCATTTTTAAATTATAACCACATTCTGTCTCACAGTGTATTTTACCAGTCGAGTTAGCTTTTACTGATAAATGATCTTTGCAATAATTTCCTTAAAATAAAAATTGCATATGAAGAAGGAAAAATAAAATTGTCGCAAGAATTTAAAACTTAAAAAATGTTAAGAAATATGGATTGGCTGATTGTAATCCTGTAAAAACACCAATGGAAAAAGGACTACAACTTTCTCCTGAAGATTCTGTGAATCAGAAAGTTAGTGAACCATATCGTAAGTTACTTGGTAGTTTTATGTATACAATACTTAGTTGTAGACCTGATATCTGTTTTTGTGTTGCTTACATGGGACGATTTCAGCAAAATCCAAATGAAATGCATTGGCAACATCTGAAAAGAGTTGTACGTTATTTATTCAAAGTTAATATCAGTTTTAGACGCTATTAAAGATTTAACAAAACGTAAATGCATTATCTCACTCGGCCCGCACATAATAACCATAGCGAAAAAATTACTTTTATTTTTGCCATTGCAGAGCACGTTGATGTCAAAAATAGCTGACTAAGCAAAAGGAAGCCGAATTTAATTTATCCCTCTATCATCATTTGAAGTTATACCCAGTTGGTTTCTTTATCCTGTATATGCAGCAATAACTAACATTTCATTTTTTGGTTTCAAAATTCAATTTTATAAAACTAAAGGTACGGTCAGACTTGAAAAACATTTGCCCGAAATCGTCAAATATTTGCTTGCCGTAGTCTAACCACAAAATATTTATTAGGAGCAAACAACACCACAGCTGATTTTGGGCAAATAAAATTATTTTCCAGCAAACAAAAATGCTTCTAATATGAACATAATGTGACCGCTCGACGGCAAATATTTGACTCATTTTTAGGCAAAAAAATATTTTTTCTTACTTACTGCCATCCCTAAATTAGCGCGTAAAGCGCAAGATATCTGTCAAAATTACTCATGTACATACAAAATGTATGAAGCATCCCTAAATAGCACGGCGTCAACGCTTAGCGTAAGGTAATGCAGTTGCCTGCAAGCTACTGTTGTTTACATATTTTTTTGTAGTATTTAGAGAACGTTACAAAACAGTAATGACATTTTTGCTTTTTTCGGGCTTATATAGCGTTTTTATCACTGTTTTGCGTTTCATTTTATAGGATTTTATTAAAAGTGATAGGTTAACATTACTGTTCACAACAAAACGTTGCACTTTTATTTAGGTATGTCATTTCAGCGTAAAAGCCATGGGTCATTTTGCGTCGCGTCTTACGCGCTAACTTAGGGATGGCAGTTAGAAAAAACACAGGCAAACAACAGCTGTATCATCAATGTTGCTAAGTATTTTGTTTAAATAAAATCGCGTAAATTTACAAATAACAGTAATAATGATATGCAATTTTAATTAAAGTTTTTATATATAATTTGGTATATTTCGACATTTTCGCTTTAGAATGAACCACAGTTTCAAAATTTTACGTAAAAAAAAATTGTTCCATTCCACGTTCCACCCCAGTAAGACACAAACAGTTTATTTTTTATCTTCCTAAATCGGAAATATAATATTAAAAAAAATAGTTTTTTAAAAACTGGAGGACCTTATGTCCCAATTTAAATTTCGCCATATTCCTAAAAAAAATTAAAATAACTTTGAAATGTTTTTTGTAACAAATTTTCTTTTATAAATTTTTTTGATAAATATTGGTTTTAAATAGAGTCCCTGCAAATTAAATTAACATTTTTAAAAAAAGTTGTTTTTACAACAAAAGTTTCCTGGTCGACAATAGATAACTCTTTTTGGAAACATATATAACCTGTTCAAGCCTTCACAGTTAACTTCGTGTGCAAGTAAGTATGTTTGTATAAATATGCATACATACTTACGTACACACATGCCTGCACTAAATTCATTAATTGCGACGACAACCTTAAATCGCTGCTCATGCATTTTTATTTTAACTTATATTTTAATGTGAAATTTATAAAACAACAAAAAAAAACTATTTGTCATTAAATTACAATTTTGTTTTCTTCCTTGAACTACCGCTTAATGTTACATGCCGTTCATTGAATTTTATTTTGTATCACCTTTGCTTATATTTGCATTGCCTGGGTATCTCATGTTTCTGCTGAAGTTCTGGCACACACGCCGAAAACTAAACCGGCGGTGCATTGAACTGACGCAAAACAAAAGGCTCAGGTAACAATATTAACGACTAACACCAAATGTAATTGCTTACCATTAAATTCTTTGTTATTTTTATTATTATTATTAATATTTAGTATTAATTAGTATTAAGTATTAATCAGCAAAAAAATAGTATTTAAGACTTTAATGTAATACCAATAAAAGTAGAATTAATAATTCAATCAAAAGAATCGGTTGTTATTTTTCTCCTCACCGCTATAACCAAGTTCCAAGTGCTTGCGTTATACCACCTGCTGTCTTGGTGTTACTGCATTGACACAACCCAATATCCTGACAAGGTTTAAGGGCTTGAGTCAGATTAACTATTCATTTAAGTGAACTAACCAAGTTGAAGTGCTTGCGTTAGAGCACAACGATCAGCAGACGAGCTGAATCAATACATTCTGGTGACCCCGACGTGATTACGGCAGGGATAGAATCGATAGACCAGTTGACCAATTCCCAACGAGCTACAGGAGAGCTTATAGAGGCTATTATCACAAACTACAAAAAGGACCCAGCGCCAAGGAAAACTGCAGCTTATTACGAAGAAAGAATCCAAAGATTAGACACAGCTTGGGATGAATTTGAATGCATAGATAATAAAATCAGATGTCTTGAGGATCCTTTTGGATCATAAATACTTCACTGACAACTACTACAAGAAGATCGAAGAAATTGTCACGAAATACAGGGAAGTGTTTACATCGGCCATGACTACAGTATCCAACACTGATCAGCCTACCATCGAAAAACCTATAGTGCATGCAAGGACCTCTCCTGCATCCTCCAATTCTGCAATAAGAAGACAAAGTGTAATGATATCATCATTAAGGCGGCTATTAGTCATAGACCCCACCGCATCTAACATGCAGCTAAAAGAAAAACTGTAGAATGAAATCCAAAATTTACATTTCTCCATATGGGAAACAAACCCTGATCCAATAAAGGAAGGGTACGATGTCAACGCATACAACGATCTGGAAAGATCAGTCATTGAAAATTTCAAGTTGTCCCCTCGCCACAGGAGTAAGCGGTTCAATCTACATATACCAACATTTTGCCACTGCCCAAGGTCATAATTCCAAGGTTTAACGGAGACTATCTGCAGTGGTAATCCTTTCACGATTTGTTTACACAACTGGTTGACAACCACCAAATCCCGACGGTACAGAAAATGTGGTACCTGAAGTCAAATTTAGGGGGTGAAGCTGAGAAATTGACAAGTCGTCTCACAGCCACAGCCGATAACTACGCTACCGCCTGGAATCTACTACAAGACCGATACAACAGTCAACGAGTTCTGGTCACTTGTTATATAATTATTATTTTTATTTAAATGAGACGGTCAGCCGCTTGTACGACTGATCGTGCTCACGGTTCTTACAGTTGTTATTTTAACTTAATTTTTAATAATCTTACTAGCTAACTTACAACTAATGAATTAACACATACACACAATCAATGTAGACTGTGTGTTGTGGGAATATGTAAACGTTGCATATTCCCATACGTGCGTTGAATATAAATGGAAATAAACACACAGCCTACATAAACCGTGTGTGGTGGAAATATGCAAAGTGAGTATATTCCCACACGTGGGTTAGACTTTATGTGGACACTCGCATTCCAACAAAATGCGAGGTGTTCGATTGCAACGCAGAAGGCATGGCAATGACGGCACAGTCAAACACACTACACCTCCCTTTTTCAGAAAGAATAATCAATATACCTTTGATTGATTATTCTTCTTTTTTTAACAGACATAGAAGCTAATAAGGATAAAATTATAAATATATTCAGTTTACAAGCTTAAGTTATTAAACAAATTAAAAAACTAATAGGAGTTAAAATTAAAAATAAAGTATTAAAATTAAAGTGCAAATAAATTACATTGTATAGATTTATATATATATATATATATATATATATATATATATATATATATATATATATATATATATATATATATAGGAAATGTAGGTATTTACTATTACATTGTAAAGTTATCTTTAATTAATATTTATTTATTTTCTGATTTAGTACAATTAAATTCAGATATTTTCAAAAGATTTTTTTTTTTTTTGCTTAAAAATTTAATTACCTTTTTATTCTATTTCTATGGACCAGGAATTGTTTTTCATGGTCATCAATAAGTTCAACATTATTATTTTTATCGAGTCCTATTATCTTAAAGAGTCCCTTATAAACCATGTCTAACTTATGGCCGGTATCGTTTCGGACCAGGACGAAATCATTAAGTGCGATATTAGAAGGATTTTCACTCTCATTGGAATTTCTTTGTCTTGTGAGTTTAGCACTTTCAATGAAACTGGCAGCTCTTTGCCGCGCTACCTGGAGTCTGAATTTTACCTCCTTTTCGTATGAGTCGACATTATAGAGTGGCTCTATTATATTCCTACTAGTGCAGTCTAGTAAAGGTGGAATTTTTCCATATATTAGCTCATAAGGACAGTAGTCGTGAGCTGTTGATGGAGTTGTATTATAGCAATACACAAAATATTTTAACCATTGGTCCCAGTCTGATTTGTCCGATGAGACGTATGTTCTTAGATATTCATTGAAAGTTCTATGGGACCGCTCGACTCTGCCGAGTGTCTCATGATGATAAGGGGTAGAGTTAGTTTTCTCTATTTTCATCAGAGAACATAGTTAACCTAGGACTTGGTTCATGTATTCAGTTCCCATATCAGTGACTATTTTAGTCATGGGGCCATAAACCAGAATGAACTGTTCCAATATAGCCTTAGCGACATTTTTGGCTGATTAATCTGGGATGGGTATTGCAACTAAATATTTAGTCAAATCGCAAATAATTGTGACTGCATACTCATTTTGTGAATCGGATCGGGGTAATGGTCCGATCGTGTCAATTATGACAATATCAAATGCTTTTAATGGAGTCGGGGTTATAACGAAAGACTCTCTCGTCTTGACAGAGTGTTTATTTATTTGACATGACTTGCAGGTTTTAACATAACGAGCAACGTCTCTAGTCATGTCTTTCCAATGGTATTGAAGTCTTATTTTTTTTAACGTACGATTGATCCCTGGGTGTCCTCCAGTTATAGGATTATCATGAAATTTTTTGCATAATGGCTAATTTTTCGTTATCGGTAGTTATTTTGGTCAATATAGGTGTGAGCACTACATGTAAACAGGAGTCCTTTAGAATCTCATTCCCTTTGTTTATAAAAATATTTTTGAAGGTACCTATATTATCAAATGTACTATCATTTATTGATAGACGTAAGGTTGTCAAACAATTGTTATCAGCTATTTTTTCAAGCTTTAGAAAGAGACGATCTAGATCAACATTTCTATTAATAACCAAGTCTTCCAACTTAACTTCGGAAAGGACTTGCTTTCCTATTCTTATTATTAACTTACTCCTTGAAAAATGCATCTCTGGCATTTTTCTGTGCTCTTGGGCATTAATTGCCTCATATACATTTAAACTAACCGGTTCTGTGAGCCTTGTATTCTCATTATGTTCATTTATGCGATTACGACGTGCCTGAAGTCTTGTTGTTACCTTCAGTACATTTTTGACTTCAATATTTTTGATTTCGTCAAACTCAATACGCGACAATGCGTTGGCCACGTTATTTTCATTTCCCCTTATATACTCAACTACGAAGTCATACTCCTCTAAATCTAGCGTCATCCTGGTAAGTTTCGATGAGGGATTTTTAAGCGAAAATAGATAGGTGAGCGGCTTGTGATCAGTTTTGATCACAAATTTTGTTCCATAAGTGTATGGTCGGAAGTATTTTACAGCCCAGTGTATTGCAGTGAGTTCCTGCTCAATGGTTGATTTATTACTTTCGCCCTTAGTGAAAGATTTAGATGCATAAGAAATTGGCATCTGAATACCTTGATTTTCTTGACTGAGTACGGCGCCACAAGCAAATTTGCTTGCATCAGTCGTAATGCAGAATTTTGTGGAAAAATCTGGGTATTCAAGTATAGTAGGACTTAATAATTTGTTTTTAAGATATTGGAAGGATTTTTCGCAATCCTGACTCCAATGAAGAGTTACCTATTTTTTAGATAACCTGGTTATATGTCGGGATGATTCAGCAAAGTTTGGAATAAACCTACGATAGTAGTTGCAAAATGCTATGAAACGTTTAGCTTCGTCGCCATTTTTAGGAGTAGGATAATTTTCAATTATCGAGAATTTGCTGTCATCAGGCAAAATACCTTTATCCGTACATTTGTGACCTAGAAACGTCACTTCGTGACAAAAGAATGAACATTTATCTGGATGTAGTTTAAGATTTTATTTTCTACATAGATTAAACACATTTGTTAAATTATTTAACATATGTTCTGAAGAGCAACCAATTACAACCAAGTCATCCATGTATACGAAGGCTTGGGTTGGAGATAGTCCTGAAAATGCTAAGGACATCATTCTCTGAAATGAGTTTGGTGCTATTTTAAGTCCGTAGGGCAGTCTCTTGAATCGAAATGATCCTTTTTCAGTTGAAAATGAAGTAATATTCCGTGATTCTTCTTCCAATTCGATCTGGTGAAATCCAGATACTAAATCAAGACATGAAAAAAATTTTGCTCTACCTAATTGATCAAGGATGTCGTCTATTCTTGGGAGTGGAAATTTATCAGCTATTATATTGCTCTATAGTCAACTACCAGTCTCCATCTTTTTTGAGTTGTGCCCGGTAAAGGTTTTATGGGTACTAAGAGAATGGGACTATTATAATCAGAATATGATGGTTCCACTATGTCATCATTGATTAATTTATGAACCTGTCTATCTACTTCCTCTTTATGAGTGTGAGGTATTCTGTAATTTTTTATGTATACCGGTTGATTATTCTGCAACTGCAATTTTTGCTTATAAAAATTGTTAACCGATATTTTCTCAGTATCTAAGGCAAAAATATCAACAAATTCCTGACACAGTTTTCGCAATTCTTTGTCAACAAATTTAGGGAAGTTTTTAGATAATCTTCCCATTTTTTCTTTATTATTTTTTTTTTGTCGTGTTCGTGTAGAACTATATTATAATTACTTAAATTTTCTGTCAATATGTGGACGTTTTGTATTAATAAATCATTATCTGTTGTATTAATGATTTTGACCAATGATTTAGATTTGGTTGTTATTGTGTTGGCAGTGTACACACCTTTTTGAAGAATTTGCTGAGGTTTTAGTACATTTTCTTCTGAAGAGTCGAATTGAATTTGTCTAACTACTTCAGATCTTGCCGGAATTGATAAGGAATTTACAGTGGGAGCATTCAATAGTTTCACAGCGATGTCATATGGAACATCGTTTGTTCTTAGAATAATGAAGTCTTCATTGTCCTTATAATCTAGAATGCAATTGTACTTTCTTATGAAGTCCATACCTATGATTCCGTCGACTTGTATCGAGAAATCATCTTCTACCACATGGAATTCATGGGCTATTAGAAGGTTTTCCATTCTTAAGTCTGTTTTGACTTTTCCTAATGTAGTTATGAGACCATTTCCAATGCCATTAATGCATGTCCTTTTGTTAACATTGATTGGTTCGTTTAGAATTTGATTGTGCTTGACAACTGAAATGTCGGCACCTGTGTCCACTAAAAACATTGATTTATTATCATTTAATGAGGTTCTGTTCTGAGATAGCTGTATAGATTAAGACTTATATTGTGGATTTTGCTTTTGGTGGAGTATAAAGGGAGATTTACTCGTTTCCCGAGTTTTCTTCACTAATCATTCTTGTGTTATTGGAATTTCTGGGAGCAACAAAATTTCTGTTACCCCCATTGTTATTCTGGTAGCGATTGTAATTATTTCTACCGCGATTGTTGTAATTTCTCTGGTTAGTGAATCTAGAGCCAGGGTTGGAATTTTGAGAAGTGGAATTGTAACGATTAGTGTTACTTGGATTTGTAAAATTATAATATCTGTTGCTATTCGAGCTGAAATTGTAACGATTGTTTCCGCGTCGATAATTACCATATGTGAGAATAGAATTTTGTTGTCCGTATACATCGGTACAACTACTTATAAATTTCGATATGACTTCATTTATATTACCGAAAGATCCTGATTCCATGATCAGTTTTACTCTATCATTAGATGCATTCTTGACCATTGCTGTAACTGCTGAACGAGTAGCATATTTTCTTGCTGTCTCGTTTGGCAGACCATCCGAAATATATGCTGTTTCCAGTTTCTTTGTGAGATATTCTATCTCTTTAGCGTAAGAGTTAGCATTCTTTCCGGATTGTCTTATATTCATCAGCTTGGCAGTAATGACATCCACGGATTCGCCTTTAATCGAATTCCTGAGTTTTGATATAATGCTCTGAATAGTATTTTCGTTAGAGATCAAATTTCTGGCTGCACCCTTGAGTTTCGTCTTCAATAGGTTGATTGCCACAGCTTCATGACTTTCTCTTATCGAGTCAACCAGATTCAGAGCATCAATAAAACTTTGTAAATTTTCAGGGCTACCATCATAATCGGGAAGTAGCCTCGATGCGGTACTCAAAAATTCAACTATTGTTTGAGGCATGATTATGTTGTGTACGAAATGAGGGACAACAATTTCTTCATGTAAGGACAAAGGTATCTCCAATTCTATTCCTTTCCTTGATGCCACTGATACTAACTTTTCTCTAGTATCCAGAAAGAAAGCATCCGCTGCTGCTTTGTGGCCTGTTGATAAGCGAGAGTAATTTACATTGAGGAGAATTCTAATTTGCTGTAGTTGTTGCACTAGGTTCTTGATATGCTTTTCTACTGTTTCGGTTTTTGTTTCCCTGTCAATATTAAGGCATTTATAAGACTTTAAAAACTCCTCTTTAAGTATACGTGCCTTTCTTACCACCTTTTCCCATTCCATTTATATGTCATGAAATTTGAGGGAACAATTGGGGATTGTAGCAAACAGGTAGTAACTTAATCAGGTAGGCAACATAGGTATTTGTAGTGGAACGCTCTCATCATAGAGGATTATTGAAAATTTTATATTTGGCTATTATGACGTTCAAAACGACAACAACAAAGATGATGACTGTAAGGACCAAAAAAAATTTATTTACTTTATTAAGGAGAAGGCTGTTTTACAAGGATGAGGCTGTTTATGACAAATTATACTTTGTCAAGACCCATAGCGGTACTTTGTCTCATGTACCTGTTCCTAAGGGATTTCTTGTATAGTTGGTACAGAGTTGCAATGAAGTTAAGTGCGAGAATTACAATTATTATCGCGAGATAGATTACAGGGTACTCTGTCTTAACTGTAATGTCATTGATGACATTCGCATTGGGGTTCTCGATCTTAGATTGATGGCCCCCCATTCTGAGATCAAAGGTGGCGGATAAAACGATGGCAACGAATCAAATCAGAAATTATAAGATGATTAACAATTGTATTTTTACAAGTTATTCTATGCCACTGGAGGGACTCGCAAGTTTCGCAGTCACAAGGAATATTTTGTGTTTGTAAAAAGTTAAAAAAATTATGAGTAATGGTTGTTATTTTATATCAGAAATAAATCAATATTACATTGATTACATTGATTTATGTATGGGAAATATTACGAATTTATTTTTAATTAATTTTACAAATCCATTTTTATATAATTATTAAAAAAATAAACAATTATATATATTAATAAAAATAAAATATATATTATCAATTATTACATACTGGTATCTTGTTGGCATTCGAAATCAATTATTGTTGGCAATTCATAGGTTTGCATGCAATAAGTTTGTACAAAGCTTACTGCTGCTGGCTTTACAATTACTTGCAGGATCTCCTAATGTAACGGCTTCTTCTTTCTTCTTGATTGTTCTTTACGGCTTGCAATTCTTCTGGCATTTTCGTAACTGTTCAATTTTTTTTTGTTCTTATTCGATTGTGTTATTAGTGTATTATAAAAATTTTTGTGTTCTGTATTTTTATGTGTATATCAAGTTTGGATTTTGTTTTTTTTTATAATTTTCTCTTGATTTTTGCAATTGTAACTATTTTATTTTAAATTTTGCTTGTCTCACTTTTAACGGGAAATATATGTATAACGTTTTATTGGTCTCTGTTTTACTCATATATATATTTGAATATATGCATATACTTTTTCTTGATACTAAAGCAGTTTTAAATTTTATAGTTTTAACTGTTTAAGCTTTTAATAGTTTTTGTTACTAACATGTTTTTTTTCAAGTTTAGAGATTTGTTTTTAATTATAATTTAAGGTTTGCGTTTAAGGGGACATATGTACATGTTAAGATGTTGTCTATTTTTGCTTTTGAATGTACAATTTGGCACTTTTAGTTTAGGTACAGTTTCAGTGGTTTTTTGTTTTTAATGTTAAGTTTTTGGATTATCCACTTTTATTTATTTTTTGTTTTTTTTTTTTTATTTATTTATTTTTCTTTTTTTTTTTTTTATTTCTCTATTTAGCATATAGCTATTTGCACAGCCCCCTTTTGCTATTCACTAAGCTTCATTTTCGCCGATTTTAATTGTGCTTCACTTTGCCGCTTTAACTCCAGTGTGGCAGGATCGCCATGTTATATAATTATTATTTTTATTTAAATGAGACGGTCAGCCGCTTGTACGACTGATCGTGCTCACGGTTCTTACAGTTGTTATTTTAACTTAATTTTTAATAATCTTACTAGCTAACTAACAACTAATGAATTAACACATACACACAATCAATGTAGACTGTGTGTTGTGGGAATATTCAACATGCGTTGAATAGAAATGGAAATAAACACACAGCCTACATAAACCGTGTATGGTGGGAATATGCAAAGTAAGAATATTCCCACACGTGGGTTAGGCTTTATGTGGACACTTGCATTCCAACAAAATGCGAGGTGTTCGATTGCAATGCAGAAGGCATGGCAATGACGGCACAGTCAAACGCAGTACACACTACTATTGTGCAGCAACTATTGGATCAACCCAATGTGGGACCATCAGCAGCTGCGATTAAATAACTCCATGATACAACTCAAGAATTTCTACATGCATTAAGCAATATCGGGATTGAAACCTCATCTTGAGACCCCATGCTTCTTCACGTATTGGTGAAAAAGTTAGACCAAGGCACTCATGTTTTATACAAAGGGTCTATCACCAATCCAAAGCTGGTGCAAACAATCAAAGGTCTACTTACATTTCTAGAAGGTCGCTTTCAAACCATGGAAGCAATGATTCATAAAGAAAGGCCATCAAAAGTGTACGTTTCCACTACTGCAACCAATCAAACAGAGTTCTCTTGTACACTTTGCAAAAACGGTTATTATCAATTGTATCGGTGCTCAAAATTTCAAAAGTTAACACCACCAAATCGCCTTCAATACGTTCGGAAACATAATGTATTCACAAACTGCCTGAAAGCAGGGCACACTGTAAAGACATGTAAATCAGGATCATGCATGAAGTGCAGTAACAAACATAAGTCATTGCTCCATCTGGAGACTGGCAATCAGCCGCCGAAGCAAAAATCAAACACTAACAAGGCACATCAACAAAACTCGTCGAAAGTAGTCGAAGCCTCTGTCAGCAAAAGCCTCTAAAGCCAATGCAACAGAAGTTAAATGCCGTGCTTTACTAGACTCAGGTTCTCAAGTGAATCTTATAACCGATCGCCTGGTAAAACGACTTAATATTCCAAGACAGGCAACAGCAGTAAACATCAATGGAATCGGAAGCTCCGCTACAAATTCACAACATCGAGTGAATGTTGCCTTGCATTCTCGAATTAGTGAGTTCTCAACTCGCCTTGAGGCACTTGTTCTACCTCGCACAATCGCATCACATCCATCCCAATTTATCGAGACTAAAAAATGGCCCATCCCAAAAAACATTACGTTAGCAGATCCTACATTTAATCGACCAGATAAAATTGACCTATTGCTGGGTGCAGAGCATTATCACCAACTACTTTTAATTGGACAAATCACATTGTCACCACTAATGCCTACTCCACAGAACACAACATTAGGCTGGATCGTAGCAGGCAAGATACAGAACGAATTCTCAACAGATGTATCATGTGTAGTATGCACTACAGATGAAGACCTTGGAACTTCCATCGCTCGACTGTGGGAATTAGATGAAGTAAAACCGATCAAAACGCCACTGTCAATTGCCGAACGACAATGCGAAGATCATTTCGAACAAAATACTGTAAAGAATCATGAAGATCGTTTCGTGGTAAAACTACCATTTCATCAAAGCCCTGACTAGAGTCGACTCCCATGAAATCGCACTCAATCGATTTCTTGCTCTCGAACGCCGGCTTCAAAAATCTCCGGAGCTGAAAGCCAAATATAGCGAATTTATGGACGAGTATGAAACAATGGGGCATATGACAAAACTAGATGCAGCATTCATCAAGTCCCCAAACTATATTATCCCACACTATTGCATTTTTAAACCAGAAAGTTCCACTGCTAAATTCAGGGTAGTTTTTGATGCCTCCGCCAAAACGTTTTCCGGGCACTCTCTGAACGATCTTATGTATACGGGACCAACAATTCAGAGCGAGCTATTTTCTATACTCCTGCGTTTTCGAATGCCGCGTTTCGTTTTCACAGGCAGATTTTGGTTGCTCCCGAAGGCCGGCAGTTTCAACTTATAATTTGACGAAAGGACACCACAAGACCTATTACGTATTATCAACTCAATACCGTTACATATAGCACGCGATCGGCCCCCTATCTAGCAACTGAATGCCTACATCAGTTGGTAAAAGAGAACGAGCTTGAGTACCCCCTGGCTTCGCAATTAATTACTAAAAATTTCTACGTAGATAATGGATTAGGCGGATCTGAAAGCTTAGCAAAAGCAATATCCTTGCAAGAACAACTCGTGCGGGTCATGAGAAAGGGTGCTTTTGTCTTGCGCAAGTGGTGTGAAAATCACCTACAACTTTTGCACAACGTACCACAAAAGGACTTAGAAGTGAACCTGGACTTCGAGAGCACAAATTCTGACACCATTAAAACTTCAGAGCTTGTGTGGCTTCCAAAAGACGACAAACTGGGTGTGAAGGTCAACACGGACAACAGCAAAAGAATCACTAAGAGAACCGTAACTATTCGACCCATTAAGGATTCTATCTTCCATCATAGTAACAGCCAAACTGCTTATTCATGAATTATGGGAGCTAAAAATAGACTGGGATCAATCATTGCCTGAGTCACTGCACACCAAATGGGTCAACTTTCGTGCAGACTTGAATGTTTTAAAATCATTTAAAATATCACGACATATATTCAAAGGAAAAATTCCAGAGTCACAACAACTACATATTTTTACAGACGCATCCGAAAAGGCTTATGGAGCAGCGGCATACATACGATCAGGTTACAAAGATGGCAGCATCATAGTACACCTACTTTGTGCTAAGTCCCGCGTAGCGCCACTAAAACGCCAAACAATACCACGACTAGAATTATGTGCAGCTACTCTCGGAGCTCAACTTACCACAAGAGTCAAGTCCGATCTCCAACTTACAAGTCCTGCCTGGTTTTGGACTGATTCAGAAATCGTGCTTCATCGTCATCATTTAACACGTTTGTAGCAAATCGAATTTCAATAAATCAAGAAGAAACTCGGCCAGAACAATGGCGGCACGTCAACTCTAAGTGCAACCCAGCAGACATATTTTCTCGCGGAATGTCAGAGAAATTGTGGCCACCTAAGTTCACTCTTAGCTCTAGTACTCCAACAAATCTCGAAAGATAAAAAAACGGCTTGAATCGCGAGCCATTATTGCGCCCGAACCTGACTCTATTTATAAAATTAATCATAAAAATTTATTCCACCGACTGCAGCGGATTGTGGGGTACATTTTGCAATTTATTACTCACACTAGATGTCAAAACCAGCTGCGGCAATCATCAAGGCTACTATCTACAGCAGAACTGAACCAAGCATCAATTCCAATAATTGCACAGATGCAATGCTCAAAGTTCGGAGAAGAAATAAAACAACTCAAAAGGTACAACAAATTACAAGGCTCTAGCAGCATTCAGAACCTAACGCCCATTTTGGATGAAAACGGGTTGATTAGAGTTGGCGGTCGATTTTATGCTTCTGCATTGGCATACGATTCCAAACATCAACTCCTCATTCCATACAATGATCCCATTGCAAAACTAATATTTCAAATGATTCATGAAGACTACAAACATTGTGGCATACAGACCTTGTTAGGTATTGTCCAACAACGTTTTTAGCCTATAAAGAAAAAAATTATGGCACGAGCCACGGTTCATCGATGTACAACATGCAGCAGATCCAAGCCAGAGCTTTTCCAGCAAGTCATGGGAAACTTGCCTCCAACACGGGTTACGCCGTCGCGTGCGTTCATCAATGCTGGAGTCGACTACTGTGGCCCCATTTCGGTGCACTACAAAATTCGTGGGAAAAGACCGCACAAGGTTTACATTTCCGTATTTTGCTGTTATTTTTTTGCAGTGCACTTGTAGCTCGTCGGCGAAGCCTTCATTTGAGCACTTAAACGTTTCACTGCTCGACGTGGACATTGCCAAAATATATATTGCGATAACGCAACTAACTTCGTTGGTGCAAAGAATAAATTACCAGAGCTATCAACCATAATATATTCAGCAGATGCACAAGAAGCCATCATGAACGCTTGCAGTACAAGGGGCATACAATTTAATTTCATCCCACCAAGAGCACCACACTTTGGTGGCCTGTGGGAGGCAGCTGTAAAATCAGCCAAATACCTGTTGGTCAGAACCTTGGGAAATGTTTCGTTAACGTACGAAGAGCTCGAAGCAGTAGTAGTAGAAATTAAAGCCATACTCAATTCTAAGCCCATTTCGCCCTTGTCGAATGACCCAAACGAAATGGGAGCTCTAACACCAGGCCATTTTTTAATAGGGAACCCCTAACTGCACAGATAGACGCACGAGCTCAATCCACAAGCCTTAAACTAGAAACTCGATGGAAGCTAGTTTCTCAGCTCAAGCATGAGTTCTGGAAGAAATGGTCGCGAGACTATCTGAATGAACTGCAATAGCGAAACAAATGACGAAAACAATCGAAAAACCTTCAACCCGGAACGATCGTGATCATCAAGGAAGACAATGTTCCAGTCATAAAATGGCCATTGGGGCGTATAGTAAAAACTTACAAGGGAACTGACGACGTTGTGAGAGTCGCAGATGTGCAAACGACTTCAGGAACGTTCAAGCGAGCAGTTCAGTATTTAACCCCGCTTCCCAAACTCACGGACGAACCTGACAAGGAACAGCAACAACCGGGCCCACAAGATGTGGGATCCTATCCAAACACAGAAAAACAGTGTCCAGCTCCGTCACCTTAAGAAACACCACCCACCAAGAAAAAGCGCACATTATCCACTCTAATTCTGGTCGCACTCCTCACCATTCTGTTTTTACTTCCACTCGCGACCACAGAAAAAATTGAAACAAAGCCATTCGAAAATAAAGTCGGCTTTCACTTTGAAGGGCTTGGCAACGCACGCATGTCTCGGTCAGAATGGAATATAATATCCTACTACAACCTAACACCATATTGCAAAGAAATAGCTATCTTCATGAACGAGGCAAAGGCAATGCATCAATTATGCAATCGTCTAACTTCAAACACGACTTGTCTAAGCATCATTCAAGCAATTGAGTTCAGCCTGATAGGTCTAACAAATAACAACATCATGCTTAAAAGAAGGGTTACACGCAGTGCCATCAACATTGTTGGGAACATTGCGAATTCACTATTCGAGAACTCGATTCAAATTATGCTGAGCAAATTTCAAATACCATCAACGCAGTAAACGAGAATGAAATTCACCTTAAAAAACTCTTGCTTAATCAAACCTCAGTTATAGATGCCACTCTCAATGTCCTAAAACAAAACGAAGATAATCTCAAACAAAAATTTGAAAACATAAATAGCGAGTTAAATCAACTCGTATTAAGGCTCCACGAAGACGAAAAAACCAGTATCAAGCAAAAATGTTCAACATTTTCATCTCCCGGTCCATTCTACTTTCTTTAACATCAGCAAGGCTACATCGAATTCAGTCAGAAATCGTAGCAGCATTAACTGACTCACATCATGGGAAAATTAGCCCAACACTTTTGTCACCGTCCCAATTTCAAGCCGTGCAAGTTAAGAATCACCTACCTAGATCTCTAGAGTTGCCTGTAAGCCAAGATAACATCCTACAGCTCTACAAACTCATGAACGTAAAAGGTGGGGCTTTCCCTTCCACCAACAGCACTCAAACACATTGCAATATCAGTACCGTTTTGGACATCATGGCACTAAAACAGCTGGAATCCGGTAATCAATGGTTATATACCATGCATCAGCCTTCCCGAGCAAGCGCCGTGTGCGGACAACAAAAATTACAGCTAAGCCTAGAAGGATATGGCCTTCTAAAAATAGCCCCAGATTGCACAATCAAAATCAATTCTATCACCCTCACAGGCCATGAAATCTTCACCACGGACCTCCAAACATCATACACCGTGACTACCAACCTGAGTGACACCATTGATCCAGAAGAGGTCCTAATTAAAAAAATGCACATTAAATCCTACGTCGATCAAGTTAAGAATATCTCCGAGATACAGAGCAAACTGCATCAACAAGTGGTTTCATATTTCCCATCCAAAATTAAACACAAACAATATCACCATGGAACCATTGCGTATGCTGCCCTTCTGCTCGCACTCATAATCAGCATTACAATTGCATGGAAAAGGATACAGTGCAAAAGAAATAACTCAAATCAACAGGCACCACGTCCAGCCACACACCAATTTAGGACCACTCTAGAATTTGAAGTCTCAGTAACTTAAGTGCTAGCAATGAGAGCAGTGTAAGGTTGGCGCCTTTGTAATTTTGTTGAGCATGACTCAACGGCCGGGTGAATGTTCAAGCCTTCACAGTTAACTTCGTGTGCAAGTAAGTATGTTTGTATAAATATGCATACATACTTACGTACACACATGCCTGCACTAAATTCATTAATTGCGACGACAACCTTAAATAGCTGCTCATGCATTTTTATTTTAACTTAAATTTTAATGTGAAATTTATAAAACAACAAAAAAACTATTTGTCATTAAATTACAATTTTGTTTTCTTCAAAATTAAATTTTAATAACAACCTTGAACTACCGCTTAATGTTACATGCCGTTCATTGAATTTTATTTTGTATCACTTTTGTTTATATTTGCATTGCCTGGGTATCTCATGTTTCTGCTGAAGTTCTGGCACACACGCCGAAACCGGCGGTGCATTGAACTGACGCAAAACAAAAGGCTCACACCAAATGTAATTGCTTACCATTAAATTCTTTGATATTTTTATTATTATTATTAATATGTAGTATTAACTAGTATTTAGTATTAATCAGCAAAAAAATAGTATTTAAGACTTTAATCTAATACCAATAAAAGTAGAATTAATAATTTAATCAAAAGAAACGGTTGTTATTTTTATCCTCACCGCTATAACCAAGTTCCAAGTGCTTGCGTTATACCACCTGCTGTCTTGGTGTTACTGCCTTGACACAACCCAATATCCTGACAAGGTTTAAGTGCTTGAATCCGATAAACTATTCATTTAAGTAAACTAACCAAGTTGAAGTGCTTGCGTTAGAGCACAACGATCAGCAGACGAGCTGAATCAATACATTACCCTTGGTATAATATCCTTTATTATATATAATATATAAAATTTTGGGGATATATTACTCGAAAACAAGAGTTCTAAAAGTAACTCTTCTTTTTATTTTAAAATGCTATGCTAGACTAGACTTAAACAAAATTTTCCTTACTTCTACCGATGAAAAGTAATCCTGTTAGAAGCTATTAGTTCGGAAAATATAGAGATTTGTAGTTATAAACTATATGTTGCTATATTTCTGAACACAAAGCTCTGATTATAGTGAAATGTATTTATGTTGTTTCAAAATTCTTATTAATAAGATTAAATGAGACCAGCCACGTGCTTTGACATTAATAATCAATATCGATTAGTTTACAATACATAACCTAGAATTTAACGCGCTTAAATTTAACCAACCTAATAGTTTTACATCTGAATGTGAACTGAATTTTTCATTAGTACATATAAATGGGTTTAATTGTAAGTAATTACGCAACAGATTTTAAAAACCCCAGTGAGATTTAAGTGTTTTTCTTATATCTTCCGAAATTGGACATTGTCCCAATTATATATATATATATATATATATATATATATATATATATATATATATATATATATATATATATATATATATAATTGGGACACGGTTCTTACAGTTGTTATTTTAACTTAATTTTTAATAATCTTACTAGCTAACTTACAACTAATGAGTTAACACATACACACAATCAATCCCATACGTGCGTTGAATATAAATGGAAATAAACACACAGCCTACATAAACCGTGTGTGGTGGAAATATGCAAAGTTAGAATATTCCCACACGTGGGTAAGGCTTTATGTGGACACTCGCATTCCAACAAAATGCGAGGTGTTCGATTGCAACGCAGAAGGCATGGCAATGACGGCACAGTCAAACACACTACACCTCCCTTTTTCAGAAAGAATAATCAATATACCTTTGATTGATTATTCTTCTTTTTTTAACAGACATAGAAGCTAATTAGGATAAAATTATAAATATATTCAGTTTACAAGCTTAAGTTATTAAACAAATTAAAAAACTAATAGGAGTTAAAATTAAAAATAAAGTATTAAAATTAAAGTGCAAATAAATTACATTGTATAGATTTATATATTGTATAGATTTATATATTTATATATATATATATATATATATATATATATATATATATATATATATATATATATATATATATATATATATATATATATATATATAGGAAATGTAGGTATTTACTATTACATTGTAAAGTTATCTTTAATTAATATTTATTTATTTTCTGATTTAGTACAATTAAATTCAGATATTTTCAAAAGATTTTTTTTTTTTGCTTAAAAATTTAATTACCTTTTTATTCTATTTCTATGGACCAGGAATTGTTTTTCATGGTCATCAATAAGTTCAACATTATTATTTTTATCGAGTCCTATTATCTTAAAGGGACCCTTATAAACCATGTCTAACTTATGGCCGGTATCGTTTCGGACCAGGACGAAATCATTAAGTGCGATATTAGAAGGACTTTCACTCTCATTGGAATTTCTTTGTCTTGTGAGTTTAGCACTTTCAATGAAACTGGCAGCTCTTTGCCGCGCTACCTGGAGTCTGAATTTTACCTCCTTTTCGTATGAGTCGACATTATAGAGTGGCTCTATTATATTCCTACTAGTGCAGTCTAGTAAAGGTGGAATTTTTCCATATATTAGCTCATAAGGACAGTAGTCGTGAGCTGTTGATGGAGTTGTATTATAGCAATACACAAAATATTTTAACCATTGGTCCCAGTCTGATTTGTCCGATGAGACGTATGTTCTTAGATATTCATTGAAAGTTCTATGGGACCGCTCGACTCTGCCGAGTGTCTCATGATGATAAGGGGTAGAGTTAGTTTTCTCTATTTTCATCAGAGAACATAGTTAACCTAGGACTTGGTTCATGTATTCAGTTCCCATATCAGTGACTATTTTAGTCATGGGGCCATAAACCAGAATGAACTGTTCCAATATAGCCTTAGCGACATTTTTGGCTGATTTATCTGGGATGGGTATTGCAACTAAATATTTAGTCAAATGGCAAATAATTGTGACTGCATACTCATTTTGTGAATCGGATCGGGGTAATGGTCCGATCGTGTCAATTATGACAATATCAAATGCTTTTAATGGAGTCGGGGTAATAACGAAAGACTCTCTCGTCTTGACAGAGTGTTTATTTATTTGGCATGACTTGCAGGTTTTAACATAACGAGCAACGTCTCTAGTCATGTCTTTCCAATGGTATTGAAGTCTTATTTTTTTTAACGTACGATTGATCCCTGGGTGTCCTCCAGTTATAGGATTATCATGAAATTTTTTGCATAATGGCTAATTTTTCGTTATCGGTAGTTATTTTGGTCAATATAGGTGTGAGCACTACATGTAAACAGGAGTCCTTTAGAATCTCATTCCCTTTGTTTATAAAAATATTTTTGAAGGTACCTATATTATCAAATGTACTATCATTTATTGATAGACGTAAGGTTGTCAAACAATTGTTATCAGCTATTTTTTCAAGCTTTAGAAAGAGACGATCTAGATCAACATTTCTATTAATAACTAAGTCTTCCAACTTAACTTCGGAAAGGACTTGCTTTCCTATTCTTATTATTAACTTACTCTTTGAAAAATGCATCTCTGGCATTTTTCTGTGCTCTTGGGCATTAATTGCCTCATATACATTTAAACTACCGGTTCTGTGAGCCTTGTATTCTCATTATGTTCATTTATGCGATTACGACGTGCCTGAAGTCTTGTTGTTACCTTCAGTACATTTTTGACTTCAATATTTTTGATTTCGTCAAACTCAATACGCGACAATGCGTTGGCCACGTTATTTTCATTTCCCCTTATATACTCAACTACGAAGTCATACTCCTCTAAATCTAGCGTCATCCTGGTAAGTTTCGATGAGGGATTTTTAAGCGAAAATAGATAGGTGAGCGGCTTGTGATCAGTTTTGATCACAAATTTTGTTCCATAAGTGTATGGTCGGAAGTATTTTACAGCCCAGTGTATTGCAGTGAGTTCCTGCTCAATGGTTGATTTATTACTTTCGCCCTTAGTGAAAGATTTAGATGCATAAGAAATTGGCATCTGAATACCTTGATTTTCTTGACTGAGTACGGCGCCACAAGCAAATTTGCTTGCATCAGTCGTAATGCAGAATTTTGTGGAAAAATCTGGGTATTCAAGTATAGTAGGACTTAATAATTTGTTTTTAAGATATTGGAAGGATTTTTCGCAATCCTGACTCCAATGAAGAGTTACCTATTTTTTAGATAACCTGGTTATATGTCGGGATGATTCAGCAAAGTTTGGAATAAACCTACGATAGTAGTTGCAAAATGCTATGAAACGTTTAGCTTCGTCGCCATTTTTAGGAGTAGGATAATTTTCAATTATCGAGGATTTGCTGTCATCAGGCAAAATACCTTTATCCGTACATTTGTGACCTAGAAACGTCACTTCGTGACAAAAGAATGAACATTTATCTGGATGTAGTTTAAGATTTTATTTTCTACATAGATTAAACACATTTGTTAAATTATTTAACATATGTTCTGAAGAGCAACCAATTACAACCAAATCATCCATGTATACGAAGGCTTGGGTTGGAGATAGTCCTGAAAATGCTAAGGACATCATTCTCTGAAATGAGTTTGGTGCTATTTTAAGTCCGTAGGGCAGTCTCTTGAATCGAAATGATCCTTTTTCAGTTGAAAATGAAGTAATATTCCGTGATTCTTCTTCCAATTCGATCTGGTGAAATCCAGATACTAAATCAAGACATGAAAAAAATTTTGCTCTACCTAATTGATCAAGGATGTCGTCTATTCTTGGGAGTGGAAATTTATCAGCTATTATATTGCTCTATAGTCAACTACCAGTCTCCATCTTTTTTGAGTTGTGCCCGGTAAAGGTTTTATGGGTACTAAGAGAATGGGACTATTATAATCAGAATATGATGGTTCCACTATGTCATCATTGATTAATTTATGAACCTGTCTATCTACTTCCTCTTTATGAGTGTGAGGTATTCTGTAATTTTTTATGTATACCGGTTGATTATTCTGCAACTGCAATTTTTGCTTATAAAAATTGTTAACCGATATTTTCTCAGTATCTAAGGCAAAAATATCAACAAATTCCTGACACAGTTTTCGCAATTCTTTGTCAACAAATTTAGGGAAGTTTTTAGATAATCTTCCCATTTTTTCTTTATTATTTTTTTTTGTCGTGTTCGTGTAGAACTATATTATAATTACTTAAATTTTCTGTCAATATGTGGACGTTTTGTATTAATAAATCATTATCTGTTGTATTAATGATTTTGACCAATGATTTAGATTTGGTTGTTATTGTGTTGGCAGTGTACACACCTTTTTGAAGAATTTGCTGAGGTTTTAGTACATTTTCTTCTGAAGAGTCGAATTGAATTTGTCTAACTACTTCAGATCTTGCCGGAATTGATAAGGAATTTACAGTGGGAGCATTCAATAGTTTCACAGCGATGTCATATGGAACATCGTTTGTTCTTAGAATAATGAAGTCTTCATTGTCCTTATAATCTAGAATGCAATTGTACTTTCTTATGAAGTCCATACCTATGATTCCGTCGACTTGTATCGAGAAATCATCTTCTACCACATGGAATTCATGGGCTATTAGAAGGTTTTCCATTCTTAAGTCTGTTTTGACTTTTCCTAATGTAGTTATGAGACCATTTCCAATGCCATTAATGCATGTCCTTTTGTTAACATTGATTGGTTCGTTTAGAATTTGATTGTGCTTGACAACTGAAATGTCGGCACCTGTGTCCACTAAAAACATTGATTTATTATCATTTAATGAGGTTCTGTTCTGAGATAGCTGTATAGATTAAGACTTATATTGTGGATTTTGCTTTTGGTGGAGTATAAAGGGAGATTTACTCGTTTCCCGAGTTTTCTTCACTAATCATTCTTGTGTTATTGGAATTTCTGGGAGCAACAAAATTTCTGTTACCCCCATTGTTATTCTGGTAGCGATTGTAATTATTTCTACCGCGATTGTTGTAATTTCTCTGGTTAGTGAATCTAGAGCCAGGGTTGGAATTTTGAGAAGTGGAATTGTAACGATTAGTGTTACTTGGATTTGTAAAATTATAATATCTGTTGCTATTCGAGCTGAAATTGTAACGATTGTTTCCGCGTCGATAATTACCATATGTGAGAATAGAATTTTGTTGTCCGTATACATCGGTACAACTACTTATAAATTTCGATATGACTTCATTTATATTACCGAAAGATCCTGATTCCATGATCAGTTTTACTCTATCATTAGATGCATTCTTGACCATTGCTGTAACTGCTGAACGAGTAGCATATTTTCTTGCTGTCTCGTTTGGCAGACCATCCGAAATATATGCTGTTTCCAGTTTCTTTGTGAGATATTCTATCTCTTTAGCGTAAGAGTTAGCATTCTTTCCGGATTGTCTTATATTCATCAGCTTGGCAGTAATGACATCCACGGATTCGCCTTTAATCGAATTCCTGAGTTTTGATATAATGCTCTGAATAGTATTTTCGTTAGAGATCAAATTTCTGGCTGCACCCTTGAGTTTCGTCTTCAATAGGTTGATTGCCACAGCTTCATGACTTTCTCTTATCGAGTCAACCAGATTCAGAGCATCAATAAAACTTTGTAAATTTTCAGGGCTACCATCATAATCGGGAAGTAGCCTCGATGCGGTACTCAAAAATTCAACTATTGTTTGAGGCATGATTATGTTGTGTACGAAATGAGGGACAACAATTTCTTCATGTAAGGACAAAGGTATCTCCAATTCTATTCCTTTCCTTGATGCCACTGATACTAACTTTTCTCTAGTATCCAGAAAGAAAGCATCCGCTGCTGCTTTGTGGCCTGTTGATAAGCGAGAGTAATTTACATTGAGGAGAATTCTAATTTGCTGTAGTTGTTGCACTAGGTTCTTGATATGCTTTTCTACTGTTTCGGTTTTTGTTTCCCTGTCAATATTAAGGCATTTATAAGACTTTAAAAACTCCTCTTTAAGTATACGTGCCTTTCTTACCACCTTTTCCCATTCCATTTATATGTCATGAAATTTGAGGGAACAATTGGGGATTGTAGCAAACAGGTAGTAACTTAATCAGGTAGGCAACATAGGTATTTGTAGTGGAACGCTCTCATCATAGAGGATTATTGAAAATTGTATATTTGGCTATTATGACGTTCAAAACGACAACAACAAAGATGATGACTGTAAGTACCAAAAAAAAATTTATTTACTTTATTAAGGAGAAGGCTGTTTTACAAGGATGAGGCTGTTTATGACAAATTATACTTTGTCAAGACCCATAGCGGTACTTTGTCTCATGTACCTGTTCCTAAGGGATTTCTTGTGTAGTTGGTACAGAGTTGTAATGAAGTTAAGTGCGAGAATTACAATTATTATCGCGAGATAGATTACAGGGTACTCTGTCTTAACTGTAATGTCATTGATGACATTCGCATTGGGGTTCTCGATCTTAGATTGATGGCCCCCCATTCTGAGATCAAAGGTGGCGGATAAAACGATGGCAACGAATCAAATCAGAAATTATAAGATGATTAACAATTGTATTTTTACAAGTTATTCTATGCCACTGGAGGGACTCGCAAGTTTCGCAGTCACAAGGAATATTTTGTGTTTGTAAAAAGTTAAAAAAATTATGAGTAATGGTTGTTATTTTATATCAGAAATAAATCAATATTACATTGATTACATTGATTTATGTATGGGAAATATTACGAATTTATTTTTAATTAATTTTACAAATCCATTTTTATATAATTATTAAAAAAATAAACAATTATATATATTAATAAAAATAAAATATATATTATCAATTATTACATACTGGTATCTTGTTGGCATTCGAAATCAATTATTGTTGGCAATTCATAGGTTTGCATGCAATAAGTTTGTACAAAGCTTACTGCTGCTGGCTTTACAATTACTTGCAGGATCTCCTAATGTAACGGCTTCTTCTTTCTTCTTGATTGTTCTTTACGGCTTGCAATTCTTCTGGCATTTTCGTAACTGTTCAATTTTTTTTTTGTTCTTATTCGATTGTGTTATTAGTGTATTATAAAAATTTTTATGTTCTGTATTTTTATGTGTATATCAAGTTTGGATTTTGTTTTTTTTTATAATTTTCTCTTGATTTTTGCAATTGATTGCAATGCAGAAGGCATGGCAATGACGGCACAGTCAAACGCAGTACACACTACTATTGTGCAGCAACTATTGGATCAACCCAATGTGGGATCATCAGCAGCTGCGATTAAATAACTCCATGATACAACTCAAGAATTTCTACATGCATTAAGCAATATCGGGATTGAAACCTCATCTTGAGACCCCATGCTTCTTCACGTATTGGTGAAAAAGTTAGACCAAGGCACTCATGTTTTATACAAAGGGTCTATCACCAATCCAAAGCTGGTGCAAACAATCAAAGGTCTACTTACATTTCTAGAAGGTCGCTTTCAAACCATGGAAGCAGTGATTCATAAAGAAAGGCCATCAAAAGTGTACGTTTCCACTACTGCAACCAATCAAACAGAGTTCTCTTGTACACTTTGCAAAAACGGTTATTATCAATTGTATCGGTGCTCGAAATTTCAAAAGTTAACACCACCAAATCGCCTTCAATACGTTCGGAAACATAATCTATTCACAAACTGCCTGAGAGCAGGGCACACTGTAAAGACATGTAAATCAGGATCATGCATGAAGTGCAGTATCAAACATAACTCATTGCTCCATCTGGAGACTGGCAATCAGCTGCCGAAGCAAAAATCAAACACTAACAAGGCACATCAACAAAACTCGTCGAAAGTAGACGAAGCCTCTGTCAGCAAAAGGGCAAGTAGGCTTCCAGAAGCAGCATCACTAGCAACATCGAATGTGGAATCACAGAACTCATATGTGCTTCTCAGCACTGCCCTGGTAAAAATTAAAGCAAATGCAACAGAAGTTAAATGCCGTGCTTTACTAGACTCAGGTTCTCAAGTGAATCTTATAACCGATCGCCTGGTAAAACGACTTAATATTCCAAGACAGGCAACAGCAGTAAGCATCAATGGAATCGGAAGCTTCGCTACAAATTCACAACATCGAGTGAATGTTGCCTTGCATTCTCGAATTAGTGGGTTCTCAACTCGCCTTGAGGCACTTGTTCTACCTCGCACAATCGCACCACAACCATCCCAATTTATCGAGACTAAAAAATGGCCCATCCCAAAAAACATTACGTTAGCAGATCCTACATTTAATCGACCAGATAAAATTGACCTATTGCTGGGTGCAGAGTATTATCACCAACTACTTTTAATTGGACAAATCACATTGTCACCACTACCGCCTACTCCACAGAATACAACATTACGCTGGATCGTAGCAGGCAAGATACAGAACGAACCCTTAACAGATGTATCATGTCTAGTATGCACTACAGATGAAGACCTTGGAACTTCCATCGCTCGACTGTGGGAATTAGATGAAGTAAAACCGATCAAAACGCCACTGTCAATTGCCGAACGACAATCCGAAGATCATTTCGAACAAAATACTGTAAAGAATCATGAAGATCGTTTCGTGGTAAAACTACCATTTCATCAAAGCCCTGACTAGAGTCAACTCCCATGAAATCGCACTCAATCGATTTCTTGCTCTCGAACGCCGGCTTCAAAAATCTCCGGAGCTGAAAGCCAAATATAGCGAATTTATGGACGAGTATGAAACAATGGGGCATATGACAAAACTAGATGCAGCATTCATCAAGTCCCCAAACTATATTATCCCACACTATTGCATTTTTAAACCAGAAAGTTCCACTGCTAAACTCAGGGTAGTTTTTGATGCCTCCTCCAAAACGTTTTCCGGGCACTCTCTGAACGATCTTATGTATACGGGACCAACAATTCAGAGCGAGCTATTTTCTATACTCATGCGTTTTCGAGTGCCGCGTTTCGTTTTCACAGGCAGATTTTGGTTGCTCCCGAAGGCCGGCAGTTGCAACTTATAATTTGACGAAAGGACACCACAAGACCTATTACGTATTATCAACTCAATACCGTTACATATAGCACGCGATCGGCCCCCTATCTAGCAACTAAATGCCTACATCAGTTGGTAAAAGAGAACGAGCTTGAGTACCCCCTGGCTTCGCAATTAATTACTAAAAATTTCTACGTAGTTATTGGATTGGGCGGGTCTGAAAGCTTAGCAACAGCAATATCCTTGCAAGAACAACTCGTGCGGGTCATGAGAAAGGGTGCTTTTGTCTTGCGAAAGTGGTGTGAAAATCACCTACAGCTTTTGCACAACGTACCGCAAAAGGACTTAGAAGTGAACCTGGACTTCGAGAGCACAAATTCTGACACCATTAAAACTTTAGGGCTTGTGTGGCTTCCAAAAGACGACAAACTGGGTGTGAAGGTCAACAGGGAAAACAGCAAAAGAATCACTAAGAGAACCGTAACATCAGATATAGCCAAACTATTCGACCCATTAAGGATTCTATCTCCCATCATAGTAACAGCCAAACTGCTTATTCATGAATTATGGGAGCTAAAAATAGACTGGGATCAATCATTGCCTGAGTCACTGCACACCAAATGGGTCAACTTTCGTGCAGACTTGAATGTTTTAAAATCATTTAAAATATCACGACATATATTCAAAGGAAAAATTCCAGAGTCACAACAACTACATATTTTTACAGACGCATCCGAAAAGGCTTATGGAGCAGCGGCATACATACGATCAGGTTACAAAGATGGCAGCATCATAGTACACCTACTTTGTGCTAAGTCCCGCGTAGCGCCACTAAAACGCCAAACAATACCACGACTAGAATTATGTGCAGCTACTCTCGGAGCTCAACTTACCACAAGAGTCAAGTCCGATCTCCAACTTACAAGTCCTGCCTGGTTTTGGACTGATTCAGAAATCGTGCTTCATCGTCATCATTTAACACGTTTGTAGCAAATCGAATTTCAATAAATCAAGAAGAAACTCGGCCAGAACAATGGCGGCACGTCAACTCTAAGTGCAACCCAGCAGACATATTTTCTCGCGGAATGTCAGAGAAATTGTGGCCACCTAAGTTCACTCTTAGCTCTAGTACTCCAACAAATCTCGAAAGATAAAAAAACGGCTTGAATCGCGAGCCATTATTGCGCCCGAACCTGACTCTATTTATAAAATTAATCATAAAAATTTATTCCACCGACTGCAGCGGATTGTGGGGTACATTTTGCAATTTATTACTCACACTAGATGTCAAAACCAGCTGCGGCAATCATCAAGGCTACTATCTACAGCAGAACTGAACCAAGCATCAATTCCAATAATTGCACAGATGCAATGCTCAAAGTTCGGAGAAGAAATAAAACAACTCAAAAGGTACAACAAATTACAAGGTTCTAGCAGCATTCAGAACCTAACGCCCATTTTGGATGAAAACGGGTTGATTAGAGTTGGCGGTCGATTTTATGCTTCTGCATTGGCATACGATTCCAAACATCAACTCCTCATTCCATACAATGATCCCATTGCAAAACTAATATTTCAAATGATTCATGAAGACTACAAACATTGTGGCATACAGACCTTGTTAGGTATTGTCCAACAACGTTTTTAGCCTATAAAGAAAAAAATTATGGCACGAGCCACGGTTCATCGATGTACAACATGCAGCAGATCCAAGCCAGAGCTTTTCCAGCAAGTCATGGGAAACTTGCCTCTAACACGGGTTACGCCGTCCCGTGCGTTCATCAATGCTGGAGTCAACTACTGTGGCCCCATTTCGGTGCATTACAAAATTCGTGGGAAAAGACCGCACAAGGTTTACATTTCCGTATTTTGCTGTTATTTTTTTGCAGTGCACTTGGAGCTCGTCGGCGAAGCCTTCATTTGAGCACTTAAACGTTTCATTGCTCGACGTGGACATTGCCAAAATATATATTGCGATAACGCAACTAACTTCGTTGGTGCAAAGAATAAATTACCAGAGCTATCAACCATAATATATTCAGCAGATGCACAAGAAGCCATCACGAACGCTTGCAGTACAAGGGGCATACAATTTAATTTCATCCCACCAAGAGCACCACACTTTGGTAGCCTGTGGGAGGCAGCTGTAAAATCAGCCAAATACCTGTTGGTCAGAACCTTGTGAAATGTTTCGTTAACGTACGAAGAGCTCGAAGCAGTAGTAGTAGAAATTGAAGCCATACTCAATTCTAAGCCCATTTCGCCCTTGTCGAATGACCCAAACGAAATAGGAGCTCTAACACCAGGCCATTTTTTAATAGGGAACCCCTAACTGCACAGATAGACGCACGAGCTCAATCCACAAGCCTTAAACTAGAAACTCGATGGAAGCTAGTTTCTCAGCTCAAGCATGAGTTCTGGAAGAAATGGTCGCGAGACTATCTGAATGAACTGCAATAGCGAAACAAATGACGAAAACAATCGAAAAACCTTCAACCCGGAACGATCGTGATCATCAAGGAAGACAATGTTCCAGTCATGAAATGGCCATTGGGGCGTATAGTAAAAACTTACAAGGGAACTGACGACGTTGTGAGAGTCGCAGATGTGCAAACGACTTCAGGAACGTTCAAGCGAGCAGTTCAGTATTTAGCCCCGCTTCCCAAACTCACGGACGAACCTGACAAGGAACAGCAACAACCGGGCCCACAAGATGTGGGATCCTATCCAAACACAGAAAAACAGTGTCCAGCTCCGTCACCTTAAGAAACACCACCCACCAAGAAAAAGCGCACATTATCCACTCTAATTCTGGTCACACTCCTCACCATTCTGTTTTTACTTCCACTCGCGACCACAAAAAATTTAAAACAAAGCCATTCGAAAATAAAGTCGGCTTTCACCTTGAAGGGCTTGGCAACGCACGCATGTCTCGGTCAGAATGGAATATAATATTCTACTACAACCTAACACCATATTGCAAAGAAATAGCTATCTTCATGAACGAGGCAAAGGCAATGCATCAATTATACAATCGTCTAACTTCAAACACGACTTGTCTAAGCATCATTCAAGCAATTGAGCTCAGCCTGATAGGTCTAACAAATAACAACATCATGCTTAAAAGAAGGGTTACACGCAGTGCCATCAACATTGTTGGGAACATTGCGAATTCACTATTCGAGAACTCGATTCAAATTATGCTGAGCAAATTTCAAATACCATCAACGCAGTAAACGAGAATGAAATTCACCTTAAAAAACTCTTGCTTAATCAAACCTCAGTTATAGATGCCACTCTCAATGTCCTAAAACAAAACGAAGATAAAATCAAACAAAAATTTGAAAACATAAATAGCGAGTTAAATCAACTCGTATTAAGGCTCCACGAAGACGAAAAAACCAGTATCAAGCAAAACTGTTCAACATTTTCATCTCCCGGTCCATTCTACTTTCTTTAACATCAGCAAGGCTACATCGAATTCAGTCAGAAATCGTAGCAGCATTAACTGACTCACATCATGGGAAAATTAGCCCAACACTTTTGTCACCGTCCCAACTTCAAGCCGTGCAAGTTAAGAATCACCTACCTAGATCTCTAGAGTTGCCTGTAAGCCAAGATAACATCCTACAGCTCTACAAACTCATGAATGTAAAAGGTGGGGCTTTCCCTTCCACCAATAGCACTCAAACACATTGCAATATCAGTACCGTTTTGGACATCATGGCACTAAAACAGCTGGAATCCGGTAATCAATGGTTATATACCATGCATCAGCCTTCCCGAGCAAGCGCCGTGTGCGGACAACAAAAATTACAGCTAAGCCTAGAAGGATATGGCCTTCTAAAAATAGCCCCAGATTGCACAATCAAAATCAATTCTATCACCCTCACAGGCCATGAAATCTTCACCACGGACCTCCAAACATCATACACCGTGACTACCAACCTGAGTGACACCATTGATCCAGAAGAGGTCCTAATTAAAAAAATGAACATTAAATCCTACGTCGACCAAGTTAAGAATATCTCCGAGATACAGAGCAAACTGCATCAACAAGTGGTTTCATATTTCCCATCCAAAATTAAACACAAACAATATCACCATGGAACCATTGCGTATGCTGCCCTTCTGCTCGCACTCATAATCAGCATTACAATTGCATGGAAAAGGATACAGTGCAAAAGAAATAACTCAAATCAACAGGCACCACGTCCAGCCACACACCAATTTAGGACCACTCTAGAATTTGAAGTCTCAGTAACTTAAGTGCTAGCAATGAGAGCAGTGTAAGGTTGGCGCCTTTGTAATTTTGTTGAGCATGACCCAACGGCCGGGTGAATGTTCAAGCCTTCACAGTTAACTTCGTGTGCAAGTAAGTATGTTTGTATAAATATAAATACATACTTACGTACACACATGCCTGCACTAAATTCATTAATTGCGACGACAACCTTAAATCGCTGCTCATGCATTTTTATTTTAACTTAAATTTTAATGTGAAATTTATAAAACAACAAAAAAACTATTTGTCATTAAATTACAATTTTGTTTTCTTCAAAATTTAATTTTAATAACAACCTTGAACTACTGCTTAATGTTACATGCCGTTCATTGAATTTTAGTTTGTATCACTTTTGTTTATATTTGCAATGCCTGGGTATCTCATGTTTCTGCTGAAGTTCTGGCACACACGCCGAAACCGGCGGTGCATTGAACTGACGCAAAACAAAAGGCTCACACCAAATGTAATTGCTTACCATTAAATTCTTTGATATTTTTATTATTATTATTAATATTAAGTATTAATTAGTATTTAGTATTAATCAGCAAAAAAATAGTATTTAAGACTTTAATCTAATACCAATAAAAGTAGAATTAATAATTTAATCAAAAGAAATGGTTGTTATTTTTATCCTCACCGCTATAACCAAGTTCCAAGTGCTTGCGTTATACCACCTGCTGTCTTGGTGTTACTGCCTTGACACAACCCAATATCCTGACAAGGTTTAAGTGCTTGAGTCAGATAAACTATTCATTTAAGTGAACTAACCAAGTTGAAGTGCTTGCGTTAGAGCACAACGATCAGCAGACGAGCTGAATCAATACATTACCCTTGGTATAATATCCGGTATAATATTCGGAAATTATAGAGATTTGTAGTTATAAACTATATGTTGCTATATTTCTGAACACAAAGCTCTGATTATAGTGAAATGTATTTATGTTGTTTCAAAATGCTTATTAATGAGATTAAATGAGACCAGCCACGTGCTTTGACATTAATAATCAATATCGATTAGTTTACATTACATAACCTAGAATTTAACGCGCTTAAATTTAACCAACCTAATTTGTACATTCGAACAATTTAACTTTAAATTAAATTTACAAATCATTTAAACTGCATAAAAAGCCGAAAAAAGTCAGCTGTATGCAGAACAAAAACAAGCATCACCCGAAACGTGAAAACAAAGCTAAGAATCCGTAGCCTAGTCCACGACACTCTTAACAGTGCTTAATAACTTTAATGATAATCCACTTTAAGCACCTAAGTTATTATTCTAAAACTTTCGATTTGCAATAAAAAGAGATGTGTTCCATAAGTCCTAAGCTAAACACTAGTTTTACATCTGAATGTGAACTGAATTTTTCATTAATACATATAAATGGGTTTAATTGTAAGTAATTACGCAACAGATTTTAAAAACCCCAGTGAGATTTAAGTGTTTTTCTTATATCTTCCGAAATTGGACATTGTCCCAATTATATATATATATATATATATATATATATATATATATATATATATATATATATATATATATATATATATATATATATTCATAAAAAAAACATTGCAAATTTGTCATAAAATACATTTTAAAACTACTTTAGTATTTTATGAACACGGCAGTTACAGTGGGGTTCATCGTCAAATTGGCTTTTTATTTAAACGACTTAGAACTTTTTATTTGTCTACACTTATGTATATAAAATAAACAAATCAACAGCTGTAGATTAAAAATTATATTAAATTAAATAAAAAATTTTAGAAATTTTAACAAAAAAAATGTAATGAATGCATATTACAGTTTTTTATTAAGAAGTGGAAGATAAAAAATTTCACATTTTTGCATGGCTTTGTTTACTTGTGACCTTCATACGTGGGAGTTATTCATTATAAATTTTCTTCCAACATTACCATTATGTACTATAATTATTTTGATTGTAATCTGTTTACATTATACATGTGTGTATATAAATATAATGCCAGCCTCCATTACTTAAATAATTTTTATAGTTTATTGCCATCAGCGGTGGATATTTTGGTTTTATATCAAAATCTGGAATTTTACTTTTCGTGTAGAAAAAGAATCAAAGCTTAATTTGGTACTTTAAAAAGGTAGCACATAAAGTTTGCCTAGATAGGATAGACTTTCCTTCATTTGTTTATTTTTGCTCCGATCTCAAATGGTTATTGTTTGTTTTCAACTAATATTGTACTGCGCATAAAACTTAATAGGAGCAATCATCTTACCATTTGTTATTAGTTTTTTAACAATTCAACAATATTTTAAATATTTTCTTTGCAATTATTTCGTAACAATGCTGAAGAAATTAAATGCCAATGAAGACATCCCATCTGTAATAGTTTCAAGGCAAATGAATTTATGTGTTTTTACAGTTTGATCAAATATATTTTAAGGCAAATATTTTTTTAAGAGTGACCGTGCATCAAACATGTTTGCCCATATTTTATTTTTTATTATTTTATAACTGTTTGAAAAAACAAAAATAGGCAAATAAATGTGCGAAGTGTGACCACAAAACAAATTTTGTATTGTTTAAAATAAAATTAAGGCAAACAAGAGCAAACAAATTTGAGGCAAATGTTTGCCAAACGTGATCGTACCTTAACAACTTTTTACATTTTAAAATTATTTGGAAATGTTTTGGAAAAATTTACTTTTACATTCCGAATGCCCAAACGGAGTTTTTTAAAAACGTAATTTCCTGTTATCGGAAGCGGCAACATATTTATAGATACTTATATTTGGCCGTAAGATGTTTGGACTTGGAACAAACTTTATACGTTCTTCCTACATTTATGATGTTTATTTATTTCTGATAATTTTTAACAATTAAATTTATTAATTTCTATTAACATGAAACAAATCATCTACTGTGCTTGAATTTGATTTCTCTGTTTGCTGTTTTTCTCGAGTACAGTTATACAAAGCGAAGAACTTTTTCTTTTATTTAAGTAAAAACATTTAAACGAGGAATTGCTTCCTTTTTTAAGTAAACACCTATAGAGAAGGCAACCTGTGTGTACCCTGTGATTTAATAAATTAACGGGATAATACAAGGAGGTTTGCAGAAATACCACTTATAAGGTCTGTCTGGGTACTTTTTCAGTAGCTAATACTCAGTAATTTTTTTTGGGAGAGTAAGACCAAATTTACTCTGTCGGCTGAAAATATATCAAAAGTACGCAGACAGTATCCAGTAAAATCTTGCAAGAAAACAGCTGATCGGTGTGTAAACAATTAAAATAACAAAACAAAAGAAATGCGCAAAAGTGAATTTTCGCGGTTATTTAAAAAATATATTAATTAAAGTGCGCCTAAAAAGTGTTGTAAATAAAAAAAAATACTTGTTTATTACACTGTTTATTACACTTGTTTATTACACGGTTCTGCCATCTCCAATTCACTAACATCACAGTCGCACTGTATATTTGGACGTTTTTAGCATAAAATAAAATGTTTTGTTTATTATTATTTATTGTCAACAATTAAAATCATCACAATTCTAACTACTTACCTCTGCCATTGTTAAATTTCAATTTTTATTTTTTTACAAAAATTATTTCATTAAAAAAGTAAATAAAAACAGCTGTTCAAACTAGTTGCAAAATCTTGCAAGCAGAAATTTCTCCAGCAACATTTTGCAAGTTCTCTAACTGCCAACTGTCAAAAATTCTCTTTTTGGTTCTCTCGCTGCAAGAGATTTGGAGTACGCAGACAACATTTTGCAAAAAAATGATGCAAAATATGTGTACGCAGACAGACCTATAAATGAGCTCTGTGAGAGTAGAAAATATATATGAAACTACAGATGTCTTAATTTTTTATTTATAAGAGGAGCAATGAATTATGTGCTGTTATGTATCGTACAGTTTTTCTTAAGATAATCAAGTATGACTTATATAGTCTATAACAGAGACGATAGAAACAATTCGCCAAATGAAGTTATGCATGGTGGTACATTCATTAAACGTTCAGGACGTCAAGTTGCTTTGATTTCATTAATTAAATCCAAGATAATGACAACGAACAACCGACACACAACTCCAATCGTCTATTGATTAAATTTTTTTATAGAAAATATTGTTTAAAATAAACCACAAAAATTACTTTAGAGCTTTTCACAGCTTTATAAGCTTTTTCACTTTTGATCGATCATAAACTAATAATAATAAATCAAAAGAGAAAAAACAAACCAGCGATTTCTGCCAGCTTCAGTGCACTTAAATGTGGATTTTTTACTTGCAGTAGAATGTATTGCTCGTCACTATCAGATAAGATTTTGTTACACGCAACTTTCGGCTTATTTTCAATTTTTTTTTTTAGTGTTGTATCTTTTTATTATATTGTTACGTTTATTTAAATGTATAAGCGTTTATTTAACTAAGTTCTTTTATTGCAAAATAAATAAACACAATTTATTTACTACTTTAATTAAATTACACTTTTATTTGACGATTATTCACTTATTATTAGTACACAAAAATACGCGATAGAAACTTCACCACTGTTTTATCTATTTTACACAAGATCTTTACTGGTTGACGTTTTCACTAAGAATGATTCAGCATGTATGGCCGTTGCTTTTATAAGCAAGGCTCTTGAATATACTAGAATTTTACTCCATCTGTTGGTAGAATATTTCACTACTACGCATTTATCATTTGAGACACATGATTGTTATTTGATGCCAGAACCTTCCATTATAACTTTGAATTTATTTATACATGCTGTCTATTTTTATTAATCGTTATGTAGGTGTGTGTGTAGTTGTGTGTTGCGTTTATTTTTATAGCTTTATGTTAGTTGTTTTTGTTTTATGATTAAGAAGTTTTCGTAGAAACTTCTGGCGTTGTAAACATACACAATAGGTCATTTCGTTTTACTTTCTTGGTGACAATTATTTTTATTTCTTTTTATGACCTAAATAAAGCATCTTCGCAACACTGCCGCCCACTTATGCCTTTTCGTCTCGAATAGGCTCAACATTACCTTTGCTATATTTGGCCAGCCGTTCCAGGTGAACAACTTTCATTTTTGACCTCGGATTATGGTATCTCTGTATCCGGTAAACCACATCATTCAATTTCTTGATCACCTTGCATGATCCCTCCCAGTGAGTTTGCAGTTTAGGAGACAGTCCTTTCTTGCGTTGTGGGTTATATAGTAGAACCATTTGTCCTTCAGTAAATCCCTCCGTGTTTGCTGCTCGATCATATCTGGCTTTCATTTTATCGCTAGACATTTTAATGCGATTTCGGACAAACTCATGAAGCTCATGCAGGTCTTCTTGTGCTTGAAGAACATTTCCATTGTCTTCGTCTGCAGGTCCCGGCTTAATACCAAATTCTAAATCTGCTGGCAGTTTTAGTTCTGTCCCGAGCAAGATTTTTGCTGGACTACGTGAGGTTGAATCATGTGCAGCTGACCGATAAGCTAGTAAGAACTTTGGTATATGCTCATCCCAATCTTTCTGGTGTGCACTGACCACTTTTCTGAGATATTCCTCCAGGGTACGATTAAATCTTTCTACCGTGCCATCAGACTGTGGATGCAGCGGTGTCGTTCTCGTCTTTTTGATACCGTATATGTCACACATCTCTTTGAATATGGCCAATTCAAAATTTCGTCCCTGGTCTGAATGCAGTTCTAGTGGAACACCGTATCGACACACCCAATTGTTAACAATAGCGTCCACTATTGTTTTGGACTCTTGGTTTGAAATGGCATACACTTCAGGCCACTTACTAAAATAATCTATAACCACTAGTACATATCGGTTTCCAGCATTACTAACAGGAAATGGACCTGCTATATCAATAGCTATCCGCTCAAAGGGTTCACCTGCGTTGTATTGCTGAAGCTTGCCACGACTCTTTCTTGTAGGACCCTTGGCCGCAATGCGCTGTTCGCAATTTGCTATCCAATCAGCTACGAATTGTCGGCAGCCTACCCAGTAAAATCGTTGCTTTATCTTTTCCAGGGTTTTTGTTATCCCCATATGACCCCCGCTGGAACCATTATGAAACTGCTTCATTACCTCACTCCTTTTAGAAGTCGGCACGACAATTAAATCTGTTGTGGTTTTGCCATCTATGCTTTCCCAAGATCGGTATAAGCAGCCATCTATCACTTTCAGGCTATTCCACTCAGCCCAGTACGGTTTTGCTAGGCGGCTTTCTGCCGATATTTCATTATGGTTCGGTCTTTTGTTATTTTGTTTAGCCAGTATAATGTTTGCCAAAATTGGGTCCTCATTCTGTGCCTTTGACCAATCTTCGCTTGAACCAATTTGAGTAAGCCGCACGTCAATGATGCACTCCTTTTTTTCGACACTTGTGCAGTGCTTGCACTCTACATTGCATGGCCGTCTTGAAAGGGCATCAGCGTTGTTGTGTTTTCCGCCTTTTCTATGTACAATACTAAAGTCATAGCTTTGCAAACGTTTAACTCAGCGTGCGAGCTGCCCTTCGGGGTTCTTAAATTGCATCAACCAACGTAGTGCGGAGTGGTCCGTCCTTAAGGTGAAATGTTGACCATATGAGTACTTGTGGTAATGTTTAACACACTCCAGCACTGCCAAAAGCTCCCGTCGTGTAACGCAGTAATTTCTTTCGGGCTTCGAGAGTACCCTGCTGTAGTAGCCAATGACCTTTTCTGTTCCATCAATCTCCTGAGAAAGTACTCCTCCTATTCCATAGCCGCTTGCATCCGTGTCCAATATAAATTTCTGTCCAGCTATTGGATAGCCGAGGACTGGTGCCGTACACAAAAGTTTCTTGAGCTTCTGGAATGCTTCTTCCGCTGCCTTGCTCCAGTGGTACGTTTGCGACTTTCTGGTCAACTCATGCAAGCTAGCAGCCACTTGAGCAAAGTTCGGCACAAATCTCCTGTAGTATGTGCAAAGCCCCAGGAAACTACGCAGCTCATGAAGATTTTGTGGGCGAGGCCAGGTCTTCACTGCCAGTACTTTGTCTTCATCAGTTGATATGCCCTCAGCTGTTACACGATGCCCCAGGTATTTTACCTCCTTTTGAAACAAGGCACATTTTTTAACACTTAATTTTAATCCTGCAGCTGTTATACGCTTAAATACTTCATCCAGGTTTTTGAGGTGTTCGTCAAAAGTTTTCCCCATCACGATTATATCATCCAGATACATTAAGCACGTTTTCCAATTGAGATCCTTAAGCACACGTTCCATTAAACGCTCGAAAGTAGCTGGAGCGTTGCAATGCCCAAATGGCATCACCTTGAACTGCCATAAACCACCACTCGCGCTAAAGGCAGTTTTCTCCTTGTCTTTATCGGCTATCTCTACTTGCCAATAGCCGCTCTGTAAGTCCAAGGTAGAGAACCATTTTGTTCCGGCCAACGTGTCTAAGGTATCGTCAATTCTAGACAACGTCATTCTTGGTGACGTCATTGAGCTTCCTGTAGTCAACGTAAAACCTAGTACTGCCGTCTTTCTTCTTTACTAAAACTACAGGCGAACTCTACGGACTCGAAGATGGCTCAATGACTCCGTTCCGCTCCATTTCGCTGACAAGTTCCTTGACCTCGTTTCGCTTTGCTAGGGGAACACTTCTCGGTGCTTGTTTTATAGGCCTCGCTTCGCCAGTATTAATTTCATATTTCACAACTGCCGTTCCACCTTGGCTTTTATTACTTAGGGCGAAGACGGAGGCATGTTTTCTCAACAACTGCTTTGCTTTGTTTCTGTCAGAAGATGTTAGTTCTGCCACCCATTTTTGCACCTGTTCTGCTAGTAAATCTCCTTCTCTGGCTTGTAATTTGGGGCATACTGTATTTACCGCACAATTTATTATGGCTTCAGCTGGCTCACATCGACCTATCTCAAAATTTTTGTTTATGGTCTTTTCGCTATTGGACAGATTGAGTACTCTCACAGAAACTCTTCCATCGTCGCAAATTTTTACAAGGGCCTTAGCTGTTAAAATGTCGTCTTTTACTTCTGTTGGTTCTACCACCCACAACCGGTTATCCACACAATCTGCCTCCACACGTGCCCATAAAATATTTTCCGCCTGAGGTGCTAATTTCTGGCGTTCAACGGCAAATAGCGTCCTTACTGCCGTCCTGCTCTCATAACCAACATCCAGGGGTATCTCCACACTACGCCAGATCATTATTTGCTCGCCCATGTGCAGATTAATACCGTTGGCTATCATAAAGTCTGCACCAATGATAACTTCATCCACTATATCGGCGACAACAAATACATGGTCAACGCTGATGTCTGCTATAGTCAGTCTTACCCTGGCTCGTCCATAGACAGTGGCTAAGTCCCCAGTAGCCGTGCGCAGTCGTACATTATTTAACGGTTCCACAGCGCCTTTTACTAAATCGGGCCTTATTATCGACTGAGACGCTCCTGTGTCTATGGTGAGGACTTGCTTTCTCCCTTCATTATTTGTTTGACAATACCTTTTATCTCGCTCCTTTTATCGCCGTGGTTATACTCATCAGTCTCAAGACATGGCACCTTGTACACCTGTGGCTTCGAGATGACTTTTGCGGTCTCCTGTGCTAGCGCGTACGAGATAGTTTCTGCAAAGGTTGGTTTTTGCATAGCACAAACCGCTTATTTAACATCTGGATCTCGTATATCATTCACAAATGCTTCAATTTTAAACTGATCGAGAAACGGATGATGTTCGCCTGTGTAAGTCAGCTGCACCAAACGTTCAATTTCCATGGCGAAGTCTTGAAGCGTCTCGTTCGCCTTTTGAACCCTGCCTCGTAACTCCATTCTATAAAGTTCTCTTTTATGCTCACCTCCGTACTGACGTTGTAAGGCATCCATTATGTCCTCATAATTATTTCTACATCCGGCTGGTAAGCTTTCGAGTATCTCTGCTGCTGCTCCCTTTAAGGCCAAAATAAGCTCTATAGCTTTTTCATCACTGTCCCATCTATTCTTGTTGGCTACTGTTTCGAACTGGAACTTAAAAACATTAAAAGGTGCGCTACCGTCAAAGCTCGGATTATTTATCTTGCTACCATGCTCAGAGATAACTCTCACCGGTCCCTCTCGTATTTGAAGTTCGCCCATTTGCACTTCTAATTTATGTAATTCATCGTTCACTTTTTTTTTCTAGGCCACTGACTCTTAGCTCCACGACGTCTACTCGTTTACTGAAGGCTTCTGAAATTTCTTGAAATTTCTCATTTACCTTTGCTAAAAGCCTTTCTCCGTTGACACTAGAGGTTTCTTGTATTGCTCTTAGGCTGTCTTTTAATGATTCTTGAAGCTTCTGGTTGTTTTCTTCTATCTTCTTCATTTGGCTGTCCTGCTTCTGGTTGTTTTCTCCTATTTTCTTCATTTGTCTGTCCTGCTTCTGGTTGTTTTCTTATATTTTCTTCATCATTGCTGCAAACATAGAATTCAAGTCCATAACGCTAATTGTTGCTAGGGCACATACTTCAATCTCTTCTTGTTTTTCTTTTTCTCCGAATTCGTATGTCCCAGTATCAATACCTCGCTGCTTGAATTTGTCTATCAAGCGCTTTTGTAGTTCTGCTTAGTTGCCCACTGTTGGCAGATCCAATTTACTCAGCTCCATTTTTAGCTGCTCATCTTTAAGCTCGTCAAATTTCATCGTGATTTATTTATTATTTGCAATTTTACTTCTGACACCAATTGTTACGTTTATTTAAATTTATAAACGTTTATTTTACTAAGTTCTTTTATTGCAAAATAAATAAACACAATTTATTTACTACTTAAATTAAATTACACTTTTATTTGACGATTATTCACTTATTCGCGATTAGTACAAAAAAAAAAGTAAAAATACGCGATGGCAACTTCACCACTGTTTTATCTGTTTTACCACAAGATCTTTACTGGTTGACGTTTTCACTAAGAATGGTTCAGCATGTATGGCCATTGCTTTTATATAGCCAATGTTAAGGCTCTTGAATATACTAGAATTTTACTCCGTCTGTTGGTAGAATATTTCTCTACTACGCATTTATCATTTAAGACACATGATTGTTATTTGATTCCTGAACCTTCCATTATAACTTTGAATTTATTTATACATGCTGTCTATTTTTATTAATCGATATGTAGGTGTGTGTGTTGCATTTATTTTTATAGCTTTATGTTAGTTGTTTTTGTTTTATGATTAAGAAGTTTTTGTAGAAATTTCTGGCGTTGTAAACATACACAATAGGTCATTTCGTTTTACTTTCTTGGTGACAATTATTTTTTATTCTTTTTATGACCTAAATAAAGCATCTTCGCAACAATATATTGTACCGTTGATCTTCGACTTATAATTTCTGATATTTCTCGAAGTGGTTTCTTATTTTATAGTGCTGAATTACCAGTTTTCTAACTTCAACACCTATTTGTCCTCTCTGTTTTCCCATTATTTTTTGTGAACCAAAAGACACAAGTGAATTATATTAAAAATTTTTGAAAGTAATTCAAAATTAATAGACTTTTGAAAGGTTTTCGCAAAATAATTTGACGTTTTGTGTTATAAATTTAAACTGTACGAGTTTGGCTTTGGCGTCCATAGTTGCCACTTTTTCAAATATAAGTTGTTATTTTAATAAATAAAGATAATTCTAAACTTTCATTCCGTCGTTTAATGCATCATTTAAGGCTCTAATAAAAATCAAAATATTTGTGTTAGTAAGATATTTAGTTTCAAAGATATTATATAAAACATTTTTTTTTTTCACTTGATGTACGAGTTTCGCTTGGATGTACTGTAGTTTTAATTTCATTCAATTAGTTAGATTAATTTATTTTGTAAGCATATTCATATTTTCAAATTCATTTTTTTTCCTTTTAATATTGTGATATTTACATATTATTTTTTTAAACATATTTTAAAATTAATATAAATTCATTATATATATATATATATATATATATATATATATATATATATATATATATATATATATATATATATATTTATATATATATATATATATATATATATATATATATATATATATATATATATATATATATATATATATATATATATAAATCATCCACGGTCAGAGTAGGAAATATTTTTTCTAAATCCTTTTCATATTTTTGTTTGGCTTTAATATTTTCTATCAGAGCCTTTTGGCTGGAAAGAGCTTCCATTATTATTTTATTTTGCTCAACGATGATTGCTTAGTTTGTAGAAAATAATATTGGTTTTATAAAAATTTTATTGTTATTACCCTCGAGTCCTTTAACAGTGCCTGTTATCTGGTTCGCAAATTCTATTAATATAAAGAAAAAGTTTAAATATTTATATCAGGGCTACTCATCAAATTCCTGCTCACGGACCCCTAGTAAACTATTTTTTTTCGCGGACCCCTCTGAAACCCAAGTTCAAAATAAAACTTTAATTATTGTTGAAAACACTATTTTTTCGATTTTTATGCGGACCCCTTGGATGGTTGCTACGGACCCCCAGGGGTCCACGGACCCCCATTTGAGAACCGTTGATTTATATAGTATATGAATCTATTCAGTAATATAATGTATCGCGTACGTATGAATGTATGTTGTCATGGCAAGTGCTTGAACTGTCAGCAATAAAGTTAAATTTCATTTTTTTATGATGTTATTTAAAAACTTACAATTTGAACTCATTGCGGTGCCCAATTTTAATCGCTTAATAGTAGGATTCTTGTTTTCTGCTTGTTGATTTTTCATTCCATTCTAATGAAGTTTATTTTCTATAGTGACAAATTGTATTTAGTTAACAGTTTGTTATTTTATTATTTAAATTAATGATTTTTTTTTTATTATTTATTTAGGTATATCCATCTAAAATTGGAATTGAAGCAAATTTTGAGACAATCGGAAAAGCAGCTAATTTACATTCTATATCCTTGATTTCAAAAGTTTCACTATCGCCTAAACCGTTTCCCTATCGCCTAAATCGTCTATACCAAGTGAGTCAACGGGTTCAATGAAGAAAGTTTCGATGTTTTTAAAACGCTTGCCAATTACATGAATATGGGAATAAAATGTTTTATAAGACAACAGATGTTGGGATATTGTGATGTAAATAAAAAGTGTTTGTTTGAATAGCTAACAATTATTCATTTTTTTCATTAAATCTGGTTTCGGTTTCTGTTACGGCCATATTTTTACAATAAATTCGACCAGAAATTTGTTGCCAAAATTTTCGATTGTTTTTTTACATACATTTTGAACATTTAACAAATAATTTTCAAACGAATATGCAGAAAAGTTTATGCTAGGACTGAATTGTTTTATGCAATCACTTAAATGTAGACGACCATGAACGTTATATGTGACACTATTTTCTCCAAAAACAATTGGAAAGATTTCAACATATAATTCCAGAATTTTTTGACCATTATCTACATTTGTGGCACAAGTTCTAGGGCAACAAAGAAGTCTATAATCTCAATGGAGCAAAAGAAACTCATAATAAAATTCCTTGTGAACTCGGTTCTTGAGAACTACTGCACCTGTGTATAACAGAAATTGTCGAAATTCTGACGCCTTCCAATTTAAAACTTCATCTAGCTCCCTAGGACTACAAATTCTTTGGGCACAAATTTTTTCAAGGAAATTAAATGTTTAGATGTTTGTGCTTTGCTTTCCTTATCGACTTTAAAATTTGTATTGTTGTGAATAAGTCGTATCAGTATTTTTTGGTTACTCTGAGGTCAACAAGATGCATTGCATTCAGAGGTACTTGAGTTACCATTTTAATATTAATTTTTTCAAAGAGAGTTTTATTTTTATAAAACTGCTTCTGATGATGCTCAAAATATTTTCTAGATGTAAAGTCGTTGTCAGTGATTGTTTGAGAGGATTTCGTGGCATACGTAATAATATTGTTAATTTTTTCATCCATTTGACAACATTTGCTGCAACCATGAAAGAAGGTATGACCTGCAGTACCACAAACAATAGCCTTCGCGGGGGCATCGCAAATAATTGCCCTTAAACGAATAGGAATTGTTTATTTTCTTCATTTTTAATTCATTCACGGCTTCATTAAAAAAAACTATCGATATGTTGTGGCTTCTTTTTTTCTAAATAGATACCAACTGCAAAAACCGACATATTGGGTACATTAACGATCTTCATGAACACGGGCCATAATTGGATACTGAAACTTTTAAACCATCGACATTTAAGTCTTTAACAATCTCATCGCAATTTTTTAAACATTCTGAGACTCTGTCCAATTGATTTCTAATGCTCTTAACACATTCGCCACAGCAGGCTACACGAACACACGGCAGCAAATGCTGCTAGCTACATTTGACGCCATATAGCCAGCTACAGAATTATTTTGAACGCAGCAGCTACATAATAAAAATATGATTATAGTGTATTGCAGTTATGTCACTTTAATATATTTTAGCGATTTTTAAAAGAATCAGTTCTGGTATTTCATTAAAAAATATTTAAATTATTGTGTAAGAGGCAATTAGAAGACTAAAACAATATTTTTTAAGAGTGCGCGATTTTTCGTTTCGCTTGTCTTCAAAATTAATAATATATTGAACTATTTCCCTTAAATGCAAACAAAATTACTAGTCTACAGCAATAAAAAAAATACTCGAAACAACAAAATGTTGAAAGCTATACAATATCATGATATCTGCCAAAAACACAATTGTGTTAAAAACTAACAGTTTTCCCATAGAAGAAACCTTCTACTAATAAAGATAGACAAATTGAAATTATCGTAAGAAAAAAGTAAATATATATCACACAAAAAGAAATTGTAATTTGATATACACTCGAAAACATTCCTTTGAAATATTTCGAGTTATTCTTCGTATATTTTCGCCACCACGATTGAAGTACTTTTTATTAAAAAAATACTTGAAAATACATATGCATACACCTAAACTTAAAAACTAATAAAAATCATTAAATATATAAATAAATCTTTTAATAAATAACGCATGAATTTTTTAAGTTCTTATTGTTTTTTTCTTTTCTCCCAATAAGAGGTTTCAAGCACTTATTAGTTTACATGACTTATAGTACTGAAATCACTTAACTGTCCTATTGTCGTCAATAAAAATAGAAATTAGTTTAATTAGACTGCACGGCAAATTTAGTTTAGACAGCAGCCTTTCGCCTTATTGCCTCGCTGTCTTCAAAATAATTATTCTCGTATGCACACATGTTTTCTAATTTTGAAATTTTGCAGTCGGTAGTTGCTGTGGTGAATGGGTTTACAGCTTAATTCCAAAATGACAATATATCCCAACAATATATTGTTCACAAATACATACACACACATATTGACAGCAAAGGCAAAACATATGTTGAACGCATAATCTGATGAAGTCACCTGTTCGATTCGCCTTGATAATAACCATTTTTTAAGTTGCAAGCAGGGCGAATCGAACAGGTGACAGCATAAAGCGGCTATTAGACGATCAAACTTTGCTTAGGAGCACGGCCTGATGACAAGCCATCAAACTCGTGTAATAGGGTAAATTTCGTGTTGGTCAGCGGTGCTGGATGAAAATCAAAAATTCTTGATGTTTTGTGTTTGCCATCATACTCGTTTAATTGCATGTGTAAATTTCATTTGTGATTTTGTAAGCGAACAGTAAAGATAGCTTGGCTAGAGCGCACGAGTTATATACATATCTATAAAGATAATACAAAAATTTTTTTAGAAGTAATAGGTAAATGTAATATTTAAATTCTTATTAAAGTCTGATGCAAAACCTGTCACTTTTATATTTTTTTCCTGTAAGTTTTTGTTCATACAGGTAAAGGTCCAGCTTATTTAGGTTAAAAGTAAATTAATCAATAAAAAATTTAATCTTTAAAACTTAAAATAATACTGCACCAATATTTTTATAATTGCATTTTTGTTCTTGTAACGAAAATGCAATACAATAAGTTAATGAACTTTTTAAAATAATGCAAATTTGAATATAAATAAGCTTAATTTTATTTATAAGTTTAGTTTTAAGTTTTACCTTCTTCTTTTAACGTCTAAATAAAATGTTAAATAAAAAAATCAAATAAACAAAAAATAAGTAGTATATGAAAGTTTGCCGCAATCATGGCAAATAAAAAGTGATGTTTATAATAATAGATATTTAAAACAAAAGTTTAATGAAAAGCTTTCAGAAAAATACACAAAAAGTAGAATCGAATGCAACAATTGAATTTGTAAAAATAAACATATTGCAACTAAAGGTGTGTTTACATTATGTGTACAAGTCATATGACATTATGACATTATTTTCCATATGTAAATCAATACACATAGTGTAAACCTCATGAACATGTGTTAGTTTTTTAATGTAGAGCACGCTCTATTTGATATGTAATAGTATGTTTCCACGGCAAAATGAAGCACTTGCTTCGCTCTTTGACAGTCCACCCTAAATACGAGCGTAAGACGTTATTTAACTGTCAAAAATTCTCATGCCCATACAAAATGTATGAGACCAACCCAAATAGCGCGACGCTTACGTTGGACAATTTAAAAATCCAATTTTGACTGCGCGTAAAAAGTGAAGTTGGCTGCAAAAGAAGTGTTGTTATTGTTTTTTTTTTTTTTTGTTTTTGTGGTATATACAAAAGTATTTCCAACAGTAATGACATTACAGCTACTTTAAGGTCAATTTCGCGATTTTATCTCTCTTAATTATTTTAATTTTGTGGTTTTTACTAAATAAGATAAGTAAACAATACTGTTCGTTTCACAACGTTGGCGCTCTTATTTTAGTTACTCATTACAGCGTAAAAACTAGACGCTAAATTACGTCGTGCCTAACGCCCGTATTTAGGGTGTACTGTGAATCATGATTGCGAAGCACGCCGTTTACACGACACATGCTACATGCTTCGATTGGACGTCTGCACAAAAACTGCTACAGCTTTCAAAAAATTTGTTCAAAAACTTTATTTTTCGTTTTAATTTTTTTGTTTGTAATTTATTACATTTTAAATTTTAATGAAATTAATTGTTTTTTATAGTACACATATCCACACACCACTTTTAACATTGTTTTTCTCTTTTTTTTACATTTTATACAACTAGTTCTGATAAACTTGCAATAAAAATTAGAGAAGACAGAAATTGTTCATGCTTCACAAATAGATTCAATATGAATCTACCAGCTTCGCTCTCATAATTTTGTATGGCGAAGCAAGTAGATTCGCTCATGATTGGAGTGTGAAGCAAGAATAGAGAGCGAAGCAGGTGCCGTGGAAACATAATATAAAACCTTATGACAGCAGATGCTTTCAGTGATGCTAACTTTTACAATTTTAACTCAAAATCCTAAGACGATAAAAGCTAGATTTCTAAAAAAATATTTTTTTAACTTTTGTTGTTATCATCGGCTAAACAGTAATATACAGGCATTTCTACGAATACGACAACCACGTCAGCCAACCTCAGCGCTAAAGTATATATAGTATTATTATTATTATTAACTCCTTTTATTTTATTTTGCTTATTGGAAATGTACTTCAAAAATCATTATCACTTTTTTTTGGTGTGACGAGTACTTAACAATTATTCTTAAGTATTGGTATGTACGTTAAGAAAAAAATAATAATTTTAAATTTTACATGTAAATATTTTAAACAAATATGTAATAACCTTTTATTGGTTTTTAGTAATCATATGTTGGTTTTTTATAAGCTTAAAAGAACCCATACACTTGCAATATAATTGCGCAATAATTGATATTGTACAATAATATTGCCAATGTGTATTTTATATCTCTTTTGACTTAATTGCGCAAAAAAGAATATTTTGTAATGTGTTGACAAAATTGTACAATGACTCTTCTTCACTATTATCTTTAAAGGGCTGTTTACATGGTCACAGAAGTCTTACGACATGTCAAATTTTTGTGCAGAATACTACCAGTGGAATCTTCTAAACCAATTATGTAATGAATATGCACAAATTGAGAGGAATTACGGATGAAAATTTGACAGTCGTATGGCTCCCCATGTTTTTTGAAAATTTTTAAAAGACAATTACGAATCATTAGATCAGGGATGAATTTTTCTCCAAACCGCCCAAAAATCTATGTATACCAATTGTGTAAACGCGAAAAAATCTGTCGTAAGATTTTACTCCCATTTTCAAAATGCAGATGGAATTTCATATTATTTTCTCTTGGATTTTAGGACGTAAAGTCGTACCGTCTAAACCGTCCTTAAATATTATTTAAATTATTTAATGCCAAATTACGTAATATTTTTAATTTAAAATAATTTTGTGATATGAAAAAATATGTTTCTGTGTGAATAGTTGTGCGCCATTTTTGCTTTAAAATATTGATAAAATTATTGATCAATTTTGAATATCATTGTGTAATGTATGGGTACCTTAAATTTTTTTAGCGACCTATGTTTTTTTATATATAAATATGTATTTTCATCTTTCAGGTTGCAAAAACTTCAGAAGAAAAATATCAAAGGTTTCCCTATTTTAATTCGCAACTGCTTACTTATTGAATTGCAACTCTTTGACAGCTTGAATTTTGCAAAGGTGAATTGCTTGAAAAACGAATGCAGTACCACCTATAGACTGACCTTGAAGCAAATTCACCCTTATCGTAATCAAAATGTGAAATTTTTATTCCCCATGAAGGGGAAACTGCTATCGTAAGTTTCTTGGGAACGATTATTCCCGCCATCAATTCGTAGTGCATGCAAATTAGAAAGAAGAAATATAAATAGGGAATAAAAATATTCCAAATTTTTTAAAGTTACAAAAAGTGTAGAAATGTTTACGATTGGTGCCAATGTATTAAGCAGTTGTTAACTTTTAAGTTGAGCAGAGTTTATTTTTCCTGTGAGTCAATTCTTCTTCGTTTTGTGGGTAAAGACTTTTTGTCTTGAATCAAAAGTTTGAACAGAAAGGTGCTTTAAAGCTTATATCATTATTAAGTTCAGGTGAAGATGCCGCCGCTACCATTTTTCGCCTTAAAATATATCTTCGGGCAAACCAAAGCTAAAGGAGTTTTCTAAGCCTTCTACAGAGATTGATTCCTAAGAATGAATGAATATATGGAGTTTAACAGTAAAGTGTACCAGCAAAAATTACTGAATTCGCTTACGCTACCACCTCGTAATTGATTCGAACAAAAAGTAGTGTACAAGGCGAATCAGTTTCTAGGTGCTCGCGTTGGCGAAGTTATAAATTTTCGCCGAAACTCTAAATGCCAAACTCCATATATAAACAATATGTAATTTTTTTTAATTTTTAGGGTTTCTCCAAAAATTAACGAATTCACCATAACGAAATGGTGATGGCAAATACATTGTTTTTCGCCGATAACCTAACTTTCAAACTCCATATATACAAAATCCGTATACTATTTTATTTTTTGTAATTTGACATTCAGGCTAACAGCGAAAATTAAAGAATTTGCCATCGCTCCCACCGTATATTTATTCGCCTTAGACCACCTGGTATTTGGTTCGTCTTGGTAGTGTAACAACTTATGGAATGTTAAAAAACAGACAATGGCACTAATATGCTTTTAGAAATTAAGTATATAACATGGCAGAAAATGTCAAACACCATATATAAAAAATCAGCGAAAATTTTTTAATGTAAAGTTTGACATTTTCCGCAACGGCGAAAATGAATAAAATTTGCCACTCTCACCAATTGGTAAATGGTTTCGCCATGGTATGTAATATAAGCATTGCTTCCTCTAAAACAGTCTGTGAATCTCAGCACTTTAAATCGTCAAAATCTAGATAAATTTTCAGATCTGGCATCTTGAACACACCTTATCAACAAGTAGAGTAGAAAAAAGTGCGAGACCAACGTCTATACATAATAACATTCGTAGAGAATTAATAAACAAATATACCTACGAGTACAATTTTGATATTTTTAGTCATTAGTTAATTAGTGTAGCTTTTAAGTGACAATTGGGAATTGTGTGTTTTTTTATTTTAGTACTATAAACAAATAAATTAATATGGCATTTTTAAATAGAGTAAGTAATATGTTTGCCTTTGTAATATTTATGAGTACAAAGTGCAGTCCTGAAAATAGAAAGATAATTGTTTTAACAATTAAAAACAAAAAATAAGTTATAAGACCATTAAGAGTCAAAAATCTGAATATAGATGTGGACACGTACATACTTTTATGTATTTACGTTGATACAATTATGTAAATAAAGATTAAATTTGGAGACTAAACACAATTTAAGAAGAGTTGCTGCGGAGAATTATCACAATACACATTTATAACATAAATTAGAGATGATAGAGTTGGCACAATTTTATTGTTTTCTTAAATGATCGACCTTGTATATTATCTTTATTACAATGGGCGATTCTAAATTGCTTAGTTTTCTTTAATTGTTCATTTATGTACAGTGTACAGGTAGGTGCAGTTCGGGAACAGATTATTATTATCTGAGCGAACTTTTTTAGTTATTGGAGTGGCTTTACTAAACTTGATTTAAGCCTCCAATTTGAAAAACAACTTCTGTACTTAAGGGATTAAGTTACAATTACACGTCATGTGTAATTGGATATTTTTAAATTCAAATTACAAGTAATTGTAATTGAAATCAGGGACTAAAGTCAATTACAATTCTATGTACCTATTTAAAAAAATTCAATTACAATAACTTGTAATTTGTAATTCAACATTTTCGATTACAAAGTATACCTATGTAGTTTTAAGTGGTAATTTTTATTGTAAATTAAAGGAACTGTAATTAGGCAATATTGTAATTGAACAAAATTCAATTATATTTAAAAAAATATTAATTGTAACTCAAAATTCTAAAAATAAATTTCTGAAACGCACCAGTTGAAAGGCTGTTTTCGTTTGCTAGTATTATTTTAACACCAAAGCGACTAAACAGATTAAAATTTTAAAATAAGAGTTTTATTTAAAGAAAATTAAATTTTGATTGATTAAATTTGGTTTTATTGTAGTATGTTAGGCATATACATATGTACATATGTATCTAAATGTTTTATATCTTTCGTTGTATTGTTTGCTTCGCTGTGTTTTTGTTTTTTAACATAACGCCTTATTTATGTATTTAAAAGAGAATTGTTATTATTTTTTGCATGTTCATTATGTATATGATTGATAAGTCTTGTCATTAAATATTTTTTAATTATAAATAAATAAAAAAGTATTCATTACATAATTTTATTTCAAATATGTAAATGAAATTTTTTTTTATTACAATTATATGTACCTAATTGGATTTTTTAATTGCAAATTACATGTAATGTGCAATTGAAAAAAAAATCAAAAATTCAATTACAATTAAATGTAATAAATGTGTTATAAATTAGAAAATATAATTGAAACTCCCCAAATTAAACCTCTTGAAACATAATATATGTGTGTTTTTCATGTGTGCAATTATGATACATTAAAGAATTTTAACGGTTTAAACCCACTTTTGCTCTTTCGTCAGAACATTTTGTTTTCAACAACAGGTTGTTTGTAAAATAATGATTTTGACATACAAATGAATTTCCATATGGATAGCAATTTGTACATTCCAGATGACTTGCACTTAGTGTTGAATAAAAGCTTACTTGTTTTAAGTAGTAACACATACAAGTGCTATTTCTCAAAATTTTTTTCTAATTGACAACTTTGACGTAGACGTCACAGAACTAAATAATTAATCTTGTTTTCATATACCTACATTGTTGGCACATTTAGTTCGCCTTAGTCTATACTTTCATAGTCGTGTATAATAGTCTCAGTGATAAAAATCATTTCAAAAACATTTTCAATTAATATTTTTATACCCTTCACCAAAAAAAAAAACTAGAAAAAGGGTATAAAAAACATTTTCAATTAATATTTGTATACCCTTAACCATTAAATGTGGAAAAAGGGTATACATAAGTTTGTCATTCCGTGTGTAATTTCTACAATATCCATTTCCGACCCCATAAAGTATATATATTCTGACTTCTTATACATAGCGAAGTCGATTGAGCGACGTCCGTCTGTCCGTCCAAGTTAGTGTTAAAATCAAGTTTGCCGAGGCATTAGATGTGCTAGAAAAAAATAAGTATGTCATTCGATCAGACATAGTGTCGAAAGAGGTGCTATTGGAAATCAGCACGATCGGTCCATGTCATTCGAGGCAGCAGTACATGTTCATGTCATTTGGAACAATAAAGAAGGATACGGATTTGCACATGTACGGCACATGTACATAAAGAGTAATATGCACACAAAATAAATAGGCACATGCACATGAATGAGAGCTAATTTTTTTGTGTGCCTACTAAAGGCACGTGTGCAAGTTCAACTTGCTTAGGCACATTTCATGTGTCACTATTAAAATGAATGGCACATTTCATGTGCCGCTCTTAAAACTAATGGCACATGAAGGCACACGATCTTGCACTTTAATATATGTCTAAGACGAAGAAGTACAATGATAACAACAAAAAATCATGGTGTTTTGTTGTTATTGTACGTGTTGAATATTTACCCCAGAGCTGTAAAGGAATGATTCATATTTTGCTTTTAACTCATCGTGAATTAAAATGTTTGAATGCATTCATCTGTCAAAAAATGAATTAAATTAAAACTTAAATGCATTGACAATTAATTAGAATTCTTGAATGCCCATTCACTTGGCCACACAAAGTAAATGAATTTGAATGAACTTATTATGAAGAAAAGCTGTGTGAATGCTTTCACTACCCAGCAAACAATTGAATTAAAATCTGAATGGATTTCTTATAAAGATAAACGTCGTGAATGCAATTATTGGAAGGAAAAATATTGAAGGCATTCAATTTATTTACAACAATTCGTTTTTAGTTAAAAATTTTACAGTCTGTGTTGCTACATCGGCTATGGCAGAAAAGTAAAAGGGTGTTACAAAATTACCTGAATTTGAAGAATTATTGTGTTTTCTTTTGAACTATAAGAGATAAGAACATGAAATTTACGCAGTATATGTTACCAAGTCGGCTGTGATAAACACTGTAGAAAAGTTAAAGGGTGTTATAAAATTGGCGTGATTTTAACAATTTTTAAGTGGAGATTGTCGACTAAAGCCCCAAGAAATTGAGTATAAAATAAAGAGAACGGGATTTAATTGAACACTTACTTTACAAATTAGTACCATAAAAATTAAATACTACATTCTATGATCATCTTTTATACTTTTTCGAAAACATTTTTTTGCAAAATATGTACCTTTATATAAAAAAAAATCAAAAAAATTTTTTTTGTTAGCACTAGTACTTCCTTTATTTCAAACATATTGACATCTTTCGTGGAAACTGTTACTGTTTCTTACGTGCTACGTTATAAAATTGGCAGGTAACTAAATTTTAAATGATGTTTATTTCAATTCAAATGAAATTTAAGGACTAAAAACTGAACAGATTTTATTGTACTTTTGTTATTGCACTCGTATTGATATTTTTCGTGGAAACTTACAAATAAATTTTTGTTTCGTTTTTTTTTTAATATTTAAGATGGCAATTTTTTATATACCTAAACATCTGTAGGATTCCAAATCATGCATGGGTTAACTTAACAGCGTACATTTTGCTTTTAATTGCAATTTATGTTAAAGCCGACTTAGTAATATACACTTCGTAAATCTCAAGTTTTTATCCTTATAGTTCAAAAGATAACATCATAATAATTAAAATAACGTCAATTTTGTAACACCCTTTTACTTTTCTACAGCACTTACCATAGCCGATGTAGTAACACAAACTGTAAAATTTTTAACTGCAAACGAATTATTGTAAGTAAAATAGACGACTTCAATATTTTTCCTCCCAATAATTGCATTCAAATTCTGATTCATTTATTTGGATGGCGAGTGAATGCATTCACGACATATATCTTCTTAAGAAATACTTTCTAATTCATTTTTGCTGACAAAATGAATGCAATTAAAAGGGCTACCTTGTGGTGGAATTTAAATTCTTATTCATCGACTTCGTGTAAGCAAGTGAATGGCAGTAAAAAATTTTAAGTCATTGTGAATGCATTCAAATTACAATTAAATTTATTTTTGTGTGGAATGAGTGCATTAAAAAAATCGCCATTCAATGTGGGAATGATTCAAAAAGAAGGATTCGTTTACAGCTCTGATTTGCCCATATGCAAATAATTTTAACTGCGTAGTTTTAAAAATAAAAAAAAAAAGAGTTTTTCCGTCTTTCATCAACAGGCAGTAAGTGATACAGAATGCAACATCGTTATGTTTTAAACACTAATAAATTATTTGTTACACTAATGGTAAAATTTGTGTACTGGAAATTTAATGATGATTTAATCGTAAAAATAAATTGCACGCGCGAGCTCACTATTAATTGATTCGGAAATATGTAGGTATGTAAGTGTACAAAGATTAACTGCCGTAGGGACTGATATTTTTTATTTAGCTGAAGAAAATAAATTTTTCGTCTACTGCTATTTTCTCTACTTCTAAAATTCCATTAAGCCGACAACAGCTGACTAAATTCTAAAAATTAATATAAATTTTATGTTTTCCATGAATAATTGTATTTTTTATTTTGCTCTTTTATTAATATTAATTTAGTATAACTAACATTTTTAGTAAAATAGCGGAATACCTTCTAAGTATTTATTCTACATTCATATCTAGTACTGTCATATTTAAAAATGATCTGTAATTAACAAAAAAATTAATTATTTCCTACTCTGATTGTTAATTATATTAAGACAATTTTAATAAAAGTGCGAAATAATATAAAGAATATAGTGGTGTACGAATATCGATTTTGTATACTGTATTTTTAATCAATTACTGCCTGTTGATGAAAGACAAAAAAACTTTTTATTTGTAAAACTACGCAGTTAAAATTATTTTCATGTGGGTAAATATTCAACGCATACAATAATAACAAAACACCACGATCTTTTATTATCATTGTACTTCTTTGTCTTCCATATATATTAAAGTGCAAGATCGTGTGCCATTCGTTTTAAGAGCTGCACATGAAATGTGCCATTCATTTTAATAGTGGCACATGAAAATTGCCTAAGCTAGTTGAACTTGCACATGTGCCTTTAGTAGGTACACAAAAAAATTATCTTTTATTCATGTGCATGTATACAAATTTTGGCACATAAGCTACACTATTATGAGTAAATTCTTACTCTGCAGTAAAGTAACTCCAATCAAAAAAATAAATACATATATGGGTTTGCGCAAGGCGAATTGATAACCAGGTGGTATAATCAGCATGAAGTACTGATCGAAATAACGTCAAAGTTATTTTTTCAATTCTGTTTATTTTTTGTTTCTTATGTTTTTTATTGTTATGTTTAAACATACACTCTTGTTCAAATGATTAGAACCGATTAAATTTTTGTTTTAGTAGGACATATCTTCCTCTAGAGAGCCAAATTTTACTTCCATCAGAAATGGATTTTTTTTTTTAAGATTTCAAAAATAACAACGGAAGATCAGAGTTTAAGGCAAAAGTTTTTAAGTTTATTTTTTATTTTTACAAGTACTTACATTTAATTTAGTTTTATAACTATCAATATTAGTAGAAAATAATTTATCTTCTACAAAACATTAGTGAAAATGGGCAAGAAGAGTATTTTAAATAGAGGCGGTGACATTAATTTTAAATAGAGGCGGTGACATTAATACGTACATTTTTTCTTTTCTTATTTTTTAATTATCTGTTACTTCAATGTTTATTTTCTTGATTGGAAATATTTCACTTAACTAGATTTACATACATGGCGAAGGGTATATAAGATTTCACGGCCACTTTGATATTTCTTTATATTCTATTCGTTTATAAGATTTTATTCAAGGTACATTTATTTTACTAGGTATTAGCGGCTCTAAAACAAATACAACATTTGTGAAAACAACATGGCATTGTGGAAATCAAAAAAAGAATAATAGAAAATAAAAGATAAAAGATAATTGCTCTAAGAACAAACGCTCTCTTTGTTCTGCATATGCTTGTTGTTAGTGTTTTTTGAAATTCGTAAACAAAAAATGTAAAATATAAACAACTTTTGACATGTCCAACTACAAACCGGCTGGGCGGACGGCAATACCTAGTAAAATAAATGTGCCTAGATTTTATTAAACTTAGTTTATAATTTAAATTTTTTCTTCTACTAGTGTGCAAAATTGATTCTTATTTTATTTTTTAGTTGAAAATACCCAGTTTCCGGGAAAGTGTATTTCCAGGATTTTTAATTTCCAAAACATTTTGAGAACAAAATTTTGGCACACGTAATTGTTTATAAATTTCGAAAGTGTGAATAATAAAAACTTTAAAGGTTTTAAAAATAAACGTGTATCCACCAGGTAATGCAAATTTTATCGGAAGTCAGAAAGTAACCTCGGTGTGATAAGCAATTAGCGCGTCGTTGTCATTATTTCTTAAGAGCGATCCGATCCTTTTTTCCCCCTCGAGAGTCTCAGTTACGGTTTTTCACAGATTTCTCCAATTGTGTGGTACCATAAGCAATATAACTCAAAACAGTTAGCCATTATAACATAATCCAAAGAAAAATGTGTATTTATGTTCATTGGTTAGTTTAAAATCACATAAAAAATTCTTCAACTTTCAGTCAATTCAGACTAAAAAATCGTATTTTCAAAGCTTGTCGATATTATTAAAAATTTTTAAATATCAAAATCTTAACAAACTTAATATCAAAGGTCCTTAGTATTGATTGAGGAAGTTATTTTAACTCGACTATTATGCTTCCGACAAAACTGTTTTTTTTGCAACATTACAAGAACAAACCTTTTTTACGGCCAGGTGTTCATGCTGTATCGAATGTATGCTGGTGAAAGAAATGTCCAAGGATGTTTCTATCTCTCGTTATGCCGCATGTCGATCTTGCATTATGAGTTCACGCACGGCATCAATGTTCTTTGGCACAAAAGCCGTTTTTAGACGACCGTCACGGAATTCGTCTTTGAGCGAGCTTCAGCCACGATTAAATTCATTATACCAATTTTTCACAGTGCTATAAGATGGTGCTTCATCGCCATACAAAGATTTAAGTTCATTAATGCACTTTTGTCGTGATAATCCACGTCGAAAGTTGTGAAAAATGATGGCACGAAAATGTTCACGAGTTAATTCCATTTTTTTCTATATTAATTTTTTCAAGTCACTGTAAACAACACAAATAATGGTCGTACATCAAAACGTTTTGAGTACGATTATGCTTAAAAATGAGAAACTTTCCAATGGAAATGTAAGATTGCACTTGGCAGCACTCAGTGTTGCCAGGCCAGAAATATATATAGCAGCCCTCGTAATAAAAAGTCGGCGAAAATAAAATTGAACTAAAACTCGTAAAATTACCCCAGAAAAAAGGCACGATTTTATCAAAAGGCGATTATTCCACTCCAAAACACACCTAAAAAACTATTTTGTGAAATTGTCAAAAAATAAAAAAATGGAAGTCAAGTGTTAAGAAAAACCTCATTAGTTAAAAAATTATGTATGTATGTATTTTTAATTAATAAATTGATGTTAAAGTACACTTTCCGATGGTAGTAAACTTTTATATGTCGACATAAAGAGTCTGCGCTATCCTCTCTTTCTTAAAAATTAGAAACTGATTTATATATATACATATAGCCCAGATCAAATTAAGATTAATTGTAATCTCTTCAGTATTATCTCAACAAACACGACTAAAATATGTATAATTTTATCAGTTGGTAAGTAAGTAATATGCATCATACCTACATCAAAAATCTTCGTTTGAAATTATTTTAAAAGTAGAACGTTAGACGGGATTAAATTATAAGAATAGCACATTAAATTAATTAAAAAAAAATTAACTAGATTTCTATTAAATTATTAAATTTATGTTGTTTATATTTCGGTTTAGAAAGTAAATAAATTTTAAATGCAAGTTAACTTACAAGATAATTTTAGTTCAGAATTAAAATTTGTTCCTCTAAATGATTTTAGGACCGCACTACTGTTTTGAGTTTAAGACCAAGTTAATTAACTTGATAATCTGATAATTTAGTTCAATAATTATTAAAGCTAATAATTTTAAGTGGTAGTCAAAACTATACAACAAAAAATGGCAAAGTGTTTTCTAGAAAAGAAAGTACGTGTAGTTAGTATAATTTAGATATATTTAAAAAAATTTCTTGTGCCGGCAAAGCAAAAAAAAATATGACAATTTTACTAACCAATATGTAGAATTTTGTATATTTAAACCAAATAGTTCAAAAGCCTTGTACACTGTATATTCAGAAAAAGGCTGAACATTTAAATTAATTTTTATTTTATTATACGAATTAAAAAGGCTTGGTTGAATTCTTTCCTTCGGCTTCTTGTTATTGTTATATTTGTAAATCACTGAAATCTTTGTCAGCACTAGAAAAATTAATTTTGATTTGCTTTTCATAAAATTATCCTTTATGTTTTTTAAACATGTTATATATCTTTCACTTAATCTATAAAATTAAAATGTAAAAAATCAATTAAAAAATAAATACAATGATTAACATTAACTTAATGTCTAAACATGTACCCAAAAAGTGACCTGTAATGTCAAACTCCATATATAATAATTTTTTCATATGTCACAATTACTGCGATTCCTGATAAATAAAAGCACTTTGTTTTCTGCAAAAATACACTGTTGTAATTACAACAACATTTCTCCACATAAAAATCAAACAGTTTCATTGTTAAGCATATCAAGTTTTTAAGTAGATTTTTTCAAAAGTAGGATTATAATCTAGATTTCTTTTTTTATGGCAAATCCAGATTAAACTTGATTTTTAGAACAATGTTAATGAAGTATAAGACAAGATTATTATTTGTATCGTTGAGCAATGAAGCAAAGACATTAGGTGTTTTTTAATTTCCATTTTTATTCAGACACCTTTAAATCTGTAATCTACAGATAAAATATAAAGGTTTTCTATCAAAAAATTACATTTAATCAAAATGTTAAAATATATAATGTTTTACGAAATATGATTGACTAAAATAAAAAATAAGTTACAGTTTAATTTTTGCAGAGGCAATAAATAAAAGGTGTAAAAAACACATTTATTTATACATATTTAATGAATTAATGGGCAAGACCTTATTTTACCATTTACGCTTACATTATAAAAAATTAACTTAAGATATTTAGTCCGGAGGTGCATCATCCATTTTTATACCCTTCACCCTTCAGTTCTTTATTTTGTCGTTTTAGAATTATTAAAAAATTAAAGAAGGGCAAGTGGAAAAAGGGTGTATAAAAGTTTGTCATTCCGTTTGTGTTTTCTACAATATCCACTTCCGACCCCATAAAGTATATTTATTCTGAATCCTTGTGCATTGCGAAGTTGATTCAGCGATGTCCGTTTGTTCGTGTGTTAAAGTTGAAATCAACTTTTCCAAGACACTAGATGAGCTAGGAAAAATTTAAGTACGCCAATCGATCAGATATAGTTTCGAAAATTTTGCTATTTAAAGTCAGCAAGATCGGTTCATGTCCTTCAAAGCAGTGGACAAAACAGCACGCCTGTCTATAATGTCTCCATATCATTTGGCACAATTCAATTCTTGTTTGGTGAAGTAACTCTTAGCGAAAAAAAATAAAAATAAAGAAATATATGAGGCAACAGAGAATTAAAAAAATAAGAATGAAACTTCAAGTGAAAAAATTGACGATCGCTCATATTTTCCAATTTTTGGTTTGAAATACTTCACTAAACTGGATTTACATACATGGTAAGGGGTATAAAAGATTCGGCATAGCCGAATATAGCACTCTCACTTGTTTAAAAAGTAATTTTTTTTTTTCTTGAATAACAACAGTTTTCGAATAAGACTTTTCTACGCTTTATGTTACATAATTTTATTTGCAAAATTCTATTTGTCGTTTTTGTTATGAAGATATGTAGAAACTACGGTTCACAAACTATAATTTTTTAACGTTCGTAAACAACTTCCTAAATCATAAGTTGTACGAATTGCGATGTCAAACTAAAACTTTTTCTTTAGACTAGAGTAATAAAAAATAAAAAGACAAAAAAGCTTGCACGTATGTATAAATAAATAACGTTGAATATTTCTTCCAGGTTGCTACTCGCTCGGTACGTCAACTGGCAAGCCGTTCTTTTGCATCTGTATCACATGTCTCAGAAAATGGACCCTCATTTAGTTTGACCGAAGAACAAAAACAAATGCAGGACTTGGCACGTAAATTTACTCGCGAAGAGATTATACCTGTAGCTGCCCATCACGACAAGACTGGTGAATATCCTTGGGATATCATAAAGAAAGCTTGGTCCTTAGGTCTAATGAACAATCACATCCCTCAGGAATTTGGTGGCCTAGGTCTGACTAATTTTACCACTTGCTTAATTTCTGAAGAATTGGCCTATGGCTGTACAGGCATAATGACTGCTATGGAGGCTAGTTCGTTGGGTGTACGTATCAAATTATCATTTATTGTTGAAATTTTTCATTTAAGTTTGACCTTATATTTTAGCAAACCCCTATAATTCTTTCTGGTAATAAAGAACAAAAGAAAAAATATTTGGGTCGTTTGATAGAACAACCTCTAGTAGCAGCTTATTGCGTTACTGAACCTGGAGCTGGCTCTGATGTTGCGGCCGTTAAGACGCGTGCGGAAAAAAAGGGCGACGAATGGATTCTTAACGGACAAAAAATGTGGATTACCAATGGTGGCGTAGCAAACTGGTACTTTGTATTGGCTCGTACAAATCCTGATCCCAAAGCTCCTGCTAGCAAAGCTTTTACTGGTTTTATTGTGGATCGCGATACCCCTGGTTTAGTTCCTGGACGCAAAGAAATAAACATGGGTCAGCGCGCTTCTGATACTCGTGGCATTACTTTCGAAGATGTGCGCGTTCCTAAAGAAAATGTTCTTATCGGTGAAGGTGCTGGCTTTAAAATCGCTATGAGCACCTTTGATAAGACTCGTGCCCCTGTGGCTGCCGCTGCTGTTGGTTTAGCCCAGCGTTGCCTTGACGAAGCCTTAAAGTACTCTTTAGAACGTAAAACCTTTGGCACAGAGATTGCCAATCATCAAGCTGTTCAATTTATGCTTGCCGATATGGCAATAGGAGTTGAGACCGGTCGTCTGGCATATCGTCTAGCTGCCTGGGAAGTAGATCAAGGCCGAAGAAATAGTTATTACGCTTCAATTGCAAAATGTCATGCGGCCGATATGGCCAACAAAATTGCTTCCGATGCAGTACAAATTTTTGGAGGCAATGGTTTCAACACTGAATACCCTGTCGAAAAGTTAATGCGTGATGCAAAGATTTGCCAAATTTACGAAGGTACATCTCAAATTCAACGGCTGATTATTTCTAGAAACATGTTTGAAGCTGCCAAACAATCTTCCCAATAAACTTGATTATTTTTTACTTATTTAAATACTTTCTTTCATATATTTTATCAGTCGGTTTAATTAAGCCCAAGTTATTAAAAGCAATCTATATATATTTTTTTAGTTCAAAAAAGTTATTTTTCTTGCTTTGATCACTAAAATGGAGGAATGCTAAACAATCATTTTGTAAGTACGTATATATGTCTTTTTTTATTTTTTAAGCTGTTAGCTGCTTATGAATGTTTTTAAAGTTGGAAAAAAGGTAACGTACAGTTTTTTTAACATTTGGAGTAGGAAGAGGTTGATTTTTTTACTTAAAGAAGTTAAAAAGGACTCACATCCTTTATGCTTGAAATGATGAGGAAAATAAAAGCTTATTATATCTGATCAACAATTTTGTGTGTGGGGGTTCCTACTTTTACGACAACATGCATACAGTGTAGATCATTAAAATAATATTGCACTGTATAAGTTCGCAATACAATACGTAGATGTCGAGGCTTGAGCATTCCTGCATATCAGGGGATACCTTGATAACTTACAACATACGTAAAGAAAATTGAAAGCACCACGATCAAATGCATATGAGCCACAAGGTCTATTAGAAATTTAAATGAAACTCTTCTAGTAAGGAAGTGTTTCTAGGGAGTTGATATTTTATCGCTTTTGTTGAGACTATTTGATGAAAACTAACAATCATAAAAAATTATTAGAGATAACTGCAATACAGACAAGCAAGTGTAGACGGCGGAAAACAGACAGCCACGTTGAACAACTACCTATGTTAGTTATTATAGAAACAGTTTTCAATCGAAATTTTATAAGAATTGTAGTAAAAGGGGCAGGTAGAATCTACTGTGTGTGCCACTAGGAGCTATCGTACTTGAAGAGGTGAAAAATTGAACCCATATTTTAATTTATGCGCTACTCCTCCAACCTCAATTTTGAGTTACGTGTAAATTCGCTGACGTTAAAAAAGAACGAATGACACCCTATGTATAATCTAAAATACTTAATTCAACCCAAAAAAGTTCCATCTAAGGATTACAGAAACGTAGAGGCCCCGTCCAGCATTAAGACTGCAAGAAGTTTGGTCATTCTAGGGTTTATTGACAGTCAACTCCAGTTTGCGTTACATGCCGCGAACTACAAGAATCACCCGTATGCGATAAGTCTTAGGGCCAAGAAATGAAGCAACAATGCAGGAAATCATATAGCAAATAAAAAACGCTGGTAAAAACCTTATACAAAATTGTTTAAGAACACGAACACCTTTTAATATGAATCTTGATTCGACTTTAAGCCAGTTTATGACTTTTGTAGCCTTTAATCTAATATGAATCGAACTGAACTATAGAAATTTGCGTACTTATATACATAAATATGAAAATTTATGTTTTTCATGCTTTTTCATGTTAATCAACGTTTATTGTGCTAGTAGGTTAGAAATAATCACCCTTATTCTCTTTGGCGTCGTCAACACAAGACGACGTCGTTTTTCTTCGTTTATTGTAAATCGGTATTCCCGTTGTCAATACTGTCATTAATCGATGACTGTCGAGATATGTTTGGTATTCCCTAAGAACAATTGATGTTGCCGTTTAGTTTGTCGTCGCCATTTTTGGTGTTGTGTTATGTCGTGTGCTAAAGAAAACTTAAAAAAATAGGAAGCGTACGGCGATATTGAAAAAGCAAAGTAAGAAACATATAAAATAACATAAAGGAAATGTGCAACACTCAAATTATTAACCCCTGTCAATTTGAAAAATTAATGGAAGAGTTAGAAAAAGTCTATTCCTTACTAGAGAATTTCGCAGAGGCATTATTACAACTTGTCAGACTGATAAATGGATTTGCAAATTAAAAACTTCACTTATTTTTTTATCCATTAAATAGTAACATAAAAAATTTAAAGTTTTATTAATGCAAAGCTCTTTATCAAGCAGCTAAAATCATACCTTTAACTAACGGCAAGTTGTAATAATGGCCCTTAGACTATTTAATTTAATTGTTTTTTTTTTTTTTAATTTAAGCTTTCCATAACACTTTCTCAACATAATAGAAAACAAATTAAATCATCTGTCACAAATATTAGATATGTGTGTTTTACTTATTTATATTATCGATAAACAGTCAACGTCGTTATTAAGCTGTTAGGGAATACCAAATTAGTATTGATGTTGTATTTAATTGATTTTGTCTTAAAATTGACGACGATGTTGACGACGCCAAACAAAATAAGGGTGAATACTTTTCGAAGAGATGTTAACATTAGGGAAAGCAAAAATAAAAATAATTAAAAAACTTATAAAAGATAATTTGACAATAAATATCAATAGACATATAAAAGAAAAATTAACAAATATAAACCCAAAATATTCAAGAGATATGTACAACCAAATAAGGAAAAACTTTAAAATATTTAAACCCATAAACTTACACGAAATTAACATTCGTACTAATGATGTATATCTTCTAAATAACGTGGGGATAAACCCTCAAAGTTTAAGAAGAGATAATCAAAATAATTATATTGTGGAAGATCAGTGTCAAATGTTAAATACTATAGGATCATATTTCGAGTCCATACATGAATGCAAAGAGACTATTCCAAATAATTTTGTTCACCAGCAAGTCAAATCCACTTTTAGTAGGTTTCTAGAGTTAAAAAGGGGATATGAGAATAACGTAACCACACTTATAAATTTCAATGAAACAAGACTATCTGACAGCATTGATGATTCTATTGACTTTTTCATAACAAGAAATAGTATTCTTTATATTTTTTTTTTAATTAAAAAATAAGTTGTCGTCCGGAATTGATAATATACCAAATGTAATATTAAAGAATATTCCAAAGAATGATTTTGATTTCTGTATATTGTTCAATAATATGCTAAATAATTCATATTTTCCCAACAAATGGAAAAAAGCTAAAGTAGTATTACTGCCTAAAAAAGATAAAGTACCAAATAGCCCAAAAATTTTGTGTCCCAAAGTTTACTTCCAAACACCAGTAAAATTTTTGAAATATGCGTAAATAATATCATATATAAATTTTGTACTAATAATAAAGTATATAGCCTTTGGATTTAAATTCAAACACTTTACTATTAACGCATTTCATAATATTACGTCCGATATTAATTGGAATTGGCATACAAAGTTTTGTACAGGAGCATGTCTTATAGATATGGAAAAAGCGTTCGACGAGCAACAGAATGTGATTTTAAGTGCGAGTGTGGAAAATATTTCAAATATTTTTCTTAGATCACAATTCATCAGAGGCCTAAGTGACGGGTACATTAGAGCACAACTACTTCAAGACCCAGAATTTTATTTTACCCAAATCGTCAGTAACTGTGCAGTCACACGGTCAAGTTTTTGTTCAATTCTCTTTCAAGAAATTTACACATACTGCTTGTCAAAATTCACAAAAATTGAAAGCTATGACGTAGGCTGCACGCAATTTCAAAGCAAGATGTCAAGAAAACACTTGTAGCAGAATTTTTAATACAAATTTGGTGAGAAAAACGTCAATCAGCTGTTTTCTTGAATGTAATTTGAAAGACTCAATTGAACGAAAACTTGAAAGCAAATTCTCAGCAAGTTTTTAAAGTGTGATTGTATTGGTTAAAAAATGAGAGAAATTTTAAAACTTGAATGAATCTTGAATGAAAACTTGATCGTCTGACACCCTAGTAAAGCAATAACGTTGGAGGCTGCCAAAATAAACAACAAAGTAATTGAAAACAGCGCAACATGTTCAACAGGTAATGTTTATCAAATTCGCTATCAGCATGTTGATAATCATCGTGTTGCTAACAACCGTAATCGCAACATGTCAAGAAATCGAACATCAAAATCATCGACACGAGTCAACTACAGCGAATTGGGCATAGAAGGGTTTGTGTCTTAGATGTGGACGCAGCAACTACCTCTCAACGAAGTGCAAAACCAACAAAAAAAAAATAAAATGTTTTTCGTGCGACAGAATAGGTCATGTACAAAAGGTTTGTATCAAAGATAAAATGCGGCGAAGTAAATCAAAAGAAAGAATAATGACAACACTTCAAATGCTATCGAATCATTCTCAACTACAACAGATGATCATTTTGGTGTAAATCAAATTATCGATATTTATAACAAAACAGCTGTATCGTTAAGTGATTTGCAAAAATTTTATATAAACGTTTACATTGAAGGGAAAGAGCAAACATTTGAAGTTGATTCGGGTGCCGGGTATACGTTAATACCAGAGGATGATTTTGAAAAATTAAATGTAAATGCTCCCATGCGAAGAACAAACATAGCATTTCGATCACACATGGGTGACGTTTTCATGCCATTAGGTGTAGTGAATGTAAACGTGAAATATAAAAACGAAACCTCTAAAGAAGATTTGTACATTGTGTCAGCAGATCGCTCAGCTCTTTTAGGACATGTATGGATTCGCCACTTGAAAATTAATTTATCAGAAATCGACCAACAAGAAATCGATCATCACGCTGTTGATAATATTAATTCAATTTCAAAAATAAAGCAACAGTTTTCTGATATTTTTCAGGAAAAAGTGGGATGTATTTCAAATCTAGTATGCAGCTTAAAATTAAAAGACGGAGCAACACCAGTGTTTTTAAAGGAAAGACAGGTGCCTTTCGCCTTACGGGAAAAAGTGGGACGTGAATTGGATAACTTAGAAAAAGACGGAATATTCACAAAAGTCAACACCAGCAACTGGGGTACACCATTGGTTTTAAAACCTAAAGCCGATGGCAACGTTCGAATTTGCGTCGATTATAAGGTTGCTGTAAACCCTCAGCTAGAAGCAGCGCATTATCCAATTCGAAGAATCGACGAAATTTTCAACAAATTGCGGAGTGCAAAATATTTTTGTAAACTCGATATATACAAGGCGTATCTACATGTTATGGTTGATGAGCGGAGCAAACAAATACAAACCATTCCACACACCGAGGTACGTGTCAATTTAATAGATTATCTTTCGGTATCAAGACCGTGCCAAATGAGTTCAATCGTATTTTGGATCAAATTCTGCACGGTCTAGAAGGAACAATTTCCTATTTCGATGATATTGTCATCTATGAATCAACACTAACGGGTTGTGAGCATCGCCTAATAAAATGTTTCCAAAGACTGAGCAAATATAATTTACATGTAAATAAGAACAAGTGCGAATATTTCAAAGAGCAGATTAAATACCTAGGTTACGTCATCAGCTACAGCAAAATCTTGAAATGTCCAGATAAAATACGTGCCATAGCAGACTTACCCCGTCCACAAAACATGGAAGACACAAGGAGATTCCTCGGGATGATAACGTACTACGCAAAACTTCTTCCAGACCTGTCTACAAAAACATTTCCATTACGCCAACTTCTTGAGAAAAAAAATTCATATGGACACCAAAATGCGAAGAAAGTTTTCAAAAATTAAAACAAGACAAATTCTTCATGTATTTGTATGGAAGAGAATTTATTTTGTTGACAGATAATCGTCCATTATCTAGAATTTTCCACCAAAACGCAAAAATACCGGCTACCTATGACTTCAACAAGACTTCTCAGATATGCATCATTTTTGCAAGGGTTTAATTACCACATACAATATCCTAATGGCAAAAATAACATCAATGTAGATTGCTTATCGAGAGCACCAATTAATGACAAATCAAATTTTAAACATTTTTTAGATCAAGAAATTCAAAATATTCAAGATCAGATAATAAACGAAATCTCAACATTTTCAATTACGGCTACAACCATATCTAAAGAAACAGAGCGCGATCCCGAATTATCAATATTTAAACGAGACTTAACCGAAGGAAGAAAAATTGATTCCGAATACACTATTCAAGATGGTGTAATTTTCAGAGGAAGTCGTGTTATTATTCCAATGAGTCTTCGGAAAGAAATTTTAAACGAGCTACATCACACCCATATCGGCATAGTCAAAATGAAGCAGCTGGCAAGAAAGTATTGTTTTTGGAAAGGCATCGATTCGGACAGAGAACATTTAGTTAAATCGTGTTCAAGCTGCGCAAAAGTTAAGAAAGACCCTCCAAAGGTTTCAACACATCACTGGGAAGAACCAGATGAAAATTTTCAGAGAGTGTACATTGACTATGCTGGACCGTTTCAGGACCATTACTTCCTGGTGTTAGTAGATGCCAAATCGAAATGGCCTGAAATACGTATCATAAGAAATGCCCCAACAACTGATAAAACCATAGAATTACTTCAGGATATATTTGTTAATCATGGCCTACCACAAGTCATCGTCCCTGACAACGCTACAATTTTTCAGAGCGCAACGTTTAAGAACTATTGCTTAGAAAATATAATCAAGCAAAAATTTATAGCACCAGGACATCCAGCCACAAACGGCTTAGCGGAAAGGTATGTGCAGATTTTAAAAACTACGTTGAAGTCGATGGAAGAAGATAAATCACCATTAAACATCAAGGTCCAACAAATAATTCTACGTTATCGAGCTACCCCACTAGCATGTGGTCAGAGTCCATCACAATTATATCTTGGCCGTGATATCCGTATTAAACTAGATGCCTTCCGCCCATTTCAGAACCGAAAATCGACATCAATTACACCTATAATTCGTCAAATAAATGTGGGTGATAGAGTTCAATTGCGGTGGTATGAGCGTAATAGACCTACTTAGAAATTTGGTGTAGTGAAATCGAAGTTCGGTCAACTTCATTACCAAGTAAAGCTCGACAATGGATACGAATTAAAACGCCACATAAACTATACAAATCGGGAGTGGAACTACCAAAAAAGACCGTAACGTTTGAAGAACCTGTTCGGGGCACTCATCGAGCGTAATGTTACCAAACAAAGGGATGAAATAACTTCTGAATGTTTAACATCTCAGGCCATGGAAAGCCAAGAATCCAGCTTTAGAAGATCTTACAGGATTAGAAGATTACCGGCTTATCTAAGCGATCACGTACTCCATTAAGCGTGGGAGACTGAAATGTACTAATAATAATGGTTATGGCAACCCTAAAGTTATTCTTACATTCCAATTCCATAATTCCTTATGTATATTTTACTCTTTTCTTATTATTAATTTTTTTCTATTGTAAATTACAGTTGAGTCAGTCGTTCTTTTTAATAAAATTGAAATGTTTTGTAATTTATTGAAATATTAAACGCGTGTTTTATTTAATACACAACAAGAAGTAGTAAAATATTTGGGTGTATACCTTGATAAGTTTTTATATTTCTATTTTCATAGTAAAGAAACTTTATCCAAAGCAAGAAAAGCTTACTTTTCATATAGAACTCTATTTCACTCGAAATATATTAAGAATAAAGTTAAAATTATAATGTACCAATCTCTACTTAGACCTATTCTTACATACGAATGTCCCATTTGGTTCGATATTTCCCCCTCATATATGGGAAAAGTTAGAATAATTGAGAGGAAATGCATAAGAACATGCACTTCGCTTTACAGATCTGCAAATACTGACTTCACTAAGTACAACGAACAAAACATCTGGAGCCCTTTCCACCAAAAAGAACAATTTTGGATTCTACAGTTAATAAATAACACATTTTTCCACTTGAGGCTGTTGACTTGAAGTCTGCGCGAACAGTTTCCATGCTTGCCGGCACATCCAATGTTTTCTGAGCTCCGTAGCTGTCATAAAGGGGTTTACTTCACTCAGCTATGCTAACCGTTTTACTAGTAAGGATGACAAAACGCGTTTCCTACCACGGGATTCTACTTTTTGCTCATATCTTAGAGCATTTATTACCACTTTATTGGAACAGCCTAGCAATTCCCTTATTTGGGAATACGATTTACCATCTGTTGTGTTTTAAATAAAACACGCGTTTAATATTTCATTAAATTACAAAACATTTTAATTTTATTAAGAAGAACGACTGACTCAACTGTAATTTACAATAGAAAAAAAAAATGAATAATAAGAAAAGAGTAAAGAATACATAAGGAGTAATAGAAACGGAATGTAAGATTAACTTTAGGGTTCCCATAACCATTATTATTAGTACATTACACCATCGGACGCATATTTTTGTATTAGTTCACGTGTTTCCGGTTAACAATGCTTTCTGCGACCCATAAATATATAATATTTATAAAATTATTACACGATTTAATAAAATGTATATTAAAAAAATTTTATTACCTTCCGTTTTCACTTATTTTTCACAAAACTTTGCAAAACAAATTAAAAAAGCCTATTGGTGCTATTTTAATAACTGCACGAAATGATAAGTGTTGACAAAAGATCTTTTATAACTGACTAACAGTTACGAAATTGGACAACAAATGCACACACTCTAAGATAGCATAAAAAATATAACTTTTTTACACTCAAAAAAAAAAAAAAATAAATTAAATAGGTGAAATTTTTACGTCTTTCGAATCAAGATATTGCAACTGGTGCTATTATATTGACCGGCACTGTATGTTGCCAAATGTCCACATTATGCGTTTTTCACATAAGTTATAATGAACGGTTACTTTTTATTTTCGTTTTTATTTTGTTTGCTTTAATTTTTTTTTTAATTTCTTGGAGGTTTAGAGATAAATATATTGAGATTTTCTCGTCCCTCTTGAAAATACTGGTTTGGCGGAGTGGACACCTTAAAGTATAGAACTTTATATGGAAAAAGAGCAATTTGAAATGCAGTAAAGTATAAATATGTCTTAAGCGTAACATAAGCCCAACCATTTTTTTCTAAACTTATAAACGATAAAATACTTACTGTCATTGTCATAGGTGAGTTGATCCAACGCAAATAGAATTCATTTTGTATGATTCAAATGTGTAACTTATTGCTTTCGACCATGTAACTTTGATAACAAACAAATATTGTTGCCAAAAGTCTACACATATTTTATTTCAAAATACTCAAAACTATTATTAATGTTTTTTATTATTTTTTTCTTTTTTTTTTTTTTTTTGTAATCTACGATTAGATTTCTATATGAAAATAATTTAATTAAAAAAAAATCATACATTTAAGGGTTAGATAAACCCTTTTTCCACCTGTGGTAAAGGGTATAAAAACGGTAATTACAAAATTTATATGGTAGCTCAAATTTTCATAATTCCCGCAAACGTCAGAACATTAATATGGCGACGAAAAGAGAAAGTTGAACTACCTTCTTTTTTATATCAATTTTAACTTTTCTATAGCGTTTATCATGGCCGATGTAGTTACACACACTGCGTAAATTTCATGTTTTTATCTTTTATAGTTCAAAAGATAACACTATAATCGTAAAAATCACGTCAATTTTGCAACACCCTTTAACCTTTCTATAGCGTTTACCATGGCCGATGTAGTTACACACACTGCGTAAATTTCAAGTTTTTATCTTTTATAGTTCAAAAGATAACACTCTAATCGTAAAAATCACGTAAATTTTGTAACACCCTTTAACTTTTCTATAGCGTTTATCATGGCCGATGTAAAAACACACACTGCGTAAATTTCAAGTTTTTATATTTTATAGTTCAAAAGATAACACTATAATCGTAAAAATCACGTCAATTTTGCAACACCCTTTAACTTTTCTATAGCGTTTATCATGGCCGATGTAGTAACATACACTACGTAAATTTAAAGTTTTCATCTTTTGTAGTTCAAAAGATAACACTCTAATCGTAAAAAACATGTCAATTTTGTAACACCCTTTAACTTTTCTACAGCGTTTATAATGCCCGATATAACACCCGTTAACTTTTCTGCAGCTTATGTCATGGCCGACGTAGTAAAACACACACTGTATAATTTTCAACTTAAAAGAATTATTGTAAAAAAAAATGAATTCCTTCAATATATTTTTCCTTCCAATAATTGCATTCAAATTCTAATTCATTTAATTCGATGGCGAGTAAATGCATTCACGACGTTTAAATTCATAATACATCCATTCAGATTTTAATTCATTTTTTAGCTGATGAAAGGAATGCATTCATAAAAAGTAATTTCATGATGAAATTCAAATTCTTATTCATTCATTTCGTGTGGGTAAGTGAATGGCGATCAAGAATTTTAATTCATTGTGAATGCATTCAAATTTTAATTTAATCCTTTTTTGTGTGGAATGAATGCATTAAAAAAATCACAATTCTATGCGGGAATGATTCGCAGGAATGATTCAAAAAAGAATCATTCGTTTACAGCTCTGGCTTCAACTAACTAAAATCAACCAGAAGTATAAAGGGTTTTAATTTTTTTGCTACAACTTTACACAGTTCTACTGTTGTGGATTTGTGTTTTTATCAGTTTACGCAAAATTTTTATTTTGGACTTCAGTGTCTTCCAGATATGAACTTTATACAGTAAACACAGTAAACATCCTTCGAAAAAAAATTAAATACATTCATGTATATAAAAATGCGCACAATCAATAGGTCGACGAAATTCATCGTACGTAACGAACACTGCGATAGGTTTATTTCTATTTTATATGTCAACGATCGACAATACTTTTGTCTAGAGGGGCCATTTTCGTAATTATTTTTTAAATCGCTTTTTTTAATTAAAAATTTAATTCAATGGTTTTTTTTATATGGAAAATATGCCGTTTTTATACCCTTCACCATAGGCGAAAAAAGGGTACTTCTAATATTGCCATTCCTTTTCTAATTTTTGCAATATCCATTTCCGACACCAACAAGTATGTATATTCTGAACTCTTATGCATAGCGAAGTCGATTGAGCGATTTCCGTCTGTCCGTCCATGTTAGTGTTGAAAATTTTAATACGCTAATCGATCAGACATAGTTTCGAAAATTTTGCTATTGAAAATTAGTAAGATCGGTCCATATCCTTCGAGGCAGCAGGCAAAACACCACGCCTGCCTCTAATTTTTCAATATATATGTATAGTTTCCAATATAATATACATTAAAATTAAAAAATAAGAAAAAAAAAAACATCAAGTGAAAAAAAATTGGTGCTCACTTTTATTTTCCGAGTTATGGGCCTCTAAACTCTTTATAGAAAAGTACGATTATAAGGAAAAATTAGAGACAGGCGTGGTGTTTTGCCTGCTGCCTCAAAAGATTGCTGATTTTCAATTGCAATATTTTCGAACATCTGATTGATTCGCGTATTTAAATTTTTTCTAGCTCAACTAGTGTCTTCGCAAAGTTTATTTCAACACTAACACGGATGCATAAGGAAGAAGAATATATATATTTTATGGGGTCGGTAATGGATATTGTAAAAATTACAAGCGTAATGACAAACTTAGTTATACCCTTTTTTTAACTACGGTGCAAGTAGAGCAAAACAATTACAAAGTAAATTTTATAAAAATTTTGTACAAAAATTTGTTGCACATGCCAAAAAAAAAAAAAAATAGTACCATTAGATTTCAAAAACAAACAAAAAATCTAAAGATAAATCGTTTCAGTGATAGTTTAGAACAATTTATTTGTTGTTATTAAAAGCAACAATAAAATGTAATAAATTTGTAGTAACTTTAACTATAAGGAATATTTTGCCAACAACGTTTGGACCATTGTACGAAAGCCAACCCGAACTTTATATTAAAATAGTAAATTTTAAAATTTTTTACTCTTAACTTTTTTTCGTCAGCGAAATTTTCCGATTATATATATAATTTCTTAAATGATCTAACCGATATGCTCCAAACCGGATTCATTAGAAATTAAATTTTTTAAGACAATTTTAAGGTACATGTTTTCAAAATAAGAACCCAAAGGAAGGTAGAAGGCAATTTCCTAATGAAAATTTTAAACATATGTACATAAATTCGTAAAGTTTTGATGGTTTGAACTTAGAAAATTGCTGTTATCCGTACGTTGCTTTCTCTACGGACAAAAATTCAAAATTTTGTCTATCCACTACCCTTAAGACAAATATATATAAAAAAACATAAAAAAATTCCTTTTTTTAACAAATAAATAGAACGTATTTTTAGCGCAGTAGATTACTCCGGGTATTCGTTAGTTTAAATGTTTTTGTTTTATTATTTTAAAACAGCTAAAAAAATTTTAATTTGATTTTAACAACAAACATTTATTTTCATTTTGTCTCTTAAATGCTAATTTCATTTTACATCACTTATGTATATCTATGTCACTTGTATATAAAACAAAATTATTATCGTACGTCTTAATCTTACCTTTGTCACACCAGTGTAGTTGCCATAACTCTCTTAGATTATCGTTAAGAGCTGTTAAATAACAGCTTGCTAGTGTTACCGACATGAAATTTGGAATCTGTTTTAATTTTTTCAAACGATCAACCTTTTCAACATCTAGAAGATTTACGCAGTTAACGGCTATAAGTTTACGCAACTGCGGGAGTTTATCAAGAATGAAATGAAAAGAGGAACTCGATAGCCGAACATTGTTCGAAATGTTCAATAGTTCAAAGTCATCTGCTCTATTGAGGCATTGAACAATTTTATAAATATTCACATCGGTTAATTGGCAGCCAACTAATTCAACACGTTTAAACTTTTCGCATGTGCCGCTTTCGAAGAATTCCGCTATTTTATCTGCCAGTAACGGATTTGATCGGTCAGCGTCCTCTAGGTTCCTTTGTATGTAACTCAAATTTAAATTCTTTAAACGACAAGAGTTAAGTTTCTGTAAGATTTTACGAATTGAATCGTCCTGCATTTGATTAAAACTTATATCGAAATCCTCGAGCTGATAGAAAGCTAAATCGTAATCACAAACTTGTGTTAATTGACATTGAGACAAGTGCAATTTCTGTAAACATTTTCCCGAGGAACTGTTGCAGAAGCGATCGAGCGTACGCAGTGATATATTACCCAACGGATTTTGACTTAATAGAAGTTCCTCTATCTCCGAAAGTTTTTCTATGCCTGGACAATGAAGCAGAGCCTCTAAGCCAACCGCGGTTATAAAATTTCCTTTTAAATTTAATATTTTCAGCTGCTTTAATGTGGGCAACGACTTGGCCAATTGACGACAACCTTCGTTTTGAATGAAGTTGTTACTAAGATCTAAAATTCTTAAGTTTGTTTGATGTAAAATTGACTTGAATACAGGTTCGGTTTGCTCTGGTGTCAACCAAAAATCTGTTAAATAGATAGCATTCGAAATTTGGGCTCGTTGTAAAATATTTTGTACGTCACTGTTAACAGCTAAAAGAAATAATAAAAGATGCATTGCAGAGTGTGAAATTATAAAAATTTAATTTGCTTTCTGGGATTCACATTACCTTTATGCGATTGTATACACATTTCTTCGTAGCGTTGTCCTAAAGGTGAGATTTGCCATTCAAGTACTGTTGCCAAGATCATGTTTTGTTCTAAGACCACACTTACAGGATCGTTTTCTTCATAAGCAAAGCCATCGATAGTTTTTAAACGTAGGAAAGGTTTCAGTCCAACTAAACTAAAATAAAAAGTTGACAATTTTACAACAATCTTAAATAAATTAAATAAATAATAAATATCATCAAGTATTAGATATAAAATATGTAGAAGATTGTATAGTACCATGCACTAGTATAGAAAATCCAATGTGGTCCTTGGCCCATTGCGCAGGAAAATTTAAAAATTCATAGCAAAATGAATTATAAGTATAAAAAGGGGAGGTAGTAAAAGTTTAGAGATCTGATATCAGCTGTTTTCAACACACAGTAGGTTATGTCAGGTGCAACTATACATTTACATTTGAAAGCAAAATATATATGTCGTCTGTAAATTAACAATTCTGTCAGACATGCAAATTACATATTAATGTATTTTTAAACTGACAAGTTAAATGCAAAACAATGTGGTCTAAAAGCAGCGTTAAGTATTATTATTTTTTGAAGGTCCTTACAATAATTCTGTTCAGTAACTTTACTTGCAAAAACTAGAGTGAAACAGAAATTTTCAAAATTATTCTCCCAAATGTGAAAAGTATATGAACGCTATACTAGCATAAATTAAGAAAGTAAATCGTTATGGCTTTTGGAATGATATATAAGACTTAAAAATGTATAGAACAACAGACCGCTATAAGACAGGAAACTGATGTCAACCACAAGGAAAAATTGAAAATAATACTCTATGTAACCAAATAATAAAAATGTGTACATGAAATGTTTATTTCTTTTATTTTTTATTTTTTATTTTTTTATTTGTTCTAAATTACATTGCTTTGAATGTGTCATTACTAGCTTTCTTACTTTTAATTCTTAAAAACAAAAAAAAAAAAAAAAAAAAAACAAAAAAACTGCAAAGCAAAGAAGATCTATACCAAAAGATTTTTTTTCAAAAATTGTGAGTTTTGTTTTTGTTTCTTTTTCTAGCTTTTAGGTGAAAAGCTCATTAATTTTTCTTAACTTTTTCCTTAATATTTTATCATAAACACAGCCACCTGCAGGAATTCAAACAAAGGTTGTAAAAAAATATATCAATTTTTAAAGTTGATTTCAACACGAATACGGGCGGACATCGGTCAATCGACTTCGCTATGCATGTGAACTCAAAATATATATACTTTATGGCGTCGGAAACTTTTATTGCAGAAATCACAAATTGAAAGACAAACTTAGATACACTCTTTTCAACTGTGGTGGAAGGTATAAAAACTGATATAAATAAAATAATAATTAAAAAATTAAAAAATATGAAAATAAAATAAAATTGAAGAAATGAAGTAATAATTATGAAGGTAACAAGTATGAGCCCATCTGTTCCCTAAAATCATCATTTATTTATTCTTCGTCCTTCTCTTCAATCGGTTTGTAGGTTTTAAAAAGTCCTTTGAAAGATTACTACCATATTCTACTGGTTTTTAAAGTAGAATCCATGTGCATGTTAAATATATAACAACTCTACTTAATATTCTCTTCATTTTCTAATTTTTTTAATAGAACTTATCTAATTTATTGAAAAGTAATAAAATTTTTTAACAAAATATTTTTGGAAATAAACACAAAACAGAAAATAATACCGCAGAGTCGTCATTATTTTGTTCACTATCTTCAGCAACGACAACTTGCTCCTTTACCGTCGTCTGTTGTGTTCCTACATTCAGTTTAAACATTAAATGTCTCTTACTTTTAAAATAATTGTATTTTTATTTTTGATGGCTTGGATGGATGTTATTAAGCGTATGCAGGACAGTCATAGATACCTTTAATCAAGTGTCTAAAAATTCTATATTTAAATTATCGTTTATGACCGAAAACGATGTTAAATAAGATATTTTAAAACCGTCGGTGTAAAGCAATATACAGTTATAATTTTTGTAATGTGCAGAAGGTTCTTTAAACAGTTACAAAATATAAATGCTCAAGTTGCTTTTATATACTTCATCACAGGTGGAAAAAGGGTACATTTAAGTTTGTTATTCCGATTGTAATTTCTACAATATCCATTTCCGACTCCATAAAATATATATTTTGAGTCCTCATGCATAGAGAAGTCGAGTGAGCGATGCCGGCCTGTCCGTCCACGTTAGGGTTGGAATAAATTTGGCCAATCGCTAGATGAGCTAGATGAAATTGAAATACGCTAATCGATCAGACACAGTTTCAAAAATTTTGCGATTGTAAAGCAGCTGGCAACAATCTTAAGCAAAATTTAAAATTTTAATGGTAAGGAAGAATTTCTTATGCCGATTTATAGGTACATGTATAACATGTACGAAGGGTTTATAAGATTCGACAAAACCAAATACAGCACTTCTACTTGTTTTGGCTGTGATTGTTATTAAAAATAATTCCCAGTATTTCACGGTTACTAATTCGATTTGAGAGCAATTTATATTACAGCTGGTGAAGTCGCATGTAACATTTTTGTGGCAAATATGAAGACATCTCGTATATTACGTTTTTAAGGAAGTGACTTAAAAGATCACTAGTGGCAACGGAGAATCTTGGGGGAACCTTAACGTAAGGATTTTAGAGAAAGATATGAATTATTGGTTTTTTAATATAATTTTGCTGATTACTAAAAATGCGATTATAATGTTAATAGTTTTTCAATATCGATGGAAAACATTGTCAGATGAAATTGCAGACACATTAGGTTGGATCGATGTATGCCAACACATCTAAGGTACATTTATTGAGCTTTGTAAGCAACTACGAAATTCTGGTTGCGGAAACATTTGTGAAACTTTAGTTGTGCATTATATAAATGAGATAAAATAAAGTTCAAAGATACGATACGCAAGTTTGATTCAAATTTGTATTTTTTTTTTTGGTAAAGTGTTGAAGTAAGAAGTGGGAAAGGAGGTTCAAAGCAGTCGCATTTTTATCGTCGTTCACTTTTTTAGTATTTTAGTTTTGTTTCTATTTGCAGAGTATGGGATATATTTATAAGCATGTAGATCGTGTTGTGTCGTGAGCTAAAAACCCGGAGTTAAGAAAACAATATATCGACTCCCATTTAGCCGGGGAAAATTCGTACATGCCCTTGACTTTATTATTTCTTCTTTTTTTATTATTTCTTTATTGCAAGCTTTTAAGTTGCTAGCCATAAATGCTAGCAAATCCGAGCTATGGTCTTCAATCGAAGGAAGAAAGGAATAAAAATCGGAATGTTAAGGAAGGTAAAAGTGTAAAGAAGTATGTGGTCGTAAGTGGGAAATCTTGCTAAAGATTGCATACTGGATTTACACAAAGAAATTGTGATCAATAATATCATATGCAACTGTGGCGGCAGCCAGCCATCTTGCGCATGAGAAGCGATGCCGTTTAACACAGCTTTGGGCTGAATACTGGGCATAAGAATATTCTGGACCAGGTTGGAATGGGGTTACGGAAGCTTTAACGCTGATGGAACGCATAAACAGAAGGAAAAAAGTGAAAAACTACATTTATTTCATTAACCCAGGCACATCTGTGAAGTTATAGAACACATTCCAGCACAAGTCCCATGCGTTTTATAACCGACTACGTTTTTAGCGCAGTGAGAAACTTTAGCCCATGCACCCGGCTTTGCGGCAAGTGATCCAATACATTTAGCAACGCAAGAAATTTAGCCTAGAAAGCGGAAATGTAGTCTCCCAAATGCTAACTGCAGAACAGGTTGAGCTCGACTTATTAAAAAACTGCTCATGTTCTACCCTCCATAAAAGAACTATCAATGAAAATGCTGACGTCGCGTACGTTGCGTATAACGCCATTGCCGCAAAGCCGGGTGCATGGGCTAAAGTTTCTCACTGCGCTAAAAACGTAGTCGGTTATAAAACGCATGGGACTTGTGCTGGAATGTGTTCTATAACTTCACAGATGTGCCTGGGTTAATGAAATAATTGTAATGTAGGTAAGAGGACAAATAGACATAGCCAAAAAGAAGCAGCAGACCGACTAGCGGAAAAAGGATCTTTGTAAATTTCTGTGGACTAGAGCACAGAGTAGCACTGTGAAATGGCCTAATGCGAGCAGAGATTCTACAGTGGCTGAGAGGCTACTTACTATATGTAGTCAGGCTCGAATTGAGCACAAAGAGCCCCTGCTTGGTAAGGCCAGTAAAGTGCTCGGAAATGAGAGAACAACTGGAAAACTGTGATAGTGACAGGTCATGTATTATCTGGCCAAGATGACAATTGTAGAAGATGACACTTGCAGACTGTGCCTGTAAAAGGCTGCGTCGGTAGGGCATGGGCAGCAGCTTGCTTAATGTGAACGCCATGGAGGATCCAAGTCTTAGAGCCTAAGACAAAAACTAGCATTTACTAGGGACTCAGTGACGTGGAACAAGTCCGACAGTTATCAGTCGAAAGTCTGAAAGCACTAAGTCAAGGACAAGAGACCCATTAACGAAATGATCTGCTTCGATATTCCTCCTACATTAATTATTTGTAAACTTTTTTGTACTGATATTTAACATTTAGATTTTAAAATCATGTTAACTATTTGATGCAGGGAACATTTTTTTCGTAATCTGGCAACACAGTTGCAATAATTCGCCCAGAACATTCTAGAAACTTTATTTTTATATATATACACAGACATTGAAATGTTATTTTTTTAACTAATATATTATACTAACGCTTACTAATTTAACACTCTCTACTTTGCTCTTCAATAAAGACGTATGAATTTTGCATTAATAAAACGTGTTGAGATCTAATCGTGAACATTTATGAAAAGAAAACGTTTTTGTTGAATAGTATCCAACAATCATTAATATGTCTCAATTGTTTCTTGCAGCAGTATAAAAAGATTTCTTATTACTCATAAGCAATTTGGTAGTCGACTACGAAAACAGAACACTTCTCGCTAGTTTTTATGACCTAACTATAAGCTAAGTAGCATTAACGGGTACTCCAAATACGAACATATAATTTGAAACATAAATAACACACAAATAACTTTACATGATGTAACTTTAAGCTAACTTCTAAGCACAACTAACTTAAAGGTAGTTAAAAAGTCATAAATAGTAAGAAATAATCGAAGTAGTTAGGTTAGTTAGGTTCAAGTTCGTTATAATTAAATTAAATTGCCGATAGGGCATCTATATATTAAAAAAATATGTTTTTAAAATCCTATATGACGTTTTTATTTTTCAACTGTTGGAAATTGGTGACGTTAACCAGGACTTTGTTTCTTATATAAGGCAAGCGAAAAGCGACATACCCCGCTAAAGCACCTATATTTAATTTAAAATAATGTCGATTTGTTTTTTTTTTTTAATTCGTTTATTAGGGATCTGGTTAAAATCCACTAGACTCTGCCAGGGATCCCGGACTTTTTTTACGTAAAAAAGAAGCAAATAACCTGAACAAAACAAACATAAAGCTGGTCGCCCAATGGGTCATTTGTTCATTGAGGTTTACTTGTCCCTTTGGCTTTTATTGACCATCCCTTATAACCTCAATTGTTACCATTGAATCCATTATCCGCTCTCTGTGATTGACCGCGCCTAGTGATATCTACTGAATGGTACACTGTCTCTTCCAATGGCCTTTCATACATATTTATTAAGAAGAAAGCAAAACATTAAAACAAAAACGAACTATCGTTAGTAACCAAAAAACTAAAAATTGCCCTTTCCGAAACACCATCGCTCAATTGGTGTTCAATTGGACCTCCGGAGGTATATTGACCCTTGGAATTCATTGTAGCCTTATGGTCCATAGTTTGGGATTTCATTGCGTTTTATTGGCTCTCCTGGAGTTCACAGCTTCCTTAAGTTCCGTTGGCGGCACCGATGGTACATTGCTCCTTTGCGATTCAGCAATTCATTCGCATTCCAGGGGTTCATTTGTCTTTTGAGGATAAAATGTCACCCCGATGTTTTACTGCCCAATTAACTTAGAGAAATTGAATTAGAGAAATGAGACGAGTGTAAAATTGAGATAATTATATTTAAACGGCACAGAAGGATTTTCATATGTAAGTTTTAGAAAACAGTTCAGTACTTTAACAGCTAAGATGATGCCAAGGCGATTGACGATAGAGTGCAATTATCCCTTTTCAATATAAAAAAAATCATTAAAAAAAATATCTTAAGAAAGAATTACGTAATTGTTTTTGACAAACACTATTCTTGAAACAATTATCAATAATCATTGACGTATCGAGGATTCAACCTTTCCATTGATAGCAACGTTATATGGTATGAATGTTGCAGATGATGCTAGCTTTTATAGCATTATGAAATTTATGACATTATAAGTTGAACAGAAAGCCAAAATTAATTTATTTATGATTAAATTAATATTTATAATTAGAAATATTGTTTTTTTTTTTTAATATATATTTCTTAAACTTACTTGTAATATCTCCTTGATGCCTCTTCGGCTAACCAACGTATATTTATATCAGAAAGCTTTTTTCTATCTATGGGTACTAGAAGTAGTTCATCTTCTACTTTTACTTTAAAAGAAACAGTTGTTGACAGCGTTAGCTGTGTTGATTGAACGTTGATCGGTGAAGATTTGATTGGTGATATCAAAAGTTGGATTGATGTTGTTGTAGAATCTGGTTCTGTTGTTCGCATATTAGTGATCTTCATAGCTTCATTTGAATCTTCACTAGTAGACTGTGGACTTTCGCTTCGAAAGCGACAAAATCCACTGTCCAAAAGAGATGTCTGATGTTTGAGCTGTCGTCGTTGTGATGTCGTTGCAATACTTGCATTACTGCTTATGCTTGATGAACGGGATAGAGTTAGTTTTTTAGCTTGTTTTTGCCTTTGCTGAGAGCTTATGCAAGTTGCTTCAGCTGCACTTAATAACATTTGAAAGGCATCATTTTCAGGTGTCACAGTGTCCCTAAGCCATGTAGAATTTCCTGAATCATGGGAATGTTGAAGATGACGATCTTTAGACGGTGAATTGTGATGAGAGTTGGTAAGAGAAGTCGTTAGCCGGGAACTCTTCGTTGGGGTTGTTTGGAAGCGTCGTTTTTTCCTTTCGGGGCCCAAATCGTCGACAAGCCAGGAGTCTTCATCAACTTCTTCTGCGTCGATATATGCGGATCGTTTGTTTTTTCCGTTATCGTTACACTCTATAATTGGTTTGTGATGATGTGGATGCTTTAGCTGCTCGATAGCATTTTTATATTCAAGACTAGCACTAGCTGGGGAATGTGCCTTAGTGTTTTCTTTTAAACGAATAAATCGAGAGCTTGTGGGGGGCCATATGTTATAATCTTCGTCTGATTCCTCTCCACTGTCGTTTTTTGCACCTATACTGGTTTCTTTAAAAAGCTCCCGTGATTTTTCTTTGAATTGAACATTTGCATTTGTTAGAGGTTGAGCTTCGTCAGTCGAACATATTCCCACCTTTGATAATGTTTTTACAAGATGAGTTCTAATGTGTTCATACCGAACTTGTTCACCTTCAGTCAATTCTGCTGAGCTGCGCCATTTGTCTAAGCCGCTTAAGCAGTTATCCCCAAAATCTGTTTTGACTGTAGCATCTGCTCCACGTTCTAATAAAAGTTCCACTACATCAAGATAACCATTTGAACATGCATCATAAAGCGGTGTTATGCCATCGCAGCTTGTACCACCTTTATCATTAATGGCAACAGCAGCTCCTCGGTCTAATAATAACTGCACTATATCACGGAATCCATGATTGCAAGCTTCATGTAATGGCAACCATCCCGCATGGTCTCGAACATTTATAACATGTCCCTGGTCAATAAGTCTTTTTACCAATTCAATATTTCCAGCTATGCACGCCTGATGCAATTGAGTTTCACCCTTGTTATTTCGTTTGATTGTCAGTGAGCGTGTGCCACGCGTAGCTCGATGAGGTCTTTGCTTTTCAGTTTCATCTAAGTCGCTTGTATCCGAGTCGGTAAGATCATCCAAACAAACATCTTCGCCCAAATCCGGAGTATTATTTTCATTGACTGTCGTTCCATCTGATTCAGAATCACTATCTTCATATATCGAATCCAAATCAATACCTTGAAATAGTATGCAGAAGTGTAATAACCGTTAAAGTAAATAATTAATAAGGTCCAACACAAAAATCAAAGTCTTACGAAGGCAATACGAGACATATAATAAGAGCGTTTTGTGTCAAAGACACGATTACTATCCAAATATTGAAATAAAAAAAATGCCGCATGAGAGAGATTGATAGATTTCAGGTTGTAGATTCCATAGGTCATCAAAGTTGGGCAGTTAAAATTAAATTTTCGTACGCGTGATTTCGATTGTTTTTTTTTTTTTTTTTTGACTGGAGATATACAATCTCGAAGTTAATAAAAAACTTTTTATTGTGTTAAAAGTTAAAATTAATAAGTTAAAACCATGTTTAATTAATTTTAGAAACCTACTCTATAGGGGTGCCTATTGTACAGTAAAAAAAATTTGATAATACAGATAATAATACTGCAATACGAAAATATCTGGAGCTTAATTTTCGTTTTGTAAAACGATGAAAAGATTTTTTCTTCACATTTTTAGCTGCATGAGAACTTAAAATGATAATACAAGGTAGAAGTATTGTTGAAACGAATTCTTGTTTATTATAATCTGATAGATAATTCCATGGCATTTATTTTTTAAATGTAATTTTCGACATATATACCCCGTGGCTACAAGTTACCTGGTCCATTTGATCAGTCTAATTATTGATTACTTTTTGCAATAAATCTGGCTGTATTGCGTCAATGGTGCCTTAAATATTTGCTTACAATACCTTAAGAGTTGCTGGTTTGCCGGCATAGACCAAAAAAAAAAAAAGATAAATATAAAATCTGACATCAAGGAACAGGACAACTTCTGTAAATAAAGTTCTTACCAAATTGATTTTACAACAAATTATTGATAAGCGCACTGTATTGAAAATTTGCGCCGTCTTCTCGTTGGTGTTTAGCTGATTACTTTGTATAAAAAAAATTTTCGAAAAATATGGTGCACAATCGTACTTTTCTATGAAAAGTTAAGAGGCCCATAATTTGGAAAATATGGGCAAGCGCCAATTTTTTTAATTGATGTTTTTTTTTCTTTTTTTTTTTTATTTCTCTATCGCTCCTTAATTTGTTTTTTTATTAGAGTTGTACCGAGTGATATGGTGGCGGGCGTGGTGTTTTGCCCGCTGCCTCAAAGGACAGGAAACGATCTTGCTGATTTTTAATAGAAAAATTTTCGAAGCTTTGCCTGATCGATTGATATTTTATATTTTCTCTAGCTCATCTAATGCTTTGAAAAAGTAGATTTCAACACTAACACGGACAGACAGACGGACATCTCTCATATACTTTATGGGGTCAGAAACGTAGAAATTACAAATGGAATGGCAAACTTAGATATACCCTTTCTCCACTTTTTGTGCTGAAGGGTATAAAAAAAGACAATTATAATTAATTAGCTTTATCAAATTAAAGAGTTTCTTAACGTAGGACCAATCTTTTACGAATTGACAAAAATTTACGCAGAGAATGACGTTATATTTGAATTTTAAATAAATTTTATTGTACCTCAAATCACGGAAAAAAAAACCCTTGTAACACCTTGATAGGTACTTAACTTGGAAAAGGCCTATCAAGCGAAGCTGTCACAGTCAAACAAATAGTCTTTTCTTAGATTGCAAACGTCTCCCCTGAAATCAGTAACGAATTAAGAAATTCAATTCTAAATGTCTCAAGTTATCAATGAACTTTTAACCTGTTATTTAAATATTTCGAACTTTTACAATGATTTAAGCATGAAAACGCAAGACTGAACATGACATTCCAAAAGCTGTCTCATTCTTGGATTTAAAATATTACAAAACTTTTCATAAACAGTATTCCAAATAAAAAAGCTAGAACGTAAGTTAATTATATTTTAAATGGCAAATGATTTTTAATTGTCCAAAAAACAAAACTTTTTTCCCAAAAGATAAGAAATGTGTCAAAAAATTACAATACAAAAGTTCAGTGATTCAGTATGGCACTGCGTCAAAGAAACTTGTGGTACACACTGTACGAGTAAGCTATTTTATTTTATTTTATTTTTAATATATAAGTGAAGTAATCCAAAATTTCAAATATTTCGCTATGTTATTGCTTGCTACAGCGATAAACAAAGAAGAAAAGACGCTTATGGTATTCAAAGTTGTACTTAAAATTGGGACCGGAAAAACAAATTCTACAACAAATTTACGTAGGGTATGGCCGGCATAAGAATTATGTTAAAATTAAAAATTTAATCAAAAGAGGAGACCTATAAATAAACAACTAACATGAACGGGGGAAAGAATAAAAACAGCATTGTCTTAACCCAGTGAAGGAATAATTAGCCGTGGAAACAACACTTCGATCTTTTTCTAAATTTTATCCAACGAGAAAATGTTGACGCCCTATAAACTATTACTTATCTAGGTTTAAGATTAGGAAAGGTACCGTACCTGTGTGTCTGTTGTTTTCACTCAATTGATAAAATTACAATAACCAAAAAAAACTCAAACATTTTTTAAGAAATTACAAAAAAAAATCAAGAAAAAAAGTTTTAAATACATTTAAATGAATGCTACCACAAATATAAATGAATTTACATTGAATAACACACAAATTTTGTATAAATACATATGTATGTATATTCAAATAAATAATTGTAAAATTCTTAGCAGATCATTACAAAATTATATTCACATTTTATTAAGGAATTGCATCAAAAATTGTTAACACTAATATTATTGATATCTATAATTAAAAAAACTTTGTAGCAATAAACAAGATACTGTATTTTTCGGGGACAGAAAGTAAAAAAAGAGGACGGTGTTCGAAAAAAAAACAAACAACAATCCTACATGTGTATAATGGAATTCCAACGGAATGCCATTAACTAATAATAATATGGTGCGTGCTTCAGTCGTAAATAATATTTTAGCAATTTCATTATAATTTTATTACTATTAGTACAATCAGTTAAAATTAAAAGAAATTATTAAATGTTGTTGAAGTTTTCTGTTATTGTTGTTGGAAATACCAAGTAATGCCAATGCAATTTCAATGGCAATGAAAACATTCCATGTACGTTAATTACTATATACTTGTGTTGTAACATTTCTGTGCAACACCCTCTGTTTCTTCTGTATTAATAAATATGATGATAGCGGAATATTAGAAATTATGCAAGGAATTGATTATAAAAAGTAATCAAAAATTTTAATCAATATACGTTTGTTAGAACATGGACTGAAGTATTTCATTTTAGTAATTGAAAACTGTTTATGTACGGAATACCCCTTATCTTTTTGCTTCTGACTTTCATTGATTCTCCTCCCTATTTTTTCCTTTAGCGCCTATGACATTTATATTTGTAAGTTTTAAGCCTTAACCCATTGTTTAAGTAGATAATTAAACCAACAGTGCAAATTTGCTTTAAATATTTTTTATTTGAATATAGAAAAGTTTTTAGAAAGAAAAATAAATCCCGTTTTATTAAATTTAATTTAAGAGAGAATTTTAGCCATAAGTTTAAAAATTAGCTAATAATATTAGCAATTATTTATGCACAAACTTTAAAGATGGCGACAGCAAATGATTTGATAAGAAATCGCGATCATTTGGCTGATTTTGTGACCTAGATTGGCATTGTTCCACCCGTCGAACAAAGCATAGGTTCTTAAAGTATTCATGAAAAGGAATTGCATCGTTTGTGGGAAGTAGTAAGAAAGTCTCATGAAGCTTTATCGATTTTAGCTGAAAGTGATCCGAAGATTGAAGTTATTGAGGTGAAGCAAAAGTACATGAGTTCGTACGGCACGTAGGCACGTGGCGCATCTCTCATAACGGATCACTTAGAGCGTATAAAGGAATCCTCGAAAAACCAGAAGGCACAGGATCCTAATTATTTACCCCCTTGCGAAAAAGATTCCTTACCTAACCGTCTTTAACGATATTCTTTTTAAAATATTTTTAAAAAATTTTATTTTTCTTCGAAGATCGTTACAAATATTTAAAAATACTAAATATATATTTAAAATAATAATAAATATTTAAAAGAATAATAAAATAATAAATAAAATAAAGCCTTATATGAGCAGATTGGTGAAATGAGTCCCCAGCAACTTTGGAAATTGGTCTTTGATGTGGTGTTGGACCTTGTAGTGAATTCCACCAACAAGTATGCTACAGCAAACAATTGTCCATCATTTGTAACAACACCTACGGAAATCAAAACCTTTTTGGCGTCTTATATACAACAGGTTAAATTCTTACTGGTCAAACCGAGAATCACTAGGGTGTGTAATGATAAAAGAATGTATGCCAACAGATAAATTCAAACGAATCAAGCAATTTTTTCATGTTTGCGATAATTTCTATTGATGACCAAACGATAGCCTACTATGGCACACATTCATGCAAAATGTTCACTAAAGGAAGCATACCGTAACGCTTGACAACTTTTGTACTAGTCATGTACTATTAACATGTTTATCGAGTGACGGATTTTCGCCTTAGGGACTGTTCATGACAGACTAATCATGCTCCACTAATGGACGTCAAAAAATGCGTAAACAGCCCCGTGGGACTTCAGATTTTTGTCTTCATGTGAACAATTCTATATTGCTGTACGTTGGAGTGATAATTCGGTACGTTATTCCCCGAAATATTTTACATAATTAATCAATCCGATATTATTTTTTAGGTCGTAACATTATTATCGAATTATTAAAGTATTACACCAATGATTCGGGCAAGGCAATATGATCGAAAACAATGAAAAATCGTTACAATTGAACAATCCTATTTAGTCAACCAATATAATAAATACATGGGAGGTGTGGACTTTTCGATAACGCCATTAAAAATTATCGCATTCGAGTTCGGGGCAAAAGTGGTATTGGCCATAAGTTACGAATACTTTCGATGCGGCTATGGTGAATGCATGAAAACTGCATTGCCTTTGTCGCAAATATGAAGAAGCCAAAATGTCTCAATTTGATTTTAGAGTGTAAGTATGCGACATGATAATGATGAAAATGCCGGCAAGATTATGATATGGCGTCTTTATCGTTTTGTGTTTAATGCTCACATTGAGAAAATGTATCTGCAAATTGTTGTTCATCCCAATCATATCCCGCGAAATTCCCGAAGTTGAAGTCAAGAATTTCGAGCTTCAAACGGTCACGTTTGGAGTGAACTATGCGTCGTATCTTGTCATTCGGACTCTTATCTAATTGGCATACGAATGCAAATCTCAAAATCCTGCAATGTCCAAAATATTGCGAACCCAAAGGTACGTCGACGATGTTCTTGCTGGTTCACATAAACTATAAGAAGCAATCATACGCGTAATGATCTAATGTTTTAATTCTGCGGAAATGCACTCCGAATCATAAGCAGCAGACTTCTGGAGATTTTCGGACGCAAGCACGAATAAAACACATGGCCTGCGATTGAATGCCTGTTCCGACAGCTTCTATTTTAAACTTGTTACGTAGCCGAACAGCTAATTTATTACAAAACATTATATCTTGTCGATATAGCATCGATTTGACCCTGCCGGATGGCTTGCCCTTTAATTTTTGTCGCTAAGATAATAATGAAAAAAACTTGGAAAAACAAGACATATTGGGACGAATGCTTAGGCCCTTTGACTCTAAATCAATGGCACGTTTTTTTAGAGGACTACCCGCAATTTGACAAAATTAGCATTCCAAGATGGGTTAACAGAAGATAACAGTAAATCTTCTTATGGCAAATATGGCAGAATGGCTTTGCTCAAATATATCGGGCCAGAAAAAAATTAATTTTTGGATTGATTCTACCATAGTTTTATCCTGGCTCCAAGAACCCCCGTGCCACTAGCATACTTTTGTTGAGTTGATTCTGAGCTGCGTTAGTTTTAAAAAAAAGGGTCACTGAGAATTGGTCTCATGTTGAGTCTTGGAATAATCCTGCAAGCCGAGGATCTCTTGCTCAAGATTTAATCGACAACACTTTATGGTTGTATGGCTCGTAGTGGTTAAGCCAGCCTGATGAAAATTGAAACGAAAATTACATATCTCGCAAATCTCGAGACAAAAATATAACGGCTCTTTTTACCCAATCTGATAGCACTAATGATATTCTTAAGAAGTTTTCAAGCAATGTGCATTTATTTTACAAAGTAATAGCGGCTCTACAACAAATACAACATTGCAAAAACAATATGGGATTTTATTGTTGCTTTGTGCGTGAAAATTTCAAAAATAGAAGGAGAAATAAGAGAAAATAAGAGATAATTGCTCTAAAAACAAACGCTTGCTTTGTTTGGCGTATAAACAACTTTTGACATAAGCAACTACAAACCAATATACGTATACTCAGCCGTTACCACAGGACTCCAGTTATGCCAAGGACACACTGCAACGAATGTCATTACCGAAGACGAGGACTGAGTATGAATCTTTTTTTGGTTATCTACTTTTTTATATTATGCATTTTATCCTTATTAGTAAATTTTTTATCTTTTTGTGAATTCATTTATTTTATTTTAATTTAGATTACATCCTACCTAGCCTTCTTTGTTGCACTATTGCAAGAGTAGTGGGATGTTTATGTACGGAATACCCCTTATTCTTTCATCTCTAACTTTCATAGACATTTCTCTTATATTCTTCTCTTTTTTTGTCTTTAGCGCCTAAGCTGTTTGAATTTGTATAAATTCTATTTTTACTTTCTTTCACTATTGTTCTACCCATCAACTCGAACGAACATGGTAAAGGGTATATAAGATTCGGCATGCCGAATATAGCACTCTTACTAGTTTTTTATTTCCGCAGCTTTACCTTGGTAAGTTTTGGTTCATATTTTTCGTTACTTTTCTATTCCAACTAATGACAACATAAGAGTTTTTTATGGCTATGTCATCAATTACACTGTTCAGCAGCAAAATTCTCCTTTAAATAATACTATGTGAACTATATGGATTTTGATGTCCTAAACTTAATTCCGTTTTCGGTTTTTCTCCATCAAGTAGTTTTTTTTTTTTTTTTTTTTTTTTTTGATAGGCGTGGCAAAATTTCCCCCGACGTGATGCCTCTAAAGGTTTTCTTAATGCATGGCCATGTCGGACATATATGCACGACAAAAACACTCTCACAAAAATGAAACAAATTGAGTTCCCTCCATATTTTTTCTTATAACATGCACAATAAGCAAGAAGAGATGATCGTTTCGAAATGGCCAAAAGAAACTTTTTATCTAATACTGAGTTAAGAAAAATATTTGAAAATACAATTAGTAATGAAGAATGTGAAGATTACAGTTCTGATGAAAAATGAATTATATTATTTCTTTAAACAATTTTTTTTAATTAATTTTTGAGCTGAGCCAAAACCATCATTACAGAAATTTCATAACATCTCATTACTGCAATAAAATCCAATTTATCGTCAGCCACTATTGTGTGACATGGCTAAAGAGAATGAAAATCGTGTCGGACATATGTATCGTAAACCACATAGTGCAGTGTCACACATATATGTCCGACAATGTGTAAAGCGTAACTCGATTTTCATAACCAAAACACCAAAAGATGGCTAACAAAATTATATTTTATTCAGTTCTTTATTTTGTCGTTTTAGAATTATTAAAAAATTAAAGAAAGGAAATTTTACAAACAAAAAGTGGAAAAGGAAGTATAAAAGTTTGTCATTGCGTTTGTGTTCTCTACAATATCCATTTCCGACCCCATAAGACATATTTATTGAGTCCTTATGCAAAGCGAAGTCGATTGACCGATGTCCGTCCGTGTTAGTGTTGAAATCAACTTTGCCAAGCCTCTAGATGAGCTAAAGAACATTTAAATACGCAAATCTATCAAAGTTTTGGAAAATTTTGTTATTGAAAATCAACAAGATCGGTTCATGTCCTTTGAGGCAGTGGGCTAAACACCACACCTACCCCTAATTTTTCCATATCATTTGGAACAATGAAGTAACTCCAAGCAGAAAAACAAATATATAGAGCGATGGAGAATTAAAAATAAAAAAACATCGAGAGAAAAAATTGGTGCTCGCTCCTTTTCCAAGTAATGGGCCTCTGAAATTTTCATAAAAAATTTCTATTGTCAATATGGGTATCATTAAAAAGCTTTCAGGAAATACAACCCATTATGAGCCGATGACATTTTTATGCAAAATTATACAACATACTTAATTTTTTCCTTAATCTCTTTCACCACACTATTTGTTTTTTTTTTTTTTTTTTTTTTTTTTGGTAGGAGCTAGTTTACTAAACTAGATTTACATTCATGTTGAAGGGCACATAAGAATATAGCAGTCTTACTTGTTTAGTTTAAAAATACAATAAAAAAATAAAAAGCAAATATTTTATATTTTACAAATTTTTCTGAAAGCTAAATACCTCAAGAATATAATAAGGAACATATTAACTTTTCTCTCTTCGGCAAATTTATAACTCTCAATTAGATCTATTGTTAAAAAGCAAATTCAAATTATTAAACATTCACATTTATAAATTAAAAAACTTTAAAAGGTTTTATTTTTTGCTGGCAGATCTAAAATGTGTGAAATTAGATGGAATGTAAGAAATCTGGAGAAGATAGAAAACTTAAACGAGTTCCTATCATGCAAAATATCTCTTCTTGTGTTCACCTAGTATTTTTTTATTTCTATTTTACTTCATTACACGGTATGTAATGTCCCTATATGAACCATAAGGCATTGATCCCACAAGAAAAAAAAATCTTTTGAAATTAGTAATAACTACTATACGCGTTGGTCAACATATTCAACCGAACTTCAGGTGACAAATTTATTATATAAATTATAACCTATGAGTATACATACATTAATACTATTTATTTATTATTATTAAATAATTATTGGACCTCGACGTCCAATACATACATTTAATGCAGATAACAAAAAAATCTATAAAATATTTAAGAAACAAAATATTATAAGTATAATTTACATTATATTCCCCACTAAACATCAAATGAATTTATTAAAATAAAAAGTGTTTAAATACAAAAACACAGAAATAAAGTGTCCCTACTAGAGGTTGAAATACATAACCACTTTTTTTTTCTTAGAGACGGAAGTGGTACTAGAAAAAAATCTTAGTTCAATAAGCAAGTTATTTCATACTCTCGCAACTCTGATGAGAAAAGACTGCGAGAAAATCTCATAACGAATAAGAGGTATATCGATCTGTAGGTTACGTGAAGAGTATAAAAAGTTAAACCTGCTATACAAATCGTTATGAACACCATACTATTTGCCAGGGTTTAGTGTATACCTTTATCCTGTTACATTTTCGAAAATGAAAAAAGTATTCTCAAAGTAGTAAACTTAAAAAATCGATTGTATGATGTGAACCTAAATTGTAGAACAAAAACTGTCTTCTAATTATATAAGTAAATATTAAAAATATTTTGTATTGGCCTTCAAACCGGATAGTTAGATACAACATACAAATACTTAGGTAAGTTCATACATACATATTAAAGATTAATTAATTTAGAAAAAAAAAATTGAATACTCTCTAGCATTTTTAGTATTACTGAAAATCCTAGAAAAATTACAAAAATTATGAAGTTACTTAAAAATCGTTTATAAGATAATAAAGGCTAACATAAGTTTTAGAATATGCTTTTTTATAAGAAATAGAGTGAAAGTCCATGACAAACCTTTCTTCGGTATAAAAACTACAAGAGCCAGTATTTGAATTGATTACTCATTTAAAAGTTCTAAAGATTGGTTAATGGATGGATGTAAGCCCCATTTCTATTGAGTGACTTAAAATCAAATGTATCCGTATTAACATTACCAAAGGAGAATGGAGCATGGTTCTAAAAAATTTCAAGCGGCTAATCACCGTAACTATGACGCTAACATCATTACCTTCAAAATTGTATTTACAAAAGCGTAACTATTAAATTGCAGTACATATAATTTGAAAATGTTAAATTTGTACACTATAAATTTAAAAACAACATCCTACCTTTACTTTTTGCTTCTTGTATTAATTCCTCCGCCAAGGCATTCATATTATGCTTCAGCTGTAGTTTTTTTAATCTCATGTACACAATTTTTTCCAATTTTGTTTTATCACCATTAGCTTTTGCTGCATGATCTTGTGCCTTCTTATAAATATCTTGAATCGTCCAAAAGGACTGCATTTGTAATTCACAAATTTCAGCAATACTACATAATGTTGAAAAAGCCTCTGTGGGGATGTCTTTATTCAGCTCATATTCTTTCCACAAATACTCTAGAGCTTGATCGTATTGTTTATTATCCTTGTAAGTTTGATACAAACTAACATAAATGGGAATCATTGCTTTTGGTGGTTCTTTATTTAGTTGGGCGCACTCCAACATTTTTTGATAGTATTCCAAGGCTTTCGTATAGTTGCCTAAATGACAGGAGCCATCTCCAAGTTTTTCATAGAGACTTTTACGTTTGGCATAATCAATTGAGCTTGTTGTAATAAGTTCATCCAGTATTTGGCAAATTTTAACAACTAAAATTAAAATATATATAAAACATTTAAAATTTTAGATTATCCTTATACCTATTCTCAAAGATTTTTCTATTGTTATACGATCGTTTTCATCGGGTGTATTTTTTTTGTAAGCCTTTGTTAATATTTGTTTAGCACTAGCAAAGTCTCCTGCTTTAATAAGAATTTCAGATTTAATTATAAGCGTTTCGCAAATTTTTTTCACTTTCTGGCTAAAACGTTTAGCAACATCCAGAGCCATGTTGCAGTATCGTAGTGAGGAAGTTGCATCGTTCCGTTTACTGTGATATATTAAGCTCAAGGCTACATAACACATATAAGTCAGTTCAAATATGTCGTGTGACTTGCTTATTTTTAGTGCCTTTTCCATGTAATCAATTGCTTCTTCAAACTCTTCCATGTGTTCTTTAACAACTCCAATATTAAGGTAACAACGTGCTTGCATGTCAAGCTGTTCCAATTTTGAAATTTGACCCGTTAATCTAAAAAGTAAAAGATTAAAAACAGAACAAAAGAACACTTTTTTACTGCATTTTTATAAAAACATACTCTTTAGTCAGCAAAAGACTTTTAAGAAATGCCTTTTCAGCTTGTTTTAGTTGAGCCATTGCTTCTGACGCTGAAATGTCAGTAAGAGCTTGTCCATGTAACAAATGGGCCCTTCCCAAAGTAGTATAGGCCCGCTGTTCTTCCACTTTGTTTTTTAGTTTTTTGGCAATTTCTTTAAATAAATTTCTATTTAAAATAAATTGTGTTTTGAGGCTTCACATACTTAAATAGTCGTTAATGTGCTCCTTTCCATTGGAAAAATCACTAAGCAACATGTACATTTCTCCGATCATTCGATGGGCTTTAGCCATTTCCAAATTTTTTCCTAGTCTGGCATAAATAATCGCTTCCTCTTGGTATTCCTTTAAAGCATTCTGATAACGACCTTGCTGGTTATAAAAATCGCCCAAATTGTTACAGGCCATCGCCAACTGTTCCCGGTTTCCATCACTTAATGCTTTATCTTTTCGTTTTAAATATTCTAGTAAAGACAGCTTTAAAAAGATATTTTACTTTATTCTTTACATTGACTCACTTTTTTCTTCCATTTTATTTTAATCACAGATTACATGAATATCTTATATAGCAACTAACAGTTCACACTATTCCCTACAAGAATAGTGACCATCATTTGATCCATCAAATGACAATCCCTGATTATGGAAATATCAATCACTCAGTAGAACAAAGTTTCTATCAGATTCTTAAAGGGAAAATGAAAAACTTGTGGTAAGCATTTGTATATGTGTGCTGTCAGTAGCAAACAGCGCTACCAGTGACTTTTTTTTACAAAAAATATAATGAAAATTTTGTTTAATTTTTAAAACATATTTAATTACAAATTTTTGTATAAGCTATATTTTGAACTTTATTAATCAATTTTGAGCAAAAACTTAGATTTATTTAACAAACTAAAAATTAATTTAAATTTAGTACGAAAAGCCGTACAATGGCAACGCTCTTTCAGTATAAAATTCTTGCAAATTGGTTTGTAGATAATTGCCCAGCAAGAAATGCTTGACAGAAACTAATACTAACACAATTTGTACACAAAAACTGGATTCACCCATTGTTTCCGAACAAAATTTTTGTTCCGAAACATTTTTTTTATATGTAGTTTGACGTGTCTCTCTCTCTCTCTCAAAAAGAAAAATGTCAAACTACATATAAAAAAAAAGTTTCGGAACAAAAATTTTGTTCGGAAACAATGGGTGAATCCAGCTTTACAAATTTGAAACAACTTTTTATTGAACATCGTTGCCGTTGTAGTGTTTTTGGTACTAAATTGGGAGGATTTTTTTTTTTCGCTTGAGTTTATAGATAATAGTGCAGCAAACTATAAAATACAGCTTACAAAATGTTTTTTAATTAAAATTGTGTAAAAGGTCAAACAAAATTTTTATTAAATTTGTTGTAAAAAGTTAGCCGGTTTTAAGGAAGTTTTGTAATTTTTGAAAGAAAAAATAAGGAAGAGAAATTTTTTGTCAGTTGCAACGTTGTTTGCCCCAAACAAAAAAATCATGTGCAAGAGTGAAACAACTAATATATGTTCTATTTCGTGACGTTAACAGTCCACCCTAAATACGAGCGTAAGACGTTATTTAACTGTCAAAAATTCTCATGCCCATACAAAATGTATGAGACCAACCCAAATAGCGCGACGCTAACGTTGAACAATTGAAAAATCCAATTTTGACGCGCGTAAAAAGTGAAGTTGGCTGCAAAAGAAGTGTTGTTATTGTTTTTTGTTTTTGTGGTATATACAAAAGTATTTCCAACAGTAATGACATTACAGCTACTTTAAGGTCAATTTCGCGATTTTATCTCTCTTAATTACTTCAATTTTGTGGTTTTTAGCAAATAAGATAAGTAAACAATACTGTTCGTTTCACAACGTTGGCGCTCGTATTTAAGTTACTCATTACAACGTAAAAACTAGACGCTAAATTACGTCGTGCCTAACGCCCGTATTTAGGGTGGACTGTAAGAAAACTGCGCATTTATCAAGTAATTATAAAAGTGTTAAGGTGAATTATTAAAAGCAAAAATTAAAGAAAAAATAAATAAAAAACAAAGAATTTAAAGTAAATATACTAGTTCAATGTGGAATTAAAAAGGTAAGTTGCATTTGGTATTGCAAGCAGTTAAAGTGCAGAGATTGTATCCAATGAACCTGACACTAGAAACCCAAAACTTCACAGGCATGTTGCGGGTATTTAAAACCGCCACAGCCTTCAAAGAATTAGATTCGAGTTGGAAGATTTTAAATCCAAAATTGTAGGTTGTTTTTTAATGTGTAAAACTTTTCCATATTTACTTAAATTTACGTATTTCTTTGATTTTTAGTCAACAACAGTATTTGGTAGAAACACTCAAGATGTGTGCCTCAACATCATCGTCGTCCAAAAGTGATGTGAAATATAAAGGTTATTTAAAACGTCACAAAAATTATATTTAAACCAATATAATAGTATTTTTCCATTTAAGGCATTCCTTCCCTTTCAAGATTAGGTCCAGTGTCAAAAGGAATGCTAAACCGGGCTTGGAAAACTTGAGGAAAGTATATGTATCTGAGTATAAAATTATAATTTATTTTAAATTTAAAGAAGTTTCTAATTTCGTCTTGCCTTAAAATATTGATTGGACTGCAAGGTGGTCATCAAAGATTGAGAAATCCGTCTGTCGGCTGACTGGGAAGACTTACGACTCAAAACTTGATGAAGTCGCCAGCATGCTCCCTTTGCAGAACCTTCTAGCGGTGAAAGACTTGGAGAGAAAGTTGGAGGAGTCGCCAGGTTTCACTAAAGCAATAGTAAAGAATTTAAGTTCATGCTTAAAGTATTTTAATAATCTTTCATATTTTTTTAGACATCACATTTACATTTGATTAAGGCGACATCAAAGGATGTCAGTTCTGTGATGCGCTCAATTTTTACTGACGACCTACTCGAAAAATATAATTGGGATGGAAGGTGTGACGAGCAAGCCCTCTCAAAGCTCTCTTTGGTTAATAACTCTCCGCGAAGAAGGTTCTACAGATTAGTCAATAAAAAAGTTATTTGTTTATTGCGTATTAAATTATTTATACATAAATGTATCTCTTTCTTTACTTTAAGGTGTTTTCCAACAGCAAGGAGCGCTAGATTTTGAAAAAAGTGTGAAGTCAGTAGAGCGAAACCACCACAGACTACAACAAAAAAAAATATTTAAAAAAAGATAAAAATTAAGTATTTTATTATATATGAAGTCATTTTTAATTAAAAAAAATTTATTTAGATATTAAAATATTATTTAGATATTAAAAAAGTAACATTATATATTTGAAATATTAAATTTTGTTTCATTAAAAAAATTCGATTTTTCAATTGAGGTGGATATATCCATCAAGTGTGACCTGTCAACTGTGGCTGGTATATCCATCAAGTGTGATGAAAACTTCTGGCATCACTAAATAGCAAAATGTTGTAGAGCTAGCAGTGCACATATATATTTCTCATAATGGAAAGTTAGACATGCAAAATCACATGTACACAAAAGTTTCCATCAAGTTTTCGTTTTCCCTTTAAGAATCTGATAGAAACTTTGTTTTACGCGATGATGGATATTTCCATCATCAGTGATTGTCATTTGATGAGTCAAATGATGGTCACTATTCTTGTATTGATTTGATGGATCAAATGATAGTTACTGTTCTTGTAGGGGTGATTGTCATTTGATTTATCAAATGCTGGTCACTTCTTGTAGGGTGTGTATGACGTAGGAGAAGATAACAAACTCGGAGATTCGTCAAACTTTTTTACAGAGTTGTAAAAAATGGAGTATTATTGTTGTTCATAACAAAAATGTAAACAAAATTTGACAAAAAATTAGACCTTTTAGAAACGGTCACAATTCGTCAATTTTTAATAGATTTTAAAATAGAAATTAGAAATGAAAAGCTCTAAGCTTGCAGAATCAGATTTTCAGGTTGTCACTTTCGCCATTTTAAAAATGAAGGAGCTACACCCAAAACATGTAGTCATTAATTGTGATGGTTTTTTAGTTATAAAAACAAAACTAAAAGCCGTGCATCATAGCGACTGACGCCAATCGATAGAGGCTTAAAATACGAATCGATCGTGGTATAAATCGTTTCTTGCAAGACTGTACGAAAAAAGTTATAAGCCAGCAAACTTTTAAATGGTAAAAAAAACCGCTCAAAAATATATGAAAGTTTCTCGCTTATATCTCGAAAACTATCCACGTGCACATATACCGCTACATACGATCGAAAGAGGATGAAAATACGAATCGATCGTGGTATAGTTTGTTTTCTGAAAGACTGTACGAAAAAAGTTATTAAGCGGCAAACTTTTCAAAATTAAAAATATCGCTGAATTTAATAATTTTAGTTTTTGGCTTATATCTCGGAAATTATTCCGCGTGCACATATACCGCTATATACGATCGAAAGAGGATAAAAATACGAATCAATCGTGGTATAGTTTGTTTTCTGAAAGACTACGAAAAAAGTTATTAAGCGGCAAACTTTATAAATTTGAGAAAACTGCTGAAATTAATAAGTTTAGTTTTTTGCTTATATCTCGAAAACTATTCCGCGTGCACATACACTGCTATATACGATCGAAAGAGGATAAAAATACGAATCGATCATGCTATAGTTTGTTTTCTGAAAGACTGTACGAAAAAAGTTATTAAGCGTCAAACTTTTCAAAATTAAAAAAATCGCTGAAATTAATAATTTTAGTTTTTTGTTTTTTGCTTATATCTCGGAAACTATTCCGCGTGCACATATACTGCTATATACGATCGAAAGAGTGTAAAAATATGAATCGATCGTGGTATAGTTTGTTTTCTAAAAGACTGTACGAAAAAAGTTATTAAGCGGCAAACTTTTCAATTTGAAAAAAATCGCTGAAATTAATAATTTTATTTTTTTGCTTATATCTCGGAAACTATTCCGCGCGCACATATACAGCTATATACGATCGAAAGAGGATAAAAATACGAATCGATCGTGGTATAGCTTGTTTTCTGAAAGACTGTACGAAAAAAGTTATTAAGCGGCAAACTTTTTAAATTTGAGAAAATCGCTGAAATTAATAAGTTTAGTTTTTTGCTTATATCTGGAAAACTATTCCGCATGCAAATATACTGCTATATACGATCGAAAGACGATAAAAATACGAATCGATCGTGGTATAGTTTGTTTTCTGAAAGACAGTACGAAAAAAGTTATTAAGCGGCAAACTTTTCAAAATTAAAAATATCGCTGAATTTAATAATTTTAGTTTTTTGCTTATATCTCAGAAATTATTCCGCGTGCACATATACCGCTATATACGATCGAAAGAGGATAAAAATACGAATCGATCGTGGTACAGCTTGTTTTCTGAAAGACTGTACGAAAAAAGTTATTAAGCGGCAAACTTTATAGATTTGAGAAAACTGCTGAAATTAATAAGTTTAGTTTTTTGCTTATATCTCGAAAACTATTCCTCGTGCACATATACTGCTATATACGATCGAAAGAGGATAAAAATACGAATCGATCGTGGTATAGTTTGTTTTCTGAAAGACTGTACGAAAAAAGTTATTAAGCGGCAAACTTTATAAATTTGAGAAAACTGCTGAAATTAATAAGTTTAGTTTTTTGCTTATATCTCGAAAACTATTCCGCGTGCACATACACTGCTATATACGATCGAAAGAGGATAAAAATACGAATCGATCATGCTATAGTTTGTTTTCTGAAAGACTGTACGAAAAAAGTTATTAAGCGTCAAACTTTTCAAAATTAAAAAAATCGCTGAAATTAATAATTTTAGTTTTTTGTTTTTTGCTTATATCTCGGAAACTATTCCGCGTGCACATATACTGCTATATACGATCGAAAGACTGTAAAAATATGAATCGATCGTGGTATAGTTTGTTTTCTAAAAGACTGTACGAAAAAAGTTATTAAGCGGCAAACTTTTCAATTTGAAAAAAATCGCTGAAATTAATAATTTTATTTTTTTGCTTATATCTCGGAAACTATTCCGCGCGCACATATACAGCTATATACGATCGAAAGAGGATAAAAATACGAATCGATCGTGGTATAGCTTGTTTTCTGAAAGACTGTACGAAAAAAGTTATTAAGCGGCAAACTTTTTAAATTTGAGAAAATCGCTGAAATTAATAAGTTTAGTTTTTTGCTTATATCTGGAAAACTATTCCGCATGCAAATATACTGCTATATACGATCGAAAGACGATAAAAATACGAATCGATCGTGGTATAGTTTGTTTTCTGAAAGACAGTACGAAAAAAGTTATTAAGCGGCAAACTTTTCAAAATTAAAAATATCGCTGAATTTAATAATTTTAGTTTTTTGCTTACATCTCAGAAATTATTCCGCGTGCACATATACCGCTATATACGATCGAAAGAGGATAAAAATACGAATCGATCGTGGTACAGCTTGTTTTCTGAAAGACTGTACGAAAAAAGTTATTAAGCGGCAAACTTTATAGATTTGAGAAAACTGCTGAAATTAATAAGTTTAGTTTTTTGCTTATATCTCGAAAACTATTCCTCGTGCACATATACTGCTATATACGATCGAAAGAGGATAAAAATACGAATCGATCATGGTATAGTTTGTTTTCTGAAAGACTGTACGAAAAAAGTTATTAAGCGGCAATCTTTTCAAATTGAAAAAAATCGCTGAAATTAGTTTAGTTTTTCCATGTACTTTAAAACAAATTTTTCATAAAAAATTTATTCTAAAATAAACTTGAAATCAACATTAATTTGTATGCATAAGGAAGTATATATTACGATTCTGGTAGTAAAATTTTAAATCAAAATTAATTTTTAAGGCAGTATATGTTTAGTTTTTGATAGTAACAAAATAAAATCGATATCCCCTCAATTTAAAATATGTATATAATAATACACTGCATATTAGAGTATTTTATTAAAGATATATTAAGCCATATTAAAACAACAATTAAAATATATTTGAATTATTTTAAAATCAAATTCAATTTTTAAAATATAATAACTAAAAAATTTGTGTAATTGTTAAAAAAAATAATTTATTTGTAGGGTATGGTGAAATATTTTGTTTCAATTCCATTCATCCTATTTGCTTGGTCTGGCAGCATAACTTAGGTTTTCTTTGGGGACGAACAAGGCATATAAATTACCAGGTGGCAGCGTTAGAAAAATTAAAACAACAATACAACAACACCAGGCATTTTTGTTTGTGTAAAATGTATACGCCTGTCACAAACATCTGAGAATTTAAGGCTTACATATATAAAAGTTTGTTTACCTTTTCGTCTTAATGATGGCGACGGGAAGTTTATTTGGCTTATATCTAGTTTACGTACGCAGCTTAAAAATTAAAAAAAAAGTTACCTACGGGGTGTAAAATTTGATTTTAAGCAAAAAATGTTAGTTTCCGAGTTACGGGCCTCCAAAGATTGTAAATACAATATGGAGTATATCGAGTATTTTGTGGTGGAATGGAGCAATATGGATATAATTGAAAAGGTAATTTGAATATGTACGCAGAAAACCTTTAGTAATCGAAGCCGATGTTGGTCATACTATAAAGGAGAAAATTCTTGCGCCCGGCCGAAGGCCGTCTACGCAGAGAATCTTTAGTAACCGAAGACGGTCATACCATAGAGGAGAAAATGTTTACGCCCGGCCGAATGCCGGCTACGCAGAAAATTTTTAGTAAGCGAAGTACAATTATATGGAACATTAAAACCTGTACCACAGGGTGAATCTGTAAGTTGCTTTCTTTTATAACCAGCTATCAACTTAACAAAGTAATTTATTTAGGCTCCAGGTGGCCATGAACTACATGTGAATTAATGGAAATTAATTGGCCTGGTTCCCGCTGGTGGTGCTGAAAGTATTCTTAATGAAGAGGCTTATCCCGATGTACAATTAGATAATCGTCATATTATGATACGAGGTGAAAATACCTCTAAAATTTTAATAATGCGTTCCTTTGTAATCAGGCATTTCGATCCCATTATTTTGATCGGGGATATTGTGAAGTAACTCCTCCAACATTGGTTCAAACTCAAGTAGAAGGTGGATCTACTTTGTTTAAATTACAATATTTAAGGTAATTAATGGGACACTCCGTACAGAAGCAAGATTATGTTTAATTTCTATTTTAGTTCAATTTCAGCGAAGAGGCCTATCTTACTCAAAGTTCCTAATTATATTTGGAGACATGTTTACCTGCTTTGGGTGCTGTATTTTGTATTGCAGAGTCGAACTAGGCGCCATTTGGCTGAGTATACGTACATCGAAGCTGAATGCCCTATTATAATTTCTATTAATTTTGATTTTTAGGAAATTTCAATAAACGATTTTAACTTTTGTGATTAATAAAAAGCAGAAAAATTAAAAAAATAAAATATAGTTAGTACTATTTTTAATAATATAGGTTTTAACTGATTTTATAGTCTAGAAATATTTGCTAACTACTTGATGTGAAATTTTTAAAAATCCATTTTTATATGCGAAAATTCTAAAGTGAATTAATCAACTAGTTTAACACTTTTTAGAAAATAGGTTCTTATTATCGCACAATTGAGATTAAAACTAATTTAGAAGTACAAAGGGATATTACACACGGATTAGATATTAAACAAATTACACATTTTTTATATAGCTGGAATGGCAACAATGATTAAGCGGCAGTTTTTATTTTCTCCCATTTTTTTTATTTTTTTACCTTAAACCCAAGGTATTTTTATTTTACTAGGTAATAGCGGCTCTACAACAAATACAACATTTGTAAAAACAACATGGCATTTTATTGTTGCTTTGTGAGTGGAAATGTCAAAAATGGAAAAAGAAAATAAAAGAGAATTGGTCTAAAATCAAACGCTCTCTTTGTTCTGCATATGCTTGTTGTTAGTGTTTTTTGAAATTCGTAAACAAAATTAGGAAAATATAAACAACTTTTGACATCTCCAACTACAAACCAGCTGGGCGGATGACACTACCTAGTAAAATAAATGTACCTTGCTTAAACCAATTCCGTTATTCGTCCGCAAAGAAAACCTAAGTTGTGCTGCCAGACCAAGCTAATAGGATGAATGAAATTGAAACAAAATATTTCACCATAACCTACAAATAAATTCTTTTTTGTAACAATTACACAAATTTTTTAGTTTTTATATTTTTAAAATTGAATTTGATTTTAAATAATACAAATATATTTTAATTGTTGTTTTAATATGGCTTAATATGCAGTGTATTATTATATATGTACATATGTTAAATTGAGGGGATATCGATTTTATTTTGTTACTATCAAAAACTAAACATATACTGCCTTAAAAATTAATTTTGATTTTAAATTTTACTACCAGAATCGTAATATATACTTCCTTATGTATGAAAATTAATGTTGATTTCAAGTTTATTTTAAAATAAATATTTTATGAAAAATTTGTTTTAAAGTACATGGAAAAACTAAACTAATTTCAGCGATTTTTTTCAATTTGAAAAGTTTGCCGCTAAATAACTTTTTTCGTACAGTCTTTCAGAAAACAAACTATGCCACGATCGATTCGTATTTTTATCCTCTTTCGATCGTATATAGCAGTATATGTGCACGCGGAATAGTTTCCTAGATATAAGCAAAAAACTAAAATTATTAATTTCAGCGATTTTTTAATTTTGAAAAGTTTGACGCTTAATAACTTTTTTCGTAGAGTCTTTCAGAAAACAAACTATACCATGATCGATTCGTATTTTCATCCTCTTTCGATCGTATATAGCAGTATATGTGCACGCGGAGTAGTTTTCGAGATATAAGCAAAAAACTAAACTTATTAATTTCAGCAGTTTTCTCAAATCTATAAAGTTTGCCGCTTAATAACTTTTTTCGTACAGTCTTTCAGAAAACAAGCTATACCACGATCGATTCATATTTTTATCCTCTTTTGATCGTGTATAGCGGTATATGTGCACGCGGAATAGTTTCCGAGATATAAGCAAAAAACTAAACTTATTAATTTCAGCGATTTTCTCAAATTTAAAAAGTTTGTCGCTTAATAACTTTTTTCGTACAGTCTTTCAGAAAACAAGCTATACCACGATCGATTCGTATTTTTATCCTCTTTCGATCGTATATAGCAGTATATGTGCACGCGGAATAGTTTTCGAGATATAAGCAAAAAACCAAACTTATTAATTTCAGCAGTTTTCTCAAATCTATAAAGTTTGCCGCTTAATAACTTTTTTCGTACAGTCTTTCAGAAAACAAACTATACCACGATCGATTCGTATTTTTATCCTCTTTCGATCGTATATAGCGGTATATGTTCACGCGGAATAGTTTCCGAGATGTAAGCAAAAAACTAAACGTATTAATTTCAGCGATTTTTTTAATTTTGAAAAGTTTGACGCTTAATAACTTTTTTCGTACAGTCTTTCAGAAAACAAGCTATAGCATGATCGATTCGCATTTTTATCCTCTTTTGATCGTATATAGCAGTATATGTGCACGCGGAACAGTTTTCGAGATATAAGCAAGAAACTAAACATATTAATTTCAGCAGTTTTCTCAAATCTATAAAGTTTGCCGCTTAATAACTTTTTTCGTACAGTCTTTCAGAAAATAAACTATGCCACGATCGATTCGTATTTTTATCCTCTTTCTATCGTATATAGCAGTATATGTGCACGCGGAATAGTTTTCGAGATATAAGCAAAAAACTAAACTTATTAATTTCAGCAGTTTTCTCAAATCTATAAAGTTTGCCGCTTAATAACTTTTTTCGTACAGTCTTTCAGAAAACAAACTATACCACGATCGATTCGTATTTTTATCCTCTTTCGATCGTATATAGCAGCATATGTGCACGCGGAATAGTTTCCGAGATATAAGCAAAAAACTAAAATTATTAATTTCAGCGATTTTTTTCATATTGAAAAGTTTGCCGCTTAATAACTTTTTTCGTACAGTCTTTCAGAAAACAAACTATACCCCGATCGATTCGTATTTTTATCATCTTTCGATCGTATATAGCAGTATATGTGCAGGCGGAATAGTTTTCGAGTTATGAATGAAAAACTACTCTAAATGGCTGGATGTGCACCACCTTTATTTCTTAATTATCAAAAGTGACAGTTGCAAAATTTGATTCTTTGATCTGTAGGCTTTTAATTTTGTTTTTTTGTATTAAAATTAATAATAAATTAAGGAATTGCGATCGAGTTGAAAAATGCTATTTTTTGTCTTAGTTTGTTTACATTTTTTTTAATGTATAACATGAAAGCACGTGGCACTAATACACCTACAAAAAAACAACAACATGTTCACACGCATAGGAAAAAGTACTTTCCATGCAACTCTGAAAAAAGTTTGCCAAAACAAAAAAAAAATTTTTTGTCAAAAAGTTTGTTATCTTCTCCTCGACGTGTGTATGCATAAGTTTCCCTCAATAATTTCTTGCTGGGTATGTGAAGAAAACATACCGGGAAAACCAAAATTAACATACTTTTGCGCATGGTTGAAAATTTTGGTATTAATTACACTAAGTATCAAAAGACACAATTCTACAAGTAACAATAGTATAAGGAAGTACAGTTATGTAAAAAATAATAGGGACAGTGCCCACCCAAACTTACATTACATTTACAGTCAAATAAAAAATCGAAAATAATTTCTTGTTCAAACGATTTATTTTTTACTAAACGGTAGAAAAAAGATTACCAAAAAAAAATTTTCCTATTCCTATATTATATTTTGATTTTTTATGATTTTGTATGAATTTATATAGTTTAGCGTGTGAAAAAAAATAAGGACACTTCATGAAATCTTAAAGCTATAACTTACTTAGGTAAAACTAAATAGATATTTATTTTGAATATTGTTGCATAAAGCCTTAGTGCCACATTAGTACTTTGTTGCGGATCCTTTGTTATCCAGAACAGCAGCAATTCTTCTAGGCAGTGAGACGACCAAATTTTGGCACACATGTAGCGGTATTGCGTTTCACGCATCCTGTATAAGATTCCAAAGCTCGTCGCAATTTGATGGACACTTTCCCCTGATTGCCCTTTTAACTTCGTTCCACAAATTTTCAAATCAGGGGACTGTGATGGCCATTCTATAACATTGATTTTGTTGTCCTGGAACCACTTCTTTGTGTACTTTGCCGTATGCTTTGGATCATTATCCTGCTGGAGGACCCATCTGAGTGGCATATTTTCTTCGATATACAACAGCATTGTATTTTTCAAAATTTCAGTGTAATCAGCCGATTTCATTATGTTCTGGATACGATATAGAGGACCCACACCATAATAAGAAAATGACCCCCATACCATGATGCTACCACCACCATGTTTGACTGTCTTTAAAGAATATCTTGGATTGAATTCTTGACGGATAGGTCTTCTTACATGGTGGACACCTCTATTAGAAGAAAACAAGTTTACTTTCGTTTCATCGGACCACAGGATTTTACGCCATTTTTCTTTAGGCCAATTGATGTGATTTTTAGCAAACTCTAATCTTTGTTTTATATTCTTTTTGGACAACAATGGCACTTTTCTTGCACTACGGGCTCTAAATTCCTCACCGATGAGTGTTTTTCGAATAGTTGATGTGCCAACGTCAAGGTTTAAATCATAATTTATATTTGTTTAGACGTGATAAATGGATCTTTTTTTACGCATCGAATAATATTTCTCTTTATAGTAGGTGTAATTTTTGGTTTTCTTCCACGGGTTTCATCCTTGGGAATCCATTTAATAGCATTTTCTACCATGGGTTTTAAAATACCGAGCATTTGTGCAATTTTTCTGTACGAATATCCGCTTTCACATAAATTTTTAATATTATTTCGAGTAGCGTGGTCGCAGTGTGTATTTCTACCCATATTTGCCTAAACAGTTACAAAATTGTAATTTATTTAGCAATTAATGTAAGTCTATAAATGTGTTTTACTCACTTACTTACAAAAAAAAGTATTTTAAATTTTTATTAATGTATTTTTACCAAAACGGAAAACTGTCCTTATTATTTTTCACAGCAGAAATCGCGCACTTTACAAAGAAAATAATTTGTTATAAGAACGAAAGAAAAAGAAGCACAAATTGTAACGGGATTTCTTAATGTCGTTTACAAGCATTACAAAACAACTCTGTTTTATTACAAATTCTTTCATTTTACATGAATTCGTAAACACCAAAGACGGTGAATACAACTGTCCCTATTATTTTTCACATAACTGTATATTATTTCAATTCCATTTTGTTTTCAGCCAACCAATGAGTGAATGAAATCAAAATTACAATGAAAATTTATACACTCATATGTGTAAAATATTTATATTTTCATTCTTAAAACTGATAAATGAAAAGGTGCCAAAAAAAAAAATCAAAACGCGTTTTAATAAATAAATGCCCTACAAATCGAACTGTACGGTTGTCATTAGCGAAAAATTAGCCGTTTATAGGGTATACCCTTATAAGTGTGCAATTTTCCCATATAAATGAATAAATATATTTTGTATTTTTGTCTACAACTGTTCAAAATAAAAGAAATGCGCAACAAGAGTTTCAAAACGTGACCAAGGACTAACAGAAATTTTTTTGTGATATAAAATCGCCGCTGTAGTCCTTAAATAATATCCATTTGTTGGAGCCTTTTTGTTAGATTTTTATGTAAAGTGTTGAATATAAATATATATTAATTTTCGATTTAGTGAAAAATCAATTATTTTGTCGACTAAAATTTCAATTTTAGCATTTTTTTAATTTTCTTTTTTCAATACAACAAAGAAAAAGTCGTTACACTTATTAAGATAAAGAGGTATTCATCATTCTTTCCAACAAGTATACGGATTGATTTTACTGAATGGATACCTACCCCGGAAAAAACTTTAAAACAGAACAGAATTTAAAAGCATATATTTTAAACATTTAAAAGAAACAAAATATTTTGTTTAGTTTTGCTGTTGTTTTACAAATAGTGTTATTATTATTTTAATTCTGAAGCTATATGTGTATAATATTAAATTGTACATTTATACTTGTAAATATATAATAAAATACACTAAGTGTGTTTGATTAGAATTCTTGATAAAGAAATATGTTTCAAATAGAAAATTCAATTTAAACGATTATGCGTACAAAATTCAAATAAAAAATAAAAAGAATCTTAAAAATTTTTATATTGAATTTCGTCGAGTTTTTTGTTTTATAATATAAAAAAATATAAAGTCAAATAATATTAAATTCAGTTTTTTATGTCAAGTTTAAAAGGTCATTGTTTTGCATTTTCTCATTTAGTTTATGCACTTATTCAAATTTAATAGAATTTACTCCCGTATCAACGATAACTGACACATTTTTTCTGTTTTTTTTTTTTTTTTTTTGTTTAAATGATCTGCCACGAGCAAATTTTAAATCTGTATTGGCTTTATTGCCCCTGGAACTAACAGTATAAATGTTAAATATAATGTATTGAAACGCTTCGGTAGGAGTTCAATCAATAAGTTACTTTTAATATTTTAGAAGAAAGGCACAAGTAATTGATACTTAAGACATTTTCATTCTCCCTATAGAAATCGATTTCGAAATCGAAACGATCTAAAACCGAAAATGGTGCTGATATTATTACTTTTTTTTCTGTTTTAATCATCTTCAGTATAGTTTTCTATACCTTTTCATTCAATTCCTACAATTACTTTGGCGTAACTTCTTTATTATTGTTTAAAATATATCCCAAAACGAATCGTTTTCAAATCGATCGATTTCCATCACATACCTGATTATCAGTGCTTACGTTTTTATTACTTTCTGAATTAGAAGTTAATTAATCTATATTCTTCTGATTATTAATCATGTGACTTTTCAACAGATTGATTGGTGGAATTTCCATTTAAGCATGATGGTAAATATGATGAATCGTTTTGTTTTTTGTTAGTAATTTCAATGCTTTGATTCTCATTTGCTCCTGACCTAATTTGATCAGTATGTCTTTTAATAATTCTACCTGTTGAAAGAATACATTGATACGAACGTGGACCTGTTTTATTTTTTATAACGGCAGGTGCCCAAGACTTTGAATTAACATTTGTATAATCTCGTATGAAAACATTTTGACCTTTCTCGAACATAACTGATCTCTTACCATTATAATTTGAAATACTTTTATCTTGTTGTTCTAACATTTTGTCTTTAACAAGAAGTAGTTTAATTAGATCAAATCGAGTTCTAATCGATCTTCCAATTAAAAGTCAATATTTTCATTTTCAGCCTGGCAATTTGTGGCTGGATGTCCAGGAGCTGTTAGTACGTGATTTATTTTATTGCTTGATGTAAAAATTTCAAATTCCTCAGAAACAAATTGTAGGCCGTTGTCAATGACAATGGTATGAGGAATACCGAAACGACAAAAAATTTCTCTAAGTTTTGAAATAACGAAATTGGATGTGATTTCCTTGGTTCTTCTACCCATTTGGAAAATAAGTCTATGACTAAAAAATGATAATTTTTAATTGGACCTGCAAAGTCTATATGAATTCTTTGCCCTTCGAAGCTTGTAGGACTCCATAGTATAAGAACACTTTTTTCTGGACTAGACATGAGTTTTTGACACGGAATACATGATTTGATTAAATATTCAATATGTGAATATATTTTAGGCCACCAAACAAAGGATCTCGCTAGTGCTTTGGTTTTAACGATGCCTGAGTGAGATTCATGTAAAATTTAGAGTACTGACTCTCTCAGTTTTGTTGGTATTATAACTCTTTAACCCCATAATAAACAATCATGGTCTACAGTTAACTCAGAATTTTTGGAAACAAATGCCCTAAATTGTTCATCTTTAAGTTCTTTGACTTTACCCATTTTTAAGAATTTACATACCTTAGAAAGTATAGGATCCTTAAAATAAAGATTCAAAACGTTTTGTTTTTTATATGATTTACAAATGTGGCACTATCATTGATATTATCAATGTTACTACTTAAATGTTGAGGCATTCGCGACAAATTGTCAGCTTCATTTAGTTCACCTTTAACGTGTTCAATTTTGTAATTGAAACCTGAAAGTATAAATGCCCACCTTTGTATACGGGCTACTGCCGTTACTGGTAAGCCTTTATTTTCTCCAAATAGAGAAATTAATGGTTTTTGGTCTGTTTTTAATGTAAAATTTATTATATTATATTATATTATATTATATTATATTATATTATATTATATTAATTAAATATTGCTTTAATTTTGTAACACAAAAAACTGTAGCTAAAGCTTCTTTTTCATGTTTGTATTAAAACTTTATCGGAAGTAATTTCTTTTTTTATGGTTCGGTACGCTTCTTCGCAATCCTTAGATCATACGAATTGTACATTCTTTTGTAATAATTTATACAAAGAAATCATAATATTTGCAAAACTATTAACAAACTTGGCATAATAATTTACCATGCCTAAGAATGCTCTAAGCTCAGAAACATTGTTAGGAGTGGGGCATTAGTAACGGAAACTATTCTTTCTTTATTTTTCTTGAGACCAAATCGATCAATGGTAAGACCTAAATAATTAATTTCTTCTTTGAAAATTCGCATTTGGACAAATTCAGTTCAGTCCAGCCAGCATTAACTTGTATAATACTGATTTTTAATTTCAAATGTGTTTTATCGTATTTTTACCTGACACTGTAATATCATATTTACATACAACCACAAATGGTATACCTTATAAAAGATTTTCCATTGTCTTTTAAAACATGGCAGCTGCAGGCTTTATACCAAAAGGCAAACGTTTCATTTTTAATGTGCCAATATGTGATGACCAAGTACATAAAAGCTGTGATTTTTCATCAAGAATAAATTAATTATAAGCACTAGATAAATCTAGTTTTGAAACAACTCACCACCTTGGAGTGCAGCAAAAATCTCATCAATTAATGGGAGAGGATATTTAAAATCTGTCAAATATTTATTAATAGTAACCTTATAGTCATCACATATGCGGATATCACTATTTGGTTTTAAAATTGGTACAAGCGGTGTACCGCAGTCTGAATGATCAACTGGTTCTAAAATGTCATTTGCTATTAACTCCCTTAAATTCCTTTGAATTTTATCTTTCCATGCCAACGGAACAGAGCGTGGTTTACAGAAAATGGGTTTTGCATTTGTGTCCATAGACAAAGAAGTCTTGCCGAATTTGTAAGCTCCAAGACCACTACTGAAAACTTTATGATATTCATTTTTAATTTCTTTAGTTATAATAGAAGATCAATAGAATCAATAGAATTTACTTGATCAAGATCAAAATTAAAATTTCTTAAAAAGTTTCTACCAAACAAAGGACTGTTATCATTATTAGTTACAACAAGTTTAATTTTTCTGTTTGTACCATTTACTTCAACGTTTTCAATATATTCTCTCAAAACTTTTATTCTTTTTCCATTATAATCGACATATGGGTCTTTTCAGGACATAAGAGTTACTTTTTTATTTAATTTCTTTACACAAATTTTTGATACCAAACTGCATGGAGCACCAGAGTCACACACCACATCAATTCCATCAATTTTAATTGAAACTTTGTACAGCTCGGTTGAATTGCCACGATAAAGGTTATCATTGTTGATACTGTAAATATAAAAATCATTAGAATTATTTTCAGTAAAATCTTCACTATCTACATCTGATTCAGATACTTAATTTACAGTTTTTCTTTAAATCTACAAACCGAAGCTGGATGACCAATTTTGCCACAAGAATTACATTTGCTCTGCTTAAATCTGCATTCATTTGAATTATGGTTTCGCCAGCCATAATGAGAATATGCATTGTTTGTCTTCTTTTGATTATTCGGTTGTTTCTTCCCATATCGAACTTCATAAATTTTTGATTTGGGATTTTTGTTTTGGATATTGTAGTTTTAACTTCTGAATTTACCTCCCTTGACGTTTCCAATTTATATATTGTAATTTTCATCTTCCTTAGCCACCAACTTCAACTCCATATTAAGAGCTTTTCTAAGTGCTTTAGCAATTGTTATTTTCTCGTTTTTTTTAACACAGACGCTTAAATATTTTATTGTTTATCCCCATGATAAAACGATCCAGAACAAACGCATTTAAATTGTCTCCAAATTTGCAAGAGTGCTAATTTTTTTACTCCAGCATGCCATTCTGCCACCGTTTCATTTTCGTTTTGTACTGCTGTATGAAAGCTTTTCCTCTCTCTAAAAAGAATCAGTGCACATTAGGTCAAATGACTATTTTTTCTGTTAATTATTTATTATATTTAATTAATTACGACTACATTATAAGAGTAATCGAAACAGTTATTATATGAATTATATCATTATGGATGCTTCCAATAAAAAAATGGAATTTAACCCATAAGTGGCCAAAAATTAACCCTCTAGCACCCATTGATATTAACACAGTGTATAGAATTAATTAATTTGTTTTTAATACTAAAATATTTATTAATTGTTTATGTCCAATTCATTTTGTAAAATTAATTCAAAGGAGGCTTCTTTACTTTCATTATTTTCGTCGTCTTGTTCGTTATGGTGAAGTTCTTCTGTTGATTCGCAGCAACATAATAGTTCAATTACTTCAGGTGGTAACGTGGAACGTGTTCTTTTTTGAATGCGTCTGTTTAAAAATGTTGTGGAAATTAATGGATCTGAAGTATCCATGGCCCTATTAAATACATCTAGTAGGTTATTGGTGCGGGTGTTTCTACGCGCGTGATGTAGGCGATCGGCTTTGTATATTTTATGACGAGATTCAGCTGCACCTTCTCCAAAAATTCCAATTGAAAGTGGAGCATTTTCTATTATTTGCTTTGAGTGAATTAACATTTTGTGAACCGTAGAAGTCATTGGCAACCAGGGATATCGCTCCTGAAAAAGTTCAGCTGTTTCAAAACAATATAATTCAAATTTCTCTAAATTTATTTCGAACCGACAGGATAAGCAAATCAGTATTATTTTGAACCTAAATATAATATCCTTATCTACACCAGTGATTTCTGAAAAAATTTCATGTTCAGCAAAAGCTCGGCGAGCAGTGTTTCCGTTGTTAGTAGATCCTGAGCCACCTATTCTGAGCATATCCACGCGAAGTCCGAGTTTTTTCCAAAAATCGTTTTGTATATCAGTTTTCCTTTTCAATATAATTGACTTGTCAGCTCCTCGTATTTGCCATTTTTGTAGCTTACATTTGTATTCTATATGTAAAAGAAACTCAAAAACTCTTATCCAGCAATGAGTGGGCTAAGCTCAAATTTTAGGTTTTCTTCTTTTGCACGGAATATTTCACTTTTATAATCATACGTGTTCCTAAAGTGTTTTGGTGTAGCATAACAAATAGAGCAAGCCTGGTTTGATTTGTTTCCGGTTAAAACGTTCAAAATTTTTCCATCAATTAGTGTCAAAAATAATTTGAATGTAACTTCGACGAATTTTCCATCACCAAGTGATACTTGCAAGTTTCTTAAATTCTCAATTTCTTTTTGTAGGTCAAATTTTTCCTTTAAAACCACTTCTTTCCTTTCTCTTGTAAACTCCAGTTTAATAGGACGACAAAATCTTACAGACTGCGGTGTGCGATTATTCCAGATTGGTTTTCCCGATTGTAGCGCTAATCTTAAGGGAATAACTGTGATAGCAAAAAGGGATGCGTCACAGCTACTTGACAAACTTTGTTCACTAAATGCTTGCTTAAACTGGGCTTGACCAGTACTACTATCAAAGCCGTAACTAAATATTAGTTCTGTGTTTAAAAACTCAGTTTTCTCCTCTTCCATTTCAGCAATAAAAACTTCTTTTTGCATTTCTACAATTCTTTCTGCTGTATGCGCTAGAATAGATTGAAGAGGAACATTCACAAGGTTCTCTGCTGCTTTTGTACCCTCAGGACGGCATTTCATTTTCCCGGCAATTATTTTACTATAATGAGGATATATATCACAATTCCTTAATTTGCTTTCCTGGCATATTGCATTATACTGCTTTTTAGACAAATTATGGTTAAGGAGGAAGTCTAAAGCCTCATCCGCAGTAAATGGAATTGTCCTCTTAGGATGTTCAACACAAATTTTACGCATTTTTGATGGTCTTGTTGGACTTTGAATACTTTCCTTTAGTATTGCAGCCAAATCGGTTTCACCTTGTTTACGTGCTGATGTTGCTGCTGCACGAACGAGAAGACTTGTATAAGCTTTCGCATTTGAAAGCTGTGCAGCTTCTTTTCTTTTTCTAAATTCCGATTTTTCACTAAATGGTACACGAGGACGTCCAACAGCGCCACTTGTTGCCTTTCCTAAAATGCCATCTACCACAATATTTAATTCAGCATTTAGCCATGCCTGGTTTTGGTTTTTGAATACATTTGTCTTTCTACGACACTTTTTCCACTTTTGTTCTAGTTTCACGCAAAACAAATTAATTTTTTTGGTAATTTATTTCGCCATTATCAGAAATTGACGAGGTTTCAAAACGGCATCAACTTTTTGTTTTTTTGTACTTTCCTTTCGCCATACTTCAAAAAGATCAATATTTTTTATACAGAGGTTACCTAACAAAAAGAGGCAATTTGAGAGTGGAGAAATGGGGTATATTTTTTTAAAAGCTTTCAGAAAATAAAAATTTAACTATTTATAGATGTTTACGCCAATGAGTTATTTATTAAGTATAGCGACATATATAAAGTTAACCACGCACCACTTAACTTAGGAACACAATTATAGAAAAAATGTAATCATTTGACTTCGACACGCTGCTGTATAACGGTTATTAATATTTAGTCAAAGCAAAAATCACTTTTTTTTATTCTGAAGTCTTTAGAATTAAAAAACAACAACAATAGTCAAACTGCAAGTTGATTTTTTGACTTTCGCACAGAAAAATGTGTCGTTTGACCTAAAGTGCACTGGTGGAGTGTAGTGTGATTCTTTAAACGTTTTTGAAACTGGTGTATCTGGACTACATAAATTACGGAAAGTCACGTAAGCACTTGGCCCTATTGATTTTAAAAGAGAAGCTTTCTCTGCATTCTCTTCAGTGCAATTTATTTTGGTGAAATGAATATCCAGTTTCTCTTTCCATAATAGCCATGATTCATTGCGGAGAGAAAAATGAGGAATGTTGTTCGGATGGTAAATCATAACGGTTCCATTTTGTGCGTTGATTATTTCTGTTTGTTTTTGCTTTTTTTTATTTTAGTTTTGAAGTTCTATTATTTTTTTATATTCCAATTTATTTATTGGCAACTGCTTTTGTTTTATGAAATGTAAATTCTTTTCTCTAACACGTTACGAGTACTGTTGTTTTTTTATGTATAACAAATGATTTTTTTTTCAGGTTCTTATTTTTAGTTTTATTAAAAATTTAAAAAAAAATGCTTGTTTAAAATGTTTATTTGTTTTTAATAAAAATGTTTTTCCTTTAAGTATTCTTGTAATGTTTTACTTTTTTGTTATTTTTATTAAATGTTATGGTATAATACACCAGATTTGTGTACCAGTAATAAGAAAAAATTTTTTTCAGTTCTATATTCTTTTAATGTGCGATTACACTTGGTCGTATATACGATTTACTTTTTGTCCTCGTCGCCAATGTAACGTGTTGGAACGCTTCGGTTGGAGTTCAATCAATAACTGACTTTATTTATATTTTAGAAGAAAGGCACAAGTAACTAATACTTAAGTACTTAACATAAGAAAAGCTTTAGAGGTGAAATCTTAGTTCTAAATGCTTAATTATAGAATACGTAAAGAGGTGTCTGTAAGAAAGTTGCATACATAACATTAAATAAGAAAGAAACTCTTTCTTTGATGGCAATTGATTATCATTAACAGAAACTTCTAGACAGATTTGAAAGTAAAACTAAAGGACGGGTGGTTAGTTGTGATTAAGACTACATAATTAAAATTTTTGGCTACATTGATAAAAATGCCATCGGTTCTAAATGGGTTAAGCATATTTAAAATTTTTAGTATTTCCTCAAAGATCTCTTCCTAAGCTTTAAAATGATATCCATATTGAAATTTTGAAAAATTTTAAAATTTCAGAGCCCCATAACTTGGTTGTAACTCTGGACAGGGTATGGTTTGTGCCATCTTAACAACCTGTTTGGGATCAGCAACAACGTGTGCCTCCTTGAGTGTGGCGAACCATTCTGGTAAATGCGATTCGACATTCACTAGCGACCAAATTATCAAGTTTATCACTGAAAGCGCGTATCCAAAAATCAATGGGATAGATTTCATCGCCGGTATGTATGACATTTGGCACCGAATATTTTGAGAGCGGTGGTGTTAGCGGTAGTACGGTGCTGCTTAAACAACGACAATAAGGGAATTGAAATTCGGTGCTAGGTGTTGAAGGAAATATTTGTAAAGGATGACGTCTGGTGCTTCGTTATTTTTTTTGATTCCTCATTCTTGTAATATTCCTGCCAACAATTCACATGCATAATATGACCACAACTGCTAGTACGTATGGAAAAGAGAAAATTCGATTCGGGTTTTAAAACCAGCAGAATAAAATTAAAAAAAATTGTATTAAAAATTTGCAGAATTACAAATTTTATTTGTTTAACATTTAAATTATTAAAATTTGTTAAAAAATATATTTAGCTCAACCAGCACTTAAATTATACTCATAATACTCTTCACCTAGCCACCGACTTTGTTATACCAGGGATTTTGGCACATAATGTACTAAACAGTTCTCAATTTTTCCTCATCCTCGTTTATTCTAATACTTGGCCAAATAGAAAAGTGCCCAGTGATCTCGCCTATAACTATCCTTGAAACCTTTCTAATTTATTATATTTTTTTTATTTTTATTAGTATTCCTCGAAAGCCGCCTCTTTTCTCATCACACGCCGCTTACACAACGTGAAGACTTGGAAGCACTCGCACCTCTTAGGGAATGACTAAGGAGATCATTGCGACAATGTATAAAGCAATTGGTCGGTCTCACCTTAATTATGCTGCCCTGATAGGGGTCTCTTTTCTTAGCGACACCAAATGGTGAATTATATAAACTACACAAAATCATGCACCAATAATCGATACCGAAAGATGACAAACGTAGATCATTTCCATGAGGAGACCAGAATGTTTCCGTTCAGACAACATTATAAATTACTGACTAAACAATTGCTGATTGCATGTCAACTGCGCAGTTACCCTCATCATTTCATCTAGAATAAACCTAATGGATATTGTGGATATCTAAAGCTTTTTGTATCAGCAGGCGGTTTCAGGAGCTTTAAATGAATGAACACCCACAGCGATTTTTGGATATGAGAGGCTTTTACCCAGGCAAACAAGATCGATTCTCTCACAACTGCTACCGTCAGCGATTAGTTCTTGGCACTTTATAGCGTTGCCTAGGCTGCCTTGAGAGCCCTCACGACACAATGCATTAATTTAATTATCCCAATAGGTCTAGGACTTTACGCCCTGTAGATCTATGACTAAGAGCGATTGAAGTTGTGCAATTTGTCTTTTTAGAAAAAAAAACATTCGACGACAACAGAGCTGTTACAAAAACAACAAGTATATTCGTCCATAAGGTGCCAGGCAGGTATTTTAACATTAATTCTATTGTCGTAACAAGAAATTTTGCGTTTAATTTATAAAAAGCACAAGCCACATTTTTAAGTCGTGGCTTATAAAACTAGAAAACACATATCGCTTCGGGCGAATTGTATGATTTTTTTCTGTACAAAAGCAGAGTACAACAAAGTGGAATCGTCTTTGCATACAGTTGCTTCCTCAAAACACAATATACAATGTACTTTTCTTCTTGAGGGTGTTGCAAACGCCTTTCAACGCCCAAGCAAGCAATCGAATTTTAAGCCACTACACCCTTCATGTAATTGTTATCTTGCTATTCCATAACAGAACCATCATTAGCTTCACCGGCCACATCATTGGCGTTGGCAAGCATTTTATCATTCGAAGTCATAAATTGATTTGAGCCAAAATCTTAGCACGTCTGTCAGCAGTTAAACGAGAACGTTCAGCTTTTTCTTGTTTCTCTTGTTCAGCAGTTGAATCGCTATCAATGGCTTTGTATTCGTTCTGAATCTTCAGCGGGCTGTTTGGCCTGTACGTCTTTGAATTCTCTTATTGTCAACAAAATAAAATCACGATGTGCTTCAACCTTTCAAAGAAAATTATTTAATTAAAATCAAAATTATTGATGATATAAAAAAAACATTAAATTACTCTGGCGCTACGTGATAATTCTTCTAATATTTGTAAAATCTTATATTTTTGCGAACACTGATAAAAAGACAAGAAGGGATAGTGTCCCGTTTCTTCCTCTTGCAAATCTTTAATTAGAAAAAAATTTACTAATTTATAATGTTTTTAATTTATAAACCTTTTGCAAATGATTTTCTTGATCTAAAGCTCTCTTTAAAATGGTATTTATAAGATGCATCATAACAAATGTTTTTAAATAAATTTTAGTTTGTAATTTTATAATCATTTACTCACACAAAAGCATCTGTTAACTTGGGTAGTTTTGGTGGTGGACAACATACCAATTCGCCCTTGTTTTTACGTCTCAATATTTGCGTCTCTTCCGATTTTTATTTTTCTTCTTTTGTATAGTGATAAAAGTACATGTTGTGATCATTATACAATTCTTTCTTCAACTCATAAACTCCCTTGGCATCTTACTTTTGGGGTTTCTTAAAGACAGCCACCGAAACGATGACACCTTCTAAAGTTGTATCGTTATTCGAATCGGGTAGGGCTCTATTAAGTTCAGAATGTGAATAGTTTTTGATGCATAACAGTTGTACGATCCTCTTCTGTTACATGTGCTACTCCAGGCATATAACGTTCTCCTATCACTACAATTAATAATTCTAAAATTCATAAATCATCGACAGCTGCTTAATGAAATCATTATGTGTTGTCGGTTCGGTTTTGGTATTTTCATATTTCGGCCGTATCCATTCAATAAGATTGAACTTGTTAAGCAAATGTATTAAATATTGATTGCTTTTAATAAGCGAGGCCCCAATATTCATACCCACAATATAACGATCTAACATTTCGGTGCGACATCGTACATTACGAAAGAACTACAACTAATGAAGTAGAGAATAACCATTGCAAAGCCACATGCCTGAATTAACCTAAAAACAAGTAAAAATATTTTTATTTTCTTTTTTCCTACACTTTAGAATCTCAGTTAAGGAAACATAATTTCTTCAGGTGTCGTTTTTTACGGGTAACCAAATCAAAATTTAAGCCATATTGATCCAAATGTAGATAAATGCCAGCAAGGAATCTTGACAGAGGTAAATATATGGACACTGGTTTTGTGGAAACATCATAGATCAAACATTTAGCAATATGACCGGCCACAGATCTTGGTTCGATCTTAGCCTGACCAACAACAAAACCATTTTGTAGCAAATTGCCCATAATTATTTTATAAAGTTTAACCAAATCCTCCTTATCGGTGGCGGACCATTCCTGCACCAAAGAAATTGTGCTGGCCAATTTGATGTGCAAATTAAAAGCACAATCCCATTTCGGTTCATAATCTATGTGTTGACCTGTCTGGCATGTAACCGATTCCATGCCTTGCATAGCATTCAAAACACACAACAAACCCTTGCAACCCTCTATGAAAACACTTTTCGAAAAGTGCTGTGTTTTGCATAGAATCCTCTATGGATTTACGATAGAACGTATGCAACAATTTAAAAAATATGCCTTCGTGAGCAATTAAATAATGTGCAATACTCGGTTTGGTAAACAGTTGAACACTTTTGTAGTTTTTTTAATTCCAAAAAGTAACTGATTTTAATATATTTAAAAGCATAAAATGTGCTTTTAACTTTAATACATCTTATTGACATGTATGCATGCAATTTCATTAATTTAATTCTTTTTAACAATAAAATATAAAATAAATCATTACAAGTTTCCTTGCTTTATTGTATTTATTTATTATTTTTGTGCACAATTATTTAAAAAACTTGCTTTATAAGAATTTTTATATAAATAGCCAAAGACAAAACTTCGGAATAATTTTTCTCCTCTGTTTTTCAGTCCATATTGTTTATTCTTACACATCTAATTTAATTCGGTTCAGTATTAAGAAATAAATGACTCCTTAAGTAGCTTCTTGCACATTGTGTTTCGTTCTTCGGCTAATTTGGAAATTACATTTGAAAGAAAACTAAGTTTATTATTACGGGTATTTTATTAGTGTATTTTCACACTTACATGCCTTGGTGGCGGGTAGATGAAAGCCTTATCCAATAATACTTCAGTAGCCAATTTAACATTATACAAATCGATGGTTTTCTTGCGCGCATGGTTTACAAACACTTTGGCAGTATCCAATATACAAGTCGCGTAACCTTTTTAAAGAATCAGATAACTTAAGTGTTATTTTTTTGTAATAATAAAGGACGTACGGTATGGAGTTCACATAACTAATTGATCGATTGATGAAAAGCACCCTTCACAGACAAACTGTTAATGCGTCATATTTAATAAATCTTTTCTAAAAATTCAATAGATTCAACGTTACCGCATCATTGTAGGGCCTTTGCACAGGCATCACCAATTTCTATATCCGGAGAATATAAAACCACGGCTATAGTAATAGATGCTTTATCGAAACCCATTTGCACGGCACCGGCTCAAATTTGCACCAGTTTAAGACCCTTATCAAACGGTAGGACAAAGAAGATACCACTAAAGTCGGTTGAGCTTCTTGCTTCAAGGAAACGCATGAGTCTACTGGCCATTCCAACATATTGTGTTCCTTGGCCAGGAAACAATATAATTAATGTTTTGTTAGGTGTATTTCTGGCTTTAAAACTTCTTCAGTTGATAACATATTTTTCAAAATTATCGCTTAATTTGTTGAAGTTGCTGCCTCCAGTGGATTTTCTTCAGCTTTGCTATATTTGTTTCATTTGTTTAAACGTAAATTGTTTTCAACTATACTCGCTGTTTTATACTTACGCCAAAGCGTAAACTCAACATTATTGTTTTCAAGAAACACATGTAACTAAATTCCATCTATAACCAGAAAGAGGTAGTAAATTAAAATCAAAGTATACTATTATTATCCCTCTCTAACGATAGCTGGAATCTGGCCACACTAAATTTTTCGTGTCTGATCTGGTTAGTTATCTGTGCTATATTGGATGGTACACGGAGAAAAGTAGAGTTTTTTCTATTATTTATTTAGTTTTTGAATGCTTTTAAGCATTTAATAAATGACAATTTTTTGGAAAAGAAATATCTATCTATAACCTTTTTATTTATTAGATCAATTCTTATGTAATTTAACACTTATAAAAGCAAATATTTGAACATCATTTTTGCTGTAACACCTTTTCTACCTTATACGAATACCTTATAATACACATGCTGTTTGACATTAATGAATTTTTATACGTTTATTAAAAAATTTAAGAATGCTCTAAATCAGGGGTTCTCATCAAATTCCTGCTTACGGACCCCTAGTAAAAAAAAATTTTTTTCGCCCAAGTTCAAAATAAAACTTTTATTATTTTTGAAAAAACTGTTTTTTCGGTTCTTTATGCGGACCCCTTAGATTGTTACTACGGACCCCAAGGGTTCCACGGACCCCCATTTGAGAACCGTTGCTCTAAATATAAGGTAACAGAAATCTTTATAAAAATCGTGAACTTTAACAAAAAGTCTAATGAATGTTTACACTGATATATTCTCATAAGATATTGTTTTAAGCAAATCGTACAGTTTTGTACTTGTGCTCCCATTAATTTTATATTTCACCAAACCACTTAAACATGTCGAACTGGTTTTGTGTTCGCAACATTGTGTTGTCAGAAATATTGAAATTCAATACTCTGCTTTCCATTCGTATTGGAGGTTTTTCAAGAAAATAAATTTGTTTTACATTTTTTTCAAAAAAGTAATATATTTTACAAACTGTTGTGTTACAAAAATTATGTTTTAAAATATTATCATTGAGTTTTCAAAACCAAAAAATATTTATAAAAAACATATATTAAAAAAAAAATTAAAAAAGGGAAAATGAAAACACTTTGAACAGTTTAACTCTAAACTTATTATTTTAAAGTCAGTACTGTAAAATAACCGTGCATTATTTATTTGAAATTAATACTAACTCTTCTTTATTCGTAATTAAATTATCTAAATTTATGCAGTTGATTTCTCTAAAGTGAAGTAGATTGCTGCAAAGAAAACATATCAATATGGCTTCGCTAGTACTTAACTAATGCATATAGATTTTATTTATTTCAATTCATTAATGCACAAAGCCCCATTAGGCCAATAAAATATATATTTAAAACTAAAAGATAGTAAATAATATAGTCACAAAAAAAGTAAAGAATATTAAAAGAATAAAGTTAATTTAACTCTTCTGCCCCAAAAGATTTCCTTTTAACAAAAATAAAATCCAAATTGCTATAATATGATTCCACTAACATATTTTAAACACTATATACTGTGACATTCACTTTTAAGTTCTTGCAAAATAAGTGTTATTATTACATTTTTGTAAAAATAGTTTTTAACTAAATTTAATTATAAATATAAAAAGCAACCAAATATACATAAGATGCTATATTATTTCAAAATTATACAAATAAACTCAGTTTTACTGCAGCTATTGGAATACTCTATAGCAAATCGCTCTCTTGTAAGCACTTTTGAGAGTTTTACTTATAACAATCTTTTCTTGTCTGTTTAAACGTAGCAGTTACAATAGTTTCAAACTTAATCGAATATGGAAAATAATACACCTTTCTATTGTTTGTTTTATAACATCTAGAGATCTTCACGTAAATTAATTTAATGTTACAACAGTCTAAAAAAATTTGAAACTAGCGAAACTTGTAAATCACAATATCAAATAAACATTGTAAGTATGTTAACAGTGGTAAGTATATTAACATGTAAAGAAATTCAATTACTTAACTATATAATTAAAACTTATCTCTCACTTTCATTTACCACATATTCCTTTTTACTTTTGAAAACTATTAACCTAATTTTTATGTTTTTTTTTTTTTTTTTTTTTTTTTTTTTTTTTTTTTTGTTAGACCGAAATTTTTAATAGCTTCATGAAAACTTCGGTTCCAAAGAAATCTTTACTAATGGCCTGTAGAAGTTCTTAGTATAGTAAGCTAGCGAACCGTTACTAAAAAGCAACGCGAAACAATAATAAGTGAATTTTATTAATGCAATTTCTTCAAAGTGATGCAGTCTTCTAATATAAATTTGCATTAAAAAATCGCTCAAACTAATAACTTTAGCTTTTCGCTGATATCTCGAAAACTATGACGCGTGCACATATATCGCTATATATGATCGAAAGAGGATAAAAATAAAAATCGCTTGTGATATAGTTTGTTTCCTGAAAGACTGTACGAAAAAAGTTATTAAGCGGCAAACTTTTAAAAAATTGCGGAAACTATTCCACGTACACAATACCGCTATATACAATCGAAAGAGGATAAAAACGCGAATGGATCGTGGCATAGCCTGTTTTCTGAAAGACTATACGAAAAAAGTTATTAAACAGCAAACTTTAAAAATTTAAAAAAATCGCTTAAATATATAAGTTCGGGTTTTCTTTGTATTTTAAACAAATTCTGCAAAGTTTATTTTAAAACAAATTTGAAATCAAAATTAATTTTTATGCAAGCAGTATATGTTTAGTTGGGCAGTAGATGTTTATTTTCGATAGTAAGTAACAAATTGAAATAAAATATGCGCATATCCGTTTAACTTAACATATATAATAATATACTTTATATTAGACACTTTAAGGAACTAGGTTTTTCTTATCGCACAGTTTTACAATTCGGTTTTTAAACCGATTTGAGATTAAAGCCAATTTAGAAGCTCTAAGTGATGTTACAAACGACATCATAAGTGTCAAGGTTTCTTAGTTATAAAATACAAACTAAAAAATATGCGACTAACGCTAATCGATGGAGACTAAAAATGTGATTCGACTAAGCGAGCTCGTCTCTTGAAAGTTTAGTTTTTTGCATATATCTCGAAAACTATTTTGCGTGCTCATGAACCACTATATACGATCAATAGAGGAATGAATTACGAATTTCGAAAACAATTCCGTATACAGAAATACCGCCATAAAAATCGATAGGGGATTAAAATGCGAATCGACCGCGGTATAGTTTGTTTCTCAAAATACTGTAAAAAAGTTATAAGGCAGCAAACTTTTCAAATGCCAAAAAAGCGCTCAATTTTGTACAGAAAAAGGACTGGTAAAAATTCCATCGATATGTTCAAGATTCAATTAGGAATATAATAATTTGATTTTAATTATTAATAAATTACAATCTTGACTTATTTTTTATATTAAAAGCTAACATTTGATATTTGCCTCCAAATGTTGATTGTAATACCTTTTAAAATAGTTAACCTGACCGATTTTTATCCTTACTAAAATCTATTCTATTAATAGGAAGAAGCAACTAAACTTATTCAGCACATTACTACTGAAAACCGAATTTTGGTAGTTAGAATTATAAAAATCAATTGTATCTTCTAAAATAGAAAAATTTTTGACGTACTAAAAATAAAATTTGTACACATTATACAAAAAATCAACAATATTTTAGTTTAAAAGAACAAAGATTTTTTCAAAGTGATGAAAAGTTCTTCAATGTTGTATGGTGGTAAGTTTAAAATTATCTCACAAAGCCATATGTAAACAAAAGAAATTTAAAAATGTTTAATACTTTTCACAGAGGCAAGACTTGCGGTATAGGATGGCAAGTTAAAGAAACTATATGAAAAAGGGTATCTTGATTTCAAAGAAGGAGTTGGTTTAAATAAATGATTCAAATCATGAAATTTATGATGTAAAATCTTATCACTGTAATTTATTTTTTTAATAAAAATAAATATTAAAAAATTATATCGTTTTATTTAATTCACAATAATATTCTATAGTCACCCAAGAATCATTTAAAAAAATAGTTGTGAGTGCCATACTCATTCAGTTATTACAACCGAATTCAAGATAATACACACAACCGACAAAACTCGATGGCAACGAATTCGGTTCCCCCAACGAATTTCTTTTCTCTGTGAGTTTTTCGCTTACATATCAAAAAGTATTTTACGTGCACATATACCGCTATATATGATCAATAGCGGATTGAAATACGAATCGATCGTGCTATATCTTTTTTCTACAAAGACTGTACGAAAGAAGTTATTAAGCAGCAAACATTTGAAATATGAAAAAAACATCGCTCAAGTTTATGAGTTTGGTTTTTTGCTTAAAGCTCGAAATCTATTACGCGTGCAGAAATCAATTGTAGTATAGCTTCTTTTTTAAAGATTATATTATATGTGTTAGAAGCTTTTAACTTATTACAGTTAAACTTTAAATAGTACAATACAGTTAATAGCACCAATTAGCAGAGAATGAAAATAACTGCAACGCAAACAAACTTTTTTAAAAATATTACGTTCTTAAATGCTCCAAGAATTCGTTGTTTTTAATGCATCTTAAAACAAAAGATATAATTTATAAGCTGTATTGGATTTGGAAATTGAATTTTCTGATTGTCTCTTTCGCCATTTTAAAAATAAAGGTGCTACACGTAATATATTTTGATGTTAATCGAGATAGTTTTTAAGTTATAAGATCTCAATTTATAGCCATACGTATTAGCAATTTTTATCAATCCATAGAGAAAAAAAATAGGATTTCGTATTGTTACAGATTATTTTAGAAAATTGTTACGTTCGGTGTGGAGCTTTGTCAGTCTTTCATCGGATGGGTCCCCCGGTGGCGGATAGGGGGAGCGTATGTCTAGATACCTACGGTATATATTTACTATGGTCATAGGAGTCTGATATAGCTCAGGCATAGTTTAGGCTTTTTGTTTTCTGCTATGTGGTTGCACGCGGCCTGGCAATGCAGTGGCTTCTTTCAGGTAGCTGTCCGGTAAGGGCATGACCACACAATAGGTGGTGCCATGGTTGGACAATTATTGTGGTGGTCTTGAGGATGTGGCATGCCACTCATGATGATGCAATGCCTGGATATTTTTTCCGAAATGCTAGCTAATTCCTGGGGTAAGTTGCATCAATGGTCTCAGGTAGTGGTTTGCATGCAGAGACCGTCTCTAATTAAACTCGCGTACCAAAACTGGCTCCACTTGTAAGGTTAAGGTGGTTGGTAGCAGTGCCGAGAACCTGAATGGCTAGTTAGTGGCCAAAGAAAGTCCATTCCGGCGCCAAGGCACGGGTCGGTTGTAATTTTAGTTGCCTAGTCCATGTACGCCGTCACTGCTTGCCCTAGTGGAAATCATATGCAAAACACAAATATTAAAGAAAAAACAATTCAAAAACATGAGCAATGTGGCAGGAGGTCAGCAGGAAAAACCTAAGCTGACTGAATGCAGTTCAGCCCTGTTTTCTGACGAAAACGAAGTAGCACTCGACTTTTCGGCTGGTACTTCCAAAGACCGTGCTGGCATTAGACCAACGAAATCCTGTGCCTCAGGGGCCTCGGCTAACCCCGCAGGTAGCCTTGCGGCAATTGTGCAATTGGTGGAAAGGTTAAACTGAGGTACATCACCCCGCCAAAACGACAGCGAAACAAGACTCAAAGGTTGCACAAATAGTCAAGGAAGAGCTTTTATTGAAGGGCGTGCCGCTCAACCTCTTTTAGACAAACTCGGCAAAATTTCACCTACGAAGTTGTCGACACAAAAGATACCATCTCTAGATTGGACTAAGGCTCACTTCGCTACTGCCAACAACTCCAAACCCGATGTTGATAAGAACAAACCATCTTCATGACAGCGAATAAAAGGCATCGGTTGGGAGAGGAAAAATCGTAACAGCAAAACCAAAAACCGGTCAGTAAACGTCCAAAAACTCTAGGTCAGCAACAATCTAAGCCCAGATTTATAAATAGACTATAGAGCGTGGTTGCTGAAAATCTAGGTAAGAGCTATTATAGACAAAAGTGCCTGCGAAGGAGCCATCTCTTGTGGAAAATGGGAGATTATTCTTATCAAGCTGCTAGAAGAGTATTTTAAATTCCTTGTAGCTAACCCAAGACTAGCATCACAGAATGAGGAGGCTGGTTGGTTTAAAGACCATATTAAGCTTCTTTCGCGCTCAAACCAGAGTTTGGCACTCTTATCATCGTTACGTTATCTTTTACATTGTGAATAGAAAAGGCACCACTGTTGCTTATATTAACAGATGTTAGACTGGTTTTGAGGATCAGAAAATGATCGTTACTGATGCATTGGATTATCTCATGGTTTTAGGGACACGAGGGATATTGACGATACCATGAACAGACTTGCCAGTGCTTTTAAGGATGTAATTGATAGGTCTTGTAGACCATCAGTGCAGCGCCAACCCACATACAACCATGGTGGTTCAGGAAAATAGCCGAGTCTAGTAGGGCTTGCCGCATACTCTTCAATGAAGCCAAGAGGCCAGGAAACTTGACACTATATAAAAGTTCTTTGAATAAGTTAAAAAATCAAGTAAGAAATGCAAAGCGCAGATCCTGGAGGGTCTTTTGCAGTAAAATAGAGAGCTTCTCAAACACAAGCAGGTTGCATAAAATACTTGCAAAACATCCGTCAACTCCGGAATACATTCGGAAGGCTGACGGCACTTGGGCAAACAGTGCACAGGAATCACTAGAGGTCCTACTGGATTATTATTTTCCGGGCTGTCATTCAACCATGGAAATGCAGTATGATCCTATAAGGATGGACCGTGTGGAAAATTCTGTAGAGAAAGTTACAGACACTCTACAGTGGGCCATCAAAACTTTCCAACCATTTAAGTCTTCGGGCCCTGATGGGATTATTCTGGCCGATCTTCAGAAAAATTTAGATCTGATCACGGTTAATACCATTATACAGTGACAGCCCCTCCTGGTCCTATATTCCGGATCAATGGACAAGATGTAATGTAGTCTTCATCCCCAAGGGGGAACAACATCGCACACAAAGTACAAAGGACTTCAGACCGATCTGTCTAACATCCTTTTTGCTCAAAACACTAGAGAGACTTATTAAAATCTACATTAGAACGACAATTGATACAAATCGTCTTTCCCCATCTGAACACGTTTATACAAGTGGTAGCTTGGTTAAGAAGGATTTACACTCGCTCATAGGTTATATTGAGAATTCACTAGAGCATAAGAACTACACTATGGTAGCCTTCATGGACATTGAAGGGGTATTTAAAAATATCGACCCGATTACGATCACTCAGGCTCTCAGAGAGCTAGGGGTTGACCGGTCGATCTTCGGGTTCGTAACATGCTTACTTAGTTGCAGGATAATAACGTCAACTTTTGGAAGGGCAAAGATGACTAGAATGGCGGTGAGTGGCATGCCACTGGGCGGAGTTTTTTCTGCGCTGTTGTAAAATGTTGCAGTTAACAAACTGCTTATGGGATTGGACTCCATGTGCTTTAGTACTGCCGCCTACGCGGATGATGTGGCGGTGGCAGTATTTGGGCTCCACGCCTATACGGTGTACAAAAGTTTAAAGCAGCGCTCAGGGCAATCTGCACCTGGGAGGAGCAGAGCGGACTGAGTGTTAATCCGACCACACGGAATACGGGTGACTCAAAAAGAAGGTCGAGAATTGGAGGTGGAGTCTGAATTGAGGAATTTAGAATAAGAGTGTTTTTCAGACTCCCAAATGACTGTAAAATTAAAAGGGCTGCGTGCTCGTTAAGGAACTATAACATATTCAAAAGGGATATATTTTTCTGTACCGACAGTATGTCCCTTAAAGGTGTGTTTATATCTAAGCTCGTCTCTGAATGCCGGGCATCCCTTCACGGGATGGCGGAGGATTTAACAGCCACCGTAAATTGGTTGGGATCGAATTAGGGAACCATTTTGTCGATGAACTAGCCTACCCTTCTATGCTTGCGGACAGCTCATCGACGCTGCTCTCTACAATCAGGCCCAGGTCAGATGGTCTAACGAGTTGACATGCTCAACCGCTAGAACAATCTGGACTTCATTTGACCTGGGCAAGACGGCTGCGCTACTGCGGTTACTGAACACTGTCTATTTGGAACTCATACTAGAAGAATGGGTTTCCTATACTGTAGAAGTTGTCAGGACGAGAAGGAGAAGGAGACGGTAGAAAAGCACCTCTGTCTTTCCCCGTGGTGGGGTATGTACGGCTGAGAAATCTCGGTCAGCAGTACTACTGAAGTCTATCTGGTATATCATCATTGAGTCCAGGTAGGATCAATTCCTTTCAGACGTGCAGTGGGTGGTTTACTGGATCACGGCTGGACATTGTGACTTAGTCAACAAGATAAGCGCAGTTAGCCCTACAAAGTGTTGATAATCATATTAAACTACAATTAAATAGTTTACTTAAAAGAAATTAATCAAAGTACTTTTATTTTTAATGATATTGAAAAAAAGATATTTTTCTTTATAACTATAGAAGTTTTTCTTTTTCACTCGTTTGAATTATTTCAAGAAAACACACATGTTTAATTTTTATAATAAATATTTTATAATAAATAAGGATTCTTTTCTTTAATCTTTGTCTCCATATTTAATTGGTTATGGGTCCAGACATGACTGAAGAAATTTTTGCTGCACAATTGTTTGATACTCGCAATTTCGACAACTGGAAGTTTCGCTTGGAAATCGTTTTGGACGAATATGGTTTGCGAAAGCTTATAGAAGAAGATATGGAGAATATGGTGTCGAACGAGTCAAATTCAGTGAATGCTGCTGATCTTCGAATGAAGGATAAAAAGGCTAAATCAATTATAATACGAAGAATTGCAGATGCATATTTAGAATACATTAAGGATTGTAAAAGTGCATTTGCTGTCTTGAATTCTCTGGATAAGATATTTGCAAATAAAAGTGTTTCAAGCCAATTGTTTTTGCGGAAAAAGCTTTTTACCATGAAATGCAGTGAAGAAGAAGAGAGATAGTTGGTTGCTTCAGAAGCAAAAAAAAAAGGTTTTGATTTTGAAGAGACCTACTCTCCTGTTGCAAGAATTGGAACTTTTAGGGTTTTGCTAGCTGTTGCTAATAAGAAAGCTTATCATATTCACCAAATGGATGTTAAAACGGCTTTTCTAAATGGAAGTTTAAAAGAAAATATTTTCAAAAAATGCCACAAGGCCTGAACAATGAGGAAAACAAGGTATGTAAACTTAACAAAGCTTTGCATGGCCTTAAACAGGCTCCAAGAATGTGGAACGAAAGGTTTAATGATTATATACAAAAACTTAGTGTAATGTTGTTTATTTACTTCTTTATGTTGATGAATTATTACTTGTAGGAAATAATATTGAGGAAATAAAGGTTGTTAAAACAAGTAGAAGATCGGATAAATCTCAACTGAGATTAAGTCTGAAATCTTTGTTAAAAATTTATTATCCCGTTTTCAAATGGAAAATTGCAAGGGAGTTGGTACTCCCATGGAAACAAAACTGTCACTTTCAAATAATTCGTTAGACTTAAATACACAACATCGTTATAGAGAGATAATTGGTTGTCTTAAGTATTTAATGATAACTTCAAGGCCTGATTTAAGTTTCTCTTTAAATTATCTTAGCCGATTTCAAAACTGCGCTACCGATAATCATTGCCAACATTTAAAGCGAATTCTTCGATATTTAAGGAAGACAACTAAAATCGAACTGCTATAAGATTCAACATTAGAAAATATTATTATTGATTATTCAGATGCCGACTGGGATAGTGATGAAGAAGATCGCAAGCCTGTTAGTGGAAGTTTATTCCAAGTTTATGGATGTACTGTTTCCTGGACTACTAAAAAGCAACCAACAGTCGCACTATCGTTAACCGAAGCAGAGTATGTTGCACTTTGTGTTGCAAGCTGTGAAGCTGTTTATCTGAAGAAGCTTTTGTTAGACTTGGAAATAGAAATTGATTTTCTAATTATAATATATCAAGACAATATGTATTAAAATAGCAGAAGAGCCTAAAGAGCATCAACGAATTAAACATGTAGATATAAAATATAATTATGTTCGAAGCTTAATTCAAGGTAAAATAATTCAAATTAAATATAAGCCAACAAGCGAGCAAGTTGCTGATTTCTTCACAAAGCCATTACTAAAGGTTACATTTTATAAATTTTGAAAACGTATTGGATTTATTTCATTGGATGTGGGTGTTAATAATAATATTAAATTAAAATTAAATAGTTTACTTAAAAGAAATTAATCAAAGTACTTTTGTTTTTAATAATATTGAAAAAAAAAATATTTTTCTTTTTCACTCGTTTGAAGTTTTGCTTTTTCACTCGTTTGAAGTTTTGCTTTTTCACTCGTTTGAAGTACTTTCAAGAATACACACATATTTAATTAATTAATAATAAATATTTTATAATAAATAAGGATTCTTTTCTTAAATCTTTGTCTCAATATTTAGTTCAAAGCGCGATCTTTCTTTGCATTTTGCTGAATTTTTCTAGATTTTTTTATACTCGCGGGTCTTTCTTTCTCTTATCTTTCATTTCTATTTCTATGTCCTGCTTCACTTTACTTTTCCCTCTCTGTTTCTTTTTCTCTTACCCTTCTGACAGCAGGTAACACAAAGGGACCAAATAATGGACTCAAGTATGCTGTGGCTACACGGCTGCCTGACTAACCTGCTGCTGTAGTCTAGGTGGTAAGCACATTGACTACAAACCTGGTTGGCCACGGTTTACCCCTGCGGCAACCAAAAATAAAAATGTTTTTTTCAGAATTCAGAATTATCATTAAAACATGCAGCCTCCTTCGTCGGTACTTCTTTATAGCAAATTTGCCGGTAAAGTAAAATAACTAATAAAATGGCTATACTTTCACCACCTGTTTTTTCTCTCCTCTATCCCTTCCCTTGAGAATGTAGCACGGTTACATACTAATTAAGTAGGCATTATTGCCTAAAGTACTTCTTCTCTTTAAAAAAATCTACGTTCAGAAGTCATATCCCGACAAAATTTAACCAATGGATAAAAATTATATAAAGTACAATTATTAATGATTTAAAAAGTAAAGTAATAAAAGAAAAGCTCGACAACGACGAAATAAGATTCTGAATTCGCTTATGTATTACCTGTAGGATCAAGACGAATCAGTTACCAGGTGGTCGCGATGGCAAATTCATTACTTCGCCGAAACCCTAAATGTCAAACTCCATGTATAATTTTTTTAATATGGTGTTTGACATTTGGGGTTTCGCCAAAAATTAATAAATTCGCCGTCGCGCCTTAAGGTACTCGCATGAGGATAAAAACAAACACATGAGTTTTGTTTGTGTAAATTTACCTGTACATTGAATTTTTGCGAATATATAATTTGTTCAAAAATGTTTCCCTTTCTTCTTTTTTAATAAGTATTGTGTTTTGCTTGTTTTATTTTAAACATATCTGCACTTCACTTCACACACTCTTTTTTACTTCTTACACAACGTTGTATTCTCACATTTACTGTTTAATCAACAAATTAATATTAAGTTAATTGGATTTATTCCGCCAGTAAATATAATACTGTTGTCATACCTTTCGGTGAAGACGGTCGTCACTACCTGTTTATTTGGTACGATTGATTTTGAAATTGAAAGTTTTTTAATTTTTTTACATGGCGCGTTAACAAAATGTAAACAAATTTTAACGTTGATTTGGAAAATGTGTAAAGCGAATTCTATCGCCTGCATGAGCTCCGCTGATACTTTTTCGCTTTGTGTTTTTTATCATAATGTGTCGAAATTTGCTTACGCTTCCTATAGTGCCACTTTATTAAATAAAAATAGAGTATGTATACATTGAAAAATGATTTAAATAAGAAAATTTGTTATTATCAGTAATTAAGTTTTAGCTTGTGTTATATTCACGTTGTTTTGATGAAATTTGCTTTTTGTGTAAAAGGAATTCCTAGGTCCTAAATTGCACTTAACACATTTTTTTATTAATTTTTGCTTAATTCTTGTAATATACATTATACCTAATAAAAACAAATGAGTTTGTCATATTTTCTTTTACTTTTATTAACTAAAACTTAATTTAAATTTATATTAAAAAGAAAGCACAAGTAACCATTCTTGGATTGTAGTCAGGTGCTTTTTGACACAAGTTTTTTTTATTATTTTTTATTTCTCATATTTTCAGGAACAAAATGTCTGTTCAGTAACTAAAAATTGTTACCAATTGTTTCTAGAACGTGTTCACGTACTCAAAAACTTGCAAGTAGAGAGTGAAAAAAGGACGTAAAAATGCGAGAGAGACACAGATACAAGATGTGCTTACACTCCATTCAGACACGCAAATTTTACTTTGACAAAGTTTTGTTTATTTTCTTTTAAACCTTGTTTAGTGACACAAAAAGTTTTCTTTTACTTATTTTGTCTCCTTTTGTTTGAACGTTCTTAATTTTTTTGTTTTTCAACAATTTAGCTGTAAAAGCACAGCAAATAAGTTAAAAGAACAGACATTTAATTTCAAAATTTAAAAATTCGTTTAAAATCATTTGGTTTAGAATCTTCGAGCTATGCAGGCGTTTTTTGCTGTTTTAAGAATTAAAAATAAACAAGCTTTGTTGGGTACAATTTAAAGAAGATTTGTACAATTATTATGTATGTATATTTATTAATAAGTTGTACACATGTATGAAGTTAAAATTGTTTAAGTATTGATCACAATAAGAATATATATTAGAACTAACTGCAGAAATAAAATTATATTCATGATATATTATTTCGAAGCCAGTAAGTATACTAGTAAGGGCCCAAATATAATGTGCATAAGATAACTTAAGAAAATTTAAACAATTGTACAAATACATTAATTTATATGTGGCAAACTATAATGTGCTTACGATAGCTTTAAAAACTGTGCGATTACACATAATCAAATGTGTATAACTATAATGTACTTAAGCGACTTTTCGTCAAATGTGATTTTTTTTTAAGCAAACAACGAAGCCAACCGTACTTTGCTTAAGAAATCAGATGTCAATTGTTTTATAAATCTAAAAAAGCCAACTGCAATAGATGCTTAAAATGATTTTAAATTAAATTAAAAGATCATCAAATAAAAAATCTAATGCAAACAAATATATAATGCAATTTTTAATGTATTCAGAGTCTTTAATGATTTTACTTTTTTCCATTTTATTCCACATTATTAATAAATTTTCATATATTAATATATGGTTTTAGGGAAGTGTACACTGTTGCATTTTTTGTTAGGTTTTTATTTATGTTATTATTTACTTCATTTTATTAAAGGAATAATTCATAATCATTTATTTTAGTTATATATTCTTAAATTGTAGATATTTAATAACATTTTGGGTAAAAAATCGATACATTAGAAAAGTGTATGAAGAAAACAGTTTCTTTCAAAAGACAAATGTTTGCAACTATGTGAATTAAGTAGGCACATTCATTAAGTACAATAAAGACTTCAATAAATGATCTCACTTTCCGTATGAAAACAAAAAAATTGCAATGAGGACTTACACTGTTAAAATTTTAGTTTTTAATTTAATAGAAAATGTGGAAAATAAAATTTTTCCTTTTTGTCCATTTTTTAAAAACGCAATGAATTAAAATTAAATTTTTAATTGTATATGATTTAAGATGTGTACACCAATGCAGTTTTTATTACGGTTGGCTATGAACACAAAAACAGAAATTTATCTTAAAACAAGAACAAAAAATGATGTATGTTAATGTTATCAATTATATAAAATATTTTAAGATTTTGCTTGGAAAAAGTACGAATTAAACATAAGTATGCAACTATGTCATATTTCAAGTTTCGTCAAGTGTGATTTTCTTAAGCAAACAACGAAGCCGACCGTACTTTGCTTAAGAAGTCAGATGTCAATAGAGCTGTAAAACTATCGATAGTAGCGCCATCCGATAATTTCGATAGCACTTTTTGATGCTATCGATACAATCGATAGTTTTTTATTCTTGGAAAAAAGTCGATTGTGTATTTTTCGAATATAAAATCTTAAATCATTCCTTAAAGTAAAAAGAAATCTGATTTTTTAAAACTTAACTTTTTGTTTTTAATATACATACATATACATATATGTATACATATATTAAAATTTAATGGAAAAAAACAAACAAACTAAATATAGATCTGTGGAAAATAACATGGTAAATAAACAAAAATGCAAACAAAACATATAAATTAAATAGAAAAGAATAAAAATTAAAAAAATTCTTTAAACTATTGTAGGTAACTAAAAAGAATTGATTTAACAAAAGGAGATAACATTTGATTATTTACATACAGTCTGTCAAGTATGTATATGTTTTTAAAATAAAAAAAAACGAAAGTTTTTCATTAATTGATTTTAAAAAAGTAACTGTTATTTCATTAAGGTGATATTTTTTAATGCAAATTAATTTAGGAATGTTTTTATTATTATATAGCAAAAACAAAAGTAAAACATAAAGATTCAAACTATAATAAAGTGATAGAAAATTAATAATGTTCCATTATTTCAACGACAAGAAATTGTTTTTATATTTCACAAAAACTTGGTGTGACTTCCATTGATTGGCGCTCACTACGGCTTGTAGCCTCTTTTCTTTTATTAATTTTTGCAGGTCATATTCACTAGGAAATTTGTTTCATTCTTCTAATATTGCACTGCGATTTTAGGATGTCTTTTTGAAACTTTTTTCTTGAGATATGACCATACGTTTTCAATTGGGTTCAGGTCTAAACTCTGGGCTGGCGTTTCCATCACTTTTTTGCAATTAAACAATAACCACATTCTCACTGTGTCTCTTTCTGCTTTGGGTCGTTATCTTGATTAAACTTAAATAGCGGCTGATTACCGTTCCTTATCCCGAATTTGTTTTCACTTTGCACTGAATGGTTCCTTAGTATATCTAAATATTGCTGCGCATCCATGTTTTTTTCAACAAAAACCAAATCAAATAACCATAACCGAAATTTTTCCAAGTTTGACGGTGGGAATAATGATTTTTTTTGAAGGCTTTTCGATGCTGCTGCTAGACACTGTTTGGACCATCATTAAAATAAAGCATCATTTTACTTCCGTCACGAAATATGACGTCGTAACAGTACTCATCAGGCTTATGAAAATGCTTTACAGCGAAAGACAACCGTTTTTCAACATTTTGTGCAGAAAGAAGTGGGTTTTTCCTAGCAGCTCATGATGTATACTGATTTTTATTTAGCGTTTTTCTTATTTTTTCGTGCGAAACAGTAACATCAAGTTCCTTTTAAAGTTCTTCTGCAAACCCTCTGGTAGATATTGTTGTTTTTTTTAACTTCTCTAATTATTAAGCGTTTTACACTGTCGGATATTTTACATGGACGACTAGGTAAAGATTTCAGCACCAATCTCTGCTCGTTTTTAGCCCGATTATAATAAGCCAATTGGATTATATCCTTTGACGTTCTTTTTCCAGGCATTTTTTTACCACAACCGTTTTTGCTTGTATTCACAGACTGCTTCTAAAGCAAGACAATGTTAATATGTAAATGTAAATATCCATAAACATTCCAAATATTCCAAAAATGTTAAAAAAAATTGCAACAAAAATGAATTGTAAAAACAATTTCTTGACAACCGAATAATTGAGTAGTGTTGTTTTTGTTTCATTTTTTCTCACGTTTCTAGGTCGATGCGTGGTATATACAAACCAAAAAAAAACAATTACCGGTCTCAGAAATGGTTGCCACAGGCATCCATCCAATCCACTTGGCTAGAAACTACACTCGCTACCTGCCACACTGGTAACTAACTTTTGTATCGCGCGGCCAAAGCTCGTCGGGCTTGGGCGGGTGTTCGTTGCAGCTAGCAGTGTAAGGAACAGCTAATTAAAACCATTAATATAAAAAAGAGCGGGGCAAATATAAAGAGGACGGAGAAGTCTCAGAGAAAAATTCGGGTTGTTGGTTGTATAACGCCTTGGACGCCCTCCCTCAGTATCCACGCTGGAGCTGTTGTCCATAGTAGCTAAAGTGTCCTGGCCTTCAATTTTCACTACTCCTAAAATAAGAATACTTACAACCCCATACCTACCCTCTCAGTTTAATCAGCCACTTACAAGTACGTTCTTAATCTCAAGCATGGTATATTTCAAAATGTTCAATGTTATATTAATTGTTGTTTTGTTTCAGTTTTCTTTTCTTATACAACAAAAAATTTCTTAGGTCTACTTAGTACAAGAATAATGACAAATATTCAGATACTTATTATTGCGACTGATACGACTAAATTATTGATGGATAAGGAACCGATACTTTAGTTACGTTCTTATTGTGTCAAAAATGTATACTCTGTTTCGCATATAAACAAGTGCCCATTTCACCGGGGCTGACCTAAATTAGCTAATTTTTGGGGCCCTAGATGCTTGTATGACCAGAATATTTTTACTGCAACTAATTTATCGGTTTTAACATAAAATTTATGGTACTTAATTGACTTGTAGTAATTAGTTAGGTTTCTTGTTGTCCTTTTAGGTAAATATACATCAAAGTATTTAAAATTATGATTTTTTTAGGTTTTTATTTTCTTCTCAAGTAAAGATATACAGCCATACCTAAATTAGCGCGTAAGACGCGACGCAAAATAACGCATGGCTTTTACGCTGAAATGACATACCTAAATTAAAGCGCAACGTTTTGTTGTGAACAGTAATGTTAACTTATCATTTTTAATAAAACCCTATAAAATGAAATGCAAACAGTGATAAAAACGCTATATAAGCCCGAAAAAAGCTAAAATATCATTACTGTTTTGTAACGTTCTCTAAATACTACAACAAAATATGTAAACAACAGTAGCTTGCAGGCAACTGCATTACCTTACGCGCTGTGAAAATTGGATTTTCCAATTGCTAAGCATTGACGCCGTGCTATTTAGGGATGCTTCATACATTTTGTATGTACATGAGAAAATTGACAGATATCTTGCGCTTTACGCGCTAATTTACAGATGGCAGATATATGTATAAAAGTCTGAAAATTATGAATTTTTTTTTTGATAAATATACATATATCGAAATATTAAAGTTCAGAATTTGGCTTTCCGGAGGGTATATATAAATCGGAGTATAAAATTTACGTTTATGAATTTCTTCTCAGGGAAGTATTTTGAAATCTTAAAAATTATGTTTTTATTTTCTTCTAAGGTAAATACATATCCGGATATTGCAAATTAGGGTTATGTTTTTCAAGTAGGCATATGTATTAAAGTCTTAAAATCATGTTATTGCTTTTCCGGGGAATATGTCGAAAGTTGACTACCTATGGATGCACGGGGTAAGAATAATCTTCTTTCTCCCCTCGGCCCGATAGGCGGTTAACCCAACTACGCTTATACCAACTTAACTCCTGCCGTTTTTATCTTATTTTTTTAGAATTTAGTTTCAATTTCTTTTCTTATTGTAATTTTAACTTAAGAGAACAAAAAAAATTTTCTGTCGGCACTTATCTGTTGGGGTTAGCTGAATTCTTTACATTTGCTGCCCTGACTCGATCGCTAGGCGTAGAGGTTATGGTGAATGCTGATGCTTCGGTAGTGAAGGGATGCGGATGACCTGAACACGCTGGCTGCTGTGACTGATCTGCTGGTGATGAGGAATTGATATTGCTGAGCCGATGTGCAGATTACCACGGGGCCAGTTGGTTCTGCTGTTTTTGATGCTGCTGTTGTTGGAGCTGCTGTTGCTGGAGCTACTGTTTTTGATGTTTCTGTTTGTGACGCTCTCGGATGGCAAGGTGGGCTCATCAAGGCTGGTGAGTGGCAACTTTTACTATTTTCTTTGCACACTCTCTGTTCAGCACCTCTGTTCGTTTTTATCATCCACCGGAAAAAGACCATCTTCTTTTTTCGTTTCCGGCATTTTACATCGAGCTGTCAAACTATTATTCGAACTGCTGCTGACTTCACGTTTGAAAGCAGTCGTGCAATCGTGCAATGTTGCATTCGAACGTATGCTTTTAGATTGGGTTGCCACTAACATAGTTAATAGTCGCTACACTACACTCTTTCTCCGGTGTTTTGGTTTTTATCATATTCGCAATTATGATTGTGAATATGATAAAAGGATGGTTGCTTTCCTACGCCTTTATGTCCTTCGCGTGCAAAACTTCTAGCGGCTTTCCTTGCAACGTTTCTGGTTCATAGAGACTATTCCCAACTGTTCTTGCTATTCGGCACTTAACAAATTTTCTACACAGTTTTGCAGATACTTGCTTTGAAAAATCAGACAATTGGAAGTTTCGGCGAAATACTTCCTGACCCACTCGGAACTTAGTAATCCTAACACGCTGATTGTATCTCTGAGCGTTTGTTGTGTAGCTTTTGTGCAAGTTCTCTCTTAGCTTTTCTCGAACTACTTCCAAGTACTCATGCCTGTTCTCAAATCTTATCTCTGCTTCCTCCATTGCATCAAGTTTTCACGCTAGCTTATAGTCTGACGCGTGTGTTATCATGTTAGTTCCAAACAGTGCAAAATATGGGGTCATCCCAATAGCTGAATGGACTGCCGATCGAAGGGCAGCATCTATCTCACATAAATGCAAATCCCATTCATTATGATTCTTTCCTAGGTATGAACGAATTACGGCTAAAATGCTTTGGTTCACCCGCTCTGACGTATTGGCCTGTGGTGCGTATACTCCTGTTTTGCATTGGTTTATATTGAAGGCTCCCATCAGATTACTAAAATCTTTGCTAACAAACTGCGGTCCGTTATCTGACACAAGAGTTTCGGGACAACCGAACTTATGAAATACCTCCTTTACAAGAAAATCAACAACATTACGCGAGTTTGCCTTCGTCACGGCTTTTAATAAAGCAAACTTCGTCAAATTATCAAGGACAACAAAGATGTAACAGTTGCCTCGTTTCGACCGGATATATGGTCCTAAAAAGTCCACGTAGATTCGCTGGAATGGTCTTACGACATTACTTTCTTTCCCCATTGGTGGTCTCAGTATCAGATTTGACGGTTTGCACTCTTTGCAAGTGTCACAACGATTAATGAAATCCCTTACCTGATTATTAATGTGCGGCCAATAAAAGTATTCACGGATTTTCTTAATAGTGGTAGTGAGCATTCTCAATTACCGTATTAGTCAACGCCGATGGGATCCAAAGCTTCCATGTGTGATCTTCTAGAGTGACATCGCCTGTGTTTGCATTTGTCTTTTTATTCACGAAATTGTCAATTACTCTAAGATCTGGCAGGCTGGATTTTTCTGCACTAACCACTTTGATTAGTTCTTTGTAATCTTCCCAACTAAATTCAGGCGAATCTAGGTCCACTAACGGCATCTTGGTCTTTTCCAATCCGCTCAAGGTATAACGGGATAAGGCGTCGGGTACTACGTTTTGTTAGCCTTTCCTGTGTTTTATATCGAATATAAATGGTTGTAGCTGTAAACTGCAGCGTGCCAATCTCCCGCTTAAATCTTTTTGGGTCATTAGCCATTTCAGACTTGAGTGGGCGGGAATTACTACGAACTGCTTTAATTCAATGTAAGGGCGAAATCTTTGTATCGCTAATACAACTTTTAAGCATTCTCACTCTGTCACCGAATAATTTTTTTGGGCTGCCGTGAGCTTCTTCGAATAGTACGCGATAGGATGTTCTAATCTAAGGGTCTTCTTGAAAAATTACGGCCCCTATCCCCACGTCCGATGCGTCGCATTGTATATAAAAAATTCTCGAAAAATCGGGGTGTGTTAACACTGGGGTGTTGCTTAGACAGTTTATTAACTTGTCAAAGGCTAACTTTGCTTCTAGTGTAAATTCGAATTTTTTTCCCTTTCTTTAGCGTTTCCGTTGTAGGGGGTGTTATGGTGACATAATTTTGGATAAATCTTCAGTACCATCCGGTAGTACCTATAAAACTGCGTACCTGTTTTGGGATGGTCGGGTACTTAAAATTTCGAATCGTCGCAATCTTTTCAGGGTCTGGCTTTAAAGTGCCGCCTCCGATAATATAACCTAGATATTTTAATTCGCTGCAACAAACTTGGACTTCTCGACATTTATTTTCAATCCTGCTCTTTCTAGGCACTGGGCTACTTCTCCGAGCATTTCGATCTGCTCCGCAAAATTGGAAGAAACCGCTAGCAAATCGTCCAAGTAGACAAAAACACGTTCGCGAAGGCAAGCTGGAATGACTTTGTCTATTAAACGACATAGCCGCTGAGCTGCATTGCACAATCCAAACAGCATGACTGTGAAGTGGTACAAAGGCCTTTCAGGTACCGTGAACGCCGTCTTTTTTCTACTGGTGACTGCTAGCGGTTTCTGCCAGAATGCGTCTTTCAGATCGATGCTTGAAATGAAGTGTGTATTCCCCAGTCGACTCAACAGTCCTTCGATATGCGGTAGCGGGTAGGCATCCTTCACGGTAATGTCGTTAAGCCGACGAGCATCCAGGCATATACGCACCTTTTCCCCTTTCTGTACGAAAGTAACCCTGTTACTCCACGGGCTTTCATTTGGTTCAATTACGCCCAGCGAAATCAATCTGTCCAGCTCCGCATACATCAACTGCTGAACCGCTGGCGATACGGGGTAGTGCTTTTCTTCAATAGGGGCTGCCTCTCTTGTGTCTATCGCGTGTATCTCTAGGTATGTCTTGCCCAGTCCTTTACTAGCGAACGACGGTAACTTATTGATAGTACTGCCCAGAATTTGTGATTGCTCTGAAGATAGTATGTGCCTTTTCGAGAATTCAGGAATTTGCTCTTCATCTGCCTTGTTGACATTTGTCGATAAGTGACTAACTTCGAACCGAAATAAGTCGAATTTCCTAATAAAATCAATGCCTAAAAATAACTTGTGTCTTAAGGTCGGTACTAAGTAAAAATCTATAAAATCAGATCGTTTATTAAATTGTATCTGCGCTCTAACGCATCCTACTATAACATTTTTCGGCCATCGGCTGTTGCGACCGTCGATTTGCATGGATAAATTATAAGCATTGTTTTCTCGACAAAATCAATACACCCTTTTCCTAAACATGACACGGAGGCTCCACTATCTAGCAAGCCTTGAATATCGTTACCCTTGATTTCAATTGCTACATAAATGTTACTATCAGAGTTTTCCACTAACCTAGTTTCCGATATTTCCTTTCTCTGGTGTTTTCTTTGCACATATCGTTGTCTGGTTTTTAATATCTTCAGTGACGTCTTTCCAAAAATTCGGTTTCTTGCTTCTTCGTATTCGTGTACCCTAGTATGGTATGGTTTTTGGAATGATATTGCCTTATTTGACGTAGCTTTTTCACCACACACAGTCTCATCCCGGCCTAACTGGGCTTTCTCCTTAGCTTGAATCCTAATTTGTGGTTTCTTGTCGATTTTATTTGGCGTAGCTAGTTTTGACTCAGTAGAACACTCAGTCGAAATTTCGTCGCTTGTCTTTACTGTAGCTGAGATTGTTGCTGGGTTGCCCAGGACGAGTGCTGTTCGGGTTCTTGTTTCCCTGAAAAATCGGGCATTTCGGAGTAACGGTATTGTCACATCCACATTTAAAACAGAACAAACGTCTTCTTTCCGATGCACAGTGGTCAATTTCGTGAGATAGCGGTAAAAACTCTATAACTTTTGACCGGATTAGTATTTTTTTACGCAATTTGTTTTGTTCAATAGGAGGGACTTTAAGCTTCAATTTGGGTGTTCAAACGTAAAAATCGACTGATAGGAACGTAAGTAATGCGTAGTTAAAAATGCATTTTAATTTTTTGTTGAGTTTCCATGTAAAAGTTGAATATTTTGACATTTTAAATTTAAATTTTTTATAATTTTCTTCAATCGTATTTTACAACCAATACTTATTTATTAATCCTAAACTTAATTTTAGCCAGAAAATGCCAACATTTGGCCCCTGACATTTACTTAGTCTCAATATTCACAGGGGCCAAAGGTTGATTTTTTTGGAAGAAAGCTAATTCCTGTAAGGATTAAACTGAAAAATAACACTGAAATTCCCAACAATATCAATACCATTTGGATATATTATATATACAGAACACAACATCGATAAAATTTTAAGTAAACTTTTACTATTGATTTAAAGTGCAGATATATTTAAATGTATTAATAAAAATTAATACTAAAATTAGAAACAAATTATAATCTTTAAACTAGTATTAATTAAACAATATTAGTAAAAATTTCTTTCAAACAGCTTTGATTTTCATTTTGCAGTAGTTGTTTAGCTTCTTCATCTAACTCTAATGAGGTTGATTTCCATTTTTGTCGAATACTGGACATATATGGGTCTGATGTGCACAAAAAAATATTAATAAGATCTTCATTAGTACAATATCTGGAAATTTTTTCTTGTATTGTGCTCGCGAAAGAATCTGTAGTCTTTGTTCCTTTTTTCTTGCGCTTCTTCTGGAAGATCTCCAATTGGAAGCATATTGTGCTGAATTATTTGTTCCCCATGGAACAAAATTTTGTGAACTGTGGTTGGCATATGTCTCCAAGAATATTTTTGGTTATAAAGGGTTGCTGTCTCATTAACATACTGACCAAATTTTTTTGCATCTATCTTTTTGCTACATGCTATAACTTCTAATAAGATTTGGAATCGTCGTATTAAATTATAACCTATTCCAGTTATAGAAGCTGCAGTTTCTGGATCGGACAAAAAATTTCCTTTCTGTGTTTCCATTATTAGAATTTCCTTCTCCTTGCTTTGGCTGGTCAATTATAAAGCCTATCTCACGGTTTTTTTTTTTTTTTTTTTGAATATGTTTTTTTTACTTTCTTTTTTCCAAATTTTCTTTGTTGTTTCTCACTGTTTCGCCTAACGGGCCAAATTCCAAATCATATCCCAATTTAAGAATATGCTCCATAAAACGAACTCTAGCATGAAGAGGTGACATTCCAAATTCATATGCTTCATTAAAACTATCGTCTTGTGTTGGTGGTTTGCTCAATTGACTAGATGTTTTTTGGCATATGGTGCAGCTTGACGAAGACTTTGTTTCGGTTAAAGCTTGTGCAACTTTTCCATCGACCATTGTAAATGACATTTTAAAGTTAACTTCGATGCATTGGTCATTAAATTCAAATATCACTGGTTGAAGTTCTTTAATTTCATCTGTTATTTTGCCAACTTCTTCAGTTATGACATCTTTAGTTTCTTTTTTGTAAGCAAACTTTATTGGTCTACAAAAATTTGGTGACGAGGGAATTTTATTCTTCCATACATCTATCTCTGCAGCTCTACTAGTTGACGGCTCTGAACCAATATAAGTTTTAGTTAAACGTAATGGAACGAAAGAAATCATGAATAAATTGGCATCTGATGAATTTTCGGCATTACATTGTTTGTATTGTTTCTGGCCAGAGGACCCACTACATCCCCATTTAGAAATTAAAGTCATGCTGCAATTTTTAAACTTCTTTAAATAGTCAGCATCAAATGTCTTTAATAATCGTTCTACAGTTACACTAATAGCAATTGGTAAAGGTAAGCAATCTTTTTTGGTAGAAACTATATCTCGATATGATGGAAAAATTCCACAGTTTTTTTAATTGGTTCGCTTCCGCAATTCTGTATATTGGTTTTTAGTCATTTTCAAATCCAAAAATAGTGCAAATGCTTCTTCTGGAGTAAATTTATTTTCTTCAGTTGGTGTCGGCATACTTTCTAAAATCCTTTTTGTGCGTCTGGGGCTTGCTTCCACTATGTTTTCAATGATAGCGATTTTACTCTTTTTTGTTTTCGATGGTTGAATTTGGTGCAGAAATGAATCCTTCATGATGCTACAAGAAACTACTTTATTGATATGTTTAAGCTTGCGTCTTCGTGATCTTTCACTACAATTATCAATTGGCTTTGCTGGTCGACCACCTTTTCCAGTTTCCGTGGTAGTTACTGATGGCTTTTTAAAAATAAGTTTATTTCTTAGCCATTCTTGGTTGCGTGAGTAAAACAATTTCTTGTTTCTGGAACATTGATTATTCATTACATGTAAAATAATGTCGTTTTCATCTTTCCGTTTAAAATATATATCAGATAGAACACTATAACTGAATTTAGCCATTGTTTAAACAATAATGAAGGAAAAAAAAGAATGCATGGATTAATATACTATTGCTCGAAGTTTCAACATGATCTTTTTTACCTCTTTGAAACATAATATAACAGGTACTTAATTTTAACAGTTATTTCCATTGCTTTTAAATTTATTTGTCGTGTAATATTAGATGGCAATAAAATCATTTTTTACCTTTTCCAAATTGCCAGATACCACATATTTTGAGAGTTCTATTGTCATTTTTGTCAAAATTTTGATTCACCCTTCTATGTGGACTAGATCCAAATATGGGCCAACTTCTCCTAATTTCAACAGAATTATTTTTTGGGTCAATAAGAACTATTGTACAAAATTTCTTCAAAATATGTGCATAATAACCACTTTCACATACAAATAACTTCTCAAAAAATATGACGTGCATTTGTACCGAATATCTTACCTTGGGTCAGAAAAATTGCTGTAGCTCAAAAAGTTCAGTCCCGATGCATGGACATGTATATATAGGAATGTAGGGGAGAGTTAGGACGACAAAATAGTGTTTTGACTCAGCTCTATGAAGTAGAAAATTTCCGAGAAATTTGACCTTTTTTAAAAAAAAATATTTAAATTGTTCTGAAAACACTAGAACTTCAATTTTTTACCAGTAATAGGAAATAAGTTAAGTTACAACACAAAAAAAAAGTTATGATCATTTAAACTTTAAAAATTAACTAAAAATATCATAAATTTACTAAATTCTGAAAAAGCCCATTTTGGACCACCCTGTTCTCAGTGAAATAGAGTTCTAATTTTTTGGCTCCCGAGGTTTACTACTGACTACTTTCATACGAGTCTAATAACTTTAAAATCGGAGAACAAAAACCAAAAGGAATTTTGGCCGCTATCTCAAAATATTGACCACAGTGCGACGACCATTCGTTTACCGAAAAATTAAGAATAACTTGCAGCGAATGTTTGCACAACTGTTTAGACCAATGCAAATATTGCATGAAAATTTCTTGCTTCAATCAGTCTTCGATTTGCATGATTGTTGCGTGCAATATATTGCTTTGGAGTTCACATTTGTTTTCACTTGTAATTAAACGTAAAAAATATTTTTTTGTTTTGCCTAAGGATGAAGTTTCATGATTTAAATTTAAGTATTTACTTACTAAATTTTGAATTTTATAATTTGTTTCTTTATCATCAAAAATAAATTTCAACGCATTAAAAACTCCTATTTACTGATAAAGGTTTCCGAGGTGCCTTGGCCGCCCTTTTTTGGTTTTACTCGGCGGGGCTCTTGCATATACTGGGTGTGCGAATTATGAATTTTCTTTTTGATTTCTTCTTTACGTGAATTTATTTTTTTAGCAATTTCAGTATACGCACTTTGTTTTTTATGTTTGTTTTTATAGTCTGGTAAAGACACATCCCACAGGACGGAGTAACTCTCATACTCTTCTATTAATTTTTTCGTCAAACCCCGATCCCACATGTTAATGATGTGTTCTTGTTTGCACCAATTATACAACTGCCTGCAAACAGCGCATAAAAACAAGCAATCAAAAGTTGGGGAAAGTACCGTATTCTGATTAAGAGCAACAAATATTGCGGCAAACAGTTACTGCAAACGTTGTTTTTGCAGCAAAATGTTTTCCTGATTGTTCATACACGAAAATTTGTTTGCATCATCTGTACGAAGCTTGAGAATTACTGTTGTCATACCTTTCGGTGAAGACCGTCGTCACTGGCTGTTTATTTGATACGATTGGCGAGACATCATTTTTAAGCCGCGTTTTGATTAGTACTGGTTAGATAGTGTAAGGTGTTTGTGGTGGGTTCAGGTAGTTTTGTCGGTTTTGTCGGTGTCTATTTAAAAATGGTATTATGCAGGTAGATTGCCTTATATCTGTCATGTTTATTGAAGGTATATAATTTTAATATTTCAGTCTCTTATTATTGGGTAGGTAAGTGTGACCGTCTGTGGGTGTTTTGCGTTTGTAAGTTTGTTTTAATAGTTTTAGTGGTGTAAAAATTGTGTCGGAGGTTGCATTTACCTGTTCGTTAATAATATCTCCGTTAAGCGTTCGTGTTTTTTAAATTTCCATGTTTTCAGGAATGTCCAATCTTCGTTTTTTTTTACTAGGATGTATTAACGTCATACATTTATCTATTTCCCTTGGCTCGTGTTCATGTGTGTTCAGGTGTATTCCATTTATATGATCGTATGTGTTCTGTGAACCTTGTTTTTAATGTTCGTCCAGTTTGTCCTATGTATGTATGGTTGCAGGTGCAAGTAAGTCTGTATACTCCGCTGTTGTTAAATTTATCGGTTATTTCTGTTGATGTCTTGAGATTGTTTCGTAGAGTGTTGCTCGTCTTTAGTGCTGTCTGTAAACCTTCTTTCTGAAAAAGGTTAGTTAATCTATATATTTCTGGTCCTGTGTAAGTAAAAATGTGCCGTCGTATTGTATCGGTTGTCTCCTTGTTTTCTTTCTTCTTGTTTATAGAGTTGTATTGTCTAAGTAGTTTGTCGATAGTAGTGCAGTTGTTACCGTTATTTTTAGCTATAATGTAAATTGTGTCGAGTTTTTTGTTATATTTGTCTGGAGAAAGTGGGACTGTCTTAAGTCTGTTAATCATGTGTCTAAATGCTGCGAGTTTATGTTGGGTGGGATGGTTTGAGGAACTGTGGATAGTTATGTCTGTTGTGGTTGGTTTTCTGTATATGTCAAAGTTTAATGAGTCAATTCCTCGTGTTATTGTTATGTCAAGATAATGTAAAGCACAGATGAATAACCAGATCCGAAACGAAAAATTCAGTGTGGCCAGATTCCAGCTTTCGTTAGAGAGGGATAGTAATAGTTCTTGCTTTTTTAATATTGCTACCTCTTTCTGATTATAGCTGGAATTTGACATTTTATTTATTTACAAAAATTGTCAAGATTCTGTGGTCAAGATATTGTAAGTTTGTTTAAAGTGTTATAATTTATCAATAATTAAAGTGATTAAATCATTTTAATATTGATAAAAAATCTAAAACTAAAGTTATTAATTTCATTTGAATATTTTTGTGTGTGTTTTTTTGTCTCAAAATCATAGCAAATAAGGGTTGAAAAATCAACCACAACAACAAAGCAAAAAATCTAACAAAAGATGTAAGTTTAACAAAGTTGTTTTTAATGTAAACTAGATTTTAATGAAATTATCTGGTTTCTTTCAGGAGTCGCCGCTGCATAATGGGTTGTGCCGAAGGAGAGAAGCTGTACCAGTTCCCGAAAAATCCGGCCAAGTAAGTTTGTATATAAGTTTCATTAGTGACATGCTTGCGGCAGGTTTTGTACATTAGAGGAACTGTGTTCCTTTTCAATGTACAAAATCTTATTTAATTTAGTTTGAATTCTAGATAATTGGAATTGTATGTTTGATGAGATTTTATCTTACCAAACATATACATATTACAGTGTTTCACCCAATCAGAAAAATTTAAGGGATTTTAAAATAAAAAAGTGCGTGTGTTAATAAGTGTTTTAAACATATAAGAAAACAAGTGCAAAATTACTAAAAAAAGATTTAATAAAATAGTGAAAGTATAAATTTAATTGAAAATACAGAAAGAATATTAATTGTTGTACAAGAAATGAAAGCTCCAATATAATTCAACAAGCAGAATTAGTGCAATCAATCATATGAATTTTTGGAATACCAGCTGCAACAGTGGATATGGATTATTTTTAACCTGTGAAAGTTTTTCAATAAAAAATATATTTTACTCAATGACAGGAACTCTGCAATACCTTCCTACAACAGTGGATAAGGATTATTTTAAAATTGTTTGCAATACCTGCTACAACAGTGGATAAGGATAATTTTTAAATTTTTTGTTGGATGTTTTTTTTATTTTTTTAAATGTGTAATTTATATTGTAGTTAATTTTTGGTGTAAGTTGTTTATTTTAATTACAATATATTTTGAATTGATTTTAACAAAAATTTTGTTTGGATTAAAGGTGGTATTGGGTTTAGTAGATAGAAGTAGATTAGTAGATAGAAGTAGTAGAGGTGAAGCTGTTTTTAACAAAACATGACGGATCTAGACCAGATAAGGTCGAAAAAAAATCAACTGCTGAAATTCAGTAGTCTAAAAGAGAATAAGATCGTACGCTTCCAGTCTTCAAATATTTTTATTTTTAATTACTGAAAACTGGAAGTAGATCGATGAAATTATGTTTATTAAAATAAATCTTCTTTTTTATATTTTAACACAGATTGTAACGATGCATTGCTAATTGCCCTGAGATGGAAATCAATAATTGCTGGAATTATTTTAAAACTGCTGAAATAAAACATACAATGTTTAAGTACAAATTGTTAGTTTCTCTAAGTGTCAGATTGATACATATTTTCTCATCCTTGTTGGAAGGCCTTTTTGTTCTTTTCAACGAGTAAACCGTTAACGGTACTTAAATATTGTTTTGCCACCATTAGTTAAGTTTTGTGAGACATTTTGTTTTGAATCGATGATTGGATATCTGCCAAGCATTACGTGCTTTTGTAAAACTCCATAAAAAAGGTAAATTTGAAATTTAATAAAGATTAAAAATTTTTATCAAAAGTTTATTATATTAACCCTTGTTGTTTTATTTTATATACATTGAAATATCATTGTTTTTTGTACGTCGGATATACGCCGAAACATACAATTTTGCTTATTATAAATTGTTTCTTTTTTTATTAAATATTAAATAAAAATGAATTGTATTTCTTTTATTTTGTAATTTAATTTCAAAATTTTCTTTTAATTAAAAATTTTCATTGCATTGATTAAAGTAGAGATTTTTTAATAAATATTATGTTTTTTTAACGTTTTTTTTGCATAATTTTGTAATTAAAACTATAAAATACTTAAAAGTAGACATAAGCTTTATTTTAGTAAGAGATAAGTTAAAGTGATATTTTTTGTTAGTTCTTGTGTTAAAATAGATTTTTTGTAACCAGCTGATTAGCAATAAAGTGTGATCAAAATTCTTTTTATTTTAATTTGTTTTTTTTTTTTGTTTAAAAGCTAAAATGCTAAAATTAGGTACAATCTACAATATGTTTCATTTACATTTATGATTTAGTTTCTTTTTGTTAATAAAAACATTTTGACAAATTTTTTTACTTAAATCTGCATTAAGCATTTAAAATTTAATTTAATTTTATGTATAACTAAAATTTAAATAAAAAAACTGCCAAGTCCTTAAAGTTATTCAACTTTTTTTACTCCCAATTAACAAAATACAAATGTATTTATATAATTATTTCCCCAAACTTGCCTCTTTCAGTGCTTATAAAACGTCCTTCAAAAAATCTCTTAAGTCTTCTTATTATGGGATACAAGCATTCGCTTTGAAAATAACCATTTATAGCTGATAAATGTCCCAGTGTTTCGCATAAATCATCAACTAGTTTTCCATCTACTGGGGAAGCAAAATATTGTGAAGTTTGATAATTATTATCAGCCTCGCCATTACCAAAACTGCATCCGTTTATTTCCTCTTCATCGATATCAGGTTGTAACTTTTAAATTTTGTCGTTGTCATTACTTGTTTCAATATGATTTTCAGTCGAGTCTGCTTGATCCATAAACTTTGATTCTAAATTATCAATTTCTATTTTCAAACGATTTTGGGCAGATAAATCGTCTGGTTTTTCGTCCGAGCTTGCAGTTGTTTGAACTTTGATACTTTCGTATGGTGCCAATAGCATCTATAAACAAGAACATTTATAAACAAGAACTAATTTAAGTACTTCTACTTGCTCTCACCATAAATAAATGCCGGAACATATTTTTTTATATTTTCTAGGTGTTCTTCTTCAATTGGTAACAGCTTTTTGATATTCATCTCGAAGCTCAATGATTTTGTTAGAATGAAAGAAATAGCTGCCATCGTAATTAAACTCTTTTAAAGTATTTTAGTTTCTTAATTTGACCAATAATGTTCCTTTACATTGATCAGCTCCAACAGTCCATATGAAGCATCTTCAGATAAACGCGCACAAACATCGCCCGACAATTCAACGTCACTCTGATCATGCTGTTCCCACATAATTTTGATAGATCTTGGTTCCAATCCTGCATAACTTTTGTGATTGCTCTAGAAAAAAACAAAAATAAAAAATTAAAAATAACATAAGTACAGCTGTTTTGCCCATCTCACTCTTGGATTTGTATTCCATTCATCTCTTGCCACAGAACCTCCTGATTGCATAGCAGATTCAAACATATTTCCTGTCCCTCCCATTCCACCACCAGGCATTAATGAAGAAGTGGGCGTAGTTGGTGTTACTGAGTTAAATTGATTTGTTTGATTTTCCGATTGCTGTGTATTTATTTGTGTACTTGCTGTTGAATTGGTCAAATTGCCGGTTGCATTTTTAGTGGAATTACCACTGCTGCTGTTTTCTAGTTTACTTGATTTTGCTCTAGATTTTGTTGACTTTTTAGTGGATTTCGTTTGTGTCGTCTTCGGTGTATCTTCGTTTCGTTGCGTTGCGGAATTTTTCATATTTTACTTTATTGTCACAAAACAAATAAAATAATAAACAAAAAATAAGGAGAGTTTTATTCTAAAGTGCAGTTGAAACAGTTTGAAAACATTATTTTTTAATTGTTCTTAAACACTTTAACATTATAAAAACATTTTATAATAATTTTTATAAATTTTTTCCACTAATATTTATAATTTTTTTTAATTTATCTTAAAAAACTAAATTTTTACCACAACTTTGTTATACATTTTTTGTTTGATTAAATAAAAACATATGTTTGCAATAGGTATGTGTAGCGGTTTCTTCCAACTCATTGCTTTCAGCGTTTTTGAATATTTTTTTATTCACTTAAACGAAAGCTGGAAGAAAATATGATAACACGCTTTTTTAAACGTCACTAGTGAGTAATCTGGTTATTCATCTGTGATGTAAAGTTCCGTCTTTCTCTTTTTCCATTGTGTATGTGATTTTATTATGTATTGTGTTTAAATACGTTAGAATTTCTTCTGCGTTGTTCCTTTCTAGGATGCATATTATGTCGTCTACGTATCTATAATAATTTTTAAATATACACCATCTTAACCGACAAAACTACCTGAACCCACCACTATCTATACAACAAACACCTTACACTATCTAACCAGTACTAATCAAAACGCGGCTTGAAAATGATGTCTTTACATCGAAAGCGCTCGCCAATCGTATCAAATAAACAGCCAGTGACGACGGTCTTCACCAAAAGGTATGGCAACAGTATTTTATTTACTGGCGGAATAAATCCAATTAACTTAATACTTAAGAATTACTTTGGTAATAAATCTTTAAAAAAGAAGAGAAAAATTAATTATTATGTTTTATTCTATTTGTGGAACGATACTTTGGTATTAGTTTGTTAGTTTTTGTCCATATCTAGTCTATTCGACTCAAATAAGAAAATCTGCAAAGGAAAGAAGAAAGTTTTTGAGTAAAACTTAAATTCTTGCCATGTGCTGTCAGCAAGTTGATGAGAAATATAACAGCTGTCTTCAATGAATGTTAATATTACGTGTGTGTATTGCCAAGGTATATTTATTTTATTAGGTAGTGTCGTCCGCCCAGGTGGCCTGTAGTGGACATGTCGAAGGTTGTTTATATTTTACAACTTTTGTTTACGAATTTCAACGAGCACCAACAACATGCAGAACAAAGAGAGCGTTTCTTTTATCCTTTATTTTCTCTCTCTATTTTTGACATTTCCACTCACAATGCAACAACAAAATGCCACGTTGTTTTTACAAAGGTTGTATTTGTTGTAGAGACGCTATTACCTAGTACAAGGCGAAAGTACCGTACCTTGGTGTAATGCGTAGTAGTATTTCAATGTTGGGCAACGCTAAAGTTTTGCGGAAACAGATTCCAGGATTAGTAATGTCAGTAATGTAAACAAAACAAAGATCTAACGGTGCGTAAAGTAAAAAAAATTTCAAAACATAAACAATACAAGTAATGAATGGAATAATATGGTATTAATACTGCTGCTAGCCGGTTATGAAAAGGATATGTAATAAAGTAAATCGGATAAAGGTCTTATAAAGAAAATAAAATGAGAAATTAGAAATTTGAAAGAAGAAGTATTTATGTGGATATAAAAATTGAAAACGAACCTTGACAAGCTTTACATACATACATAAAAACAAGAGTTAACTGTGCAATTTTTAGGAAAATAAAGAAGTAAATAAATCCCGTAGGATGATTGCGAGGTCAGAAAAGGTAGAAAAACACAGAAAGCAGATTATTGTTTGTTTTGATTTTATTGAGTGAGGGTATACTCCATATAAAAGTTATATAAGTATTGTATTACAGGAGCAGCGGTACAAAAACAAAAAACAAGAAGGATTAAAATTGTGTAAAGGAAAAGTTTAATCAGCAGAAAAAGTAGAGTATAGTACCTGTTGAGAAAGAAAGTGAATTTGATTTTGTGGGAAACAGTTTGTGTCAAAAATACCAAATGTCGAAGAGTAAAATGGGATTATAGGTGTTTTATTTTTAACAATAGCTGGTGGAAACGTTGCGGACAATAGCATCATTATAACCCCTGCTGTGCACGGCATGAGAAGTGAGAGCGGGTGAGTTTAAAGTGAGCCAAGTAGGCAATCTGTTTTTTTTAACAAGTTGACACAAAAAACTGAACAACAAAGATTTAAGCGCCGTTTAAGAAAAAAAATATATAAAACAAGCATCCTGTAACTTAACAAAGATATTCAGAGAAAAAGTTTGCGTAGAACAAAAGGGAAAGAAAAACTTTCTTAATATATATATCTATATATATATATATATATATATATATATATATATATATATATATATATATATATATATATATATATATATATATATATATATATAATATAATTTTGTGTATGTGTTTAAGTGAATAATCCTGTATGTTTCGTGAGTGTTAACTAATAGTCTAAAAAAAGAAGAAATATACAAGTCTTAAGAATATTATTACAAAAAAAAGGTCTAAATAGAGAACAAATTACGAGCGCGTTCATGTCTGCAATGTCAGCGTGGCAATTCGTCCTCAGGCTCCTTAAGGCTGGGATTAGAACCTTTTCGCGACAATCCTATAAATATAAGGGGAAACGTGATTTGTACTCTTAAGTAGAAAGGTAGAATATTTATATTTGTTAAGGATTTTTTTAATTCAAAATTTTATAATAAAGTTTAACGGTTAAGCTACCGGAAAGAAAAGATATAAGATTTAGTCCCAATTCGCACGATGCAAGAAAATAAGACTGCTTATTTTCATTTTCTTCTTTGAACTTTCATTAGCGTTCGCACAGTACAAGTCTTATTGCTCAAATTGTTCAGATTTTTGCATGAATGTACACACACACATCTGTGTTTTTTGTTTTACGAATATGGAAGCAAAGCGAATTGCAAGTACAAGCAAGTCTGTACTTATTTAATTTTACCTCACCCCGTTGCCTACAACCTAATCAGCTCAGCTTAAATACTTGCATCGTGCGAATTGGGACTTAGTTGTCAATAAAATATTTCAGCGCTAATCTTACGTTTTATTTAACAATTTGTTTTAATGTTAGTTCAGCAAAATTATGGTTAGCTTTAAGTGTTAAATTTCTTATATTATTATTTTTTTGTTGAGTGGTGTTATGTTATTGAACAATATGTTAACTATAAAGTATATGTTAGATTAAAAAAAATTAATTTAAGTTTAATTGGTGTGGGTTGTTGTGTCAGAAAAGATGGTAAAGGACGGATTTAGAAGTCCGAGGAGAATATTGTATTGGAAAAGAAACGGCCATGGTTGGGATGGGCGATAGGAGGTTATCATCCACCTCCCCGTTGGAAGGTTCCAGAATTGATGGTAAAATTTCCTTGTGTTAAGAGTACTGAATTTTTCTCTTATAATGTTCTTAGTCAGCTGTAGGGGTGAGAACTCTCCCTAATGGAATAAACTGCCAGTAGCAACAGTGATTTAGTCGTGAGATGTGAGATGCGTCACGTAACATTGTGTGAGAATTAGGTAATGCATCTGATATTGCATAAGCTTTATCTAAATCAGTTTTTAAAATGTCACCGTTTATATGTAGATCAGAATGCGATAAATTCTTGCTAATAAAACTTTTTAGAGCCTAGAGGCAGCTTAGAAATAAATCTAGACCAAAGCTCATTTCTATCCCTGTTTATGTGAAAACTGAAGTATATGTTCAACTGCTTCCGAACACAAATCAATTGACCTCTATAGTTTTGATCTCCACTTATCTGTAATTTACACTTGAATTTATTTCTTTGTAGTACTAACATTTCAAAAGTATTGGATATTTCTATCTGCCATGTTTTTTTTTTTTTGCCGAACTGGAATAAAATTAAATACCTTTTTTCCAATAGAACATAATTAGTTTATTGCCCTATTTCAGGTATTAATGTTATTTTCGACTCGATCAATGTCTTGGCGCCGAATTTCGTTTACAACCCAGTCTCTTATGTCATGCCAATCAGCTTTATTGTACAAACAACAAAATTTTGTTTAATTGAAAATGTCCGTTGATAAAACATGAGATTGGAACATGGTATGAATTCAAAATATTTGGATGGGATTCCAGTGCCAAAAAAGGTATACAGGAATTCGATAGTAGTTGAAATTTTGAACAGGTAAAAAAATTTTACCAAATCTGGTGAATGATCTGGGTAATATATATAATAGTGAGATAGAAGACAATGTTCATAAAGAACTTTACTAGCAAAGTTGTTTGAAACACAGTTCATATAGGTGTGATAGGCGTTTAAGGCACCAAATATAAAAAAGACATTTGAGGTATACGTAAATTTAATTTAAACAAACCTAAAGTTTGTAGTGTATGCAGAAGTAAAAATTACTGATCGTTTAGTTATGAAAACTTGTGTATAAATATTCTAAATATTATGTCTTTTAATTTTAGGTAATAACTTATGATCTATATTACTTATTACCGCTATGAGTACACCTCCTCCATAAGTAAGTCCGTCTTCTCTGCATGTTTTAAAGTTAAAGTTTATGATGCGGTTGTAAAAATAAGTCGTTGAGTAAAAGAATATCAATATTTTTTTCATGGAGAACTAGTTCGAACTGTGAAAATGCTGAATCTGTCGTTATGACTTGATCATTCCGGTACATAACATGAACATTTTGGGTACTTGTTGAATTATATGGCATGTTTAAGCATTATACCCAATGCTCTTAACTTTTCAAACTTGTTTTGACATTTTTAAAGTACATTAACAGCATCGAAGAATATTGCCAGCAACCTTTCGTTGGAAATATCATCGTCGTTGTTAATAGCGGGTTTGCTTTTCGAATCTTCAGAGTATTTTGTTGCGGAAGCTTGAATCACGAATATTGGTGTTCAAGGCTAGATAACTGGGGAAAAGTTGCTTTATCAACGTTAAAAATTGTGTCGTTCTGTTGGTCGCTTATTAGACGTTTCAGTTCTTACCGTTACATGCTGGCGTATTTCCAAATACTTTTGGCGACAAGGCCACTTTTGGTCATCAGCCCTGTAATTAACGTTTTTGAGATTCTTTTATTTATTTATTTATACATTCATTTACAATTTCATTTATATTACTAGTAAACATATTCCTATAGTAGAGTAAACATAACACTCGTCAACGTCCCTACACACACCCTTCTTAAACTATAGATAGTAATTTAATAAAACATAGACGTCAGATGGTACCATTGTTATTAGTGTTTCGAGTTTAGGCAATTAAGAAATTCAGTAAGTCTGCGTTTGAAAGTTGTTAATGACAGAGAAGAAGCGTAAATATCTAGGTAAGATATTTCAAAACCTATCAACTTGTACCCGAAAAGATCTTTCATAAATTGCGTTATAAATTCGTGAAATGACAACTTGTGGATTTCTGAGAGATCGTATAAAAGTGATCATACGTATAATCTGTATTGGCTTTTGAGATTTGAAATTCTGTGAAGCTAAACTAATAAACGAAATTTGAATTAGTCATTGAATCTTATTAAAAGAAAGTTTTTTATATGGTAAGGGACGTGGTCTCCTATTCTAAGTTCATATACGAATAGAATAATTTTGTGAATAACGTATTAATTTTATTCTTTTTTAAGCACATTACAGCCAGACTATACTTTTATACAGTAGTTAACTTTTGACGTCAGAAAGGCGTGAGCTACAGACTTTTGGACATATAAATGTAATGGTTAGTTTAAGTGATATAACTCTTGCCCCAGTACTTTTTTTTGGCTAATCATAGCTTAAAGAAATTCAAAAAATTAAAAACAAGAGTTTTTTGCTTTTAAAAGTTAAATTAATATAAATTTATCGCACCAATAAAAATTCACATGTTGTTTTTTAAATGAAAACAATTTTGCCAATGACTTTTAGAAAAATTCTCACCTTTTCAAAATTTCAAATTCTGTACCTTTTCAAAATTTTCATAATAATAAAAAACAATTTTAGTTTTATTTTAAATATTGTCGGTCTATACATTCGGGGTAAAATCATTTTTTGCCCACCCTCCATAAAAAGTTCTCATAGGAGGGTTATATAATACGGGTATTATAAAATTTAGAGACGCAGTTCTTCAAGTGCAAGTAGTTTCTACTATTAGGCTAGGAAGTTCTGTGCAATTTCCACTTTTCAAAATCTTTTTTCAGCCGAGGCAAGTTTTATATCGACGGAATGCATATTGTATTGCTTAATGTTAGGATTGGATTGTGCGTTTGGCAGCAAGCTATAAATATATATATATATATATATATATATATATATATATATATATATATATATATATATATATATATATATATATATATATATATAGCAAAAACAATATGAGTTCTAAATGGTAAAAATAATGAATTCTCAGGTTTTTTTATATTCAGTTTTTATTAGTTTTTTGATTTAACCGTTTAGAACACCAAAATCTGTAACATCATGTATGTTTTTGTCGATCAGTGGTCAGAAAGTTATTTTCACATTTTGAAAAATAGTAATTAGTCCTGACCTCCAAATTCTACGTTTAGCATTGTAACCGCCAGCGGTTAGTAACACTTTTTCCATCCAACAAAAATTTGTAGTAAAATCACTACCCGGTTTTACTCAAAGCAAATACAAAACAGGTGAATGCATTAGCTCAATAAGCTATATTGTTTTTTTTATTTTCGTCATTGGCTTGCTAAATGAATAAAAAACGAAATTGAATTGCTCCTTTTTTTTACTAATTGAATTTCATAATTTGATTAACGATTAAATATAGTTTGTAGACTTTGTTGACTGAAACTTTCTAACTTTTTTATTATTTACGATATACCGAAAATATTTTTTTTTCAATTCACGAATAAAAATTTCCAAATTTGATCTTACATAAAGATGAATTAAAATTTCTGTGTTGAACACATTTTCATGAAAATGTAAATTTACATATTTTATAGTATATTAATTGGAGACATTTTATAAATAACTTTCACATTTTGTAGAAATAATCAAGATATTTTAAGAAAATTTTCAGTTTTAAGTAACTTTCACAAAATTTCTTTCTCTGTACTCAAATATGGATGAAAAATATTTACCACCAACAAAGAAATTTACCACGCTTGTTAAAATAATATTTCTGTTTGTTACTTTTACGCTCTGTAAATATTCTGGCTTCGTCGGATATTCATGTCGGCTTTGATCTCTCAAAAGCAATTCTAGGAGTTCACGCGTTTTGTTAAGGTCTTGAAAAAATAAATGGTAATTACATATATATTTTGCAATATATATTTTAGGTACAATATGTTTCTGTGCTTTTGTGTGAAAAATAATTTATAGATAATATATAAAGGAAAAAAAATATGAGATGGAATTGCACACAAAAATTGAGAAAACATTGATTTGCATATAATAATGTCATATTTGATACATATTTATATAAAAAAATTTATATATTTTTAGGTAACAAAAAGTAAAACTTTTCATGAATGCGAATTAATCTAATCAATAAACATAATACAAGATATTTTGCTGCAATTGTAATTATTACCGGCGTTTTCGGCAAATGCTATAACATTTTCTTGAAAATTAATATTTCGTGTGTATAACAGAGTTCAAATCAGTTTGCCTTAGTATTGGTCGTTATCATTACCGTTGCTTTGAGGAGTTTCGTAATTCGAACACAGGAGAAAAAAGTTGAATAAAAATGTAAGGTTTTTTTAATTTTAACTTTTCTTCTTCGTAATATCCCAAATTATATATATGTACATGTGTAAATCTTTGACTGCAGATAATTATGGCCAATAATTACGCTGGATTTAGTTACGGTGGTACCCAATACAATTCAACGGCTACACCAGGAGCGTACAGTTCTAATTCAGTTTCTTATCCGGCTGTAACCAATGCCACTTATGCCAATGCTGCAGCCTATCAATCTGCCGTAGCTGCTGGTGGCGGTAGTTATGCAGCTGGGGGTGCGGCCGGTGCTGCTGCCGGTTATGCAGGCTACAGTGGAAATGACTATAGCCGTGCGCCATTGCAGGCTTATGACTCTACTAAAACATTTTATCAGCAGGCGGCCTCCAACTACAACACCGCTGCCACACCTACGGTCACCAAGACTCACTATTCGGCTCCGCCGGTTAAAAATGTTACTCCAATAGGTACAAAATCTACTGCCGGCAAAGATAAGAGTGGAGGCGGGGCTCTTGGAAAAATTCCTGGTACTGCTGTGACTACCGCACCTGGCTCCTATTCAAATTATGACGCCGCTCTTTACAGTGCTGCTTCTATGTATGTAGCTCAGCAGCAACAGCCAGGTACTGGTAATCAAGCCAAGTCTAATGGATCTGTAGGTGCAGTTGGAAACTGGCCACCATATCGTAAGGGCGGACCTGGCAACAAAACGACACGACCAAAACAAGCCCCTAGGCCACAGCAGTTGCACTATTGCGAAGTTTGCAAAATATCTTGCGCTGGTCCACAAACCTATCGAGAACATTTAGAAGGTCAGAAACATAAAAAACGTGAAGCGTCTCTCAAAATGCAGGCTAGTGCACAAACTACATCTCAAAATCGGGGTAACAATTATCATTGCGAACTTTGCGATGTGACGTGTACTGGTACTGACGCCTATGCTGCTCACGTTCGTGGAGCCAAACATCAAAAAGTGGTAAAATTACACCAAAAATTAGGAAAACCCATTCCTTCAGATGAACCTAAGAAATTATCTAAAATCAACTTTGTTCCAGCTGCTGGTGCAGCAGGAAAGACGTCAGGAGGTGGCGAAGAAGAAAATTCAGCTGAAAATGAAAAAATGGACGGTAAATATTAAGCCGCGTGATTATTTATAACAAAAATATAAAATGTCTCATATCTATTTTAGATAATGCTGATGATGCTAGTAATCATGAAAATACTGACAATATAAAACCAGTCGGAGGCGAATTTATTGAAGAAGTTAAAGATGAGGAAGGGAAAATTCTCAGCTTCAATTGCAAACTGTGCGATTGCAAATTTAATGATCCAAATGCTAAAGAAATGCACATGAAAGGACGTCGTCATCGTTTACAATACAAACGTAAAGTTCAGCCAGATTTGGTAGTAGATTTTAAACCTACCCCACGTCAACGTCGATTAGCAGAAGCTCGCGCTCAGCGCGCTCTAATGAATTCCCATCGTGGTCAAAACTCAAACTTTAATGATAAGCAATCATATTGGGGTGATGAACAACGTCGACGTGCTCAGTTCGATGATGAATACGACTACAATAATTGGTTAGCACGTAGTTTTGGGGGTAAGTTTAATGGTAGGGTTATTGTTAAAATATTGTTTTTCCTTCTGACTTAATAGGTTCGTAATAATCTCAGGACAAATAAATTGCTATAAATGAAAATTAAATGAATCCAAAAGAACGAATACGATTTTTCCCGAATTAACTATACTTTTTTAAAAGTGTAAAATGTAAAATAATAAGTTACAACAAAAGAATAAAATTACTTTCTAAAAAATGTCTTCTAAAATGAACTTAAAATGAAATTAATTTTAATTTATTTGTTTTATTAAACAATTAAACCTTATTAAATCTTACGAAAAAAATAAGCCATATTTATATTTGCTAAAGTTTCTCTAATTTTTCATTAAATTTATTTATCTTATTTGTTTTGATAAAAAAACAGGCAATCAACGTGGATTTGGAGGACGCATGGGAAATGGACCACCACCCTTTTTTGGTATGATACCTGGTGGTGCTAGTATCAGGCGTCCGGAAAGCAATGATGACCGACATGCCATTGCTCGTCATGCACAAATATATCCAAAAGAAGAAGAATTGCAACTTATTCAACGCATTGTTTCACACACTGAACGTGCACTAAAATATGTTTCTGATAGCCTTGCGGATAATCCTAATGATAGCGCACCCTCATCGGCCAAGAAAGAGAAAAATGATGGCAGTGCTGTCAAAGATGGTCGTGACAATCAGATGTTATCGTTCCAAAAGGAAGCTGACTCCGGAAATGTTCGCATTTTAAAGGGCGTTATGCGCGTTGGATTTTTAGCGAAGGGATTACTTTTGCAAGGAGACAATGCTGTCGAGTTGGTAGTTCTCTGTTCAGAAAAACCAACAGTAGGGCTTTTAAAAGGAGTGGCCGCAGAATTGCCAGAAAAACTAAAAGATGTTTCAGGTAAATTAAAATAACGCTTACTTATTTGCTAAAGATTTTTCTCTTTAAACATAATTAAAATATCATTATTTTACAACCATATGCTTGAGAAAATTTAAAATAAAAAGTCTTAAGTGGTGCCATTCTTCTTTTTTTTCAAGAATGAACCAAAAAGATCTTTTTTTCTAGGCAACTTTTTCCAAAGAAATAGCTTGATGTGCTTGAAAATAAATTAATTTGCTTCATTTTCTTACATATACATCATTTCAACAACGTGCTGTTTGAAATGATTATTATGATCTTGTTTGTTCGTTTGTTCAGTTTTAAATTCAAATCAAAATGAAAATTTTCAAAGAACAGTGAGTGAGTGCTCTTAGTTAAACGATGGCAATTTGTATGGAAAAAGTAAAGTAAAAAAGTGAAAATGTGGTGGCATTAACAAATAAATTAACAAAAAAAAAAAATAAAAAAATAAACGATGTATTAATAAAAATACAACGACAATATAAACAAACAAAATTTTGTATTTGGTGTTTTCAGCTCTTTTTCACAGGATGTTTCATACTGGCCATGTTGAGATTGCTTCTAAACATCCCCACCCAACCAGTCAACTACTATTATCGGTTTTAATAACACTGTTTGCCATGTACATTCTGAATTAAGGACTTTTAGCTGGATAAAGGACTTTTAATGGTAACACAAGTACTCTTCGTGTCTCACAAGTCCGTGGACCGTGTTTAGAAATAAAATTCACAAAGGAATATATTTATACAAAGTTTTGGGGTCATATCTCACAATTTCTCTCGCCACTGAAGGAACACTCAGTTTTATACTTAAATCCGACAAACTCGTGTTCACTGTTCGTCTTTAATTGCGCAACCTTATACACACGTTACTAATAAAAAGCTAAAACAAAACGTAATTTATCAAAATAAACTTTGTGTAAATAAAGTCCTTTGCATATTGATTGATTTTACAATTAAATAATCATCAATTTAAAAACAGATCACACAAATCAAGCATTGGTTTTCAAAATTAGTTCCAACTTGCATTCTACTGTCCATTCTTTTACTCGTCTTTCGAGCCAACCCCAATCTGCTTAATGTTTGTGTGATTCATAACTAAAATGGCGACAATATAATGTAAATTTTTCATTATATTGTTTGATTTCAAAAGTGATATTGAAAATAAAAAACAAAAAACTAGAAAATTGTGACCGAAATTATCAAATGGCATTTCGAAACAGCACACTCGTATTTATTTCCTGACTTGCAATTTATTTCTATAACGGTTGTTGTGTTTGAATTCTTTATCTTATAAAATGTGTTTGTTGTTGCCTAAATGACATAAACAATTTCGGTCAAAGTTTTTCTCGATACTGGTAAATGTAAATACATAAAATCATATTGTAAACAGAGTTGCAAAAAGGGATAAATCAAATATTTTTTTCATGTTTTTTTTTTGGAAGTGTTGTCGAGACCTTACCTGGGTCCTACTTTTTTGTCTGATTAACTTCAAAGCTTTATATTTAGTCGATAGCTTAAGAAGTTTCGTACGACTATTTTGGAATTTATCCAATTTATGAGCTAAAAGTTCATGCCCTATTCAATTTTTTATAAAGGTATTTACAAAAGTAGAAAATTTTTCCCAGCCACAGAAAATAATTTCAAACCATCTGTTGATATTCACACTACTTGTAGCGAAGTGCATAAAATCAGTGCAAAATTTCGAACAAAACGTATTTGTTTTTTGTTATTTGTTCCAATGGAATTCAAATGTGTCAACAAAACAGAGGTTCATGTCAACCAGTGCAAAATGTTACTTTTTCGGAATTGGTACATAAGAAGTACTTTATTAAACAATACACCACAGGTAGAAAAGGGATATATCTAAGTTTGTTATTCCGTTTTTAATTCTACAATATCCATTTCCGACCCGATAAAATAAATATAGTCATTTTTTTAAGAGTAGTAGCACTTCGGGCAATAATGCCTATTTTGTTATTTTTGTAACCGTGCTACATTCTTTAGGAAAGGGATAGATGAAAGATCAGACAGGTGGTGAAAGGAGAAAGATAGATATAGCCATTTTATTAATTATTTTACTTCGCCGGCGTATATGCTATGAAGAAGTACCAACGAAGGAGGCTGCTTGTGTAATGTTAATTCTGAATATGTATTTATACCATTAAAAAGAAAAAAACATTTTTATTTGTTGGTTGCCGCAGGGGTTGAACCCTGGCCAACCGGGTTTGTAGTCAACTTGTTTACCACTTTGACTACAGCAGCCAGAAGTCGATTAAGCGATGTCCGTATGTCCGGCCGTGTTCGGGTTGAAATCAACTTTCCCAAGGCACTAGATGAGCTAGAGAAAATAAAAGCGCCAATCAATCAGACATAGTTCGAAAACTTTGATATTGTAAATAAGCAATTCCATGTCACACCAAACACATTGAAGTTTTTTTTTCTTATTTTTTAATTCTCTATCGCCCTATGTTTTTGTTTTTTGGTTCGAGTTACTTCACTAAATTAGGTTTACACATATGGTAAAGGGTATATAAGATTCGGCATAGCCAAATATAGCACTCTTACTTGTTTAATACCAAAATTACAAACAAAAATGTATGAAAGTGTAAGTCAGAGGCTAATATAATAAAGAAATGCTTTGATTAAATTGACTTATCCTAACCATAGTCGATGACACAAACCGCAAAATTCAACCCGATGTAAATTTGAATTTTTAATTGGTTGGTTTTCGTTTCTGATAACAATTATTAAACATCAAAAATATGAAAAAATGTTTTGACTACATTATGCGACAGCCAAAATCGGGATCGGATGAAACCAACGGGAAATGTTATATTGGTAAAAAAGAAGTTATACGTGTCGATATATATATCGATTTGAAGTTAGTAACTATCATATAGGGGAAATTGTCACCTTTGGTGGTCTTTTTTTTAAACAAAATGATACATAGATCATGAAAATCAATGGACGCGTTTCGCTTTTATTCACAATTAAGCGAAGGTATGAATTTCAAAAATTTGCTCGAGATATGCTCAAAATTCCTTAGAAAAAACATTGATGACTTTTTTATGATTGTCAGAAATAAAAAAGGTAATAAACAAAAGGTTATTTGATTTTATGGTAGCGGTAACAAACTAAAAACGATCATGAATCAGCGAAACGCCGGGACACGTATAACTTCTTTTTTACCAATATAACTTTCCCGGTATTTTGAACCCTTCCCGATCACTGACCCCTACCATTTGTCTCACAGTGTTATTATCTTGATTGTGATCTTGTATTAAAATCATATTTGCAGTAAGAAATGAACAGGCTCTTTTATTTAATTTTTAAACAAATTTGTAAACTCCTTAAATTATTTTAAACTATACAAAGAAATTACTAAATTAAATGCACTGTTTTTTCGCATTTCGCAAGTTCTTTTAAGAAAAAAGCCATACTCGATTTAATTCGACCAGAAATCAAATTAGAATTGTCGGTGCTTCGAAAATCTAACGTAACATTAAAAGATAATTATGAATAGAGAAATACCCCAATACAATTAAAATTAAGGAAAAGATGCCGTGGTTTCGATTTACAACTACTTAAGAAAAATATAGCAGAAGTTCAGTTAAATATGGTACATCTTGACTATTTTATGTCAATAATCTGTGACAAAATTAACGGTCATGCAGGTAAACATCACAATGAATTCATTTCTGCCTTTTGTTTAGCCATTTCATAAGTACTATTGGCGTTTAAATATTACTTTTGAAAATTTATTTATTGATTTGTTTAGTAGTTTCTGAAGTCTTTTCTATTTTTTTTATCGATACCAATTTAAAATTTGTCTCTATGAAGGTTTTATATTGTGTAACTTTCTTATTGAAAATTATTTATTTTTGAGTAATTTTGCAGCTAAATGAAAATTTTAAACAATAACTTTGAATTTTCATATGAGTTCACCTCCTTAATATTTAAATGATTTTCTATCCAAAAGGACTCAATTTCTTTAAAATCTTATTTTAAAATAGCCAGCCTTTAGAAAATTTACATGTGAAAGGCACCCTCGGGAGAACTCGATACTTCAAACTGCAGGCATTTACATTTAAAAATGTCGACTTATTTCCAAAATTTATTGTTACTGCTTCATTGAGCATATGTGTGTGAATCGTATGTGTATCCTTCCTTAAACGCTTCGCTTGCGCAGTTCTTAGCTTTCCATACACAAAGTTCGTCACATCATATTTATAAAAATATTGTTATTTTTTTGAACTGTGATAACCAGACACGTCAAAATTGCACAGTACCAGTAAAGTTATGTTCGCTATAGCAATAAAAATAAATTGTTAACAATAAATTACGAAATTGAAGAGTGTTTTCAAAAAGCCGTAAATTTGACGAACATGAAATTATCTTTTAACCGTTATATGCAGGCGCTTAAAATTTGTGGATAGGATGTACTGATGTCTGCTATAAGAATAAATACAGAAAATTAAAATAAAATGAAGGGTGTCCCGAAAGTAACATGTACGGCCTTATTATTTGAACCGTAATTGGCTTAGACTATAAATTTATCCAGGATATGTGTTGCTAATAAAATAACGTAAATCAGAGCGTTAAGCGCAATGCTAACTAGCGCACAGATTTTACTATGAAATATCCTACCTAAATAAGAGCGTCAACTCTTATCTTGAACAATAATGTTAACTCATTTTGCTAAAAAAAAAAACAAACCACTGTATAAAAATAGCAAAACAGATAAAACCACTAAATTGTCTGAAAGGTAACTAAACTGTCATTACTTTTTAACAATATTAAAATAAAGCAAGCAGCCAACTTTGCTATATAACGAACTCTCAAAATTGTATTTTCTAATTTCTAAGCCTTGCTTCATACATTTTTGAGAATTTTTGCATTTTTAGTTATTTTGAATATAAACATTTTTTACTTATGCAGGGTTATCTTGAATTAAATAAAAAAGTGAATGCAGTACTTTCGCTTAGCCCAAAAATATATACCAATAAACATGGTTACTCTCTAAACTAAAAATTAGTATTTTATACTTTTAGTAGATTCGGCTATCCCGAATCTTATAAACCCTTCAGCATATATGTAAATCTAGTTTAGTAAAGTAACTCCAATCAAAAAGATAATTATTGGTATGACAGAAATTAAAAAAAAAATGAGTACTATATAAACTAACGTACACATATAATTAAACAGTAACGGGGTCATTTCTGTACATGAAATATTTTTTGAAAATTTTGAAGTTGGTGTAGATAGCAATCGATATGGAATACAAAACTACTATTTTTTTTGGAATTTTTGTCTGTGTTCGCATCATGTAAAAACTGCTGAATGTATTTTAATAAAATTTTACGAGGAGGTCCTATAGAACCTTTGTTCAAATATAGAATACTTTTTATTTCGTAAAAATAAGTTATTTTGTAAAGAAAATATACACATATGGCCAAAAAATAGGTGTTAAGTAATTATTTCAATGTTTTCGCATATTTCTTTAATTTTTTCAATATTTAATAATTTATTTATTAAGTTTACGTATCTTGTGCATTAAAAAATTAATTCAGAGTAAAAATAAGAGTAAAGAAACTTAAAATTACGTAAATATCAGAAATTCATAAATTTGAATGTGGACAATAAAATAGGTGTGTACGAAAAAACTTAAAATTATTATAAAAATTTGAACTATAGGATAGTTTTTTTCAAATAAATATTCAAACAGATAATTAATATCCTGTATAACCACCATTATTTTTAAGGACGGCTTCTATTCTTCGCGGCATGGATGAAATTAACTTTCGACAAGTCTCTACAGGGATATTGTACCAAGCTTGTTGGATGTTTTCCCATAATTGTGTTTTATTAGTGCAGGGAAGCTTGGAAACCTGTCGCTTTAGCTCACCCCAAAGGCTCTCTATTGGATTTAAGTCAGGAGACTGACTAGGCCATTCAATTACGTTTAAATTATGTTGCTGAAACCATGCTCTCACTAACTTCGATGAGTGTTTCGGGTCATTGTCTTGTTGAAATTTCCATACTAGGGGCATATTTTCCTCAGCAAATGGTAACCAGACTGTCTCCAACAAATCCTTATACACAAATCTATCCATTGTATTTTCTATAAGATGAATTGGGCCTACACCATACCAAGAAAAACCGCACCATACCATCACGTTCCCTCCACCGTGTTTGACTGTTTTTTTGGTAAATCTAATATGGAATTCTTTTCCTTTTGGTCGACGTACATTTCTTGCCGCATCGTTACCAAACAAATTAATTTTAGTTTCGTCGCTCCAAAGAATATTTCGCCACTTTTTTTCTCCTTCTGGCCCGCACCATGTTCTATGACCCAAAGCAAAATGTTTCCTCTTCTTTAAATTAGCCTGTTTAAGCAGAGGAACTTTGCGAGCGATTCTGCCAGGTAGCTTCGCATCCAGCAATCTTCTTCGGACCGTTCTGGCTGAAACCACATTTCCAATTTCATTTGAGATTGACTTTGAAGACATAAAAGGGTCTCTTTTAGCTTAGGTAATTATACGATTATCGGTAGCTGCAGATGTTTTTTTACACACCCCACGTCTTTCAATATTCTGCTTTGGTTTTAAAGCATTGGTTACGAAATTTTGCGATCGTCCCAACGATGTGGCAATAAATTTGTAGGTTCGTCCTTGCTCTCGAAGCTGACGAACAAGACGTCTTTCTTCTTCACTGCAATGATGCGCACGACCCATATTAAGTTGATTTTAATAAAATTAAATGCTAATTCCAAATAGTACTACTTTATTTTATTTCTTTTTGCACCAAAAATCTAATTTTTATAACTTTAAATAATGCACACCTATTTTTCTGTCCGATTTGAAAAGCATTTAAAACAACAAAGTCATGGCATTCTTTATAATAAAGGTTTCTACTAGTGGGATTTCCCCTTTTTTTCTTGTTAAACTGTAATGCCAACCCTTTTGTTTTAAAACTTTTTAAATGGGAGTTGTTAATAACAACTTTTGTTAAGTTGAAATTACATGTAGCCTTTACACCTATTTTTCTGTCCATATGTGTAGATATCAGTATAATGGTTTTAAAACATTTGTCAGCATATTTTGTTTTTATAGATTGAACATTTTTAACACTTCTTACAGAACTCTGCAATAAATATTTAAAAACACATTTTTTTAAATTGAATTTTAAGAAAATTATCAACGACACTCAAACGAAGTCGTGGGCACCGCTAGTTTTGCAAAAAATGTCATCGGCTGTTAAGTGGTTGAGCATTTCAAAAAAATTTTTTCTTGGAAAGTTTTGAAATCATACCCACAATAATCCTGAAAAATATGGTGCACAATCGTACATTCGTACATTTTTCTTCACCAAAAAAGGGTATATCTAATTTTGTCATTCCGTTTGTAAAATCTACAATATCCTTTTCCGAGCCCTAAGTCCTTATTCATAGCTAAGTCGATTGAGCGTTGTCCTTTTATACATCCGTGGTAGTATTAAAATCAATTTTGACAAGACACTAGATAAGCTAGAAAAAATTTAAATGTCCCGATCAATCAGATATAGTTTCGAAAATTTTACTATTGCAAATCAGCAAGATTGGTCCATGCCCTTCAAAGCAGTGGCCGTAAAACCACGCCTGTCTCTTAGTTTTTCATATCATTGGAAACAATGAAGTACCTTCAATCACAAAAAAAAAAAAACAATTTATGGGGCGATAAAGATTAAAAAATTGAGAAAAAAAACATTAAGTGAAAGAATTTTGGCTCGCCCAAATTTTCAGATTTATGGGCCTTTGAACATTTCATAGAAAAGTACGATTGTGGAATATATTTTTTAAGATATTTTTCTTTGGAATAAAACCACTTTCAAATTTCAAAGCGGAATTTTAGTTTCTTCCTCAATCGGTTGTATCCATAGGTCCATAGGGCGTAAATTAGTGGGCCTATTGGGACAATTAAATAAGTGCACTGTGTCGTGGGGGCTTTAGAAACAGGCTGGGCAACGGTTTAAAGTGCCATCAACTATTCGTTCATGGTAGCAGTTAAGGATACTGCACCAACCGGCTCTTAATTGTGCCAGAACTTATCTTGTTTTTGCCTGGGTTCATTTAGGACTTTATTACATCTGTAGCCGTTTATGGTGTCTAGGACCGGCTGTCGATGTAATATTTTTTGGGTATCTGCAATGGATGGAATAATATCCCCGATGTCACTGCGATAATGCCTTATAATAATAATGTTCTCCCGGATGTGTCGGGGCGAGGGATCCCGCAATATTACCTCGTTATTAGGGTGACTGGGCAGGTGACAAGCCACTAGGAATTGCTTGCTCAGTAGTTCGTTATGTCGTCTGACCGGAAGCATCCTAGTCTCTCATAGTGGTGATCTATATTCGTCATTTTAACACATCGTGGCGCGATTCTGAGTGCATTATATTGTGCAGTTTGTAAAACTCGCCATTTAATATCACTAAGAAACGAGTTCCAAATCGGGTCAGCATAATTAAGGAGGGAGTGTCCAATTGCCTTGTATGTTGCCACTATCGTCTCCTTGTCATTCCCCAGGAGATGCCAGCGAGTGCTTTTAACACCTTGTTTCGAGTTTTTACTTTGTGGTGGATGAAGGAGGCGTGCGATGAGAAGTGATGGAGGCTGTCGCCTAAAATTTTTGGGTTCCGTACCGTAGGGATACGGCAGCCTGCGACCGAGATGTCTAATTCCATTCTTATTTCTTCAGTCCACGAAGTGAAAAGAAATACCGATGACTTTGATCACCCTCACCTGAAGTCTACCTTCCTGAAAGAATTTTGAGATGGTGGCCAAGTATTGTGAGATTCTGGCACTTATGTCGTCAATGTTAACATCAGATGAGTAGATTGTACAGTCATCTGCGTACGACACATCTTGACATCTTGGGGTGGTGAAGAAAGTTTCGCAAGATAAGTGTTAAAGAGTATAGGTAACAGTACTCCTCCTTGTGGCACACCCATTCTTATCTTGCGGAATTTTGAATTCTGGCCTCTGAACCCAACACTTAAATAGTTGGCAATCCAGCGCTTGACGTCGTTGGGAAGAGTAGAGTTCATTTATGAGCACAGAGTGATCGAACGTGTAAAATGCCTTAGATAAGTCCAAGGCAGCAACAACTGTGCGTTGACATAGTCTATGCTGATTAAGGCCGTCAGCGATTTGGGTAGCTATCATATCCAAAGATATTCGGAATAACCAATTGGCGAATCGAGATTTCTAGAAGGCGTGTCAGATATTCCAGTTGATACTGGGCCAAGTTTTTTCAACATTAGCATTGAGATGCCATCAGGACCAAGAGCTAATATTTTTCACTTCATCGAGAGTGAAGAAAATGCGCACCGAATCTCGTTTTAGATTCTTTGTTCTCCGGATTATGGCTTTTTTTATCCTTATTCTGCGAGGTGTGGTGTTCGACAAACTGTTGGCAGAATAGTTTTTGTTGCATTTTGAGCCAAATAGATTTTTAATAGTAGACCAGAGCTTTTTTAAGCTAAATGAACAATTGTTGAGATTTTCCAACCATTTTCCGCGGCGATGTTCGTTGACAAGTGTATTTATCTCGGCCGTCAGTAATTCAATTCGCTCGTCCGCGGGGTTGCAGGCGCGCAATCGATCGCGCTCTTGACCCATGGGCGCTGCGCTAGTTGGAAAATGTGGTCTAGTTTTAGGGATTCTGCCTCTGGTATATAGCACCGGGCTGCCCTGAGAAGAGTTTGCCTGAAAACTTTCCCTTCCTTTCTGGCACAAGTTGGGTAGGGTATTTGACGAAGAGAGTCATCAATAAATTGCGAAAAACCCCTGCTAGTTGGCTTTATTGTAATTAACAAAAGTGAGCTTATCAGACTCAACGAAGTCACTTGGCTTCTCAACAGAGTTAAATGCAACTTGGGTTTGCCCGCTTGTATAGGCAAGTAGCGATGAACAGACAATGGAAATGTCTGTTCTGCAAATTGAATACTGCGAGGGTCTTTTGGTAGTTGAGAATACCAGCTCTCATGATGAGCATTGAAATCATCAAGTATTCTATTATCACCTTGCAAGAGATGAGATATGCTTGGGTGATAATTAGACCCAATGCTGTTAATGGGCGGGATGTAAACATTGACGATTTATATTTCAGTGTTGTTTGAGTCCACTGAAATACTCACGCGATATGCGTTATTCTGTTGTGACACACAGAGCAAAACCAGATCTGGGGACCTGGATTTTTTTCAATGCTAGCTAAAATGAGTAATATTTTGAGCAAAATTGCTGGCATGTTTTGCTCACCTGAGAAAAAAACTTTCGGTTTGTACAGCTGTTGCTGGGTTGACAATTTTTGGCCGAGAAAGACTCGGGTCGTTCCGGAGGGAAGATCCAATTTTCGTGAGAACGAGATTAACCTTGTTGTTACTTTGGTGTGCAAAATATTGCCACATTTAAATTAAATAGGGGAGATTGAATACTTTTCAGGAACCGATCGGAATTGTTAATACGGAATTAAAAGCATTCCGATCGGAATATGTGGCTTGCCTGATAAGTATAAGATAATGTTAAAGTTACTTATTTGCAGCTGGAAATTTTTGTTGCTTTTTATTAAGCAGTAAACAATTTGTGACACACGTTACATTTTTTTCTCGAAGCACACATTTCTTAACGCAAATTTCATGTTTATAAATGTATTTATAGGTGAATAAAAATGTGTTTATAATTCAATTTTATAAATTGATAAATCTGCTAGTAGTTCTATTACGATTGCATTTTCTTTAAATGAATAAAAATAGTAGTTTCTTAAACTTTCGCGAATGCTCTTTACGTTAGCTCATATCTCCGAAAGAAAATCAGTTGTATTCTTATGTATGTATCTACTGCTTGTAAAAGTCGGGCATTATTGGGTAAAAGATTTTGAGCTCCTATTCCGTTTATTGCACTCTTTCCGTAAGTAGTTACAAAAAAGTTTATTTAAAGTAGCTCACATCAAATTCGTCAAACTCGGTACTACTACCTAGGTTTTGGGATTTCCCGCAATTCTTGAAGTTTATTTAATGAAATAATATTTAAAAATTTTGATTTTATTAAAACATTAACAATAAAAATAAATGCTAAATATGAGAATTTGTTAATCGGAATCTTTTTAATATTAATTTACTTTAATCGTGCCTGATTCCTTCAAATATAAATATATCATGATATTCTGATGTAATATTTATTATTTAAAACTACAAAATGAAATGTATTATTGCGGGGAAAGCTATCCATATGGCCATTTCGCTACTGCTCATAAAGCTCATCAGTGGATTCTACCCAAATTTTGTATTCAAAACTATGAGTCTTATATCTAATGCGAAATTGATTAAATGAGAACTACAAAAAGACAGTAAAAACTTAAGTGTAAATTTTTTATACAAAAACAGCAAACATTCACTAACCATTTTAATTTTTTCTTTCCTTTTTTCTATATAAGATATAATACATACAATATGAATTAGGGATGCGCGATGCCGTGATTTTTAAGGAACGTCGTTAGTAGTTAACGTGATTTTTCAATCACCGTTCTTTTAAATAGTTACCGTGATCACCGCCTGCAATTTTTTTAAGCATACATGTTTATATAGGTAGTATAAGAATATATATTAAATAATATTTTATGCAAACAGTTTTCATATTGAAAAATTTATTTTGATATCTACATTCAAAGCAGCTGTAATTAAATTTGGCAGAAATATAAAATTTGGTAAAATTATTGACTATAGGTTCAAATAAAATAAGCACAGAACATTTTTTGCTTTCTTGTTAAGCGGCTATTAGACGGTCAAACTTGGTATGTAAACATGGATGGTATACCATCACGTTCGTGTAATAGTGCAAAATGCGTGTTTGTCAACTTGGTTGGATGGTTTTCAAAAATTTTTGATATTGAAATCCTCTCTCATCAAACCGCTCTCACATGCAATGTTTGACGCTCTAATATGCGCTTTACATATGTAAATACGTGTAAAGTTTGGAAAAAAAGAATAATAGCTGATTTTAATAAGGAGAAGCAAGAAAAAAGCTACACAAAAATGAAAGCGCTTTGACTTAAGAAAAAGTGAAAGGGTCAGAAGTACTAATATTTTTCTGCACAAAATAAAATCACATTTCAGTTTGGATGTGTGCAAACATAAAATAACCTTCTTAATGGAACTGTTACTTGATAAACTCAGTCACTGTAGTGACCAGTCATTTTTTAGTAACAGTGATTTATTCGCAGGTAATATGAATGGTTTCCAAAGGGAACCCTTATTTTTCTGCATTAGAAGAAATAAAGCAAAATTAATGTAAATTAATATAAAAATGAATAATAAATTTTCATAGTGATGTATTTGCATGAACAAATTTCTTATTATAAAAATTGTTTGCAATTTTATTTTTTCATTAAATCTTTCAAATACATATGAGCGGTTTTCAAAGGGATCCCTTATACTACTCAAAATAATTTGTTTTTTGTTTTTTTTTTTACATTGCAACCAATGTAATATTTGTGTTCTTCTGCAATTTAATTTTTTTTTTTGAAAGTTTTCTACAAGTTGTGAATCTTTTAAATAATTATAGTTCAGCTTAATATCTAATTTTATAAATTAAAAACTTTTACATTTAATTAATTTTTTAATACTTCCGTTTTGTCGTCAGTAAACTTTGTCTCTTACTGTTCCTATATTCTAATTAGTTTTTATACCTTTAGTTCTGCATTTCTGAGAAAACATTACGGATAATTTTTGAAAATATTGTTTAATACTGAAAAAACAGGACTGAAGAAAAGGTCATAATTTTCAAACTCATGTAATCGTTAACTTTACGGTTTATAGTAGGTTATGAGAAACAGAATTATTACATGTCTATTACTGCGCCGATCTATCCGTTTAAACGTTGCTGATTTATTTTTACACACACCTTTTAAATTTCGATGGTCTGTTAATTACAGCTCAAAAAATACTTTATATGTACATCAAAACTACGTCATGTGTGGGACACCATCTAATTTGTTTTCTTGTGTGTTTATCGGACCTAGCAGTACACCGTTTTTTTTTTATTTTTTTTTTATTTTTTTTTATTTTGATAAAGCCATTAACATCAATATAGAGTATGGTTAACACCTTTTAATTCTTATTTTTATAATTGTTGTTATAGAGGATATAGTTGTACCAGTAGTAGTTCTATGGGAACACACTTCAATTTTTTACTATAAGTTTTTATTGTTTTTGTTTTGGAGGGATACCCTTCCCTTTATTTTCTTAAACCAATCTGTAAGCATAACCTTTTGAATAAATAACAAATTTTCAAAATATGATGCTTATGGAGAAAAGAAAATACAAAATTGCATTTGTTGAAAAAAATTGCTAATAGATTTTTTAGATTTATAGCGACAGAGATTTATCTTTACGATTTACAGAATAAGGCTGCAGAAGTAAAAAAAATTAAAAAAAATCACAAGTACAGACCAGAGCTGTAAATGAATCATTTATTTTTAAATTAATTCGCGAATCATTCATGAATTAACAATTTTTAAATAAATTCTTTTCACACAAAAAAAAATGTGTGAATGAAATTTGAATCAATTCAAATGAATTTGGTAAAAATGAATTGCAAATCGTTTCTAATTCAAATGTATTTATAAAATGTTTAAAAATCGTTTCTAATTCAAATGAATTTATAAAATTAATTGTAATTCTCTTCTGCTCTTGAATTCGATTGATTGGAACTCATTTAAGACTTCATTTATTTGAATTGCAATATTCAATTCAAATCAATTGGAAATGAATTGCAATTCACTTTGGCAAATTAGTTTGAATTAGAAATGAATTTTAACTCAACTTACAAATAAATTTGTATTGGAAACGAATTGAAAGAAAGAATTCTGCCTAATTTGTTTTAATTGATTTAAATTTCATTCAATTCTTTTTAGTTGTAAAAAGAATTAATTCAAAATTTAGTTAATTCGTAATGAATTAAAATCAAAAAATAATGATTCATTTACAGCTCTAATACAGACACAATTTTTTATTTCATTTCAGAACAAGTTGTGTTGTTTATATTGTTTTTAGAATTATCTCAGTTTGTTTTTTATAAACAAAATTCTATTTGTTTCTATCGTTTTTTCATATTTTCTTATACAAAATTATTAAATTTCGTTTGAAATCAAAAAGATGTCGTTAGAAATTTTTTCAGTGCTTCAATGGTTTTTTTTAAAATTACAGTTCGGATGCCAAGATTTTTTTTAATATTAATTTCTAAATAGTATTGGCAAGTTGTGATATTCAGCAAAAAATATTGTTTTCTTGTCTGTCATTTTCATTGGAGCAATGTTTTTAGTAAAATATATTTTACACAATTATTTGTCAAATAACAAAATGCAATTTATCATGCGACTTTCAGAACAATAAGTCTGACGTTCTTCAAACAGAATACAGTTTTTTTTTTATTTGAAATTACAAAATGATTGTCTACATTTTTATTATTTTATTAAAGTCTTTGAAAATAAATATGTATTTTGCAACTCTTTTTACTAAATTTAACTAAAAAATAGATAAAAGCATTTATTATATAGCGTTGGGCTTAAGTTTACTTAATTGATTTATTAAAGAAGCGACATGAACGTACAAACCGTTATTAGGAGAAATGTAAATTTTCCGTTTTTTTTTTATTTCTTGAGTTACTAGACATCTGTAGGAATGTATTTTAAATGTCGTTTTAATCAGCTTTTTTAGTTTTTTTTTTACTAATTATGTGTTTGGTTTAAAATTTACAACGCTATAATATCTTTGTATTAAATAGAAAATTGATTCCCGAAATTAGATGTGAGATAACGGTTTAGAAAACAATTAAAAAATTAAGGATTTATATTTTATTAGCAAGATTATTTAATCAGATAAAAGGTAAAATATAATATTTAAATCCTAAATTCGAAAATAAAATAATGAATTTAACCCAAAAAAAAGTATGTACTAATTTAATAAAATACCAGACAGGTAATGTTATATAATTCAATAGATTTTGAAAAACAAACCAACGACATACATAAATTTGTAAAAAAGTATAACATTTTTTTAAATGAATATAAAATAAAAAACAGAATTTTAAAATCTATTGATTTCAATCACATACCTTACTGTTATTTTTTAAAATAACAAAACATTTACACTCTTGTTCAACTGTTACTTAGCAGGTCATATTTCTTCAAATTGTTTGAAAAACTCTAAAATTTTACTAATCGGAAAGAGCACTTTCTTAAGTTAAAAAGAAAATATAGAAAAACAAGTTTGTTTGTTTTAATGAAACAAAATTGATTTTTTTTTTCGTTTATATGAATCAGTCAATACATTTTTTGCAAGTTTCATATCAGTAAAACTTTGCAAGACAAGTAGCCAAAATCGAATTTTATTTTTCGATGTTATATCGGGCCAACGTGAAATTTTAAATTGCACAAAGCAAATAAAATTTTTGATTTTCCACATACATTGGCACATATTGGTATAATTTTGCTACTTTTCTCTCTCTCTCTCTCTCTCTCTCTCTCTCTCTCTCTCTCTCGATTTTATCAATGCATACTCGACAAACATTCAAACTCATATTGAAAAGTTATATTGAGTGCAAAATCTGTTTTCGTTGTTGTTTTTATACATATTATCATAGTTTAAATGTTTCAAAAAATAAGTTCCGCCTATAACATCCTTAGAAGTATAAAAATTTTCTTTGAATAGTTGTCCATCTCAGTTTACAATTGTACGGATTTTATTTTGTGCACATGTGTGCATCGTTGAGGTTTTTACAAACACAGTTATTAAATCTTTAATTCCTTTAGGAAAACTCCTAACAATGATATATGCTCGGTTGTGCCTTTTTTAAGAATAGCATTGTGTGTATAAACTCTTCCTTCTTTTTATCAACTCAAAATATCTTATGAACTAGAGATAGGAGATCCCGTGATTTTTGAGGAACGTCGTTACCAGTGAACGGGATTTTCACCCTTCACCACAAAAAGGAAAAAGGGTATATCTTAGTTTATCATTCCGTCTGTAATTTCTGCAATATCCATTTCCAACGCCATAAAGTTAAGAGTCCTCATGTTTTGAAAATTTTTCTAAACCTCTAATTTTTCCATATAACTCTATAACCCCAATAAAAAAATAAATAAAAAATAAGAAAAAAAAAACATCAAGTAAAAAATTTGCACTCGCCCATATTTTTCGAGTTATGGGCCTCTAAACTTCTCATGGAAAAATGCGATTGCGCACCATATTTTTATGATATCAATATTGGTATTATTTAAGAACAAATGTTAGCCAACAATTACATAGAATGTTTTGCATGTTGCCTAAACCCTAAAAAATTGCTACATATTTTATAGCCACAATAGAACAAAAATGTTAATAAAATTTTTAACTACCTTTACAGATCAGTAAAGTTTCAAACATAAATCAATATAACACTGTGCTTAGAAACAAAAGCAAACATCACTTATCTACAGTAATAAATACTAAAAAAAAGTGTAGCATATCTACATTTACATAAAATAGAGGGTGAAATATGAAATATATTTTACACACTGGTGGGACATATTTTCAATGCTTAACCCATTAAGAGCCGATGACATTTTTATGAATTTTTTTTTTTAACTTTGTGCCACCTTATTATTTATTTATTTTTTATTTGAGTTACTTCACTTAACTGGATTTACATGCATGGTGGAGGGTATATAAGATTTGGCATAGCCGAATATAGCAGTCTTACTTGTCTTTTATTCAAGCAGATGTGTTTATGTACATGGTATTACATATGGCTCATTTAGTCATACAACGTCATAACTCAAAATTTAAAATTGTTGAGTTAATCATGTAAAACCAAATGCAAAAGGTATTCTGATCTTTATATGCCGTTCACACTTATGTGTTTACAACGTGTTTAAGCGAAATGTTTAATAAACTAAACACAAGCGTTCACACTGTAATTACAGAGTTTTAATTTGACATTTGGTCAGCTGTTTAAACAGATAGTACATAATAAATTAAAGTATCTAATTTTTAGATAAGTGATAAAAGCATTATATTGGAGATTATATAAATAATGAAGTAATAAAAGAAAGAAAAAAAAAAGAAAAAGATTAATATTTGTAGCCGTTGTGCCTTTAAAAAAACTGTAATGGGTTAGAGAATAGAGCAATTGAAATTGGTAATATCTATGATAGTTACTATTGTCAGAAAAGTTAATTTTATTATTCTTAGGACCGCACAAACGCATTTTGGGGATTTAATTGCCAAATGCTAAATGAAGAAGGGATAAAAACTTTTTCGGGTATATCGACCAACATTTCACGCAATTTGCAACAAGTTGAGAATTTTGCAAAAATGAAAAAAGCAATATCACTGGAAAAAAGAGTTGGTATCCTCCCCCGCAGAGGATCCTAAAGAATAAACCCTGTTCGTGCACGTTTGCTGGAATTTATTGAGCCCAAATATTTAAATCATTTGCCATGAAGAAAAAATATTATAATTAAATTTACTTTCTAATTGTAAATTCTTGTCTTTAAAAATATGTTTTAATGTACTTACGTTGCTTACGCTTTTTGACACGACGCTTAATTTCTGATTTGCTGCCATTAAAATCCTGTTCAGTGGAACTCCAAAATACAAAAAACAACTGAACACACTTCACGAGTATATCTGAACCCTGAATTTGAAGTGTTTTGCTACGAGTTTAAATCAAAAACACGTCAGTTTCAAGTGTTTTGCCAGAGAAGTGAATATATTAAAAAAATCTCAAAAACGACTTGTTTTGCACTTAAACACCTTAAACTTGCTTAAACACATAAGTGTGAACACCATATTATATTTAGTGCATCTCAATTAAATTTAGGCAGAATTAAAATTTATTATAGGTTGAAATAAAAAAAGCACATATGCATTTTTTGTTATATATGTATGTGTGAAGTTTAAGAAAAAGGATAAGTGTTGTTTATAAGTAGAAACAAGAAAAAGCTACACAGCAATGAAGCTGCCTTGACTTATAAAAGAAAGTCAAAAGTACTAATATTTCTCTAATATAAAAAAATGTTCTTACTCGGAACTTTAACTTGATAAACTCAGTCACTGTAGTGAACAGTGATTTTATAATCAGTAATTAAATCACAGGAACTAAAGTTTGACTCATCTCTATTATGAATTACATCTGAGTTAGGCGTATTAGTTCGTTTGCCATGCTCCGATCGAAGCTCCTGAAACAGTTACAGGAGCTTTATTTCAAGAATTTCAAGGGCCGCCATAACGGCGTTAACCTGTCGTTCTTTCTTATATCACTATGCTCACCAAAATTTTTCATCGTAGTACTGTTTGGCTTAAATAAACACATAATGCTTTACGTAACCCAGATAACGTTAAAAAGAAAAAATCGGTGAGCGAGCCTGTGCTGAAGCCGTATTACAAAACTCACATGCAGTGGTTAACTGAGTGGTACAATGTTGCGCTTTCTTCAGTTGTTATTGGCATGATTTGCGTAATAATGACGAACGATTTCAAATGAAACTTTGGTGTGTGGTGGCAGCCGTATATTGTTGACGGCATTTTCATCAAGAAGTGAAGAAAATATTTGCTTTATTCTGCTTAAAATGAATTAAAAATATACCCCGATTTGTTGAATGATGCTTCTTTTTATTTTTTAGAAGATAAAATGAATGAAGACAGCCTTTTTAAAAGAATGACGCTGCTATTCACGTATCTAAAGGGTCATTGATATAGTTTTGTTTGTCTGTCTGAGCTTGCAAAACGTAAAAATTGCTGAATAGATTTTGGGAGGCCTCTTACATTCTTGGTTCAAATATGAAATACTTTTTCTTACGTAAAAATTTTTCATTTGGTAGAGAAAATAAGAGATACAATTTTACTGGGGTAATGGTACTAAGGCAGTTGTCAGCACATTTTATTTTTGTAGATGGATAATTTTCAACGCTACTTACAGAACTCTGCAATAAATATTTAAAAATTCGTTTTTCTAAATTTCAATTTTAAGAAGACTAGAAATGACACGTTGAAAAAGACGTGCCAATGCTAGTAAAAAATGAACGTACAAATTAAGAAAAATATCATCGGTCTTTATACGATGTGTTATTCGTTTAACCAAATTTTGTCATTAAATTTAGTATTTTTGCGATGTCGAATCGTTTTTTTTTTTTTTTTTTTTTTTTTTGCAAATATAAATAAAAATGGTGGACCAATTTATTTATGAAAATTAAAAAAAAATTATTTTAACTTAAATGATTAATATATAGTAACAACGAAAAATTTTTTTGTTAGTTTAGCAAACAATAACAGAATTTGTTTTAAGTAATTCGTTATAAAAAAGAGAAGGAACCTAGCAAATTAAGAAATAAGAGTACGTTTATACAAATATGTGCAACTTTTTCTCTTCAGTCATATTGTCAGCAGTTTGATGATCTATAATCTAAGCATCAAGTTTTCTTGCATTGAACGAATTGTACTTCGACATTATTTTGATAAAATACACTAATATTGTAATTAACGTCGGCGACGTATGAGTGATTAGCCTATCATCTGAGTCGAAAAGTACTTCCGAATTGTCATCAAGTTTACTTCCATTTAGCGATGTTTCCTCCAGACAAAAACAAAAACCAGTAAAATTATATGCAAGCCTTGTATATAAAAAAAATGTCTTTATTTCTTTATTGGTAAACATCGCCTCACAGGCGACTCGTATGTAGAAAATAAAGACGCGTCTTGTCACAAGCTTGTAAAACACTTATTTAAGTTGGCATATCAGCACACTTTGATATACGGAAACATTTAAAAAATATGGCAAAAGAAAAATAATTGCTTCGCTTCACAGGCGATGTAGGGTTAAAATACAGTTAAAACAAACCTTATTCTCTGTTTCTGATATTTTTGTTATTTTATGAAAGTTCTCTTTTCAATGTTAGTAAAATTTCAGCTGTCGACAAGAAATTCAAACAGATATGGCATGCTCACCCTCAAGCCACACGATCAAGTTTTCTGTTCAAGTTTTCACGCATACTTCTTGCTTAATTCATTTAAATTGAGAGCTGTGACGTAGGCTGCACTTAACTTAAAGCAAGATGGCAAATTATTTGTAGAAACAAAAACAACATGCTTTCTTGAAAATAACAAAATTGACATAAAATTTGCCAACTACGCCAACTTCTTTTTATCTTTTAATTACTTGCCACCTGCCACCAATCTAGCTGATAAAAAAAATAAAAAAGCATGTTACTATTGGGATACCCTCCATTTAATTTAATATTTCGTATATTCTTTGTGAAATTTTCAAGCGCCTGTCTACAATGGTTTAAAAGATAAACCATAGTCTTCAAAATCTTTGACCCTGTGGACAAGATTTGCTCATGCTTTGTGTATGTAATTTCTAAATGTTTGCCTACTACAGAAAAAAAAACACTCTTTTCTTTTAGATTTATTTATAACTTTTTCTACCTATTCAAATAGCAGACATAAATATTTAAACTTAATAGTAAAAGTAGTAAAAGGCTAATGTAAGCGGTGTGAGGCAACAGGCGATATTAATAATGAACATCAATTTGGTGAAGAACACGGAAAGAATACTATAAATGGTGTGACAAATTAAAGCGGCAAAACGAAACGTTTACCTAAATTCGAAATTGCCGCTTGGCCGCTTTTAACGACATGGTCAAATTAAATTTAATTCAATATGTTAAAATTTTTGTGTGAATAATTTGATTAACAAATAAATTTTTTTCAAATGTTAATATTGTTGCCGCATGGCCTTTCACCATAAAGTGTCTGTCACGTTCGTTAAATTCAAGTCGTTATTGGAACACCTTTCAATTTACAATTTTGTCGCTTCCATTTGTTGGTATAGCGCACATAGTTGTACTAACACTGAAAATTTGACGTCTCCGCCAAACACAATTAAAACATAACAATATTTTTATCAATATCACTTTGCTTTTGGAACACCGTTGAATTTTTAGTATTATCTTTGGCGGCTATTGTAATATGATTCTATATAAGGGGGCCTTTGACAGACGGACGGATATTGTAACTAAGACAACAGAATATGTTTTTATTTTGTTGTAATTTATGATTATTATTGGCTTTATTCGATATTTTACAATAAAGGTATCTTGCTAAGTATTTAATTTAGAGGAAAATTGTAACGGCAAAAGCTGTTTGAAACTTCTGAGAAGAAAATTTTTTGTAAAGCCAATATTTGTGTAGGATATATATGACAGAAATTATGTATTTTATCAAACATTAGCGTGTGTGGAACACACCTTAGTCTTTACCGATTAACCCGAAATTTTTTTATAGACTTTTTTATCAATTCCGATCGATGTGGGATATGAGACTTGCAATAATTTTAACGACAACCCTAATTTACATACTTTTTTGGCTCTCATTTATTATTTTATTTTTAAAAGTGTTTTTATTATATCAAAAGAGATCTTTTTTAGAAAATATGCTTTGTTTAATTAAAAATATATTTGGGAATTTAAATAATAACATCTTTCCAATAAATCACACTGTGATTTGAGATATTTGTTTTGCCATATATGGATAAATTTACAGATTCTGTTCTATTTCATACTTTAAAAAATTTGAAAAGTTATGCATTACGAGTGTATTTATGCAGATGTCTAGTAGTTAGGGATCACACTGTTTTTCACACGCATATTAATGACTTGCAATTGATAATTTTGACATTTTATTTCAATGTGTCAAGTTTACAAACACAAAGAGTATGGACCCACTGAACATTTTGTGTCGAATGCAATCAGAATTCATGTAAAAAGGCGGCATAAATTTCTGAGTTTTTATTACATAAAAAATCAAAAAAACGTAACGTTTATTCTGAGTTCATTTCTCGAGAATTTTGAAAAGGTATGTCCAAACAAACAAAGTGCAGCTTTCCTGAAACATTTCTGACTGTAAACAAACCAAAAAATTGTTATATTATATAGCGTGCATAAATGGCTGGTCAGAAACAGTGGCAAATGTTCTGTTAAATGCCTAACGGAATTTTTTGACAAAACAGGTGATTGTCTTGCAAAGTATTAACGGGTTCCCACATGTCAAGTTTTCATGCAGCAAGCCGGATTTTTTTGCGAGAGATGAAGAAAAATAAAGTGAGTGCTTTTTGTGGAAGAGAAAGAAAACTTGACGTATATAAGTCCGGTGTATCAGATTATATTAAGGTTAATTCTGACGTCAGACATGTCGACAAAGAATGTTCACTGGGCAATTAAACTTGACTTGTTAAACATTTTCTATTGGAACTTGTATGCGTATGAAATGACAGTATATTTTAAGTAAGTCAGTTTGCTATAACACATACCTACATATGTATGTATGTTTGTATATAATGTATATACACGTATGTATGTATTCTATATAATAAAAATACAGCATTAACAAATATATTAACAACAAAATTTTTCTGTATATTTTTCACTTTATTCGAATTGTAGGTGAAAACCCTGTTGAATACAAAGTTGAAGTATTAGAAGAAGAATCGGCTGTTTTAGTTCATGATGAAGCAGTATCTGTAAAAATATCGTTGACTTCGCCATTGTTGCGTGAGTCTCCCGAAGGTGTAAAAGCTGAGAGCACATCAACAAAGAATAGCGGCAGTGGAGATGTTGCTTTATTACCACGAGAACCATGTTTAAAGGTAAGATATAGTCATAATGTCTTGTTGGTTATACGACATTTAAAAAAGGGAATAAAATAAATTTCAAGAATCGATTTAGAGTAACGAAAACTATTCCTTTTTAGGCGTTGGCCGAGCTTCGTCATGCCAAGTGGTTCCAAGCTAGAGCAACCGGTTTGCAGTCATGCGTAATGGTAATCCGCATTTTACGCGATCTCTGTCAGCGTATTCAATCATGGCAGGCTTTGCCACAGTGGTCTATGGAATTACTGGTTGAGAAGGTAATCTCATCGGCTGGTTTTCCAATATCTCCAGGTGATTGTTTGCGTCGCATTATGGAAGCCTTAGCTTCAGGATTCCTTATAAATGGTCCTGGTCTATTGGACCCATGCGAAAAGGAGCCACAAGATGCTCTACAAGATTTGTCTAAGCAGCAGCGTGAAGATTTAACCGTTTCAGCACAACTGTTTTTGCGTTACATGGCTTTTAGACAAATTTATAAAGTTCTAGGCATGGACCAGCTACCAGCTCCAAAATTTCCATCACGTCCATGGCGCATAAATCGCAAACGTCGCCGTTCCCAAGGCAAAGACAATACAGACGGTGGTGATGGAAATAATAATGCCGATGCTGAGGAATGTGCTTCTGATGAAAAGATTCCTAAAAAAGATGGCAAGAACGCTGCTACCTAAACATTAAAATACCAATAATAATACGAAGCAAAATATTTATAAAAGTTTATTATAATTCGTTATTTTAAAAATCTAGTGGAAAATCAACAATATTTAAATAAGAGCAGATACAGAAATATGTTCTGTGTTAACATATTGGTGTCCGATCGATTCAAGCGGAATAATTTATAGTTTTGAAAAAAATTTTCTTTACACACACACACACACACACACACACACACGACCATGCACATTCAAATATGAATAAAACATTCAAATAACAGAATCAATGAAGAGAGTTTCATATTACCATGTCTAATTGTATGAGCGTGTGTGTAGATATTTGGTGATCATGTTTACTACGGTTAAATATAAAACAATTTATTTATGAACACTTAGAAATATATGTATGTAGTATGTTGACGTTTAAGACAGCAACAGCATAAATAATATGATATCTCTTGAATTTTAAATAAATAAATACACAATCAAACTTTTATGGATTGAAACTTTTATTTACATTAGAGCGAAATGGAATGCCTCCAACATGCTTTTATTTGTTTAATTTTTTTATTATAAGCAAGTTTTATAACAGCGAAAACACTTTTGTTTGGTTAAGTAACAATGTCCACCTTTTTAAATCAACAATGGTTAGCGAGGTGCTAGCTATCCGCATGGTATTTTTAAAATTCGTTTTTACTAGGACCAGCAAAGTGTAGAAATGGCACATACTTATGCGATTGCTAGAAACTTATTTTACAAATAAACTGTACGGTTGAAAGCAAAAACTCTGTGATGAGTTATGTACTGGCCGATCGAACACGATTGGATGGGTCATTAATTCAGTTGCTTCGCCCCCTTCTGCACGCGATCGAGTGGTTTAAAAATAGACTTTCAGGCATGGCTTCAGAAAGTCAAGGCACCTCGTGCTTTCTTTTTTACAAGAATAATACATTTGTTCCACCGGACATCCTATTCCTTCATATTATTTATTATTTACTTAATATTAAGATTATATAAATATAAAATTAATAATGTTTAATCTTGAAGGTTAGCACTGGCTGCCAAGGCCATCGGCTGGATATGGGATAATATCTATTTTAAACTTTAATTTTAAGTTTGGAGATGAATTTAAAGATAGAGTTTGTATTATGTTCTGTTGGATATGTAGGCATCATAAGCCCGTTGTTGTGCAGATATTTTTTATGATAGTCTTTTAAGTTGTATTACTGAATTCGTTGAACCGCAGACATCGCAGGTGTTGGGTTGATTTTTATTTAAAAGGTGTAAATGAGTAGCTATGGTGTGTCCCATACGTAGTCTCACGAAGATTCTTATTCTATTTTTGCATATATTGGTGGGGTATATTGTAGGTGTGTATTGATTATTTACTTGGGAATAGTGGGGATGATGGTAATTAGCGTTATCTCATGTTTATGATATTGTTGCTTAACCTTCGCCTTACCAGTACCCACCGGGGTGACCTTTTCAGTTTTATTTTTCCAATAACTTGGACAGTTTTGATTCGATCTAAGAAAAAATTTGACTCACTGAACAAAATGTTGAGCTATTTAGATTTATGCATAAATATTATAATATTTTTAATTTTTAAAAATTTTTTCAAATTTATTTCATGGCTTACCAATACCCACCCGGGTGGGTACAGAACTAATAGTTATTTCAATTGCAATTTTTAAAGTTATTTATTTATTATAAAATTTATATTTAATATTATAAAATAAAGATATCAATATCAAGCCAATTTTACTTATAATTTATTCAATTTGATTATGCTTAGTCTGACTGAGGCTGTGTTCTGCACAAATAGGTTTGTACAACTAACGCAAATTTGCCTTGTATCTCATTTCTGTTTCTTGCAGGAACAAATGTAGCATTTTTCTTTCATGTAAATTCGACAAGTTGCATCTCTTTCTGGAACTTCATCAGGCTCAAAGCTGTTATCCTGGTTCTTAGCGTTAACTGATTCACCTAAAAAAAAGATGTATTATCTATTTTTTTGGTTTTTAAAGTTTGTTCCCCAAAATGCATTCCATGGCTGATCTAATTGAAAATCTTCAAATGACTTGTGATATTTTCGATCTTGTCATTGTTAGAGGACGGCATAGATCTTTACCAAGGCTCTCAATAAACTGCCTTCTCTGTGATCCTTTACTGATTTTCCCCCATTATTTTCGGAATATATAACAAACGAATATTGAAGAAAACTGCTAATGGCCAGCGCAATGTTGCACTTTTTGTGGAATACTGTGAAAACATTTTATCCATAGTGTCCACGACACCCTTGGTCTTATTATAATATAATATTATTTTTGGCTTATTTTATGGGCAAGAAATATTTTTATTATTGTGCATGGTACATAATAACACAACTGATTACTTTTTGGCTGGAACATATGATACCATTGTGACATTTTCAGAAAAGCCGAATAAGCTGGATTGTACATCTCGGCTTCGAGGTGGCTTAAACTCTTCTGGTATGTACCTTTTATTCTTTTTTAGTGTACATACAACGGATAACTTCCTTGCAACTAAGCCATTGGCTAACGACAATGTTGTAAAAAAATTATCCATGGTGACATTTTTACCAGTATTTTTATACCTGCCGACAAAATCTTTTACAACGCGCTCACCTTGGTTAGTATCCCTTACATTATTAATTTTCCGGTATATATTTATCCTTAAAGTGGATTATATGTATTGGAATCACATGCCCACCAGATTTTGATGCCATATTTTGCTGGCTTAGAGGGCATATATTGAGTAAAACGCGTTCAACCCTGGAATCGAAATAACTGCTCGTCTACTGTAATTGATTCATTGGGTCTACAAAATTTACCATCTCAAAGACGTCTCTTATGACTGCAGCCTTGTCTTCCTGTTGTCGAGCAGCTCTCGTTGCATGCCAGTCAAAACAAAGGAATCTTAAAATTTGCGCGAACCTGCATCGTGAAATGGTTACTCGGTATAATGGATATGCATTTTTTTCCACAGCTCTGCGAGGGACTCATGGCAAGAATTGTGGGCACCCATTATTAGCAAAATACTAAAAAATGCTAAGAGCTTTTCGTCTGTAATTGGAGTTCAAGTTCGCTGTTGCCCAATATTTTCAAAATTCCATTTATTATACTCATTCCATTCCATTTATTATAATAATGTAGTAAAATCATAGCGGATCTTTGGGGGGAGGAAAAGAAACACCTAGATTATTATTAGCATTCTTCCATAACGTTTTTTTTCGCGCCCTTGCTAGATATGCTCATTATCAAAATGGATATATGGGAGACTATGTCGCATTCCCCCTTGGCGGTCTGGCCCGTAGTGGGCTGTGTACTTTCTTACGCTTAATAACAATTACATTTATACTGTACGCGATGAAAAAGGCTTTCTTGCTCATAAAAAAATGCGAAAATGTGTAGTACCACCCGGGTGGGTATTGGTAAACGACGTACATAAAAACTTTTGGTAAGGCGAAGGTTAAGTAATTTTTTTCTGTTATGATATCCTTGCCAATAGGTGCAGTGCACCCGTATTTGGCCGCTGCATCAGCTGATTTATTGCCTTCTATACCAACGTGTCCGGGGATCCCTGCTATTTTTATTTTGCCTTCATGACTAATTAACAAGTCGCGGATTTTGTTAACTGTTTGCCATTTGATATTAGATGGATTGGTAACAGCTGTTAGTACGGAAAGGCTAGCAGTAAAGATCAGACCTTTGGTTTTAGTTTTAATTATAATGTGCATGGCTTGAATGATTTCAGTCGCCTCGGCTGTAAAAATGGAAGCTGTGTTGGATAGTGCCTTGGTTATTAGTGTGTTTCCAGTGTGATCAACGACAGCATATGAAACATTCTCATTATCTTTGGATGCGTCGGTATAAAGGTGTTTCCAATTAGGTCACCCAATAGTTGTGGCTAGCTCTTTGAACATTTGCGAATATATTTCATTAGTTGTATTTTGTTTTTTGAAGGACGTGAGAGACAAGTTACATGAAGTGTTGAGTAACCATGTGAGATGTCTGGTGTTGTATCTATATAGTTTATCCGTATAGTTCAAGATGTTATTTTTGATAATTTTGTAAAGAGATGATTTGACTTTAGGTTAAAAGAAATAATCTTAGGAAGCAGCCTGTTGGAAGATTCGGTAAATTTATGTTCTAGCGATGGAAGTCCTGATTCAATTAATAATATTTGTATAGGTGTGTCCTAAAAGCATAAGTACTGGCTCTGATAGTTTGATGGTAAGTTGCTTTAACATAATTTAAATTGGATTTTGAACAGTTGCCGTAAAGAAAAAGGCCATAGTCCAACTTGTTTAATATGAGTGTTTTAACTAGGTAGATAAGTGTGTTGGTGTGAGTGTAGCTTCTTGTGGCCAAGTATCTTATTAAGTTAGCTATAGGTATAAGTGATTTTTTAAGTAACAACATGTGCTCATGCCATCGATGGGTTTTTTTCAAATATGATACCCAGAATTTTTTGTTTAGTTACGTTGGAGATGGGGGTGTTGTTAATTGTTATACTTACGGACTGATCCCTACACGATCGAAAGCTTTTTCGAAATCTATACTTAGTATAGATGTGTGATTTCTCGATGAGAGCGTTCTAGATATGTAATGATCAATGCATAATAAGACGTCTGTACAACTTTTATTAACTTTTATTTGATTTAAAAGCTAGTTGGTTAACCGCAACATATTTTCTTTTATCAATATACCACTTAATACGATTAGCAATTAGTCTTTTCATCGTTTTAGAAAGACATGGCAGAAGAGAAATAGGTATATAACCAGAGAGTACCGTTAAATCTTTATAAGGTTTGGGAACAGCTACAATTGTTGCAGTTTTCCAAGAGCGGGGAATTATACCAGAGTTAAAGACTTCGTTATAAAGTTGAAGTAGTAGATTTTTACTATGGTTGTGTAAATGTTTAAGCATATTATATGAAATCCGGTCATGTCCGGGAGATGTTTCTTAAATTTTTTTAAGAGTTAACAACAGTTCACACATTGTGAGAGGTGAGTCGATTAATTTAGCATCTGCATTTCTTGCCTCTGTGGTAGTATGATGTAGTAATATATTTTTGACTCTAACAAACTCGGACGAAAAATTGTTATTTGGTTTTTTGTTTGTCTTGAATGTTTGTGTTGATCTCTTTTTTTTTTTTTTTTTGGTTGATTTTATGCTTTCTTTCTTCAATTGCAGTTTAAAGGTTTTCAATAGGAATTTGAAAAGATTCTATTGGTGCTGCTATTGTTACTGCCTCTTTGTATGTACATTTGTTAATAGTTTTGTATTTTAATATTTCTTGGCAATGTTGATAAACGGGACATTTTTTGTTGTTGGACCTGTGGGCATGTTGGCAATTTACGCATTGCAATTTTGTACATGGCGAAGGGTCATGAGTTGTTGACGAACAAATTTCGCAGTCAACAACACCTTGATCTTTGAGTCCTTCTTTAATTTCTTCTTCAGATAGATCTTTTAATAATGGTGCAAAAACTACACCTTTAACTACGTTTAATGTGGAATGAAGATAGCTCTTAATCGGACAAATACTCGGCAAAGTACTAGCTTTTAAGAATTTGTTTGCCTGCATCTCATTTTTTGCAAGAATTAAGGGATTTCCGTCTGTAGTAAAAACCGCTTTTTCAGCTGGTTCACTTGATATTTCTTCTAAGGCCTTAGACACCAAGAAAATATTAAAGTTTTGTAGGGGTTTGTCTGTTATTTTACTTTTTAAAACATTATACTTTGGGCACGGTTGTTTTTTTTGTAATTTGTTTTTCACCATATTTTGGAAAATCATGTACGTTGTTAATACTGTAATTATTGTTTGACTTTTTACGTTTTGGTGATGGATCAGGATCCAAAATCTGGAAATAATACCCTCCAGATGAGGACGACATTATTTAATAGAGGTCAATGAATATCACTTGTTTAAATCAATACCAATGTGTTTTTGTTGTGTTCTTTTAAAAAGTAACAAAGAGAGAGAAATGACTAAACAGTAATACGCAAGCGTGTTTTATAAAGCACAACTGTATTCGATGAGAAATCTGTTTGTACTGTTATAAATTATTAAATTAACAATAAGTATTAAATATTAAATCTAACAATTATGCCTAATAAGTACAAACAGGGCTACACATAAAATTATTAATAAGCTGTAATCGTGAAGATTTATCTCTGATGTACAAACAAGAAAACAGTATCTCTATTTTTTAGTAGAGTTTAACCAGGATCTTTTACAATGCGATCTAAGTAGAGTTTCTGCAAACGAGCCACTTCATTTGCGCCAACGTTGCCTCTATATGGCGTATTAAGCCAAATGTCTATCAAGATGGGGTATTATTCGATTATTAATGGAATAGGGGCATGCTACTCTGCGCGAAGTGTTATATGCCTTTAAAGGCCAGGATTCACTATCATACACAACAGGATGATTTAATCATACGAAAACCTGACCTACTTTGAAAATCGTTTCAAAATGGCGTCGTAGGTGTCACACTATTATACAAAAAGATGCGAAAAACAGATGCTTTTAATATTTTGTTGTTTTATCTACTCATCTTCAAAAAAAAAAAAAAAAATAAAAAATAAAAAAACTCTGATCGCATAGAAAAAAATCATTTTATGAATTATTTCAAAAGATTATAAAACTGTACAGATCTGTCAAAAATTCTGTCACACACAAACACTAATAATCCACTCTATCATACTTTTTCAGCACACATGCAATTTTTGACAGATCGTACGACAAAGTATGATACATGGCGCAATAATACCAGTTGAATGCATTACCTTTTAAGGCCAGGATTCACTATCATACACAATCGTACGATTAAATCACACAAAAATCTGACAGAATTCTGTCCTACTTTAAAAATCGTTTCAAAGTGGCGTCGTAGGTACCACACTATTATACAAAAATTATGCAAAAACAGATGCTTTTAATATTTTGTTGTTGCTTTCTCCTTATCTTCAAAAAAAATCAACTCAGATCGCATAGAAAAAATCATTTTATGAATTATTTCAAAAGATTATAAAATCGTACAGATCTGTCAAAAAATCTGTCACACACATGCTTTTTTAGTCCACACTATCATACTTGTTGAGCACACATGCAATTTTTGACAGATCGTACGACTGAGTATGATAGTCAATCCTGGCCTTTACGGGTATTTTGTTTTTGTAAAAACTAATTCGAGCTATCAAAAACGTCTCGCAATATGTGTGCATGTATTCCAATAGATTATCTGATGCAGTCACCTATTTGATGCGCCTTGGTATGATAATCAATCCTAGCCATGAGGTGTGTTTACATTATGTGTACAAGTCATATGGAATGTCAAAATCGCTATCCATATGTAATTTCGTGTGTATGTCAAAATCAGTGTTTAACATACGGTTTATAATTTTCATGTTCAAACTTGCATATGTTACGTACATATACCATAAACTCTTGTCGTCAAAAAGAAAACATAATAACTAAAAACAATTTTTTTGCAATAATTATTTAGATTTTTACAATTTCAGTTTAAGCACAAGACTGTCTTCCCTTATAAAAATTGCTATAATATATATTAGAGATCGGCACTTAGGTAATTTACTATGTTCGTCGTGAAAAACACGAGCTCAAAACTGCGAGTTCTCAGGTACGTGGCGTAGTTCGCATAAAGTACATCTTACGAATGTATTTTCACATTTAAAATTATTAATTGCCTTAATAAAGCAATTAACATAAAATTCTTGCTCATTGATCATGCATAAGCACGCAAGTGTTATTGATAAGTTGTAAAAAAGAAACACATTTCAAAAATTACCATTGAAGAAAGGATTGTTGTAAACAATTTCATTGTTAGGATATTTTCTGAAGTTTTCGCTTCCTGAAAGATGCACCATAAACCATAGGAAGCTAAAAAAAATTAAAATTCTGAAAAACCCACATATGATTATTAAAAACCAATAAAAGCTTATTATATCCAAGAAACCTTCTTTTTATTTGTTTAAAATATTTACATGTAAAATTTAAAATGATCATTTTTTTCCTTTACATACTTAAAAAAATTGTTAAATACTCGTTGCACCAAAAAAAAGGTGATCATGATTTTTTAAGTACACTTCCACAAAGAAATGAAATAAAATAATTCAGATTTCAAGTCATTTTTTACTATATACTTTAGCAGACGTTTGGCAGACGTGGTTGTCGTATTCGTGGAAATGTCTATATATTACTGTTTAGCCGATTATAACAACAAAAGTTAAAAAAAAATATTTTTTTAGAAATCTAGCTTTTATTGTCTTAGTTTTTTGAGTAGAAATTTTAAAAGTAAATGTTAGCATAATTGAAAACATCTGTTGTCATAAGGTTTTACATATCAAATAGACCGTGCTCTAAAAAAAAACTAACTCATGTTATAACACATAGGAAAATAAATTATGTTATATTTCATGAGGTTTACACTATGTGTGTTGATTTACATATGGAAAATCTGACATTCCATATGACGTGTACACTTAATGTAAACACACCTTTAAGGAATATTTTACGAATATTTACAAAAGTCACAGTAAATTGTTTTGCGTCTTTATAAGTATTGCTAATTCTCAACTTGCCCTATCACGGGGTCCTTTAAATCAAATCAAATGTTTTAAATGAGTTTTTTGGCATAAAATAAGCTCCTGCAATCAGCATTTCTTTGATTTGTTAATTCGTAAGAAAGTACTAGAAATATTTTTTATATTGATGGAGCCTTTAGCATTTAGTTTGTATAATTTTGTCACATCCGTACAAAGCAGAGTATATCTCTCTGTAAATTGCTACATTCATATGGAAGTCCAAATTATATTCTGTCGTAAACTCCTCCACATAGACACTACCGCAAACCCCCACCCTCTTTTAGAACCATCCGTGTAAACAACGATTGTGATGCCGTTGACTTTTTTGAATGTTAGAGGCCTTGGAAGTGCCATAAAACCAAATTGGTTATAATATTGAGTTGTAATGCAGAAGTTTACATTCGAGCCCAAGGACTAAGTTTCTACCAATTAGCTAATGAAGCTTTCAGTTTTATTCGTGAAAATTTTGACTTGCAAGTGAGACGTCTGCTAAAGAAGGCCAGATTCTGGTATTAAAATTTGTATTAGTTGTTCGGTAGGCTACTAGATTTAGATGAACAAGCGTACGATGCTAATTCGTATTCGATTTAGTTTAATATAAGAGTTTTTACGATGTATTTTAATGCATCAATATTTTCGAAACATCTGAAAGGTAACTTTCTAACAAAATTTGTTGAAGGGCAAAAGTATGTCTTCCAGTGGTAGTTTTTTCGAATATGTCACCTTGTATTTTTTTTGGGTTACATTAGGTGTTGTGGACATATTCAACATAGTCTATTAAATGATATCAATTTGTTTTTTTTTAGTTCCAACTGGTTTTGTTGCTGCAGGACTTAAAAGATCAAATTATGCTGTGCATAAAATAAGCTGTGAGCCACTGCAAATAAAACATAATTCATTAATTTATATTTTCGAAGCAATTTTTTAAAAGAGTTTAATGCGTATAAATATATTAAAGTTACTAAAATGTTCTTTTTCAATAACTTTTACCAGGGATAGCAACAGTTCTATAATATGCAGATATTTCTTTCATTAGATTAAGGATAAAATATCAAAATACATATATTAATTAATGCATGTTTATATAAATAGAAAGAAGAAAAGCAAACATAATTTCTACATATGCATGTACAGTGACACAGAAAACTCTACACACTCCCATATTTTTGTTAATTCTAAGATATATATGCAAGATATAGAAACTTTTTATTAACCAAATAAACTGGAAATAAGAACACTTAAAAAAAAATTAATAAGAAAAATCAAGGTTTAATTCGTTTAATAACAAAATCAACTAAAAGTTACTTAAAAGACACAGAAAACTCCCAAGCACACTGCATGTTGTCCTGCTGGAAATACCAGCCAGTGCTTAATCTCAATTTTTTAGCAGATTGCCTTACATTTAAATAAAAAAAATTGTCGATCGTTGTCTCACTAAATACCAAATTGCCGACAGTAACAGCTGACATTCCGCCACCATGTTGCGCCAAATTCTCTTTCTCCCATCAGATCCAAAGAGGTTAAATTTGCTTTCGTCGCTGAACATAACATTAGCTCAGAGGGAGTTTTCTTTATCAATATGAGCTCTCGCAAATTCTATACGTTTTGTTTTGTTGTTCTCACCGATGAATGGTTTCTTCCTGGGCAAACGAATATTAAATCGACTATTTCTACGGACACTTCGGACTGTTTTAGGGTAAAATGACACAATATTATTTAAATCTAGATATTTTTTGATTTCCACACCTGTATTTCTTGGATTTTGTGTAATTTGCAAAGAATCTGCTGTTTTTTACTTTAGGTGGACGGCCACTTCTTTCTTTACTTTTAAAGCATTTTGTTTCTTTATAGTTTTTAATTACAGTTTATACAGTAGTCTTCGAATGTCCAACTAATTGACCGATTTCTGGAAGAGATTTTCCCCTTTTATGATATTTAACAATTAGACTTCGTAACTTAATTTTATTATTAATTTTTTTTACTGTTTTAGAAAAAATATTAAGTTATGTTTAAAATAGTAACTGTGAATATCTTAAGAGCAGAGAAAAGTTGGAAGCATTGTTTATTGTGCACGGTTGATATTATTGGCATTTTTAAGCTAGCAGTATAAAGACTTTTCTGTGCCCAAAAATTGGAATTTTGTTGTTTTTTTTTTTTTTAAATATCTATCTTATAGAAAATTATTTGTAACTTTTTTATTTTTATACTGTTATAGCTTAATATAAATTTCTTTTAAAAAAGTCTCTCAGGCTTTCCGGAATTGAAATATATGAAGGAAGCAATTTCAATATCATAATTTTTATATTTTACGAATACAATTTTCTTATTATAATCATACTTTTTCATCGACTCCAATGAAAGTTTAATACGATTTATTAATCGTTTAAGATTTTGTGAAAAATAATGATCCGCGTTGATGCGTAGTAACTTAAATGCCCAAACCCTTCAATCTGTTCGTTATCAATTATAAATAATTGTAAAGAGGACAGTAAAAGTTAGACACTAGCAGAATTAAATGCACTTTCTAATTCACTACAAACTTTGCCAGCATTCTTGAACATAAATAAAGTAGATATTAATTGTAAATTAAATTAAATCTTTATGAAAAACGTCTGATCACAGAACCTTTAAAGGAACTATGCCTAAATGAAATAAACCTCAACATTTTTGCAAATGGATTTATATTTAAAAATTTGAATAATGCTTAGATCCAAGATCACTCCAGCTAAATATGTAGCAGGTCTTATTACTTAAACGAAAACAAAAATATGTTTTTATAGTATAACACTTTTCTTGAGCTTAATAGAAAAACGTCGTATCTCAAAAAATTAAATATTTTTAAAACAGTCAACAAATTCAATTTTGTTTTATTTATTTTTCCGTGTGGAGCTTGGTCAGCCTTCTATTGGATGTGTCCCCAGATGGTGGATAGGGGGAGCGCAAGTCTAGATACCAAGGGCACATAGCTCAGGTCAAGTCTAGTCTTTGTGTTTGCACACGGCCTGACAATGCTAGGTTTGTAAGAGCAGTGCGTGCCGCCAACCTGAAAATAAACATCGACAAATGCGAGTTTTTCACGAAAGAAACTATGTAACGTCGTTGCCAGGAATGGTATCAAGAACGATCCCGATAAGGTCGCAGTTGTCGCCCAAATTCCCCCACCTACTAATATAAAAGAGGTCCGCCGGTTTCTTGAAATCACCTCTTGGTATAGGCGTTTCGTATCCAATTTCGCGAAAGTCTCTCAACCACTGACACAACTGTTGAAGAAATGAAAACACTGGAAATGGGGTCCAGAACAACAGTTGGCGTTTCCAACTCAAGGATTAGCTCACGAAAGCCCCTGTCCTAGCGTCCAGATTTTTCTGAGCCATTTACGCTTCAGACCGACGAAAATGATTATGGACTCAGTGCGGTTCTGACACCAGCCAGCACTTGAACGGAGCCGAAAAGAATTATTCTGCCACGATATACGTTAAGTGAAACCCTACTTGGAGGAATTACAACAATATAAGTTCCGCGTTTGTTATCAGAAAGGGAAATAGAAAGCAGTGGCGCATACACTCTCTCAACAACCACTTGCCGTAGTTCATCTGGTAACAGCTCAAAAGTCTGCTCAGTGTTCCTTGTTTAAGCACAAACTCAAGGAGGTGAGCAAAAATCCTGAAAATTTCTCGGATTATACGATCGTCAACGGATAGCTAACCGCCACTTTTCGCGCAAAATGAACAATGAGGACACTATGACCAGGCGTCTGGCGGCCACATGGATATACGCAAAACACTAAAAAAATCGCAGTACGTTATTATTGGCCGGGAATGTCATAAGATGTAAGTGGATATGTCCAGAAATGTGAACTCTGTCAGCCATAAAAAATCCCACAGCAAAAACCAGAAGGCAAGATGTTGAAAAGAATAACACTTGTCACTTTTGTGTGCCGACTTTATCGGGCAATTACCTTGTACCAGTCGTGGCCATACCATGCTATTGGTGATTTTCGATTGCTTCCCCAATTGGGTGAAACTTATACTCTTGCGTCAGGCCACCTCCACGCACGGCGAGAAAGGATAGTTGCACGCTATGGAGCCCCAAAAGTGTTTCTGTCAGACCATGGAGCACAATTCATGTCGCGCGAATTAAAAATTAATTTACAAGATACCGGAATTAATCGCCATCTACACCAGTGCATCCGAGTTTACGGGGTATTCACCAGCGTTTCTAAACCAGGGCAGGGAGCTCCGTTTACCAAAGGCATTATATGAGCAAGTGTCGATTGGAACCGGTGCTTTGGAGGTCGGTTCAGGCGAACGGACGAACGAGCTAAGGGTAATCTTTAAGATTGTTCGTAGAATTTGGAGAAGACATCACAAAAAAAAGTTTAATTATAATCTGCGAAGGCAAAGTTGGAACCCAACATCGGCAACAGGGTAATGGTGCGGCAGCACCCTCTGTCCAATACCACCGAGTGGGTAAATTAGCACCTAAGGTTCCTTATAATGTTTGAGGGGTTTGCTTACAAGTCATTGTTGATATTAGTCTAGTCGATAACAATGAGCGACGCCCCATCCATATGAATAAATAAAACCCGTACCATAATCCATCACTACTTGTTTATATATCTTCTCCCTCTCTTTCTAGAAAAAGCGCGCAATTAAAAACCAAACAAAAAAATGCCTCTCCGAAACATCCCACCACCAAAAGGCTTCTGCAAAAATTTAAGGCCTCCGACGAAGATTTAGGTAAAAAATGAAGAACGAGCAAGCCAAGATCCACTGGACAATTTTTTTAACAGATGACGATGTCCCAAGTACATCCCGTCGCTCAGAGCATCAGCCAACAGCTAAAGGATCACGCAGACAGTACCGAAAGAGCCAACATACCCACCAGGCACCCCCACCGGCGAAACTGATTCGCACTGGCTGTAACTTCAGAATGACCGTAGAGCCCTCCTGTCATCAGTTTAACCAGGAGTATAGTCCTCCACACGTCTCAGTAACATCGATTGAAAGTGACAGAAAAAGAAATACCCCCTCCACCGGTGCTAAGCTTCACCACCTAGCCCAAGGAGTGCTATAGTTAGAGTGACGACAATATCTCCCAGGTTCCACCTTTGTTTTACCATTTCCACCCCTCTCGCCTGAGCTTTGGTATTGATTTACCACCTGATCAACAGAATCGCTAACCGTCCGAGGAAATTGCACCGCCACCACCACCAATGTCAAGTGAAGAGGAAACGGTCCTCAGCCTGAACGAGTTTAGTTTCTTGGCTGCCAATGGTGATGGCCGGCTTATAGAGGAAATATATCGTTTATATTTCGGTGAAACTACTGTTGACTGTCGACCATCCTCTTCAGACTTGGAAAATGAAATTTTTCACCCGTCAACGCTATCGAACCCGCGACACAATCGCCAACACAGATTGGTATCAGCTGTTACCAGCGCTGAAAGAAAAAATACGTAACTCTACCGGGAGATTACGACTCATCGTAGTACACGAAGACCAAGAACATCGGGTCACGCGATCAAAGACCGGCGTCACCACGGTTGTACGACTAACGTATCCATCGGGAGGGGACGACCAGAAGTCACATCACATACCATTCTGCCTCACAAATGACCAAAGTGTCGTTAATATTTTTTTCGTAGAATAAAGCTGGATTAACCCACAAAAATTTTGTTCCGAAACAATTTTAATTTTTTGAGAGTTTGTTCTGAAACGATTCACCCACTTCGAACAATTTTTCTGGAAAAACAAAGCTACCATATGAAACATATGTGTAAGCGAAATGTGTTACTTTACAAGCGGGAAGCACTGTGACAGAAGATTGAAATCACAGAATGCCGTTTTTTGCGTTTTTTGTGTCACAGACTTAGTTTTGGTTTTGTTATAAATAAATTCTAAATTAAAAAAAAACTTTCATAATTTAATAAAAAATGAATAAAAGTAAAGTGGTTCTTCTAATAGCTATTGAGGTAAATAAAGCTTTTTTTTACTGGCAAAGTATATACATAAAAAGAAACTAAAATATAAGAGAATATAAGAGAAATAAGCTTGAAGGCAACGGGTTCGTTGAGATCTATGACACAATTTTTTAAATTTATTTTCTTTTATTTTGTGTTTTATTATAAATATACCAGGCAAATTAAAGCAGGTAATCTTAAGAACAAAACAAATATTAAAAATAATTCTTAAATGTCAATGCAAACAAAGAAAAAAAAAGGATGTAAAATATATTTTTTTGCTTGAAAGGTTTTTATCTCAATAATTAGGCTGTGATACTTTTTCTTGCTTTTTCACTTTTTTCAGTTGACACCAGTTCCTTTCTTACACTTTTTAAGAAATTGTTTACAACAAATTTGTTAAAATTTTCAAAGAAGAATTTATTCAGAAAAAAAGTCAGTTAGTCAGGTTGCTTGGCAGTTTTACTTTTTAAATTTGCAAGCAGTTTTACCTGTTAAATTTATATGCACATATACATATATTTAATATGTACATAATAATATGATGTGGCAGCTCAGTTAAAATTTCTTTGAAAAAATAAAGTAGTTGGCAGCACAGTTTCATTGTTTCTCTCTCTCAAAAAGAAACACGTCAAACTACATACAATAAAAAATATTATATATATGTATATGGGTGAATCCAGCTTAAAAGTAGGAATGTTTTACATTATAAACGGTTTTTTAATTCATTTCTTAAGTTCTTGTGTATAAATATAGGAATTGAAATGTTTTCTTCGTATACATAAACTGAGTATTTTTTTGAGTATACCAGAACAATTCGGGTACTTTATGTGGCTTCTGGCCAAAATTAAGAACACGCATTTTTTATAAAATTCTTGGCATTATGACATCTCGTGCAGTCCTTACTAGAGATTTGGGACAACGGAATTAAGACCGCGCGTATGCTGTCAAGGGTTCCAGTGTTTCGTGTAAAAGGTCAGCTATTGTTGAGAGTGCATACGCCGCCGCAATAGATGATTGCTTCCCAACCTAATAGCGACTAAACGTCTTGTCCCATTAGTATTATTTTTTGTGTGTAATTTCACGTGGCTGGGCAAGTTTTTTTATTACATGCTGTTAAAATAATTTTAAATTTATTACTACAATTTTCCTGTAAGAGTTTGAAATAAAATATATTTAATTTAAGTAAATTTAAGAATAAAAATTTTAACTTTATAACGTTAAACAAAACCTTGTTTTTATCTACGAACTGTGGACACCCGCTGATCTATTCCGGCTAGTGCGGAATCGTGTCGTTACAACCCACTGATAAGCACTTGCGACGGAGCCATCTCTCGTGAAAAATGGAAGATGATCCTTATCGATCCTTATCAAGCTGCTGGAGGAGTACTTAAAATTTCTTAAGGCCAACGCAGGACCAGCGCCACAGTCATGTACCTCAGGGAAGTGTGGCCCGGCGCGAAGTTGGATTCGGTCCCAATCAGTGACATGCCTCGCAGACCGACCGAAATGATCCGACGACTAGTAACTGGAAGATAGTGAAGGTTTCCGAAAGGGAAAAATTGATAAGAAAGGCGGTTGTGTTCCTCAACAAGGACGGTTTTAAGCTTAGCATTTATTGAGTGTCGCAGATTAAAGACGTGGCTGATTGCCACAAACCTGTGGTTGCGAGTATGGAAATAAACGTAGTCGCTGACTCGGAGACGACAGAGGGCTCTCATTCAGACTCATGTCTGGTCGGTGAGCGTCTTGTCGTTGCGAAGGATGAAGACGCTTTTCTGGATTCCGATCCAGACGACGTCAAAAACCAAGATGGTTAGAGTGATGCAGAGTAACCTCCACCACTCTTAAGCAGCGACTACTGCATTAATCTTCGCCTAGCAGAACAATGGCAAGACATCGTATTGGTTCAAGAGCCGTGGTTAAATAACGGCGAGCTATGTGGACTCAACGCAAAAAGCTTCAGGTAATAACAGAAATAATAAAACCTTTATTTTGGCAAAAAATCACCTAAATATCTTCATTTTATCTGATTACAGTGATGAAAATTCGGTGATAGTTGAATGAGGGCAATGAAATCCGCGGTGTGGATCAAAGAGGTCAGGAAAATGGACACTCTATAAATCTTCCTTGGATAAGTTTAAGAATCAAGTAAGGAATGCAGATCCTGGAGGGTCTTCTGCACTGGGATAGAGAGCTCTTCAGAGACGAGCAAATTGTGTAAAATACTTGCAAAACATCCGTCAATTCCGGGATACATTCGGAAGGCTAACGGCACTTGGACAAACAATGTACAGGAGTCACTTTAGGTCCTCCTGAATACACATTTGCCGGGTTGTCATTCAACCATGGAAATTCAATATTATCCTATAAGGATAGACCGTGTAAAAAATTCTGTAGAGATTGATACAGGCCGACTACATTGAGCGATTAAGAGCTTCCGTCCATTAAAGTCTCCGGGCTTGAATGGAATTATTCCGGCCGATTTTCAGAATAATTTAGATCTGGTAACTCCACGGCTCTTACTATTAAATAGGTCCTGCCTCTTCTGGTCCTATGTTCCGGATCGAGGTACAAAGTAGTCTTCATATCCAAGGGGAAAAGTACATCACACATGGGACAAAGGACTTCAGACCGATCTGTCTAACATCCTTTTTGCCCAAAACACTGGAGTGATTTATTGAGATCCACATGAGGTTGACAATTGATAGTAAGCTTTTTTTTCATTTCAACACGCTTACTCAAGGGGGTAGATAAGTTGAGACGGCTATATACTCGCTCGTGGATCGTATAGACCATTCACTAGAGAATACGAACTACACTATGGTAGCCTTATTGGACATTGAAAGATCCTTTAACAATATCGACCCGATTACGATTGATAATCAGATTCGTAACACGCTTGCTTAGTTGCAGGATAATAACATCAGGATTAGTTCGTTTTTGAGGTGTCTGAAATTTCAGACCCAAGTTCTTTCTTTCTCTATTTCTTTTGTTTTCCTATGTTCTGCTTTACTTTGCTTTTCTCTCTATGTTTCTTTTTCCCTTCTGACAGCAGGTAACACAAAGGGACCAGTTAGTGGACCCAAGTGGGCTGTGACAACACGGCTGCCTGCCTTACCTAACCTTTTTCTTTTTTTTCCTGCATTTTATAAAGTTATGTAAGATAGGGCTTCTAATTTCTCTCTTTTTGAAAAAAAATTAAAATAGGGCTTGTTAAACTAAATTAAAAAACGATTATACTTCTAAAACAATTCATGCTTATAATAACTAAAAACTAATGTAAGTAAAAAAGTTTTAAATATAAAATAATGTACTTTTGAATAAAATTAGTTTATATGTCGGTGGAAATTTATCAATCTCATGTGGTCCCACTTTTTCAGATATTGGTACTTTTTATAAAGTTGTTCAAAGGAAATACATTTAATATCAGAATCCGATCTCTGTGGGAGAAGCTCATATTCTTCTATATATTATAAGTATTAAAATAAATTAATCCGGACGAATCACATGCTAAGGATCATGGCATATTTACTGTTGCATCACCAATGGTTCTGCCTAAAAATTTGACCATAACTATCTTATCTTTTCCCTTTAACCTAGACGAATAGACGAGTTAACCTAGAAAATAGTTTTAAAATTAAAAAAATATTCATTATGTAAATGGTGGGCGTCTAAATGGAACATGGACATTGTCTTCTATTGGTAAAATTTTGCTACCTGTTCAAGCTTCTATAGTAGACATTTTGCTATCGAATTGCTGTTTACTTTTTTCAGCCTTGGAACTCAGCATTCTCTATAAACTTTAAGTCTGTCCTAAAATTCCTATATATGTGAAGACTTAAATTACGCAGGCTCATTTACGAGGTTTGCATAAAATTGTTTACCTGTTCAATCTTCTACAAAAGACAGTTTTCTATCGACTTCGGCATCCAAATATTTTGAATTCAGACCATGTTCCAATATCATTTTTTATTAATGGACATTTTCAAATAAAAACATTTAATGTTCCTTTGTGAATTAAGACCAGTCAATGGAGACTGGATAATGAACGAAATTAGGAGCCAGGATATTGCTCGAGCTTAGTGCTTAGATTTTGCACTAAACCAATTATGTTATATTGCAAAACACGTCTTTAATAATATTTCAATTTGGCAAATAAATCCATGGCAGAGAGAAATGTCCAATACATCTTAAATGTTAATAATGCAAAGAAATAAATTGAAGCGTAAATTACAGGGATATGGAGATCCAAACTATAGATCTCAATTAATTGGTGTACTAAAGCAGTTGAACACATAAATCGATTTTAACATAAATAGGGATAAAATGAGTCTTGGTCAAGATTTATTTCTAAGCTGCTTTCCGGCTCTAAAAAGTTTTGGAAGCTTATCAAAACACTTAAAAGTAAGAATTTCCGCTTTTTGATCTGCATGTCAACGTCACATTTTAAAAACTGGTGTAGATAAAGCTAATTCAATTGCTGATGCATTTGTTAGTTCTTACACAATAGCTATGAGTAATCCATCCGTAATCGCGTTGCTGATTACGTAGAATGCGTCCCTGCACAATGATAGTAATATAGTATTAACTGGTGTTATAGAAGTAAAGTCATGTATTTTCATTAAAAAATAATAAAGCCCTAGGTTTAGATCAAATCTATGCCATTGTTTTTAAAAATGCTGAGTTGCAGTTTTTTAAACATTAAGTAAAATATTTGATATTTGCGTAAGAAGTGGCTATTTTCATCAAAGTTTTAAAAAGGCCAAAGTACTTCCAGTACACAAAGCTGGAAAAGATCCTAAAAAGCCAACCAGTTACAACCAAATTAGCATTATAAGTCTATTGGAAAAAGTTTTTGCAAAAATCATTCTCAAAAGAATAGTAAATTTCTCAAACTTAAACAACATCATTAATGACAAACAGTTTGGATTTCATAAGGAACACTACCATTTACCAATTGAAAAGGTAACTAAAACATTACAATAAAAATCAGAGCAAAAGTACTGGAGGTATCTTCCTTGATATTGAAAAAGCATTTGAGTCTATCTGGCATGATGGTTTGTTGTTCAAACTTATTAGTTTTAATATTCCCATTTATTAAAAAAAAATAGTAAAAAGCTTTTTAAATAATAGATTAAGTGCTTTACTAAACAGGAGGTCAAGGCTTGGCCTAAAAAACAAAATAATGTTAGGTATATAAAATGTGTATTCGCCCGATCTTGACTTATGGTTGCCAATTTTAGTACAGCAAAACTGCTAAAACTTACACAAAGAAGCTTCAAATTATTCAATAAATAATAAAAACTTGAAAATACTACACAAGCCGCCCGATAGTTCCCCACGGAGTTATTACATTCAAATTCAAATGATTAGTTCATTTGTAACGGACTTGACGCTGTCATTTAAAGAAAAATGCAGTTCATCTTATTTTGAAACTATAGGAAATTTACTCAGCAATCACTAAGATTATTATGGAAAGGAAGATCTAAGTTGGTGATTGATTAAACAAATTTCATTATAACTTTTAAGTTTGTAAAAGATTTTTTAATTAAACTTTTCCTTAGCACTGTCTTTTTAAAAGTTTTTTATATTTAATCATATAGGTAGTTTGTTGTTGTGTTACTTTAAAGTAAATTCCTATACTATTGTACCTTATATATATTTTAAGATGATTTTCAAAAATAGAACGTAAGCTAAAAGAGTAAATTTTAGTTCATTTAAAATAATCAAAATCTTTAAAACCAAAATTCTGAAGTCCTTATATGTGCAAAATTTATTAAATATTTGAAAACCTTTTTGAATTTTTAGACGAGTAGAATGGGACGAAATATATTATTTTAAAATTTACTTTTTCATACGTTTTTCTATTTTTGATAGTGAACGATACTGTATGATTTAAATCCTATGTTATTTATATAAATATAGTTCAAAACATTGTTCATTGAAAGTCAAGTGTATTTATGTACTTAAACATAACTAGTTCTTAAAGCTTTTTAATTACTATGTAATATACATAGATTAATTGGCCCAGGAGGGCTTTTATATTACAATTAAAAATACATCAAATAAATATAAACGCGTGTTTTGTTTTAGTACTCATGCGACTACCAAGTATTCAATTTGCCTTGAAACTAAACTTGTGCCATATAGTTCAATTTAGTGATCGCTCTTTTTAGTTCAAAGTTTGAAAGTGAACTAGTTCAAAATTTAGTCAAAGGCTCTCTTTAGTTCAAAATTTCTCTTAGTTCAACTTTCAACTTCTGGTTCAAACGCTTTCTTTCGTTCAAAGCTTTTTTAGATCAAATGTTCTTTATAAAATATGATGGCAACAATACTGTAGCATTGCCATAACGAATGTTAAATTAAATGCCGGAAATAGTCAACAAGAAAAAAAAAAAACATGGATTCTAGTTTTCTTGTCTGGTAGTTCAAATACAAAGTATAGTTCAAAAATGAACTAGGTGTATATAAAAGTATGAACTAGTTTACTTAGTTCAATCGATGGAATCGTTTAAATAAACTAGTTCGTTTATGAACTACACAAGTCTACTTGATACAACTAATACCCTGTTCAGACATACGCTTTAATTGCGCAATTAAGGAATGTACGCAATTAAGGCCTTAATTGAGCTCAATTTACTATATAAGAAGTCAATTACTAAATTGAGCAATTAATACTTAATTGCATCACTAATTGAATAAAGTACGAAATACAACCCTTGCCAACAAGTATGTTTACTGGGAAGTATGTTCAGTAAGAAGAAAAAATTCATAAAATTAACAAGCCGTATGTAAAAATATAAACAAACCAAAGTACATTTATTTTACTAGGTAGTGTCATCCGCCCAGCTGGCTTGTAGTTTTTTATATTTTACTAGTAAAATAAATGTACCTTTAAATAAATAAATAAAAAGAAAATAGCAAGCAAGGCTGAAGGTAAGTTAATAAAAAAATTTAAATAATTTTGAAATTATCAGGTATCTAACAGAACTCAATTCCGATCGAAAGTGGTTTCAATTCCGCAAATTGCTTCTTTAGAAAACTTAAGACGAAAAATTTCTGCGGAATGAAACTACTTTCAAATTTCAAAGTGGAAATTAGTTTCTTTGAAATTTTGTTTACTTTTAATTTTACTTTTATGATGTATCCTTCTTAGATTAGCCTTGTTGTTTACTTTGGTGTGCCAAATATTGCTTCATTTAAATTAAATAATGGAGATTCAATACTTTTCAGGAATAAAAAAAATCGATCGGAATCTGAAAAAGGTAAAACAAAATCAATCGGAATTGTTTATACGGAATCAAAACCATTCCGATTGGAATGTGTGACATGCCTGTATATTTTATTTTATGTCCTCTGATTTGTGTTCTGGTTTAATATTTGAAGGAGCTGTTGTTCTTGTTTTCTTAAATTTTTCAGAAATATTAAATCCTTATATGTTCTTTTTTTTACTCAGATAGCTTAGATTCAAAAATTTATCGCACTAACTGCAGTAGTTCAATATTTCTAAACTACCAAAGAGTGATTTTTATCCATTTTTTAACTTTAAGAACAAGAAACTTTCGCGATTAAAATAAAAATGTTTTTTTCTCAGCTGTCAAATGCTAATTGAGTAAGCTTAATTGAGCATGTGTGAACACCAAATTAAATTGCGCAATTAAAATTTAATTGATTCAATTGAGAAAACATGTCTGAACAGGGTATAACACTAACACACATACATATGCAACTAGTGTAAACGTTTTAACTCAATCTTGTTACCACTATTGGACTTGGAAAAAATTTTCTTTCATATACATTGATACAATCTTGCGTAAAAATAATAGGGTTCGGCACGTTAATAAGTTGTCATATGTAACATTATAAATTTGTTTTGCAAATTTAGAGATGCTCCTGTTCTTCTTTATGCCATATGCATATATAGCGATGTTTTTGAACGTTACATTGAGCCTTCGTCTACTTACCGCATCACAACTGGAAAACAGCTCACAGACATACATTACTGCAGGCATTAAATAGGTTTTTTTATTAATTTTATTTATTTGCATAAAATATTAATTCAGATTAATTTGGCTTCAGCACCTTTAGGGCATTATTGAGACTAAGTTGGCAAAATTTATAAACATATGTAGAAATAAGTAATACGAATATAGCTTAATTATATTATATTAATTGTATTATAATAGTTTACATTAGAAGCAATTCAAATGTTGAGCATAAATGACCTTTTAAGGAGGATTTAAAAGGCGAAAATCTTTTAAAAGATTTCAATTCGTTTGGTAAAGCATTGTACTTTAAAGCACCTTTAAAATCGATACGTTGTTTTGTCTTTTCTAATCTGCATCTTGGAAATCTTAAGTTTGTTCTGTTTCGATTGTTAAAATATGTTTGATTAGTTGAGAAAGGAATGGTAAATGACCCATATTATGAAGATTTTTAAAAACAACTGTTAAAGTTTGGTACTCGTGTAGTCCATAAACTGGCAGAATTGTTTTGCAAACGTCTTTATACAATGAAACTGTTGAAAATGTAAATAGTATGTTGTACTCTGTCTTCAGTGCCTTGTTTTGCATGCATTGGAGAGATTTTAGAAGACTTGTTTTTTTATGTGCATTGACAACTGCCAAATAATTCAAATGTGAATGTATTACCGATTGATAAATCATCAATTTAGCTTTTTGATTTAATTTGTACTTCAATTTGTTTAAAATACCAATTGCTGGTGATATTTTTTGTTTAATATGATTTATATGTAAATCCCAGCATAGATTGCTTTGCAAAGTAATACCCAAATACGACGTTGAATATGTTTCACATATACATTCTTCATTTACGTATACAAAAAAAAACATCACAATGATGCGGTGACTGCGGTCCGAAGCGAATAAGTTTTTTTTTTCCTTAGGTTCAATATCAACCTGTTTAACCGTGCATATTCAAAAAGTAATACAACATCTCTTTCAATATTAGTTTTTAATGCTAAATCATGTTTTAAAGGATATAAGAGACATACATCATCAGCAAACATATAGAGTTTTCCGGTTAATCCCAGGCTGTTGTAGTCAAAGTGAAACACGTTGGCTACAAACCTGGTTGACCAGGGTTCAACCCCTGCGGCAGCCAAAAATAAAAAATGTTTTTTTCTGTTTAATGGTATAAATACATATGTATTCAGAATTAACATTAAACATGCAGTCTTCTTCGTCGGTACTTCTTAATAGCATATTCGCCGGCGAAGTAAAATAAATAATAAAATCTTTCTCTTTTCACCACCTGTCTTATCTCTCATCTCTCCCTTTCCTAAAGAATGTAGCACGGTTACGAAAATAACTAAATAGGCATTATTGCCTGAAGTGCTACTTCTCATTATAAAAAAAAATCGTTTAGATAAATTGAAAATAATAGCGGGCCCAATCCACTCCCTTGAGGCACTCCATACTTTACATAACCAATAAAACTTCTTGAGTTGTTTATCTGAACATATGCTTCCTGTTGGAAAAATAACTTCCAAAAAGCATAAGTTAACGGCCTTGAACACCATAACATCTTAATTTTTGTAGTAAAATTTGATGATCGACTAGATCAAAGGCCTTTGTAAAATCGAAGAACATTCCGGCTACTCCAACAAAACCATCATCCAATCCATTATAAATAAATTTAACGACATTTAACACAGCATCCTTTGCATCGCAACCCTTTCGATCATTTTCTTTCAAGAAAAGTAAAAGTCTGCCATGCAGCAGTTTTTCAAAAATTGTATCTATTACAGATAGCAAATAAATAGGGCGATATTTATCAACAGTGGTTGGGTTAGCTTCTTTTGGTATTGGGACTATCTTATGAGTTTTCAAGACATCTGGGTAGATTGAATCAGAAATCATCTTGTTGAAAATGTCAACCATTATTGGTGTTATTTCTTCCTCGCAATCCTTTACAAATTTTGGAGATATATTGTAATTTTCAGAACTTTTGTTAATCTTCATATGTAATATTATTTCATGATTATCATCTATGGTAATATTATTTAATGAAAAATAAGACTCTGGTCTAGAAATTGTTCGGAATAAGTTAACATTGTCACCAGGATAAATTTTAGTCTGTTGCTTCAGCTCATCTACCTTATTAAGAAAGAAATTATTAAAAATCTTAGCTTTAACTTCTTTATTCGTAATTATTTCACCTCGAGAATCACGTAAGTTTATGCTTACTGCTTGAACGTCCAAGGGTATTATTAATGAAAATCCAAAATTTTTTGTGGTAATTTTCAACCTTTTTTAAACAATGTAATAATTGTCTCTACATACTTTACTGGCAATTTTGATCACTTTTCTTATTCTTTTTAGTTTAACTTCTATATTTTGTTTGTTTCTTGATCTTCTTCTTTTATTCAAAAGCTTTTCTTTTAATAACATTAATTGCTGGAGATTACCATTAATCCATGGCGTAACTTCAAAACGTAACAATTTTTTACTCTTTGTGGCGACATTCGAATGACTAATAGCACTTTTCACACAAGAAACCAGCATATCTCTTAGAATTTAATCATTTAACGGTAATAAATTTTTAGGTAAATTGTCGTTTAAACTTGATTAGCAAAGTTTAAAATATAGCTTATATAAAGTTTTGTAATTAAATCTGTTTAAAAATCAAGCAAACTTTTCATTATATTTTTTGTAAAAAAAGTCACTAGTAACGCTGTTTGCTACAGACAAATGTTTACATCAAGTTTTTCCCTCTTAAGAATGTGATAGAAACTTCCCAGCAAGAAATACTTGACAGAAACTAATACTAACGCAATTTGTACACTAACACATTTGCAACAATTTCATATTGAACAGCGTTGCCGTTGTAGGGTTTTTGGTACTGAATTGGGATGATTTTTTTTTTAATAGACTAAATTTTATTTTTCGCTTGAGTTTATAGATAATAGTGCAGCAAACTATTAAATACAGCTTACAAAATGTTTTTTAATTACAATTGTGCCAAAGGTCAAACAAAATTTTTATTAAATTTGTTACAAAAAGTTAGCCGGTTTTAAGGAATTTTTGTAATTTTTGAAAGAAAAAATAAGGAAGAGAAATTTCTTGTCAGTTGCAACATTGTTTGCCCCAAACAAACAAATCATATGCAAAAGTGAAACAACTAATATATGTTTTATTTCGTGACGCTAAGAAAATTGCGCATTTATCAAATAGTTATAAAAGTGATATGTTGAATTATTTAAAGCAAATTTTAAAGAAAAAATTATTAAAAAGCAAAGAAAAGAAAATATATATAATAGTTCAATGTGGAATTAGAAAGGAAGTTGCATTTGGGATTGCAAGCAGTTGAAGTGCAGAGATTGTTTGCAATGAACCTGACACTGACAGGCATGTTGCGGGTATTTAAAACCGCCACAGCCTTTAAAGAGTTAGATCCGAGTTGGAAGAACCAAAAGTGATCGAAAATACAAAGGTTATTTATTACGTTTCAAAAATTATAATGGTTTAAAATATTTTTCAATTTAAGGCATTCCTTCTCTTTCAAGATTAGATCCAGGATCAGAAAGAAATCTAAACCCGGCTTAGAAAACTTCAGGAAAATATGTAAGTATAAAATTATAATTAATTTTAAATTTTAAGAAGTTTTGCAATTCGTATTGCCTAAAAGTTTTGATGGAGTGCAAGGTGGTCATCAAAAAGGTTGAGAAATCTGTCTGTCGGCTGGCTGGGGAGACTTACAACTCAAAACTTGATGAAGTCGTCAGCATTCTCCATTTGCAGAACCTTCTAGCGGTGGAAGAGTTGGAGAGAAAGTTGGAGGAGTCGAAAGGTTTCACTGAAGCAATGGTAAAGAACTTAAGTTCATGCTTAAAGTATTTTAATAATCTTTAATTTTTTATTTTTTTCAAGACATCACATTTACATATGATTAAGGGGACATCGCAGGATGTTAGAACTGTGATGCGCTCAATTTTTACTACTAGAAAAACATAATTGGGATGGAAGGTGGGATAAGCAAGCCCTCTGAAGGCTCTCTTTGGTCAATAACTTCCTGCGAGGTATGTACTACAGATTATTCAATCAAAAAGTTATTTGTTTATTGCGTATTAAATTATTCATACATAAATGTATATCTTCTTTTACTTTAAGGTGTTTTCCAACAGCAAGGAGCGTTTGATTTTGAAAAAAGTGTGAAGAAGTCAGTACCACAGACTGCAACAAAAAAAAATATTTAAAGAGATAAGAAATAATTATTTTATTATAAATAAAGTCATTTTTTATACTGTAAAATATTATTTAGATATTAAAAAAGAAACATGTATATATTTATATATTAAATTTTGTTTTATTAAAAAAAGTTCGATTTTTCAAATGAGGGTATATCCATCAATCGTGACGGGTATATCCATCAAGTGTGATAAGTACTTCTGTCAACACTACATAGGAAACTGCAGTAGTGTGAGCAGTGCAGATATATGTATTTCATAATGGAAAGATTCATTAGTTAGAGGGAGATGCAAAATCACATGTACACAAAAGTTTCACTCAAGTTTTTCATTTTAACTTTAAGAATGTGATAGAAACTTTGTTCTACGCGATGATGGATATTTCCATCATCAGTGATTGTCATTTGATGGATCAAATGATGGTCACTGTTCTTGTAGGTTTTGTTCCAGAGCTGTAAACGAATGATTCATTTTTGGTTTTTAACTCACCGTGAATTAAAATGTTTGAATGCATTCATCTGTTCCAAAAAATGAATTGAATTAAAATTAGAATGCATTCACAATGAATTTGAATTCTTGAATGCCATTCACTTGGCCACACAAAGTTAATGAATTTGAATGAATTTATTATGAACAAAATTTGTGTGAATGCATTCCTTTCCTTTCATCAGCCAAAAAATGAATTAGAATCTGAATGGATGTATTATGATTTTAAACGTCGTGAATGCATTTACTCGCCATCGAATTAAATGAATTAGAATTTGAATGCAAATATTGGAAGGAAAAATATATTGAAGGAATTCATTTTTTTTTTACAATAATTCTTTTAAGTTGTAAATTATACAGTGTGTGTTTTACTACGTCGGCCATGACATAAGCTGCAGAAAAGTTAACGGGTGTTACATCGGGCATGATAAACGCTGTAGAAAAGTTAAAGGGTGTTGCAAAATTGACGTGATTTTTACGATTATAAAGTTATCTTTTGAACCACAAAAGATAAAAACTTTAAATTTACGTAGTGTATGTTACTACATCGGCCATGACAAACGCTATAGAAAAGTAAAAGGGTGTTGCAAAATTGACGTGATTTTTACGATTATAAAGTCATCTTTTGAACTACATAAGATAAAAACTTTAAATTTACGTAGTGTATGTTACTACATCGGCCATGACAAACGCTATAGAAAAATAAAAGGGTGTTGCAAAATTGATGTGATTTTTACGAATATAGTGTTATCTTTTGAACTATAACAGATAAAAACTTGAAATTTACTGAGTGTATGTTACTGCATCGACCATGACAAATGCTATAGAAAAGTTAAAGGGTGTTGCAAAATTGACATGAATTTTACGATTAGAGTGTTATCTTTTAAACTATAAAAGATAAAAACTTGAAATTTACGAAGTGTGTGTAACTACATCGGCCATGACAAACGCTATAGAAAAGTTAAAGGGTGTTGCAAAATTGACGTGATTTTTACGATTATAGTGTTATCTTTTGAACTATAAAAGATAAAAACTTGAAATTTACGCAGTGTGTGTAACTACATCGGCCATGATAAACCCTATAGAAAAGTTAAAGGGTGTTGCAAAACTGACGTGATCTTTACGATTATAGTGTTATCTTTTGAACTATAACAGATAAAAACTTGAAATTTACGCAGTGTATGTTACTGCATCGGCCATGACAAACGCTATAGAAAAGTTAAATGGTGTTACATAATTGACGTGACTTTAACGATTATAGTGGTACCTTTTGAACTATAAAAGATAAAAACTTGAAATTTACGGAGTGTGTGAAACTACATCGGCCATGATAAACGCTATAGAAAAGTTAAAGGGTGTTGCAAAATTGACGTGATTTTTACGATTATAGTGTTATCTTTTGAACTATAACAGATAAAAACTTGAAATTTACGCAGTGTGTGTTTTTACATCGGCCATGAAAAAATCTATAGAAAAGTTAAAGGGTGTTGCAAAATTGACGTGATTTTTACGATTATAGTGTTATCTTTTGAACTATAGCAGATAAAAACTTGAAATTTACGCAGTGTGTGTAACTACATCGACCAAGATAAACGCTATATAAAAGTTAAAGGGTGTTGCAAAATTGATAAAACGTAGTGTGTTACTACGACGGTTATGATAAACGTTGTAGAAAAATACGTATTATTAATTATTTACCAAAGGAAAAAAACATAAATATTTTATACCAACCAAAGAAGATGTGCTTTATTTATTTTACAAATTAGTCCCATTAAAATTCAAACACAATAAATGAAAAATTTAAATTTTTTTAAAGGAAAAAAATTTGAATGAAAAATTTAGGGTTTATAAAACGTTATTTACTCTCAGCAGTAGCAGTTTTTCAAAGTTTTCGTCAGTAATTGATCCACGTTTAGGTGTATTTAACATTGAAGCATACGAAAACAATCTTTCTGCGGCAGCTGACGATGGCAGAGTAGCATTGTACTTTAAAAACGCTTTTTTTACTAAGGGGTATTTGTTAAGAGAACTTAGTGATTTTGATGTATCCGCCAAATACGACAAAAATTCCGTGTCAGAGAGCGAAGTTTTGTCAATATATTGATCTTGAGAAGTTTCTAAAAATAAAAAATAGCAATTAAAAATCAATTTTTTATACAACTCTAGAAATCTTACCAGCAACAGAAAAACTGAAATAACTCGAAATATTGATTTCAGGAGAACTTGGTGTAAGTTGTTCTGCTTTGCCAGTCATTGCAACCACCGCATCTTTTGCTATATTTACCATTCTGGCTTCAGTCGCTGTATTGTATTCAGGGTTTAGAGCCTTTACCCACTGGCATTTTACTGCAGGGCACAGAACTGAGGCCACGATTGCTGAATGAACATTTTTTTCTAGCTTTATATGTGATGCAAAACGTGTTTTAATGCACCCTATCATTTCGGCGGACATTGTTTTTAAATATTCGCTACTATTTCTTAACTGCATTTTACCGTATTTTGTTAAAATGGTAGCCAAGGAAGGTAGCAAATATCCATACATCATGCCCTTTTGCCTTTGAAGGAAATCTATGGCCTCTGCTATAGGCCGTAAAAGCTCGATATATTCAGCCAAATACTCTAAATCCTTATCTTGGAATCGCTCAATGCCAAGTTGTTGGCATAAATCAAGCAATTGCAATTTGTGGGACATCAAGTCTTTCACCGAGTCATATAACGAGTTCCATCGCGTCACCACAGGGTATTTAAGCTGAGGACCCAATATTAATTTTATTTTCTCCGATGATTTTGGTTTATTTATTTTTGACCATAAATTGCTGCATTTTTTAAAAATCTTAATAAAAGAATATACCAAATTAGTAAATTATAATGAGAAGTTAATTAACAGCTTTTAGTAAACAATCTTACTTGCTTATGTTTATCATATACTAAATTTTTTGACTGCAAAAGTTTATTAAAATCTCTCGTTGCAATGAGATTCAATGTATGTGATGCACATCTAATGTGGTTTGGAAGATATCCCTCCAATTTTTTGTTCGCTGAGTCCGTGGAAATAGGATCTATTTCGAATTCTACTTCATATTCGTTTAAAAAATTATCTTGGTTAATAATGCCGAATTCCGAATATGCTTTAATAAAATTGCTTCCATTGTCAGTTGTCGTCGCTACCAAGTTGGTGATATTTAAGGCATACTCTTCATGAATTTCGTCAATGATACGATAAATTGCATCAAAGGAGTGAACACCAGAAAATCGTTTGCATGCTAGTGAAACTGACTTCCTCTCAAAAGTTTCACTGATCCAGTGAACTGTATAACCAAAAAAACTTCTGTGTTTTGTTGACCAAATATCAGCTGTTGAACAGAAATAACCACCGGATTTTATGACCTCCTTCAAACTGGTTTTCCATTCCCGAAATGTAGTGTCCATAAGCTTCATAGCAGTTGGCTACTCATTACAGTGAGACTAGGATTTGCAAAATTGAACAATGTTTTAAATGAATTAGATTCAACTATAGACACTGGCAGCATATTTTTCATGATAAATGTCAGCACGAGCTTGTCGAAGTGATCTTGTTTTGTAGGAATAATTTTTGCGTCCTGTTTCAGCTTTTCATATTCATTGTATTTTGTTAAATGTAGTCTTCGCAAATGACGAAGAAAATTGGATGTTACATGTAATGTTCCAGCTAACACTTTGTCACAACTAAGGCATTTCGCTAATACGCTTCCTCGTTTTGCTTGAGTTTTTCTCTTAAGTAACATTGGTTGTGGAAGTATAGAAAGTATAATTAAATACAATTTTTGACTTATTTCATAACCACTTTTAGCCCAATAAACTCACTTCTTCTATGATGGTAAAATATTTTTCGAACAGCAACGACGGTCTTATATGTTTGTTGTAAATCCAAACTACAATTTTTGGAACAGGAGGGTCCATCTTCATTTACAAATTCGTCTGATGTAAATGGTCGTTTTCGTTTAGAATTAGATAAAGTATTCTCAATATTAATAACTTCATTCTCATTAAATAGATTCGGGGAAATAGACATTATACACAGTATAACGCAAACACTTTTCACTTTCAATTAAATATTGATCTTATTCGGCTTTCACACAAAATGCAATTGAGAGTAAAATGTATTGTGATAGTTAAATTAACCCATTCATAATTTTATATACTACAGATTTTTAGGTACATATAAAAAAATCCTGTTCTTCAATATTTACCAAAAAACCCAAAAATATTTCATAAATTCGCAAGCCGTTTACATTTTTTAAGAAATAAACTTTGTAACAGTTTCCACAAAAAATCTCATTATAAGTGCAATAAAGAAAGTACCTACCCCTCAATTTAGTGCTAGCAAAAAAAATGGGTCATTGAATAGCCTGTTTGTTGGCCACGTGCTACGTTGTGAAAATGGCAGGTAACAAAAATTTAAATAATCTTGTTCAATTGGATTGTTTTAACTACCATATAATAAAAATTGAAAAGAAATTTTAGAACTAAACTCTTTACACTGGCAAACAAATTAGAATTTTTATACCGACCTTAAATACTAGCCAGATTTTATGGTACACTCTCTATTTCACTCACATTTACATTTGTCATGGAAACTGTAACAAAGTTTATATCTTAAAAAATGTAAACGGTTTGCGAAGGTATGAAATATTTTTGGTTTTTATGGTAAATAATTAATAACACGAATTTTTCTACAACGTTTATCATAGTCGTCGTAGTAACACACTGCGTTTTATCAATTTTGTAACACCCTTTAACTTTTCTATAGCGTTTATCATGACCGATGTAGTTACACACACTCCGTAAATTTCAAGTTTTTATCTGTTATAGTTCAAAAGATAACACTATAGTCAATTTTGCAACACCCTTTAACTTTTATATAGGGTTTATCATGGCCGATGTAAAAACACACACTGCGTAAATTTCAAGTTTTTATCTGTTATAGTTCAAAAGATAATACTATAATCGTAAAAATCACGTCAATTTTTTAACACGCTTTTACTTTTCTACAGCGTTTATCATGGCCGATGTAGTTACACACACTGCGTAAATTTTAAGTTTTTATCTTTTATAGTTCAAAAGATAACACTATAATCGTTAAAGTCACGTAAATTATGTAACACCCTTTAACTTTTCTATAGCGTTTATCTTGGTCGATGTAGTTACACACACTGCGTAAATTTCAAGTTTTTATCTTTTATAGTTTAAAAGATAACACTCTAATCGTAAAAATCACGTCAATTTTGTAACACCCTTTTACTTTTCTACAGCGTTTATCATGGCCGATGTAGTTACACACACTGCGTAAATTTCAAGTTTTTATCTTTTATAGTTCAAAAGATAACACTATAATCGTTAAAGTCACGTAAATTATGTAACACCCTTTAACTTTTCTATAGCGTTTATCTTGGTCGATGTAGTTACACACACTGCGTAAATTTCAAGTTTTTATCTTTTATAGTTTAAAAGATAACACTCTAATCGTAAAAATCACGTCAATTTTGCAACACCCTTTAACTTTTCTATAGCGTTTGTCATGGCCGATGTAGTAACATACACTTCGTAAATTTCAAGTTTTTATCTTTTATAGTTTAAAAGATAACACTATAGTCAATTTTGCAACACCCTTTAACTTTTCTATAGGGTTTATCATGGCCGATGTAGTTACACACACTCCGTAAATTTCAAGTTTTTATCTGTTATAGTTCAAAAGATAACACTATAGTCAATTTTGCAACACCCTTTAACTTTTCTATAGGGTTTATCATGGCCGATGTAAAAACACACACTGCGTAAATTTCAAGTTTTTATCTGTTATAGTTCAAAAGATAACACTATAATCGTAAAAATCACGTAAATTTTGCAACACCCTTTAACTTTTCTATAGCGTTTATCATGGCCGATGTAAAAACACACACTGCGTAAATTTCAAGTTTTTATCTTTTATAGTTCAAAAGATAACACTATAATCGTAAAAATCACGTCAATTTTGCAACACCCTTTAACTTTTCTATAGCGTTTGTCATGGCCGATGTAGTAACATACACTTCGTAAATTTCAAGTTTTTATCTTTTAGTTTAAAAGATAACACTCTAATCGTAAAAATCATGTCAATTTTATAACACCCTTTAACTTTTCTACAGCTTTTATCATGCCCAATATAACACCCGTTAACATTTTTGCAGCTTATGTCATGGCCGACGTAGTAAAACACACACTGTATAATTTTCAACTTAAAAGAATTATTGTAAAAAAAAATGAATTCCTTCAATATATTTTTCCTTCCAATAATTGCATTCAAGTTCTAATTCATTTAATTCGATGGCGAGTAAATGCATTCACGACGTTTAAATTCATAATACATCCATTCAGATTCTAATTCAATTATTCAGGGTTGTTATGGAAACCAAGACAGAATTGTCATTTATCAGAATTGAAAATCGATTCTGATTGCAATTGGTGTTATGAAATCGTCTTGGTTTTGTCTTGATTCGATAATAAACAAAACCCATGTTCGAATCAGCTGTTTTGCTTTGTTTACATTTTTTACCGGCATTTTAAGCTCAAATTGAACATTTTATTAAAAAGTGAGACATTTTAACAATAAAATAAACATAAATTGTGGGAAAAAGAATTTAAAAATAAAATGGTTGAGGCTGTCGTATCGTATTTATTATTGGAGGAAGAAAATTTAGAGAGGGTAAAACGAAAAATATTGAGGGATCATAGCAATCCGTTGGAACTCCCAGAGTCAGTGTAAGTATGAGTTTTTGCCAAGAAAGTTGTATATTTATACTTTGCTTTGATGACAATTACAGATTTATTTCACAATACCGATTGAACAAGGCGGCTTTTCAAATGCTGTTAGATGTTGTTAAGGTAAACTTGCCTTCGTCTAATATTTCTTATACGATTCAACTGGCTGCAACGTTAAGATTTTTAGCAGAAGGATCTTACCAAAGGTCAGTTGGAAATGATCGCAGTATAAGCCTTGCAAGATGTACTGTGTCAGTTGTACTAACGCGTGTTCTCAAAGTTCTACAAAAACACGTATGCCCGCAGTGGGTAAAACTTAAAATGGACGACGAGGAAAAACGTAGACACAGAAACTACTTTTTTAATAAATATAAGATCCCTTCCATCGTGGGTTGCATCGATGGAACACACATAAAAATAGTAAAACCTTCGGAAGACGAACACTTGTTTTTTAACAGGAAAGGATATTTTAGCCTGAATGCCATGATTGTGAGTAAAAATTTGAGCAATAGTAATACATACATATGTACATATTTTTGTTATACATTTCTTTTTTTATTTGTTATTTGCAAGATATGTGACAGTGATATGATGATACGAGCAGTAGACGCACGGTACCCTGGCTCAAGTCACGATTCGTACATTTGGAGCGTTAGCAGGGCTCGTCAGTATTTCATAAGTGAATTTGAAAATGGTGACCGCACAACGAGATTGTTAGGAGATTGTGGGTATGGAATTGAACCCTTTTTGTTAACTCCCTATAGAGATCCTGCATGCAATACAAGAGAACATAGATTTAATCTAGCACATGCTGCAGCTCGCAATATTGTGGAGCGAACTATAGGGGTATTAAAAAGCAGATTTCGATGCTTAATGGGCACACTGCATTACAATCCCCTAAAAGTTGTCCAAATAGTAAATGTTTGCACTGCATTGCACAACATATGCAGAAGTTATAATATTTTACATGAACCTGACGAAATTTCCATTGAACCAGATGAGGTAGAAGATAGTACTGCATTATCACTTTCAACTGCGAGCCTGCGTACCGAAGGCCAGAGAATAAGGGACGAAATAACTAACACTTTATAAAAAGTTTTAATTTTTAATTTATTTAACTAATAATTAATATCAATATGAAAATTTATTATTTGGAATCTTTTTTATTATATGAAATATTTATATTTGAAAGAATCAAGCACAATTAAAGTAAATTTATTATTATAATTAATATAAGTATTTATTCAAAAAATATTTAATATGACAGTCTTTTTTTTTTGTCGATATGACTTCAGGTAAACAGTCTTTTTTAATCACAATACAATTATTTTAAACTTACATATGTATATTACTAATTTTTGTTTTTAGATTCTAGTTCAAATTTCATTATGTCCAGTTCTAATTGTTTCTTTTTAATTTCATTTTTTTCTTGCATTATATTAAGCATACGGGAAGTAGCACTTGCAAATTCATTTTTAAAATCTTGTAACGTATTTGTCATTGATTGTTTGCAGTCATTAGCTTTTTCAATGGCACGATAAATTCGTCTTAAGGAACTAGCATTTTCTTTTTGCAGTGTAACAAGCTGATCGAGTTTTTCATTCACTTCAGCTTTCTTCTCCACATCTTCGTCCAAAAACCTTTTCAAGCGGTCTGCTGTGCTGTCTGCCCTTATTCTCTTTGGTGTGTTAAAATTTTTTGGAGATTCTGGCTTCCTTTTAGATGAAGTTGTGGTGGTATCGCTGAAGCCAGGACATGAATCATCAACGACACCTAGATCCACTCCTGAAATACCATCTACGGTTGTTTTAATTCCACATAACCGAACAATGGTTTCTTCCGTTTGAGACAGATGAAACTGAGAAAATGGTCCACCGCCAGTTGCTTGCGCTTCGTTTTTATTGTGTGAGAGCTTCTTTTTGATTTCGCTCTTCCATTTTGTTTTATTTTGTGTTTGGTTTCTATGTTTCCCCCTATTTGGTGTAAAGTTTTATTTATTTTATGTACTTATTTTGTTTTCATACCTACATATGTATGTATGTATATTAATGTATTCGATTTTACTTACATTGTGCACAAATCTGTAACAGCTTAAAACAAAATAAACATAAAATAAAACAATTTTTTATATTCACGTATTTATTTAATTTTTTTAGATAGACATGCAAATACCAGTACATATGTTAAATTTAAATTACATTGTGCGCCAATTTTTAACAGCTTAAAGCAAGAAATAAACACAAAAGAAAAATGTAATTCTGGCGGCAGCCAGCTGATCGGATTATTTCTGACAACAAAAACGATAACATTGGATTCTGTAACACCTAATTCTGACACAATTCTGATTCGAACATAAAATCGATTTCTGTAACACCAAATGCATTTTATTGTCGATTTCAATTCTGATTCTGACAGCAATCAGATTCCATAACAACCCTGATTGGCTGATGAGAGGAATGCATTCATAAAAAGTAATTTCATGATGAAATTCAAATTCTTATTCATTCATTTCGTGTGGGTAAGTGAATGGCGATCAAGAATTTTAATTCATTGTGAATGCATTCAAATTTTAATTCAATTATTTTTTGTGTGGAATGAATGCATTAAAAAAATCACTATTCAATGCGGGAATGATTCAAAAAAGAATCATTCGTTTACAGCTCTGGTTTGTTCTACGCAGTGATCGATATTTCCATCATCAGTGATTGTCATTTGAAAACTTGATGGCAACTTTTGTGTACATGTGATTTTGCATCTCCCTCTAACTAATGAACTCTTTCTATTATGAATCACATATCTGCTCTGCTCACACTACTGCAGTTTACTATTTAGTGATGACAAAAGTTGTCCTTACACTTGCTGGATATACCAGTCACAATTGGTGGATATACCCTCAATTGAAAAATTGTTTTTTTTTTAATAAAACAAAATTTAATATTTTCTAATATATGTACATGTTCCTTTTTTAATATCTAAATAATATTTTACAGTGTAAAAAATTACTTTATTTATAATAAAATACTTAATTTTTATCTCTTTTTAAATAGTTTTTTGTTGTAGTCTATGGTGGCTGCGCTCTACTGACTTCTTCACACTTTTTTTAAAATCAAACGCTCCTTGCTGTTGGAAAACACCTTAAAGTAAAAGAAGATATATATTTATGTATAGATAATTTAATATGCAATAAACAAATAACTTTTTGATTGACTAATCTGTAGTACATACCTCGCAGGGAGAGAGAGAGAGAGCTTTTAGAGGGCTTGCTTATCCCACCTTCCATCCCAATTATATTTTTCTAGTAGGTGGTCTTTAAAAATTGAGCGCATCACAGTACTGACACTCTGCGATGTCCCCTTAATCATATATAATAATAAAAATATAAATGTGAGATTATTAAAATACTTTAAGCATGAACTTAAGTTCTTAACCATTGCTTCAGTGAAACCTGGCGACCCCTCCAACTTTCTCTTCCACCGCTAGAAGGTTCTGTAAAGGGAGCATGCTGACGACTTCCTCAAGTTTTGAGTCGTAAGTCTCCCCAGTCAGCTGACACACGGATTTCTCAACCTTTTTAGTGGCCACCTTGCAGTCTATCAAAATATTTAGGCAATACGAATTGCAAAACTTCTTAAAATTTAAAGTAAATTATAATTTTATACTCAATTACTGTGAGCGTCAAAAAAGTAAACAGTTGGTTTATCTGCATTAAAGCTTTTATTAGAAATTAAAATGTTTAGTAACAGTTTAAGAGGCTTAAAAAATAAGAGTTTAATTCAGTATTAACCAAAATTAAAAACTAAACATAAACAATTCACTTCATCTTAAAATACTGCTATTTTTATGCGTCAAAAAAAAAGTAAACAGTGGCGATATTGTTTGATTCGTTTTTTAATATTTCGGTGGAAAACCGTCAATTCTTTGAAAAGCAGTATTAATCTAGTAAACCGGTGTAGTAAATATATTTTTGAAGTTTTCTATTAATTTTGTCAAAAAATAGTGCAAACCAAGGCGAATAAATTACCAGGTGGCAGCGTAGGCGAATTCAGTATTTTTTGCTGGTATACACGACTGTCAAACTCCATATATAAAAAATGTACACAAATTTTTTATATATGAAGTTTGACAGTGGTGTACGCCAGCAAAAAATACTGAATTCGCCTATGCTGCCACCTGGTAAATTATTTCGCCATGGTGCAAACCATAGATCACGACTGTGGCCTTGGTAATAACATTAAAAGGTATTTTTCATACATATTTCTTTATCGCATTGACACAGTGCATAACATTGAGCTGATAGCCCTGGCAGCTATGCTCGCTAAACTTTATTTTATCTTAGAATTTATTTATAAGATTAATTTAATAAATGATAATAACAAATTACACTACATTACTTTTTTAAACAAAAACGAGACTTTTTCTTGTAAATTTAACAATGCATTCGATTATAAAATGTTAATCCCAGTTGTATACACTATCCATGGAATTTTTTTCATTGCGTGTAAAAGAAATAAATCGTTTTCTAATCTTTTGAATAGTGTGTTTATTTTCTATAGATTTCAGCAAGGCGAATAAATTACCAGGTGGCAGCGTAGGCGAATTCAGTATTTTTTGCTCCATTAAAAAAATTTGTGTACATTTTTTTTATTCGCCTTGGATTTCAGAGCACAATCCGAAAACAAAAATTTTTGAAAATCTATAAAACAAACGATAATTGCATATTTTATTTTTAAACTTTTTTATTAAGTTTGATGAGCACTTTGTCACAAAACAATTCTAAACATAATCATCCCACTTCGACTTTTTCGGTGTAGTAGATATATTGACTTCTTTTGATATTTTACAAATGCTATCTTCAGCTGCTTTCAAAATAGATGAACACTTTTTGGTGGACGAAGTAGGGGTTTGATTTTTAATTGATAAATTTTGTTCTCGATCCTTGTCTAAATTATTTTTTAAGGAGCAGCCGGCGTTTAATTGATCTGAAGCCCCGAAAAAGCTTTGTGCAATTTCATAATCTTTTCTACCTTTCGCAATATTAAGCTCCTGAACCTTAGCCCGACATTCTGCTCCAGTACCTTGAAAGTACTCTTTTCGAACTGTTTGCTTTATGTTACACATTCGACATTGCCACTTCGTTGACTTTTTAGCAATATCTGCCTTAAAGGAAACACCAAAGTTGTATATGTACTATCTGATGATGCTTTTTTGTAGTAATTAGTATCTACATACTTGATATAAAGAACAATTAAAACACTGTAAAACTCGAATTTGTTGTGGCATTTTAAAAAGGAAAACAAGAAGTAAAGTTGTGTAGTGTTGAGCTTCTAGTTCAATTGAATTAACAGGTGACTGCATTAGATCATTCGGTCAACATAAGTTAGAACTTTAACGAGTATTTTGTTTTTGTAAAAACTTTTGAGCTGTCAACAACGTCTAGCAATATGTTTGTATTTATTTGTATATGTTTGTATGTATTTATGAAAAACAAGAAAGCCAATAAAAATATATTGAAATACATATACACATATTGCCATATACACATATTTGAGAACTGAAAAGTTTAAAAAAACAAAATACTCGTAAAAGTTAATGCATTCACCTGGTATTAATGCACCTTGATATGGAGTCTTTTACTCTGCTGTACTCCAAAGGCCAGGATCAAGGTACATTTATTCTACTAGGTAGTGTCGTCCGCTCAGCTGGTTTGTAGTTGGACATGTCAAAAGTTGTTTATATTTTCCTACTTTTGTTTACGAATATCAAAAAACACTATTAACAAGCATATGCAGAACAAAGAGAACCTTTGTTTTTAGACCAATTCTATTTTATTTTTCTATTTTTGACATTTCCACTCACAAAGCAACAATAAAATGCCATGTTGTTTTTACAAATGTTGTATTTGTTATAGAGCCGCTATTAACTAGTAAAATAAGTCCCTGTTTACATTAATCAATTTTTGTCGCTGCAATTTTTCTCTTTTATGCCTTAAAATTGCATTCGCGTTTACATTGTACAATTTTTATTGCAGCAATTTTAATAGATGTATGCATGTGTGTATATATTTGTTAACTTCATATTTAAAAACGAAAGAGGGAACAAAACGAATTGCAAGAGTACACGCATATGTGTACCCATTTTAATTCCTCTCTCCCTTCTCACCCATAAAATAGGAATTGCAGCGACAAAAATCGTCCAATGTAAGCTGGGACTAAATGTACCTTGGCCAGGATTCACTATCATACTCAGTCGTACGACCTGTCATAAATTGCATGTGTGCTCAAAAACTATGATAGTGTGGATTAAAAGTGTATATGTGTGACAGACTTTTTCACAAATCTGTACGATTTTATAATCTTTTGAAATATTTCATAATATGATTTTTTCTATGCGATCAGAGTTGATTTTCTTCGAAGATGAGGAGAAAGCAACAACAAATATTAAAAGCATCTATTTTTGCATCTTTTTTGTATAATAGTGTGGCACCTACGACGCCATTTTGAAACGATTTTTAAAGTAGGACAGAATTCTATCAGATTTTTGTGTGATTAAATCGTACGACTGTGTATGATAGTGAAACCTGGCCTTAACAAAGTATATCTATATCAAGTAAATCCAAGTCTACAACAAATACAACAATTAAACAACAACAGGTAATTTGTTTGTGTAAAAATCTACTAATGTGTCAAAAAGCAGCTGACTACAATCCAAGGATGGTAAAGTCAGTGTGCTTGTACTTTTTTTTGTTTTTTTTTTTAAAGAGAAGTAGCACTTCAGGCATTACTACCTATTTAGTTATTTTGGTAACCGTGCTACGTTCTTTAGGAAAGGGATAGATGAGAGATAAGACAGGTGGTGAAAGGAGAGAGATAGAGAGTTAGTTATTTTACTTCGCCGGCGAATATGCTATGAAGAAGTACCGATGAAGGAGACTGCAAGTTTTTATGTTAATTCTGAATATGTATTTATACCATTAAACAGAAAAAACCATTTTTATTTTTTAATTGTCGCAGGAGTTGAACCCTGGGCAACCAGTTTTGTAGTCAACGTGCTTACCACTTCGACTGCAGTAGCCTCCTAAATTTTAAAAGAAATTAATATATATACATATACTCGTATTGTATATATATATACTGATGCAGTCACCTGTTTGATGCGCCTTGGATGATGTTGTATAATAGCTTTTGTTTGGTTAAACGATTTCTGATATATATATATATATATATATATATATATATATATATACACTAGCGCGTGTAACAGATAATACTTTGCACGCACGTACAGACTAATGTGATAAAATAAAAAAAATAAATACTTATAGGATGATTGCGTACTAGCATATAGAACATATTACAAAATTGCATTTAACAAAATTCCATTTTTTTCGTCGTTATTCGGTTATTTGTCCCAATGTGCGCTGTATAGAAAAAAATGAATATTATTATTTTTAATCATTTCACAGATCAAGGTGCATTTGCTATACTAGGTAGTGTCGTCCGCCCAGCTGGTTTGTAGTTGGACATGTCAAAAGTTGTTTATATTTTACAACTTTTGTTTACGAATTTCAAAAAGCACCAACAACAAGCATATGCAGAACAAAGAGAGCATTTGTTTTTGAAAAAAATTATCTTTTATTTTCTCTTCTTATTTTTGACATTTTCACTCACAAAACAAAAATAAAATTACATGTTGTTTTTACAAATGTTGTATTTGTTGTAGAGTCGCTATTACCTAGTAAAATAAGTGTACCTTGTCGCAGATCTTACATGCGATAAAGAAATATACATCTCCGTGAAGATAACAAACTAAAATAACAATTTAAGGCCCAACTATAATGTGCATAAACTAGCTTGAGCTTATGTCAAAAACCCAACGAAAAGCCTGTCAAATGCTTAGGTAATTTTTTAAAGATTTTTATGTGGCTACAATGTACTTACATAAATTTAAAAACTAATTTCCCACAGTTGCACATTTGTGTTTAAATCGTACTTTCCTGAAAATATATATTTTGTTTGAATAAATAAAATCTGTAAAGAAAAAGACATCGAAATAATATATATTTCAATAATATATTTCAATAAAATTCGATAAAAAATCGCATGTTTTTTTTCTTTTTGTTTATGTATTTTTGGCCAAAAGTACCAAAAGATGCAACGGTGTGTATGATTTAGTACGAAAGCAATTAAAAAATAAATTTTATAGCATATTGTTATTATAAAACGCGTCCTTTTTTCATATAAACACTTTTTTTCTACATCTTCTATTATATTAGAAGAATTCTTTTTCACTGTTGCTCTCCATTGCAATTTTTTCTTTATCAATTTATGTATGTATACACCAAGCGCAATCAGCTGTTTCTGTACGGAATGTGCGATCAGTTTCGTACATTTCATAAGCAAATGACATTGACGAAACTTGACGAAAAGTTCTCTCAAGTACGTTATAGTTTACCACATTTGATTTATATGTATTTGGACAGTTGTATAAGTTAGCATAAGCTAGTATATGTACATTATAGTTGGGTATTTAAACTTGTTTCACTCAAATCAAAGAGAGAAAAATTAAAAATGGCTTCCTTAGCCGCTCACACGCTTCAAAAAAATGAGTGCTTTAAATTAAATTGGGTACTGCCAAGCTTAAATTCATCGAAATGTACTCAGATTTTATAAATTATATTATATTATATATACAAAAGTACCCATTCAACTATGAATATCAGTTCTTCTTCTTTTCTTTTATATGGGAGAGGATTTTTAAGATAACAAACTAACTTAACAAACCGGAAATGAAAAGTTTTATAAAATTAAACAAAATTAATAAATTATTTAAAAGTTAAAGTAATAAATTAAATAAAATCAATATTTTATGAAAAAAAAATTTTCTTTTGTAAAAAAGACTAAAAATACGTTACAACTAATACATTTGGGTTTTCCTTCATACTATTTATATACTTACAGTGATGTGCAATAAAATAGAGCCACCTGATCCCCAATACTTTTACCCCTTATAAATCCCTCATACAAAAAAGTACGCATGAAAGAGTTGTTCCACTAATTTTACCCATCTCTTACAAATGTAATACCGTTATGTTTAAAAAAGCTTTAGCGTCATTGATCTTCATCTTATTATCAGTATACATTTGGATGCGAAAACAGGTGTGCAAAAAAATTGAGCCAGTTTTGGAAAATAATTAACTTTTACAAATTAAATTTATTTTTTTAATTAAAAGTGTATAAAAAGGTAAGCTTAGTGTTTTTTAAGTACAATTCGAAAGAAATCTCATAAAATTTTTAGATAATATTATTTACAATGGGCAGAGGAAAACATTGCACCTTTGAGAGCCGGGAGACAATAAAAAAACTCCATAATAACGGAAAAAGTTACAGACAAATTGCCGAAATAATTGGATGCTCTAAAAAAATGATGGAAAACGCCGTCAAATATGAAAGCAAGGCAGAAAACAGAGGAAGACCGTCGAAAATTACACATCTAGTGGAGCGAAAAATTTTGCGTCATGTAAAAAAAGACCCTTTTATCACAGCTTCCATCCTTAAAAAGGAGCATAATTTAGATGTTTCTACCTCAACCATAAGAAGGCTTCTTATTAAAAATAATTTGAAGGCTAGAAGCAGTAGAAAGGTCACATACCTAAGAAAAAGCACCTAAAGAAAAGATTAGAATTTGCCCAAAATCATGTAGATTGGCCTGTAAGCAAATGGAGAAATATTCTATGGTCTGACGAAACGAAAGTTAATTTGTTTAATTCAGACAGAAGCAACCTTCTTGTACGAAGACCTCCCAACACCGAATTCCATCCACAATACACCACAAAAACCATTAAACATGGAGGCGGAAACATAATGGTATGGGAATGTGTTTCGTATTATGGTATTGGGCCTTTATTTCGGATTGAGGGTAGAATGGATGCCGCTTATTATACAAATATTCTTAATGACACTATGATGCCTTATGCCGAATTGGAAATGCCGCTTCGATGGGTGTTTCAACAAGACAATGACCCGAAACACACATCGAAGCGGGCAAAAGACTGGTTTGAAGAACATAACGTCAAGGTTTTATGCTGGCCGGCGCAGTCCCCAGACTTAAATCCTATTGAGAACTTATGGCAAATAGTAAAGATGTGTCTTCGAGGAAAAAATCCATCCAATAAAGACGAACTTTGGATTTTAATTCAGGATGCGTGGAAAAATATTCCTGCAGAAACCTGTCAAAAACTTGTTGGCTCAATGCCAAAACGATGCTCAGACGTTATAAAAAATAAGGGTTATTAAACGAAAAACTGAGGTTAAGAAATAATAATTAATGAAAAAAAATCCATTCAGTAAACAAACAAAATTTATTTTAGGTAACTAAATTTGCTGGCTCTATTTTTATGCACAGGCAGGACCTGGTGACTTGTAAAAATTTAATGGATTAGTTTATATTTAAGTTTTGAATTTCCACATTTGCATTATTTTTGTATCATTTAGTTTATGAGTAAACCGAAATATAAAAAAATAAATAATTATAAAGTTTGTTGTACATTATTTTTAGTTTGAAAAATGCTAGATCAAGGTGGCTCTATTTTATCGAACACCACTGTATATCTCGAAAACTAAGAGTTGTTCCTAGATGGAACCAATTGTGGATGAAAGCCACTTATATTGGCTCTAATCTGGCATTTAGCTTATATTTGTTGAGCATATTTTCTTAAACAAAGTATTAAAAAAAATAAATTTTCAAATTTCACTTATATTACAAATAGGCTTATATCTCGAAAACTAGGAGTTGTTCCTGAATGGGACCAATTGTGGATGAAAGTCACGTATATTGGCTCTAATCTGGCATATAGGGTATATTTGTTGAGCATATTTTCTTAAATAAAGTATTAAAAAAAAAAAAATACATTTTCAAAGTTCACTCATAAATCAAATGGACTTATATCTCGAAAACTAGGAGTTGTTCCTGGATGGGACCAACTGTGGTTGAAGCCACATATATTAGCTCTAATCTGGCATACAGGTATTATTTGTTGAGCATATTTTCTTTAACATAGTATTAAAAAATTTTTTTTCAAATTTCACTCATACTACAAGTTGGCTTATATCTCGAAACCTAAGAGTTGTTTCTGGATGGGACCAATCGTGGATGAAAGCCACATATATTGGCTCTAATCTGGCATATAGGTTATGTTTGTTTAGGAAAATTTTATGAATTTAAATAAAAATATATATTCATATCGTTAGCTTAATTGGAATCATACATAGGCATACTGCATTATTTAAATAATGCAGTACAACTTTTGATTTTACTGTTTACTGAAAAAATTTCATTAACCAGTAAATTTTTACTGGTTACTGCTATACATAATGCATTAAAAATATACTGCAGTGTGCCTAAGTATGATCGATATATTGATGTAACAAATTTCATATGAGTTAATATTAGTTTTTCGAAAATAAAACAAAATGTATATGTACATATATTATTTTTTTTATATATGCGTAACATAGCTAAAATTATTTTTTTCAGAAATCAATATTTTCATGTACAAGTAAAAATTTACTGGTTACTGCAATCTTTTTAAGTAACCATTAAAAGTTTACTGGTTACTGAAAGATATTGCAGTAACCAGAATATTAGTGTTCCTTATGGAATCCAAACTGTTGGTCAATAATAATGCTGTTTACATTTGAAAAATCTACTAATCTTTAAAGAATTATTCTGATTGGCTTGTAACTGGTTGGCATTTTCGGATCTTTTCCAGATTTATGGAATTACTTCAGCTTTTTTGAAACCTTGGGGAAAATAGCCAATACTTATGCAAACATTAAATATCTTACTTAGTGTTTCAAAAAAAAAAAAAAAAAAAAAATAATCAGGCATATTTTTAAGCGTAATGGCATTAATTTCATCTAAACCTGCGGCTTTATTATTTTTTAATGAAAACACATATGACTTTACTTCAATAGCATCAGTTAATACTATATTACTGCCACTCAGCAAAGACTCATTGTTAAGCCATTCCACGTAATCTGCAAAGCAACCCAGCAAGAAATGCTTGACAAAAACTAATACTAACGCAATTTGTACACTAACACATTTGCAACAATTTTATATTGAACAGCGTTGCCGTTGTAGCGTTTTTAGTATTGAATTCGAATGAATTTTTTTTAATAAACTAAATCTTATTTTTCGCTTGAGTTTATAGATAATAGTGCAGCAAACTACAGCATACAAAATGTTTTGCAATTAAAATTGTGCCAAAGGTCAAACAAAATTTTTATTAAATTTGTTGCAAAAAGTTAGCCGGTTTTAAGGAATTTTTGTAATTTTTGAAAGAAAAAATAAGAAAGAGAAATTTCAAACAAATCATATGCAAGAGTGAAACAACTAATATATGTTATATTTCGTGACGTTAAGAAAATTGCGCATTTATCAAATAGTTATAAAAGTGATATGTTGAATTATTTAAAGCAAATATTAAAGAAAAAATAAATAAAAAGCAAAGAAAATAAAATAAATATAATATTTCAAAGTGGAATTAGAAAGGTAAGTTGCATTTGGGATTGCAAGCAGTTGAAGTGCAGAGATTGTGTCCAATGAACCTGACACTGATAGGCATGTTGCGGGTATTTAAAACCGCCACAGCCTTCAAAGATTCGAGTTGGAAGAACTTATGAAGCCTTTAAATCCAAAATTGTAAGTTGTTTTTTAATGTGTAAAACTTTTCCTTATTTGCTTAATTTTATGTATTTCTCTGATTTTCAGTCAATAACAGTATTTGGTAGAAACACTCAAGATGTATGCCCCAAAATCACTGTCGTCCAAAAGTGATCGAACATACAAAGGTTATTTTTAACGTTTCAAAAATTATATTGGTTTAAAATATTTTTCCATTTAAGGCATTCTTTCCCTTTCAAGATTAGATCCAGGGTCAGAAAGAAATCTAAACCCTGCTTAGAAAACTTCAGGAAAGTATGTGAGTATAAAATTATAATTAATTTTAAGTTTTAAGATGTTTTGCAATTCGTATTGCCTAAAAGTTTTGATGGAGTGCAAGGTGGTCGTCAAAAAGGTTGAGAAATCTGTCTGTCGGCTGGCTGGGGAGACTTACAACTTAAAACTTGATGAAGTCGTCAGCATGCTCCCTTTGCAGAACCTTCTAGCGGTGGAAGAGTTGGAGAGAAAGTTGGAGGAGTCGAAAGGTTTCACTGAAGCAATGGTAAAGAACTTAAGTTCATGCTTAAAGTATTTTAATAATCTTACATTTTATATTTTTTTAAGACATCACATTTACATATGATTAAGGGGACATCGCAGGATGTTAGAACTGTGATGCGCTCAATTTTTACTACTAGAAAAACATAACTGGGATGATGGAAGGTGGGATAAGCAAGCCCTCTGAAGGCTCTCTTGGGTCAATAACTCCCTGCGTGGTATGTACTACAGATTATTCAATCAAAAAGTTATTTGTTTATTGCGTATTAAACTATTCATACATAAATGTATATCTTCTTTTACTTTAAGGTGTTTTCCAACAGCAAGGAGAGTTTGATTTTGAAAAAAGTGTGAAGAAGTCAGTATAGCGAAGCCTCTACAGACTACAACAAAAAAATATTTAAAGATATAAGAATTAATTATTTTATTATAAATAAAGTAATTTTTTATACGGTTAAATATTATTTAGAAATTAAAAAAGAAACATGTATATATATATAAGAAAATATTAAATTTTGTTTTATTAAAAAAGTTCGATTTTTCAAATAAGGGTATATCCATCAATCGTGACGGCTATATCCATCAAGTGTGAAAAGAACTTCTGGCATCACTACACAGTAAACTACAGTAGTGTGAGCAGTGCAGATATATGTATTTTATAATGGAAAAATTCATTAGTTAGAGGGAGATGCAAAATCACATGTACACAAAAGTTTCCATCAATTTTTTGATTTTTCCTTTAAGAATGTGATAGAAACTTTGTTCTACGCGATGATGGATATTTCTATCATCAGTAATTGTCATTTGATGGATCAAATGATGGTCACTGTTCTTGTAGGGAAGTGTCTATAGTTGGTGGATTACTTATAGTTCTATTGTGAGAACTAGCAAATACATCAAGACTGCATACGCTTTACACCAGTTTTTTAAATGTCACTGTTTAAATGCAGATCAGAAAGCCATAAATTCTTGCCTTTAAGTGCTTTGGTAAGCTTCCAAAACTTTTTAGAACTGGAATGTAACTTAGAAATAAATCTTGACCAAGACTCATTTTTATTTCTGTTTATGTGGATATTGTTAAGTTTGTTCAACTGCTTCTGAATACTAATTGGGTTTTTTAGTTTGGATCTCCACATCTCTGGAATTTATGCCTAAATTTCCTTCTTTGTGTATTGAGATGTATTTGAGATTTCTCTTTGAAGTTTATGCTGTGGTGTTAAAAATGTTTTGTTGAGTAGAAGAATATCAACATTTTTATCATGCAGAACTAGGTCGAGCTGTGAAGCTGCTGAATCTGTCGTTATGCCTTGAGCATTCGAGTGCATAACATAAACATTTTGGGTACCTGTTGAATTATATTGCATGTTTAGGCATTATACCCAATACTCTTAATTTGACAAACTTGTTTTGACATTTTTGCAGTGCATTAACAGCATCGAAGAATATTTCCATAAGCCTTTCATTGGAAATATCATCGTCATTGTTACCATGATGTTTGCCTTTTGAAACTTCAGAGTAAAGTATTTTGCTGCGAAAGCTTGAATAACGAATATATATAAGATGTTCAAAACTTGATAACCGAGTGAAGTTTGCTTCATGGCCGTTACACGTTGGCGTATTTCTTAATAATGTTTGCGACAAGAACACTTTGGGTCATTAGCTTGTAAAGCGTTCATTTACTTTTTTACATTTGGAAGAAAAATTTCGAATATTTCTGTTTTACTCTCTTGTCGCTAGTTTTTGCTAGTGAAGTTACTGAACAGGCCTTATCCAATTGACAGACACGTAATTTTTTTAAATGCTCAAACATTTTAATGTATGTATGTACCTATATTGTGCATACTTGCCAATGGGTTAATGTTATTTTTTAATTTCCAAAATACTGAACTGATTTTTAATAAAAGATCGATATTATTATTAAAGTTAATTTTTTATCGAAATCAATTATATAATGAGACCGTAAATGGTTAAACATAAAATCGTCGTGCCTATTAAATATTAGCTTTTAAATATATGCATTTCATTAAATTAAACAAATGTATATTTGCCTGTGTTCGCATCTGCAAGAATTACTGGATGGATTTAAACAAAATAAAAATGTGAAAACGCTCAATTTTACCGGTGCATTATGATACTAAAACGTTTGCTAGCACAGTAAATTTTTGTAGATGGAATTGTTACAGATCTTTACAACAAATATTTAAAGACTCACTTTGTTAAATTATATTAGATTAGAAATGACACGCAGACAAAGTCGTGGTCACTGCTAGTATACATAAAAAGAAAAATTAAAAAATTTTTGAACACACTGCGTGTTTATCAGGCAATGTTTTTCATTATTTAGCAATGCTCCTGATTTCCTTTTTTCTTTAGCAGTCAGCTGGTTTGATTCTTCGAAGATAATTCTTAAGTTGTAACTGACACAGTTTTAACCGCCATGTAATATTTATCCAATATATCCATTTGAGTTATTTTTGAGAAAGTTTACAAAAAAGCAAAATGCAAAAGCAAAAAATTTTTAATATATTTTTAGAAATATTAACTTTCATCTTTTTATATTTTGCGAATGTTTTATTAGACTCCAAGTTTTAGCGCTTTAATAAGGTACAATAAAAAAAGAAGAAAGTACACATATTAATAACCATATAAAAATTTTCTTATTTATTTATACAATTAAATCGAGACGAAAAATTTATATTCCTTTGATTTTTAGACTAGCACTGTGTGTATATATTATATTTATTATTTGTTATTATTTCAAAACATTTAAAATTATTTAAAGGCAGTAATGAAAATGATAGTTAACTGTGATTTTTAATAGCAAAGTCTTCGAAACTATGTCTGATCAATTTTTTTTTAGCTCATCTAGTGCCTTGGGAAAACTGATTTTAACACTAACACGGACGGACAGGCAGACATCGCTCAATCGACTTCGGTATGCATAAGGTTTCAAAATGTATGTACACTTTATAAAGTCTGAAATGGATATTGTAGAAATTACAAACGGAATGACAAACTTCTTCTCTTAGCTGAGCTCCTCCATGTTCTTGACATAGATATACTTTGATTACTGTTTAGTAAATGAAGTTGCAACTGAAAGATTGTGACGACATATATGCTTTAAGTACATAACATTTTTTCCTAACTGAAAACATTAACATTTTGAGTTGAGAGAATTGCGATTAACATTTGTTCTCTTAAAATTGAATTTCTGTTTCATGTCACGTCTAGAAGATATCGATGCTAATGAGTAGCAGAATTTCGATTTTATATTCAGTCGTATGCCCTCTAACTTTTTACCATTTGTTAGCCAAAGTATAGTATATTATTGTCATCCAGAAGAAAGTAGGAAGCCAACCACTTTGTCTAATTATCTTTGAAATGTTTGGTGGGGTATTTTGTCTGTTATTTTTTTTACCACATGTAAAGTACTTCTAGTTCAACGAACGTTATTTAATCAATTAAAGCAGTAACGATTTCAAGTTCATCTCAGAATGGAATATAACCTCTCGCAATTAAACAAAAATGTTGATTTTGCCATAAATAACACTTTTTACAACGCTGTTTGACAATCAAATAAAAAAACGAATTTATAGTGTACAATAAAATATGTAGATAAATAAAAAGAAATTATAAAAATAATATACTTTAAGTTCATAAGCACCTTTGTAATCCAAATTAGTATCTTTTAAATAATAGATTCCCTGCACACATTTCCTTTAAAAGTATGGATGTGTATTTTGTCCACAATTAATAAAATATTTTGGCTTTAAAATAAATATAGGTACATACATATGTATGTGAATGAATGTTGCACATTTTTCCCCTGTCAGGATTTGAGTAAATTTAAAACTTATTCATGGTTAATAAGAAACGGGCCATAGGTAACTAAAAAGCTAATCCGTTTTCTATGATAAAAGTTATTTTAAGCATGATGTTCTATTCATTCATTTTTATTAAATTTAAAATATCTACTTATGTACATAGATACATAAAAAGGATGTTTAATATTTTGCAGTACTTTTCCGTGGATGTCATTTATTAAAGGGGCATCTGAAAAAACTTACGGTAGAGATTTTTGTTGTTATCCTTTTGACAAATATAACATACAATAACTCTGAAATTACTGAAGTGATTAAACTGTTTTAAATGAGCAGTAGCGAAATTGCCATATGGATATGCTTTCACCTCAGTAATACATTTCTTTTAATAGTTTTAGGAAATAGTAAGAAATCAAGCACAATTAAAGTAAATTAACTTAAAACTATTAAAATATAGGCCTATCATTGATTTTTTTAAGGATTGGAATAGACATTTTAATCTTACGCACATTTTAATTAGAACGCATGTATAATGACGAAAATTCAAATCATTGTTTCAACATCTTGAAATACATTATCGTAATAAAGTAAAACATGTAAAAATATAAAATTCGGCTGTATGGAGTATAATATACCCTTAATAAGATGAAGGGTATAAATTTCGTTATAATTTACAAACATAGTTTCTTTCTAGAACACTTTACTAACATGGCGATATTTTTGTGATGATTTTAACTAGTTTGCACCTGCAGCCCACTAGACGCCACCTGAAGCAATTTGAATCCTATAATCACCCTTATCGTGGTTGGGGTTTTTGTGGCGAAAGTTAGTCGTTTTTAAGAAATGGTATCATGATTGGCAAAAACGCCAATAAATACGACACTGTTTTAAAATCTATTACAAAAAAATGTAGCAGTTGGCGTATTTGCCCGTCAAAAGTTTAAAAAATTGTAATTTTTTTGTTCACGACAGCGTATTTAAGTATATTAAAAAAATATATTTAAAATGGAGGCAAACACACAGCAAGTTTCAAAAATAAAAGCTTCTTTTATTTTTAAATAAATGTGTTTTTGATATTCAATCTTGAAACAATGGAAAAAATCCATATTTATCAAAAGCATATAATAAAGGATTAAATAAAAAATTAACATAAAAGAAGAGTGGATCAAAATCGGGAATGACGTAAATATTATTTGTCCTCCGTCCAGCACAGGTGAAGATACTGCATGTTTCTTTTTAGGGTTTTTCAATTTAGGGGATTTTATCCTTTAGGAAAAAAATTAAATTTATTAAATTGCGTGCCACGTTATGTAAAACAAAACAGCTTTGATTTTTGACAGTTTTTATAACAGGCTGCTTCAAAATCAAATATAATTTTACACGATACCAATGAATTTTAAATTCGACTACGACTAGCACAGTCGACTAAATACGCCTACGCCAACCACGATAATGGTAAATAACTATTTGGATATAAACGGTTGAATAATCTGAACAAGCAAACAAAGATCCAAAGAGGATTTTGTCGCTCCTTTTGAGGATTACCAGCCCCACTTTTTTATTAATATTGATATCACTCTTGAAACCACAGCGTACCCATCAAGATCTATTGCGTTCTCTGGTGGTGTTTTAGCAATCAACCCCGTTCAGGCTGCCACGAAATTAAGCCATTTCGTGATTTCGGCCGAAATCAACTTGAAATTACGTAATTTCCCATACATTTTACTCTTGCCTAACTGCCAGTCTCACGATGTCGCAATCGTTCGTTCGTTCGCAAAATTACATTTAAAACAAAAACAAATTCTTAAAAATTGTTTTTGTTTTGAATGTAATTATGCGAACGAATGAACGATTGCGATATCGTGGGACTGGCAGTAAATCACGAAATTAACTTGAAATTACGATATACAACGCTATTTTTGTGCAAAATACTACTTTTTGTACAACCATGAACTTAATTACAAGAATACACGTATGTACATACATTGATATATACAAACATGTATGAATAACATTAATGATGGATTATAAAAACTGCAAGAACTTAAACATTTTTAATTTTTTTATATTTTATTATTGATAGCTTCCAATTTGATTAATATTAAGTGTTTTTCCTTTTTTTCCATTTTGTACAAAATTTTCAAGAAAAAGAATAACATAATACTAACATAAAAACGAACAGCTGTTTCTGAAATAAACTCAAGTGTCAAATAACCCACTATAAACACTTTAGATTTCGCTCGTAATTTTAGTTTGAAATTACACAATTTCGTGGCAGCATTTATTGGGTAAATTGAAAGGCAACTACAAATAACCGACTCCCATTGCCCCCTCAAGTATTATTTCGTACATATAGAAGCCAACAAAAAGCATAGTAAGCTGAAAAAATGAATAAAAAGTTTGATTCTATTGAGCGCTTGCACCCCTTAGATTTTTAATCCCTGCATTCCATTATATGCCCTTCATTGATATCAAAGCTAACAACAGAAAAACCATTGCCTCTGAGAATTTTAAGCTTTTTTCGGTTCACTGACCACACAATGGAGCCCGCGGACTGTTTCTAGGGTGCGTGACGTGTATTACGCAGGTACTCAGTTTATGCCGTTTTTATCGCTAGGTTTATTCTGTCGATCTGGCCATGCTTTGTTTTTCTTTTATGTGTATAAATGCTGTAATACATTGTATAATTTATAATTCCTAATCGTTAGATATTTTATTTGAATAAGTTTGCAAGATTGGGAACATGGCGCAATAATACCAGGTGAATGCATTACTTTTAACGTATATTTTGTTTTTGTAAAAACTAATTCGAGCTGTCAAAAACGTCTGGCAATATGTGTGTGTGTATTCCAATATATTTTTAGTAGTTTTCTTATTTTTCACAACTACATATGCACATATTGTTAGACGCTTTTGACAGCTCAATAATATTTGACAAAAACAAAACACACGTAAAAGCTAAAACATATGATGAATACATGGCGCAATAATACCAGGTGAATGCATCACCTTTTACGTGTATTTTGTTTTTGTAAAAACTAATTCGAGCTGTCAAAAACGTCTGGCAATGTGTGTATGTATTCTAATATATTTTTAGTGGCTGTCTTATTTTTGACAAATACATACACACATTACTAGACTTTTTGACAGCCCGAATTAGTTTTTACAAAAACAAAATACACGCAAAAGCTAAAACATATGATGAACACATGTTCGGATGCAGTCACCTGTTTGATGCGCCTTGGATGAATAGATGATCTGATGCAGTCACCTGTTCAATGCGCCTTGGTTGCATATGTAAAGAGTGAACTAGATGCTAGGTTTTTACTCACTGATGCCTTAAAAAATGTTTTAGTTTTTTTTTATTAATTAATTTTAAGATAAGTTCTTACAAAAAATACGTCACCAGAAACCAAACAAAACAATGGCTGTATGGCCATTAATCAAGCATGATTAACAATTAAAAATAATGTTAAAAGATTCCAAATATAATTCCTCTTTATTAGTTTTATTTTTTGCTACATACGTTAATACGATTCATAGTTTATTTTTAACACAAGGATTTACTAAAACAACCATAACAAATTTTGTAATATTTTTAATGTTGGCAGCGTAGGCGAATTCTGTATTTTTTGGTGGTATAAGCCACTGTCAAAAATATGCACAAATTTTTTATATATGGAGTTTGACAGTCGTAATTGATTCGCCTTGGTTACACGTTAGAGCTGCGAAACTATGGATAGTGGTAAGGCGAATTGATAACCATGTAGTATCATCAGCATGAAGTACTGTTCGAAATAACGTCAAAGTTTTGTTTTTTTTTTTCAGTTCTGTTTATTTTTCGTTTCTTGTGTTTTTTATTTGTTATGTATGAACATACACTATAGTTCAAATGATTAGAACTGATTAAATATTTGTTTTAGTAGGATAAATCTTTCTCTAGAGAGCTAAATTTTACTTCCATCGGAAATGGAATTTTTTTAAGATTCCAAAAATAAGATCAGAGTTTAATGATATTAGTAGAAAATAAATTATCTTCTACAAAACACTAGTAAAAAATGGGCAAGAAGGTTATTTTAAATAGTTAATGGGCTCTCAAGCCTTTCCAAAAGAAATTGGGCTATATCATTAACTGTTGTCGGAAACTTAAAAATGATTAAAAATGATGGGAAGAAATGCATGGTGTTTCTATGTTAAAATAAATTTACTTTTATTTTTGAGTTGTTATAAACATTTGATCCTGAGTGTATGTATGTTTGTATATATAAATACGAAAACTAAAAAAAAATTTTTTGTACATTTTTTTTGCAAAAATGTAATATCTTGTTCCAATAAAGCTTATTCCACAACTTTTAGTGATGTTGTTTCTTTAATGAAACGCTATTGATTATTAAAAAGGAAAAAAATATGTATCAAAAAACAGAATTTATTTTTGTTATGTTAAAATTAAGTGCCTGGTTGTTTAAATATTGTTATTCTTGTTTTGAATTTTTTGACTGTTTGCTTTGTATATTTTTAAAGCAAATATCAAGTTTATTCGCTTCAACCACTTGTTTTCGACATGGCCTCGTAAAAAAAAGTCGCTTTGTTGTATCAATTCGCCGGTGACTACAACTTATAGATTCGCCTTGGATAGTGGCGTCATTCGATAGTTTTGATAGTATTTTTTGATGCCATCGATTCTATCGATAGCTTTTGATTTTTGGAAAAATGTCAATTGTGTATTTTTCGAATACAAATAATTAATCATTTCTTAAAGTAAAAATAAAACTGATTTTTTTTCACGTAACTTTTATGTATATCAATGTATACAATGTATACATTATTAAAATAACATAATAAATAAACAAAAGAGCGAATAAAACATAAAGATTAATGAAACATAAATTAAAGAAGTAAAACAATTCTTTTTACTATTGTAGTTACCTAAAAAGAATTGATTTAACAAAAGGAGATCTTATTTGATTAAAACTTTTACGAATAATATTTTTAATGTTATTTATAATTTTCTATTAAAATAATTTTAAAAATATTATTAATAAAAACATATTTTACTAAGCAAATTTTTGGTTTATTCAATTCATTCATTTCATATTTGTAAAAAAAAAAATTCATTGGACTTTGCTATTTTTTTTTCTACAACAAGAAAAAAAATTTCTTTTATATTGTTTTTTATATTTGTATTTAAATATTTAAGGGCATTTTTTTTAAAGAAATATCGTTATGTTTTGTTGATTGTTTTTTTAAATACATTGAATTAAAATTATATACATGTAATTGTCTTTATTTTGCAAAAAGGTGTTTCTTTTTATACCCTTCACCACAAAAAGTGGAAAAAGGGTAAGTTTGTCATTCCGTGTGTAATTTCTACAATATCTATTTCCGACCCCATAACATATATATATATATATATATATATATATATATATTCTAACTTCTTATGCATAGCGAAGTCGATTGAGCCATGTCCGTCTGCCCGTCCGTGTTAGTGTTGAAATCAATTTTGCCGAGGCACTAGATGTGCTAGAAAAAGAGTATGTCATTCGATCAGACATAGTGTCGAAAGAGGTGCTAATGGAAATCAGCACGATAATAACGTACTTTGAACTGCATATCGCTGGTCTCATGTAGAAAAGCCCTAACTCGCATAATCGTGATTTTACAGGAAGAGGTAAAAACTTAATAGTAACTGTATTTATCGCAATGTAATATTTGAAATGTAAGTGCTTGTAAAATCGTTACTCTTGGTACTATTGCATTGAAATTTTGTAACGAGTTGTATCTCTGCGAAATGTATTGGAATCTTGAAAAAACTTAATTTCCTAAAAATTCAAGTTAGGGCTATTCTACATGAAACTAACGATATATATTTTTATTTGCCGACCGCTACGAGTAGGTATCGATACTTTTTGTTCGATATTGACTACGTATCGATATTTTTCGATCGATACTGTATCGAGTACAAATATCGATACCCTAGTGGTATCGTTTTATCCCTAGCGAACGCTATCTATTTTATTAAGAACATTGAAACAACTCTGACGACAAACAGAAAATTATGCTCAAACAGAACAAGAACATCGACACGTTTCCGCCACATACAAGGGCATGAACAAATTAATACCGTTGTTCTGCCAGCGTTATGTGCATGTCTAGTTCAATTTGATGGCTAGTGGAGACGTGGGGTAATGACTTAATGTCTTAGGTGTAGCTCCTTCATTTTTAAAGTGGTGACAGTGATAACCGGAAAACCTGATTCTACAAATTTAGAGCTTCTTAATTTAATTTTTTATTCTACAATTCATTTGAAATTGACGAATTGGCACCGCATTTAAATACGTTTATTTTTTGTCAAATTTTACTTACAATTTAGTTATAATCAAGAAAAATACTTCGCTTTTGCAACGGGTTTAAAAAACAAATCATTTCTCATATTTTTCTTTTCTTGCGTTTAAAACTCTACATAAAATGAAAATGCTACCAGACTGATTTTAATTAAAGAAATAGCACTATTTCAAGCAACTCTGTTGCTCATATAAAGTCAAAAATTGTTCTTGCTATTATTTCTCTTGTTCGTCGAGGAGAAGAAAACAAACTTTTTGGCAAACTTTTTTTTTGTTTTGGCAAACTTTTTTCAGAGTTGCATGGAAAGTACTTTTTCCTATGCGTGTGAACATGTTGTTGTTTTTTTTGTAGGTGCATAAGTGCCACGTGCTTTCATGTTATACATAAAAAAAAATGTAAACAAACTAAGACAAAAAATAGCATTTTTCAACTCGATCGCAATTCCTTAATTTATTATTAATTTTAATACAAAAAAACAAAATTAAAAGCCTACAGATCATAGAATCAAATTTTGCAACTGTCACTTTTGATAATTAAGAAATAAAGGTGGTGCACATCCAGCTATTTAGAGTAGTTTTTCATTCATAACTCGAAAACTATTCCGCGTGCACACATACTGCTATATACGATCGAAAGAGGATAAAAATACGAATCGATCGTGGTATAGTTTGTTTTCTGAAAGACTGTACGAAAAAAGTTATTAAGCGGCAAACTTTTCAAAATTAAAAAAATCGCTGAAATTAATAATTTTAGTTTTTCGCTTATATCTCGAAAACTATTCCGCGTGCACACATACTGCTATATACGATCGAAAGAGGATAAAAATACGAATCGATCGTGGTATAGTTTGTTTTCTGAAAGACTGTACGAAAAAAGTTATTAAGCGGCAAACTTTTCAAAATTAAAAAAATCGCTGAAATTAATAATTTTAGTTTTTTGCTTATATCTCGGAAACTATTCCGCGTGCACATATACCGCTATATACGATCGAAAGAGGATAAAAATACGAATCGATCGTGGTATAGTTTGTTTTCGGAAAGACTGTACGAAAAAAGTTATTAAGCGGCAAACTTTTTAAAATTAAAAAAATCGCTGAAATTAATAATTTTAGTTTTTTGCTTATATCTCGGAAACTATTCCGCGTGCACATATACCGCTATATACGATCGAAAGAGGATAAAAATACGAATCGATCGTGGTATAGCTTGTTTTCTGAAAGACTGTACGAAAAAAGTTATTAAGCGGCAAACTTTTCAAAATTAAAAAAATCGCTGAAATTAATAATTTTAGTTTTTCGCTTATATCTCGAAAACTATTCCGCGTGCACACATACTGCTATATACGATCGAAAGAGGATAAAAATACGAATCGATCCTGGTATAGTTTGTTTTCTGAAAGACTGTACGAAAAAAGTTATTAAGCGGCAAACTTTTCAAAATTAAAAAAATCGCTGAAATTAATAATTTTAGTTTTTTGCTTATATCTCGGAAACTATTCCGCGTGCACATATACCGCTATATACGATCGAAAGAGGATAAAAATACGAATCGATCGTGGTATAGTTTGTTTTCTGAAAGACTGTACGAAAAAAGTTATTAAGCGCCAAACTTTTCGAAATTAAAAAAATCGCTGAAATTAATAATTTTAGTTTTTTGCTTATATCTCGGAAACTATTCCGCGTGCACACATACTGCTATATACGATCGAAAGAGGATAAAAATACGAATCGATCGTGTTATAGTTTGTTTTCTGAAAGACTGTACGAAAAAAGTTATTAAGCGGCAAACTTTTCAAAATTAAAAAAATCGCTGAAATTAATGATTTTAGTTTTTTGCTTATATCTCGGAAACTATTCCGCGTGCACATATACCGCTATATACGATCGAAAGAGGATAAAAATACGAATCGATCGTGGTATAGTTTGTTTTCTGAAAGACTGTACGAAAAAAGTTATTAAGCGGCAAACTTTATAAATTTGAGAAAACCGCTGAAATTAATAATTTTAGTTTTTTGCTTATATCTCGAAAACTATTCCGCGTGCACATAAACCGCTATATACGATCGAAAGAAGATAAAAATACGAATCGATCGTGGTATAGTTTATTTTCTGAAAGACTGTACGAAAAAAGTTATTAAGCGGCAAACTTTTTAAATTTGAGAAAACCGCTGAAATTAATAAGTTTAGTTTTTTGCTTATATCTCGGAAACTATTCCGCGTGCACATATACCGCTATATACGATCGAAAGAGGATAAAAATACGAATCGATCGTGGTATAGTTTGTTTTCTGAAAGACTGTACGAAAAAAGTTATTAAGCGGCAAACTTTTCAAAATTAAAAAAATCGCTGAAATTAATGATTTTAGTTTTTTGCTTATATCTCGGAAACTATTCCGCGCGCACATACACCGCTATATACGATCGAAAGAGGATAAAAATACGAATCGATCGTGGTATAGCTTGTTTTCTGAAAGACTGTACGAAAAAAGTTATTAAGCGGCAAACTTTTCAAAATTAAAAAAATCGCTGAAATTAATGATTTTAGTTTTTTGCTTATATCTCGGAAACTATTCCGCGTGCACATATACCGCTATATACGATCGAAAGAGGATAAAAATACGAATCGATCGTGGTATAGTTTGTTTTCTTAAAGACTGTACGAAAAAAGTTATTAAGCGGCAAACTTTTCAAAATTAAAAAAATCGCTGAAATTAATAATTTTAGTTTTTCGCTTATATCTCGAAAACTATTCCGCGTGCACATAAACCGCTATATACGATCGAAAGAAGATAAAAATACGAATCGATCGTGGTATAGTTTATTTTCTGAAAGACTGTACGAAAAAAGTTATTAAGCGGCAAACTTTTTAAATTTGAGAAAACCGCTGAAATTAATAAGTTTAGTTTTTTGCTTATATCTCGGAAACTATTCCGCGTGCACATATACCGCTATATACGATCAAAAGAGGATAAAAATACGAATCGATCGTGGTATAGTTTGTTTTCTGAAAGACTGTACGAAAAAAGTTATTAAGCGGCAAACTTTTCAAAATTGAAAAAATCGCTGAAATTAATGATTTTAGTTTTTTGCTTATATCTCGAAAACTATTCCGCGTGCACACATATGGCTATATACGATCGAAAGAGGATAAAAATACGAATCGATCGTGATATAGCTCGTTTCTTAAAAGACTGTACGAAAAAAGTTATTAAGCGGCAAACTTTGAAAATATAAAAAAAATCGCTCAAAAATATATTTTTAGTTTTTTATGTTTTTTATACCAAATTTTTCATACACAATTCATTTTAAAATAAATTTGAAATCAAAAATTAATTTGTATGCTTAGACAGTATATATTTAGTTTTTGATAGTAAAACTTGAAATCCAAATTAATTTGTGTACATAAAGCAGTATATATTTAGTTTTTGATAGTAATTAACAAATTAAATTATGGGCATATTCGCACATCTTAACATTATATGTATTAATTATAGACTACATATTAAATTATATAAGAAACCAAATGTTAATATAAATTATAAAATGCATATTAATAGTTTTAGCATTGAAAAATTAGTCATTTCTAAAAAATATAAATACAATATTTGTTTAAATGTTTATAGAAATTTATTTTCAGGGTATGGTGAAATATTTTGTTTCAATTCCACTTATCCTATTACCGTAGCGATTTTTTTTATATTTTCAAAGTTTGCCGCCTAATAACTTTTTTCGTACAGTCTTTCAAGAAACGACCTATATCACGATCGATTCGTATTTTTGTCCTCTTTCGATCGTATATAGCCATATATGTGCACGCGGAATAGTTTTCGAGATATAAGCGAAAAACTAAAAATATATTTTTGAGCGATTTTTTTTATATTTTCAAAGTTTGCAGCCTAATAACTTTTTTCGTACAGTCTTTCAAGAAATGAGTTATATCACGATCGATTCGTATTTTTGTCCTCTTTCGATCGTATATAGCCATATATGTGCACGCGGAATAGTTTTCGAGATATAAGCGAAAAACTAAAAATATATTTTTGAGCGATTTTTTTATATATTCAAAGTTTGCCGCTTAATAACTTTTTTCGTACAGTCTTTCAAGAAACGAGCTATATCACGATCGATTCGTATTTTTGTCCTCTTTCGATCGTATATAGCCATATATGTGCACGCGGAATAGTTTTCGAGATATAAGCGAAAAACTAAAAATATATTTTTGAGCGATTTTTTTATATATTCAAAGTTTGCCGCTTAATAACTTTTTTCGTACAGTCTTTCAAGAAACGAGCTATATCACGATCGATTCGTATTTTTGTCCTCTTTCGATCGTATATAGCCATATATGTGCACGCGGAATAGTTTTCGAGATATAAGCGAAAAACTAAAAATATATTTTTGAGCGATTTTTTTTATATTTTCAAAGTTTGCCGCTTAATAACTTTTTTCGTACAGTCTTTCAAGAAACGAGCTATATCACGATCGATTCGTATTTTTGTCCTCTTTCGATCGTATATAGCCATATATGTGCACGCGGAATAGTTTTCGAGATATAAGCGAAAAACTAAAAATATATTTTTGAGCGATTTTTTTTTATATTTTCAAAGTTTGCCGCCTAATAACTTTTTTCGTACAGTCTTTCAAGAAACGAGCTATATCACGATCGATTCGTATTTTTGTCCTCTTTCGATCGTATATAGCCATATATGTGCACGCGGAATAGTTTTCGAGATATAAGCGAAAAACTAAAAATATATTTTTGAGCGATTTTTTTTATATTTTCAAAGTTTGCCGCCTAATAACTTTTTTCGTACAGTCTTTCAAGAAACGAGCTATATCACGATCGATTCGTATTTTTGTCCTCTTTCGATCGTATATAGCCATATATGTGCACGCGGAATAGTTTTCGAGATATAAGCGAAAAACTAAAAATATATTTTTGAGCGATTTTTTTTATATTTTCAAAGTTTGCCGCCTAATAACTTTTTTCGTACAGTCTTTCAAGAAACGAGCTATATCACGATCGATTCGTATTTTTGTCCTCTTTCGATCGTATATAGCCATATATGTGCACGCGGAATAGTTTTCGAGATATAAGCGAAAAACTAAAAATATATTTTTGAGCGATTTTTTTTATATTTTCAAAGTTTGCCGCCTATAAACTCTTTTCGTACAGTCTTTCAAGAAATGAGTTATATCACGATCGATTCGTATTTTTGTCCTCTTTCGATCGTATATAGCCATATAATTGCACGCAGAATAGTTTTCGAGATATAAGCGAAAAACTAAAAATATATTTTTGAGCGATTTTTTTATATATTCAAAGTTTGCCGCTTAATAACTTTTTTCGTACAGTCTTTCAAGAAACGAGCTATATTACGATCGATTCGTATTTTTATCCTCTTTCGATCGTATATAGCCATATGTGTGCACGCGGAATAGTTTTCGAGATATAAGCGACAAACTAAAAATATATATTTTGTGAGCGATTTTTTAACATTTTAAAAGTTTGCCGCTTAATAACTTTTTTCGTACAGTCTTTCAAGAAACGAGCTATACCATGATCGATTCGTATTTTTGGCCTCTATCGATTGGCGTTGGTCGCTATGATGCACGGCTTTTAGTTTGGATTTTATAAGTAAAAAACCATCACAATTAGTGACTACATATTTTAGGTGTAGCTCCTTCATTTTTAAAAATGGCGTTTGTGACAACTGGAAAATCTGATTCTGCAACCTTAGAGCTTTTCATTTCATTTCTTTTTTTTTCAATCCATTAAAAATTGACGAATTGTGACCGGTTCTAAAATCACTTATTTTTTGTCAAATTTTGTTTACATTTTGGTAAATAATAACAAAAATACTCCTTTTTTTACAACTCTGTTAAAAAAGTTTGCCGTTTCTCAGAGTTTGTTTTCTTCTCCTACGTCTCTTGTTCTATTCTAATTTGTGGGTATTTGGATTGTGCAAAGTTTAGAAAGAAAAAAACACACAAAATTTTAAGAAAATTTATGTAAAGTGTCAAATAATGTGCTTAAAAGTAAATCTAACTGAATTATTTTGTAAATAAGAAAATCTAGTTTACCTAGAATTTTCAATTGGTTCTGATTGAAGATTCTTGGCGTTTACGGTGACTTTGGTAATATACATATATTTATAGCGGCTAAAAAGGAGCCGCAAGGACATTGCAAAGCTGGAGCGGAATAAATCGTCTTTTAGGAAGTTATCAAATATTACAAATCTTTCTATTATTGATGAGGAATTTATATACATTGTTAACTGTGATATTGAAGAATTTCTTAAACAGCGCCACAATAACGGGTAAGACTAATTTAGCATTCATACGTACAAACTTCAAAAATATCCACACGTTAATTAAATATCATTCTAAAGATATCTATTCAGAATTCAAACAATTTGAAAAAAATGTTTCTTTATTTCATCCAATTAGAACTTTTTGTTTCGGTTAGGTTATTTAAATTATAACACATAAGTAAAAGTTTTTCTACTTAAAGTGGTAATATGTTCAAATTTTATGTAGTTTTTCTAGTAAGATTTGTCGCGTGCTACATAAAAAGTATCAAACATTTTATTTCATAAATAGTTATACTATTTACGAAAGAGTATAACTATTTACGTATTACGTTGCAATGGCAGTGAGATGTAGGCTAATACACTATAAAAGTTTTAACAATAAATAAGGAACATGTAATATAAAATGATTTTAATGTTAAAATTATTTTATTTTTATTACTTTTAATGTTTTATCTTGAATGTGTTTAAAGTTAATTGAAATACTATTTGAGATTGTGGCAAAAAGTTTCAATTCTTGGCAATGGACAGATCTTCCATAGAGAATACAAGCTGTTAAATATAAACAAAATATATTGATACCTATTTGCTTCACTATATAGGTACTCTAAAGTTCTTATTGAAGTTTTAGTGAAGATAACTTTTTCATAATATTTTTTTTTACTTTTGTACAAAACAAAAGTTGTCTTAAAACTTAAGCAGTTTCAAAAGGTTATGAGGAAAAATAAATAAAAATACAGTTAGAAAAATGTGTTTTTAAATAACTATTGTAGAGATCTGTTAACAGTGTTAAAAATTTTTCATCTATAAAAATGAAATGTGCTGACGACTGTTTTAGTACCATTATACCAATAAAATTGGATAACTTCACATTTGTATCTCTATTTTTTTTACGAAAAAATCTAATTTATACCAAACAAAAAGTGTTGCGAACACAGACACAAAAATTCGAAAAAAGGTTACCTACTCCATATCGATTACTGTCTACCGCATCAAAATTTTAAAAAAATATTTTATATTTAGAAATTAACTTGTTACTGTTTTATTATATTTATATTTTTACGTGGAAGTTCAAGATGAAAATGTATCTCAAACAATTGGCTTTGCCGAATGTTGTTGATAGATGATTCCACAAGCATAAAATGCTGAATTTTTAGGAAAAATCAAAAAGTAATTTGTAAAAAATTCTCAAGTTCAAGTTATTATCAAGTTAGATAATGTTAATGAAATTAAAAAAGGCTCATGAACGTAAAACAATGCGTGCGTACTTTATATGACATTGTATGTATGTATATCTGAGAGTGAATATGTTAAGAATAGTTCTTTAATTTTAGACAGTTTACAAAAACTTATTCTGCTGTGCAGACTTCCATTGATGGACAACCAGAAAATATATTTCTATGGTATATTTAATAAAGAAGTTATTGGATAAATCTGAAAAGGCTAATCAGGTTAAAAGTATTGAATGCTAGATTATTTTTATTATACTTTAGAAAGGTAAAAAGTATGTTGCTATTGTACGTGGATTTGTTATGAGTGTCAGTACACTTGGCGTGAAATCGCTACAGAAAAATGTTATAAGATATTTGCGTAAAATTAAAGATCCTTTAAAAAAAATATTTCGTTCCAAAGAAGTAATAAATATTGTACATTCTGATGTTTGTGGACGCTTCAAGATAAAATTATAAAACAGTAAAAAGATCATATTATTATTTTTTGTTTATGATTATTCTAGATAAACAAAAAGAAAAGAACTCGGAGGATTTCAAAATTTAAAGATTTGTTAGAAAAGTCAAGAATTTTACAAATAAGAAATATTTGCTATAATATAATGGAGCTAAATAGAATTCTTTAATATGTCTAAATTAACACACAAAGGATTGTTTGAATTGTACATGCTATATGGAACGCGTCAATTTTCAAAATAATGTATAGCCTGAATGTGTAATGGCAGTTGATCGGTACGTAAAACTCCTTGTAAACTTTACTAAAACAGAAAATCAAGCTAAAGCCGTGTTGAAATATATGAGAGTAAAGCAATTTTTTAGATTCCAGAACGCGTGTCATTTGAGGGTATACTGGCTGGAAAAAATTTTACAACAGCGCGAAAATGAACAGGTTAAATTACGTCGCTTCGTGTGAATAAAAAATAGTCTGATGAACTAAATGAGTTATTTTTAGCAACTACTTCCAATAATATAAAGAATATTCCGACAGCATTTATTTATTTATTATTGTTTCAGTCTTTGGACAATAATCCTTACAGACTATGATAACAAAAAGTAATTAGAAACTATGTTTACAAAATAAATAAAATAGAACTTAACAAAAATATCAAAAATAGTACAAGAATAAAGGTAACATAAATACATATCTGTGGACATTTGACAAAACGTCTTCTTTCTAAATCAACAACTTTTCAGTAGAGCGAAAAAACAGCTAAAAAGACTAATGGAAGTTATTGCTTAGAAAATTAAAGAAATTTTGAATTTGGATAATATACAAAAATACGTAATGAACAATATGCGACCTCTTTTTTCCTTGTAACTGTTTCGGCGTATATCCGACGTACAAAAAAATGGTTTTTCAATATATATAAAATAAAACAAGGATTAATTTATTTTTTCATACAAATTTCTAATATTTTATTTAATTTCAAATTTACCTTTTTTATACAATTCGATAAAAGCACGTAATGCTTGGGAGATATCCAATCATCGATTGAAAACAAAATGTCTCACAAAACTTAACTAATGGTGGCAAAACAATATTTAAGTACCGTTAACGGTTTACTCGTTGAAAAGAACAAAAAGGCCTTCCAACAAGGATGAGAAAATATGTATCAATCTGACACTTAGAGAAACTAACAATTTGTACTTAAACATTGCCGGCCACCTTGCAACGATAAGGGATGTTGCAAACAAGCACATACGTTTCAATAAGTGAGCCAGTAAGGACTCCTTTTAAGTAAAAATAATACATTTTTTTTTTTTTTTTTTTTTTTTTTTTTTTTTTTGTTGAGTCATGAAGGACTCCTGTTGAACTTAATTTTTATTTAATGTTAAATGAGCCATTAAGGACTCCTGATGAAAAAATGTAAGTAATGAGCCATTAAGGACTCCTGTTGATTTAATTTTGTTGAATTGAGCCATTAAGGACTCCTGTGGACTGTATAACGAATTTAAAATGGCGATAACCCCGAAATAACCCATCCAAAGATAGTGTACTGCGCCAATGGCAGCCCAGGACTGGCGTGTATGCGACCTTTCATTATTAGTGGCATAACTTCAGGTCCTAAGACCAAGGCCACACTGCTCGAATGATTAAAACTAGGGTCAGCTAGTTGAAACCCCTGAAAGGACTCTAAAATTGAGTCAGCAACAGATGCAGACGGAGTCCTTATACCCTGCATCTGATGTAAGCGAGCCGTGATGCTAATTTTTTGTGCCGTATCATGAATCGACTCGACTTCGATTCGGCAATATTGCACACCGTCCACATTGAAAAGTGGGATTCGCAAACTTTTTGCCAAGCCCTTGCAAATGTAGCTACTTTGGCAGCACACATCTAATACGGCACGCAACGGAAGCCGCGAACGACTCTGTCGTATATTCAGCCGAAGTGTAGGCGAAAAGGAAACGGCCTGACGTAGCGGTAAAATTGTTTCAAGCGTTACCGATTTCTGTTTTTTGGCTTTAACTCTTGCCGATGAAGTTTTATGCTCATGAAGCAAAGAATTGTGGGTTTGTTTGCAGTGCTTGCAAGTTGCCACACTCTTGCAATTTTTGCCAACATGCCCACTCGACAAGCAGCGAAAACAAATTCTATGTACCGCCACCATTCGAAGTCTGCGCTCCAGGCTCATGTCCCTAAACTTATAACAAAATCGCAGAGGGTGATTTTTCCCACAAATCGGACATTTCAATCCTCCACGACTTACGTTAGGGTGTGGAATGGCAGGGCTTGAATCTGCGTCATGAGCCTGCACCACAGCCTTCAAGGTGAGGACCTCAGTTTCTTTGATTGCTGGGTTATTTTGGGGTGAATCGGAAGCATTTTCCCGATTTGTATTGGACACAGAAGGTGCCACTGTCAAAGGCTCTTCAATGCCTGTAGATTTCATCTTGATGGAGGGATCGACTGGAACAGCATCACAAATTGGTGCCGGATCGCTGGTTTCCATCGCCTCCTCATAATCAAGCAAACCGTCATCAAAAAAATCGGCTTGCAGGGCATTCTTGATCGAGTCCATGACGCTAGGAAAGGAAAGGTTAGTATATGTAAAATTGATCAAAAAAGTGAAGCTAAAACTATTATTCGTTCAATACAACAAGTTTGGTTATTGGACGATTTATTATCCCGTTTTGTGTGCGAATATCGGCAACACGAACATGGCCGTCAGTACCAGTATAAATCTTTGCCACTATTCCTAACTTCCACGATGTTGCCGGTAATTGTTCATTTTTTATTACTACCAGGTCATTTACTGCAACTTCCCTTTGGGGATGTTGCCATTTGTAACGTTTGTGTAAACCTACGAGATACTCCTCTTTCCATCTTTTACAAAATTCATGAATCGATTTACTATACTGATAGGATTGTCATATATTGTCGGTTCCGGCGGTGCCAAAATGGCCGAGCCAACCAAAAAATGTCCTGGTGTTAAGGCAATCGGTTCACTAGGATTATCAGGCATAGGACATAAGGGACGAGAATTTAGACAAGCTTCTATTCTAGCCAAAATTGTTGACAATTCTTCAAATGTGTAACGGCAAGATTGCACCTCTTTTCGAAAATGTAATTTAAAACTTTTTACCCCGGCTTCCCAAAGGCCGCCCATATGAGGAGCTCCAGCCGGTATAAAACGCCATGTCATGCCCATGTGGCCAAAAGTGGAACACATTCTTGCCTGGCATTCTTTTAAAAAGGTTCGAAAGTCTCTTGCAATTTCGTTTGAAGCGCCAACAAAATTCGTACCATTGTCGGAAAACATGGTCTTAGGACAACCTCTTCTGGAAATAAATCGGTTGAAGGCCGCTAAAAACGTATCAGTCGATAAGTCAGACGCAGCTTCTAAGTGTATCGCTTTCGTAGAAAAGCATACAAAGATACAAACATACCCTTTCGTAATTCGACACGATTTGCCATTATGATTTTTTACATCAAAGGGTCCAGCGAAATCAACTCCGGTGGTTGTAAACGGCCGATCAAGGGTAGTGCGTTCTGGAGGGAGGGCAGCCATTATTTGACTGCAAGAACGCTGTCTATCAATTATACACCGCTTGCATCGTCGAATTACCGTGCGAACCAAATTCCGCAATCGTGGTATCCAATACTCACAACGGTATATCCGCAGCATTAATTGGTTTCCACCGTGAATAGACATCAAGTGTATAAATTCTGCCATAAGTTTCGCGAAACGACAGTCATATGGTAGAATAATAGGATACTGTTCACGATACGACAGTGAAGGTGATTTAACAAGTCGCCCATTAATTCGCATCAATCCTAATTCGTCAAGAAAGGGATTTAAAGGTACCAAAGAACTTTTCGGCGACAGGGGTTTCTTATCCAAAAGATTTCTATACTCCTCAGCGTAATAGACCTTCTGAGCAATAACCGCCAAGCGTACCTTTACCATTTTAAGCTCATCACTAGACACGATAGCATCCCCATAGCAAAAGTGACTTTTATGGGCTGGGTGCGTTGAGTGAAAAAATCGAAAAATATAAGCAATGACCCGCATAGCCCTGTCCAGTGATGAGAACCTTTCTAAGATGTCCTCAAATTTCGAAAAAATGATGCATGAACTTTTACGCTTCGACTTTCTATGTCAGTATCGAGATTTCCTAAAGTTGGTGTATGCCAACTGTTTTTGTTTTGCCTTAACCATGTTGGGCCGTGCCACCAGAGTTCACTTTTCGACAAAGTGAGCGGATCCACCCCCCGGCTGCCCAAGTCGGCAGGATTATCCTCTGAGCGAACATGAAACCAATTATGGTTTCCTGTATTCTCCTGAATGCGACAAACCCTATTTGCGACAAAGGTGGTCCAAGAGCAAGGAGGTTTGCGAAGCCATGCCAGCACAATCGTGGAATCTGTCCAACAATAAACACGCCCAATAGCAATTTCAATTTCCCTAAGTATATTCTTTAACAATTCTGATGCCAAAACAGCTCCGCATAATTCAAGGCGAGGTAACGAAACTGATTTAAGTGGTGCCACTTTTGTCTTAGAGGATAATAAATGAGTATGAATTTCCCCATCTGGTGACTCAGTTCGGATATAAATTACCCCCGCGTATGCCTTTTCCGAGGCATCTGAAAAAACATGAAGTTCGGCAGTTGAGTTTTTGTAATAGTTTACCCATCTTGGCACTTGAATGAAGTTAACTTGGTAAAAAAATTCAACAAATTTTAACCATTCCCTTTCCGTAGAAGGCATCAACACATCATCCCAACCTATATTATCAAACCAAATGTGTTGCATAATTATTTTTGCCATGACGATTACCGAGCTTAACCACCCAACTGGATCAAAAAACCTAGCTATAGTTGATAATACCTCTCTTTTTGTATAGCCTGCTTTAACCTGCAGAGGACACACTTTGAAAAAGAACTTATCTAATTGCGCATTCCACAAAATCCCCAAAGTTTTGGAACAACTAGACTCTTCAAACGTTAAAACCTTTGCATCCACCAAGTGATCCGAAGGCAATCCACTCAAAATAGATCTCTCATTCGATGTCCACTTCCTAAGCTCGAAACCCGCAGATAACAATGCCGCAGTCAACTGATCCCTGGCCAGCAAAGCAACTGAGATCTCATGCGACCCAGTCAAAACATCATCGACGTACATACCTTTCCTTAAAATTTCTGACGCTAGAGGAAATTCATATTCACAATCATCAGCCAATTGCAGTAAAGTCCTAATTGCCAGATAAGGTGCGCAATTTAATCCAAAAGTTACTGTCTGTAACTCATAATCAATCATTTGATGATCGGTTGTCGACCTATAAAGGATTCGCTGAAAAGGGGTATGAGTAGAATGCACCCGAATCTGCCTATACATTTTCGAGATATCACAATTAAATACAAACTCAAATAATCTCCAACGCAGTATCAAATTTACCAAATCAGCCTGCAAAGTAGGCCCTACTAGAAGACAATCGTTCAAGCTATTGCCGTTGGAGGTTTTATTCGATGCGTTAAAAACGACCCTCAGTTTTGTGGTTTTCCTCTCCGGCTTAATCACTGGGTGATGTGGCAAATAGCATGTACTCGTGACAGCCCGATCATAGAATCCTACCCGTTGTAAGTGACCCAATTCTAAATAATCGTTAAACACATCATCATACATGTTCCTAATTTCAGGTTTACGAGAAAGAGAAGCTTCTATCCTAATGAATTGCTTCATAGCACTCGACCGGGATATGCCCAAATTAATCTCACGAGGAAATTCGGGCTTAAAAGGTAGCGAAACGATGTATCTACCAGCAGAATCCCGGATAGTTGTAGTCTTATAAATCTCCTCGCAAATCTTGTCAGAAGGAGTCATAACCTTCTTTTTTGGGGTTTCTTCTAATTCCCAAAATCTCAAAAGATTTTGATTTAAATTATCTTCTTCGGAAAGGGTAACGGCAGTCGAAAAAACGTTAATAGAATTATTAACTGAAGCTTTAATTGGACCTGTCAGAATCCATCCAAAAACAGTCTTCTGAGCCATTATAGATCCAAAAATATTTTTGCGAACTTCGCCAATAATTATTTTTGGGTACAAATCAGCGCCAAGCAAAAGATCAACTGGCCTGCTCTTGTAAAAGTTTGTATCGGCCAGCTGAATGCTAGATAATTCACACCTAATATCAGAAGGACAATTAAATGTAGGTAAATTACCCGAAATTGATGGTAAAACAAGTGCAAGAGTTTCTAACTCAATTCCCTTACTCACTGGAGAACCCACTCTAATTGTGCAAATTTTCTTTGAAATCGATGAAGCTTCTTTATTAACGCCGGAAATCTTTACATTCGTAGAATGAGAAGGAATTCGTAATTGATTTCTCAAACGTTCTGAAATAAATGAAGCTTCTGAGGCTGGGTCAATTAAGGCCCGTGCCGGATACGTAGTATCATGACAAAGTACGGATACCATAGCCGTCCCCAATAAAACAGACGAATTCTGTGATATGTGAAAAACTTGACGATTCAAGTTAGCACGAGTAGTGGCTGACGTCGATGGCAATTGTGGTTCCATTTGCACAGCATTTACACTCTGTCTAGCACTTAAATTATTATCATTATTATTATTAACAGAATTTTCCATTGTCGAATTGCGATGAAGTAAGGTGTGATGTCTCTGATTACAAATGAAGCAATTATGTTCACTTTTGCAATCTTTGACTTCATGGGATTTCAATAAGCAGTTAACGCAGCAATGAAATTTTTTCACGGTAGAAAAACGCTCAGATACCGACAATTGTTTGAACCGACGACAAAATCGAAGCAAATGCGATTGCTTAGGACATAAAACACAGTAATTAGAAGAAGCTGTATTAGACACATGCGACTTAACTTTACGTTCAACAATTTTTTTCTCTGTTTCTAAATTTGTGAGATCGCGTATACAATCTAAAGTTTGAATTCGTTCTGCTAAGAAAATATCTAAGTCTTTCCAAAGCGACAAAGCAGTTTTGTCCTTGATACTTTGCTCCCAAAACGTGACTGTTTGATTTGGCAATCGTTGAAGGCAAATAAAAACAATTATTGGATCCCAATTATGAGTATCTATTTCGTAAACCGACATAGCATTTAAAAAACTATTAATACCGCGTTGTAAATTTTTTAGGCCCGAACTGGTTTCTTTGGTCATAGTCTCTAGGCTAAAAAGACTCTTTAGTTGATTATTAACCAACATTCGCGGATTCTCATATGTGTCCTTTAAATTTTTCCACGCGATATCAAATCCAGCATTAGTTAACGGACACTTCGAAACGATCTCCTTTGCTTCTTTCCCAGTTCTCTTGACCAAATAACACAATCTTTCAATATTACTAAGACGATTATTGTTAATATATAAGGCTGTAAAAAGATCCCTAAAGGTTGGCCACGAAAGATAATCACCATAAAAGATATCGGTATCACATGGTGGAAGAGGTAGATTATGGCAAGAATTACCGCCAACCGAATCTTCAAAACTTTTAAAACGTTTCGGTTCCGCCTTTGCTCCTAGTTCATCACGTTTCGTTTTGATCGCATTCATACACCGATCATATGCATTAAAGGTGCTCGCATATTTCCCCTCAGCAACTTCTAACACGCCAGATTTAACTTTCGGTGACGCTTCTAAATCAATTAAACATTGCTCGTATTCTATTTTGACCTTTTCCCAAAGCTTATCTAATTCACCACTCAATATCTCACTAGTATAGCCCTGATAATCTTCATCGCGAATTTTGTTAAAATTTACTTCAAATTTAAATATGGCATCTGAAGCACGAGTAAAACTTTCAAAATATTTTTCCGACATTTTTAAATAAACTTAATTTTGTTTTAATTTTTAGGGAGGAAGGCTTCGATAAATTCACACAAGAAATAAAATTCAATAAAAATTAACTAAACGAATTCAAAAGGAGTCAATTCGACCAACAGTAGGGTGACCAATGAAATAAGTAGAAGAAGAATACTCACAAAACAAAAGTTAACTCTCGTATAAATTTACACAAATCTCACTGGATAAATAAAAACGAATCAAAATGTCAATACAATCGAAATCACTGTAAATGTAATTTGATATAAAAATACAATAATATAAATTAATAAAAACGAGTGTTCTCAAATAATATTAATTCTATTTTACACCCGTATTCTTGCGAAAATTTCTTTAATTTACAATTAGTTTCTCGAAAAGTATACCGCACTGTATAAAATTTTATTCACGCACTATCGATATTAACTCTTAATTTTTCTTTTTTCCAAATTTATATTCAATTAATTTATTTATTCAGTTAATATTTATTTAATTTATATTTATTTAATTTCTATTAAATCTGAGACTGTCCGTCCACTCAGCTTTGATAAAATCGGTACTGACAATAAATGCAGGCGATCATACACAATTAACGCACTGTTTTATCCTCTGTCGTCACAATAACCAATTTCTTGTTTATTTTACACACATACATATATGTACACCTGTGTGTATGTATGTATATTTATAAATATAATAATCTTCTTTATGTTTTAACACAATTCACTTCTTTTCTAAATCAATTTTACTAACCTGAATTTATCCTTTGATTGAAGAAAGGTGAAATTTGATTTTTAAGTTCCCGTAGAGGATTCCTTCTTTTTGTTTATCCGGTTCGTTTGGACCAATGTTTCGGCGTATATCCGACGTACAAAAAAATGGTTTTTCAATATATATAAAATAAAACAAGGATTAATTTATTTTTTCATACAAATTTCTAATATTTTATTTAATTTCAAATTTACCTTTTTTATACAATTCGATAAAAGCACGTAATGCTTGGGAGATATCCAATCATCGATTGAAAACAAAATGTCTCACAAAACTTAACTAATGGTGGCAAAACAATATTTAAGTACCGTTAACGGTTTACTCGTTGAAAAGAACAAAAAGGCCTTCCAACAAGGATGAGAAAATATGTATCAATCTGACACTTAGAGAAACTAACAATTTGTACTTAAACAGTAACAGCAACAGTTATCTTTAAAACGACAAAAAATTAATTAGGGTCTTTTTGTCGAATAGATTTTAAACAAAAAAATTAGCTTCTAATAACAAGTAATTTTGTCCAAATTGTTTTGATTAAATTAGAAAATAATTTTATTCGTTTAAGTCAAGACAGGTTGTTTTGTTAAAATGGAATATGAAAAAAGGTTGAAAGAAGTTGATCTGAAAAAAATTATTATGTTTTATTGAAAAAAAAAAATACATCACTTCATGCAAATAATTAAAAAAAAAAATAAAAATACGAATTTCTGGTTAAGAATAATACATTCTTCATTAAAAGATAAAAATTCACTTTCAAATAAAAGAATAAAATAAAATTATTACAAGAAGGAAACAGTAAAAATCCATATTTAATAGTTATTGAGTTTCTTGGTCTTCAAGATCAGGATCAATTTCAAAAAAACGTTCTCCTTCGGATTTGATGTTTTGATAAAAACTGTGCATATGCGAACTAATCAGTGGCAGCATATTCAACAAATTCCGTTTTTTGTTCTGTGGTATGGCCAATAAAGACGTGTAGCTTGCAACCAACTTTGGAGTCGGGACCTTTTGACGAGAGTTAATGTCTAGCTTTTTAAAATCTTCTTCTGGATATAGTGATGATTTGTACTGCAGAACTCCAGGTTTACTTTTTTCGTGACGCATCCAACGAACCTCCTTCCACTCAAATTTTTCACCTGAAAAAGATATAAATTTACAGAAAAATTAATAACATTTATTTAATAAATAAAATATCATAAAAAATACCTGAAATGTTGCATGTTCTCCATGTATACTTATTTTTCATCAGAGCTTTAAAATCAAAGAAATCCTTTTGGCTTAATTCGTGAGTAATGTATTTATTACTTGAAGCGGATACTAGATTTGCCCAGTCGTGTGTGTGGAATATTGGAAAAGTAGAATTTTTCTTCTTTTTTTCAATTTGCGCATGCACTGTGTCACATTCGAGATGTGTATGACCCACAACCAGAAATTTATGGTCAATCACTTCAATGCTTTGGTGCTCTTCTAAAACTTGCTAAAACATCGTACAAATGTATGAGTTACGATTTTGTCCTGGACAGGAGTCGCTGTACAAAATGACGTGACGAATTGTATCAGGTAATATTAATAAGCATTTAAAAAGGCAAGACCCAATATCGTTTGCTCCACGTTTTGCAATAGTTTCATTCCACAAATAACATTGAGCCTTCTTCGTCGCGCCATCATAGACTGTTAAATTAAAAGTCCATAATGGTCGCTTATAGAAAAACATGGACGCGCGCAAATACGGAGCTGGCAAACACTGTTGCAAATCAAAACTAAACATGTTTACACTTGAATCACTTAATGCAAGTTCTTTGTCCTTTTTCTTACACTCATAAGCAAAATCTGCATCATCGTGGTGTTTCTTTTTTGTTGCATTTTATGCCGAATCTTTTCGTCTTCATCCAATGCGTTAGCAATTTTTGATTTAAATGTTTTACATGCATTACAAAGATCTAGCTGCGGCTTCTTAAATTTAATATTCATTTCTTGAAAAATTTGTCTATATTTAGTTTCCGATACGTTACCAGAGTATTTCTCTCTATACAACGAATATAAACTTGCAAAATTAAGACCGCGTTGAAAGTACAGTTGAGTTGTATGACGACGACTATAGTGGCTTTCGTACTTGGGAATACTATTTATGTGTTCAATTACTTTATTGTATTTTTGAATTGGCAGCTTGTGGTGTGGCTCGTGTCGGCCACGTAGGTCATCCGGTACGAGCCCACCAAATAGTTGATTTATTTTATGCCTATTTACGGGTTTAATGCTCGAATCCGTTTCTCCAAATATTTTCAAAAAACACCATTTACACACGATTTCTCTGTCCATCTATTTCGAAGTGGTACAAATAAACGTATTGCCGATTCCGGGGAATCGATGCTTTCACTCAAGTCTCGGATTTCTTCGTTTGGATGTCGATCATGCTGGAAATGTAATGACGACGCTTATTATAATCACCCAGATTCCGGTATCTTTTAAATATCTCTTCTTGCTGCTGATAATTAATTTTGTTGTGACACATTTTTTTGCACTGACGTATTGGATTTTCTGGTGCTTTTTTATTCCGATATGTGTAGTATTCTTTTCCTAAATTTTTATTTAATTTATTCACGCTCTTTGATGTTGTAGGTACATCAACACGTTGTTTTTTTTGCTACATTGTGGCAAGTCTGACTCTCTAATGCTCTCCGATGTTGTATTCAGATGCGAATCTTCTGACTGAATATATTCAGAATCCTTAAAATCCGTTTCGTAAAAAACGTCTTCACCACTTTCGTCATCTTCTGAGCTCTTAGCCTCGTTACTTGCTTCGAAATCGGCCATAGTCCCTAATTTCTTTACCTTAGTTTATTTATACCAGTTTTAATTTATTCTTAAATAAACAGCTTCTTTTTTCCTTTTGCGGTTTTAAGAAAACACTTGTATTAAGACAAGACTTAACTTTTTGAACACTTTCGTTTTTTTAAATTAACTTCTTCCGATAAAAGACGTTTTGTCGCAAGGAATTCAGGCTGCCTACTGATTAATACATCAACTTGTTCTAGCCAAGTGAGTAGTTTTTCAAGCTTTTCACAAAACGACTTCTTTCGAAAGAAGTTGTTTTATTAAAAAAGGAATTGGTAAAAACGTGGTAAAACTAAATGGAGACAAGCTGTTTTTTCAAATGACTGTTATCAATTTTTTCTTATGAATTTTAAAATTATTCTTAATTCTCTGGAAGAAGTCGTTTTGTCAAATTGAAATTGGGGGAAAATCTGAAAGAAGTCGATTAATCGACTGCTTATCTTGCGTTCTAAAGATCGTAGAAATACGGGGATTAGAGCAAAAGATGGACAAGAAAATTCTATATTTATAATAAAAATCTTGGAAAATTGTCTTATTTCGAGTGAATACTTTATGTTTAAATTCCACAGATATATAAAATAGAAAATTTATTAATAACAATTATTTTAAAATATTAAAAAGGATAGTTTTGAATTTATTTTTGTCAATGCTGAATTCAATAAATGATTTAAAATCTTTCTGCATAATAAAGTTAATTTCATTGAGGAGAACAAAGGCTCGAAATAAAGGGGTGTTACGTGCATAATTAGTGCGATGAAATGGTAAATCAAACAGTTTAGCCAGCCTAAGATTTTTGAAAGGTATATAAAACGGTATGTTGTAAAGCAGATCAGGACAATAAATGTTGCCATTGATAATGTCATATAATACTAATAACATGATGATAAGATGGATGATACAATCTATATTTCAAAACAAATAATGGATATTAATAAACTTTTCCAAAGAAAAGAAAATAGTTGAACGTTAAAGAATTTTTTAACTTAAAAGCAATATCCTTAATAAAACCCATTGCTCTAGGGGGTGTAAATTTGTGGACCAATTGGTCAATTAAATAAATGCACAAAGTGCCACAACTATTCGTTCATGGCAGCAATTGAGTATGCTGGACCAACCGGCTCTTAATTGCGCTAGAATTGATCTCGTTTGACTTGGTTAAACTTCTCATTTTCTGAAATCATGGCGAGGGGTGTTCATAAAGGACACTATCGCATCTATAGTCATAGTATGTTCTGGAATCACGGTGATTTCAAATCACAAACGATTTTGAAATCACGAGAGAGATTTTTGGGTGTTCTGAAAATCACGAGATTTTTTTAGTAGTGATTTTCATTGTTCTAAATCACGAGCTAATAGCTGTTTTTTGTTTATTTATAATTAAAATATTTTGTATGTTCAAGCAAATTATCAGAAAAACTGCAACTACATATTTATTTTTGATAAACATTACCAGCTGACTACTGCAATAAAAAAAGTAAATCACGAGTAATGTAAACAAAAATAAAAATGCTTGCACAAGAAATACAGCGTCTTCCTAAATTAACAAATTTTTAAGTTTTTATGTGTAAAAAAATAATTTTATTACTTAAACAAATTAAAAACATCTCGTATTAAGTGCGTGTGGTAATTTTATTGTTGAATTCAAAGAAAAGACCTTAAAATAACCTCAAGTGATTTGAAATCGTCAGGCTGTTTACTGCCCGGTTTTAAATCACGAGAATTCAAATATTTTTGTGCGCAGAACACCTTTTACGTGATTTCAAATCACTTTAATAAAAAGTGATTTTCAGAACAGGCCTGATAATCAGCATTTTTAAACTAAAACATTAAGGGATAAATTTATTTAGAGCAGTCTTAAGAATTTTTTTCAAAAAGGAAGCGAAAATTTTGTTTTTATATGTAATAAAAAAATAGGAGTTATTAGAAGTAAAACAAATATATGTATTTAAAGCAAATTAATGAAAGTGCTGTGTAAAAATTAAATTTTGTTGTTTATATCAAATTCAACAATTATTTTGAAATTAACAATTTGGAAATTGTTTCTTCCTATTTACTGATTAAAATTCAGGAGATTTTATACTACATTAACGATAGAAAACTCAAATGCTAGCAAGGGAAAGCGAACTAGAAAATATGAAGTCAAGTTATTTACATTGTCCGAAGTCGTAAATTTTGCGTAAAGAAGAAATCTTGACTGTAACTCATCACAAAAACTGTCAAATTTTAGTTCATATCGTCACCTAATATGCAAAAGGGCGTAACAACACTTTTTATTTTTTTAGAATTAAAGATATATAAGGTTTAAAAGACATATTTTATTGTCTTGCTTAAAACACGACTACAGGCTTATTTCTTCAGATTTTTTTTTTTTATTTTTTGTTAATATTTTTCAAGTTATGGTTGTTACGCCTTTTTGGCATACGATTTTCTGAAACAAAAAGACGTAACATCATTAAACATGAGAAATGCTGATTTTTTTTGTTTGTTAAAAGTTTATTAAAAACAAAATTTATTAAAATTCATTGTATTTACACATTACATAAATATTTTGTAATATCTATTAATTTAATATTTCAAATGATAAAAAACTAAAAAAAAATTTAAATATATTAAATATTTATGTAATAATTTATTTTAGAAAAAGAAAAAATACTTCAGTATAGAATGTTAAAAAAAATTATATTTAATTTTCAAATGGAATTTTGTCATAAAAGTAGTGACAATCTGTAGGAAGTATAGATTTGAGGTCTTGAAGATGTTTCCATTTCTTCTTCGAATCTTTGTGTATGTAGTCGACATGGTTCTTTATCAGTGTTTTTTGTTTTTCTTTTGCTGTTCGTTGTGGAAGAATTGCATATTCATCTGCAATATTTGTTTTAAAATGAATGATTCCAGTGTTGTCGTATGCCAAGACACGAATCATGTTTACCGTGGGATCTCCTTTTTTAACTATAATAAAAAAAGGTTGCAATGCCGAACTTTACTTTTATTGATAAACATCCCAGTTTTAAATCTCTGGGATTTCTTTCACATACTTTTCCCATTGAAAATCTTTCGTATGCTTTGCTATTCATCCGTTTTTTTTTATTTTCCGCTCTTTTATTTGGTTTTTGGCACTATGTTCAGCTTCATTATTATTATTTTCCATTTTACTTTTTTTACAAATATTTTAATATTTATTTAATTTTTTCACAATGCCACTGACTCAAAAATTGCCGTTAACATTAAACGAAAATCAAGGCGAATAAATTACCAGGTGGCAGCATAGGCGAATTCAGTATTTTTTGCTGGTATACACGACTGTCAAACTCCATATATAATGTTAAAAAAAATCATTAGGATTATTTATCATTAAATGTTTACAAAATTTTGCAATCAATTAGTCCAGCTAATTAATTAATCCCATGCATTGTAAGTAGTGAAAATTCAATAGTTTAGTGGTGAAATTGCAAAATACGATTTTACATTTTTTGTTAAATGCGGTTATCAAAGGAATAAAGTGAAACATAAAATTGTAAAAAGGTCGATCAACATCGTGATGTCTAGTAGACTTTTTCCTCGCGTAGCGAAGTTATTCAGAAAAAACTATGAATTAAATAAAATATAATTAAATAAAATACAATAAAATATATACAAATGGGAACAAATCTAGTTTACGGACGCAGCTTAAAAATGAAAAAAAAGTTATCTACCGGGTGTAAAATTTAATTTTAAGCAAAAAATGTAAAATGAAAAATTTGGCGGCGACGCTTGGTTTCCGAGTTATGGGCCTCTCAAGTTTGTGTGGACAATATGGAATATATCGAATATTTTGTGGTGAAATGTGGCAATATGGGTATCATTGGAAAGGTAATTTCAATATCTATTCAATTTAAAAGGAAAATATTAAAAATAATAATAAAAAAATTTTTTTTTTAATTTTCCGACCAACTTTTAGTTTTGGAGCTACGGACCTTTAAAATTTTTAAGTATAATATGGCATACCTACATTAAAGAATTTACGGCAAAATGAGATGTAAAAGGCATCATACATATTAAAAATTTATTTTCTTAAACAAAAATTAAAAAATTAACAAAAAATAGTTCAAGTCAAAAAATAAAAAAAACAACTTCTTTACAACAACTTAAATTACTTTATCATTTTATCTATAAAAAAATACAATTAATAGATAATTAATAGATAATTAAATTACCTTTTCAATGATACCAATATTGCCCCATTTCACCACAAAATACTTCATATATTCCATATTGTCCATACAAACTTGAGAGGCCCATAACTCGGAAACCAAGCGTCGCCGCCAAATTTTTCATTTAACATTTTTTGCTTAAAATTAAATTTTACACCCGGTAGATAACTTTTTTTTCATTTTCAAGCTGCGTCCGTAAACTAGATTTAAGCCTACAAATGTGCTAAGTGTTATATAAAAACGATATTTATCAAAAGTTAAACAAAAGATAGTTAATTTCGGCTGCTTATATTTCAATCATTAATTATGCACGTGCCCTCAGGTCTTATGCTGGATTAATTCAATTAATTGTTGGTGGTAAAAATCGGTGTGGAATAAAACGACAAGGAATACACGATAATAAAAACAATAAGCCGATATTTAAGAAAACAATCAACATTCTTTTATTGGAATTTGTTATTAAACATTTTCTTGTTTTGTCTACATATGTACCACATGTCTATTTTGCATATGTACCACACACACACACTAACTATTGACATACATGATCAGTATCTTAAGTCAAAATACCGTTTTCCTAAAACAAGAACAACTACATATAGCTAAAATATCGCCCAATGATTCAGCAGCTTGCGGGCCCATGTGGTAAAAACGTCACAAAAACTACTGGTGGATATTAGCTTTTCAATATAATCCACAGAAATTGCACTCCATTGCTTCTCTAAATCAGCGTAAAGCTCATCACCATTTCGGAATACTTTGTTGCCGATATTTCGTTTTATGATCATCTACATGTTCTCAATCGGGTTGAGATCGGGAGATTGGGGTAGCCACGACATTAAATTAACTTCATTTTCCAACAACCATACTTTCACAACCCTTGCCGTGTGTTTTGGGTCGTTGTGGTGTTGGAAGGTTCATGCGAGGGGCATTTCCCATTCGGCATACGGAAGTATAACTGAGCTCAAAAGATCTCTATAGATTGTGGCCGTCATTGTGGTAGTAATGCGATGAATTGGGCCAATTCCGTTTCCTGAAAAACACCCCCACCCATAATATTTCCACCTCCGTGCTTCACTGTAGCGGTTGTTTATTTGGGATTGAACTTTTCGCCTCGTGGTCGTTGAACATTGGCTCTTCCATCTGATCCCCGTAGGTTGAATTTAGACTCATCTGACCACAATACATCCTTCCATTGCTGTTGAGTCCAATTCAAATGAGTGCGAGCAAAGTCAAGCCGAGCTTTTCTGTTTTTTTCTGACACGAACGGTTTTTTTTTGTACATCTGTAACTTTTAAGACCATACTCTCGGGCTCTTTTAATGGTTGAAATACTGGCATCTATTAAAAGTTCAGTTTTAGCTTCTCTGGGGACTGCTTTGGGATATTTAGTAAAAAAATTCTTTAATTTCTGATCTTCTCTTACAGTTGTAATACGGGGTCTTCCACCCTTGTGACTTGTGAGGATGTTACCACTTTTAACAATGCGGCGAATCGTAAATTTTGGAACAGAGTACTTCAACGAAATTTCTTTTTGCGAAAGTCTCTTTTTAAAATCATTTAAAACTTTTAATTTAAAATCAGAATTGTACTTAGTTCCTGCCATTTTTTACACAAAAATATTCTGATAATTTTTATGTTTATAACAAATTTGTTTAAAAAGTATAATTTCCAGAATCTCATATTAAAAAGAAATGCGATTACTGTTACATCGTAGCATTTATTAGTATAAATTGCTTCGTTAAGAGCGAGAGAAACGAGAGTTGCAAATGTTTTGAACACTTGCATTTAGAATACATCCATTATTTTTAGTTTTTTTTTTGTTATTTTAATTTAACGGAATTAATTTTTTTTTAATTGTTTAACAAAAAAGACTATGAAGAAAATAAAAAAAATAAATTTTAGTAACTATGTGTAATTTGAAGAAAATAAATCAATGAAAAGAACAAATGCTTATTCAGTTCCATATGTTTTGACCACTACTGTATATCAACAATAAAAGTGTTCTAGTGAAGTTCAACAACCTATCTAAGAGAGATGATGTCATGCGCAACTATTATAAGAAAGGCAAGATCACAGCGAATGATATCTGAGGAAAAACAGCAATAAGCGCATTTATGTTAATGAACACCTCACAGATAAATTTGCTAAATTAAATCGAGTTTGTGGAAATCTCAGAAATGAAGGTGATATTGCCAAGTTCAGACTGCTTAAATCTGACTTACCTAGAGTAAAAATACATTTCAATGACAACACCGAACAAATATTTGAGTATGAGGAATGCTTCCAACATTTTTGCCCCTCGCCTGTATTCATGGCCTTGGAAATAGTTCCTGACTCGGATCGTGGCAAAGTAAGCAATTCCTTTACAAAGAGGGTTTAATGGATCGGTAATTTATTAGTCGCTACATCGGTAATGTCCTCATTACAATGATCTCATTTACATCAACTATGTTTTTGTATGATAACTTTATTTTAGTATACTTATGAATGTTAATGATAATTAAACAAATATACAACATGCAAGTCATAATTATAATCAATGTGTTTATGAGTTTCGCGTTATTAAAATATGTATTTATCCAAAAGTTGTCATTAAAACAGTAAAAAAATGTTCATCAGCTTAAAACTTGCAGCTAACAATATATTTTGATAGCCTTTACATAAAAATTCTTTTTTTTTTTTCTTTGATTTTTTCTTTTGAATTTTGTATGGAAATTTTACTTATCTAACTGTAATATCACAGAAATATATTTTTTCTTATTAAGAATGCCGTAAATTTTTTTAAATTGTAATATTTTTGATTGGTTGTTTTTTCTTTGATTCTTAGATATGTTTTTTAAAGTATCTTCTGTTTTTATGTGACTCTTGGACACGCTTATAGATATGCACATTTTAATAAACAACTTAAGTAACAACTTTTAATTTTTGTTTTTTCATTATTTTTTTTCCTGACTAGCTTTGTTAATTACATGTACATTCAGTATGCAAAACTCATATTCGTACACCATGTTTTTCGCATTAAATATAATTTTTAATAAAATTAATAACTAAAATTTGTATTTTTTTAAGATATTGAAGTTTAACTCTTTTATTGAACGAAAAAAAAATAAAAATATCGACATTTCGCTAATTTAAATTAAAAAAATGGCAAAATTCAGTTTTTGATACAAGCAAAATTCGTATTCGTACATTTGAGTTACTTAAAAAAAATAGGAAAAAATAAATGTTTAATATTTAATGGGATAACTCTTGCTCTTTATTATTCCATTTGAGCGTGATGGCATAGATTCAACTAGTTTTTTTTTGTTAAAGTTTGTGGAATTTTACTCCATTCAATGTGTAAGGCCTTCCTTAGGTCATGAATGTTGCGAATATCGTAATATTTCAATTGTTTTTTTAAAAATTGACCAAAGGTTTTTAATAGGGTTTACGTCGGGGCTTTGTGGTGGCGTTTTCAGATAGTTTGGGGAGTTATACAGTATCCATAAGCGAGAATCCAGAGCAGTGTGCTTGCGGTCATTGGAAGATAAAGTTATCTCTGACACCCAACATCTCCGCACTTTCATGCAGATTTTTCTTTAAATTGTTGATATATTTCTTTGAGTCCATTACCCCATCAATAAAATGTAGGTTTCCTACTCCTGTGGCACTAGAACAGCCCTATACCATTACTGAACCTGAAACGTATTTAAATGATGGTAAAAGGTTTTGCTTAAAAAGCCTTGTATTGACTTCTCGCCAGATTTTTACGCGGCCATCATAGATTTTATTATTGAACTTGGACTCATTTGAAAAAACTACCCTGTTCAAGAAGTCAATACTCTTATTAACGTATTTTTTTGCGAACACAATACGTTTTTCTTGTTTATGCTGCTAATAAATGGTAAACTGGCAGCATTTCTGCTCTTCAATCCAAGTTTTCGCACATAGTTTCTCACTGTTAGGTGCTTCTCTAGGTGACTTTGAAGTTTAACACCACTTATGGTACTATCCTTTCTGATTTGTCGCAAAAGAAATAATTGAGACCTTCTGTTAAACAAAATTCTGTTTACATTTGGCCTTTTTTTTCGCGACGCTTGCAGTTTTCTTGAATTTTTTTTTATTACATATTGGATTGCAGAATGACTTTCTTTTTTACAATTTTTCCAATATTTCTTAATGATTTGTCTTCTTTATATAAATCTACTATTAGCTTTTTCAATTCTGGTGAAAATTCCGTTGACTTCCGACCCATTACACTTTTCTTTTTATCAAAAACTATTAAAATACTTTTTAACTATTTTAATAATAATGTTTTCTGCAAAAATTTAAATTATAACTGTAAACTTTGCAAAATTCTTTAAAAAAATACTGGGAATGTGTACGAATACGAATTTTGCCAACGCTGGAAACGATAACTCTCATATTTTGGCCAAATGGTTTTATGTATTCAACATTTGTTTTAATGTAATAACATACTTTTTATTATATAATAAATAATAAATTATTTATCGAATTGAGTTCAACATATTCTAAGATATTGCAAAAATACTTACGCTTTTAGGGGTGTATGAATATGGATTTTGCATACTGTATATACATATACTTTTTTCAACATATTAAAAAATATTCAAATATCCAAATGAATAAAATAATTGTAAGTCGGTGCATTTTTGAGAGAAGGGTTGGATCATTAACAATTTTTAATTTTGCGGTATATAACCAAAATATTGGCCCTATCATTGGTGACAATGCTGACTTAAGAACTATTTTTGCTAATTACAGCCAGTATTTGAACATCGCTCATATTAATTGTCAGAGCATTAATTCGCAGTCGCAATAAGCCAAACTTGATGAACTTAAAAAAGTATTTAATTTTAATGTCCAGATTATCGGTCTGTCCGAAACCTGGCTTAAACCGGACATGCAGTCGCCATACCCGGGTACACCCTTTGCCGTATGAGAGGAAAACGTGTTGGAATTTTGATTGCAAATGGTATTAACTTCAGAACAATTTTTTCTTCAACGTCGTATAGAGTGTGTGAAGACTTTTTTGTCGAAGTGTTATGCAGTGATGGTCCCATTCTGGTAGGTGCTGTGTATCTTCCCAATGGAGATTTGATTTCTATGGAATATTGCTTTGGTGACCTCTTTACTAAGTATCGCAATATAGTTTTAATGGGTGACTGAAACTGCAATTTATTTGATTATACGAAATCGTCGGAGCTAAGATTGTTGTGCAACAGACTAGGTTTATCTTACGTACACAATTCTTTACCAACGCACTGGAACGTCGGTCGAAACATTACAACCTTAATTGACTTCTTTTTAGTGGACGATAACTCCAATGTTATTATGTCTGGTCAAGAGTCCGTCCCCTTTCTTCAATCTTATAATGCGATCATTTATGTTGCCATAAACTTTTCTATTAATCAAAGTAACTACAATCAAATGTAGATCGTTTTGACTTCTCTAGTTTTTATAGTTGCAGTTCAGTCGATGTTAAGCTTGACACTATTAACACTCTGCTATCTGAGCTATTTAAACTTGTTCCAAAAGTTCGTTTCAAAATCAGAATCCGCAAACATCTTTGGATGCAGAAGATAGAAATTTGCAATGCGCGACGCTGTAGGAACTGTGCTTACCAAGCTTTTAAACACAACAACACGGAAGAAACACGCAAACACTACAATAGAAAGAAAAATAAACTTAAATCATTAATTCGTAAATTTAGACGACAACACTACATGAATATGTTTGATGGAGCAAGTAACCAGGAAATTTGGAGAATTCTTAACAGATCAAATAATAAGAATAGCGCTAACGAGTCCAATGTGAATGAACTAAATCGATCCTTTATTGCGAACACTAACATTCCTCCTTTATATGACTTCCAAGACATAGGTGATGGTTTCTGTTTTCAGACAATTTTTAAGGATGATTTGGTAGGAGCTTTGATGAAAATAAAGACGAATTCTTTCGGGATGGATGGATTTCCAATAAAATTTATTAAAATGGTTTTCCCTTACATCAAAACTCCTCTACTGGATGTTTTTAACGCAATTATTATGACGTCAAAATACCCTGAGAAATGGAATCTGGCACGGGTTGTGCCTGTACCCAAAAAGATTCTGATGGCGGCTTTTACTCGCTAGCACCAAAATCATGGAAAATATTCTAATGTTCCAAATTAGTAACTATATTTCTAGAGAAAATCTTATTTCTTCTTCTCAGTATGCATATAGAGATAAACTAAATACTTCTGGCATGCTTCTTGGCATTACAGACACTATAAGGGAAAACCTGAACGAAGGTAGACTGCGGGCAGACGCCAGCTCGTTAACATGCATGGAGTTAACTCTGAAGCTATTCCGGTTCATTACGGGGTGCCTCATGGATCTTCTTTGGGCCCTATTTTATTTCTGCTGTATTTAAATGATTGCGTCGAGATTTTAGACTCGACTTTAGTAAAACCATTTATTTTTGCCAACGATATTCATTTATGGTTCAGCAACCAAAGATATTTTCCCGATGTCTTGGAAGCAGCAATAAACTTTACCTTTCATAACCTCCATAACTGGATTGTCAGCAGTTCTTTTTTACTTAATGCCAACAAGACAAAGGCTATCATGTTTCGAACTATGCATCGACAACCTGTTTATCCCAGCATAAGAATTAATGATACTAATGTTTCTTAAGTACAATCCTTCAAATGTCTTGGAGTTGTGATTGATCAGCATCTAAATTTTGGCTTGTATCTGCCAATCAGGGTTAGGCGTATACTTGCAAGTACTTTACTTATCTCACATCTGAACTACTGCATCGAGGTTTACTCTGGCACTCATGGGTATAGCATTCGCGCCATCGAACATAATGTAAAACGCATTGCAAGATGCGTTTACAATGTTTCATATCAGGATTATGTAACTGATTTTGTTAAAGATTTACAAGATGATGAAATTAAAAAAATATATGGAAAATTCAGACGCTAGCCTTCTTCTCCAAAAGAGATGGGCTTAAAATTCCTGTGGGTCGTCTAGGGCCTTCTAGAATTTCATTTCAACACGAACAGGCGAACATCGTTATTTTTATTTATTTTTTATGAGCAGAAAATATTATTGCAAGAAATACAAACAGAATGACAAAATTAAATTTAAAGAAAACATCACTGTCTAAGCCGAAAAAAAAAATATTTTTAGTAAGCATTTTTATATATTTTTAGTAATTACTGTAAATACCTTTTTCAATGTTTACAAAATATAATGTTTATCATTCATGATAAATAGTTCTCAAATCAAGGAATATACATTCTCACGTTAATCTAAAATCATGATTCCTCTTAATCGAACCAGTTCATCATCATTAAAGCCCATGCTTAAATTACATCTTTTTTATATAGAATTTTCCTAGGTAGGGACATCTAGACTTTGTGGGCAAAAGTCTAAAAAATTCTGATTTTAAGAATTAAGTTGTATTATTCAGTGAGTTGAATATTCCGTTTTTTGTGCTTACTCCGTTACGCTCAATCTGAAAGATTTAGAAGCTTAAAAAGTCCTTTCCTGCTAGCATCTGCAATTTTGATGATTCATTCACAAAATGTTATGCTTCTGCCTACTATGCGTTCATACATATGAAGAAGAACGTGCTTGTTAAATTTTTATTTCTAATTTCTATTTTTCCTTCTATTTTTTTAAATTCACTTTAACATCGTCGGTCACAGGTTGAGAATTTTAACTCGCAAAAAAATCGAATCGGGTTATTATATATTTAAATTTTTTTCTATAAAAAATAATTTCAATAGCTTTGTTTTCTTTACATCATCAAACAACTAATATCTCCTACTAATTTTGTTTTTTTTTTATACTCCTAAGACGGTTTAGCATCGGAGTAATAACGTTTGTTATTTTGTCTTTAAAAAATACAAAAAACATGTAAGAGTTGTCAACCTGTGACCGACTGCTGCTTTCGTTATTGTAGTGAAAATATCCTTTTTTATTGGTGTATTTTTTTAAATATGCATAATCGCATCGAACTAATTATGCTCTAAACTACGTAGTAACTTTTTTTACATGTAATGAATTTTATAACAACGGCAATAAAATAATGTGTCATATATTTTATGCTAGGAAGACAGTTTGGACTAACGACGAATTTTTGATAGCGATATTCGCCGTCAAAAATAAAACACATTTGTGTATATGAAAATGCACACAATCAGGATGTCGGACGAAATTCGTTATACGCGGCGAACTTTGCAATAGGCTTATTTTTATTTCCTACGCCGGCGAACGACGAACAAAGCAGTACAATGTTACCATGTTTAGTTTTACTTTCGAAGTATTTAAGTAAACAAAGTTATTTTACTTGAGTAATTGATTTATTTGTATCTTAAAGCATTTAATATAAGTGCACAAATTAGTAGTTAGTTAGTTTATTTTTAAAATATAACTTTTTATATGGTCACCCTAGCAGCTAACAAAAAGTAAACAAAATTTAAAAAGTAGGCAAATTTGGTCGGCCTTATTGTGCTTCCCTAGCATTACCCATGTTCATATGGCGACATCAACTTTTAAGCAAACTATTTTGTTTTCAACTATCTTCGGTTGCCAAGCTTAACAAAAATAATAGCCTTTGTAGAAGACATAGCTATCATTGGTATTGCCGTGTACGATCTGAGCTAGAAAGTATCTTGAACTTGCTGAACAAAAAACTAAAGCGGTAGAAGTGAGTAATTAAAAAATTGGCACTAAGCAGAAAGCAAATAGTTCAGTGTCATTATAGACAAAAAAATAAATTTTAAGGGCTACATTGCGTACGTTTATTACAAAGTAAAAACATACAAAGATACAAGGTTTCTACTAAATATTCGAGGGCCAAAAGGAAAACAAAAGAAACTAGTAGCAACAATTACCAATTTGTCCTTGTTATATGCAGGCCCCACATAGGCACAGATATTAACCGTTGAGGCATACAAAAAAGGAGTAGCATCAGTATATAGGGAAAAGCATATCCATATGGTCATTTCGCTACTGCTCACAAAACTCATAAATGGATTCTACCCCTATGTTGTATTAAAAACTAAAGTCTTGTGTTAAATGTCAAATTAATTAAATGAGAACTACGTTAGGGTGTATCTAAGTTTGTAATTCCGATCTATTTCCGACTTCATTAAGTTATTTACTCGAAGTTCTTTTGCATAACGAAGTCGACTGAGCAATGTCAGAGGCCCGTAACTAGAAAAATATGAGCGTGGTGTTTTTTCTTATTTTTTAATTCTTTATCGTTCCATATATTTCTTTTTTTTTTAGTTGGAGTTACTTCATTGTTCAAAATGATAAAGGAAAATTAGAGGCAGGCGTGGTGTTTTGCCCGCTGCCTTGAGGGACATAAATCGATCAAGCTGATTTTCAATAGCAAAATTTTCGAAACTATGTCTGATCGGTAGGCGCATCAAAATTTTATTTTAGCTGATCTAGTGCTTCGGCAAACTTGAATTCAACACTAACGCGGTTCGAAAATGGATATTGTAGAAATAAAAAATGGATAGACAAAATTAGTTATACCCTTTTTTCACTTTTTGTGGCGAAGGGTATAAAAATTAAATTTTCTTTACTACGTTTAATTGTATCGATAGTTTACAAAATGTTAACATATTTAAGTTGATCTAACCTTCATTTTTTAAACTGTGTTAATTCAAAACCGTGTAAAAATACTATGTAAAAACAGAGTTAGATGTACAGTATTTCCCATAAGATATGTTTGAACAGGTGTTTTATGTGGTTATGGTTATTGCACGTATAATTGAACCTTAATGCTTAATCAATCCCACCAGCCAAGAATATTTACAAAAATAATTTTTTGTTATTATTTTATAAAATTTATTTCATTTGAAAATGTTTAATTTCTTAATAATAACTGATTTATAAATTGGTAATAAATTTTTTTTAAAACCACTCGTCTTTTCCACTACAATGATGATGTGTGGCATTTTTCTTCTTTATCCGTTTCTTCAAAGACCTCTTAAAATTTGTGCATTGTAAGTGTCATAGGATACTGCTCATATAAAGTAACGTAAAGTTTTGCAGTGTTTAAGCAACTATCTGCAAAATCCTGTAAATGGATCTTGTAACCAATAATATTACTTTGATAAAAACTGTGATTTGGATGATAAAACGAATTCTAGTTATTTCTGCAGCTAATAGAGGATTGGCAAAAAAATATTCTGCCTTCATGTTACCATCGATGGTGATACCAAGTTAAGTTTTCTGTTTATTCACTACTAGCCCAAATACGCTTCTAAATCATTCCTTTTTTACATCAACATTTTTGACAAAAAAGTTTTTACTCGTATCTACGTATGCAAGATGAGCAAAAAATGGAAAAAGGTGAGTTGACAAAAAATTAAAAAAAAATACGCTGTTAAAGTAGAATTCTCAATTTTTAATTTTAATCATTTTTAGTATCGTTACTGCTTTCACTTTCAAAAAAAAATTCAAGTTTTTTTTACAAAAAAAGGGACAAAATAATTAATCATTAAACAAATTAAATTTTTTTTAAATCAATATAAATATATGGAAATGTGGCCATTCACAGAAAAAAATTAATACAAAATCTTTATCAGTTTGGCCACAAAAAATCTATTGCAAACCTCTCAAAACCGTAAAATCAGACCGACAAACTGATTTTAACACTCTGTCGAGATTTCTTAAGTTTCATTTTTGGTCTAATGTACGGCTAAATTGGCACAGATTTAATAAAAAATCTTAATTTTTTAAATAAAAAATAATTATGTTTCTTTGCTTTAATATATATTCTCTACTACTTATTACATATTGTTTTTACATTAGTTTTTTATCTTATTAGACAAAAGCTTTTAAATTAGCGGTCACAACTTCTTTTTTTAAATGTAAATATAATATTTTCAGATTGTTCGCAAGAATAAGGAAAACAATTAATTCTTTCATGTGTGTATTAACGCCTGTAATTTTATTTTTTACGGCAACACTGAAGAAGTCTTGCATTTCTGCTTACTTTTACATCATACTATTAATCTAAAAGTTATTTTCTTATTTTTAATATTTGTAATATTGTAATATACTCCTTTATGAATTATTTTGAGTTATCAAGGTACTGAAAAGAAACTAATTTTTGCTACGAGTTTCCTTGTATTGTTACCTTCAACATTAATACCCTTTAAATTTGCAGTGCAGTACAAGAAATTGTTATAATATACAATCATAAAACTTCATTTTCCAAAATTGCACATAAGTACATATTTACCAAGTTTTTTAAAACATAAACTTAATAGCAAATAAAAACTTAAATGATCATAAAATAAATAAATAACCAGGTAGTTGCAAATATCGGTTTCTGTGTTTACTAGTTATTTTATTCAGTTAGCCCAATTGCATTTTTTCCTGCTTGTTTTGTTTTACTCCTAACACATACTTGTTTTGTAAGTAGAAAAATAACGATACTATTCAACTGTATTGAAGTTACGTGTCTGCATTGAGTAAGAGCAGAGAAAATTGTATTGCATTACGTTGAACATTAGATATGGGTTTCCGCATTATTTAAAGTGGTATTTTTGGTTTACATTCGTATCTGCTGTTGCAATGCATGTTGCACATTCAAACTATCTTGTACCAAGGCGTCCCAAATAATATACAGAAACCTGTTTGATTTATTGTTAGTTCTTCATAAGACTACAAATTTGCCTTGGTAACATTGTTGTAATAGCATAATTTCATTTTGTTGTTGATAATTGCACATGCTACGAATCTTTTTTTTTTTTTTTGCAAGTGCAAGTAGCTCTGCTGATTTCAACAATCCCGTTAGTAGTTGTTTTAAAAATTACGCAATCCCGTAAAGCAAAAGAGTGGGACCTCCCACACAATGTAAATTTTATTATATTTGAAGAAATATTACATCGAAGGTCTTTACATCTTGTGTGATTAATACTCCAATTCATTCTACTCATGTACGCACATGCATGACCTTATTTTTTGGCTTACTCTCACTGATCCTACGTGAATGTAAATCAAAACTGGTCACGACACGAGAACAAAGATAAGAAACTAAGATATTTACAGCAGATAATAATACGTTATACGAGTATCTGGCTGAATACCATAACTAATGAACTTTTTTAATTAACTAAAGATGTGACAAAAAGACTAAAGGTACGGTCAGATTAGTCAAATATTTGATCAAAAAGACGTAACCACTAAATTATGGAAAAATAATTTTGTCCTTTTCAAATACTTTTAAAGAAATAATAGGGTCTACACAATATAAAAGATAAGATATTACGTTTACTATATTATAGGTCGTAATTGGTAATGATACGAGTTAAAAAAGAATTAATAAAAATTTGAGAAAATAGTGGTTACGCTTTTTTGGTCAAATATTTGACTAATGTGACCGCACCTTAAGAAATAATCTCGAACTAATCAGCAGAAATTTTACTCGTCCACGCTAACTCTTAACGATTTTTTATGATCACATTGATGTACACTCACGTTAGTGAAACTAAAAATTAATCACGAGCATGCATGATCATGCGTGATTCATGTTAATTAAATAAAGAAAAAATATCAGGTAAAAAATTGGCGTTCACCTATATTTTACGAGATGTTGGGCCTCTGAACTTTTCATAGAAAAGTACGACTGTCTAGCCATTTTTAAAACACCTTTATTTATCAAATTTACCTAAAACTTAAACTTAAGTTATGTTATTAAACAATAAGTAAGAACACAATTTTTTCAATTAAAGTTTTATTTCGTCAATGCCATAACACTATTACGATTTTTTGCAATTACTCGAACATGTGTTCGCAACTGCACACGCCGCGAGCGTTCTGATTAGTCAGAATACTTGACCCGTTAGAGCCAGTCGACATCGCTGATGATTCCATAATTTAACGGTTAGTTAAAAAAAATTAACACACGATTACTTTTTGAAAGTGCATTGGTCAATCAAAACAACCACGTTTTTAAAAATTTTTTAAAATGCATCAACGGTAAAATTCTACAATGACATTGAATTTAATTACTCTTTGCTAATAACTTTCGTAGCAGATTATTAAATTATAATTTTTAAAAAGAAGAACGGGGCTTAAAAAAATCATTCTCTTTTTAAATCCTCGTAGTTCCATATATCTTGATCAATACTTAGTTGGAACATAATAATTTATTTGTAATCAAATAGGGTTTAAAAAAAGCAACTATATTTGTGTTTTGTGTATAAATTAAAAGTTGGATTTTATCTAGTCTCAAACCACAAATAGGTGGTTATTAGTAAAAAACCAAAAAATTTTTTGGGTCCATTAGAAAAGATTAAGGCGTGTCGCCCACTGAAGCTTAAAAACCCTTAATTTTTGGCTAAAATTAAAAAAAAATAAAATTAATTATACTTAATAAATATTTACTTCTTTATTCATAACAAATATTTTTAGCCCTCCGATGAATGACAGCTCTGAACTTCACGGCCGTGTGAAAAGGTCCCTACGGACCTTTTTTGTAAATCATGTTTTTTTCATATAAATTTTTTGTTTGATTTTTTTATTTTTATTGTTTATTACTAAATTCTACATACAAAAATAATTTTTTTAATGCTTTTAATTTTTTTTGCTTGAATTTTCTTAAAACTATTATAAAAAAGTTTAGAAATTATTGTTGTTGAGCGTGTACTTTTTGTCCCCCGCCCTGTGCGTAAGTGTTGCAGCGATGTAAAAGTGTGCTATGTTCTCCGCAAACAGCGTTGCCGCAGCTGACACAATATCCCTGCGTTTTCCGCTGCCGCCCGTACTCAGAACGGCAAAGGCGACATGACGATCTACTTGACCTAGCCGCAAACGACGGTGCATTGCCTTCCATCGGTCTTGGTAATACCTGAAATGAAAAGAAAAATAAAAAACAAATAACTATATATTCTATTCTTGAATTTGAAGATGTTTTTCTTACCCTGACATCGAATGCTTCCATCGCATTGGGTATCCTTGGATATAAGGTTATATGGTTGTTCAGGGCACGTTCTTCGATATTTGGTGTGGCCAATTGTTTCGTTAGCAGTAACAAGAGCGACTGCCGTCTGTCACTCCTTTTTATAGGCTTCAATTCGTTGTAAATCGTAAAAGCAGCCAATGCAGCGACGTCCAGCATATTATAAAACATGGCCAGCGGCCGTCGTTGTGTTGCTCTTTTGCAGCTGTAAGTGCCTAGCATTTGATCCATGGTATCAACGCCGCATTTGTTGGCGTTGTAATCTAAAATGGCGTAGGGCTTCCGCTTGTGGAGAGCTCGTTCACCACTTTTTTTTCGGTACGTATGAGCATAACGCTATATCCCCTTCGTTGAACCCAAATAATGTACTATTGATGGTGCGCTTCGGGTTCTTCTTCAACTCCTGTGGAATGAATGTTTTGTTGTAGCGCACTGTACCAACATATGCGGTCTTCCTCCTCAACAAAATACGCGCCAAGTCAAGAGTGGTAAAGAAATTATCCGCTTATATAGTACTGCCAGCATCTAAATATTTTTCTACAAATCCAGCACTACGTTCTGTCCTTGGTTTATCTCCAGTTGTTGGATTGGCAGTTTTCCAGAATATATCATTCCCTTCACAAGATAATAACTCTGTGAGCCGCATAACCACCATACTTTCAAACCATACTTAGCTGGCTTTGACGGAATATATTGTGTGAAGCGGGTGCGGCCTCTGTAAGGGAACAACTGCTCATGTTGAAACATTTGCCAAATATCGTCAATAGCCGCAGTTTTGCTGTTGATGAGTCGCTGTTGTCGAGTATTTCCATTGTCGAATCGAATAAATTAGTTTATACACATGAAGCGATCGTACGACAACGCAGCTTTGTATATTGGGCAACGCGTCGCGTCCCATAATTCCATAGCTGGTTCATGGTTTGATCTTGTGAGTCCAGCATACAAAAGAATAGCTACAAAGGCGTCAAACTCTTTCACTGTCACTGGCTTCCACTCCTTTTTCTTCGTGGGATTCGCCAAATTCCATGCAGCTGTAACCTCCCTGCCTTTACGATTTGTTTCACGTAGCACTAAGTGTATTATTTCCTCTAGTTATATGTATGTATATAATTTTAGCATCTTATAATTACTGTACTTTCTTTTATATTACTCTTTAATTGTATAAAATATTGAAAATGTTTTATTTTGAAATTGTTTGAATTTGTTGTTACTTTTGATAATTAATAATTTTAGAATTTGAATATATAATCATAAATATTTTCTTGAAGCAACATATATATATAATTATTTTAATTGTTTGAATATTTTGAAAAATAAAAATTGGAAAAGAAATATAATTTTAAAATAAAGAAAATATAATTTAAAAGAAATATAATTTAAAAAATCATTTTCAACAAAAGCATTATTAAAGTTTTTAATCGTAAATGCAAAGTTGGGAATAAACATTTTAGTGGCGCACGAACCGGAAATAAAACTTCAAATTGAATTTTAGTGAAATTTTGAAGTATTTAAATTTGTTACAATTTTTAACAAGATATAAAGCAGCAAGGCTAGAACAGTGAAAAAGTAACCTGAAGATTTAGAAGATAATTTCGAAGATTTCAAGATAATTTCGAAGAATAGCAGTAAGTCAAGCAAGATATTCAACCCCTATTAAAGAAGATTATGTACAAATAGAAACAGCAACAACAAATTTTGGTAACAATATTCAACAATGACGTTCAACGCTTTCAATCTTGTGGATGGCATTCCAGCATTTGATGGCAAAGCCGAAGATCTTGAGATGTTTGTAAAAAATGTTAAAGAAATTCGTAAGCATGTTGATTCTTCTTTTTATACTCTATTTGATTTAAGAGTTAGGAATAAGATAATTTCTGAGGCAAATATTATACTTATAAATAATAATAATCCAATTAACTGGGACGAGGTTAAGGTAGTATTAAGAATTAACTGTAATATATCAGATAGCATAGAATCTATTGTAAATAAAATTAAAACAGCAGAATTTAGAAACGACATTAGTGAATTATTTGAATATATGTTAAAACTTTTGACTAAATTAAATTTAAAGACCAGTACAGATAGAATAAATGACCAGTGGTACAATTGCAAAAATAATGAAGCTATGGTTTTAAAAGTTTTTATATCTAAACTGCCTAATGAACCAAAATTAATATTGTATTCGCGAAATCCATATTCGTTACTAAAAGCGAAGGAAATTCTAATGGAAACTGAATATTTCTATACAAAAAATCTAAAATATTTTTCGTTTAATTTTGATAACACTTATACAAATAAAAGATTATACAAAAATTATAACCGATCGAGTAATATTTCTCAATTTAATTTTAAACGTAATGGCTTTCAATCAGTTCAAAATAGAGATGGATTCATTTTAGATAATAATAATCAAAGCAACGAAAACAATAATAATAATAGAAGTCAACATATACCAAATACTTTTAGAAATTTTAAGTCTAATAAGTATAATTTTCCTAATTCTCAACACCAACAAAACAGCTCCAATAATTTTCCAAATTTTTCAAGAAGCTGTAGCAGCAGTGATTTCAATAAGAGAAATAATTCAAAACAATCCCAACAAAGTATTAATAGCTCAAATCGAATGGATATTGATAATATTCAAGTATCAAATTTTCAATTACAGGCCGGAGAGCTCTACCCTGTATAACAGTAAAAACAAAAAGTGTACCTATCAAATTATTAGTAGATACAGGATCAGGTACGTCACTAGTGAGAAGAAATTTATTTCATAAGTCCTTTAGAACAGAACTTGAAACTCCAATTATACTAAACACTATTTGCTCTAAAACAAAATCATCGACAAAAATAACAATACCACTCTTTAAAGAATTTAATACCCCTAATGTAAAAATTGAAATGCTAGAAGCAGAGTTATTAAGTGATTATGACGGTATTTTAGGATGCAATATATTAAAACCATTAGGAACAAAAATAGATTTAAAAGAAAATTTATTGATAACTGCAAATGCAAAAATACCATTAATTTATGAAAACACATTTAAAGAATACGATGAGAATGATATGTCATATTTCAATTCTATAGTAATGGATATTAATTTTAATAAACCGAAAATAGAATATTTAAACGAAAAACTGAGAACACAAGATTTACATTGTGAAGAAATTAAAGAGTTGACAAAATTAGTAAGAAAATTTGAAAATATTTTTTATGTAGAAGGTGAAAATTTATCAAGTGTAGTAAAATATAGACATAAAATACCAACAATTAATGAAATTCCAATATATTCAAAAATATATCGATTTCCAGAAATTCACAAAGAAGAAGTGGAAAGACAGATTAATGAAATGTTAGAATCAGGAATCATTACTAAATCAAGTAGCCCGTATAATGCACCTATTTGGGTTGTTCCTAAAAAAATAGATAACTCCGGAAAACAAAAGTTTAGAGTAGTGATAGATTATCGAAAGTTAAATAATATGACTATAGAAGACAAATTTCCTATCCCTAATATAGAAGATTTATTGTCGAAAGTAGGAAATTCACAGTATTTTAGCACTATTGATTCAGCTAAAGGATTTCATCAGATACCTTTGTTACCTGAAGACAGACATAAGACAGCATTTTCAACTTCGAATGGACACTATGAATTTACAAGAATGCCTTTTGGTTTAAAAAATGCTCCAGCATCATTCCAGAGAATGATGAACGAAGTGCTGCAAGATTATATTAATAATATATGCGTAGTTTATTTAGATGATATATTAGTATTTTCAACCTCTCTTCAAGAACATATTTCTTCATTAACTAAGATTTTTCAAAGATTATCTGAATATAATATGAAAGTTCAAGTAGACAAATGTAATTTTTTTAGACGTGAATCAGAATATCTAGGGCATATTATAACATCTGATGGTATAAAACCGAATCCTAACAAAATTGACTCCATTCAAAAGATTTCTTTACCTAAAACAATTAAAGAAATAAGATCGTTTTTAGGCTTAACTGGTTTCTATAGAAAATTTATTAAAGATTATAGTCAAATAGCATTACCGATGATTTCGTATCTTAAAAAAGGTTCACACATAAATGTGCATAATCCAGATTACATTAATTCGTTTAATAAACTAAAATCAATAATATGTTCTACCCCAGTTTTAGCTTATCCAAAGTTTGATAAAATGTTTGTTTTAACAACAGACGCTAGTAATGAAGCCTTAGGCGCGGTTTTATCGCAAAATGGACATCCAATCGCATTTTCTTCTAGAACTTTAAACCAACACGAACGTAATTATAGCATAATTGAAAAGGAATTGTTAGCAATTGTATGGTCTGTAAGATATTTCAGACCTTATTTGTTTGGAAGAAAATTTAAAATTCAAACCGATCATCGACCACTTGTATGGTTAAATTCTTTGAAAGAACCTAATATGAAGCTACAAAGGTGGAAAATACAATTAAACGAATATAACTTCGATGTTGAGTACATTCAGGGAAAAACAAATCAAGTTGCAGATTTTCTTAGCCGTGTAGATATACATTGCCTTGAGCATAATGGTGACGAAATATTTTCAGATAAAGCCACGATACATAGTGGAAAAGAAAACTTAAACGATCATATTTTGATTTCAGATTCACCAGTAAATATATTTAAAAATCAACTTATACTGAATTTAGGGAAAAATTATAAATATGAAAAGAAAATTTTATATCAGAAGAAAATTAGACACATAATTACAATAAAAGAATATTTCGAGGAAAAAATATTAAAATTTTTAAAAGAAGTTTTTCTAATAAAAGGAACTATAGCAATTTTTTGTGAAAATTTTGAAATATTTAAAAAATTCAACAGACTATAGTAAGATACTTTTCGAATGCAACAGAAATGAAATTTTTAAAATGTTCTAGGTTAGTTAAAGACGTTTTTGATGAAGAAACCCTTATACAGATAATAGAAAAATATCATAATGATAAGAATCATAGAGGTATAGAAGAAACATTTTTACAGTTAAAAGATAAAATATATTTTCCAAAATTACGTAGAAAAATTCATAAATTTATTAATAATTGTGTTCTATGTAACATGTGTAAATTCGATAGAAGACCAATAGAAACGAAGTTATGCGTTACAGAAACTCCACTTCAATCTAACTTGATGATCCATGTTGATATATGGTTTCTTAACAAACAAACAACTTTTTTAACATGTATTGATAAACTTTCTAAACATGTTTCGATACATTATTTAACTGATAAGAATTCATTAACAATTGTTGAAAAATTAAGGGAAAGATTTGCTATTTTGGGAAAACCAAAAAAGATTATTGCAGACAATGAATTTAATACAGCTTATATACGAAATTTTTTAAATAGTGAAGAAATAGATTTTCATTTTACTGCACCGAATACCCATACTGGTAACGCAGATATTAGATTATTTAAGATAAATCCAGAACATAAAGATTTCGATGACAAAACGCTTGTTTTAAAGTCCGTTCAAATATATAATGACTCGATACATATTACAACGGGATATAAACCAAATGATTTACTTCATAATAAAGTTGATAAATCTGTTTGGCATATGTTGCATAATAAAATTCATGCGAATAAAATTAAAAAATTGAGAAAGATTAATGAAAAAAGAAAAGATTGTCATAATTTTAATGAAAGAGAATTTGTTAAGAATTTAGGATTTTATAAATTAAAACAAAAACCAAAATACATAATAAAACAAGTAAAAGAAAGAAACAAAACAAATTTTTTGGATGAAAAGGGTTGTAAAAGAGATAGGCAGTTGGTTAAAAGAGTTTTTAAATACCAGAATACTATACCAGACGTTAAAATTGACCGGAAACTAACTGGGAGAAATTATTCTAAATAAAGCTGTTTGATTTTATAAATTTATTTTATTTTTATTTTAACTTTAAAACAAAAATTTATTGATTTTATCACATTCCAGGAGTAATGTGTTATTAATTGGTGGGGGAGTTATATGTATGTATATAATTTTAGCATCTTATAATTACTGTACTTTCTTTTATATTACTCTTTAATTGTATAAAATATTGAAAATGTTTTATTTTGAAATTGTTTGAATTTGTTGTTACTTTTGATAATTAATAATTTTAGAATTTGAATATATAATCATAAATATTTTCTTGAAGCAACATATATATATAATTATTTTAATTGTTTGAATATTTTGAAAAATAAAAATTGGAAAAGAAATATAATTTTAAAATAAAGAAAATATAATTTAAAAGAAATATAATTTAAAAAATCATTTTCAACAAAAGCATTATTAAAGCTTTTAATCGTAAATGCAAAGTTGGGAATAAACATTTTAGTCTCTGTCATGATTGAACGCATTATTGTATAGGGGTCGTGTATATTTCCTGTTGGTCCTGGTTTCTTTCTTGGGAAGTCGACCACGTTATGATTACGAGTGTGTGATGGTGGTGGTGCTTACTCCATTGGGTGCCATCTTAACCAATATAGTAACTTTCATTCGTTTTCTTTCCATCATTTTCTTCCTCTTCATCATCGTCGTCATCAGTATCTTCATTTAGCTCGACGTATCCTTCAGTTTTGGCATCTTACTCTTAGCAGGTTGGTATGTGCGATCTTCATCATCCTCAACTTCATAATTCCAGCAATATCAATTTCTTCATCCATAAAATCAGCAAATCTACTATCAGCTGCACGCCTTTCATCCGCAGTCATTTGCTGGTAACGTGTACTACGGCGTACAACAATATCAGCAACGTCCAAATTACTTGCATCTGCCATATTTATATTTTTGTTTCTATCACCCACGATTTTACTCTTCGCTGTCTAAATTTTGACTGATTTGGTTTACGAAACTACAACTTCTTTTATACTCGTTCGTACGTCTGAGTGAGTGAGAAGGGCCCTAGGGACCTTTTTGCCTTTTCAAACTGAAATTACTCCTACTTCCTACTTGAATTTTTCTTAGAATTTTTTGTTTTTAATATCATCCCTAATGTCTTTGAGTTTAGGCCTTTGTGTTCAGAAGAAGTAAATTATGTGTTGAAACAATAAAAAAATTATAATGATGCCCAAAAACATGCATTTATTAGTGAAATTCAGTACAAGGTCCATACAGACCTATTCACACGTCCGTGTACTATGTATGTTAGTTTATAATACTAGAGCGCTCGATTTAGAGACATTGTATAAATGAATTTGTTATTGTTAACTAGTGTTTATAATAGTTTAAACTTAATTATTTAAATAAAGAAATAAACATTAAAAAAAAAATGGGTCGCTTTATATTTTAATCAACGTCACCAACATTCTTCAACCATTTTGACTTTAGTGCTGTTCGGTACTCTTGAATCAAAAAATGCTAGGGCCACGTTTTCAGGATTCAAATATCACAAATGGCTTTGCATTTTTTAAATGGCAGCTCGCGGCAAGTCTTTGTAAATACTTTAAAAATAGTGTGCGTTTTGTTAAAACAAAAAATCAATATAGGGAGCATGAATAAGTATATTGTTACTATAAATTTTTTTCGCATTTAATAGACGAAATTAAGGATCATTTAAAGAAACCTGTGCAAACAAGTCGAGATTTTGAGGAGCTTCAGAAGCCTCACTTGTAGACGAAGCAACGTTTCCAACGTCGAAACTGTGTTCAGATGGTGCAACTTCATCATTTAGTGAGATACGCATTCCTCACTTCTGTTACTTGTTAGTTCTTTTTTTATCATTATTAGCAAGTTTTTTTTTAATACTTGAATCCAAACCTACACAGAGAAAAGAAATTCGTTGGGGGAACCGAATTCGTTGCCAATCGAGTTTTGTCGGTTGTGTGTATTATCTTGAATTCGGTTATAATAACTGAATGTGTATGGCAATCACAACTATTTTTTTAAATGATTCTTTGGTGACCATAGAATATTATTGTGAATCAAATAAAACAACATAATTTTTGGATATATACTCTTATTAAAAAAAATAAATTACAGAAATAAAATTTTATATCATAAATTTCATGATTATAAACAATTAATTTAACCTACTCCTTCTTTTACATTATGTTTCTCTTTTTCCATGTAGTTTCTTCAACTTTCCATCCTTTACCGCACGGCTTGCCTCTGTAAAAAGTATTAAACGTTTTTAAATTTCATTTATTTACATATGGCTTTGTGAGATAATTTTAAACTTACCACTAAACAATATTGGAGAACTTTTCACCACTTTAAAAAAGTCCTTGTACTTTTAAACGGAAATATTGTTGTTATTTTGTATAATGTATACAAACCTAATTTTAAGTACGTCAAAAATTTTCTATTTTAGAAAATGCAATTGATTTTTATAATTCTAACCACCGAAATTTGGTTTTCAGTAATAATGTGCTGAATAAGTTTAGTTGCATCTTCCATTTAATAGAATAGATTTCAATGAAGATACAAATCGGTCAGGTTAACTTTTTTAAATAGTGTTACAACCAACATTTAGAGGCAAATATCAAATGTTAGCTTTTAATATAAAAAAATATGTTAAGATTATAATTTGTTAAAAATAAAAATCAAAATTTTATATTAGTAATTAAATCTTGAACATATCGATGGAGTTTTTACCAGTCTGTTTTCTGTGTGTATACAAACCAAAAATTTTGATAAAATGTCTGTTTATAATTTAAAAATGTCATATACTTATACGTTGCCATTCGAATGACGTACTTGTGGGTGGGCCCAAACTATTGAATTCAATTGTAAATCCTTCCCACGCTTCCTTACACTGAGTTTTAGTCATCCCAAGTTTTTGCTTTCCTTTAGCAATTTCTGGATTTTTTTTCATCAGCTGCACAAGTGATTCAAATTGGGCTTTGGTTGTTATTTTTAAAGTCCTTAAACATTTAATTTATTTTATTAAGATAAAAAAACGCCTATGCTTACGATTTTTCCATTTTTTTGTCTTTTATGTATTGTTTTTTTTTTTTAAGGAAATGTATTAAAAATTTGATAGTAATCTATAACCGACAAAGACTCAACTGCTAATAAGCAGTTGTGTATATTTATCGTTTTTGTCGAACAACGTGGTGAACCGCAATACCATTAAACACAACCAAAAAATCGGCTACACAGCCAAATAGTCAACCGCATTTTAGTTATGAATGGCAATACCGATCTATGAAAGACGACCAAATTATTAAAAAAGTTGTGAACCGCAATAGGGGCATAAACTTTGGCCATTTAGACTTAAATTTTTCGAAAATGCCAGCATTTACGAATTTCTCTTCAAAAAAACTTCTCAACATAAATTAACAGATACGGTGTCTACATGGTAACCATAAAAGTGATTTTTCTAAAAACTTGTCAATGATAGCACAAGTTCCATTTATACGACCGGTATTGACGACTGTTGTGTCAAAAACCATGGCTTTCATGTGGTCCTGAAGGCTACATTCTTGAATAGCATTGAAAACCGCTAATGCTTGATGTTTTCCGGTTCCATTATCTAAGAAAGGAACTTGAAGCAATTACTCATTGCATCCGCTTGAAATAACTATAGGCAGCCTATCAATTTTATCGTTGCCACTTAAAGCGGGTAATAGTTTTCCATCCCAAGGCAAGCATAGAGCATCTAGTTTCATAGCATTGAATTTCAGACCTAAAGTGTGCTCTTTTCGCATTCTTTGTCTTGCATTTCGGATGGAACTTCTATTTATAATATAATTTTGAGGATCTGGTTCTAACGCTTCAACTGTCGCAATAAGAATGTGTACTGCTTTTCTGTCGCTTATACAAGCATCTAAAGCTGCTGCCAGTTTTGTGGTAACAACATTTATTAAGCCTCGTTTTTTTTTGTTTAGCTGGTATGTGCGTTATTGGTATTTCTTCTGTAGGCTATTAGAAAATAGTATTTATACAAAGTAATTAGAAAACCGCATAACTACATTTGTAGTATACAAGTTGTTATAAAAACTACTTTATAAAATAAAATTGTGTTAATTAAGTTTTTATTTAATTTTATGTATATACTCTTCATTATTTCAAAAAATAAGGTTTTAGTTTTCGTGTATAGCTTAGCAATTAAAAACGAATTAATTATTTACTCGACATTTGGTGACCCCGACGAAAAAAAAGTGTCTCTGCACACACTCCTCCAACACCTAATACATCTCGAGAAGACAATGTTAATATTTTGGATCAAGCCATAGGAGATTCAAGTAACCAACCCCTTCAAAGTCATGAAATCGCTGTTACATCAAGCAATATATTGAAGTTTCCACCATTCTGGCCAAAGAATCCCCGTGTCTGGTTTTTACAAATAGAATCCATTTTTTCAATTTCAAGAATTTATTCAGACGAGTCAAAATTTCGACACTTAGTGGCAAATATTGACACCAGCACTTTAGACTTGGTGAGTTATATCCTGGAAACAGCTCCAACTGGCAATAGATACGAAATCCTTAAAACAAGGATTATTAATCTATTCAGCAAATCTGACGAAGGAAAACTTAAAAGATTACTAAGTGGACAAAATCTTAGTGACCAACAACTTTCTCATTTTCTAAGAACGATGCAAAACTTAGGGCGTGGCTAGGTTGGAGAAAACGTCATCAGATCCTTGTTTTTAGAGCAACTTTCCGAGAATGTTAGATCAATTCTATCTATCAGTGAACAAAAAGATGTCAACAAACTTGCTTAACAAGCTGATAAAATCATTGATATTGCACGGACTATCAAAACATATAACGGTAAATTTCTGTACATGCCTTGTTAAAGTTAGAATTTACATTATTAGTTGCTAAGAAGATGGTAGTGCAGATCACCATATTAACCGCACACATATACACCAGAGTGGGAACAAACAAAACGAAACGTTTGGTATTGTTTTATTCGGTTTTTCAAGAGCGAAATAGATAACGTAACAAAACCATTGAGAATGGTATAGCAATTTAATTTAGTACATCTTTAGTTTGCCATTGGGCAATACACTTTACATTAAGTTAAACGTACTCAACAATGGGAGCTACTGTGCTATTATCTGCCTATAAATTCTCTGTATGCTTTTAAAGACATGCGTGAATTTGCATTGAAACAACAACAAAATCGAATAAAATACATTTTGCTACTCATTTTTTGCGGAGTAGTGAGATTACTTTAGCAAGCAGATAAGTTAAAAAGCAAAAGTTATGTTTGACCTTTTTGGAGGGCGTGCGACACGCCTTAATCTTAACTAATTCGTCTGACATTTCTTTAGGATAGTTTTTCTACAATATCTATCGTTTTAGGGTATGAGAGTATAAAAAAATCATAAGAAAAAATTTCGATATAGCTGATAACCAGTCTAATGGATATACCAGTTACTACTTTTTTATTTTTCATAATCAAGCCTCTTTGCGGGAGCTAGGTTTTCATTTCAGATCCATAATTTCTATAGCTAATTTTTTTAGAATTTTGTTTAGATTTTGTATACGCCTGTCACGTTATATTATATATATATATTATATATAAGTTTTACATCAAAAATATTTAAGATACTTAGTTGAACCTCTTTGTGCATCAACAGCAATATTGATACTTTAGTTAAGAAAATAATTGTGTTTACCAACAAGTTGCAATATAATACTGCAAAGTAACTTGCGCTTAGTAAAATAGCCTTAATGTCCTTGATTCACAAGTACGTCCTAAAATCCTTAAAATCAAGATTTCAAATACGAAGTATTACTTACGTGAATATACTTATATTTCAATAGATAAAAAATAGCATCGTGTGTGTTCTGGTTTCCGCAACGTTTTTAATGCTCATTTGGTGTTCTGGATTTCACATTGTTCTTTAACATATTTAACATGACTTCGTGGGAAAATTTAGTGCTGTCTTGAACACGATTTTTATAATTTAAAAGCCTTAAATGTTTAAAATAAGGCATAATTCTAGAGAACGACTACTTTATGAAGAAAATTCTGATTCGTTTTGTGTTCATCAATTTACGTTTCAGCGAATATTGCACTTATTCTTTGTTCGTATGTGAGGGTGAAAAAAGCAAACTAATGTCAAAGCACTATTTCTCACTTTTCTGCTTTTGAGTTTGGAAGCAGCATCAACCAAAACGAGCTAAATTAACTTTGAATAAAAAACGATGTATATTAGAAATGAGCGATATTTCAATACCTGTGATCTAACCACTGTGATTAAAAAATCACTGGTCACTACAGTGAATGACTTTATCAAGTAACAGTTCTGCAAAAAAACGTTCTTCTACATTTGCACACATACTTTTGACCCTTTCATTCTTTCATATGTCAAAGCGGCTTTATTGCTATGTAACTTTTTCTTATTAACAACAGTTATTCTTTTTGCCAAACTATTTTAATCGAACCTTTATTCAGTGTAACCGAATTTTATATTACTGGCCAAAAATAACTACAGCTGCTTTGAATGTAGAAATCAAATTTCCTTTTGCGTTATGGTTACTGGTTGCATAATATATTATTTAATATATGTTTGTACTATATACTTTCTATATAAATATGTATGCTTAAAAAATGTATGTTCAAATAAAAAAAGAACTGCAAACGTTGGTAACGGTAACTATCAAGAAGAACGGTTATTTGAAAATCACATTCACTGGTAACGATATTTCTTAAGAATTACGGGATTGCACATCTCTAGTTCTTTGTTGTATTGTTAAAAAGTTGTTTCAGAAAAAAAAATGCTTGAAGATGGTATTCAAAGAATTTCGAAACATAGTATGATGATGAAAGATGATTTACATAACTAAAAAACTGTTACATAGCTCGAACAATTATTTTGTTAGTATTATCTATAACAAAAAGTTTGAAACTAATTTAGAATATTAAAGAACAATCTAAACGATTTTTTTTATTTAAAACATGAAAATAGGCATTTAATGTAAATTTTTTTAATTCAAAATTTTCTCACATTTTTTTGTGTTGCTTTTTAGTTTGCAACTTCGCTGTTACCTACTTTAAATATATGTTACAGAGGATTTCTAATCAGGTATTTGGAATAACCGTTAGCTAGAATAATAAATTTTTATATTTTTTTAATTATAATTTTATAATTTTTTATTTCTAATTGAATGTTTTGACTGCAAGAAATAAGGTTTTCGATGTATTTTCAAATGTCGGCCGGTTAAAAAGTGTTGAATGTAATTTAATATTCATGTCCCCCTTGTCCTTCTAGAGAAACTATTACTTAAACTCTGAATATAAGCAAGTAAGAGTGCTATATTCGGCTATGCCGAACCTTATATACCCTTCACCATGTATGTAAATTAAGGTTAGTAAAGCATCTTCAATCAAAAAACAAGTAAGAGCGCTATATTCGGCTATGCCGATTCTTGTATACCCTTCACTATCTATGTAAATATAGTTTAACGAAGTAACTCCAATCCAGAAAGCAAATATTGGGGTGCCAGAAAATTAAAAAATATAAAAAAATATTTGGTACTGCATACATATCATTTTACATAAAAGTGACATGGGCTCTTAATGGGTTAAGTATTTTTGAAAAATTTTAGTATTTCCTTAAAGACCTCTTTAAAAGCTTTAATATAATACCCATATTAATATTTTAAAAAATTTTTAAATTTCAGAGCACCGTAACTCGCCAATTTTTTCACTTGATGTTTTTTTTTCTTATTTTTTAATTTTCTTTCGCCCCATACATTTATTTTTTTTATTGAAGTTACTTTATTGTTCCAAATGACGTTAAAAATTTAGAGGTAGGCGTGGTGATTTGCCTGCTGCCTCGAAGGACATGGAGCGATAATGCTGATTTCCAATAGCACCCCTTTCGACACTATGTCTGATCGATTGACGTATTTATTTTTTTGTGAAATCATGTTTGCCTCGGAAAACTTGATTTCAACACTAACACGTACGGACAGACGGACAGACGGACATTACTCAATCGACTTCGGTATGCATAAGAAATCAGAATGGAGTCGGAAATGGATATTGTAGAAATTACACATGGAATGAAAAACTAATAAATACCCTTTTTCCACTTTTTGTGGTGATGGGTATAACAAGTATCGGGGTGATAGAGAATATTTTTTAATTCAAAAAAACAAAATTAAGTACTATATTTTATTTTACGTAAGATCTCTTCTTTTGAATGATACCCATATTGATGGCTTAAAAAATATTGTGTAAAATCGTACGTACTTTTCTATGAAAAGTTCAGAGGCCCATAACTCCAAAAAATTTTAGCGAGCGCCAATTTTTTTTATTGATGTTTTTTTCTTTTTTTAATTCTTTATCGCTCCACGTATTTGTTTTTTATTGAAATTACTTCAATAAAATAGATTTGTTCCAAATGATACGAAAAAATTTGAGGCAGGCATGATATTTTGCCTGCTGCCTTGAAGGACCGGGACCGATCTTGATGATTTTCAATACCAAAAATCGAAACTGTATCTGATCGATTGGCGTATTTAAATTTTCTCTAGCTCATTTAGTGCCTTGGTAAACTTTATTTCAACACTTACACAGACGGACAGACGGACATCGCTCAATCGACTTCAGAATACATATACTTTATAGAGTCGGAAATGGATATTGTAGGAAATTACAAACGAATTGACAAACTTAGATATACCCTATTTCCACCTGTGGCGACCGGTATAAAAACCAGAACTTAATTTTTTGCTAATACACAAAGCAATATTATGTAAAAAAAATTAAAAATAATATAATCTATTAATATATGTGACAATTTTTAATGGATTAAATAGGTCTTATATAGCAAACGATCGTTTTGGTTCGTCAAATTTTTAGCTTTTTACAACAAAATATTTTGGAACTTTTGATACTTAAATCATTATTTTGAAATCCTGTATTTACCAAAACAGGCCTGCTAATTACAAAAAAAAAAAAAAAAAACTTTTTTTCATTGATAGAATACAACTATTATACAGATATTTAATAAAAAAAGAGTTTTTTAATATATTGCATTTTGCCTGTTGAACCTTAAAATCGAAGCACTCGCAAATGGCCGCTTTTCTTCTTTTTCTTTCGTATGGGTCCTAGCTCTGAAAACAGATATAGCATATTCAACTTTATAGATGAGGACCTATCTATTTTTGAAATTCATTCAGATGCATAGAAATGCTAGCTTCCCCTTTTTCAGCGCTGCTGATCCACTAATTAATTTCTTTAAAATCGGTTTAGTAATTTATTCTTGATTGACGCACCAATAGACAAGGAAAATTACAAAGTTCAAAGAAGGAAAAATTTTAATTTCATACGTAATAATACTGATTATAAAGAAGCATACTTAAGGTAACTTCTATTAGTTTGTTTTTTCACAATTTGTATTGGCGTTTTTTATTGTTTTACTTTTGACAGTGATGATTTTAAAACTTTTTATGGAAATAGCAACCCAAAATAAAACTAAAACTAAATTTATCCAGAAATATTGGATTTTTTAAATTTATCCAGAAATATTTTTTAGGGTTCCGTACCTAAAGGGTAAACACATAACCCTATTGTTCTCTCTACAATGTCTGTCCGTCTGCCACAGGGTTCTATCCCCGAGACTCTCCGAGACCGTAGTCTCTTGAAAATTTACTAACCGCTGTAACAACAAACATTAAAAAAGGTGCCCCTGCATGTACATATGTCGTCAAGTGTGAGACTGATTTTTCTACAACTTGTACTACAGAATGGTTGCCTTTATTTTTAAAATTTTCTTTTATTTTATATTTATAAAACATTTTAGTAAATAATATTTTAAAATATTCTCTCTTTCCAGTGTCTTACTCTTTCCTCCTGTTAATAATTTTCGGCGATTTCTTATTCATCAAACATGTGAAAATTTCCGAAACAAACATGATCTCTTCACTTTTTCTGTAGGGCAAGGACCATTTAGACGCACAGTAATTTGTTTTAAGAACCAGCTCCTAGATCCCCACAAATACAGCGACACAACTGCAGCGATTAGTTTTGAAACGTATGTGTTACTTTCTTTTTTCTTCAAACTTGGTTTGTTCAAAATGTAAGAAAGACTTCGCAACATTCGATTTTTTTTTCATGTATCAGTAATTTTTCAATTTTAGTTTGCTGCCGATATTTTGCAAAGAATAACTTATGTTTGAAAAGTAAAATTAATTGCTTCAAACAACATGCATAAATAAATTGCTGTGGGAGTGAAATTTGAGCAACAAAGCCGGAATAAAAGGCCCAGACTTTCAGCAATGAAGAAATCGTAGTTATTGCGTCATAATAATGCGCCAGCTGACATCCCTTTTTATTTTTGCCCAGATTGAAAAAAAAAACGTGGATAAAAGACCGTTATGTTGGGCAGGAAAAAAACTTACAATACATCTTATGTTTTGAACAAGCCGAGTTTATTATTGCATTAATAAATAATTGTAATTGTAAAAAGATAATTTGTGTTTGTAATACGGGCACCACCGTTAAATATTCACATTTGGTAAAATGAACTCGTGCTTCATTGATGTAAAATTTTTTGAAAAACAAAAATTTTTACGAAAACAAATAATAAATGGAAACCAATTTGGGATACGAACCTGTTCCTTGTTTCTGTTATCTTGTGGTTCATATGAAGAGCTAAATTAATACTCAGCTCATTCTAGGTAAAATGATATAACTTCAACATTTACAAGTGTGAATTAAACGTAATCGGCCTAAAAATTAAAGGTGTTTAATTTGAAAGAGAAGGAGATCTAATAATGCAAAAAAAAAAAAAACATATACAGCCAGTTTAGCAGAGAAATTAAGAAAAACACCATCAAAATAATGACTTGTTTCAAAAATCTTCACTTTCTAAACAAAAACAGGATCTGATTTTGTTGCTTCATGCAAATTTGACTTCTGACAATTTTTTACTAATGAAAAATTAATTTTATTAACTAGTGTGGCAGAAAAACAAGACGTTTTTTTAAATCTTTTGAAATGTAATTTTCCACCAGCAAAATTGGATTGATAACTGTCGTATTAAATGATCTTGTTAACAAGGTTTAAATTTTTTTTAAATAAAGTAAAAGTCTGGAACTTCTAAACTAGTAACGTGATTTCCATAAATCGAATTGCGCTTCACATTGGAGGACCAAAGCTTTTCATCTTCCCGTGTCAGCACAGGATCGCTCCACACAGAGTAAAGTTAGGAATCTCAATATTAAAAATGTTTCAAAACTTGTAACTTTTTTAAATATAAACCGATAGATAGATGAAGAAAAAATGTAATTTGAATTTATATGGTGTACTTTGCACTTTTCGAGAAATTCGATTTCTAAATTTAAGATATAACATATTTACCTCGACCGTCTTCTAAAATATGTTGTTTTTAAATCTTTAAAATGGCCCAGGAACAAAAAAGTTTTTTGTACTTAAAATTATTATACTTTTTTTTTTATTAGTTTCATGGTTTTTCCATCCTGCAATACTTCTACCGTAAAACAAAAGCCTAACTGCCGATCCCAATGAGGTAAACGGAAGCGGTGATGCAATTCAGCATACTGCCTATTTAATAATACCGAACCGAACTGAAAAGTCAATCAATCCATGCTTAAATTAGCATGGATTAATTGCTTAAATTAGTATGAATTGATTGACTTTTTTTGCAGTTTTAATTATCGCTACAATTATCACATATAAATTTTTATTTAAAAAGAAGTAATTTATTACTTTTGGTTATTATTTAACCGCGTTTTTGTTTTTACTTGCAAACATTTTAAGCTATTAATTGAAAACAAAATGTTCAAATTTGTTTGTCTAAATTAGAAGAATTACTGATATAATTTGGAAACAAACCTACAATACACATTGTTCAAAGATTTTTTAAAATACATTTTCCCTTATGATGAAACAATGAAACGCGTGTTTATATCAGATTGAGCCCATATTCTTCTTCCTTTTAAAAGATTTAAGGTGGTGCCTAAAATGTTGGAAAACAAACCAATTATATATTCTGCATGCTTTTATAACAAAAATAATTGTTTATGTTGTTTTAAAATATTTTTAGACGTCATAAACATACAACTTTAACTCAGTTGAAAAGTTGGCGTAGCGAAAATCGACGAATTGAACGCGAAAATTTTACGAAAAATATCACTGGAACAGTTTCAGGCAAACGCAACAGAAAAATGGTTGCTGAGGCAAATATCACTGATGCCAGTAAAAGTAAGTATAAAATGGCCGTAATTTTCAAAGATTTATTTTTCGAGATCGTTCTATAAATTTATAATTTTTCTAAGAGCACAGCACTGCAATGATAACACACTGCGATGAATTTCTGTTTTTATACTTCACTTTCATTTTGTTTCTTAAACTCTAAAAGTGTATTTAACCAAGGGGAGCGTATTTTTCGTATTTTTTTTTTCTTCTCCAAAAGATTTGGCAACTCCATTATCGTTTGCGCTTAGTTTAATTTCTCGTCTCGTCATAGCAGCGCATGCCGCGTATGCTCTAAATTATAAATCGTATCCGCAGTGACGCCTTGACGAAGCAATTTCTGCTGTAAAAACTACTGCTGCCACATTCCTTTCAGGAAAACTTACTAAGCGAACGCGTTATTTTTCATATGTTCTGGCCAAGAAGAAGTTTAATATAGTCATTAATAAATTGTATATATATATGTTCCGTACAGCGTACAGACGTACTTATACTTTATACTTTTTTTGTTATTACAAGAAAATATAAAATTACTTACTATTGACATATTTTCTAAAGAAACAGAATTATTTCACAATAAAGACTACAGGAAGAATATAGTAATGCATTTACACTTCCATTTTTACCGCATTTCAACACAAAACTAGAAATACGGGTCTATTATAGGTTCTCCTGGGAATTGACTAATTTTGATTATATTTGGTTCATTTTCTGATAACCACTAATGCCAACAACTTTTTTATTGAACGGTATTTAGCGCAAATGTAACAATTAATTCCCTTTTTGATTCTCTTATTCCTTCTCCGTTTGCCACTGTGGTATACATTATGCTTAAGAAAATATTATAGATATTTCACTTTTATTGCCTGTTGTATTTTGAAATTCACAAGATTTTTACTAAAATCATGTACCCAACAAGGAACGTTACATCTAGACTATAAGAAAAGACATTTATTTATTATGCCAACGATACTTTTTTTGTAATCTAATATAATTAGCAACTTCTTTTTGGAATTTCTACTTCGGTATTGTAATGAATTGTTGACGCTAAAGTCCTGCCCCACTTTTTCACTTGTTCTCTTTCACCTGACGTTGCTACTCCAATATGGACATGTTTCTTCGATGGATTATATAAATTCGGGCTTTGAAGATATGTTTAATGTAAAACCAGTGCCAAAGATAAGCGAATAACAAGTTAGACACGTTTGAATAATTGAGGTTTCACTTTTTTTATTTTTAATTTTTCAGTCTGCTAAGAATACAAGTGCTTTTTTTGTTTTCTTCTTTTTAATAAAATTGCTAAGATTGATTGTATTGTTCTGCAGCGAAATCATTTTTTGTACAAAGGCAGGACGAATGTGGAGATTTTACGCTCAACAGTTTCTTCATCTTATATTGGTTTTACGAAATATTTTATGCCTACTACCTAAAATACTAGAGTATTTTAACAGAAAACAAAAAAAAAAAAACTTAGTTTCTTCTTCCAGAAAAAAATATACTTACGATAATCTTCATATTTCTCGCATATTTTTTTGTGTTTATAAATCGTGCGAAATGAAAACCATACGGCTTAAAAATGCATATGAACACATAACCCACATAAAATTCCCATATTTTTATTATTATTTAAAAAAAGTATATAACTTCATATCGAATTGCATTGGAGCCGCTTTAGAAATCAGAGTATAAAGTTGGTTTAAAAAAACTTAAACGTTGTTTGCAACTAAAAGAAATTATTAAATAATTCAATAGATGAAAATGATTCAGAGTTTATTATCTAAACAATAACGTGCTACGTATGTTTGCATGATTTTACTTAAAATGAAAATGCAAATTAGGTTAGTGTTACAAAAAAGTCACATTTGATACCCAAGTGTCAGTTTTAAGTTTCAATTTATTTATTTTTATTTTCTTTAAAAATATGTCATGTTGTAAAAACCGAATTGAAAATAAAATACTAACTTGTGGTGTTTTCTTAACTTCCTAACATCACTTATCTGCAGTATTAGGTACTAAAATAAAGGATAGAGATTTAAAATGTTTTACACTTTTTTGTGCGACATACTTTACAAAATAGTCAGCATATGTGAAATTCTATGAATATGTTAACTACGCTTGAAAGAATAAAAATCTTTGTAACTTTTCAAAATAAGCTAAAAACGAAAAACGTACTATGTGGAAAAATTTCATTTAAAACGATATTAAATTTTATTGATTAAAATAACATCCAGGTACTGTTTTTTTATGTGGCTTAACATAAGAATAAAAAACCAAATTGCAATTCCCTAGATTCGCGGAATTTTCCTATATATTTAGTTGTACCAATGGCTTGTACAGGGACATGGAAATGCTTATGGGAATAATTTTTGTCAGAAAAGAATGTGGCATTAATTATTAGCTGAACTATTGTAGAAAATAGTTAAATAAACAGTTTTTAGTTGATTTTATATACATGTTTTTCTACTTCTATATTTATTAAGAAAATTAAGGGTATAAAAAATATTCAAAATGATGTTTTAATTAAAAACAAGTAATAGTGATATATTCGCCTATGCCGAATCTTATATACCCTTCACCATATATATAAATCTAGTTTATTGAAGAATCTTTAAAAAAAAAAATATTGTGGTCACAAAGAATTATTTTTTTTAAATTAAACACTTTATAAGACTTTACATAAAAATGTCATCGGCTCTTAACGGATTAAGCATTCAAACAAATTTTTTTTTTTACTGAAAGATCTCTTCAAACGCTTTTAAATGATACCCATATTGACAATATAAAAATTTCAGAGGCCCATAACTCAAAAAGGAGCGCGGCGCCACTTTTTTCGCTTGATGTTTTTTTTTCTTATTTCTTAATTCTCTATCGACCCATATATTTATTTATTTATTTTATTGGAGTTACTACATTGCTCCCATTGATATGGAAAAATTAGATGCAGGCTTGGTGTTTTGCCATGGACCGGTGTCGATAACTTTCCATAGCAAAATTTTTCAAAACTATGTCTGATCAATTAAGTATAAGCGAAGTCGATTGACGATGTCCATCTATCCGTCCATGTTCGTGTTAAAATCAACTTTACAAAGTCACTAGATGAGTTAGACAAAATTTAAATACGCCAAATTGATCAAATAAAATTTCGAAAATTTTGCTATTGAAAATTAGCAAGAGCGGTCCATGCTCCTCAAAGCAGCGGTTAACAAAACAGTTATAACGGTTACAATAGGATCACATAAAAGGAAAAAAAGAAGGTATAAATAACGATTTTTGGAACCCTAACACTTACAGTATAGGAAATTATGGATCGTTAGCTTACAGTCGCTATTGACAACTATACCTTCGTAAGGCCTGGGGAAAAATGGTCTCTTGCAGGCATACCTAAACAGGAACGGAAAGCGGAACGTTTTCTTCCGCTTAGCTTTTACGCTGAATAACAATTCAATTTGTGATGTACAAGTTAAAATTTTATAAAAAACAGGAATAAATTATTTGAACTATTATTTACATATTTTAATTATTTTCAAACGTTTTGTCAAGGCGTTTTCCTTGTTTGGATAAAAGTTAGCATTCAGTTTTAACACAAATTACGCTAGTTTTATGTCGAACGTGTTTTATTTTATTTTAATGTAATGTTTTATTTTAACGTAGTTAAAACTATAAATCTTATGTGAATCACATCATCTGGTCCTTGCATTGGCCTTGTAATTCGGAGCGCAGCAGAATTTGGTTTTCTATACCATAAAAAAGCTAGGTATCCCGACTACTGTTCGAAAAGATGAAAAAATTAAACCAATCACGATAGGAAAACATTTCTGAAGACTGATGTTGCAGAAGCTTGCATTAAGCAAAGGTATGGTGGGCGCTAAGATCCTGCTGTTATTAGACTCATTAAACCTAAAAACATGAAAGGGACAGATATAAGGTGATAAAGACATGTCTAACGTAGTATACAAAATACCTTGTAATGGTTATGATAGTGAAGATTGTAATAAAGTATATGTAGGTACAACAAAGAATACATTTAAAACTAGAATAGCTGGCCATAAATCTGATCAAAGATATAGAGACGTTAATAATACACAAAAAACTGCATTGTCTTCCCATTGTGCCAGTCTAAATCATCATCCTAATTTTGAAGATGCATCAGTTTTAAATATAGAAACTAATTATAAATGCCGATATATGTTGAGATGTTACAAATAACACTGTAAAAAATTACAAGGTCCGAGCTATAAATTCTGATAGAGGAGACAAAAAAAAGAGATACGTGTATCGGCGTTTTAAGAGTTTACATCTGAATTTCATTTGAGAGGCGGTTAAAGTTTCCCAGCTCTGGCACATTCTTATTGTTAAACGGATAAGAAACCATCTGACCCTAACATTTTAGGTATAAAATGTGTTCAACGAATTTATGTAAAATGTTAGGGAGAACATTTTTGTAGAAATGTTAACCCTCTAACTCCTCAATATATGGGTCTTTTTTGTCCTTCTTTTAAAAAAGAGAACAAACACCATTAAAACAGGGTTTTAGAGGGTTAAAATGTTCCACAAAAATGTTAAATTTTACTATAAGTCCCTGAATACACCAAAATGGAAAATTCAACCATAAAGTCAGAAATAAGACGCAACAAAAGAGAGCTTAGGGTTAATTTCGCATTTATTAAGAATTTTATTTTAAAGCGAATTTGGATAGCATTAATTACATTTTTTTTAGCTTTAGGCAATTCCACTTCATTTTCATACAATGTCCAGCATATTTCAGCGATAAGCAAATGAATGCTTTTACCTTTATAGCGTTCTTCAATGGGTGGGCATGTCTGATGAAATTTTTCACCATGCTCATCAGATTCTGTTGACAACTGGTTCTCAAAGTAATCCATATGGGAATTTAAAAAATGAATTTTTGTTGACATATGAACGCCTAGTTTTTCAAAAGCTCTAAGCATGGTGTCTACGTATATTCGAGCAGTAGGAGAACGATTTTTGCCTTAGACATTGTATATCACTTCCTTAATGCTTTTCCACACATCAAGCTCAATTGGTGAGAGCGTTTCGTCGAAGTAAGCGTTTAGCATTAGCTTTCTTATATTTGGACCAACAAAAACATCTGTTGGTATGAAACCAATTTTAAGATTTTTAACAATAACAACGACTTAAAGTACATATAAATACCTTCTTTAATCTATGTTTTACTTAATTTTGGAAACATTGTTTTCAGGAAATTAAATGCTGATCTATTTATATCCAGACATTTAACAAAGTTTTTTACCACACCAAGTTTGATATGCAATGGGGGTAAGAGAATTTTTTCAGTTGGTACCAATGCTTGACGTACGATATTGTGCTCTCCTAATGTTCCCTCAGCTCTCAGCTTCCATTGTTTTTTTGGAATATTGGTCACCCTTCCATTCTGCTATCCCAAGTGCATAAAAAGCATCCGTACTTACCGTATCCGGCCTGCATAGCTGAAAGGAAACTAACGACTTTTAAGTCACAGCAGATCTGCCACTTATGGTCTTCATATTTTACGGAGTCTAGTATTAGTTTTATAGAATCATAGCTTTCTTTAATGTTCATTCCGTAGGCAATTGGAATTGGATTTTTCGTATTATCGTAATACAGAAGTACAGCTTTTAGACTCTTCTTAGATGAATCAATAAATATACGCCAGTCCTCGTGGTTATACTCAAAATTTATTGCATTCATTATTCCTTTAATACCGTTGCAATAAGCAAACGTGTTATCATCGTTTACTGAAAAGAATGGCGGGAAGCTGTCTTGATGCTTACGAAAGCTGGTAACATTGACACCAGGTTCAAGTAGATGAAGACCTTTTAAGTCTGCAGCTAAAATCTCTGATTTGTTTTTAGACAAATTCAGTCTACGAGCCAATGCATTTAAATGCTCTTGAGACATTAATATTAGTCTTGGGATAACTTCAATTCCTGTATAATCACTTTCTGCGCAATAAAAGGTTCCTGTTTCAGCGATGGTTCCATCAACATAATGACTAGGACTTCGAAGTTCTAGCACAGGTACTGGGAGTTCGTCAGAATGCGGAACTGGCAGCATGGCTGATAGTACAGTTTTGTATACAAAACTCTTTCGCCTATATCTATTCAACTTTAATATGGAAATATTTTACCATACGTAACACGTAGCGTCATTATGTTCACCTGAATCTAACCACCGCATAGGAATACCAAACTGCATTGAATTTCGTTGACCTTCAGCGAGAGTTCAAAAATAAAACTATAGTTTGAGAACAAAAAAAAAAATTAATTACCTTTGGACCTCAAAATTAAGCCATTATAACAAATGCGACAGCAATGCTTCGGCGTCCACAGTTCATCCGGGAAAACTTCTAGCTCAAAATACCTTTTATAGAAGTCTTCAACTTTAGTATTGAAAAACGTAACTTTATATTTCGGTATAGTATGTTTACCGCAGATATAGCAAAACAAATCTAATTTTTTCAAACAATTGGACATTTTTGCCAAAACAAATCTTACACGTAAATTGAGTTTCTTTCTTAATTAATTTAGTATTACTATGAGATGGTCAATCTTTTGAAACTTTAATGCAATTGATGCTGTTAAAAAATCACTTGAATATTTAAACGGGCAAGAAAACACACAAAAAAAGGACTAAATTTGCGTAGAAGAGGAGTTTTTAACTAAAACATTTTAATTTTTAGTGTTCAATAACTGCCTAGTTCTATTTGTAATATGGAAAACATCGATATTTTTTATTGTAGTAATTCATACATACATATGTATTATTTAACCTTTTTTAACATTCCCAAATGCAATTTTAACAGATTTCTTACAACCGCAATTATTACCCCTTTCACATCAAATTTGAAAACAGTTTCAACTGAAATTATCTACCTAATTCAATACCAATGATAAATATTCTAGTACTTGGTTTTATTTAAGGACATTCCCAAATTTGTGGAATTTTAACAACCACAATTACTAATTACATTATTTTGTACATCCAAATTGCTTTTTCAAATTTGTTATTCTAAATGAAACATTTTCATCTTAATGTTCAATTGAAACTTTTTTTATATTTACCTGTTTTTTTTTTTTTGGTCTATGGACATTCTCGAATTGTTTTTTTCTAAACAGATTTTTTAAAACCACAAATATTATCCCTTTTCACACGTAATAAAATCTGGTTTATAAAAGGGCAGTAAGGTATATCAATTTTCGTAAGATAAAGGTAAAAGCATTCATTCGCTTATCGCTGAAATAATAAATGCGAAATTAACCCTAAGCTCTCTTTTGTTGCGTCTTATTTCTGACTTTATGGTTGAATTTTCCATTTTGGTGTATTTAGGGACTTATAGTAAAATTTTACGGGTAACATTATTGTGAAACATTTTAACCCTCTAAAACCCTGTTTTAATGGTGTTTGTTCTCTTTTTTTAAAAGAAGGACAAAAAAGACCCATATCTTGAGGAGTTAGAGGGTTAACATTTCTACAAAAATGTTCCCCGTAACATTTTACATAAATTCGCTGAACACATTTTATACCTAAAATGTTAGGGTCACATGTTATAGACATTTAGTGCATAAAAAATAAAAAACGTTACAATGTATCTAACTTAATTGTTTGTAACATTTTTATTAAGTTAAATTTATGTGTTTGTATATGTATGTATATTGTTTTTTTTTTTTTGTATAATTTTAAATTTTTTGAAATTTTAAAAACTTGAATGTATTTTGAGAATTGAAATTTTATACAGTGAATCAATAAAGTTTAGGCAAATCATGATTTTCAAGAGTAATTGCTCAATTATCTTAGATCTGCTTAACTTGATAAAATAATAATAATTCCGTATTAAAGATAGATGTGTTTATTTACGATTTAACATAAAACATAATTCATATCTTATTATTTTTATTATACAACGCTATAAAACTAAAAAACAAAGTAAGTCTATGTAAAAAAATTTTAGGTACACAAATGAAAATTTTCTGTTTATTCTTGGTTTTTGCGCGTCTAGTACTTGGTTGAACCTCCTTAAGCTTGGATAATTGCTTCTAATCGTCGACTCATACCTTTTACTAGGTTAGACGTTTCATCAGGAGTAATGTTTTCCCACTCTAAGCGAAGCTCTGCTTTAAGCGATTCTTTGGATGAAATGTTATGTTTCCGTATCTTTTTTTCCAGTAGATGCCAAATATGCTCTATAGGATTCGTGTCGGGCGATTGCGGAGGGGTTTTCAACTGTTTGAAGTGGTATATAAGCCATTCCTGCACAAGATATGAAGATTGTTTTGGGTCATTATCGTGTTGAAACAAGAATTTCCCATCTAAGCCCAGCTTTTAAAATATTTAAATAAGAGTGCTTGTCCATTTTATCATCTATAAAGACAAGATTTCCCACTCCAGATGCCGCCATGCACCCTCATAACCCCGACCATAACATTGCCGCCACCGTGCTTAACAGTCTTAATAAGATTATTTTCTTGAAGCTCTTTGTTTGCTTTTCGCCAAATTTTTTGTGGACCATCTGAGCCAAAAATGTTAAACTTTGACTCATCGCTAAAAATCACGCTGTTCCAGAAGGTTTGAGGCTGATAAATGTGGAGTTTTGCGAACTCTAACCTCTTTTTCTTGTTGATATCGGAAAGAAACGGTTTACGACGGGGAACTCTTCCGTGATAGCCAGCTCTGTGCAGCATATTTCTTATTGTTTGTGGATTAGTGTTTTCATTGAAACTTTGCTTCATTTCCTGGCACAATTTTACAGCCGAAATCTTAGGATTTTGAGCCACTGCAGCAACAATCATCCGCTCCTGGCGCGGTGTAATTTTTTTTGGGTGCCTACTTCTACTCTCACGCTCTAATTTGCTTGTTTTTTCATAATGTTTTATGATGTTTCTTACACTAGTATAGGGCCTCTGTACAATAACACCAATTTCGCGATAGGATTTTCCCTGCGCATGAAGATTTATAATAATTTTACGAACATCTATGGAAATTTCTGAACGATTGCTCATTTTGCTGTTTTCGCCACGAATACGAAGAAAAACTTTTTTACATTTAAAGCTCGCCTACTGAGATTTTACCATGAGCAGAAACATGAATTTAAAGAAACATGTGTAAATTTACCGTTATACTAGCGATCAAAGTGCATAAATGCAGTATGTCTCTAAATTTTTTTTTACTTAGACTTATAAGATATAATAAAATAATAAGATATAATAAAATAAGAATTATTTTTTGTGTTGAGTAGTCAACAAACACATCTATCTTTAATATGGAATCATTATTATTTTATCAAGTTAAGCAGATCCAAGATAATTGAGCAATTACTCTTGAAAATCATGATGTGCCTAAACTTTATTGATTCACTGTATGTCTGTTTATGTTAACATGTTTGAATTTTTTGTCTTTGTTTTTTGAAAAGTTTTTTGAGTTAGTTTGACAAATTTTTTCAAGTGAATTTATAAATTGTTTTTGAAAATACACAATTTTAATAATTTTGTTTCCTGTTTCCTGAAGATGCCACCCAACGGTGTGGCGAAATATTTTTATTGTTATTTTTGTTCTTAATAATCCAAACCATAAAACAATATTTTCAAGTTCCTTATGGAAGTTGTAGCGTAAAATTTATGAGAAAATTTCACCAAAAAGTGTGTTTTTTGGCCACACTACTTCATAAATTTGATGAAAAGGACTAACTCGCATTACCATATCACTTTCATGTTAAAAGTTTGCTTCGAAACTAAGTCTCTAGAGACGTTTACGAGCTTGGCGCCGGACAGATGAAAACTTGTCTGCATCGTTCAAGTCAAATTTGGACTCGTCTTGTGTAATGTGTTCGGTGAAATAACATCGAGTAAAATTTATTCTCATTAAGACAGAAATGAGAGATAAAAACTGAAAATTAAGTTTAAGGAAATATTGCATTTGAGCTAAAAAAAAGGAATTTCACAAAAATCTAAATTCAATAAAAAAATCAAGATTTTCCGAAACTTCACAAAAAATCTTAATTTGATAAAACAATCGGGGTTTAACATAAATTAATAAAAATCAATAAATCATATAAATCAATATTCCACTAAAGAAACAAAAATTTTGCCAAAATTATTTCAATGTAAATTATATGAATATAATAAAATTATATTCATGGTTCAAAAAAGGTGCATTCATTTTGTACTTATTTGTCAACCTTGCCATTACGTTTAATTTACTTTCTTTTTGCTTAGCATTAAGTTTGTTAAAATTAACGAACATTTTTGTACCAATATTGTAAAGATACAAAAAGCTAAAAACATTCGATAAAATTTGCATTGTTTTGAATTTTTTTTAAGTTGTTTATGTTAATTAAACTAAATTATGGTTGTGTCAAAAAACAAAATTAGTTGTATAAAAAACTGGCAGTACCCACGACTTCGCCCGCGTATCATTTCTATTTTTTTTTTAACATTTATTGTAGAGTTCTATAAACAGTGTTAAAAACTTTCTATCTACAAAAATAAAATGTACTGACAAGTGTTCTAGTACCATTATACCGATAAAATTGGGTGCATTTACATTTGTATCTCTAGTTTCTCTAGAAAATGACATATTTTTATGAGAATAAATCTATCTAGCAGTTTTTACGTGATGCGAACGCTGACAGACGCAAAAGTCACAAAACTAGGGGTTTTGTGTTCCATATCGATTACTATCTACTCCAACATAAAAGTTTTCAAAAAATGTTTCATGTACAAAAATGACCCCGTTCTGTTGTGTTGTACACGTACGATCCAACGAACATGATTTTGTGCTATAAACTTCGAATGGATATTACAACCACATATGTCATAAAAATCACCATGTAAACCCCACCAAAAATTTAAAGACACAAAAAATTGGGGCGATCATAAACTTAAAACAATCGTATTTTCACGAACCTAATCCTTATTGAAAACAAATACTTACATTTTAGTTAAAATAAAAATGATAACCTCCAATGTAAAGCATTAATTAAAACTCACAGCTACATTTTTAAAATTATTTACATTTAAAATAAAATAAAAAAGCAAGGTTTTAATTTGACCTAGCTACAAACTTCGTGCCAAATTGTGGTGTAGGGAAAGCTTGCGCACCCAGACCGTATGGGACAGCGCATCTGTTTTCGCATTGTACAAAATTCATTTTTTAATTCCGAAGATGATTAATATGTCAGCATTAACAATTTTCTTTTAAAAAAGAACTTACATAACGATTTATTAAGGAACAAAATAATTATATTAATACAAAAAATGAGATCACAGAACAAAAAGTACAAAAAATTCATAACTTAAAAAATAAATAATAAAAAAAAAATAAGTATTGGACGTTTGTAATATTTTTAATATTTACATACAAAATTACAACTTTAGTAGCAAGTTGCTCTTCCTTTGCGGCGTATGAATTCTCGTAAACGATCTGGTGTAGGTTTTACCAAGGTTTTGGTATATTCTGGGTCAATTTGGGTTCATTCGTGCTGCAGGATGACTTTCATCTGATTTTTGTTGGAAAATTGACGATTTCCAATTTTTTTTTAAATGACCACAAAGATGTTCCATGGAGTTAAGATTTGGGAACTGTGGCGGCATTTTTATTACCTTTGGGCAATTATACAACAGCCAAAGCTTTGTATTATTCGGACAGTGTTTGGGATCATTGTACTGATAAAACTTAAATCTATTTGACAGACCCAATTTTTCTGCGTTTGACTGTAAATTTTGCTTAAGGAGATCGATGTATTGTTGGTGGTCTATGATCCCATCAATAAATGCTAAATTGCCTTCGGCTGATGCCGTCATACATACCCATTCCATGACACCACCGCCACCATGTTTCACAGTTGGTACCCTGTTTCTTTCTTCCATTTCTGTGTTAAGCTTACGATACACCAGAAATTTGCCATCACATTCAAAAAGGTTACAGCCTGTTTACAGACCACAATTTGCTGCTTAGACGCACAAAAACGTTAACGTTTTTCATTTTTGGGTTTTTGAAACACGAATGTCATATTTTTTTTATAAAAACGTAACAAATGAAAATTTTTTCTAATTTCATTGTAATGTCAAACACGTCAAAGCTGTGCGAAGAAAAAATAGCATCCGTTAAAAAAATTTAACTTATATTTATTTTAAGATCCCAATTTTTTTTAAATAATAAAAAAAAAATAAATAAATTACAATCAGTGATTAATGAGTTGGCATTGTAGGACATCATAACACTTTCATGAATGAACACATCTATGTATACATCAACTATATTTGAATTATACATACATATGTACACTCACACTTTAATAATTTTTAAGAAACTATTGTTTTAATTTGTTATTTGTACCAATTTATATATAACAGTTACAATTTTATACTTTGCTCGTATAACAATTTTCAAGGCAAATTAATTTTATCAAGTGGTATCAAGGCGAATAAATACACAGTGGGAGCGATGGCAAACTCATTGATTTTCGCCGGTATGGTAACTGTCAAACTCCATATATAAAAAATCGGGTTACTATTTTTTTATATGTAGTTTGACATTCCGGCTAACAGCGAAAATTAACGAATTCTTCATCGCTCCCACCGTATATTTGTTCGCCTAGGGTGGTATCGCTGCGGCAGCTCTATTTTTTTTGCTAAATTTCGTTAAGTGTAGAGTAGCTGTAAAAAAAGGATTATTTTATATTACTAAAAACAATAATTAAAAGGGTGAGAAAAAATTGCAGTTATTAAATGTGTTTTGAAGTTTTTCTATACTTAAATGCCAGTTGTTCTTCTTATTGTTGTAGCGGTGCTCCCACCTTAAATGAATTCGTCTTGACAATTTTGTTTTGTTTATTAAACTCAGCTGTTACCTTTAAGGCGCCAAAGCAGGGCTGCCACTAAATATGGCAAAAACAAAAAATGCATATGAAAAAGTAAATAAAAAATATTAATTAATACGTTGGTAACACTTCGATTTGACACAACAAAAATTCATACCAAACGCAACGTAAGTTAAACAAAAAAACCGGAACGTGTTACACGTCGCTAATTATTACGTATTCGTCCATATATCATCCGGTTTCGTTTCGCTTTTAACGTGTTCTATAAACAGGCTGTTATGTTTGCTTTCGTCAGCGAAAATATCATCAATCCAGAAATTAATGGGCTTTTTTACGTGTTGTTTGGCAAATTCCAACCTAATCTTTCTGTTTTTCTTTGAAAAGTGTGGCTTCTTTCTGGCTGATCGTTCGTGGAAGTCGTATTTTTTAATACATTTTTTATTGTCTGGAGTGTAACAGAAACGCCTATGTGCTCCTCAGCGCTTTTTGCTAAAGTGGTGGATTTAACTTGAGGATCCTTTCTTACTTCCCACACGATTCGCCGTTATTCTAATTGTGTTAGCTTGCGAGGTCGGCCTGTCCTTACCTTGTTTATCACGGTGTTTTCAAACTTAAATTTTTTAATAATGTAATGGATAGTAGTTCTTGATCTCTGAACAAGTTCTGCTATGTTGTTTTCAGTTTTCCTAATTTATAATGATGTATTATTAAATTTCTTACATCAACAGAGTTTATTCACCTTTACGTCCCATTTTCGCGATCACTTGCAGAATTATGAGTAAAAATTCTTGTAAATAATTAACAAGAATAATAGCGGTATTTTTTAACAACAACAACATAACGGAATTTAAAATACATATTCACAATAAAAGAAAAACAAGTACGAGTGCTATATTCTGCTATGCCGAATTTTATATACCCTTCACTGTCTATGTAAATATAATATAGTAAAGGAACTCCAATCAAAAAAGCAAATATTGGGGTGACAGAATTAGAAAAAAAATTTTGGTGATGTATATATAATATATAATTTTATATAAAAGTGACATCGGCCCCTAATGGGTTAAGCATTTTTGTAAAATTTTAGTATTTCCTTAAAGACCTTATCAAAAGCTTTAAAATTATACCCATATTGATATTTTAAAAAATTTGAAAATTTCAGAGCCCCGTAACTCGGAAAATATGGTCGAACGCTAATTTTTTCACTTGATGTTTTTTTCTTATTTTTTAATTCTCTATCGGCCCATACATTTATTTTTTTGATTGGAGTAACTTTATTGTTGTAAATGACATGAAAAAATTAGAGGTAGGTGTGGTGATTTGCCTACTGCCTCGAAGGACATGGACCGATAATGCTGATTTCCAATAGCACCCCTTTCGACACTATGTCTGATCGACGGACAGGAAATGACAAACTTATATATACCCTTCTTCCACTTTTTGTGGTGAAGGGTATAAAATGCTTGTCGAATACGTTTTTGCTTATGAATTTTGTGCTTTTATCAAAAAAGATGGATGAGACTTAAAATATTCAAAGATTTTTTAAATTTATAAGGGTATATTTAAAAAAACGTACTGTACAACGTAATTTCTTTTAAAAGCCTAAAAATGTTAAAAAAATACTAGCATTTTGAAACAAATTTAATAAAAGGATCCTAATGTCGAATACTTTTTTTGGCCGCTTTAGAGTACCCAGTATTTACACTTTTTTACTAGATACTTAATTTTCAAATGCAGTTACTCGATACCTTTGGAGTTTTGATCATAATTGTATGAAAGATTTTACGATTCAAATACAGCTCCGTTAGAAAATACTTCTTCTTGTGTGTTTATAAAATAATCAAAAAACTAAAAAAGAAAAAAGGTAAGTAAATTATTGGCACAGCATTCAAATTCAACTTTACTATTAGTTTAATGATATTTTTAAAGAGATTTTTAAGAACTAAACACTATTACCATATGCATTGATAATCTTACTTCAAATGCATTTGGTTTCATTAGAAATGTTAATTATTATGTCCATAATTTAAAAGTATATGAAACAGGTACCCAATGTAGCTTAACAATCTAGCTGAATTTCATAAAATTTAATCGATCAAGCAACTTTTTAGCGACAAATTAACCTTTCTAATTTTATACGTTTAAGTGTAGAAGTCACTGTGCCTTAAAATTTTTAAAAATTGTTAATTTTTTGCTGTTATTTTGTTTTTATCAAAATGGGTAAAAGACAAAAGGAAACTACAGAATCTCAGCGTAAAATTATTTTGTATTTGCACAATCAAGGCAAATTGTATGCTGAGATTTGAAAAATTATGGATAGAAGCATCCGAAGCATCGCTCAACGTTTTTAGGGGCCGACAAAGATATTTAAATGATCGTGAACGCAACCAGATAATTAGAAAAGTCAAAATAACTTCAACACAAATAGATGCTAAGATTAAAAAGGAGTTTGGAAAATATATTCATGCCATCACCATCCGGAAAGCCCTACATTAAGGTAACTACAATTGTCGTGTAGCTAGACTCAAACCTCATATTTCCTTAGTGAACTAGAAAAAGCGTTTGGCGTATGCCAAGAAATGTATACTTAAGCCAAACGATTTATGGGAACATGTGCTATTCTCGGATAAAAGCAAATTCAATATTTTTCGTTCCGATGGCCGCCAAACGGTGTGAAGAAAACCCAATACAGAATTAGAAAAAAAAGCCTTGCTGCGAGTGTGAAACATGGTGGTGGGAGAGTGATTGTGTGGGAATGCATGTCCACTGTAAGAGTGCGTGAGTTGGTATTCATTGATGACATTATCAGTTGAATTTACCAGGCTCGTTTACTTTTCAACACGAAAATAATCCAAAACATTCGGCTCATATCGTATGTATGTGACTTACTTACACTGTTCCGCATGTTTTACCACATTTACCACAATCCTCAAACCTCGACCCGATAGAACACTTATGGGAGGAGCTGGGTAGAAGAGTGAAAAAGCGGACAATAACAAATAAGAATGAACTGAAGCAGGCACTAGCCGAAGAATGGCAAATTTATTGGAGCTGAAGTTACGAAAAAACTGGTAAATTCTATGCCAAAATGACTGGAGGCTGTTACATATTAAGCAAAATGGGCTACCTATTAAATGTTAATTTTATTATATCGCAAATATTTTATGGTCTTTAGTGTCAATAATTTTGTTCAATGAAATTGAGAACTTTTTCTGTTTTTTATCTTTTATGAATAGCGTAACAAGACTATTAAAATGAATTAAACTAAATATCATGAAAAATTTATTACTATATCCAGTAAGTATTTTATTTTATAAAATATCGTTTAAATAAATTGACTACTGCACCAATAATTTAGTTCGGCACTGTAAATCGTTTTTTATTGATAAATACATTTTTATTACCTTTCATAACCCTTCTCTATGTAAATTAAAATGCACGTTTATTTATTAATCCCTATGTTTCGAAAATTTTACTTTCACTTCTTCAGGAGATTTTGTGTATTTAGAAGAATTATTTAAAAAATATTAATACGAGTATACTACAAAAAATATTAATTAAGAATTAAACAATAAATTTTACCATGTTATTTATTAGTTTTACCCTTCACCGCAGGTGGAAAAGTGGTATATCTAAGTTTTTCATTCCGTTTGTAATTTCTACAATATCCATTTTCGATCTCATAAAGTATATACATATATTCTGAGTTCTGTTTGTGTGTTTGATTGTGTTCGTGTTGAAATTAACTTCGCCAAGGATAGATGAGCTAGAGAAAATTAAAACACGCCAATCGATCGGACATAGTTTTGAAAATTTTGCTTTTGATGTTCAGCATATACTCCGAGATAGCGAGCAAAACACTATGTGTGTCTCTAATTTCTCCATATCATTTAAACAAATCCAGTTCAGTGAAGTAACTCCAAAAAAAAAAAAAAAAAAAAAACATATATATGAGGCGATAGAGAATTAAAAAATAAAAAAAAAAAAACATCCGGTGAAAAAATTTGCACTCGCCCATATATTTTGAGTAATGGGCCTATGAACTTTTCATAGAAAAGTACGATTGTGCACCATATTTTTAAAGATATCAATATGGGTATCATTTAAAAGCCTTTGAAGAGATCCTTCATAAAACACCAATTTTTTTTAAAAATGCTTAGCCCATTAAGAGCCGATGACTTTTATGTAAAATTATATAAAGTACTAGTTTTTTCATATTTTCTAATTCTCTATCTGATTCTGCATGTTTTAATTCACAACAGATTGCTTGTAATAGATCGCGTCTAAATTGTCTTTGAATTGCTTTTTGTTCATAGTTCTAATTATTCTCTCTCGTACTCTTTTACTTTATGTTGTGTATTGTTTTCTCTTATTGGTTTCTTTTTTTAATATTCTGGTACATGTTTGTTTGTACTTTTTGTTTTAATAACGATGGATTTTCCTTTTTTTATTTGTATCATAAAATGCCTCAAAAACTCATCGATCTAATATGCAATAAAGTTTTCGTGATGAAATTTTCCCAAGAAACAACTTTTTGAAGAACTTTCGAATTTTAGTTTTGCACAGTTGACACGCATTAATATTTTTTAACTACCTATATCAACAAATATATATTTTCAAATAAACAATCAAAAAACTCCTGCATTCAAATTTTTATATATGAATTTTTAATAGTTTTGTACACATGTATTTGCAAAACGATATTTCGCATTATCAATAAAGCGTATAATTAAAAATGTATATTATGAAACTGTTTATAAGAAATACTAATAAGAAATAAACTACAATCATAACAAAACACCGGCACAAAGTAGCTATACAAAAATACCTACAACAGATTTTCAAAAATACATTTATGTATTTATATATGTATGTACGTATCTACAATTTGACCTACTACATGGATATTTGTTTACGTACATGCTGTATAATTAAAACGTACACTCACCTCACTTGCCGTCAAAATTCAAGGTCGCCCTCATTTAGTATGATGCCATACCTAGCTTACCTGATTTGATTTTTATTTATTTATGTTTTTATTTGTAAATCATCAGTAGAAAATACACATTTAATTTACTCAGTTCGTTAACTAAAGAGAATGTGAGAGAGTTGCCAGATTTGACGATTTATGGAGCCAAAAATTATCAGTTGTCAGAATAGCGTTTTTGACGATTTTTAATAAACCAATTTACACATATTAAGAAATTTATAAATTTTTGGATGTTAACTCGTTTCATAAACATAACCAGACTTTTTGTAGCAGAACTGGCTTTATAAAATTGACAGGTATGAAAATGCGAGGGTTTTTAGTTTTTCCCCGAACTTAAGTAACTTAAGAAAATATAACCAATAACAAAATTAAGTAGTCTGTTTTACTAAATATCTCGATCGTTTTTGTCTGAAGGCGTTATGCGTCCCACTAACAGTCTTTAGCCCAACGAGTCGAAACAAATTAAGACGCAAGCACTTCAGTATTAAATTTAAACCCACTACCGTTATATGCAATGTCAAAAGTAAGATTTTGTTTGTCTATATATTGTGTATTTTACAATCCAAAAAAAATATATTTTTTTATTTATTTAAGAGAACAATTTTTATCCTTAAATAAACAGGAGAAAGCTATTTTCTACAATGTAAAATTTTTCTACGAATTTAATTGTGGACAGCACAGTTTTCGTTCGCTATAGCTTGTGTTTGATATCGTTGGGAGCGTTAGGGCATGGCCATGCCAACAGACTGTTTTTAGTGCTTTCTTTAATCACAAATCAAACTTTGTATATACCATTTTTTTTAGAATAGAAAATTAAATGTATTGCTTACGATTTGTAATTCTAGTTCTTTTGAATTTAAAAATATCGCTCTAAACATAAAGCTTTTAAATTTTTTTGTACTTTATTTCTAAACATATAATAAGGCAGTAACGGGATCATTTCTGTACATAAAATAATTTTCGGAAATTTTGGTGTGGTGATAATAACCAAAATGGGATACAAAACGCCTGTTTTTGGAATTTTTGTCTCTGCCCGTTTGCCAGTGTTCGCAATACGTAAAAACTGATGGATAAATTTGAATAAAATTTTATATGGAGGTCCCTTTGAACCTTGGTTCAAACATAGAATACTTTTTGTTTTGTAAAAATAAGTTATTTGTAGTGAAGATAAAGATACAAATGTGAAGTATCCCAATTTTATCGGTATAATGGTACTAAAACAGTTGCCAGCTCATTTTATTTTATTAGATGGACACTGTTTAACACTGTTTACAGAACTCTTCAATAAATATTTAAAAACATTTTTTTCTAAATTTGAATTTTAAGAAAATTATAAATTTTACGCGGACGAAGTCGTGGTCACTGCTAGTTAATTAATAAAATGGATTAAGAAAAACTAACACGATTAAGAAAAAACCTGATAGTTTTAGAAAAACATAACACAAAAACTTTGTTTGCTTTTTTACTTTAAATTAAAAAAAGAATTAATAATTTTAATTTTTCATAAAAAAAAAATAAAATAAAAAAATACAAGATATAAGCCAGTTCTGCCTGAATTTCAGTTTTAAAATCTAACATTTAATTCCACACGGAAAAATAAGTATACGCAAAATAAAAAAATTAAAACATAAAATGATTAAAATTCCATGACCAAACAGTTGTCTGATCATTAATTTTTTGTGTAAGTTGATGGCAAAAAGTCTCCCCGTGTTAATTGTGCTTGGATTTGATAATAAACTAACAATATATAAAAGCACAATTAACACGTGAAGACTTTTTTCTATCAACTTACACAAAAAATTAATTATCAGACGACTGTTTGGTCATAAAACCTACAACAAGATTAAATGTTAAAAATAAATTCTACAACAAAAATACAATAAGCATTGAAGTTATATTTTAGTTTTTTCTTTCATTCTATTTATCCCTGTAATACAAAATAAATATAAAAAAATCCCGGTACTTTTTTAGCTGCACACGCACTTAAATTCTCATTTAATTTAATTTTCAACACATCTTATGGCAACCTGAAATGCAGCCACAACTGCAAAAAACAAAAACAGGTAGAAACTTTTTAGTAAGTATATTGATCCTTAGCGAAATTATGATGGTTATGGTTCTAAACGTTTTTAGCAAGGCATTTTGGCGTTTTTTCGCTTATATTCAAAAAGTAATACCCTACATTCTATCAAAAAACTTTTCTTGATATTGATAACAAATAATTCATACAAGTGTAATGAACCTTTAGTTTTTCAATTATATTTGCATATAACTGTGTGTTATCTTCAGGTACAAAAAGTACAGTACAGACCTGAAAATGTCAATAGTAGTTTTATATCACGGACAACATTTAAAGTAACTAAAATTTTATTTTAATATCTTTTCCACTAACAACTGTATAAAATATAAATAATTAACATTTTTAAAGCCTTAGACAAATAAAATTCTTTACTTTATTTGACATGTCATTGTGCGGTTCTTACACGTCTGATTCAGATAAACATTAAATATCAGATCAGCTGTAGAGCCAATTATTTGGCAATTTCCCTTTTGATGTTTAACATTTAAGACAGTACTGGAGCAAGCAGCCTTGTGTGTGGGTTCCTCAAAATAATAAACAAATTTTATTTTAAACGTAGTGATCCAAGTGAACGATTATTGAGGTTTCGAATTTTGGTTTTAAACAAAAAAGTGAGTTCATAAATCAAGAGAAGAAACAAATAAAAAGAGAGTAGCAAAAACTAAATTCATATGCATACATACATATACATATATTATTGAGGTCAAGTAGCAACAATAGCCAGTGTTTTTTTATATTTTGAATATACTAAAGTAGTATTTCTACAGAGCAAAATAATAATACGTGAATTTTTGTATAAAAAAAACAAATATTAATTTTAACCGTGATGCAGAGCGTACTAATTTAAAAAAAATTATTTCGTATGTTTTCTTTTAGTAAATAAATACAACTTAGGAGAAGTATATCGACCACCAGCTCTTCGTTATCACGGTAATGAAACGATTAAACAAAATTCAATAGAAACAGAAGAGTTGATTGGACATGAAACTTCTTTGAGTATTGAAACAAAACAAACGAATTCTTTATCGTCTCCGACAGCTGCTAGTACGACAACAACGCCTACCTCAATATCTTGCAACAACTCTCCAATACATAGAAATGAGAATACAAACATAAATATACCAACGATCTCGCCACAACAAACTTCAGTGTATAAATCCCAGCAGCCACAGCAGGTGGATGAGCAAATTAAACAACCACGAAGGTAAGTGTCCTATTTCCTCCTGGAAAGATTTTTTTCATTCGCTAAAAGATATTTGTTCAATAATCGATAAATTATCCAAAAGTTTTATGTGCAGTTTTTTTTGTTTTTTTTTTTTACAAAAAGCTCCATCACCATCTATACGTAATGTGTTCTAATAATAAGTAATGTTTACTACAAATTTGAAACATACATACTTAGGTTCATCGTTCACCGAAAGTAAAAAAGATAGCTGTTACCTAGAACGCGGGATATAAGGAGATATATTTTAAACTTTGAAACATGGAAATATCCATAGCTAGAGGGTGAAAATATGTGTATTAATAATTTATTCGTCAGCCGTTCTTTCGGTTTATTAAATTTCTTTATTCCCAGTTTATAGTAGCTCTTTTTTCTTACATTAGCGGAATTCACAGTTTGTTATTGTATACCTTTCACATCGTGTAGCTTTAGTGAATAAATCTTGATAACTTTAAAACTTGACAACAACAAAATGCCTTAATTTTTAATTTACAATGATTGCACCATCTACAATACTAAAAACTGTAGCAGATGTTGTTAATGCATTTAATTACAAGTATGCAAATTCGCTAATATTGGCACTATGTTGTTTTTTGCTCTATCGATTTCTTAACAAGAAAAAAAGGTCGCTAGCACATAGTTTTTGACTTCACATTTAAATACGTATTTAGTTAATTGGCATTTAAAATTAAGTTGTATTTAAATACAGTATCAGTTTTTCAGTCATCTTATTTAACTATAATAAAAATATGGCAGCATTACGAAATATCAAAACAGTTTATGAAAAACAGCTGCTAACAAACAGAATTAAATGCAAATTTAGTTAAAAATACTTAAAATATATATATTAAAAAAATGTCTGCGATACTTATTTTATTTATTTGCTTAACCTTTAAACAACCAAAAATTATTTTAATTAACAAATGTATGCAAAATGTAAAGTTTTGTTCTATCAATAGCTAAAATGCTTGTTTACTTAACAACAAAATAAATATAATAAATATAATAACAACAAAAAATGCCATAACCATATGGTAAAACTGTATTATTTAAATGGGCATGATTGGTAATTTAAGTTGCATTTTTTTAATATCTTTTTAAGTGACTAAACACTATACAAATTAAAAATCCAAAGCTTATGTTTTTATGTTTCATAAATTTTTCCAATTTTATTTTTTTTTCTGAATTGTGCAAGCAAAACTTTGTCTTTATTCAATCGAATAATTAAAGAAATTTTAAATTTTACTGATTACTGAAATAGCTGACAACGTTAGGTATGTACATATACGCATATGTGCACAAAAACACCAATTGTTGTTACACTAAGGACCATTGTTAAAACTTGCCGTTAGTTAAAGACAGGATTTTTTCTGCCCGATAAATACCTTTGGATTATTAAATCTTCCATTTTTTAGTGTAATCCATTATTAATAACATTATATAATGATAAAAATATATAAATAAAGAAAATAACAAGAGAATGCTTAATTATTCAAAGTCATCGGTCTAAAAAATTCTCTCTTTTCTCTCTGATTTTAACTAAACGGCAACTGTCATTGATTTTTGAAAATGTTTAAGTAAAGAACTTGAAGCTTTTCAAGCATATTTTTGTAACTAATTTATCAATAATTATTAAATACCGTACACAATTCGTTGCATCTCTAGTTAACTAGATTGCAAGCTTAGAAAATTTTGTTAACAAAATTTGGAACCGGCTTTCGCGAATTGACTACAAATATTGAATTTATTAAATTTACTATACTTTAAAATTATAAAAATATTATTTAAAGCTCCTAAATCAAATTTTTGTTTAATTTTTGCATACAAAAATCTAAATTCGAAATATAATAGCAAAGGTACCATAATCACTTTTTTCTGTAAGCCAAATCAGTTACATAAACTTCAATTATCATTATATAAAATTATTGTTTGTTAAAACTTTATTCAAAATAGCTAAAATTTTAATATTTTGCGATTTGGAAATAACTCAGTTGTCGTAACATATAAATAATATTTAAGTTAAATTTAACAATATTTTTTTTTAAATCAATCAATCAATCTAACAGTTGGGCTTTTAAAAAAATTCAAAGCTAAATTTTGACTATGCGACTTTACCTAAAATTATGAAATTTTCGTTCAAAATTTAAATATTCAAGAATACAGGGATCGGTGTAAAATAGATATACAACAATTTTCCTTTTTTCTGATGGCTAGAGAGCAAAAAGTAGAAAAAGAGAGAGAAAGATATAGAGATAAGCACAAATAAAATTATTAAATAAGTTAAAAACAATTAAATAACTCTACAAAACAAAACAAAAAAATATTTGCTATATATTTTTTATACCCTTTACCATAAAAAGTGGAAAATGGTATATTTAAGTTTGTCATCCCGTTTGTTATTTCTGCAATATCCATTTCCGACATGAGCGATGTCCGTCTGTCCGTTCGTGTTAGTATTGAAAATAACTTTGCCAAGGCATTAATATGCTAGAGAAAATTTAAATATGTGCGTCAATCGATCAGATATGGTTTCGAAATTTTGCTAATAAAAATCAGCCAGATCCGTCAATATCCTTCGAGGCAGTGGGCAAAACACCACGCCTGCCTATAATTATTCCATATCATCTGGAACAATGAAGCAATCCAATCAAAAAAAGAAATATATGGGGCGATAGAGAACTAAAAAATAGAAAAGTACGATTTTTCACCATATTTTTTAAGACATTAATATAGGTATCATTTAAAAGCTTTCGAAGAGAACTTTCAGGAAATGCTAATAATTAAAAAAAATGCTTAACCCATTAAGAGCCGATGACATTTTAATGTAAAATTTTATATAATACATAATTTTATTTTTCTTATTTTTTTATTCTCTGTTACTAAACTAGGTTTACATACCTGGTGAAGAGCGTATAAGATTCGTCTTAGCCGAATATAGCACTCTTACTTGTTTTTTGTCTAGCACTGGCTGTACTTTACTAAGTATAATAATAATTTTTAGATTTAAGATTTAAATATTTATTGTTAGAACAATTATGTTAAAGATACAATAAATACATTTGAAAAAAAAAAAACAATTTAAAACGAGTTACTCCGAAAATGAAAAGTTGGTGTTTACTTTGAATAAAGTAATATCTTTATACATAAAAATAATGGAACAACATTTACAGCTGTCAGTGGCAATACAGTTTGAGATGTTACAAACTCAATATGATATTACAGAACATCAAAACATGTGATTTCATTGTGGAAGCGTAAAAGTAACTCGTATTTTACTAACAATAAAATTAATTACGAAAATATGTTTTAAAATACTTACTGTTACTAAAGTTCAAACCAAACGATGATAACTTTTGTCAATTTTAAAAAATTATTGATTTAATTACTTAAAAATATTTTATTAATTTTCTTAAATAAATAAACATCAAATAAATAAATGAAAACAATTCACTGTCCGTTTTATGTAATGTATTTTTATCGTTTTTTATATCAATTACCTAAACGAGTTTTTTATTTAAAATACAGAAACAGGCAATTAAATTTTGTTTTCAATTAATTAGGCGAGTTCTGAAAATCGCAAATTGCTAATAAGTTGCGATGCAAGTTAAAATCGCATGAAAGGTGTTCTGCAGGTCACAATTAAATTTGGTACAAGCACATGCTGAGGTGAAGTAATAAATAAAATGATTTATCTTTTTTTCAAGAATTGCTATGTTTATTTGAGACATAAATTTTTTCCCTCCACAATTTTTTCCTGATGAATTTCTAATTAACCTAATATAGCAAATCTGTTTTGAGAATTATGTTTACTACTATCGAATAAAGTCTGATTCTTACAATTTTTATTTGATATGTTGAACTTAGATATATCTACCTTATAATTATTACAACGCTTACGCTTTTGCAGATGTTAAAACTCTTAATCTTCCGAAGAAAAGTTAATAATTAAATCATCATCCATTGGCTTTTCAAAAGGATTTGTATTTTGATAATCTCTCCTGACAATTATTAGGAGGCACATTATCTTCCCAAGAAATTGGCGTTGAAACCATTTCCAAAATGGGTAAAATAATCTCTTTTTATTTATATTTCACAAATATAAATTTATTGCATATGTATACAAAGAAAAAATTTTCCTTTTATGACAGTTAAATATTATTAAATTATTTTCAATGAATATTAATGAATTTTATTTTTTTCAAGAGACAAAACACGTCTGACCTCTGTGAAAATAAAATTCGAGTTTCAGTCGGTAATCAAATAATATATCGGTTATTTAAATTTTGCCTGTTGCCTTAATAAACTTATTTAAATTACATTTAGGACGATATGTGTTCTGAAAGTGTATGTTATAATAAACAAAATTAACAAAAATACTCTTTAGTACTGGCTACTTGCGACGTAAGTGATCATTTTCTTCAAAGATTTTTAATTAAAATAAACAAGAAACTTGCTGGCTTTTTGTTTTAAATTCTTTTTGTTTGTTTCTGTTTTACACCGCAATAACAAAACATAAAACCAAATTGCAAGCAATACGCGTGAGTTTCTAACATGCAAAACATAAGTTTGTGTGTCAGAACATGCTTGAATCTTTTTATTGTAATTTATATCGAAAAATTTTTTTTGGAGAGCAGTTGTGTTTTTTTTTTTCATCAATAACCTATCCAGCGGATTTTTTGAAGATATTCCAGTGTAAGGCTAACCAAGCGCTTTTAAACAAGCTTTTATTGCGTAAAAGACTTCTTTATTCAGCTCTAAATTTGGTTACTTAAACAATTTTTTTCATTTGGAAACAGGAACAAGCCATTAACAGTGCACTCGACCTCAATCTCGAATGTAAGTTGTGTTTTTTATTCTTCAAAATAGTCCGTGTTAATACGTTGCTGACTTTGTTTTCTGTATAACAGTTCCCTTTGGTTAAGTCCATTGGCATGTTTCATTTATTTTTCAGTAAGCCCTTTTAAAACAATAATACAAGTTTTAAGATTTGCTTACATTTAAAATAAGAAATAAAATGAGAATTGTTTTGATTGTCAAAAGAAAGCAACTTAACCTCACATATTGTTTCCCCACTATTGTACTTTAAGTAAAACAAACAATCCCGATAAAAAGTCAGAGTGTTTAGAAAAAATTCTAGAAATAATACATACATACATATACATTATATTTGCTTTTACGCAAGCACACTTCTTTATAATACGACAAATCGTAATACTCAGTGTTCTAGTGTTATAAGCAAAAATCCTATATGAAAAATTTTGCTTTAGTTTTTTTTTTTTCTTTACAAATACAATAACCATAAATGCGGCTAAGCAATGCTCTAGCCGAAAAATAATTTACTTGCTGTAGCAGTTAATAAGAGGTTTAATGTTTCACAGCAGTGCATATCCAGATTTTTATTTGAAGTATAAGCCACCGGAAAAATCTTTGATTTTAATGTTGAAAAATTAATGCACTAAAATTTTTTTCTAAGACATATTGACCTCTCAAAGAATCATTAAATAGATAGTTAAAATAAGTCTAATATTTAATATTTCACTGTCATGGCGAAATAATTATTACTTTCGGATGATTAAAACAAAAAAATGTTTGAATTTGTTTTTCTTGCGAGAGGCAGCTAATTTATTATTTTTATTTACTTTATTTGCTACTCACAAAAATAAATATTTTAAACAGTTTGCTTTTGAATCAGAATCTTGAAAAGAGTGCTTAAAAAAATTTCCTTTTGTAAATTATTTGTTTTGCTTTTTTATTCTAAAATTCTTTTTATCGATTGTGCATGTGATGTTAAAACGACATGATTTTCATATTTTGATCTTTTCAGGCAACAACCAACGAGACGTGAACGTCGACCAGATAGAGCTGTTTATATTCCAAGGGCAAGACGTAGTCAAACAACTCCACCAAACACAATAACAACACAAACAAAAACACCAACACAACAACAGCAACCACAACCACAAGCTACACAACTGTTGGCACTATCACCAACAACAAGTGATAAGAGCAAAAGTTTAAACCAACAATTGCCAATTACTTTGCACGACACAATAACTGCTTCAGTTAACAAAAAACCACCGTCTAAAACAGACGAAGTTGGCAAAAATAATAGTTGTGGTGTTTTTAATAGTGCTTGCAATATTAGTGCGACAACAACAACAACAACAGTTATAAAGAAAAAAGAAAAATTAAACAAAGAAAATAAAGAGTCTCGAGAACAACGCCGGGAACAGCGATTGTTAAGAAAGCTGTCATTCACATCAACACAAAACGATCTTGGTCATGAAAATGTTAAAAAAGTAAACAAAAATTCTAAAAATATAATTTTAAACAGAGACGAAGGCAGCGAAAAAGCAAATGAAATATTTATCGTTAATTCTCAACAAATAAACTCATCATCGTCTATAAAAGATGTAAACAATTTTAATAAATTAAACGATAACATAAATAATTTATCCAAAGTTTCGGACTGTGATAGTAATGAAGAATTAAATTTAAATAAAGAACAAGAACAATCATTCATAAATAACACAACAATACATGAATTTGAATTATTAGAAAAAAATCAAATAAATGATACTGAAGAAATTGTAAATACTTTTACTATTTTAAATAAATTTAAAAGCCAGTTTTTACATAAACCTGTTGAAAGTATTGAAATAAATTGCAAATCTACCACGAACAACACTTCTGCCGAAAACAACGTTACTGCCACAAATATTTTTGAAAATAGTAGCAATACTAACACAATGCCGAAGCCATCAATGAAACCTAAATCTAATAAACTGAATCAAACCAAGTTGCCTCATTTATGTATTGAAGATGTTGCGTCACAGCAGTTACCAACAAAATGTGATGTAGAAGAACAGGAATTACAGCGAGCTTCAAAGGTAAGTTAGTTGCATATTTCCTCAAAAAGTGTTTTAAAAACACGTAACACTTAATTGATTAAAAACCCAATAAAAAAATTAAATAAATAAAAGTTATGAAGCCTGTATAAAGCCTGTATATAGTTGAATGGTGTAGTGTATTTATGTTTAGCCAACTTTAGCGCTTTTAATTTATTGGGATTTAAGTCAAATGGCCTCAAATGAGGGTCAGTAACTCACAAGTGGTTCGTATTAAAATTCTTTTCTTCGATAAACATTCTTTGTATTTAGACATCTGTAAAAAAGAGTTTCTTATGTGTTCCAAAAGTTGATTTCTAAGACATCTTTCAACATTTCTCAATTTTATAATTCTAATTTTTATTTAATTAAATAAACAAGGTAAAAACTATAACTAAAAGCTAATAATATTTTATTAGGAAAAACCTGTACACAAAAAAAAATTACATAAATCAAAACAAGAAAAATTTAAAAAAATATTTTCTGTGGAAGGTCATTTAAAAACTTTGAATTTTTAAGGAATATTTGGTTTTAATCTAATATCTATAAATTCGAATGGTTTAATGTGTTTTAAAATGTTATTCAAAATTGTTTTTATTTTATTTGGATCAGCACCCGTGTATGTCCCTGTTCATGTGCCAGAAATAGAAAATTGGATTTGAACCATCCCACATTACTAAAAGTTACAGGAGATAGTTTGCGGGGAGTTTGTTCCACATACCAACTGATTAAAATTTAATAAGTAGTTTGTAAAGCTTAACAACAAACAAAAACAAATTTGAGTGCTATCTCCGGCTATGCCGAACCTTATATACCCTTCACTACATATGTTTGTTATCTAGTGTAGTAAAGTAAATTCAGTAAAAAAATTCAATATTGGGATGACAGAGAATTAAAAAATAAGAAAAACAAAATAAATTACTGTATATACATATATACAATATATATATACATATACATATATATATATATATTGATATCGTAAAAAATATTGTACAAAATCGTACTTTTCTACGAAAATTCAAAGGACTGTAACTCGGAAAATATGGGCGACCCCATAAAGTATATCGTAACCTTAATATAGAAAGGCCTTAACTAACGTTTGCCCTTCTTTACAGCAGACAGAAAAACGTAATAAAAAGTACAGTTTTGCAGTTGGAAATTTTTTTATTAATGCATTGTGTTATAAAATTCTGTAACCTATTTAATACTGTTACAACATTTTTAATCTTTTAGTGCTGTCATTCATCCAAATATGTATAAAACTTAAATTAAAAAAAACGAGTTAGGTCCTTTCTATATTAAGGTAACGATATATATTCTGAATTCTTATTCATAGCGAAGTCGATTGAGCAATGTCCGTTTGTCCGTTTGTCCGTCCGTGTTGGTGTTGAAATTAATATATTTGTGTTGTTTTTTTTTTTGAGTTGGGGTTACTTCATTGTTTAAAATTATATGGAAAAATTAAAGGCAGGCTGGTGTTTTGCCCGCTGCCTCGAAGGACATGGACCAGTCTTGCTGATTTTAAATGCAAAATTTTCGAAACTATGTCGGATCGATTGGCGTATTAAAATGTTCTCTATCTCATTTAGTGCCTAGTTAAAGTTTCAACTCAATTACGGACGGACGGACATTGCTTAATCGACTTCGCTATGCATAAGAATTTCGAATATATATACTTTATAGAGTAAAAAATGGATATTGTAGAAATTACAATTTTTATACACTTACGTACATACATTTGCATATAAAAATTATGTTTTTAGATTTATCTAAATTGAATTTACTTATTTTTGCTTGCTGGCAAGTAGAAAAACGGTTAGTAAGATTTCCTTACCTGATTTTTGTTTTTCAATTGATCGAAATGCGTTGGCATCTCTTCAAACGATAGTTCTTAAATCGATCGATTTGTACTGTATAATATTCTACAAATACTAATAAAGAACACATAAACTATTAACTTAACCAATCTACTAAAAAATCAAACTATAATATTCACTGATTTAAAGTCGGCATTAATTTTATCGGCTTAAAATCACGTCCTTTCAAAATTTTCTCTGCACAGAATACATTTTTAGTGATTTTTGATACAAAAAGGTGATTTCAGAAAAGCATTTTTATTTAGTGCCAAAGTGGTAAGGAAAATTAATGTTGTTTAAACATTTTATTTTTTGTTAAGTAAGTAAAGTCCGTTGATTACAATTCTAATTGAATCAGGTTTGTTTGAGACTTAAGTATTTACAGTTTTTAAGCCAAATTTCACCTTATTGGTAGCAAAATCGATATATGCTTTCTCCTCAATAATCAAAAATTTTTTGTTAATAATTTTTTTGCTAAAGCCTAGGCAAGAATAAAACATTTGATTATAAAATTTTGTGACATAAGTTCAAACATCGTATAAAAAACTTGTAAATGAACTTGTTTTTAAGTTTGATAAAACTTATTAGGAATGGTAGAGTTGTTAAAATTTGTTCAAACTTGAAATTGAAAAGTAAAACTTTCGATTTGTTAGTGGCAGAAACATTTACATTTGATCATTACTTTTTATAGTTAGAACAAAAAAAAAAAAACATTTGAGTCTTAAGTTTTTCGGTAGTGATCATTTTTCGGATACTCTATATCTTATCGCGAAAACTAGAGAGATATTGTTTCCATTTTTAAAGTAATGAAAATGTGTTCAAAATGATAAAAATGTTGAAGGAAGACTTTTCATATTTGGTGAAGTAGTTAGGGGGGTCTATGCCTATAATAATAGATTCTTGTATTGTGATGCATTTTATTTGCCTAAGGGGGAGATACTTAACTCACTCCACCAATAGCTATATTAAAGTTTAATTAATTCATGACGTACCAAGCAAAACAATTTTGCATTCAAGTTTGATAAAACTGTAGCAACTTAATAGTAAAATTAAGAGGTTAGGTTAAGCAGGCGGCCATGTTGCCACAGCCCACTTGGGTTCATTTTTTTGTCTCTTGTGTTACCTGCGAGTAGAAAAAGAAAAGGAGGTTAAAAAAGATAAAAAGATAAAGGAATAAAAAATGTGAGCGCGACGATACAGAGGAGAAACTTTTGGGAAGACCAGCTATCCAAAATGTGCGCTCAATCTAGGGATAGAGTCGCTGTGTCCTGTGTAGGCTAGAGAACCACACATTGTACCTTAAAAAGAAACTGATCCTGCCCGGTTCGAATGATAAGATACCAGTTAAGCCTCTATAATGCAGACAAAGGAGGTGTTTTATCGTCTCCTCAACATCCTAACAACTTCAACAGCAGTCATTAAATGGTAGACTCATCCACCTAGCATGAGACCCAAACAAGCAGTGCCTAGTTACAGCAGCCACAAAGTTTCGCAATCGATCCCTCGTTAACCGCAACAGTGCAGCCGCTCTTACCCGATCTAAAATGGGCCAAATTGTCTCTATGGTAGAACATGTCCACTCACACTATCGTACTTAACCCAGAATATAGAGAGCAAGCAAGGTATCAACGGCACCCTTTTGAAGCGTTCCACCCTTCCTTCCCAGTTCAATTACAAGATAGTTTCGAAAGTTAGTCCGATCTCTTCTTACCCACTTAAGGTTTACTGTTCATATAGAGACAAGATTAGATGTGATAAAAACATAATTGCGGCTTAGCTTTAGGTACATGAAAAGATATCCTTACTAGATATGCCATGGTACCTAAACAATAACTTGGGAGTGCAAAACTCATTCTTATCCAAATTCCTCAATGTAAACTACACATTCCACTCTCGTCCCTCTGTTGAAACCCTCCACAAGTCAAAAAGGTAAAAAAGAAATTTCCTTGTAAAGAGAGGGTACTGGAGTGCAATAGTCAATTAGATCAGCAAAAACGTTCATGATCCGTATAATGTTAGCATATATCCATAATTTATGGTTCCATGCACCTATGTCATTCAGTCTAACTGCCGTTCTTAGCGCCAGCTTCTTTGCCAGTCAATCCATGGGCAGCCAGTTGAGCATTGCAAAAAACTGTTTTCATAGGCGTTACCATACTGTGCAGCACCCTTTCCAAGATAAGAACATTTGCGCCCGCCACCAGACAAGAACTCAATAAAGCAAAATCGGCCTTATTACCGCTTCGAGAAAAAAATTCACACTCCTGTGGTAGATACCGCAAGTTTTGCTAATTGCCCTACTTCATACGAATATTGCCGTAATGGCCCTTGATGCCAGATGTTTAATTTCCAAGACATTTTACTATCCAAGATAATGTCCAAAAATTTTACGGTATCGGATAGAGTGCCATTCAATCTAAGTAATTCAAGGAACCTTGTATCTCCTAGAGAAAAGAACAAGTTTTGATTTAGTCAGATTAACACCCAGTTCGCTCCCTCAAGGTGCAGATCGCTGGAGTCTGGTTCCATATGCTTGTTAATCGCAACATTCCACAACAGCGAAAACAAAACTTCACTCTGTGGCATGCTTCTTACCGCTATTCCGGTAAATTTCGCAGCGCTAGAAGTAGACATTATTGTCCTATATCCCAGCAAACAGGCTGAAATCCTTTGCACCTTTCCCCCTTGGGGATGAAATTCACGTTGCATCTCGTCTACTGATGCGGAATGTAGGACCTGGAGAGGCACGCCTTGTACAAAGGTAAAAGCCGTAAAGCTACCAGATTCAAAATATTCCGAAGGTCTGAAGGAACTATCCTATCCGAGATGGAAACAACTCTTGTATAGTCTATCCGTATCTATGTCTACAGAATTGTGTACACGGATCATCCCACAGTTGACTGATAACCCAAATTAAATTACTTGTTGTTACATAATTTTAAATAAAAATTCACAAAAGAAAATCCTGGAAAACTATAGAAGAGTAAAAGGTGTGACATTTCAAAGGCAGTGGCGATTGCTTTACATAAAAATTATTAAAAGAAACTGAACTTGAAATTGACAAAACAAACATATCGTCGCACAGTGGGTTGAAACATAGGTAAACTGAGTATTAATTCAGGGAAGCCAATTATTGTTGATATAAATTTTTTTTAGGAATAACTGTACATTATTTAGTGAAAAAATAAGGTTTTTGAAAAAAACTGATAGAAATTATTTTTTTTATTTAAAAAAGAAGAAAAAATTAGATGTACATATGTACGCATTTAAATCCATTTTGGGTATTATTGTGATAATAGCTTTAGATATTTTCAACATCATCACCATAATCATCATTATCATTATAATGATCATTATCATCATGATCATAATCATCATTATCATGATCAGAATCCTCATCATCATTGCCGCCTTCTTCGGGAAGAATTAATAATTCCAAAGCCACCTGCGGTATTTTGTGTGTATTTTTATATTAGTTTTACTCATGCTGGAAATATATGAATCTGAAGTAAGCAGAAATCTATAAAATATGTCTTCATTAGTTTTTTTCCGGCTACATTTACGCGCAAAGTATTCCCTATAGTTTTTAAAGTCTTTGTTTCTAGCCTCTTGCGCTTCCTCTGATAGCTCACCAATTAGCAAAAGGACATTGGATATTATTTCCGGTCCGTTTTAAAAATTTTTGAAGGGTAGGTGACATTTTGTACCATGGATATATTTTAACAAAATGTTTTCACTATTGACCTCGTGGCCACATGACACGACAATAAGTATTATATGCATTCTGTTTATTAAATCTAGATCAATTTTTGTTAATTCTGCATTCTTAAAAAACCTTCTTGCAGTATTGCCATCATTTGTGTTTCCAAAGCCTAGTTTTGGTTGGTCAATGATCAATCCAGTTTTATTTTTAAACTCTTTTTGAATTCTTGTTTTTGTGTCTAACAACTTGTTTGTCATGATCTGACCTAGCGTGCCACTTTTTAAGTGGTAATTTATATGCCACATGAAGAAGACACTCAAAAACCTAATCCAGCCATAGAGAATAGATAAACAGAACTGAAATGTTTCCTTGTTTACACCTTTGGCAATCATTTCATCAACACAGTTGAAATTTTTGCTCGTAGCACCACAAAGGTAACATTTTTGTGTGGATTTTGTTTCGGTTATACCATTACACACTTTGTCATCAATCATCACTAACATAAGTTTGTGATTTATTTTTATTGATTTATCGCCTACTAAAACTACGGAATCCTTCAGAGTTTTGATTTCATTTTCTACTCTTTCTTTTTTAAGTTGTGAAGTACTTACGGTTTCTTTCAAAAGTTCAATTCTTATGGGTCTACAAAATATAAGAAGGTCGAGGATTTTGCTAAATTGTTTTATTAAAACAAACAATTTTTAATGGCACAATAGAATTTATAAATACCGCAGAATCACTAGCTTCAGATCCGTGAAATGCTTGTTTATAAGAGCTATGGCCCGAGCTTCCGTCAAAGCCCCGAATTTGTCGAATTTACCGAATTTGTGCGTTAGCTTATTTTTTAGATTTTTTTTTAGCAATAAATAAACATATTAGTATTTAAGCTTTAGTTTTGTTCGAACATTAAGTGTTTTCGTGATCATTTCGTGCTCATGAGTTAATTTTAAATTTAATAAAAGCACGAACGTATGCAAAAATTAGAATTCGGTGTAAATAAAGCAGAAATTATTTTTTGTTAGTGGGTGTGAGTCAAAATTAACTCACGCAACCATCTCTGATAGAAACCAAACTCATTTATGACAATAACTTTAATACCAAAAATAAAGACAAAAGAAAGTTAAGAACAAACAAGTTGACTTGTTGTTTGTTTTTTCATATTAAGTATTTAGCAACTGGAGTTCTTTCACAAAAATTTTAGTAAGTAAAAAAAAAAACGCAGTGCCTCTGCAAAAGTTTGGTGTGGAATATATAAGTAAAATATTATTTTTAAATATCACTTAATAAAATTTGCTGGATCGCCACAAGAAATTTGTTGAAACTCTGTGTATATATCGAAAATACCCTAAATATGGAGAACTTAAAAAAAAATATTAAAAATATTTGCAAAACATTTATCTAAAAAACATAAATGCAATTATGTAGCCAAATACCTGAAGTTAATGGTTCATTTTAATAAAATTACTTTTAGAACGCTTAATAAGAGTTATCAACACCCAAAATATCTCAATTTTCAGTTTTAGGCACGGCACGAAAAATGTTGAAAAATTATTTGACTTTGACAGCTCACAGTCGATAGAGTAATTTACTTAAAAAAAAGTTTTTTGGCAAATAATGACGTAGAATTTAATCACCTTTTACCCAGTACCACACACGAATGTGTAGGAGAAAGTTCAGCTGTGTAATATATAGCCTTGTTTGCTATGAAGCTCTACTCCGTACACGTGATAAATCTTTCAGAACAGTTTGGATCTTAACACTCATTGGCGCCTACGTTTATGTTGTCTTTTTTTATATGGAAAAAAATCACATGATGTCATGAAAAGTCATAAATAACGAACGCGTCGACCGATTTCTTGTAATCATTGGATAAACTACACGACCATATGAACAAACCCTAAAAATTAAATCGAATTTTCTTTCTTTTTTACACTCTCTTTACGATCAACTTTAAATAACTGTTATCTATCACGTACGTTGTTATATTTCTGTAATATTTGATATCAGTTGACGAAAACAATTTTCAGTGCTCGAGGCGTTTTTAAAATTATTGTGAGTAAATAATGTCAGGCAAAAGATTATCGTACGACGTGATTCAACTGTACGTACAATTCAAAATTTGGGCCGAGGGCAGATCGGAGAAAAAGTAATTTGATCAATTCTCCTAGACCAATGCTTAAAAATGTTCGTGCTATTTTTGCTATAAATGAACAACAAGCCGTTAATAAACTGGCATTTCAAGCAGATATAATCAATGGACAAAAGACTTGAAATCTGTTTTATTAAGTATTCTAACTTCATTTAAAGAAGCCATGAAAGCTACAGTTGTAGAAATGGTATATGGTATTTCTACAGTTGCAGAAATGGTATATGGCGAATCCAAACGTCTTCCTAGAGATTTATTTTATCCATCAACAAAAGCTGATAATTGTATTTTTTTTACATAGTTTAATACAAACTATTGGCCGCTTTCAACTCCAAAAAGTCTCTAAAAGCCATTTGTACACAGGGATTTGTTAAAATCTAAATACGTCTGCCTAAGAAATGATGCAACTCATCCAGCACTGTCAAGTTTAAAGTAGTTAAACGAGGATTAAAGTATTTTAAATAATTTAATATTTTAAATAGCAACAAGAAAGACACTGTATCTTTATATTGTTTGTCTCTGCCTGCAACAGTTTTAAATATAGATATCGACAAAATATCTCCAATTTCTACAAGAATCAAAGCCTCAGAAAGAAGTTTTAAGAAATTAAGTCAATACCATAGTCGAAGCAACACGCCACATAGAAGTAAATCAAGAGCAAAATTTAGAGAAATAATTCATGCTTAATATTTGTATTGCAACAGGTTCGGTAATAATGCAACAAAATCGCTGTTCTTACTAAAAAAACTAAATTCGACATCAGTAGACGCGGCAACCTCAAGCCGCCTATTTTTTTCAAGATTTATTGACAAACAGAGTTTTTAAAAGACACCGGGGCCGATATTTCTATGATTCCCAAGAATCATCGTTTTAAAGGTAACAATTTTACTTTTTCACACACACTTTTTGCTACAAACAAAACATTTGGCACTGTCGTCGTAAAATTAACTCTGGTCTAAGGAGAACATTTTCGTGGTAGTTTAGAATCGAAACGTGACTTAAAGAATAAAAGGTTAGTTGACGAAACAACACTTTTATTTGCTAATTCTCGTTTAACAAACTCTCTTGGCATCTCCACTATTGTAAAAACGACTCATTATATGAGAAGCTTTTAGAACAATTTTCAGAGATTGAAAATGCTACTTTGTCACCAGGAAGCAAAAAAAAAAGCTGGTTATCATCGCATTGGTTCTCCTGTTTATGCTAAAGAAAGGCCGCTAGATAAAAAACGGCTTAACATTGCCAAAATAGAATTTCAATTTATGCTGAACCATAATATTATTCATCTTTCTAAAAGCAACTGGTCTAACCCATTACATATGGTTTTAAAGAAAAATGGTGACTGGAGACCTTGCGGTTAATATAGATTTTTAAACAAAACTACAATCCCGGATAAATATTTAATACCATTTATCACAAGTTATACAACTGCACTTCATGGTTGCAAATTTTTTACAAAGCTAAATTTGGTTTGTGCATCCACCAAACTTCTATTCATCCTGAGGAATTTTTCAGAACGGCCGTAATTACTCCGTTTGGTCTTTACGAATTTCTTCGAATGCCATTCGGTCTTCATAATGCAGCACAAAGCTTTCAACGATTAATGGATGAAGTACTTCGAGGCTTAGACTTTATTTTTTAACATATCTTTGTTTCTTTTATTGCCTCAAGAAATGAAAAGGACATCTTAAACTTGCAAAACTCAAAGAATTTAAGGATCTTTTGTCCTCGGTTTTCGGACTTGAACTAAAGCAAATAGCGATCCCTGGCTCTGATATGAAAATATTCTGCAATGTCTCGCAAGGTCGTACATAACCTTATTTACCAAAAACTTTTGGAAAATCAGCATTTAACTTACTCCACAACCTCTCGCAACCCGGATCACGAGCTTCAAGAAGACTTATTGTTGAACGTTTTGCTTGGCCTTCTATGAGGAAGGACTGTAATGAATGGTCAAAACATTGTCAAATGTGTCAAAAGTGTAAGATTGTACCTCACAATTAATCTCCGTAATGTTAGTTTAGTTAATGTTTATACCGTTTTTCCGAAGTACGCAATGATAAAGTTGGGTCTTTACCGTCTTCGGAAGGATACAGATACATTTTTACAATGATTGATCAATGTTCAAGATGGCCTGAAGCCTTTCCGCTACAAGATATTACATTTGAATTAATATGCAGATATTTATATAAAACTTGCATAACTAGATTTAGATATCCAAATTTACGTCCAAAAGATTTTACGATTTTGTTAATTTTTTCGGAACAAAATTTCAACATACAATACATCCTTAAGCCAATGGAATGGTTCAAACGTTTCTACAGAACTCTTAAGTGTGTTCTTGCCTGCCAAAATAATATTCAATGGACAAAAGACTTGAAATCTGTTTTATTAAGTATTCTAACTTCATTTAAAGAAGCCATGAAAGCTACAGTTGCAGAAATGGTATATGGTATTTCTACAGTTGCAGAAATGGTATATGGCGAATCCAAACGTCTTCCTAGAGATTTATTTTATCCATCAACAAAAGCTGATAATTGTATTTTTTTACATAGTTTAATACAAACTATTGGCCGCTTTCAACTCCAAAAAGTCTCTAAAAGCCATTTGTACACAGGGATTTGTTAAAATCTAAATACGTCTGCCTAAGAAATGATGCAACTCATAAAGCACTGTCAAGTTTAAAGTAGTTAAACGAGGATTAAAGTATTTTAAATAATTTAATATTTTAAATAGCAACAAGAAAGACACTGTATCTTTATATTATTTGAAACCAGTTTATTTGGAAAATAAAGTCATTGATGATATTGTAATTAAAAAAAAAAACTTATAAACAAATCCACTCGAAAAGTACCGCTTTTGCTAGAAAGATTACTTTTTACTTATTATTAAATTTAAAATCATCAACGTTTCATTTTTGATTACTCATTATTCTTTTCTGTCAAATTGTTTTTTTTTTTTCCTTTTTTAAATTACGTTGTTTTGATTAGAAATAAACAGTCTTATTTTTTCCTTGTTACAATAATATTTTTTAGTTGTTTTTGTTTTATTTTATCAATTAAGTATCTATAGTGGGATATAACCGTCGAAAGGGTTTCGAACGTTTCGGAACGTTTTCATCCTCATACCTTTTACGCTAAATTGCCATACCTAAACAAAAGCGCTATCGCTATGACAAAACGATCAAAACAGGGTTATTACAAAATAAATGATTATTTTAGCATAAATAACAATTCAATTTGTGTTGTGAAAATTAAAATTTTATATGAAAAATAAAAATGAATTATTTGAACTTAAATTTATTTTAAATTATTGTTATTGATTCTCTAATGCACCACTAAAAGATTAAAAAAGTTGTAACAGTATTAAATTGCTTACAGAACTTAATAACACAATGCTTTAATTAAAAATTTTCAACTACAAAACTATTTTTTATCAAGTTTTTTCCTTTTCCTGTAAAGAAGGGCAAACGTTAGTTAGGGCCTTTGTATATTAAGGTAACGATATACGATATAGTGTCGGAAATGGATATTGTAGAAATTACAAACGGAATGACAAACAAAAGATTTGTTTTTTTTTTATTATTTTATAGGAAATTAATCGCAGTAATCGACGCATCATTAAACAGACATTTACTTCTGATGTCTTACAAATTCCTGATGATGTAAATGAAGAAAACGAGGACAAGTCAATAATAACAGAGGACGACAACAAGTTAAGAAGCCATACACCACGCACAACAACAATAACACAAGTTGACAGTAACACTGATGATGATGATGAAGAAGTAGAACAAGATGATTGGGAAAATATGTATAACGATAGTGGTGATTGTTTAGATCCAAAGATAATGCAAGAGCTGACAGCATCCGTGGGGAAATGTAAAATAGAATTACCAAAAATGGACTATAGTGTAAAATATTTCCTTTTTTAAGTTCTGTACATGTTTTTAATAAATATGTCTTATTATTTCAGGCATATTTGACCAAACAGTCGATTCTGAATGAAGAAGAATTTCCACATGTCTTGGAAGTATCAAATTTTCCAGTTGAATTTAAGAACCAAGACTTATTAATGGTATTCTCTCAGTACAAGGAATCTGGCTTTGATATTAAATGGGTGGATGATACTCATGCTTTGGCTGTATTTAGCAGTTCAAGTATAGGTAATTATTACTTATTTATTTCGTTATTAATATGTATTTGAATCTTGTCGCTTTTTATATTTACAGCTGCTGAAGTACTTACTATGGGACATCCATTTGTTGTTTTAAAACCGTTGGCTGAGGCAACTGTTGAATCTCGTTTAAAAGCCAAAAAATGTGCCGCCTCTTTACAACCATATCGTCCCCGCCCGGAAACATGTGCTGCCTTAGCACGCCGTTTAGTAACGGGAGCTCTAGGAGTGCGTCTGAAAACAGCGGCTGCAGAGCGGGAAAATGAAAAGCGTGTTTTGCGCGAAGCCAAAGGTAAACATTATTTCATAATTGCAAATCGTGCTTGTAAAAGTTATTTTTTTTTTTTTTACTTTTCTCCTAGAACGCAAACTTTTAGCTGCAAAACAACGTGACGAATTGTGGGAATGTTAAAAGAATTCTTTGTACAAATTGTTCCTTATTGTTAAGTTAATTACTAAGAATACTATTCTGCAATCCTTAAACAAAATGTACATCTTTTAATAGTGGAATAACTAAGTTTTTTTTTTTACTTCTAATATAATTATGTAATACATTTAAGTGTAATTTTTATGCAATTTTTCAAAAATTGATCAAAATTAGTTTTAACACCCATTAAGTTTAACTTAGAGATCATGCAATTAAACTATTTTTATTTCAAATTTATTATGTCAACGATTTAATTAAATTTTTATTTCCTACAAATAATAATATGTATATATTCAATGCGCAAACTGTTTTCATAAATTTATTTATTATGTTCAATGCTTTATTTTAATTTGTATACTTATAGTGCTATTCTACACATCAAATGACAAACGTTTGTAGTGATAGTAAAAACATTGTAAATAGCAACAAAAAAAAATTATTCCGAGTCCAAAAAAACTCTCTGTTGGCACTAGTTTACAGTGACAGATAATATATAATAATAACAACAAATGAATGATAATTGTCAATAATCCGGGAATAGCACTGATAGTACAACATAAAAAAATAATTCTTATTAAACATTCGTCGTTTGTTATAACAACTGTTTGTGTTTAATAAATTTTATTTAAAAAAAATATATACTTATGTACATACATACAACATTATATCTGAAATAATATTTTAATTTAACCATAAAGATAAAAGAAAATAACAATGTATTCAACGTGAGAAGTATTTTTTATTATTTACTAACAAGAAAATTATGGGTTGATTATGTATAGATACCTAACTTTAGTTGCGTTGTCAGTTGCCGAAACTGCCAACTAACAGCTGGCAACTTGGCAACCGGATATTATTGGTTGCCTTAAAGATTTTTCATGTAGAATTAAGAATGTTTTAAATTAAATTCGTTTCGATCAAACCGAGTACATTTTCACCAAGACTTTGAAAATGACTTAAATAATCAACATAAATATCCTCAAACTAAACCAATTCAACCACGCTCATGTTTTAGTCCAAATAATCTGTCGTCTCAAATGTCCTACTTTAAAGCACTCAAACAAAATTCAAGTTCTGAAAATGACAATATCATGAAACGCATTGAAATTATGTTAGGTAAACACGTGGAGAGATTAACTTCAACCCTAATGAATATGATGTCTCTACTTTTAGACAAGATATGCAAATAAATTTGAGAATTGCTGTTTGGAATGCCAATGGCTTGGTAAGTAAACAAAATGAAGTTGAAATATTTTTAAAGTTTGAGCACATAGATATTTACTTGATATCTGAAACACATTTTAACAGTCGATCGTACTTTAAAGTAAGAGGCTACGATTAAGTTACAGCGAATCATCTAGATGAAAGATCGCACGCCGGTTCTGTCATTTTAGTTAAGTCAACAATTAAATTCGATATTTTAGAATCAGTTAGAAAGAATTTTAGACAAGCTGCAGGTATCAAATTCAAATGCAATACTGGAGATGTATTTATTCAATTTACTACCCCCCAAGACATAGAATAGCGGCAGGCCAATATGAACAAATTTTCTGTAACTTTGGAACGCGCTTCATAGCAGCGGTTGATTACAATGCTTAACATTAGTGGTGGACGCGAACTCTACAAATGTATTTTAAAAATAATTTAAACATTCTTTTTGGTGGAAGTCCTACATACTGGCCCAGACCTGGGGGATTCAATTACATATCAATTACAATTATACATAATGTGTAATTGAATATTTTCAATTACAAATTACAAGTAATTGTGATTGATATCAGGGACTAAAGTCAATTACAATTATATGTAATTGTAATTAAAAAAGTTTCAATTACATTTACTTTTAATTTGTAATTGAAAATATCCAATTACATTTAATTGTAATTGTAATTAGGCAATAATCATTACTTGTACTTAAACAAAATTCAATTACATTCCTAAAAACATTAAGTGTAACTAAAAATTCTAAAAATGAACTTTTAAAACGTTTCGGATAATTTCAGCAAGGTTACTAAGATTTATATTAAAGCTCAGAAGAAAATTACGGTGAGGACGTTAATGAAGGTAATAATCGCTTACGAAATATTAAAAACTTTGATTTCGTTTATATATTTTTTCATTTTATATTCCATAGTCATTAATACATCCGATTGTAAAGAAGAAAGTAGTTTAAAATTTGAACTTAACATTTACCTTTATCCTACAATACTAAAGGCTTTTCTATGATCAAATACTCCCTTCACATCTTTAGCGCCAGTTGAAAAGTTGTTTTCATTCGCTAGTATTATTTTAACACCTGGGCGACAGATCAAAATTTTGAAAAAATGGTTTTATTTAAAGCAAATAAAAAACTTAAAATTTGCACTTTTTTCAGTATGTTATGTATATACGTATGTATGTGTTATTATTATTTGCTTCACTTGTTTTTTGTTTTTAAATATAACGCCTAATTTAAATTTTTTAATAGGGTTGTTATTATTTTTTGCATGTTAATTAAGTTTATGTTTATGTAATTAAATATATTTTGTCTATAAATAATTAAAAAAGTATTCATCACATAATTTTATATCAATTATGTAATTGAATTTTTTCAATTACAATTACATGTAATATGTAATTGGATTTTTCAATTACAAATTACAAGTACTTGTAATTGTAATTTTTCAATTACAAATTACAAGTAATTTTAAATAAAAAAACTCAATTTCAATTACAAATTTCAAATGGAATTAAAAATTGAAAAATTCAATTACAATTACATGTAATTTGTAATTGCATGTGTAATTAATTACAAATTGTAATTGACATCAGCCAGGTCTGTAATTTAGATATATTAAATGTCGAAGATTTAAGTTCTGACCATTTCCCCTTTATAATAAACTACAATACTGTTTTAGTAGTGAAATCTAAAAAATCTCAAATATTTACAAACAGAACCGATGTAAGTTCATTTGCCAATTGGATTGATAAAAATATAAATCTTAAGAGTTTCGATTAAAGCGAACGAGTACTTGGAAGATGCTGTACAAAGTTTTACAAATCTAATGCACGAAGCGGCACGTTTATCCACTCCCCAGGAGCGTAGACCATCTTCCCATAATTATATTCAAATATCTGCAGAAATAAGAGATCTCATTAGCTATAAAAGACGCCTCCGCCGAACCTGGCATCAGACTAGAAATCCCTTGGATAAGTCCAACTTAAACCGTGCTAAAAGAATGCTGAGACAACGAATAAATAATTATAAAAACGATCAATTCGGAGACAAAAACAAACACGAATACTGTCTTTGGAGACAATAAAGTACTTAAAAAGGTCATTACAAAGAAACGTTCCTGTAGAATCTAACAATGGAACGTGGTGCAAATCTGATGAAGAGAAAGCAACTGCTTTTACGACCCATTTAAAAGAGACTTTTCAACGGTTTGCCGTTAGAACAGACGATTCTGAAATTCTTACTTTTCTTGACACAGCTTTCCAAATGCTCCTGCCAATTAAACACATGACACCAAGCGAAATAAAATCAGAAATAACAAGCCTCAATAATAAAAAATCAACTGGTTACGAACAAATAACCGTAAAGATGTTACAACATCTTCCACGCAAAGGTGTTATATTCCTAACATTAATTTTTAATTTTATGCTAAGACTACAATACTTTCCTTAACAGTGGAAATGTGCTAAAATTATAATGGTTCTCAAGCCTAACAAACCAGAAAACAATATAAAATCATATAGACCCATTAGCCTACTCGCAACATTTTCTAAAATATTCTAAAGAATTTTTCTCAAGAGATTGCTTCCAATTTTAGAAAACAAAAACATTATACCTGAATATCAATTTGGTTTCTGCCACAAGCATGGAACTCCAGAACAGATACACAGAGTCGTTAATATTATCTCTGATACAATTGAGCGGAAAAAATATTGCTCTGCAGTGTTCATACATATTTAACAAGCGTTTGACAAAGTATGACATAATGGACTATTATACAAATTGAAATCTTCTTTACCTGCACCATATTATCTCCTTCTTAAATCGTACCTTGAAGATCGCACATTATATATAATCATTAATTCAGCAACATCAAATATATTCAAAATGAATGCAGGTGAACCACAAGGAAGCATTCTTGGGCCAGTATTGTATACAATATTTACCTCTGAGATGCCAACAGCAACATTTGCAGATGATACCGCCTTTTTAGCATCGTGTGATTTACCAGCTGAAGCATCTGAACTTGTTCAGCAACAACTAAATTTACTGGAAACTTGGTTAAGCTCCTGGAATGTTAAAGTTAATCGCTTAAAGTCGACACATGTAACCTTTACATTGAGGCATACCCAATGCCCAGGTTTAACTTTGTATAATAATATAATTCCATCTGCAAATACAGTCAACAACCTTGGTTTGCATCTGGACATGAGATTTACTTGGTCTTCCAACACTAAAAGAAAAAAGTTAAATGCTAAATTTAAAAGGGTTACTGGCTTATTGGACATAAGTCAAGGTTGTCTGTTCATAACAAAATAATTATTTACAAAACCATCTTAAAGCCCATCTGGACCTGTGGAATACAACTTTGGCGAACGTCAAATGATTCCATCATTGAAATTCTCCAACGGTTTCAATCAAAAACACTTAGAATTATTGTCAATGCGCCTTGGTTTGTAACCAAATATTTTACATAAAGATATGAATATTACATTTACGTTGTTTACAGGAAAGAAATAAACAAATTTAGTACAAGATATGTTCAACGATTAAACGATCATGTTAATTCTTTTGGTATTAGTCTGCTTGATGATTCCGAAGAAATAAGAAGATTAAAAGATATCATGTATTAGATCTTCCATATAGATGAAAGAAAAGCTTTAATACAAATGTTTCATTTGCTGTAAAATTATTAATTTACCAAAAATATTTATCATTAGCTATATAATAACTGCCATATTCATAAAAACAAAATAACTTTGAAATGTGTTTTATGACAAATTTTCCATACAAATTTGTCCTAAAATATATTTCAAAGCTATTTTAATATTTTATGAATACGTTAGTAAGTATGTATAATTTATATTTGATCAATTTTTATATCTACTTATACTTATATTATTTATGCTATTTAGGATAAATAACTTCTGTGAATATTTAACTTTTTATTAAATTTGCTTAATATATTTATTTTTAAATAGATTGCAAATAAATATATTAAAAATTTTTTTTTTGCTTGCGTTTTTTTTTTAATTTAGTACTATTTTCCACTATTTTGACAAACTTTTTATTCAATTTCACTTTTGCCTACTTTATTTTTATTGAATTGTTTGCTTGTTTAAATTATTTTTTCAGTTGCTGAGCTGTCAAAATAACCACCCATATCGTGGTTGGCGTTTTTGTGGCGAAAGTTAGTCGTTTTTAAAAACTTTTGTTATAGATAAAAGATAACTCGTAACATTTATCATGAATCTATTACAAAATTGTCGCAGTCGAAATACGCCTACGCCAAACACGATAGGTGTGAACGTTCTCGACAACTTCTAGGTAACTGAAGAAAGTTGCCACGCATAATATAAATTATTTAAATTCGCAACGAATAGCCAAACTGATTAAAGAGAACTACATATATTCAACCAATAAAGCAAAATGACTATTATAATATAAAATTTGTCTAAACTTAAATTAAAAATCTGTTTTTAAATTCCAGACGAACAATTCGTCTAGAAAATTTGTATTGAAAGTACTATGCAAGGCGCCTTTTATTTGTTCATATATGTACACTTTTGATCAAATGATTAAAACCACTTAAATTTTTGCTTTTAGTATACCATGTCTTCCTCTAAACAGCTAAATTTGACTATTACCATTTGAAATATAATCAACAAGATCAGAGCTTAAGGCAACTTTTTTTAAGATGCTTTTTCATAAAAATTACACTTTTGTCATGCCTTTCGGCGAAGACCGTCGTCACTGGCTGTTTACTTGCTATGTTTGGCGAGCGCTTTCGAGAACATAATCTTCAAGCCTCCTTTTGATTAGAACTGGTTCAGGTAATTTTCTCCGTTTGGATAGTGTCTATTGAAATGGCATTTAACAGGTAGATTGCTTAATATCTTTCATGTTGATTAAAGGTATATAGATTTAATATTTTATTATTGGATAGGTAAGTGGGTGTTTTTCGTTTGTAAGAGTGTTTTAATTATTTTAGTGGTGTAAAAATTTTTCAGCTTAAAATTTTTTAAGATTTAAACTAAAAAACTGTGCCTAAGCCGAAAAAATTAAATTTTAATCATTTATAATATTCCACTGCTCGAATCCTGATTAGGAAAAAATTACATAAAAATGTCATCGGCTCTAAATGGGTTAAGCATTTAAAAAAAACAATAAGTATTTTCTGAAAGATCCTAAAAAATATGACGCAAAATCGAAGTTTCCAATTAAAAGTTTTAAGGCCTATAACTTGAAAAATATGGGTAAGCGTCAATTTTTTCCTTTGATGTTTTTTTTTCTTAAATTTTAATTCTCTATCGCCCCCTATATTAAAACGGTCGGACAGACGGACATTGCTCAATCGACTTTGCTATGCATTAGAACTCAGAATATATATATATATATATATATATATATATATATATATATATATATATATATATATATTTAAATGTATTTAAATGTATTATTATACTTATGGCGTCGGAAATGGATGTTGCAGAAACTACAAACGAAATGACAAACTTAGTTGTACCCTTTTTCCACTTTTTGTGTAAAAGGGTATAAAAACATGAAGTAAAAGACTTGACTTGCGCTTGCCCATATTTTTCGAGTTGTGGGCCTCTGAACTTTTTATGGAAAAATACGATTGTGCACAATATTTTTAAATATATCATTATATGGTAAATTGTATATAAGATTTGGTTTAGCCGAATATAGCACTCAAATACCAGGTGGTAGCAGTGGCGAATTCATTAACTTCTTGCCGTTGCAGATATAAAAAATAAAAAAATGACGCTGATTTTTACATCCTTTATCACAAAAAGTGAAAAAAGGGTATAACTGAGTTTGTCATTCCGTTGGTACTTACTACCATAAAGTATATATCGCTGGTCTTTTGTAGAAAGGCCCTAACTCGCATAATCGTGATTTTACAGGAGGAGGTAAAAACATAATATAAACTGTATTTATCACAATGTAAAATTTGAAATGAAAATGCTTGTAAAACCGGTTCTTGATACTCACCCCTATCGTGTTTGGCGTAGGCGTATTTTGACTACGACAATTTTGTAATAGATTAATGATAACTGATACGAGCTGTCTTTAATCTATTACAAAACTTTTTAAAAACGACTAATTTTCGCCACAAAAACGCCAACCACGATAACGGTGACTATTGCATTGAAATTTTGTGACGAGGGATATCTCTGTAAAATGTATTGGAATCTTGAGAAAACTTAATTTTGTAAAAATTCGAGTTAGGGCTTTTCTACATGAGACCAGCGATATGTATATTGTGACTTCTTATGCCAGTGAAGTCGATTGAGCCATATTCGTCTGTCCGGCAGTTTAAGTGTTGATACCAAGTTTGCCGAGGCACTAGTTCAGCCAGAGAAAATTTAAATACGCCAATCAGACTAGTGTCGAAAAAAGTGCTATTGGAAATTAGCATGATCGGTCTATGTCCTTCGGCGCAGCGGGCAAAACATCACGCCTATCTCTAATTTTTTCAAATCATTTGGAAAAATTAAGTAACTCCAATAACAAAAAAAAATAAAACAAATATATGGGGCGATAGAGAATATAAAAACAAAAAAAAACATCACGTGAAAAAATTGGCGCTCGCCTATATTTTCCGAGCTGCGGGCCTCTGAAATTTTGAACTTATTTATTCAAAGCTTTTAAAGAGATCTTTAAGGAAATATTTAATTTTTTCTTAAATTGCTTAACCCGTTAAGAGCAGATGGCATTTTTTATGTAAAACTATATATGTATATGTAGAACTTGGTTAAATAAGTACTTGGTAAAATAAGTAATTTTTTATTTTATTTAAATAAAAAAAACTGTTTCGACAGAGTTAACAACTCTAAAATTATAGGTGCTTATTTAGCAACGAGCAACTTGCTAACCATATCAGCTAGTTTTTAGTAATAGCAAATATCGTTAAAAGTGTTACTGCATAGCAAAACAGACAACTTCGTCGTTAATTTAATTTAACCAACATATAATATTTAAAAAGAGTAATGACTCGCACTACTGATGGACCTAAATTTGTTTACAGCAAACCAAATGCTGCACTTACCGACGGTAAAAAAACAATTAATTTTTTAAGAACGGCCACTATTATTTTGCTGGATTGGCTGAACAGAACTAAACTCTGAGAGCGTTGCCATTAGTTGAATTAAGAGTCTAGAGTACGTGCTGTTATAAACGCTAAAGGCGATTAAATATTTACGTATTAAAATAAAAACATAAAACAAACACACATATTTGTCTCGCACTGTATATATAATACACAATATGATTTTACGCATGGATAACTAACCAGATAAGACACGTAAAATTCAGTGTGGCCAGATTCCAGCTATAGTTAGAGAGGGATAATAATATTACTTTGATTTTTATATTACTACCTCTTTCTGGTTATAGGTGGAATTTAGTAATATGTGTTTTTTGAAAAAATAATGTTAAGTTTACGCTGTGGCCTAAGTATAAAACACCGAGTATAGTATTAAACAATTTACGTTTAAACAAATGAAATAAATGTAGCAAAGCTGAAGAAAATTCAGTAGAGGCAGCAACTTCAACAAATCAAGCGATAATTTTGGAAAATTTTGGCCAAGGATTACAATATGTAGGAATTAGTCTTATGCGTTTCCTTGAAGCTAGAAGAATATTAGAAATGGCCAATGCTGTTAATTAAAAATTGTGCTTAATATGTTCAACCGAATGTAGTGGTTTCTTTTTGTCCTACCGTTTGACAAGAGTCTTAAACTGGTGCAAATTCAAGCCAGTGCCGTGTAAATGGGTTGTGATAAAGCATCTAGTACTATAGCCATGGTTTTATATGCTCTGGATATAAAAATTGGTGATGCCTGTGCAAAGGCCCTACAATGATGCATTGACATTGTGGTGTAAGCAACTATATGTATCCACATTGTATAGTGATTGCCGGCAACGTTGAAGCTATTGAATTGTTAGAAAAGAATTAAAAGATTTAAAAAATATGACGCATTACAAGTTTGTCTGTGAATGGCGCTTTTCATCAATCAATCAACCAATTATTGGGGTTCACATACCGTACGTCCTTTATTATTATAAACAAATATTACTTTAGTTATCTGATTCTTTAAAAAGGTTATGCGACTTGTACATTGGATAATGCCAAAGTGTTTGTAAACCATGCGTGCAAATTGGCTACTGAAGTGTTAAATTGGCTACTGAAGTAGTACTGGATAAGGCTTTCACCTACCCGCCACCAAGGCATGTAAGTGTAAAAATACACTAATCAAATACTTGTGTTAATAATTACTTTTCTTTCAAAGGTAATGTCCAAATTAGCCGAAGAACGCAACGCAATGTGCAAGTGGCAACTTAAGGAGTCATTAATTTCTTAAATGCTGAACCGAATTAAATAAGATAAAGACGGTGCACTAAAGCTCGACAATATCTACAAATATATGAAAGAATAAACAAAATGGGTTGACAAACAGAAATAAAAATTATCCCGAAGTTTTGTCTTTGCCTATTTATATATAGATTCTCATAAAGCAAGTTTTTTAAATAATTAAACACAAAAATAGTAAATTAATACAATAAAGCAATTGATTAAAAAAAACTTTTGTAGTGATTTATTTTATATTTTATTGTTAAAAAGAATTAAATTAATGAAATTGGCATGTACACATTTTATTATTTTAAAAAAACTACAAAAGTAAAAAAAAATTGATTAAATAAATCTGCATTATTATTTTCTTTGCAGAGCCAATATAATATCACAGTCAAACCCCATAATTTGTAAGTAAGCGAAACGAGCATTCCTGTAAAATAATTTTATTATTAATAAAAACTAAATACTTTTATGCAACATAACTCACTCTGGGTTTATAACATATGCGAGACTTCTGCATGCTTATCAAAAAGTGACATCTTGTTATATACTTGTTAAATTGATCCAGCATTTGGCCAATATGTACTATAAGCCTCATAGCCAATGTCACGCACATAGTCCTCCAATTTGATGCAAATACCGTATCGACATACTTATATGAAACAAACAGGCATGTCACAAATTCCGTTCGGAATTGAAATGATTCCGAATTTACTATTCCGATCGAAATGGTTTTAGCTTCTATAGATTCCGTTCGGTTTTAGTAAACCGAAGAAAATACAAGACTATGTACTTATGATTGTTCAAAATACGTCAAATTAACATCGAATGTAGCAAAACAAAAAGCAACGGACCTAAAAAACAATAAAAATTCAAGAAAATTTGTTTTTCAGTGCGACTTGCTAAAAAATTTAAAATAAAAAAATCAAATATGCCCGGAATATCTATAATTGCAACGGCAGAAGAAAGTAGAAGGAATATTGCTTGTGTGCTGTCACTACGGAATTTTTAAAAAAAAAATAAAAGTACTGCAATATCTTTTAAACAAATTCCGTTTATTTTTTTGTTTTTTATAAAAGATTAAGAAAAAGTTAATTTTTTTATTAACATCATATTAAAATAAATTTATTTTGGATCAATAAGTAAGGTAAAGAATAGCCTTACCTTTAAAAAAATGTTTTGAATGGGGGTTCACAAAGCAACATATTAGGCAAATCTGCACATTTACGCAAAACAGCGACCACTTTACCTTGTTCTACCACGACTGGATTTTTTTCGCTTGAATTATTTTTTCTCGCAAGGTTTGTAAATGTGCATGTTCCAATATTCGTAATACTTTTAAGCGTTCCAGCGTCAACTATTCAAATTCTTTAATTTGTATGTTTTCCATGGCTGATATTCTATACGAGGCTTAGGTTTTCTTCTAAAAATCAATTCATTTGTTAACAAAAAAGCATTTAAACACTTGTTGGTAAAACTTGTTTATATTTTTCATATGAAAACAAGGTATGTCTACAATAGGTATGTGTAAAGGTTTCTTCTAACACATTGCTTTTAGCGTTTTTGAATATTTGTTTATTCGCTTACAGTGCAGTCACACGGTTAAGTTTTTGTTCAATTCTCTTTCAAGAAATTTACACATATTGCTTGTTAAAATTCACAAAAATTGAAAGCTCTGACGTAGGCTGCACGCAATTTTAAAGCAAGATTTTAAGCACCGAGTATACCCTGTGTTTTTAAGCAAGATGTCAAGAAAACACTGACAGCAGAATTTTTAATGCAAATTTTGAGGGAAAAACTTCAATCAGCTGTTTTGTTGAGTGTAGTTTGGAGGACTCAATTGAACGAAAAGTTGAAAGCAAATTCTCAGCAAGTTTTTAAAGTGTGAGTGTATTCGTTAAAAATGACAGAAATTTTAAAACTTGAATGAAAACTTAATCGTCTGACACCCTAGTTAAACGAGAGCTGGAAGAAAATATGATAACACACTTTTTAAAACGTCATAATTAAGTAATCTGGTTAGTTATCTGTGGTTTTACGTTTGGTGGTCGGCGAACAACGTTCAAGTTGATACAATTTGCACAGATTTTGCAAAAACATAAACATCTATTAACTATCACTCTAATATGAGACGTTACTTGACTCATATTATTTCTGTAATTTCTGTTGATGGACTCTTTTCGTGACCTTTTGTTTTTCTTCCAGGTAGCGTTTCAGGTCAATTGTTATTTATTTGATATTTTTATTTACGACATTAGTTTTTGTTTTAAATATTCAAATTATTTATTGTTGCTGATGACTTTAAAATTTTCAAATCTATTTCCAGTTTCAATGATTGGAAAAATTTTAAGAAGGTTTAGATAAATAAACTATCAGAGAGTATTCGGTTAGCTTCAACACTCTATCTGTAAAGATTCTTCATTTCGGTGATCTACCTCGGGAACTTGGCTACCTATTAATTTTGGCTGCGGTCGTCGTTGGGGAGGGTGTACTGTGTTCCCAAAAAAATTAATGTTACTGTTTTTGAAAAAGTTAAAAGAGAGTTTACCATAGGTAGCTATATAATAAGTGAATTACACAAGAAATAAAAATAAAAAAGATGATTGACTTTGAAGTGCAGCTTAAGATGTAATACGCCGCAATGGTTCTATACCCACCCATCATGCTGACAAAATTTAAATCGTAAAAAATTATAATATATTTATAATATAAATTATAATATATATTTTCCCATACACTTAACTTCATTTTTCGCAATATAAATTAATGAAATCAAAAACTCATATCAATAGCCTTAAAGCAAATTCGTTTATTAATAAAAACATAAAAGAAATAATAGAGGATGAAAAAAATTAACTATTTGTTTTTTAGGTACATATGTACATACTATATAAAAAATAGTTAGCATGAGGAATATAAAATTATACAAAAAGTAAGTTATGGTTTGAAATAAAACTAGTTAACTAAAATGAATAAGTGTTTGATGATATAAGACTTTATAATTCTTTTGAAAAAAAAAACAACGATGAATTAACTAAGAAGTGAATATTGGTAGTGATTATACACACTTTTTGCGAATATTTTCATTATGTTGTAGAGAAAAGTAAGATTCTAAATCAATACCAATCAAGATTAAAATGAAGATATTCATATATGTTTAACACATTGCTTAAGTAACACAAAAAAAAAATGAAAATTAAAGTAGCAGCTTTACTTACATTTTAAAATATGTCCATCGGTGTCGACAGGCGCCGGAAGACAGTAGACAGTTGCATCATTCTCTGCATGACTTTACTAGAATTTTATTTAAGGTGTAGTTTTTTATTTGTGGTAACTGGATGTGGATGGCACATTTAGTGCATAACGTAATCCACACAGAGTTAAATGAGTTTAAATATGCCATTGAGCTGACATTTATCTGAACGATGGGTGTAGTGTGTATTTAAGGAGGAGGTGTTTCAGTTTTATATGTATATTCAGTTTCTTAAAGAATATCAACGTTAATTTTTATATAACCATTTTTTTACAATTGTATGAATTAAATTTACGCACTAAAATGAACATTTTAATGGAATTAATACAATAAGAAAGAAACAATAAAATCCCGAAATAAGCTTTAACAAATCTTGAGATGAAATAAAGGAAAGTAACGATTTACGTTAACCTTGTATATGGGTTTTTCTTTTTAATTGAAAAATTTCTGCAGGATCTACACGCTATAATCTAGCTGAGACTTGTGTGACTTTCCAACTTTCCTTAATGTTTATTATTTTAATGCAGTTTTCTTTTTTTTAATATCCTATACGAGACATAGATTTAAATCTTGCAGTCCTTTCGTAACAGAGTGTTGCATTCCAGAAAACAAAATCTATGAGAATACCTGACACAATTACACATAAATAACTTTTATTTAATTTGAAAGTAATAAAAAAAATATTTTGTACCAACCTCTAACTAATGATTTTCTTCTATATATGGCTTATTTCCAATATTAAATTTTATTTATTTCAATTATCACATCGGCATAATGAGCACAAGCTCAATCGAGTTTATCTTTTCTTTTGATTGAAGAATTTTTTGTTTAAATCCGTATAATGAGAATGGCAATAATTGGACGATGCCAAGATGTTTTTAAGAATGTAATCTTTATAAAACTTCGAAAATCTGCTTTTCCGGTTGATTCATCATTACCAAAGAAGCTTTAAAAGCGAATTTGGTTGCACCATCTGTATATTTATTTCTTTTTATTAACATGTCTTGGGACCCATAAAACTTTTAGGCTATGTCTGTGATACAAAGTACTAAGTTTAAATTTATACGTGCGATTATTTCATGCCATAATTTTCAATTCTCTTTTAATGGCATCGGCATTTCCCAGCTAACATTTTTAATCGTAAAAGACTCTTCCACGATTGGAGCAGGCGATTAAATTAATCGTCTGCGATGTCGTATTCTGATCGCGCAAGTTCAGTTTAACGGGAGAAACTGTGTCCTGAAAGCGACTCTTCCGTAAGATTCGTCTACGATGCGCTGAAAACAATCGTGTAAGACTCTTTAACTCCTACTTTAAACGCGTCGTGAAACAATCGCCTTAATGCCTATATAATGAGCTCATTATGAATCCTAAAAGTACGCTACAAAATAAAAGTGATTTTAACTTATTTTATACTGTTTATTTTTTTTAATTCAGTAGTTTTTATTGAAAATATAAACAATGAATTAACAATAAATAACAATTAATTAACAATAAATAACAATGAATTGACAATACATAGCAATGAATTAAAAATAAATAAAAATGAATTTCATTAAAAAAAACAAAAAAGGGAAATTAACATAACATTAGCAATAATAATCATAAACAAAAAGAATAAAAAATGACAAAAAAAAGCTTAAAAGGAAATTAAAAAACAAAATCCTCAAAACTTAAATTATGTATTATCCATCAGTCAACTTTTTTTGTTCGTTCAGCCTTTCTCAATCTGTCACCAGCATGTACAAAATGTTGTTGGAAGACTTTATTGATTATGGCGTCTTCGGCTTCGGAATATTTTGAATGGCAGGCATCTGTAAAAGAAAAATAAAAACTTGGATGCTATAGAAGCTGTCGAAAAAGAACTTACTTGTAATAAGTTTTGTTATATTAAAATCCTGAATACTAGGCTTATTGTTAGTTCCACGCCAGCTTAATTTTGCAGCCAAATCATCGCTTATGATTTTTTTTATTGCATTCCGGATAAAAGATTTGGAGCAATCACACCTACTTTGCTAATAATGTATTTCTGTAAAAAGATTGATATATGATAAAGGTTATTGATCAATAATCAATAACTTTTTCGCTTCCCGTTTGCTTTTTAGTCTTAATGCTTTTGCCGATAGCATAATTTATTGCACACAATTTTTAAATTCAAAAACTTTTTTCTTGCAATACTTTTTTAAATTTAAGACCACCTGAAGAACGTTCGAAAATCAACATATTGAAATGAAAAAATTTTAATATTACCGAAAAAAATTACCTTAGCAGAAAAATCTAAGTTATATAGTTAAAAACAAATAAATTTACTTACTATCGCCACAGTGTTTGAGTTACGATTGTGGAATTCCCTAGAAAATAATCGTGCAACAATCATTAAAATGACTCGTGGGTCGCAAAAGCATAATTTGGAAGAACAAAATATAAATTTATTTGTACAATCGCCTGAACGATTGAAAAAAAGAGTCGTAAAATGATTGCACTCGTCAAACAAACTTCCAAATGCCAGCTGGGTCGTACACAAAACAAAAACTTTTAGTGTACCTATTAGGGTTTTAGTCAAAAATATAAATACATACATATGTTTTAAATAATATGTTAAAACAACATGCTTGTTTTTAAATTTAAAAAAATTATGCTAATTTGCACGGATTTATTGTATTCGTAGACCTATTTTCAATAGTCGTGTTTCCAATTTATTATTACTTTTTTTTGGTTTCCGGTAGTACTTGCAATTTAAAATATTCTCGTTTGCAATTTGCCATAAATACAGAGTTAGAGGGCAAGTCATTTTTAATTGCGAGTAGCATGCGTATAAACCATAGATTAGGTTATATCTGTGGTATAAACATGATAATACATTACTAAAGTAATCAAGTTTAATTCATTGTTCTTGCCTTCAAATTTAATCATTAATCAAAATAAAATCTTTAGGTTCAATAAAATATAAAGATGGGGTTTTTAGTGTTAAAAAGAGTATTGCAGCAAATGCATAAACGTTTCGCAACAAACCCCAAATTTTATTTTAACATAAATAATGATCCAATAAAAAAACCAAGTAATTTGAAGACCTGGCAGAATTGGTGTTAAATCTACTCTGAGTGCTTACGAGCAATGCTTGAGTAAAAACATTTTTGCGGCAATGAGCTCTATAAGACGAAAATACTGAACAAATTGCGGATTGATTCACATATTATGCGGAGAATAATACCCTTCATGGTTCCTTAAAATATAAGCTGGAAGGCTACACAGAAAGAAAAAAATATTTCAGTAATGAGAGGAATTTTAACTAAAACTTATATTCTCTGAGAATTAATTTATGTTATTTACTAGCGTGGTTAAAGCTTAGAATTTTCTGAAAGTAAATAATAAAAAGTAACAAATTGACTAAAAAATCATGTAAACATGTTTTAACAATTCACTTTTACACTCAAATTTAATTAAAGCGAAAATATTTTTTAATCCCTCCGTAATTTCCTTTTCTTCGTTTAAATACTAAAGGCCCAACTGCTAAACAAAACTGTATACAAAATTCCAATCCAAACAAAAGTTATGCAATTTTTTTTTTTGGCACATTGTCGTGATATTACCATAACAAAACTTTAAAAGGTTTTTAGTTCAGGGCGTAACTTTTTTTACACGCATTTGAAGTTGTTGACTTAGGAACGCTGTCTAACAAGGAAAGGTCATTGAAAGTTTCATGAAATAAATTTTTTTTATTTTTCTTATCCTGGAAAGTTGTGGTATCTTACTCTTTTTGGGTTCGAATAATTCATTTTCGATATTTATTTTTACCTTAAACTGGCGCTAGTTGGCGCTGTCATTTTAAATCTTAATCACTGTCAATTTGATCAGTACGTTACCGTAGGGTTTGTGATCATTAGCCTACAATCGGTGTGTACGCTATTTTGTTTGCGTACAGATTAATAAACAATCACCCCTATTCTGCGTTTCGATTAAGTCTCCGCATTCATTTACGTTGCGATCGAAAATTGGTATTCTGAAGAAAAACGGAATCGAAAGAAAAAGAGGAAGACAACAATGTTTACAAAATTAATAGCATCACTGTGGAATGTGGAAATGAAATAGCAAAATAAGCAAGTTTATTATCATTTTCATAAACAAATGTCAAATTTAATACAAAAAGTTGTATGTATAAATAATTAAAAATAAATTCTTGATGAAGTTCAATAAAAAAATTGTTAAATAAAATGATAAAAATAAAAATTAGTTATTCATGGCAACTCATTTTTGTGCTGGCATTTTTGTTGGAGGACCTAGTGCATTGAGGATTCCTGCAGCTTCCTTTCAAAACTTTTTCCTTTCATCGCTGGTGGTATCCACATGTAATGTCTGCTTTAAATTTGCTAGTTTTTCATACTGCTCTGGTGTTGTTGTTTTTGACCGGTTATACATAAAAAACACATTAGATTCAAGTACAAAAATTAACAATTTAAAACAAAAGAAGTTAAATTAAATAAATTAGTTAGAAATAATTTTACGGGTTTTTTAAATCGTTTCTGAACATTTTATCTCATTTTCTACTTACATTTTTAACTTTTTAACTAAAAAACACAAAAAAGAAAACCCCTCCGTTAACAAAAAACAACTGAGAAAAACGGACCTGTGATCGTAATGCAGAATACATACAATCGAAAGAAACTGAGCGGAATCGAAACGCAGAATACCAAAGTTATCAGACGAAGAAAACTTCGAATCGAAACGAATAAAAACAAATTTAGTGGTTGTGTTGATCAAACAGTACGCAATGATATTGTACTGTTTTTTTTTCAAACTCTGCACGTACAGTTTAAAGCTCTAAACAGATAGACGACAGCAGGCAGCAAACTGTCAAAAATAAAATACATATGTTTAAATGAACACGATTATTTTGACGACTTCACAGCAGCACGACTTCACGACAGCATTTGCTGCTGCTGCCAACTTAGGCTATTTTCTATTTTGAGCAGCAATAAACAAATATAGTATTGCTATTATACATATAAATTGGAAACATAAGAACAAAAACTTTTTTTTAATACTAAACATAAAAGAACATTACAAAAATGCAATAAGGAAATAAATTTATGTGTTTTTATAGTTTTTCGTGATATTATTACATTTTTTTTCAAAAACTTTAATTTTATTCATTATAAAATATATATGCGGCATCCCTGCAATTTTAATTGCTAAAATACACAGCTGTTCATTTTTAATTTCATAGTATTGTGTTTTTCGTTTGAGTTAATTTTTGTCATATTTTATTTCATTTTTCGTTTTAAGATAATCGTAAGTACCTATTTGTTTGATTTTCTGTTGTTATTTTTAATACGTTTGTAAAATTTTGCAGAGGTATAGTATGGACACATTAGCTGATTATTATGTTGTTGCTGTCTTCAAAATAATTATGAAGCCGACTTCAAAGCAACATTTAAAGTTGGCAGCATTTGAAGCCGTGAAGTTGTAGAGTCTGCTGTCGTCTATGTGTTTAGAGCTTAATACTTCAGTTTTTAACATGGATTCGAACGAGCAGGACGGTTTGGCCGCTTTTAGTAATTAAAAAAAAATCAAACAGGTCGTATTACCAAAGTACCGGTTTGTTTCTTTGCGAAAAGCGGACCTTAAGTTGTTTATTTTTGACGAATCAGATTTTTTCCGCTTTAGGTGCGACTTCCTGCAACTTCTACGCCAGCTTGTTGTAGGCAGCACATTTTTTGGCGCGATCATGGTACCTATATATTGCAATAAAATCAACTATTACTCAGAGGCCTGCGCCGAGGGGCGGCGGCTTACTGAAAAATGGGCGACGGCGGCTGTAAACCGGCTATAGCCAATGTTTTATCAGCTATCTTTTTTTTGTACGGCTAACAGTCCACCCTAAATACGAGCGTAAGACGTTATTTAACTGTCAAAAATTCTCATGCCCATACAAAATGTATGAGACCAACCCAAATAGCGCGACGCTAACGTTGAACAATTGAAAAATCCAATTTTGACGCGCGTAAAAAGTGAAGTTGGCTGCAAAAGAAGTGTTGTTATTGTTTTTTTTTTTGTGGTATATACAAAAGTATTTCCAACAGTAATGACATTACAGCTACTTTAAGGTCAATTTCGCGATTTTATCTCTCTTAATTATTTTAATTTTATGGTTTTTAGCAAATAAGATAAGTAAACAATACTGTTCGTTTCACAACGTTGGCGCTCGTATTTAAGTTACTCATTACAGCGTAAAAACTAGACGCTAAATTACGTCGTGCCTAACGCCCGTATTTAGGGTGGACTGTAATATAAAAATTCGGCTTGTCTGAACCTTAAAAATTTATTTTTAATCCTATCTCCAAATAATAATTATATGTTCGACATTTTAATGGTACCGGAAAGCAATTTTATATTTAACTGGTTAAATGTCTTTAGAAAACATTTAAGTATTTTATAAATGTATCCAATAATTTTTTCCCCTCAAAATATTACTTTTTAAAATTTTTATAAGGACTTATAGGCAAAAACAATTAAATAAAAATAGATATGGTAGCACTTTACAACTTAAGGCCAGGACTGACTATCATACTCAGTTGTACGATCTGTCAAAAATTGCATGTGCGCAAAAAGTATGATAGTGTGGATTAAAAGTGTATGTGTGTGACAGACTTTTTGACAGATCTGTACGATTTTATAATCTTTTGAAATAATTCAATAAATAATTTTTTGATTTTTTTGAAGATTATAAGAAAGTAACAACAAAATAATAAAAGCATCTGTTTTCGCATCTTTTTTAGATAATAGTGTGGCACCTACGATACCATTTTGAAACGATTTTTTAAGTAGGACAGAATTCTGTCAGATTTTTGTGCGATTAAATCGTACAATTCTGTATGATAATGAATCCTGGCCTTTATTTGCAAATAGTGTAGTTAATCAAGAATTGTTTATGTGAGTTAGCTATTCGCAAATAATAATTTAAATCACCGTTTATGCGACAAAATTTTCTATTTAAAATATTTTTATTTGTGAATAAGACGTTCGTATAAACTTAGTAAAAAATTATCGACCAAAAAAATGTTTTAGTAGTTCATTAATTACATACTAGTTACCATGAGAAAAGAACTCTGCTATTAGTTGGAAAATTTTAATTAAATCTCTTTGCACTGGAAAAAGCTTTTTCAGCAACTTCACTCGTGGATGATATACATAACATGTAGGGAGCAACCTTTGCAATATTCATACTAATTACAAATTTGTTTCTAAATTAGGTAGTAGTGTCTATATACTAAACTTTAACTTTAATAAAAAATAAATTTTTATTGATACAAATTGCATTTTTATCAAGACTACGACATAAACTTATAATTAAAATCTGCTTCGTATGGACACTAAGTCAAATATCAACAAATCTCATTTATTGAAATAAACTACTTGTAACAAGTTAAGACTCGGGTATAATTTGGATATAGAATTTTAGCTATAATCATTTCATGTATTCGTTCTATTATGAAAACCAAACCAAAAATCGGTCTCAATATTGTACCCAATAAATCAGAAACATCCGATTTATACAGACAAATTTTACTTCGCAAGGTTTTGGTTTTATGTGGGATAGAGGGAGAAAGAATGATAAGCCGTCCAGACTTTGATTTACCCGCAAAGTTGCTTTGTTTTTCATTCGTTGCTTGTACACAGTTCTATATATGAACATACACACATATATTTTTGTGTTATAAGCAACAAATGCAAAACGTTCAAAAATTAAGAACGATCAAACAGAAGGAAACAAAATTTTTAAAAGAAAACTTTGTGTCTGAACACCAAACAAAGTTTAAAAAAGAATTAACAAAAATTTGCCTGTATAAATGCACTCATACAACATAAATAGGAAAAACTATTCTTGACGCAAAAAAAAAAAAATAAAAACTTCGCAACAGACAGCCAAATACAATTTAAGAATGTAAAAGGTGGTAATCCGTTAACATTCGTTATTAATCTTCTTTACGCTAATCACCGAAAAAGCGGATAAATTAATACACTCGTAACATCACATAAAGCACATTTTAGATTTTTATTGTATGTGATATTTTTTTGCAAATCTGTTATCTTCACAAAATTTCATGCAAAATAGTTATCAGTCCGTTATTTACCTCCATTTTTATAAATTTGTTAAACATAAACCGCATACATTGCAAAATTTAACGGTAAGGTTTATGAAATTTGTTTATAATATTAAACTAGTTCTATAGTTGCCTTGTTATAGTTTAATATGATCCCTATCTTTTATAAAAAGTCTTCGTGTTGTATCGGAACAGTTCTTAGCTTTTAAATTCTTGACTTTTAATTGTACAAGCCTGTAACCTGGTTTCAGACATAAAAAACACTACCATAAAAAAATTGATTGATAACTTTTTTTCATTTTTGAAGTCGGGTAAATAGTTTAATTTAACGTCGGCGGCTAAATTTTAGCCAAATTTTTAGCTAAGCCGGCTATTATACGTTCGGCGCAGGTCTCTGCTATCACTTGGTTTTGTTTACGCGACATTATACGCACTTTCGTTTGACACAAATTAAACTGAGAACGTTACAGTTAAACCCCCACACACGTTTTAACTGTTCCGTTAAAACTGTACGTGAGTGGCCGGCCCAAGGCGCATCAAACAGGTGACTGCATCAGATCATGTGTTCATCATATGTTTTACCTTTTGCGTGTATTTTGTTTTTGTAAAAACTAATTCGAGCTGTCAAAAAAGTCTAGCAATGTGACTATGTATTTGTTTAAAATAAGAAAGCCATTAAAAATATAAAGGAATGCATACACATATATTGCCAGACGTTTTTGACAGCTCAAATTAGTTTTAACAAAAACAAAATACACGTAAAAGGTAATGCATTCACCTGGTATTATTGCGCCATGGGCCGGCCTAACAATTTTTAGTTACTGAAAACAGTTTTTAAATGTAAAGCAACATTTGTGCTTTAATTGTTAAAAACACCTACTGCACTTACCTGATATTTAATAATTATTATACTAAGACAACCGCGGCCTCAGCGAAAACTTTGAAAGAGAATTGAAAAAACTGGTATTAAATAATCGCACGTATAAGTTTGGACTTTTCCAATTTATTTTTAGCTTGCTTATTTACAAATGTACTCACACAAGGCGAATCGATTACTAGGTGGCTGCGTAGGCGAATTCAGTATTTTTTGCTGGCGTACACCACTGTCAAACTCCATATATAAACATTTTATGTATATTTTTTTTATATGGAGTTTGACAGTCGTCTATACCAGCAAAAAATACTGAATTCGCCTACGCTGCCACCTGCTAATTAATTCGCCTTGTACTCACATATGGCCAGTCGTCTTTGACAGCCCAACAAGGTTTTACAAATACAAAGTACATGTAATACCTAAGACATTTGATAACCGCATGAGCTAACACAAGGCGAATAAATTACCAGGTGGCAGCGTAGGCGAGTTTGGTATTTTTTGCTGGTATACGCGACTGTCAAACTCCATATATAAAAAATATTTGTAAATTTTTTTATATGGAGTTTGACAGTGGTGTATACCATAAATTATGTCTGTGGTGTATACCAAAATACTGAATACCAAATTTTGAATTCGTCTACGCTGCCACCTGGTAATTTATTCGCCTTGAGCTAACACAGGCACCTGTTCAATTCGCCTTGGACCCGAAGTTTGTATTGCGGTTGATTTAACATAGTTGCCAGATGGAACCGATATTGAATCCTTTAAGTATGCGTAGCAATCGTTAATTTTTTAAAAATTATTCATTCATTATTCCTTGCTTGTTTTGGCAATGCAAAAAGAATGTAACACATCGCCCCATTATTTTTGTATTTTGATATCTATGTTGAAAAGAGTTCGAACAAATAATATAATCAGTTGGTGAACTGCTCTCATTTGGTAGATTATCGTGCCATGAGCTTTAAAGGTATTGAAGGTTCACTCTGTGCTTTCAATTCAAATAGTTGCTTTTATGAAACACCTGACACTAAATTCTTAATAAAAAAAATAAGATTTATTGCAGGTTCATCCAAGGGCTTATTTTCAGTAAGTCGTAAGTGGAAAGTATAATTTAAATTTAATATTGTATAAATAAATAAATAATTGTTTTGTTTTTAGAAAACTTTGAAAGGCAATATTATATTTTGAATTTTTAACATCAGGTTATTGCTGTTCAGATACATTATATGGCCTTATATTTATAACTGTTGGAGATTTAGTAGTAATTCTGTTTTCTTTAGCAAAAAATTCAAAACTTTCTTTAAATTTTCACTATTGTACTCACGTTTTATGTTTTATTATTTGCGTATTATATCATTTGCAGTTTATAAAAATATATTTTTATATACTATGATTTTTTGTTTGTTTGTTTGTTTAACTTTTGCGTTACTCCACTAGCGCAACGAAACCACTAGGGCAAATTTATTTGGCCCCGAAATGTTTATAGAGCAGTTACAAATATTGGCAGCAGCCTGATATCTATATTGTTACTTGCTTCTTGATAGTTTATCTAACATGTTACTCAAATGAAAAAGATTGCTTGAATGAAAAATAGGTAAGAACTATATTAAAAATTATATACGACGCGTCTTCAGTGACTTTACATGTCGTGCATAAGTCCGATTGACTAATACCAATTTTAAAAAAGTGTAATCGATTAAAATATATTAGTTACTTGTGTAATCTCTTTGTCGGTCTATAGTGAGTACGGTCTCGATCGATCTCTTTAGCCGTTCTATCAATAAAAGTATCAGATTTAGATATGTGACGAGGTATGTAGTGAAATTTGAATTCAGGAATGTCAGAAAATGCAATTTATTAGCTTGAGGACTAAAGAGTTATTAGCACAGGTTACTAATTTAGTTAGTATTAACATTCAAGAAATTAATTTTAATAATTGTTAAGACAACTGAAAATAAAATTTGAAACAACATAAACGTTGTGTTTTTACAATTTAAGAAATTTTTAAAAATGACTTGAAGAGTTTTTTTTTTATTTCAGTACTTATTGGGTATGCACTAGCGTTGATAAGTACTATTGTATATAATTTGGTTTTTACTTTGCAGCTTTGTTTACTACCAAGAAGTTTAATTGTTAACAAGCAAGTCAAATTGAATACTAGGTAATCGCATGAGGACAAAAACAAAAAACGCGTGTATTTTGTTTGTGTAAATTTACTTGTACGCGTCAGTAAACAGTAACGAATAATATAAAAACAGAGAAGAAAAAGAAATTTATTGAACAAATTCTACTTTATTTTTCTTTCAGTGTCCTTCGGAATATCGAACACAATTTCACTCCCGTACTCGTACTTTTTTTTAAAACCGCGCAAATATCCGCAAAAATGTTTCTTCATAAATGTTCAAATATTTTGTTATTCATCTACACACATACATACATACATACATACATATGTATGTTTTAAAAAAAAAAAATAAAAAATTTCAAAGATGTTTTTCAAAAAAACATTTTCTTTTTCATAAATGTTGTTTTTTGTTTCTTTTGTTTTATATTTAAACATCACTTCATGGGCACACGCACGCTTTTCAGTTTTTACACAACGGTTTATCCGCACATTCACTTTTATCTATAAATTAAATATTTAAATATATTTTTCAGTTTTAAAATTGAACATTTTTTCATTATTTTAAATGACGCGTCAACAAAATGTAAAGAAATTTTGCCGTTGGTTATGAAAAAAATGTAAAGCGAATTCGATCACCTGAGCAATTAATTTTACCTAGTATTCAATTTGCCTTGTTAACAAGCACACAATGAAAAATAGTGTGGCAGCTGTGAGTTTTTGATTTTTGTGTACTTTCTGTAGCAACTACGTTAGTACCCTTTTTTTATTACATATGTAACACTAAAAATTGGAGACGGGAAAGAAAAGTGGTATATTATCATTTTCGTTTAAGTGCTATTGTTTTTGATTAAAATTATTCATTGTGCTAATAATTTATAATAAACAGAAAAATTGATATCTGAGAATAATCAAACAGTTCTTTTTTTGCTTTGTAAAGCTTAACTCTTACAAATAAAAAACTGCCTGAAAATCACTGCTAATTTTAAAATTATAAAATTTATAACATTAATAATGATATAAGATATACAAAGAGTATAACATGGATAACAATAGAAGACATGGTATTGAAAGCAGTAGACAATTCAAATATGATGTTAAAAAGAAAAAATTTAATTGAACTTATATCGGTTCATTGTGAATAAATCTGAATTGAATGTTTTTCAATATAAATTTACAAACACACACTACTCATTCCAATCTGTATTTAATTAAACAAACTGCAGAGAAAATCTGAAGTTATGGCATATGCTGAAGTCGGTACTGCTGTTTCATCCATTGAAATAGATGAATTTATCAATGGTGCACTTGTTTCATGGGTATGTTTGAAAACTTACAAAATTTTGCTGTCAAAAATTTAGGGAACAAATCTAGATTATGGATGCAAAAAATGACAAGTGAAAAATTTAAGGCTATGGGTATCATTGGAATGGTAATTTCAATACCTATTTATTTGAAAAAAAAACAAGCTCAGAAAAAAAAAAACTCGGGTAAAAAAACTTGATAAAATAACTTAAGTTTAGCACAATAATAAATAATAAAGTTGTTGTTTCTAGCGCAACCGGCTTCGACCGGGCGCAATAAAAACCGACTTTTCTTTTTTTTACGGTTAACTTAATTTATTTGATAAAGGTATTTATTTATGTTCATATAAAAAAAAGTTTTTGGTCCTTGCCTAAAGTTTTGAATTTTTTTTCCTTTTCAATTAAAGAATTATTGAAATTACCCTTTCAGCGATACTCATATTGATTCTTCCCCAGTAAAATACTTGATATATGCGTAACTAAACCAGATTTAGAGCAAAGTTGCAATTGTGCAATACTTATCTGAACCCGATCAAGTGTGGCCATATGGGAAGGTGGCATGCAATACCACCTTATAAAAAGTGTTCACTAAGAGGAATACAACTTCTCCATATAAACACTTTTTCCAAATTGAGTTTGTTTATAGTGCAAAAATTATGAAAACTAAATATAGGCCATATATGTTATTTCTGTGAAGTATTTTGGCCAAGTGTGGCCAAATGGGGAGGTGGCATGCAATACCACCTTATAGAAAGTGTTCACTAAGGCCAATATTATTTCCCCATATAAAGACTTTTTCCAAATTGAGTTTGTGAATAGCGAAAAAATTATGAAAACTAAATGTAGGCCATATATGTTATTTCTGTGAAAGATTTTGGCCAGTGTGGCCAAATGGGGAGGTTGCATACAATACCACCTTAAATAAAGTGTTCACTAAGAGGAATACTATTTCCCCATATAAACACTTTTTCCAATTTGAACTTGTGAATAGTGAAAAAATGATGAAATCTAAATATAGGCCATATATGTTATTTCTGTGAAGGACTTTGGCCAGTGTGGCCTAATTTTTTTTCGCCCACTCTTTTTAATTTACGAGAACCGGACCAAAGTTCTTTTTCAAATTTCAAAAGTGTTTTTTTTTTTGGAAAAAACCTCTATAACTTCTTAAAAAACAAAATGTTAGTATATTTGATTATTGGAGCTAAATAACGACACTAGTAAAAGTGTTTTAAAATTTTTTTTTGTTCTTTGTTTAAATTATAAATAAATATCGTCCGGAAACTCCTATATTAAATTTTTAATATTAACATTGGTTATGTTTAGTGATTAACAGAGCTCTGTTATTGTAACAGAATGTGGCTAGGATTTAAATTTTAAAATTTAACTTCACACGCATAATAGTATTCCTCTTAGTGAGCACTTTCCATAAGGTGGTATTGCATGCCACCTCTCAATTTGGCCAATTTTGTCAAAATATCTTTTCAATAAAGATAATTAAAATTTATGTAAAAATACTTCAGAAGGTTTCGAAATTACTTAAATTTTATTATTTGTTAAACAATTATTTTTAAATATTTTTAAAATGTAAAAAAATTCGTTTTTTCTTTGTATGTCGTTACGTCAAACATATTTAACTTCACACTCATATATGTTTTACGTAAGTCGTTACGTCAAAAACATATTACTCGACATATTTATCTTCACACACATTATCAAAATTAGTTTTATATTTTGTTTTCTGAGGTACATGATCATTAAAAAGATTGATAAATGTATTGGTAATAAATGTGACTTGTGTCATTACACTGATAAATCGGTGAGAAATCAATCATGTTAATGTCACTTTATAGAGACTGTAAATTGTAGAGACTGTAGATTGTAGGATTGTATTCTCTATATTTGACAACAACTTGAGACTTTTCAAACGGAATTACGTAGGACAATAAAATAAATGAATGTCCTGAATAGAGAGCTGGAAAAACAAATTGAGAACTGTTACTGACACTTGAGTAGTTAGATACTAGAAAAAAGTCAATTAGAGAAGAAGTGTTATGAGCTTTACCATTATGTGTTGGAATATAATTATGAATAACGGATAAATTACAACGCTGAACAAAATTGTACATAGGTATTCGTTTAGAGTCATCCAATAGATTAATGTTGAAATCTCCCTTTAAAAGGACATTGCTAAAACGCACACATAGCTCACCAATTTCACGTTCAAGAATATCTAGGTCAGTTGACTTTCCTTTTGGAAGGTAAACAACCCCGACTATCATATTACAAATCTTAATAAATATGGCTTCACAAGAACCATAGTATGTTCGTTTGAAAATTAAATTGTATTTTAATCAAACAGAAATTAAAAGAACTAAGCCAGCACCACAATTTTTAGCACGATCAGCTCTTACTATATTGTCTCCAGATATATTTATAGAAGCATTAGTTACATATGGTTTTAACCAAGTTTCACTTATACCAACAACATCAAGGTTGGACCCGGCAAGCATACTACGAATTTCGTCAAATTTAGAAGACTTGCTGTTAGGTTTCATAGATTGAGAACTGAAATAGCCTAAGTTAAGTGAATTAGTCGAATGTGAGCAAAACGATCGTATATATGAATTATCGCCAGAAACAAATTCGGTAAAATTATCTGTCATTATACGGAAAAAAGTGTATGATTAACAAAATAACAAACAATGAAAACACTGAACAATTAAGTCATAATAGAGGTATGGTTTAAATTATAACTTTAGATAAAAAAGAGGTATATTTTAGTGTTCAAAGAATTAATAGAATTAATAGATCCGGTGTTTAGAATACAAGACCTAAAGTATCGAAGCCACGACATACAAAAATAAATAAATATTAATAAATTAACACAGTTAAATCCAAATTAAATACCTAATTATTGAATTAAATAAAATACTACAGTTGAAATAGATTAAACACTTGTTGACATAAAAAATTAATGTAATATTTTAGAGAAGATAAAAACATTAAAAGCATCTAAGGAATGTTTTTTTTATGAAAGGACACCTATACAACTCGCAAATAGCCAAAGCAAGGACACTGAAGGACCCAGAACATCATCATCATTAACATTAAAACCTTGTTATAGATGTTAAGTTTAAATAAAGATGCACTACTCTTACGATGGTAAACAAATTGTATAATAATGATAATAAAGGATAAGGCGCAACAAAATCCCAACTTCATTAAAGACCCTAAAAATATATAATCACAAATATCAACCCCATTATTTACAATAGTAAATAGGCCTTATTACGAATGACGTGTCACGACCACGACAGCCTCGCATCAGTCATAGTTGTACAAATGACACGACACCAACCAACAGATGGAGGAAGTTCTGGTATATTCAAAAGCAACGGCCATACAGGCTGAATTCATTCTTAGTGAAAACATCAAACAGTAAGATCTTGTGGTAAACAGATAAAACAGTGGTGAAGTTGCCATCGCGTATTTTTGTGTACTAATCGCGAATAAGTAAATAATCGTCTAATTAAAGTGTAATTTAATTAAAGTAGCGTAACACAGTCTTATTTTATTTGTATAATTTAGTGTAAAATTTTTGTATTATTCAGTACAAGTTGTTTTCATGTGTTCTTATTAATATTTTCACTGCAAACAAGGAATGGGAGTAAATGAGAAGTCAAGGGTTCCCGTTTATTGCGGATACCATCGCGTCCAACAACAACGAAACTGTCAAGCAAGCTTAACAAACGGCAAGCAACGGCGACTATCGTCACCACGGAGCCTAGTCGTTTGGTAAGCCTCTTATTGACCTCTCATGCCAACCTGCAAACAAAGAATGAGAATCGATCACTATTTGCATTGTTTATGTACTCTAGAAGTAAACTTTTAACCTAAACATTCTTCTAATACAAAATAGCTTTTAGCCTAAAAACGACTCTCATTAAACCGTATGACAAACAAAAGTTTTTACCCTAATTGCGATTCTCATTAAACCGCATGACAAACAGAAGCTTTTGCCGTAATCATTCTTCTCAAAAATGTGAATCACATGCATTAATAATAATAATAATGATGATAATAATAATATAATAATAATAATAGGAAATGCGTAATAGCGTCCCGCTACAGTATCCCCTTTGGAGTATAAGCTCTCTTCGGTCTAAGCTTTCTTCGGTCTTCCTCGCCTTTTTATGGGATGAACTGGAGTTGGAACTTCGTCATCATTGGTACCCTTAAAAAATGTTAAGGCTGAGGCATGGTAGGCACCAAGTGGAATTGCTAAATTATCTGCTGAAGATACTTCATATGTAGACGACCCAATCTTCTTAGTGATGATATAGGGACCATCTCGTTTAGGCACAAACTTGGATGAAATACCCCTAGTTGCATTGCTTAAAACGTGGGTTGTTACCAGTACTTTAGTACCAACTTTAAATTCTGGCTGTGGTCTTCTTTGTCGATCGGCATAAATTTTGTTTTTGTCTTGGATTTTAGCCTCAGTTTCTTTGGCATCTTCTAACACGTTGGAAATAGTTTTTATATAAGATGTAATCTCCGGAGTGAAGTTCTCGGATTCGATTACGGCTTTAACATCATGCTTAACGTCAGCTCTCTACCTTAAGTCAAATATGCTTCACTATTCCCAGTACTTTGACATTTTGTTGGCGTATCTACGTAAAATGCACAAAAAAAAATTACTTTCTTCGACAGCACTATCTTGATTTTCACATGGAGGCCTGGAGAGCATGTCAGCTACCACATTTGCTACATGTTCAATTTTAAAATTGTGCTGTTAGATTTGTAATCCCCAGCGGGCAAGTCTTCCAGTCGGTGATTTCAGTGTGAGTAGACATTTTAGCGGTTTGTGGTCTGTAAGAAGTTTTATCTCCTCTCCTTTAATATAGCCACGAAATTTACTACAGGCCCAGATAATAACTAGAGCCTCCCGTTCTGTAGTCGAATAGTTGCGTTATGCGTTGTTTAATAAACGACTGTGATACTCTAAAGGATGTTCATCGGGTCCCTTCCCCTGGAGTAAAACATCGGTTTTTATTGAATACTGCATATTCTCAACAGATTTTTTTAAGATGGGTGGCGTGTTTAATGCTACCTTCAGTGCGTTAAAAGCATTTCTTTCTTCTTCTCCCCATCGCCATATTGCTGATTTCTTGGTGAAATTCGTCAGCTGTCTAGTGATCTCAGCATACTTGTCGATGAATCGTCTATACCAGGAACAAGTTTGGAAGAACGAAATAAGTCCCTTAACATTCTTAGGTTCTCTACTTTCAACTATTGCCTGTGTTTTACTTGGATCTACCGATATACTATGTGGTGTTAAAACATGTCCAAGATATCTTACACTGGCTAAATGTTGTTGAAAACTCTCAAAGCAAATGATGATATCGTCCAGGTATGCAAATACACAGATTTGCGGAATACCTGACTTAAAACATTTGATAAGCCTCTAGAAAGTTGCAGGTGCATTTCGTAAGCCGAACGGCATTCTTTTAAATCGATAGGTTCCAAACGGGGTGATAAAACAGGTTTTATCTCTATCTTCTTCAGCCACTTCGATTTGAAATTAACCAGACTGTAGATCTAGTGTGCTCATATACTTCGTACTTTTGGCTGAGTGTAAAAGATCGTCGATACGGGGTAGTGGATACCTATCAGGAACCGTTATTGAATTCAATATTCAATAGTCAACACATACACGAATTGTACCATCCTTCTTGGGAACCATAACTACGGGTGACGACCACGATGATTCACACTCTTCTATGGCATCATTTTCGAGCATAATCTGTATTTTATGCTTCAATTCTCGGACGTTAGCAACCGAAAGTCGGTAAGGGGGTAAAGCGATTGCACTGTGGTTACCAGTATCTATTTTATGTACAGCATATGGTGAGGGTTCACCTGACTCACTGAAAACTACACCATGCTTGTCTAAAATCACATCCAGTTGTTGTTTTTCCACTTCTCTTAACTCTATTGCATCAGCGTTCTTAAGAATCTTAAATTGAATAGTATACAAAGGCATAAAAATCGGTTCCTCTTCATAATTACGAGGTTGATAAATAACACCACTAAAGAGTCCGCTACTCTTGGCTCTTTCCGGGGTGACCATATCCGGAGGTATATCATCTCTAAAGATTGCCTGGGATTGAGTGTGGGGAAAAATCGTTCTCCCTAACGTAATCTAGACCGTACGACTCAAAATCAGAAACATATGTTTTACATACTCTTTTCGGCGTAACATGCAAAGGAGCTGCAACTTGTTCCATCATGGGCTCAAAGGCATCTGACTTTGAGACTGGTATTGACTCTAGAGCTGCAAAACTATCGATGGCACTATCGATAGTATCGATAGTTTTATTTTAAGCGGACTATCGATATTTTTTTTTCGATAGTGATACTATCGACAAAAAACCATACTAAAAACAAAGTCAATAAAAACGGTATGACGGCAACTATGAAATACAAAATGCACCATCCAAATTTCGCCGCCTGTAAACCTTTTATAATAATGGCTATCATAACATGTACTTTTGTATATAAATGTGAAAATATATTAATTAGTTTTAATTTGTTTCAATATAAGATGTCAGTAGTTAACTGCTAAAAGCAATAAAATATACAATTATTATGTACCAATGTTTTTTACACATAAATAAATTTGCCGGCGGTTAAATTTGACGACTACTCGACTGACGTAGTTTTTTAATTTTTTTTTTTGTTAAGACGCTTTTCCAGCAATTTAGCAATATAGCTATTCGGGCTTAAAGTGGGACACAGAGAAAATTTTTATGTTGTCATGTTTGTAAGGCAAAATAAAGGCCTTAGTTTTTTTTTGAGAATTTAGGTTTAACATAGGTATTATTACTACTATACTACTAATAACAAAAACAAAAAAATAATGCAGTCATTACTATAAACTATTGCAATATTTACGATTTTGTATTGCAATTCCTTAAATCGATGGTCACACTCAAAAGGAAGTTTTCTCCAAGGGAATCTTTTTCAGAGGTGTATTTTTGTTTCGTCTGTAAATATAATGTAAGAAGATAATAATAAAAGCATCGAAAAAATCGGAAAAACTTACAACAATAGCACCTTTCACCAGAAATGACGCAGCTTTATTTGCATGTTCTTGAGCAAAAGCGTATTTCAGTTTTTTTATTTTTTTCTGATATTAATGGGTTTTGAAGGTAAGACCTTCATTGTAAATTATTATTTTTTCTAAAGATTCGACGGACTGTTTCAGCAATAACATTAACATTTTTTATATTATATAATTTGTTTTTTTTTTGTGTCAATTGCTGGCAAAAGTGGATCGTTCCTGATTAGCTTCAAACAATACCGCTTATCACGGTCGGACAATTTCCACCTGTTTGCGTAATTTCGTTTTATTTTGGACACCATTAGTAGCTTTATGTCTTTTTATAATGTCAAACACTGTATATTTGTTTCTGTTTACTTTTTGTGCAATTTCTCTAATAGTTTTGTGCCTTTCTTTAATTGTAGTTTGTTCCTTTTGTACCATTTTTAAGAAAATAAAATTTTAAACAATATAAAATTTAAAAAAAAAACATGATTGTATGTGCCAAAGCGTTAACTAAAAAAAATTAAACTGTTCCACTTTGAATGTGAGCATTGTGTTGCAATATAAATTAACAAAAATGCAAATATTTTCATATTCGCGCTATAAAAAAAAACTAGTGCTTCCGATCTTAAAACCGCTTTGTTATAATTTATAAAGTAAAAGAAAATTGAATTGTGTTTTTTGTATATATTAAAAATATTATTTGTAAAAGAATTAAATCAAATCAGATCTTCTTTTGTTAAATCAATTCTTTTTAGGTAACTACAATAGTTGAAAGATTTTTTATACTTTTAATTCCTTTTTAATTTATTTTTCATTAATCTGCATATTTGTTTCGCTCTTCTGTTTATTTACTATGTTATTTTCCATTAAATTATTAATAATGTATATATGTACATGTATGTATATTAAAAACATTGATGTACATAAAAGTTAAGTTAAAAAAAATTAGCTTTATTTTTACTTTAAGAAATGATTTAAGATTTATATTTGAAAAATACACAATTATTATTTTTCCAAGAATCAAAAACTATCGATAGTATCGATGGCATCAAAAAATACTATCGAAACTATTGAATGGCGCCTCTATCGATATTTTTGCAGCTCTAATTGACTCCTAAAGATTCAAATCCAATGGCCAGGAGTCACTAAACTCAAACTTCTGTGCGGGGCATTTCTCAAAATACCAATAACGTTGACCAATATTCAACACATTGCCAGATTCTTGCATAAAATCAGAACCAATTAGGGTTCGGTTACTGCGTTCGTCAGGAAAAATAAGAAACCGAATATTAAGGTATCTGCCACTAATTACCATTTTGCATTTTGTTGTAAAACATTTTCTTTTGAAAGTCGTACCATCTGCAAGCGATACATTACATGCAATGGCCTCATATTCGCAACATTTGACATCCATTATTTTCTTTAAATTCGATCCAGCCATACTAGTTTGTATATTTACAGTAGGAATTTTCCTGCCAGTACACAGCCCAAGTGAGTTGAAGCTCACATTAATCGGTGAACTACCATTATCCTTCTTGCTGCACTTCAGGCAATTTGCCCTCGCGACGCCTGGATTATTACACCCATAGCATGCGAATTTAGGTTTTGCATTCACAGAATCAATTTTGACCGGCACTTGCTTTTCCATTAACTTCTATTTTTTGAAACATTTCTCCGCTGTGTGTCCTTTTCTACGGCAAAAGGTACAGCGCGTTGGACCGCTTTCAGGACCTTTGGCTACTTTACTTCTAGTGTTCACTGCTTCGCGTTCACTTAATATGTGCTCTGCTTCACGTGCGTCAGCCAGTAACTTATCAAACGTTGTGACTTTGTGTCGGAATAGACGTTCACGTATCTGTGCATGGAGCAACCCGAAAACCATATCTAGTTGATCAGCTTCCCTCGGACAACTGGGTAACTGCGCAATTATTTGTATAATTTTGTGTAAAACTATTTGAATAATTCAGTACAAGTGATTTTCAAGTGTTCTTATTAATATTTTCACTGATATTTTCACTGCAAACAAAGAATGAGAGTGGATGAGAAGTCAAGGGTTCCCGTTTATTGCGGACACCATCGCGTCCAACAACAACGAAACTGTCAAGCAAGCTTAACAAACGGCAAGCAACGGCGACTATCGTCACCACGGAGCCTAAGCCTCTTGTTGACCTCTCATACCAACCTGCAAACAAAGAATGGGAATCGATCACTATTTGCATTGTTTATGTACTCTAAAAGTAAACTTTTAACCTAAACATTCTTCTCATACAAAATAGCTTTTAGCCTAAGCACGATTCTCATTAAACCGTATGACAAACAGAAGCTATTTCCCTAATTATTCTTCTCAAAAATGTGGATAATAATATAATAATAATAGTAGGAAATGAGTAATAGCGTACCGCTACAGTAGTAATTAAATTGTATTTATTTATTTTGTAATAAAAGAACTCAATAAAATAGACGTTTATAAATTTTTAATAAACGTAACAATTGGTGTCAGAAGTGAAATTGCAAGTAATAAATAAATTACAATGAAATTTAACGAGATAAAAGTTGAGCAGCTAAAAATGGAGCTAAGTAGGTTGGATCTACCGACAGCGGGCAATAAAGTGGAATTGCAAAAGAGATTAATAGATGAATTCAAGCAGCGTGGTATTGATATTGGGACATACGAATTCGGAGAAATAGAAGAAAAGAAGTGATTGAAGTATGTGCAACAAACAGCGTTATGGACTTGAACTCTATGTTTGCAGCTATGATGAAGAAAATAAACAGAAGCTTGGAGCATTAAAAGAAATCTCTAGAGTCAATGGTGAAAGGCTTTTAGCGAAGTTTAACGAGAAATTTCAAGAAATGTCAGAAGTCTTCGGCAAAAGAGAGGACGTCGTGGAAATGAGAGTCAGCTAGTTTGATGAAAAATTTTCCGGCTTAGAAAATTGGACGAAGAATTGCATGAATTAAAAGTGCAAATGGGCGATCTACAAATTCGAGAAGGACCATTGAGTGTAATCTCTGAGCATGCTAGCAAGATAAATAGTCCGAGCTTTGACGGCAGCGCACCGTTTAATGTTTTTAAGTTCCAGTTCGAAACAGTGTCCAACAAGAATAGATGGGACAATGATGAAAAAGCTATAGAGCTTATTTTGGCCTTAAAGGGAGCAGCAGCAGAGATACTCGGAAGCTTACTAGCCGGATGTAGAAATAATTATGAGGACATAATGAACGTCTTACAACGTAAGTACGGAGGTGAGCATAAAAGGGAACTTTATAGAATGGAGTTATGAGGCAGGGTTCAAAAGGCGAATGAGACGCTTCAAGACTTCGCCATGGAAATTGAACGTTTGGTGCAGCTGACTTACCCAGGCGAACATCATTCGTTTCTCGATCAGCTTAAAATTGAAGCATTTGTGAATGGCGTACGAGATCCAGATGTTAAATATGCGGTTTATGCTATGCAAAAATCAACGTTTGCAGAAACCACCTCGTACGCGCTAGCACAGGAGACCGCAAAAGTCATCTCAAAGCCGCAGGTGTACAAGGTTCGATGTCTTAAGACTGATTCTTATAACCACGGAGAAAAAATGAGCGAGATAAAAGAGATGATAAAACAAATGATGGAGGAGGAGAAGAGTAACTCTGGTGCCAAATGCTTCAACTGCGGCAAAGTCGGCCACCTCCAGCGAAACTGCAGATCTACAAAGAAAAGATCAAGATCTGCTTCGCCAGCAAGGGACAACAAGTGGGCAAACAATACCAAATCCCTCGAGTCACCGTTAAACTATATTGTCGAGCTAAACTAAATCGAGCTAGCGCTAAGGGGCAAGTGCTAGCTCCCACAACCGATGGTCCCACAATCTTGATTTCAATTGTGCAACAAAAGAATAGCAACCTAACTGCTTGCGGTCTTATCAACGGAAGAAATCAAGTCCTCACCGATTTAGTAAAAGGCGCTGTGGAACCGTTAAATAATGTACGACTGCGCACGGCTACTGGGGACCTATTCACTGTCTATGGAAGAGCCAGAGTAAGACTGACTATAGCAGACGTCAGCGTTGACCATGTATTTGTTGTCGCCGACATAGTGGATGAAGTTATCATTGGTGCAGACTTCTTGATAGCCAACCGTATTAATCTGCACATGGGCGAGCAAATAATGATCTGGCGTAATGTGGAGATACCCCTGGATGTTGGTTATGAAAGCAGGACCGCAGTGAGGAAGCTATTTGCCGTTGAACTCTAGAAATTACCACCTCAGGCGGAAGCTATAGTATGGGCATGTGTGGAGGCAGATTGTGTTGATTACCGGTTGTGGGTGGTAGAACCAACAGAAGTAAAAGAAAAAGAGAAAAAGATTTACTAGCAGAACATGTGCAAAAATAAGTGGCAGAACAAAGCAGGTGATGAGAAAACACGCCGTCGTCTTCGCCCTTAGCAATAAAAGCCAAGGTAGAACGACAGTTGTGAAACATGAAATTAATACTGGCGAAGCGAAGCCTATAAAAAAAGCACCGAAAAGTGTTCTTTTTTTTAGCAAAGCGAAACGAGGAAGCAAGAAAGTTGTCAGCGAAATGGAACGGAACGGAGTCATTCAGCCATCCTCGAGTCCGTGGAGTTCGCCAGTAGTTTTGGTAAAGAAGAAAGACGGCAGTACCAGGTTTTGCGTTGACTGCAGGAAGCTCAATGACGTCACCAAGAAAGACAGCTATTCGTTACCTAGAATTGACGATACCTTAGACACGTTGGCCGGAACAAAGCGGTTCTCTACCTTGGACTTGCAGAGCGGCTATTGGCAAGTAGAGATAGCCGATAAAGATAAAGAGAAAACTGCCTTTAGCGCAAGTGGTGGTTTATGGCAGTTAAAAGTTATGCCATTTGGGCTCTGCAACGCAAACGTGCTTAGTGTATCTGGATAACATAATCGTGATGGGTTAAACTCTTGACGAACACCTCAAAAACCTGGATGAAGTATTTAAGCGTATAACAGCTGCAGGATTAAAATTAAGTGTTAAAAAATGTGCTCTGTTTAAAAAGGAGGTGCATATCAACTGATGAAGACAAAGTACTGGCAGTAAGGACCTGGCCTCGTCCACAATATCTTCGTGAGCTGCATAGTTTCCTGGGGCTTTGCACATACTACAGGAGATATGTGCCGAACTTTGCTCAAGTGGCTGCTAGCTTGCATGAGTTGACCAGAAAGTCGCAACCGTACCACTGGAGTGAAGCAGCGGAAGAAGCGTTCCAGATGCTCAAGAAACTTTTGTGTACGGCTACAGTCCTCGCCTATCCAATAGCTGGACATAAATTCATATTGGATATGAATGCAAGCGGCTATGGAATAGGAGGAGTACTTTCTCAGGAGATTAATGGAACAGAAAAGCTCATTGGCTACTACAGCAGGGTACTCTCGAAGCCCGAAAGAAATCACTGCGGGTCACGACGGGAGCTTTTGGCACTGCTGGAGTGTGTTAAACATTACCACAATTACTTATATGGTCAAAATTTCATCTTAAGGACGGACCACTCCGCACTACGTTGGTTGATGCAATTTTAGAACCCCAAAGAGCAGCTCGCACGCTAGGTTGATCGTTTGCAAAGCTATGACTAGAGAGTGCAAGCACTGCACAAATGTCGAGAAAAATGAGTGCATCATTGACGTGCGGCTTACTCAAATTTGGTCCAGCGACGACTGGTTGAAGGCATAGAATGAGGACCCGATTTTGGCAAAAATTATATTGGCTAAGCAAAATAACAGAAGACCGAACCATAATGAAATATCGGCAAAGAGCCGCCTAGCAAAATCGTACTGGGCTGAGTGGAATAGCCTGAGGGTGGTAGATGGTTGCTTATAACGATCTTGGGAGAGTACAGATGGCAAAACCACAACGGACTTTATTGTTGTTCCAGCTTCTAAAAGAAGCGAGATAATGAAACAGTTCCATAATGATCCCAGCGGGGGTCATTTGGGTTTTACAAAAACGCTGGAAAAGATAAAGCAACGATTTTACTGGGTAGGCTGCCGATAATTCGTAGCCGATTGTATAACAAATTGCGAACAGTGCATGGTGGCCAAGGGTCCTACAAGAAAGAGTCGTGGCAAGCTTCGTCAATATAACGAGGGTGCCCCCTTTGAGCGGATAGTTATGGACATAGCAGATCCATTCCCTGTTAGTAATGCTGGAAACCGATATGTACTAGTGGTTAGAGATTATTTTAGCAAATGGTCTGAAGTGTATGCCATTCCAAACCAAAAGCCCAAAACAGTAGTTGACACTCTTGTTAACAATTGGGTGTGTCGATACGGTGTTCCACTAGGACTTTATTCAGACCAGGGACGAAATTTAGAATATGCCATATTCAAAGAGGTGTGTTACGTATATGGTATCAAAAAGACGAGAATGACACCGCTGCCTCCACAGTCTGATGGCATGGTAGAAAGATTTAATCGTACCCTAAAGGAATATCTCAGAAAAGTGGTTAGTGCACACCAGAAGGTTTGATATTAAACCGGGACCTGCAGACAAAGACAATGGAAATGTTCCTCAAGAGCAAGAAGACCTGCATGAGCTTCATGAGTTTGTCTGTAACCGCATTAAAATGTCCAGCGATAAAATGAAGTCAGATATGATCGAGCAGCAAACACGGAGGGATTTACTGAAGGACAAATGGTTTTACTATATAACCCACAACGCAAGAAAGGACTGTCTTCTAAACTGCAAACCAACTGGGAGGGACCATACAAGGTGATCAAGAAGTTGAATGATGTGGTTTACCGGACACAGAGATACCATAACCCGAGGTCAAAAATGAAAGTTGTTCACCTGGAACGGCTGGCCAAATATGGTAAAGGTTATGTTGAGCCTATTCGGGACGAAAAGCTTAAGTGGGCGGCAGTGTTGCGAAGATGCTTTATTTAGGTCATAAAAAGAAATAAAAATAATTTTCACCGACAAAGTTAAATGAAATGACCTATTGTGTCTGTTTACAAAGCCAGAAGTTTCTACAAAAACTTCTTATTAACAAAACAAAAACAACTAACATAAAGCAATAAAAATAAACGCAACACACAACTACACACGATTAATAAAAACAGACAGCATGTATAAATAAATTCAAAATAATAATGGAAGGTTCTGGAATCACATAACAGTCATCATGTGTCTCAAATGATAAATGCGTAGTAAAGAAATATTCTACCAACAGATGGAGGAAGTTCTGGTTTATTCAAGAGCCATAACATTTGGTATATAAAAGCAACGGCCATACAGGCTGAATTCATTCTTAGTGAAAACATCAACCAGTGAAGATCTTGTGTTAAACAGTGGCGATGGCGTATTTTAAAGTGTAATTTAATTAAAGTAGTAGTTAAATTGTATTTATTTATTTTGCAATGAGAACTCAATAAAATAGACGTTTACAAATTTAAATAAACGTTACAATTTTAGAACACATGATTAATTCATATTTCAAAAGTTTTTTAACTTTTAAGAATAGGGGGATAGGATAAGTTACATGTTAAATCTAATAAGTTGATTAGACATACTTAAAAAATTACATAAATACATAAGTTATCAAATTAAATGTAAGGGCCTCATTCAAAAACCAATATTTGAAGTAGCAAAGTAACCTAATTGTTGGCTAGTAATGCAGCTTCGAGATGTGTCATCGCTGTGAGGTGAATGAATATGACTAGGTGTGGAAGTAATGGGTAGTTGACTTCTGCGTCTTATTAAGGAATTATTTTGTTGTAAATCAGTAAGGTTACCGAGCATAGTAAGTTTTTCTTGACCCATAAGATTGGTTATTTTGGCAGCAGGAATAGATCCGAATGCCCGAAAACGTTGAATTATTTTCTTCTTTAGAAGATCACGGCAAATATTTCTAATTTTTATTGCAGCTGGACGAAGACTTTTATTGAGGTAGATACGGTCATTAGTTATAGCATCAGGGATAAGGTCCTTTAGTTTAAGATTCAGACTAGACATATATTTCTTCATTACAAGATCTTTGGTGTTAGAGGTCGAAAACTTAATTAAAAGCGTTTTTTTTTGTTGTTACCTAGCCAAAAAGCTGAGGTTATATCAGATTGCTTTATATTAAGATCTAGGACTTTGGGTATATCCAGAGCAACTAAATGAGGTAGTGTGTCGTTAGAAAGGCCGCTAACAAGTACATCATTTCGACATATTTGGTACCGAATTTTATGATTTTCTTTCTTTAGTTGGGTAATCATACTATTGATAGAATTTTTGAGATCCTCACTCTTCATAGTTTGTTGCTGTATTTCGTTTTGTAAAGGTTTAAGGCTGCTGCTTATTTCTTTTTGCACAATCGAATGGTTGTTTTTTTTTCTATTTTGCTCCACACATCATCAAGGTCTTCTGTCTTAAGGCTGAGGGCATAACACTCTTGACATTTTCCTCAAATCTTAGAATTTTTTGCGGTAAGTAAATCACAAGCTGTCTTTAATAATTTGGTGCAACTTTTTAGATGGTACCAATTTCCACAAATATGGCAAACTACGCTCCAGGATTTCTTAGTTATATTTTTTTTCACAAACTTGACAAAGACAAGGCGCCATATTTTAAAACAAAAAAAAAAATAACAAAGTACGATCTGCACTGCTTGTCCCAAAGAGAATTTTATTTTATAATTTTTAATCCAATAATTATACCAAACCGTTATTTTTTTATTAAAAAAAGTTACAGGGATATAAAGTCACTTTCTAAACAAAATATACTTTTATAGATTTTAGTTTATTAAAGAAATTATTTATTTTAACCAGACCACGTTTATTTTATTACTCGCTCTTTTCAGTGTTGTCAACTTTTTTTCTCAAAAACATTTACACTATTGAGGCAATTTTTTTATTTTGGAGCGGTGCCTGTAAATATTTGTTCCTTGCAAGAAGAATTTTTTTACAAATTTAAAATTTTTGGTAAAAAATGACTCAATAGTGAAAATGTGTTTTTTTTTTGTTGCAAATATGGGGTTTTTAAAAGGCTTTATTATTGTTGATAGTGTTTAGTTATTTTTTGTTAGTTTTCGGTTTTAAATTGAATTTCAAATTTTTTGCAAAAATAAAAATTTTTGGTAAAATTTTCGTGAAACTACATATTTTGGTAAAACAAGTTTTTAAACTATTATATTTTTAAAAATGAATTTGATTTTCAAAACCTAAAAATATATTTTAATATGTTGTTTGTAAAATATTTTGATATGTGGCTTAATATACGTTTAACTACGCACAGTATATAATATAATACAATATAATATAATATAATATAATATAATATAATATAATATAATATAATATAATATAATATAATATAATATAATATAATATAATATATATGATATACAGTGTATTATTAAATATGTTTAGTTAAACGGATATGCGTATATTTTATTTATATTTGTTACTTACTATCAAAAACTAAACATATACTGCCTTACGCATAGAAATTTATTTTGATATCAAATTTGTTTTAAAATAAATTTTGCAGAATTCATTTAAAATACATAGAAAAAACGAACTTATATTTTTGAGCGCTTTTTTAAATTTTAAAGTTTTCCGCTTAATAACTTTTTTTGTATAGTCTTTCAGAAAACAAACTATTCCACGATCAATTCGTATTTTTAACCTGTTTCGATCGTATATCAAAAGTGACAGTTGCAAAATTTGATTCTATCATCTGTGGGCGCTTTTAATTCTTTTTTTATATTAAAATTTGAATTAAATTAACGAATGGTGATCTAAACAAAAAATGCTATATTTTGTTTTAGTTTGTTTACATTTTTTTATATAAAACATGAAAGCACGTTGCACTAATACACTCTCAAAAAAAAAAAAAAAAAAACAAAAACAAAAACATGCTCACACGAATAGGAAGAATTTCTTTCCATACAACTCTGAAAAAAGTTTGCTAAAAAGTTTGTTTTCTTCTACTCGAACAATATTGCTATCATCTTATTTATATACTTCAGATTAGGTATATACAATAATTCATAAACTCACTCTGGATTTCTCACCAAACGTGGAGTTTGAGAGACTTAAATAAATTTTTTTTACATAGCTGATTTTGCAGTTAACAGACAGAGCTGTAAACGAATAATTCTTTTTTAAATCATTCCTACGAATCATTTCCACATTGAATGGGGATTTTAAATGCATTCATTCCACACAAAAATGAACGGAATTAAAATTTGAATGCATTCACAATGAATTAAAATTTTTGATTGCCATTCACTTGCTCATACGAAGTCGATGAATAAGAAATAAGATTCCACCACAAGATAGCTCTTGTGAATGCATTCATTTTGTCAGCAAAAATTGAATTAGAATTTGAATGGATTTCTTGTGAAGATAAACGTCGTGAATGCATTCACTCGCCATCCAATTAAATGAATTACAATTTGAAGGCTATTATTGAAAGGAAAAAATTATTGAACGCATTCATTTTATTTACAATAATTCATTTTTAGTTAAAAATTTTACAATGTGTTACTATATCGGCTATGGTAAACGCTGTAGAAAAGTAAAAGAGTGTTACAAAATTTACATGATTTTTGATAGTTATTGTGTTATCTTTGGAACTATAAAAGATTAAAAATTAAAATTTATGCAGTGTATGTTAATAAGTCGGCTATGATAAACGCTGTAGAAAAGTTAAACGGTGTTACAAAATTTACGTGATTTTGACAATTATTCTGTTAACTTTGGAACTAAAAAAGATAAAAACTTGAAATCTACGCAGTGTATGTTACTAAGTCGGCTACGATAAACGCTGTAGGAAAATTAAAGGGTGTCTGGCAATTGATGTGTTTTTTACGATTATGATGTTATCTTTTGTCCTATAAAAGATAAGAACTTAAAATTTACGCAATTTGTGCTCTTAAGTCGGCTATGCCAAACGATGAGAAAAAATAAAGGGTGTCAGCAAATTGACGGAATTTTAACGAATATGGTGTTATCGTTTGAACTATAACAGATAAAACTTGAAATTTACGTAGTGTATGTTACTACATCGGCCATGATAAACGCTGTAGAAAAGTAAAAGGGTGTTACAAAATTGACGTGAATTTGACAATTATTGTGTTATCTTTGGAACTATTAACAACAAAAACTTAAAATTTACTCATTGTATCCCAGTAAAAAATAATGGATGTCATTCTTTAAAACAAGTAATACACATTTTGAAGATTTTGTAAGCTATTTTTTAAATGTTTTTTGAAGTAACATGTTCATCTACTTCTTTGATTTACATTTTTCCTTGCATAACGAAAACATATTTGAATAAAACTAAAGATTTTTTCAGTATTTAGAAAGCGGATAAAAAGTACTACAATGCTGTTAAAAAACCAACGACATGCCTATGTAAACTTTATAGGTTTTTTTCAAGTTATTTCAGTTTTTTTGTTGTAATGTTTTATTTTTAGAAACTTCCCAAGAACATGTTTGTGTCAAAGCTACGCTGTCTGACGCGGAGTTTTTGGCGTATTTGGCGTATACATCAAAATCTTTAAGTTCTCTTAATAAATACCCCGTAATAAAAAAGCTTTTTTACAGTACAACGCTCCACTGCCATCATCAGCTGCTGTAGAAAGATTTGTTTTCGTATGCTACAATGTTAAATTTAACGAAACGTGGATCTATAACCGATGAAAACTTTGAAAAACTGCTACTGCTGAGAGTAAATAACGCATTGTGAATACTAACTAGTTCATAGCAAATTTTTTGTCCTCGAAAAAGTATAAAAGTCGGTCATTCGATGAAATATAAATAAAAATATATAAAAATAAAAAAATAAATATAATTTGTAAAATAAATTTTCAATTAAATCACGTCCTCTTTAGTTGCTTTTTTTATATTCACTTTCTTGGTGCTTTAGTAGACAATCTCCACTTAAATTACATTTTTGTGGCTTTTTAATAATTTTCGAAATAAATGGATGTCTTTTTTCAAAAGTGTTACAGTTAGAACTCACTTTAATTTTTTGTATTGCTACTTATACCAATTGCTATAGACGCTACACTAAGACGCTGCGAAAATTTCAAGTATCTATCCGTACAGCTAAGAAGATAACACCAGAATCGTCGAAATCACGTTCATTTTATAACACCCTTTATCTTTTCTGTATTGTTTATCATAGCCGATGTAGGGACATACACTGTTTAAATTTCAAGTTTTTTTATCAATCATAGTTCAAACGATATTCGTTAAAATTACGTCAATTTGGTAACACCCGTTATTTTTTCTCTTCGTTCATCATAACCGACTTAGTAACATACACTGTGTAAATATCAAGTTCTTATCATTTATAGTTCCAAAGACAAACCAATAATTGTCAAAATCACGTCAATTTTGTATCACCGTTTAACTTTTCTACAGCGTTTATCATAGCCGACTTATAGGCTTTTAACACTGACTAACATCTCGGCGAAACGCTTGGAAGATGTAGAAAATGTGAAACATTCGTTTACATTGACAACATCTCACATCTACCATCAACTCAGCTGTCAAAAACATATACTGTTAGCGTCAAAATAAAGATTGCACCATGGCTTGTTATAACTAAATTTTTATTTCAGTCTTTTAAAACAAAATAAATTTCAACAATATATGTTTTTGTAAAGCTGTGTTAAACGTTAACAAAATGCTCTAAAAACAATATGAAATTTTTTTAACCACAAAAGTTATAATACTAAAACAAAACATATTCATAATCTTACGCATCAAAATAAGGTATACAAAAGAATTAAAGAATTTTTGTTTTAAAACTTTGTATCTTTTCCTTTGGCTTTGATAACAGCATCTAATCGTCGAGTCATAGAGTTTACTAAATTTTTTGTAAATTCGCACGAAATTTTCTGCCATTCATCTATCAAAACTGATTTCAGCATATCCATGTCAAGATGTTCCCACAAGTGCTCAATCGGATTTGAGTCTGGTGATTGGGGGGGGGGGGGGGATGATCCAGTTGCTTAGATGTATGGTAGAGTAACCATTCTTTTACTTTTTTGGCCATGTGTTTAGGATCATTGTCCTGTTGAAAGCACCAAGATCCTCATAATCCTAATTTATCCACACTAATTCGCAAATTGCTTTTTAATACGTTTAAATATTTCATTTTATTCATGGTACTCTTAATGAACACCAAACTTCTAACGCCACTTGCCGTCATACACCATCACAAAGCCCCCACCGTACTTTACAGTGGATATTACCTTTTGTTAGGCAAACTGTTGACTTTTGCTTCTCCAAATTTTTACGGGTTTTTTCTGTTCAAAAACCTTAAATTTGCTTTCATTGCTAAAAATAACGTCGCTCCAGAAAGAAATATCTTTGTTTTTATATTTTTTGACATACTCGAGACGTCGCTTTTGATTGATTGCTAAAATTAATGGCTTTTTTCTCGGTGCTCGACCATGTAACCCACATTCATGTAGAGCTCGTCTAATTGTACTGACTCTTACGGTAGAACTTGATGTTTTTGAAATTTCCTCTGCTATTTTTACAGCATTTCTTGTTGAATTTTTCCTTACATCGCGCATTATTGATCGGACTTGAACCTCATTTAAAATTTTCCTCCTGCCAGCACCTGGGATATTCTCTAGCTTTCCCACACGTTTATATTTATATATTTTTTAACTGTGTTATGGCTTTTGTTAATGATGGAACCGTTTTCACGTAAATTTTTACCTTCTTCGTGGTATTTTATCACAAGCTTTCAAGCATCAATGGACGTTTGTTTTCCCATTAAAAAAAAAAAAGTTATTTACTAAAAGCGAAGTTCTCTTACACTTGTTAATTGCAACTAAAGTGAATGTAAAATTAAATTACTTCACATTTATAATACAAAACTGCTGGAAATACAAAAATATAACTGTTTTTTTTTACGCGTAAGATTATGAGTATGTTTTGTTTTTGTATTATAACTTTTGTTGTTGAAAAAATTGTATGTTGTTTTTAGACCATTTTGTTTACGTTTAATATAGCTTTATTAAATCCATATATTGTTGAAACTTATTTTGTTTTAAAAGACTGAAATAAAAATTTAGTTATAACAAGCCATGGTGTACACTTTATTTTGATGTTCAAAATAAATAAAAAATATAAAATAAAAACAATTTTTTTTAATATTTGATTTTTGTTTCTTGCATCCGAAGCGCGAGCAAAATTTTTAGTACTATTTAACATTTTTATAAGATAATAAAAAAACAAAATCATAAGCGATTATATTCCAAAAAGCCAAATAATCAGATAAAAATTAAACGACTAACTTTATATATGTCGAATCGACCGACCGAAAATAAATCTCGTAGGAAATTACACAAAAATTTACCGATTATAAATTTACGAAAAAATTTAACTCCGATGAAACCTATGTAGGTGCTAAAGGTTGCATAAACACAAAAACAAATCAAACCATAGCAGTAAATACACTCACAAATAAATTAACCAATTATGTGCACTGTTTTTTAACAAAGGCTATTATGGTTATTTTCTCTTGTATTTATATACATTCATCTATTTATGTCTTATGTTCGGAACTTTTTTATTTAATAATTTATGGTATAATTAATTTGTGGATAAATTTTTTATTTATTTACTACGATTTTAATCAAAATAAATATTTATTTTTTGTATAAAAACACTTTTCCATGAAATACACTCATATACAACAGTACCCCAATTGGTACTTTTATTTCACATTTATCCCTGACGGTACTGATCTATTTATTTTTATTAATTTCTTTATAACCAAACTTGTTTTTTCAATGCACAACACGTAAGTTTGTATGTTTGTATACATATATTTATGTTTTTTTTTCACTTTTCTTATAATTCACTTTTTAAATCAATTTACTAACCTTGTTTTTTTTTTTTTTTTTTTTTTTTTTTTAAAAAAAAAAGAGAAGTAGCACTTCAGGCATTAAAACCTATTTAGTTATTATTTCGTAACCGTGCTACATTCTTTAGGAAAGGGATAGATAAGAGATAAGACAGGTGGTGAAAGGAGAAAGATAGATAGTTATTTTACTTCGCCGGCGAATCTGCTATGAGAAAGTACCGACGAAGGAGACTGCACGTTTTTTGTTCATTCTGAATATGTATTTATACCATTAACCAGAAGAAAACATTTTTTGTGTTTTGATTGCCGCAGGATTCGAACCCTGAACAACCAGGTTTGTAGTCAACGTGTTTACCACTTTGACTACAGCAGCCTCAATTTTGCAATTGATATTCCAACGAAAAATGGGGGTTGATAAATTATTCTTCCTTGTCAAAGGTTTGATGTATTTCTTCCTTCTAGAAGGCAATTGAAAATTCTTTTAATAATCTGGTTTGTATGGACTAATGTTTCGGCATATATACGATAAGGAAAAAAATTCATAAAAATAAAAACACAAGAATTTTCAATATAAAAAAACGAATTTATAATTCTTCATTATATTTAAATATTGATTACCTTTTTTTGCGTATCGTTCTTACAAGTTCCTAGAAACGAGTGAGAGTTTTGAAACTCGTCAGAAAACTTATAATTAAGTGAAAAGTGGCAAATAACATTTAAAACCGCTATCGGTTTACTCGATGAAAGTACAAAAAGAGAAGATTTCCAACAAGGGTGTAAATTAAAGGCAGTCTTAATTGACTTTAAAATACGCCGAAAGATAATTATAAAACTAACACTAAAGTTAACTGGTATTTAAACATTGCCGGCCACCTTGCAACAATAATAGTATTGCAAATAAATAAGTTTTTAATCAAAAAGATGAGCTATTATTATTGAGTCATTAAGGACTCCTGTGGACTGTACAAAATAAACTAATTTTGTTCATACATAATAATTCAGTGGGTCATGAAGCTGTAGCTTTATAACAAACTAATGAGCCATGATGGGCCTCTGTTGCGGTAAGTGATCAATTTAGAAATAAATTCTCAAACGGCAAAACACCCGAGATAACCCATCCAAATACCGTATACTGGGCAAACGGAAGTCCTAGACTGCTCTAAATTCTGCCTTTTATTATTAGTGGCAGTACTTCGGGACCCAACACTAACGCAACACTGCCCGAGTGATGAAAATTCGGATCAGCTAGTTGAAGCCCCTGGAACGGTTCCAACATGGAAACAACGACGGATACGGGCGGTGTTTTAATACCATTCATTTTGTTCCAGAATGCCGTGACAAAAATTCGTTGGGACGTATCATGAATCGATTCCAGTTCAATCCGACAGTATTGATCACTATTAACCTTAAATATCGGTAACGGTATACGCGAACGTCCGTGAAGGAAATTTAACTGAAGCGTAGGCGAAAAGGATACGGCTTGGTGCAAGGGAATATGAACCACAGACGACGGTTTGACACGATTTTTTCGCCCCGTTAAAGATGTTTTATGCTCGTGAAGCAAAGAATTGTAGTCTTGTTTGCAATGTTTGCAAGTTGCCAAACTCCTGCAATCGTTGCCAACATGACCGCACGACAAACAACGTAAAAAAATTTTATGAATTGCCACCATGCGAAGTTTGCATTTCAGGCTCATGTCCCGTAATTTGTAACAAAATGGAAGAGGGTGATTTCCGCCACAAATGGGACATTTCGACCTTCCTCGCTTTACAATTGGATGTGGAATGGCAGGGCTTGAATCCTTGAATCTGCATCATGAGCCTGAACCACAGCCTTCAAAGTAAGGACTTCCCTTGCTTCGTCGGTTGGGTTATCCTGAGGTGTTACCATAATAGCCACATCTGGCTAGACAAACGATGGCGTCGCTACCAGTTCCGAACACGCAACCTCCTCTTCTATAATCATAGAATTGGTTTTCATGGATGGATCGCCAGAACCAACATTCGAAATAGTGACAGGATTGTTGGTTTCCATTGCTTCCTCATAATCCAATAAACCATCATCGAAGAAGTCGGTTTGCATGGCTGGGGTAGTGGAGTTCATTTTACTAGGAAAAATAAAGGTTAGTAGTTGAAATTGATAGAAAAAGTGATATAATTTCATGATGCAGTCAAAATAACACGTTTGGTTATAGGACGACTGATTATACCGTTTTGAGAACGAATATCGGCAACGCGAACCTGCAACTTCATGGAAGTAACTGCTCGTTTTTTACTACGACTAAATCGTTTACCGATACATACCTTTGGGTATGTTGCTATTTATAGCGTTTGTGTAGACCTACGATATATTCTTCCTTCCATCTTTTACAAAATTGATGAATCAAAGCTTTCATCTTACGACGTCGATTAACTATAATAATCGCACTATCATAAATTGTCGGTTCTTGCGAAGCCAGTATAGCTGATCGAATCAAGAAATGTCCAGGTGTCAGGGGAACTGGCTCGCTAGAATTATTAGGCATGGGGCATAAAGGGCGAGAATTTAGACAAGCTTCTATTCTAGCCAAAATCGTAGTTAATTCTTCAAAGGTGAAGGAACAAAATTGCACCTCCCTTTTGAAATGATATTCGAGGTACCCAATACTCACATCGATACATTCGCAACATTATTTGTTCTCTCCATGAATCGTAAGTAAATGTATAAATTCCGCCATTAACTTCGTGAACCGGCAGCCATAAGGCAAAATAATCGACACTGTTCACGATATGATAGCGATGGTGATTTTACCAGTCACCCATTTAGTCTCATCACTCCCCGTTCATCAAGAAAGGGATTTAGGGTTATTAGCGAACTCTTTGATGGCAATGGCATTTTATCTACAAGACATTTATATTCATCGGCATAAAAGACCTTCTGAGCAACCACAGCCAATCGTACTTTTACCATGTTGATTTTATCACTAGACACTAAACAGTTTTCATATTTGAAGCGACTTTTATGAGGCAAGTGCGTAGAATGAAAAAAACGAAATATGTAAGCAATAACCCTCATGGCCCTTTCTAAAGAAGAAAATCTATCTTTCGTAAAAATGGAAGCATGAACCTTCACCTTCCGACTTTCCATGTCAGTATCGATATTTACCAGGGTGTGTACATGCCAATGTTCCTTTCTCCGCCTCAAACCAAGTTGGCCCGTGCCACCACAGTTCACTTTGCGATATCGTGAGTGGGATCGCCCCCCGCTGCCCAGATCAGCAGGATTGTCTTCTGAGCAAACGTGAAACCAATTGTGATTTCCAGTATTTTTCTGAATACGACAAACCCTATTAGCAACAGAAGTGGTCCACGTACAAGGTGGTTTCCGTAGCCAAGCCAATACAATTGTTGAATCTGTCCAACAATAAACACGTCCGATCGTAATCTCAATTTCGCTAAGGACACCCTTCAATAATTCCGATGCCAAAACCGCTACGCACAACTCCAGACGGGGTAATGACACACATTTAAGAGGTGCGACCTTTGTCTTAGAGGATAACAAATGAACATTTGTATTTTCATTTGGTGTTTCACTTCGAATATAAATTAACATATGCTTTTTCAGAGGCATCTGAGAAAACATGCAGTTCAACAGACGAGGATCTGTAATAATTTATCCATCTTGGTATTTGAATGAAGTTCACCTGATGAAAAACTTCAACGAATTTTAGCCAATCCTTTATTGTAGAGATATTATCCAGCCAAATGCGTTGCATTATTATTTTAGCTGTAATAATTACTGGGCTCAATCAGCCAACCGGATCAAAATATTTGACTTTGAAAAAAAATGAATCTAATTGGGCATTCCAAAAAATCCCAAAGTTTTCGAACAACTAGCCTCTTCGAATGAAAAACTTTTGCATCCACTAAATGATCTGGAGGCAATTCATTTAAAATCGATTTTTTATTTGATGGCCATTTTCTTAATTCAGAACCAGCTGATAACAACGTATCCTTCAACTGATCTCTGGCCAACAAAGCATTACAAATATCATGTGCTCAAGCCAACACATCATCAACATACATATTTTTAATCAAAATCTTTGAAGCCAGGGGAAACTCTTTTTCGCAATCATTAGCCAATTGCAATAAAGTTATAATTGCCAAATAAAGGGCACAATTTAACCCAAACGTTACTGTCTGTAACTCATAGTCAGTTATCTGATCGTCAGTGGACGATCTATTAAGAATGAACACGAATTTGCCTATACATTTCCGAAATATCACAGTTAAATACAACTCGTGTTTACGCCAGCGTAAAATTAAATTTATCAAATCAACCTGAAGTGGAGGCCCTACAAAAAGACAATCATTTAAACTGTTGCTATTGGATGTTTTATTTGACGCATTAAAAACGACTCTTAATTTTGTCGTTTTTCTCTCCAGTTTAATAACTGGATGATGTGGCAAATAGCAAGAATTCGTGACAGCGTCGTTACCAACTTTAATCGGTTTCAGGTGGCCGGCCTAGTTCTATATAGTCGTTCAAGACATTATCATACATGATTTTCATTTCCGGCTTACGAGAAAGGGAAGCTTCTATTCTCATAAATTGTTTAATAGCGCTGGACCTTGATATTCCCAAATTAATTTCACGAGGAAATTATGGTTTGAAAGGTAACGAAGCAATATATCTACCTGTAGAATCCCGGCTAGTGGTGTTTTGATTAATCTCCTCACAAAATTTATCTGAAGGAAACTGTTTAAGTCTCTTCTATTTCCCTAAATCTCAAAAGATTTTGGTTCAAACAGCAGTGAAAAAAACATTGATAGAATCATTAACTGAAACACCAATGGGACCCGTCAGAATCCATCCAAAGACAGTTTTTTGAGCCATAAGAGACCCAACAACATTCCTACGAACCAAGCCAAATATCAGCTGGCCTGCTTTTGTAAAATTTCATATCCGCTAACTTTATATCAGGTGGTTCACTTCTGATAGTCGAAGGACAAATAACAGAAGGTAAATTTCCCGAAATTGATGGCAACACAATGCCTGAGTTTCCATTTCAGTATGTTCATCTAATAATGATCCTACTCGAATCGTACAAATTTTTCTAGAGGTTGAAAAAACTTCTTTATTCACGCCGGAAATCTTAACATTCGTAGAATGTGACGTAAGTCGTAACTGATTTCGCAAGCGTTCCGAAATAAACGAAGCTTCTGATGCAGGGTCAATTAAAGCCCTCGCCGGATACGTAGTATCATGACAAATAATAGAAACATATGCAGTTCCTAATAAAACAGAGGAATTCTGTGAAATGTGAAAAACTTGTCGATTTGAGTTAACATCAGCGACGGCCGATGTCGAAGGCATCTCCTGTTTTACACTTGCAGTATTCACCATTGACCTTGAATTCAAGTTATTAGTCACCGTATTCTTAGTAGGCGAACTGCGGTGAAGTTAAGTATGGTGTCTTTGATTACAAATAAAACAGTTATGTTCGCTCTTACAATCTTTGACCTCTTGGGATTTTCATAGGCAGTTTATGCAATAATGAACTTTTTTAACAGTAGAAAAACGCTCAGATACAGACATTTTTTTTAATCGACGACAAAATCGAAGCATATGTGACTGATTTGGACATATAATACACGCATTTGTGGACCTTGTATTAGACATATGGGATTTTATTTTACGTTCTGATATTTTCTTATCAGTTTCTAAACTTGTTAGATCGCGTTCCCTTAAGAACATATCTAAATCTCTCCACAACGATAAGGCAGTTTTGTCCCTAATGCTCTGCTCCCACAGCGTAACTGTTACAATAGGTAATCGTTGAATACACATAAAAACTATAATCGGGTCCCAACTCTGCGTAGAAATGTCATAAATTGAAATAGCAGTCAAAAAACTATTAATACCCCTTTGTAAAGTTTTCAAAGCCACACTAGTTTCTTTTGAGACTGTCTCCAAACTAAATAAACATTTTAATTGATTGTTTACCAACATGCGCGGATTTTCATACGTATCCTTAAGTAACTTCCATGCCACATCAAAACCAGAGTGTGTAAGCGGACACTTTGATACAATTTCCTTAGCGTCTTTGCCGGTTCTTTTAATTAAATAACATAGTCGTTCTATATTACTCAGACGTGTATTATTTATATACAAAGCTGTGAAAAGATCTCTAAATGTAGGCCAGAAAAGATAATCACCATTAAAAATATCTGTATCGCATGGCGGAAGTGGCAGATTGTGACAATTTATCCGATGACGGATTATTTTTGTCTCAAACCAGAGCTTTTGGTTTTGAATTAGCCTCCAACTCATCACATTTTAATCTCATTGTTTTTATACAACGAGCGTAAGTAGTGAGAGTGCTCTGGTATTTTCCTTCAGTCACTTCAAGAACTTCTGCTTCTACTTTTTTTGACGATTCGAAGTATTGACACACTCTTCATATGCACTTTTAACTTTTGCCCACAATGATTTCAATTCATCACTCAAAACCTCTATAGTGTAAACGTGATGATCTTCGTCACGAATTTTGTTAAAATTCGCCTCAAATTAAAAAATTGCATCTGAAGCGCGAGCAAAATTTTCAATAGTATTTAACATTTTTATAAGATAATAAAAAAACAAAAACATAAGCGATTATATTCCATAAAGCCAAATAATCAGATAAAAATTAAACGACTAACTTTATATCAGAGCTGTAAACGAATGATTCATTTTTGGTTTTTAACTCACCGTGAATTAAAATGTTTGAATGCATTCATCTGTTCCAAAAAATGAATTGAATTAAAATTGGAATGCATTCACAATGAATTTGAATTCTTGAATGCCATTCACTTGGCCACACAAAGTTAATGAATTTGAATTTGAATGAATTTATTATGAACAAAATTTGTGTGAATGCATTCCTTTCATCAGCCAAAAAATGAATTAGAATCTGAATGGATGTATTATGAATTTAAACGTCGTGAATGCATTTACTCGCCATCGAATTAAATGAATTAGAATTTGAATGCAATTATTGGAAGGAAAAATATATTGAAGGAATTCATTTTTTTTACAATAATTCTTTTAAGTTGAAAATTATACAGTGTGTGTTTTACTACGTCGGCCATGACATAAACTGCAGAAAAGTTAACAGGTGTTATATCGGGCATGATAAACGCTATAGAAAAGTTAATGGGTGTTACAAAATTGACATGTTTTTTACGATTAGAGTGTTATCTTTTGAACTACAAAAGATAAAAACTTTAAATTTACGTAGTGTATGTTACTACATCGGCCATGACAAACGCTATAGAAAAGTTAAAGGGTGTTGCAAAATTGACGTGATTTTTACGATTATAGTGTTATCTTTTAAACTATAAAAGATAAAAACTTGAAATTTACGCATTGTGTGTAACTACATCGACCAAGATAAACGCTATAGAAAAGTTAAAGGGTGTTGCATAATTGACGTGACTTTAACGATTATAGTGTTATCTTTTGAACTATAAAAGATAAAAACTTGAAATTTACGCAGTGTATGTTACTACATCGGCCATGACAAACGCTACAGAAAAGTTAAAGGGTGTTGCAAAATTGACGTGATTTTTACGATTATAGTGTTATATTTTGAACTATAGGCCGATGTAGTAATATACACTACGTAAATTTAAAGTTTTTATCTTTTGTAGTTCAAAAGATAACACTCTAATCGTAAAAATCATGTCAATTTTGTAACACCCTTTAACTTTTCTGTAGCGTTTGTCATGGCCGATGTAGTAACATACACTGCGTAAATTTCAAGTTTTTATCTGTTATAGTTCAAAAGATAACTGTAAAATCGTAAAAATCACGTCAATTTTGCAACACCCTTTAACTTTTCTATAGCGTTTGTCATGGCCGATGTAGTTACACACACTACGTAAATTTAAAGTTTTTATCTTTTGTTGTTCAAAAAATAACACTATAATCGTAAAAATCACGTCAATTTTGCAACACCCTTTAACTTTTCTATAGCGTTTGTCATGCCCGATGTAGTAACATACACTGCGAAAATTTCAAGTTTTTATCTGTTATAGTTCAAAAGATAACACTATAATCGTAAAAATCACGTCAATTTTGCAACACCCTTTAACTTTTCTGCAGCATTTGTCATGGCCGATGTAGTAACATACACTGCGTAGATTTCAAGTTTTTATCTTTTATAGTTCAAAAGATAACACTATAATCGTTAAAGTCACGTCAATTATGCAACACCCTTTAACTTTTCTATAGCGTTTATCTTGGTCGATGTAGTTACACACAATGCGTAAATTTCAAGTTTTTATCTTTTATAGTTCAAAAGATAACACTATAATCGTAAAAATCACGTCAATTTTGCAACACCCTTTAACTTTTCTGTAGCATTTGTCATGGCCGATGTAGTAACATACACTGCGTAAATTTCAAGTTTTTATCTTTTATAGTTCAAAAGATAACACTCTAATCGTAAAAATCACGTCAATTTTGTAACACCCTTTAACTTTTCTACAGCGGTAATCAAGGCCGATGTAAAAACACACACTGCGTAAATTTCAAGTTTTTATCTTTTATAGTTCAAAAGATAACACTATAATCGTAAAAATCACGTCAATTTTGCAACACCCTTTAACTTTTCTGTAGCGTTTGTCATGGCCGATGTAGTTACATACACTGCGTAAATTTCAAGTTTTTATCTGTTATAGTTCAAAAGATAACTGTATAATCGTAAAAATCACGTCAATTTTGCAACACCCTTTAACTTTTCTATAGCGTTTATCATGGCCGATGTAGTTACACACACTGCGTAAATTTCAAGTTTTTATCTGTTATAGTTTAAAAGATAACATATTAATCGTAAAAATCACGTCAATTTTGCAACACCCTTTAACTTTTCTGTAGCGTTTGTCATGGCCGATGTAGTAACATACACTGCGTAAATTTCAAGTTTTTATCTTTTATAGTTCAGAAGATAACACTATAATCGTTAAAGTCACGTCAATTATGCAACACCCTTTAACTTTTCTATAGCGTTTATCTTGGTCGATGTAGTTACACACAATGCGTAAATTTCAAGTTTTTATCTTTTATAGTTCAAAAGATAACACTATAATCGTAAAAATCACGTCAATTTTGCAACACCCTTTAACTTTTCTATAGCGTTTGTCATGGCCGATGTAGTAACATACACTACGTAAATTTAAAGTTTTAATCTTTTGTAGTTCAAAAGATAACACTCTAATCGTAAAAAACATGTCAATTTTGTAACACCCATTAACTTTTCTATAGCGTTTATCATGCCCGATATAACACCTGTTAACTTTTCTGCAGTTTATGTCATGGCCGACGTAGTAAAACACACACTGTATAATTTTCAACTTAAAAGAATTATTGTAAAAAAAATGAATTCCTTCAATATATTTTTCCTTCCAATAATTGCATTCAAATTCTAATTCATTTAATTCGATGGCGAGTAAATGCATTCACGACGTTTAAATTCATAATACATCCATTCAGATTCTAATTCATTTTTTGGCTGATAAAAGGAATGCATTCATAAAAAGTAATTTCATGATGAAATTCTAATTCTTATTCATTCATTTCGTGTGGGTAAGTGAATGGCGATCAAGAATTTTAATTCATTGTGAATGCATTCAAATTTTAATTCAATTCTTTTTTGTGTGGAATGAATGCATTAAAAAAATCACAATTCAATGCGGGAATGATTCGCAGGAATGATTCAAAAAAGAATCATTCGTTTACAGCTCTGCTTTATATATGTCGAATCGACCGACCGTAGGGTAACCACTTAGACCAAAAAAATCTCGTAAGAAATTACAAAAAATTTTCCGATCAAAAATTTACGAAAAAATTTAACTCCGATGAAACCTATGTAGGTGCTAAAGGTTGCATAAACACAAAAACAAATCAAACAATTGCAGTAAATACACTCACAAATAAATTAACCAATTATGTGCACTGTTTTTTAACAAAGGCTATTATGGTTATTTTCTCTTGTATTTATATACATTCATCTATTTATGTCTTATGTTCGGAACTTTTTTTTTTTAATAATTAATGGTATAATTAATTTGTGGATAAATTTTTTATTTATTTACTAAGATTTTAATCAAAATAAATATTTATTTTTTGTATAAAAAGAACTTTTCCACGAAATATACTCATATACAACAGTACCCAAATTGGTACTTTAATTTCACATTTATTCCAGACGGTACTGATCTATTTATTTTTATTAATTTCTTTATAACCAAACTTTTTTTTCAATTTACTAACCTTGTTTACAATTGATATTCCAACGAAAAATGGGGGTTGATAAATTATTCTTCCTTGTAAAAGGTTTGATGTATTTCTTCTTCTAGAAGGCGATTGAAAATTCTTTTAATATTCCGGTTCGTATGGATTAATGTTTCGGCGTATATACGATAAGGAAAAAAGTTCATAAATATAAAAACACAAGAATTTTCAATATAAAAAACGGATTTATTATTCTTCATTATATTTAAATATTGATTACCTTTTTTTGCGTAGCGTTCTTACAAGTTCCTAGAAACGAGTGAGAGTTTTTGAACTCGTCAGAAAACTTATAATTAAGTGAAAAGTGGCAAACAACATTTAAAAGTATCGGTTTAGTTACAAAAAGAGAAGATTTCCAACAAGGTTGTAAATTAAAGGCAGTCTTAATTGATTTTAAAATACTTCGAAAAATAATTATAAAATTTACACTAAAGTTAACTGGATTTCAACACCACAGTTAATCATTAACAGACGTTGGAACTTTGAACTTTATAAATTAAAACTGGTAACCCGGGAATTTGCGACCCAGTTTTTGGCTCCTTTTATTTAGGAGAAAAATTTAAATAAAATAACACAAGTCCTAATTACTATAATTTATGCAAATGTTGCTTCAGGGGATATATCATACCTATAAAAGTTTGATATCTAAAAAATATTTAGAAAAGGAAATTACGGCATTCCATATCGATCGAAATTTCTATAGAATTTAAATATAAATTTCGATCGATATCGAATGCAAGCTTTAGATGAGTTAAAATACGTAAGACTGCTATATTCGGCTATTCCGATTCTTAAACACACTTCACAATGTATATAAATCACTAAACTGTGAAGTAACTATGGAAAATATGGTCGAGCACAAATTTTTTCACTTGATGTCTTTTTCTTATTTTTTAATTCTCTATCTCCCCATATATTTATTTTATTGAATGAAATTACATTGTACCAAATGATATTGAAAAATTAGAGGCAGGCGTGGTGTATTGTATGCTGTCTTGAAGGACATGTCCCTATTTTGCTGATTTTCAATGGTAAAATTTTCGAAACTATGTCTGATCGATAGGCGTATTTAAATTCTTTTTAGCTCCTCTAGTGCCTTGGCAAAGTTTATTTAAACACTAACACGGAATTAGAAAATAAGTTTGTGTACATGTATGAGAAAAACGAAATTCGAGTACGTGTACGAAAAAAATATACATCTACGATACACAAGAGTGTTATAAAGTTAAATCTTTTGCCGATACAAGATCAAATACAAAATAAAATACAATATAAAAATTTGAGTTATTCATAAAGCTATCTCAATTGAAACCATCAATTGTTTCAATTAAATTGTTTCTGTATTTTTTGTTCTTTTAAAATTGTTTTGCACATTTAACTTTTATAATCTTCAAAGTAAACACTGGAACAATTTTTACATATCGCACCTTACTTAAGGCTTAAGCGTTTTAATAATTGAGGGTCATAATTCTAACGGCTGTTAGGTGAATAACAGTGCTCTGTTTAGTGTAAAATCAGCTATGTTAAAAACGTTGACTTAAGTCTCTACTAGTTAAATTCGAATTTATCTTCACCCACGTTAATATTTCTGTCCTTTCTTTTTTAGTGTATTTTTCCCAGTCGGCTAGATATAATAATTTTGTTTTTTGTTTTTATTGGAAATCTTTATCTTCAACTAGTTTAATAGTTCTCTTTATTGAAAAATGGTAGCTGCCATAGAGATTAGTCAGGCCCATGTCGTATGCAGAAGATATAAAATGAGCAGAATGATCCGTTAATGTTGGTCAAGGTATTTGTGTGTCAAGTTCTATGAATGTGTTCGCTAAGACTCTTCTCAGTTTCCACACTTATGCCAACCTCATGCTAAATTTGTTTTGCATAAGGCTGTTATTATTTTATTTATTTATTTATTTTTTTTTGAAAGTGAATACAACACTTGAAATTAGATTTTCTCTCTTAGTAATTATTGAATTATAAAATTACATGAACTTTAGCCTAACTAAAAAACATTCATAATTTATTTTACACTAAGAGATTAACTAATAATTAATTTGAAGTAAATAAACAATTAAAGAAAGAAAAAAAATTTAATTTATGAAATACCTAGGGTATAATTGTAACCTGTTTTTTTTATTCAACAATTAAGGTATTATTTGTGAAAATAAAATCAGATTCAACAAGTATCATCTTCTGCACGTATTTTTTTTATTTTTTTTTTTTTTACACACGTCTTGGCAAATTTCCATTTGAACATTTGATCTCTCTATTTATTCATTAAAATTTTTTGGCATATTACAATAGCGTTTCTTCTGCAAGATCTATATATTTTTTTCTATCGGGCTGAGATCTAGCTGTATCTTTGAATCACCATCCTGATGAGAAACACCTTTTATTTTGGCCCAAAAAAATCGTGTAAGTTATGACGCAAGACTCCAATTTTGGAGAATTGTTCTGATGTTTTCGCCTGTTTCGTAATTAATAAACGTCTCTTCGTAGCGATTTATTTCACTTTGATTGTTTTGTTTTTACTTAAAACAATAATCGGTGGCGAATTTCCAATGTCGTCGCAATTTCGCGTGCTAAATGGTTTCTTTCTGGCAGTTTAACAACTTAATTTTCTGAAAGAGCGGAAATCGGTTTAACTTAAGGCTAAAGAAATTTTTCTGCTCTTAAAATTTTTCATATTTCGTAAAATAGAAACGTGTTAAAGTAAAACATGCTCGCCACTGTAAATATCACATATATACATGCATACATACGTACATACATTATATCTGTTTATAAGATTGTACATAACTTTAATTTTCGATTATTTATTTTTTATTTTTTTTAATTTAGTTGGAGTCATGTCTTTCGCGTCCTGAAATTCTTACAGGCTATTCATCTCTTCTTGACGGTCACATTATTCATAATGTTTGGCTTCAAATAGATCCGGAGCCCCAAAATAACCCAGTCGAAATAAATGAAAGTAGTGGCATTGCTTTGTGCATTGCTAGAGCCAAAAATTTTGAATGTATTGTAAGAAATTTGAAAGCATTATTTGAAGATGAGCTTTCACAAACAATTTTGGTGCTACCAGACTGTTACATTCTCGGCTATCATCCAGAAACTAAACAGGGCTTGGAACAAATGAAAATATTACTAACACTTCTACTAGGAGCTGCAGTGCAGTGTCCAAACAAAGAACTTTTTATTGCTAGAATAAAAGAGTTGGATGTAGAAACTCAACATGCCATCGTTGAATTAATAAAACAGGTAACCTTAAAACTTATTTTTAGTTAGATATATTATTAATTCAGTAAATCAAAAATTTGGGTGTTATGGTAGGTCACAGATAACCATAGCTTAGTGCTAACAGAGGAATCTGTGGACTTATTAACGCCGCAGGATATGTATAATCACATTTTGAGATTAACCAAAGAACGTGATAGTATGTACCTTAATTGGTTTTCTTCGATATGCAATGAGCGTGACACATTAAACACATCCAAATGTGGTGATAACTCCTCAAACCTGTCTATATCGACTTCCAGTGGCTTAATAACAGCGCCTGCTTCGTCTTCGTCAAATACTGAAAATAATCACACGGCTGTAGAGTTGGCGGATTTGAAATCAAAATTAAGAAAACTGCGTCAAGAACTGTAAGTAATTTTTAATCAACACATTTTAGCATTATGAAAAATTAAAAAAATTTAGTGAAGAAAAATCGGAAGGTCAATTGGAACTACGCGAAGAGCTGGAACACAAAAAAACTCAATATGAGAAACTTCGTTTAGAAGTAAGTTAAACAAATCGTACCATTTAATGTTTTATTGAATTGTATTTTTTTAACAAAGAGCCAAGAGTGGTATTCGGAGGCCAAGCGAGCATCAGCTTATCGAGATGAAGTAGATGTGTTAAGAGAGCGTGCAGAAAGAGCAGATCGCTTAGAAATAGAATTACAAAAGTTAAAAGAAAAACTAACCGATTCTGAGTTTTATAAGACACGTGTTGAAGAATTGCGCGAAGATAATCGAATGCTTTTGGAATCAAAGTAAGAACTGATTTTTTCAATTAAATTTAGAGTTATTTTATTTCTGTATTTAAAGGGAAATATTAGAAGAACAATTACAACGATGGCGTAAAAGGTCGGAACATGTCATGACTTTGGAATCGGAAATTATAAAATATAAACAAAAACTAAATGATATAGCAGTAGAAAGAGATTCAGATCGTTCCAGGTTAGAAGAGTTAATTGAAGAAAATACCCAGCTTCAGTTGGTGGCTAGAAACCTTAATAGCACATTAGATATTGACAAGTCAATTTCGGATAATGACGATGACTGTAATTCGGGTGATAATAGTTTATCAGAACAATTAACAAATAATGCTCAGGTGAGAAACAACAAACATAGAATAATTATGCTTCTCATTTACGATTTCATTTACAGACACGTGCTTTAAAACTCGAATTAGAAAATCGACGGCTTACAGCGGCTCTTGACCAACTGAAAGAATCTTCCTTTCATGAATCTACTAATAAAATATTAGAACTAGAGAAAGAGAAAAAGAAATTGAGTGTTAAAATTGAACAAATGCAAGATAACATTCAACGTCTATCCCAACAAAACGTTGAGCTAGAAAATGTATTCAAAGATGCTTTAGAGGAAAATAAGAAAATGATAATAACATTAGATCAACGCCAAAAGGCGTATGACAAACAAAGTCAAGAGCGTGATCTTGAAAGGACAAAATTAATTGATTTGGAAAAACAAGTAGAAACACTTAGTAAGGAAAAACAACGAGTCCAAACCCTTAACGAAAGTGTGCAGCGTCGCGCTGATGATCTAGAACGTATGGCTGAGTCAAGATTAAAAGAAGTTGAACAATGCAAAGAAAAATTAAAAACATTTGAAAACACTAAGGAAGCTGTGTATGAGTTACAAGGCAAACTCGATACTTGCGAACGTGAAAATGTCAGTCTTGCCAAGGAGGTGGCTAAACTTAAACAAAACCTCGAAGACAAATCTGTGTTGTTAGATGGTCAGCTTGAATTAGCTGATAGTCAGAGTAAAGAAATATTACGCCTAACAAAGGCACTAGAAGAAGCTGAACATATTCAGGTGCGTCTTAGTGACTTAGAGGTTCAAAATAACGAGTTAATGTCGCAGCGAGATATTGATTTGCAAACAATTGCGACTTTACGGAATGATCTTGTTACTGGTACACTGGCTACAAACAAAGTGAAGCACAATTTAGAAAAACTTGGCCTTAATGTAGATCCCACAGATGACAAGTCTGAGTTAAATGTTGAAAAAGTAGTTGAAAAGTTAGTACGCAATCCCGAAACCTTTAGAACTGTGCGTGAAATTATGCTCAATGTTTCCAAAGAACAGTCTGCAAATGGTAACGCAAAGTCAGACATATGTGTTCTATGTCACCGCAAAGAAGTGTTTACTGTAGAGAAAAACATAGAGCTCTCTTCGCCTTCAGAAGTATATGATATAGCAGAGTTAAGAAAACTCTCTGAAGCCAATACACAATTGAGTGCATTTAACGTTGCATTACAATCGAAGTACGATCAACTTCAAACTGAAAATGCTCGCTTAAAAGTGGATGTCACTACATTGGGTTCACAAATCACCTCTTTAAATACTCAACATGTGGCCTTACAACTGGCCAATGCCCAGTTGGCTGCTGATAAGGATGCGCTTTTAAAAGAAAATGAAAAGCTTAAGGAAGAACGCAAGAATCTTTTGCATGATCAAGTTACGCTGCAATGTTTGCACAATCAGTTGTCATCAGAATATGACTCTCTTAACAAAGACAAGGAACAACTTAAGGCCGTGGTTCGAGACTTGCGTATAGAGTCGCGAGAACTCCGGGAACACATTGTTAGTTCGGAAAAGCAAATTGATGATCTAAAGCAACAAAATACTTCAAAAAAATCATGCTTCGAAGACTTGGCTGATCTTCGCACTGAACATTCAAGGCTTACTGATGACTTCCGTAACTTGTTCGCAAGAAGTGAACGATTTAAGAATGAATACAAAAACGTTCAGGAACAATACAAAATAATTCGCGTGGAAAATGGAAAACTTAAATTACAAAACATTGAACTAATGGAAGAATTGGGCAAACGAAATGATCAATTAAAAACGCTAGAAATTCAATATGCAAAATCAACACAGCGTTGCGAGGTAATAATTTTCCAAGCACTTATATTTATAATGAAATTAAAAATATATAATTTTAGATGTTGATGCAACAAAATGTCGATTTGGACACTGAACGTAAGACGTTGATGGAAAATGTGTCACATCTTCTCAAGCAGTACCATGAATTATTAACACTTTCACTGGAGGATAAAAAACACTTCCATGAAGAGGAAAAGAGCTATACAGAATGTGTTCACAACTTAAATCGTCAAAAAGAAAAATTAGAAGAAAAGATTATGGAACTCTTCAAAAAATCGGAAACTGTTGTACCAAAAAAGTATTACTTTTCTTTTAACCTAAGCAAAATAATTATATTCCTGGAAATACTGGACAGTACCGACTTTGCAGGAATAAAGCAAATCAAATGAATAATTTTTTGTTATTATCAGTATAAAAATTTTTTATTAAGAATCTTTAATTTTAATATACGTTAATTGTGCTTGAATTCTTTATATACATTTCATTCTCATGAGGATATCATATCTCAAGCCAACATGGCAAAAAGACAACAAGAAAACTAAAAAAATAATAATAGCCATTAAAAACCCATTTTTCTTTTTCTTTCATTATCACTTTGCTATGAGCACACTTGGGACGAACGATTATTTGTTCGTTTCGAATTATTGCTTCTCTTATTTTCCAAAACATGGCCACTCTATCTACTGACACATATAAACAAATACATTTTACAAATTAATATTATTAATTTCGTCGGCCCAAATAAGTTTCAGTCGTCGATTTTTTACCGACGAATTTGTGTGTTGTACTTAATTCGTTGCTCCAGTTATGTTTGTACAATTAATCAATTTTTTTAAACTCTTTTTAAGAAATACTTTTTCAAATAAAATAAATAATATAGACACTAGCGGAATATTATGTAGCTTCCAAAACGATACATGATTATTTCATCTATCAATCTTGTTATATACAGCCAAAGCAGTACGAGAATCTTAATAGTAATAAAAAATATATTCATTTGATTTATAATAAAATAGTTCGACAACTGAATATACGTTGCTTAATTTTAGATTTTTAAAATATTTAAAAGATAAAATAATTTTTTTATTATTAAAGACAAAATTTTACAAGTGATTTTGCTTTAAAAGATTTAGTTTCAAAATGAATATATATTTTTTTTGTTTTAAATTAATTACATGGAAATTTTAAAAATGCATTGCATATAAAACAATCCTTAAATACTCTTTGAAATCGAATTACAATAAATAAGGTTATGCAGCGCTAATTAAATAGTAATTATATTAAGTTCGATCATTTTTAAATTAACTATTTCGAAGACTTATAATGCAATTTTAGAACAAGTCTTTTTCAGTATTATTTTTTTATATAAAACATTTTTTGCATTCATTAACACTTCACATTTCCATTAGAAAACCATTTGCTAGTAATTTAGTAAGACGTGTGAAAAAGGCCAGTTCAGATTTAATGAACAAAGTACCCAGTCGTGTAAGTTGAGCTATTCCTTCAATAATAAATAAATAATTGGATTTCATTAAAATTTTAATTTTGTTTTATTAGAATCGGCGTTCTTTGGTTGAGATGGACGAATCACGCTTAACACAGTCGCAATTAATGGTAGGGTCTGAATCTGGTGGCAATGATTCTGACAACAGCAACGATGAGCATGTTTTGATTAATCCAGATAGCAACCAACTACAGCGCAATATACCGATACGACAAAGCCTCCAACGGTAAGATCTATTTTATATATATGTAAATATATTTATTTTATAGGTATGTATGTGAATGTAAATTTTTATATAATACATTTATTATTAAACTTATGTAAAAAAGAAAACTTATTGTAGGTGTGTATTCGAAGTTGTTTTAGGTGTACAAAAGGATTTGTAAATTTATTTTTTAAATATTGAATTATATTTCTTTTAAATTACACCTCTGCTCTTCAAAAATCTTAGTCTTCTTTTTTTTAAATATAAATTTAACTAACAATTGTAAAAAATATCTTACGCAATTGCATAAGTGGTATTTTAGAAAAAAAATTCTTTAATTTCTTAAAAAAGAGCTTGATGTCAATGTATTTGACTATTGGAGTTTAATAAAGCCAAAACTAGAAGTTCCCTCTGTTTCATGTTCGAGGAACGGATCGGAGCCTTTATTAGGTTTTAAAATTTATCAGAGTAGGAATTTACTAATGAATGTGCAGCACACGTGTCAAAATTTGTATACATGCATATGAAGAGAAATATGCACACAAAATAAATAGGCACATGCACATGAGTAAGAGCTTATTTTTTGTGTGCCTACTAAAAGCACATGTGCAAGTTCAACTGGCTTAAAATGAATGCACATGATTTTACACATTTATATATGTGAAAGACGAAGAGGTACAATGATAAAAACAAAAAATTGTGGTGTTTTGTTGTTATGTGTTAAGTATTTACTAGAGATCTGTATGAATGCATTCGTTTTTCAACTCACACTAAATCATTACACTAACACCAATTACTCTCTTCTTAAAATGTGAAACAAAGAGAATCGAATGAGAAATATAAACATTTTGAATGAGTCGTGGCATTACCTGTTTTAAAGATAATCATAACATCACTTGATTTGGTTTCAAAAAAATAAAAACAAATAACGGCTGATTGTCAACATTGTTATTATTTCAACAAATAACACACGAATCCGTTGTGAATCATTCCTCATTGTAATGAGGGAAATATAAAAATTATTTGGAATATGTAAATTTTAAATAATATATGCACGTTTGTATGCATTTTAAATAACAAAATGCGGTGTTAGAAAAAAATATAAATAAAAATTTAATATGAAGTTTTTAAATAACTTTTTTGTATATTTTAGTTATTTTTTTATTGTAAAAATAAACTTTTTACAACAGAAGTTCTAAAAAGTAGTTTAAAAACGTATTCTTAATAAAAATACATATGTACATACATACATAAAACTTTAGATTTAATTTTTATATTTATGTTTGGATGTACATATATTTATACAAATAACGGTATTATCAAATAATATCAGTTATAAATAACATCTTAAAAAAAATTTTATTTTTTAAACAATATTTTCCTCAGAATTCCGATTGTTACTTGCTCAGATTGTTTTTGATATGGTAATATGTGTACATACATATGTACATACACCTGTCTTCATTTATACCTTTATGTATTTATCCCCGGCCAGACTTTAATACGGATGGTTGAAAAGTAACTTATAGAACTGCCCTCGTATTTGGTGAAAATATCGTAATGTCTCAGTGTTACGGGAACACAACACATTTAAGAAGTTTCGCAAGAATCGGTTATATAAAATAATTACAAAAGGCCTTATATGTCTAACCTCGTAGACTAAAAGATAGATTATTATTTAATATTACATAAACTGAACAGATTTGTAAGTTTTTATGCGTCGTTCGATCAAAAGTAGTTGAAAAGTAACTTATGTAACTGCGCTCGTATCCAGTTTAATTATCGTTATGTGAAATTTCTATTGGATGTTAGGACGATATGGCCTAGGACTTTTTGACTAAAAATATTTTAAATATAAATACTATTTGCACAAACAATTGTATGTATGTATGCATTTATGTACATACCTATACATAAACAAAAATTAAAAACTATATTTTTTTAAATGCAAAATAAAAGGGGTAGATCTAAGTTTTAAAAAAGCTATTTTAATGCAATTACTAATAACTTTGTACGCAAAAGTATGAAAATTAAAAAATGGCAATATAGCATTGTTCTTTTTAAGCTGATTAAAATCAACTCATAGAATTAAAAATGATTTGCTGTTTTTTAGTGTAAAATTAATTCTACACATTTGATTCATGTTATGTTTTGATTTGATTCGTAACTCATTTTTGTAATGCGTGATTTGTTTCATTCGTTTCGAAAAGTTTGGCACAAAACAATTTGTGAGATGAAAAAAAACGAATGATTCAAAGGGCGTTTTAAATGCACTAATGCACTTATGCAGGTCTTTGGTATTTACCCACATGAAAATAATTTTAAGTGCGTAATTTTACTAATAAAAAAGGATTTTTTTTTCGTCTTTCATCAACAGGCAGTAATCGATTAAAAATACAGTACCTATACAAAATCATATCATACAACAACACTAATAAATTATTTGTTACAAAATGGTGTAAAATGCTTTGGAAGTTAACTGATTAATTACTCGTAAAGTGATTTCCAATAGTTTTTTTGCGCCTACTATTATTTTCGAGAAAAGAACCAAACTGATTTTTCAGATCTCAAAAGTGGCTTTTTGAAAAAATTTCATCAGACATGTTCTGATACTCGCATGTTTTACACATCGCAACTTTCGAAATCGCCAACTGTAAAACTTTGTGTTTTGCATGCGAAAGACAAAAACATCTGATTTCGGGATGCATCTTTAAAGGGAAGGATTACTTCCATCCTCAGTAGTCAGTACTTAAAAAGTTTTTTTTTAATTACAATAATAATTACACTTTCGGAACTCATATCGTCTTAAATGTCATTCAAATAGATATTTTAAGGTACATTAACACTTAAATCGCGCATTCAATAAGTACCGAAAATTCGTATAAGAATTTAAAACTCAAATAACCGCATATTTTATTTGATACCGACGAAGCATTCAAACGCACTAGTACCAATTTATTTTTCAATATCAATTAAGACAGCTGTACAGCGAACAAGACAACAATCAATACAAATAATTAATAAAACAAAGAACATATGTATTTTAAATTAATTATTCACGACTTCTATCGTGTAAAAATAAAAACAGTGTTTGTTAAAAATAAATGCATTTTCAATAAGTTCGTTTTTCTAGTTAAGTTATAACTTGAACTCATGAAAATTCTGTTATTAAAGACAGGGTATATCCGGAGGGCTGACGGCGCCTGGACAAACGGTCCTAATGGATATCACTTTTCGGGTTGTAAGGATGGACCGTGTAGAAAATTCTGTAGAGATAGATACAGACTGGCTGCACTGAGCCATGAAGAGTTTCCATCCATTTAAGCCTTCGGATGGAATTATTCTGGCCGATCTTCAGAAGAGTTTAGATCTGGTCACTCCTGGTCTTATATTCCGGATCAATTACCGAGGTGCAACGTGGTCTTTATCCCCAAAGGGGGAAGGACATCACACACAGGGGCAAAGGATTTTGGACCAATCTGTCTAACGTCCTTTTTGCTCAAAACACGGAGATACTTATCGAGATCCACATGGAATGACAATTAATAGGAATCTTCTTTCTCAATATCAACACGCTTACACAAGGGGCAGACCAGTTGAGATGGCTTTGCACACGCTCGTAGGTTAGAACTCACTAGAGCATAAGAACTACACTATGGTAGCATTCATGGACATGGAAGGGGCTTTCAGCAATATCAAACCGCTTGCGATCACCAAGGCTTTTAGGGAGTTTGGAGTTGACCGGTCGATAATCGGGTTCGCTTGTGTTACGCTTGCTCAGTTGCAGGATAATAACGTCAACTTCTGGCACGGCAAAGGTGATTAGAATGAGGGCAAGGGGTACACCACAGGGCGGAGTTCTGTCTCCACTGTAGAATGTTGCTATTAACAAATCGCTCATGATCTTGTCGATTGTTGTACTCCAGAACCATTCCTTACAAGAAGATTTCTCTTCGACCTGACGGAAGGCCACTCTCGCTCCGCTCGAGCACTCTGTGTGTACACGGATGGCTCTAGGAGAGGGTCCAGAGTTGGAGGTGGAGTATATATTGAGGAATTTGGGATAAGAATGTCTTTCAGACTCCCAAACGTCTGCAATATTTTACAGGCGGAAATATCTGTTATTAAAAGAGCAGCGTGCTAGTTAAGGTACTATAACATATCCAATAGGGATATCTTTTTCTGTACCGACAGCAAAGCAGCGATTATGCTCACCACATCTAAACTTGTCTCTGAATGCCGGACATCTCTTAACGGGATGGTGGAGGTTTCAACAGTCAGCCTGAAATGGGTGAGGGGACATGGGACCGACTTGGGCAACCATGTTGCCGATGAACTAGCAAAGAAGAGGACGGCGCTTGAAGAAGGTGCTATTAATACCTTCTGTGGCATACCCCTCTCTGCTTGCGGACAGCGTATCGACGCTCCTCTCTGCGACCTGGTCAGATGGTCTAACGAGTCGACATGCGCGACAGCTAGGACAATCTACAACTACAACTACAGTTACCGAGGAATCGATTGCGCGACTTGGTGGCTGTGGTTACTGGGCACTTCTTTTTTGGAGCCCATGCTGGTGGTATGGGTCTCCCATTCAACGATTTCTGTAGAAGTTGTCAGAACGAGGAGGAGGAGACTGTGAAACACCTTCTCTGTATTTGCCCCGTGCTGGGCTATATATGGATGAGATATCCCGGTCAGCGGTACTGCGTGGTTCTGTCTAGTGTATCATCATTGAGTCCAGGCAGGATTAGTTCCTTTTTTTGATGCAGTGGGTGGGTTACTGGCCCACTGCCGGACACTGCGTCTCAGTCAATGGGATGAGCGCACTTTTTGGCCAGATAAAAAACCCACAGACACCTCTGTCAACGCAACTTTTCTTATATTCTGCTCATACACACACACTTGATAGCGGTAAAGTAACAACATATTCGGTCTTAGCCTAAATACAATCCAATATTTTTATGTAAATACATATATATTTCTACCTCATTAAGAGCCTATTGGACTGTTTGATGGAAATACACTTTAAAGCTAGTTGAAAAGTACTTTGTTTTAGACTTTTCTAGTCCTTTAAAATAGCTGCACTTCTGTCATTGCGTTTTCCAAATGCAACAATTTACTGTTGTTTTCTGTAACGACTTGTTTTCATTTCTAAATTTTACTGCTGTTTGAAAAGTATTAGGTAAGATTCTATAGTTCTTGTTACCTTATTGACAAAGAAATATAAATTAATCTAATCTGAATCTGATGGTTTTTTACTTCATATATAAATACGCATTTACCTAAAATATGTATAAATTTAATTTCAGTAAAAATTGCTGTTATTTAATAAAATACAGTTTTCTGCAAAGCAGTTTTATCAGGTATGTCGTAAACAAATTTTGAAATCGGGGAAAAATGTGATGTGCCTGTATTCGCCACATATTTCATTTTTTTAGTTGATAAAAAAGTTTTTACCAATTGATCAATTTTGATAATATTAGTTTAAATTCCGTTTGAAATCGCAACAATTTTTCTCGACGAAGAAAATAATTCCTGCAAAAAACCCGTCTCCAAAACAGATTTCAGCTATCTGTGTATAACGGTTTAAAAGTTTTGTCACATATTACAGAAAATTGCACCATCTATATTTAATAAAAAATAGTTACAGTAATCGATAAAATGTCCAATTTTCAACCGTTTGCCCTTTTAGGACAGTTTACGTCACCTTTCGGGACTTTAATTGATTTATAATAATCCACGGCTCAATCCCTGGTTGGAAAAAAATTAAAAACAGTCCATAATCTTAAAAACTAAAGGGTGTCCTCATACAACATACATGTTTTAAGTGTATTATGAACCGTAAAGCGCACTTCTTATAAATCTAAAAATTAAAGGGTGTCCCAATAGGTGATGTAAATTTACTAATGCGCCTATCTTTTGAACCACTATAGACAAACGCTTGAAAATTGGACGGGATATCGATTACTATGACTGTTATACTAACAAGTATAATTATTCAAAATTATTAACTAAAGGTTGTAATGTAATTTGATGTAGTGGCCAAACTTTAGTTGAAATTTACAAATAACCTTTATTGCTAAGTCCGCTGTAATAACAATTATAAAATTGGAATTCGGAAGTTAAAGGGTGTCCCAATAGTTGCTATAAGGTGATATATGTGGCCAAACCCTTATAGACAGACAGCTAAAATGTACAAAGAACCTGTATTGCTAAGTCCACTATAACAAGTATAAAAATTGAATTTTGAAATGAAAGGGTGTTCCCATATTAAAAGTAAATTGACCTAAATGGCCCTATCGTTTGAACCGTTATATTAAACAGAACGTCCCCTACTTTGGTATATTAGGAAGTATTAATATTTAAAATTATAAATTATAGGGTGGTACAAGAGTTGCTGTTATTTGATTGAAATTTGCACAGAACCTTTTTTGCTAAGTCCGCTATAACAAGAACCAAACCTTAAATTAGAAATTAAAGGGTGTCCCTATAACTGATGTAATTTGATCTTTATGGCCCTATCTTTGAAACCATTACAGACAAACTGTTGAAAATTAGACAGAATGTCAGTATAAATATTTAAAATTAGAAATTAAAGGGTGCCCTAATGGTTGTTATTTGATGTATATGACCAATCTTTTGAACCGTTATAAACTACCGCTTAGAATTTAAACAAATTTTGTTTTACTGTATCAGAAATAAAAAGTGTAAAAGATAAAGGGTGACCACATAACTGCTGAATTTTCTTGTTAAATCTTCATTCATATTTTGTTCTACGACATATAAAAAATCTTGACGCAATACTAACATACTAACATGACCTCTTAATAAAATATTTAGTAATTCGCACAATTTAATCTCAAAAATATTTTAAGACAGGATTTAATTTCCGTTATCAGGTATTATAGAAACGCAGGTCATATCCATACATACAATAAAAAAGTAACGGGATCATTTCTGTACATGAAATATTTGTTGGAATACAAACCACCGATTTTTGGAATTTTAGTCTGTCTGTCTATGTTCGCATCACGTAAAAACTGCTGGATGGATTTAAATGAACTTTTGTGTGAGGTTCCTTAGAACCTTGGTTCAAATATAGAATACTTTTTATTTCGTCACCCAATTTAATCGTTTAATGGTACTAAAACAGTTGTCAGAACATTTTATTTTGATAGATGAAAAAGTTTTAACACTGTTTACAAATCTCTACAATTAATGTTTAAAAACAAATTTTTTTAAATTGAATTTTAAGAAAATTATAACTGACACGTGGATGAAGTTGCGTGAATAATGTGTAAATTTTAAATACATATCCACCCCAATTCTTAATATTCCCAGGGAATTAATTTCCTAACTAACTTCTCCCGGGAATAAAATTTCCCTATTCTAAACATACGGGGAGAATACTATTTTGGGAAATGAATTTCGAAATTCTAAAGTCAGCTGGTTTGCTTTGAGCTGTGTTGTTTTGACTTAAAATTTGCAAAATATTGTTATGAAAAGCAAACAAAACATACATTATTATATGTTTTATTAAAACAAAAAAGAATTGTTTATTTATATTCAATCAAAAATTTTTACTAAAAATAATTAAAAATGTAAATAAAAAAATAAATAAAACTTTTAAAAGAACACTTAACTAAAAAACAAAAATAGCTTTTTTCTATAGATAGAAAAACAAAACTTAATTTGATTTTCAGCAGCAGGTCACTTTCAGTTCACTTTATCACATTTTTTGTTGTATTCCTAATATTTTCATATATTTTTAATTTTCCAGTTCCAAAAGTCTCCTAGTTTTTCGATCTTGTCCTTCACTTACCTGAGCCTTAACTTTTCCATTTTAAGATTATGCCGCTTTCGCTCCTTTAATTCGTCTTTCTTCAAGTCACAAATTCTGTGTTTGGAACGAAAAACCTTTTTGTGGCTTGAAGCTGCTTCTTCATCATTTCCAACATTTTTTATTACATATTTCCTCCGCAAGGACATAGGTAGCGAAAACATGGGCGGTCACTTCTATTGGAACCTTTTCAATTTTTTTCGCTGGTGGTGGCTGAGGTAAGTCTTTACAGCTTTCATTAAGGTTGATATCGTCCTACGCTAAAAACTCCGAAGACAATACTGCTCCAATATCTTCTTCTGTACGCTTATTTATGTTTGAAAAAAAAACAGGATAATCGAAACGTGTTGGCTATACCTTCAACGGACTCTTTAATCCCAATCAAATCATAAATGGCTTCTTCGTTTGCCATTAAGGACAATTTTCATTAATCATAACTTCTTCTAGTCCGAAACACTTTTTTGTAAGGGGACCTGCTGAGTTCAACTCCGCCCTAAAATTGCGCCAAAACCGGTTTAATTCATCCTTATTTCCTTTGAACATTCCACGAGCAATATCTGGGTGAGCTTGCATTTGGTTCAAAATACCCTCTAATTGCTTCTTATTTGTTGTTTTGGACCTGAAAATAAGAAATGCATATGTACTTTTGTGTTAAAAACTGCTAAGATATTTTTTCAACATAAAATACTTACATTTTTAAATACAACTCCACTACAAATTTTCGGCGGAGTTTTTACCAAAATTTTTCATTGCATTCTCCCTTCAATTGACTTTCATAATACTGTTACGTTTATTTTATTGAGTTCTTTAATTGCAAATTGAATACACACAATTTAATTGCTACTTTAATTAAATTTCACCTTAATTAAAAAAAAATACGCGATGGCAACTTTACCACTGTTTTATCTGTTTTCCGCAAGATCTTCACTGGTTGACGTTTTCATTAAGAATGAATCAGCCTGTATGGCCGTTGCTTTTATATACCCAATGTTAAGGCTCTTGAATATGTCGGAACTTCCTCCATCTGTTGGTAGAATATTTCTTAACTACGCATTTATCATTTAAGACACATGATGATTGATATTTGATTCTAGAACCTTCCATTATTGTTTTGAACTTATTTGTACATGCTGTGTATTTTTTATTAGTTGTTCTGTGGGTGTTTGTGTAGTTGTGTGTTGCGTTAATTTTTATTGCTTTATGTTAGTTGTTTTTGTTTTGTGATTAAGAAGTTTTTGAAAAAACTTCTGGCCTTGTGAACAGACACAATAGGTCATTTCGTTTTGCTTTGTCGGTGACAATTATTTTTATTTGTCTTTATGACCTAATTAAAGCATCTTTGCAACACTGCCGCCCACTTAAGCCTTTTCGTTTCGAATAGGCTCAACGTTACCTTTGCCATATTTGGCCAGCCGTTCCAGTTGAACAACTTTCATTTTTGACCTCGGATTATGGTATCTCTGTATCCGGTAAACCACATCATTCAATTTCTTGATCACCTTGTATGGCCCCTCCCAGTGGATTTGCAGTTAAGGAGACAGTCCTTTCTTGCCTTGTGGCTTATATAGTAGAACCATTTGTCCTTCAGAAAATCCCTACATGTTTGCTGCTCGATCATATCTGGCTTTCATTTTATCGCTGGACATTTTAATGCGGTTTGCTGCTCATGCAGGTCTTCTTGCGCTTGAGGAACATTTCCATTGCCTTCGTCTGCAGGTCCCGGTTTAATACCAAATTCTAAATCTGCTAGCAGTTTTAGTTCTGTCTCTAACAAGATTTTTGCTGGACTACGTGAGGTTGAATCATGTACAGCTGACCGATAAGCTAGTAGCAACTTTGGTATATGCTCGTCCCAATCCTTCTGGTGTGCACTGACCACTTTTCTGAGATATTCCTCTAGAGTACGATTAAATCTTTCTACCATGCCATCTGACTGTGGATGCAGCGGTGTCGTTCTCGTCGTTTTGATACCATATACGTCACACGTCTTTCTGAATATGGTCGATTCCAAATTTTGTCCCTGGTCTGATTGCAGTTCTAGTGGAACACCGTATCGACACACCCAATTGTGAACAAGAGCGTCCACTACTGTTTTGGTCTCTTGATTTGGAATAGCATATACTTCAGGCCATTTGCCCAAATAATCTATAACCAATAGTACATCCGGTTTCCAGCATTACTAACAGGAATGGACCTGCTATATCAATACACAATCGGCTACGAATTTTCGGCAGCCTACCCAGTAAAATCGTTGCTTTATCTTTTCCAGCGTTTTTGTAATGTCCATATGATCGCCGCTGGGACCATTATGGAACTGCTTTATTATCTCGGTTCTTTTAAAAGTTGGCACAACAATTAAGTCCGCTGTGGTTTCCTATTATCTTTCCTATTATCGATATAAGCAATCAATTACCACTCTCAGGCTTTCCACTCAGCCCAGTACGATTTTGATAGGTGGCCTTCTGCCGATATTTCTTTATGGTTCGGTCTTCTGTTATTTTCCTTAGCCAATATAATTTTTGCTAAAATTGGGTCCTCATTCTGTGCCTTCGACCAGTCTTCGCTTGAACCAATTTAGGTAAGCCGCACGTCAATGATGCACTCCTTTTTCTCGATATTTGTGCAGTGCTTGCACTCTACATTGCATGGCCGTCTTGAAAGGGCATCAGCGTTGTGTTTTCCGCCTTTTCTATGCACAATACTAAAGTCTTAGCTTTGCAAATGTTCAACCCAGCGTGCGAGCTGCCCTTCAAGGTTCTTAAATTGCATCAACCCACGTAGTGCGGAGTGGTCCGTCCTTAAGATGAAATGTTGACCATATAGGTATTAGTGGTAATGTTTAACACACTCCAGCACTACCTAAAACTCCTGTCGTATAACGCAGTAATTTCTATCGGGCTTCGAGAGTACCGTGCTATACGAGGGCTGCTCTATATATTTCTGGCCTAATAGTGAAAATGCGAATATTTATAATCAAAAATGGTTTTATTGTTTTTCAAAGTATTCTCCAGCATGATTTATACACTTTTGCATACGCTCAAGCCAGTTGTCGAAGCACTTTTTCCACTCCGATTGAGACACCTCTAAAACATGGTTTTTGAACACTTCAACAGCTTTTTCTGGCGACGAAAATCGTTGACCACGCATTTTTTTCTTGATGTGCGGAAACAAGAAGAAGTCGTTAGGTGCCAAGTCAGGGCTGTACGGCGGATGACCCATTAATTCGACGTTTTGGCCGGTCAAAAACGCTCTGGTTTGAGCCGAAGTGTAAGAGCTCGCATTGTCATGGTGAACAATGATTCGTCTTCTCTTGTTGGTTTTTCGAATTTCTCCGATGACTTCAGGCAAACAAATTGTAGTGTACCACTCAGAAGTGACCGTCCTACGTTGGTCAAGCGGAACAGTCGCCACATGACCAGTTTTGCCGAAGAAACAGGCGACCATTTGCTTCGAAGTGCTTCTTCCACGAACAACTTCCGTTGGATTTTGCTCGTCTTTGAAGACCCACACGGTCGATTGTTGTTTCGTTTCGGGCTCATACGCATAGATCCATGATTCGTCACCTGTTACGATCTTATAAACGTCTTTTGAAGCACGGCAATCGTATTTTTGCAACATTTCTTTGCACCAATCGACACGAGCTATTTTTTGAGCGACTTTCAAATTGTGCGGGATCCAACGAGAACAAACCTTTTTTACGGCCAGGTGTTCATGCAGTATCGAACGTATGCTGGTGGAAGAAATGGCCAAGGATGTTTCTATCTCTCGGTATGTCGCATGTCGATCTTGCATTATGAGTTCACGCACGGCATCAATGTTCTCTGGCACAACAGCCGTTTTTGGACGACCTTCACGGAATTCGTCTTTGAGCGAGCTTCGGCCACGATTAAATTCATTATACCAATTTTTCACAGTGCTATAGGATGGTGCTTCATCGCCATACAAAGATTTAAGTTCATCAATGCACTCTTGTCGTGATATTCCACGTCGAAAGTTGTGAAAAATAATGGCACGAAAATGTTCACGAGTTAATTCCATTTTTTTCTATATTAATTTTTTCAAGTCACTGTAAACAACACAAATAATGGTCGTACGTCAAGACGTTTTGAGTACGAATTTGCTTAAAAATGACAAACTTTCCAATGGAAATGTCAGATTGCACTTGGCAGCACTCAGTGTTGCCAGGCCAGAAATATATATAGCAGCCCTCGTAGTAGCCAATGACCTTTTCTGTTCCGTTAATCTCCTGAGAAAGAAATCCTTGTATTCCATAGCCGCTTGATTCCGTGTCCAGCTACTAGATAGGTTAGGACTGAAACTTGAGCAAAGTTCGACACAAATCTCCTGTAGTATGTGCAAAGCCCCAGGAAACTACGCAGTTCATGAAGAGGCCAGGTCTTTACTGCTAGTACTTTGTCTTCATCAGTTGATATGCCCTCAGCTGTTATACGATGCTTCAGGTATTTGACCTCCTTTCGAAATAAAGCACATTTTTTAACACTTGATTTTATTTCTGCAGCTCTTATACGCTTAAATACTTCATCCAAGTTTTAGAGGTGTTCGTAAAAAGTTTTCCCCATCACGATTATGCCATCCAGATACACTAAGCACGTTTTCCAATTGAGACCCTTAAGCACACGTTCCATTAAACGCTCGAAAGTAGCTGGAGCGTTGCAGAGCCCATAACCTTGAACTGTCATAAACCACCACTCGCGCTAAAGGCAGTTTTCTCCTTGTCTTTATCGGCTATCTCTACTTGCCAGTAGCCGCTCTGCAAGTCCAAGGTGGAGAACCATTTTGTTCCGGCCAACGTGTCTAAGGTATCGTCAGTTCTAGGCAACGAATAACACTCTTTCTTGGTGACGTTATTGAGCTTTGGTACTGCCGTCTTTCTTTTTTACCAAAACTACTGGCGAACTCCACGGACTTGAGAATGACTCAATGACTCCGTTCCATTACGCTGACAAGTTCCTTGACCTCGTTTCGCTTTGCTAGGGGAACACTTCTCAATGCTTGTTTTATAGGCCTCGCTTCGCCAGTATTAATTTCATGTTTCACAACTGCCGTTCTACCTTGGCTTTTATTACTTAGGGCGAAGACGGAGGCATGTTTTCTCAACAACTGCTTTGCTTTGTTTCTGTCGAAAGATGTTAGTTCTGCCACCCATTTTTGCACCTGTTCTGCTAGTAAATCTCTTTCTTTGGCTAGTAATTTGGGGCATACTGTATTCACCGCACAATTGATTATGGCTTCAGCTGGCTCACATCGACCTATATCAAAATTTCTGTTAATGGTCTTTTCGCTTTTAGACAAATTAAGTACTCTCACAGGAGTTGTTGTCCCTCGCTGGCGAAAGAGATCTGGATCTTTTCTTTGTAGATCTGCAATTGCGCTGGAGGTGCCCGACTTTACCGCAGTTGAAGCATTTGCCACGAGACTTACTCTTTTCCTCCTTCATTATTTGTTTTTTCATCTCTCTTATCTTGCTCATTTTTTCTCCACCTTGTACACTTGCGGCCTTGAGATGACTTTTGCGGTCTCCTGTGCTAGCGCGTACGAGATGGTTTCTGCAAACGTTGATTTTTGCATAGCACAAACTGCATATTTAATATCTGGATCTCGTATGGTATGCCATTCACAAATGCTTCAATTTTAAACTGATCGAGAAACGGATGATGCTCGCCTGGGTAAGTCAGCTTCACCAAACGTTTAATTTCCATGGCGAAGTCTTGAAGCGTCTCGTTCTCTGCTAGGCTTCCATTATGTCCTCATAGTTATTTCTGCAACCGGCTGGTAAGCTTTCGACTATTTCTGCTGCTGCTCTTTCAAAGCCAATATAAGTTCTATAGCTTTTTCATCATTGTGCCATCTATTTTTGTTAGCCACTAATTCGAGCTGAAACTTAAAAACATTAAAAGGTACACTGCCGTCAAAACTCGGGGTGTTTATCTTGTTTGCATGATCAGAGATAACTCTCACCGGTCCCTCTCGAATTTTAAGTTCGCCCATTTGCGCATTTATGTAATGTAGTACTTCGTACATTTTTCTTTCTAGGCTGCTGACTCTTAGCTCCACGACGTCCACTCATTTACCGAAGACTTCTGACATTTCTTGAAATTTCTCGTTTACCTTCGCTTAAAGCTTTTCTCCGTTGACACTAGAGGTTTCTTGTATTGCTCTTAGGCTATCTTGAAATGCTTCTGGTTGTGTTCTTCTATTTTCTTCATTATCTGGTCGCTCTGCTTCTGGTTAGTTTCTTCTATTTTCTTTATCATAGCTACAAACATAGAATGACCTAAATAAAGCATCTTCGCAACAATACCTACTTTTTCCCGGGGAAGAGATTCCCATTTTCGAAGTTCATTTAGTATAAGGGAAAATTGAAAAATTTACCGGGGAGTTTTAATAAAGAAATTTAGAAATGAATTTTTTAATACCCATTTTTTCCGTTTTTTGCAAATATGATATCTTGTTTGTTTCAAAAAAATACAGTGTAAACGAAATAGATTTTTAAAAAGGATTTCAAATCAAATCTAGTAGCGTTATTACTACTAGAACAAAATCGGTTGCAAGTTAAGGAACTGTTAAGTTCTTCTGCAGCCGTGTGTGTTTCGCCCAAGTCCGCTGTGTTGCTGCGGCATGTTATTAATATGAAACTAATAAAACAATTATAAAATATTAAAATGATAAGTATAATTTAAGTATATTTTAATTTAAGTATATGTTCATTTACTATTTTATATGTTTATTTTATCTGCATGTAGAGATGTATTGGATCATTCAATTTCTCGTGGTGGTACTATGAGGAGTAGCTTGCAAACACAAAAACGTATGGATTTAAATAATTCACGTAGAAATAGCGTGCACGGGTAATGTTTTTTAATGTTTTTTAATGATTATTAAGTGCATAAAATTATTAGAAAAATTTTAACTTGTTCTGGTGTTGGTTAAAATTATTTAAATATTACTTTGGCGGTTAACTTAAAACAAATTGTTTTCAAACGTATAAATTAGAAATTAGACATTAGAAATGGGTGTTAAAAGAAATAAATAAAATTTGATAACACTCAGATGTAGCAAAAACTTTGGAGTATCACAACTCATCGGAAGTTTTTCTTTATGTTGGTTTTCTAGTTTACACAGGAGTATTTTTTAGCTTAAATTTACTAATGACAACAGAAACCTATTTCAAGTTTTCAATTGCCCTTAATTGCATCGAAAGTATGCAAGCGTGCAACTAAGCATATGTTGATGTTAGATTCATGTTTTTTTATTTCTACGTTTTATTTGCCCAAAAGTGATAACTAATACGCTCCAGCCATTCTTTCTTTTCTTATACCTTAGAGTAATTCTATATTTTCAATGTTTCCGATTTTGAAAAAACATCGAACTCGCCATTTCAAAACAGATTTACAATAGTCTTATATGAAGCTAAAAACTTTTATATTATTTAAAACGTGAACTACAATTTATTGAAGTAAAAAAACTTAAAAACGGACATTTACATACCTTCCTTGCAATGAATCTCATTATCCTGATACTAACTATAGAAAAATAAAACTCGGATGAACGGAAATTTTGTTCAGATTATCAATATGTTAAAACAGTAAATCCTAAAAATGCATATTTATCAATTTCACTATAAAAGTTGCAAATTACTACTAATTGTGATCGGGTTAGTAGTGTAATTTTTTAAATAAATTACTTTTTATCTCGTCAGCTCGAATTCTTGAAAATTGAAAACTTTCGGAAACTTACTTTGGTTTAGATTCTTAGCGCTTTTTTAATGATTTTGTTGAAACGTTGACTTTCTCTTATTTTAGATATAAAACAAAATTTAAGTAGTAAATAAACAGGAAACTTTATTTTTTCCACAATTGTATCATTTGAAAACTTTAAATCAAAAGTCTATCTGTGGTCCCATCAAAATGTTAGTTCTTTTCTCTGAAGAGGTTTATGCTGAGCTCACTTTATTATTTTACCATACAGGCGCTATATGCAGCGCCGGTAACTGCTATTTACTATAACATGTGTCTAAATCAATTCATCTTTTGTGCCTAACAATAATTACTATATTCGTACTCGGCACTCCGTCGGAATTTTATAATGGATAATTTTTTTCCTGCTTACCACCCATGGCCAGCTAATTTTTTATTTTATTCTGCTTGTCGCAGCACTTTTTAGTGCGAAGAAAGTAACAATTTATTAAACTTTGTCCATCTTAGGCCAAATTTACAATCCTTAGTTTGTCACTAGTTTATACCCTCAACCTCATTAGTTACTAACTGCCATCCCTAAATTAGCGCGTAAGACACGACGCAAAATAACGCATGGCTTTTACGCTGAAATGACATACCTAAATAAAAGCGCAACGTTTTGTTGTGAACAGTAATGTTAACCTATCACTTTTAATAAAATCCTAAAATGAAATACAAAACAGTGATAAAAACGCTAGATAAGCCCGAAAAAAGCAAAAATGTCATTACTGTTTTGCAACGTTTTCTAAATACTACAAAAAATATGTAAACAACAGTAGCTATCAGGTAACTGCATTATCTTACGCGCTGTCAAAATTGGATTTTCCAATTGCTAAGCGTTGACGCCGTGCTATTTAGGGATGCTTCATACATTTTGTATGTACATGAGAAATTTTGACAGATATCTTGCGCTTTACGCGCTAATTTAGGGATGGCAGTAATTAGTGAAGATTTAATCGTTGAAAAATTATTATTTACATTTGTTTTCTTGCAAAAATGCTAACTTATGTCATTCGTTAGACTGTGAATCAGGCCCTAATACGCAAAACAAATTTTAAACGAACACCATAAGCTTTATGCTTTGTTGTTTACAAATATGTAAAGCTTTTTTTGTCATATTTGATGATTATTTTGTCAATGTAGTCAATATAGTCAGTATGGCTATCATTTAAAAGCTTTTGAAGAGACTTTTTAGGAAATATTAAAATTTTTTAAAATGCTTAACCCATTAAGAGCTGATGACATTTTTATGTTAATTTATAAATCGTACTTATTTTTTTCTTATTTTTTAATTGTCTGTCACCGCAATATATGTTTGTTTTTGTAGGAGCTACTTCACTAAACTAGATTTACAGTGACTCATACCTTATCTGATGCAGGTAATATTTTTTTTAGAAAAACGAAAATTACTGGATGTTTATTAAATTTAGTTAAAAAAATGTATACGAGCTGTAATGAGATATGTATGTACTGTATACCGCTGCAGAAAAAACATTAACAAAAACAAAGCTTGTTGAAAAAATATAGAAACAAATAATTTTGCCATCAAAATATGCTCACAGTTTAAATGACGCAGTGTATTTTTAATTTTCTTTGAGAATGAAATAGCGGTGCAATGTATTTTTTCTGTTTAGCTTAGCGTCTTAAGTGGTTCCCAAGAAATTTTTGTAAAGAAAAGTCTAAAAATATAAATTTTTTGAAAATGGGAAAACGAACCTTATTTGAAAAAAGGGAAGATGTTATTCGTCATTATAAAGAGGGCAAAAGCCAACGAATAATTGCAGAAACTGTTGATATTAGTTCGTTAACTGTAAAGCACATTATAGTAAGGTTTCGCCACGAAAATAGAAGGGCCGGTCTGCGCCAGATAAAATATTTAGTCATGCAGATAAGAGGTGGATTATTCGCAAAGTTAAAAAAAAAAACCGATTTAAGCGCTCCAAAATTAACGAACGAAGTCGAAAAATACTTAGGCAAGGTCTGTAACCCTGAAACTGTTCGTAGAGTCCTGCGCGAAGAAAATTTTCATGGAAGAATTTTCCGAAATAAGCCGTTTATTATTGCATGTAATAGAAAACGAAGAATAGAGCTTCGTTCTGGAAGTCATTTGTTTTTGGGGATGAAAGCAGTACAGACACCTGCACAGAGTCCAGATTTCAACGTCATTGATAATCTGTGTACTGTAAAAAAAAAAAATAAGAAACAACAATATTTCTAATACTTATGATCTGAAACGGGCACTTCAGGAGGAATGGGATAAAATTAGTCCCGATTATGCAGCAAAACTGGTAGAATCTATGAATTCCCGATTAAAAGCTGTTTTGAACCAAAAGGGATACCCCACTAAGTATTAGCCATAATCATGAAATTAAATATTATGATTACTTTAAATTTAATGCATCATTTAAGCTGTGACCTCAAAACTGTAACTGAATTATTTTATTTGCTATATCTTTCTTATGAAGAAAATTTTTTTGTTATCAGATAAAACATACAAGTTAACAATATGAAAAATATAAGATTTTCTCTGTAATGGAAATACCATAACATATATTTGATTTATTAATAATTTTTTTTTTTGCTGCATCAAATAAGCTGTGAGCCAATGTATATACATGTTGAAGGGTATTTAGGATTCAGCATAGCCAAATATGGCACTCTTACTTGTTAAACTCTTTTTTCCTTTTATTTAATGTCCGCCAATTTTTTTGCATCTCTTTGAAATAGTTTATAAAATATAATTATACTTTATTTTATTTATAATTTTTTAAATATAGCAAAATTATTCTTAATTTCTGGGAATGTTCTTTATAATTTGGTAAATATTAACGTGAGAAAATAAATAGTTTATTAATTAAAATTAAAAATTTACAATGAAAAAATGTATTTCATTACTTGCTTATCACTAACTAACAAACTTGCAAATATGCTTTTTTATAATTAACAATAATATAATGTTGTTTCTCGGCTATAGTGGCAGCTTGTCACATGCCACATGTTATGAACCTTTTATGTTAAATTCTGATAATTTTATTGTTTGTTGACATCATTGTCAAGCTGTCCTTTTTTTGAAGACATCCTTAGAGGACATATAATTTCCTCGACGACAGCAAGAAGACATTGCCAACGACCTTTTAAAACAAATGTTGGGATTATCATGTATTTTCCTAGCGCATTGTCATACACTTTTTTTGCAGACACTTAAGTCCGTGAAGGACAAATAGCATTCGATGATCCTTCCAGCCGGTCATTTTCCAACAGTATTCATTTCCTTACCGTTCCAGTTTTATCTATGACTACATAAAAACCGAAAATACCTGCAAAATAAAAATAAAAAAGTCAATATTTTTATTCGTCAACGATATTACTGTAATTTAATTAATTACTGTCGCCTAATAGCCTGCTCACACATTACTCAATATTCGGGTATTCTCAATAAAAGCCATTATTGAGCTCAATATTCCATACAAAATTTTAATAATTTATTGCGCAATAACCATGAAATTGTTATAATATTGAGTAGAAATTAAAATACAACACTGTTCAGAAACTTCAGACACAAACTAATTGCGTCTTAACTAAGCAAAGTTTTGAAATTTAAACATCAGACACAAACCAATTGTGTCTAAACCAAACTAATTTTGTCAATACACAGAATATTGACTCAATAAAAGTGCATGTATGAACACACTATAATATGCCAAAATCCATGCCGTCACATTAACACCAATACCATATATCAAGCGATTCAATGAATTCGATCTTCAATATATTTGGCAAGATGAATTCATTCCAAAGATACTAAGGCCAGTTAAACCGGCCTGCAAGGATTTGTTTCGTTTTCGTTTTTTTTTTTTTTTTTTGTAACGAACAAAAACAATTTGTAGAGAATGTCGGCTATCTCTAATAAACCCATCAAGCCAAGAAATAAGAAACAACAAAGAGAATAAAGCTGAAAAGAGAATGTAATGAATCATTTAAGAATATGTTTTTTTTTTTTTCGTACTTTGTCTGGCGTGCTTATATACATATGTATATGCTACAGGCCAGATTCACACGATACCTCAGTTCCCTTCTTTTAATTTGGAGAGAGTTTAGTCGTATGTCTAATGATAAAATTTTTGCATTTCATCTCAACAACTGTGTATTTGAATGTTTGCGAGCCTTATTAATTTTAGTTTTAATTTCTTGTTTCGCATGTCAAAAAAATCTCTTGTAAAATTTTTCCATCATATTTTTCCCTCATCCAGTCGTAATAATTCGACCATTCAATGTTTTGCGTTGCGCTACGAACCGTTTTCTTTTTCTTAAAATTATTTATTGTATTTTTAAAACTGTAAAACTAATTAAGTCTAGCCAAGCTGAAAAAGTTGGGACTTATCTCTCTGGTGTTTCATCTAGGAAACAGTCTCGCGTTATTAGTTGAGTTTAACCGCCATTTATTTTCATATACCAGGGGTCTGTGTAGATCATTCGTAGAATTTTATCTTTACGCATTTGTGTTTTTTTTTTTCTAAGTTTGAAACGGAAGCAAGGAATCGGACGAGTTCCACCCCCACGAAAGAAAATAAACGGCGTTATAAAACTTGGTCAAAATGTAAAATTGCTGCAGTCTGATGTGGACGACATATGGTGTCAACAAGTTGTTGCCATTTCCAATACAATCCGTCACTTGTGATGAGAACTGATTGATTTATTTTTTAAGAAGGTTTCAAAGGTTTTCGCAAGTAACCGCTGTATCAACGAAATACAGCCGCATTTTCAAATGGGTTTAAACAAAAAGTGCATATGTTTCGGTACAACAAAGTTGTTAAGGTAACTTGCCCTATCTTGCGATTGTGTTAGTTTAACAAAAAGTAGGCGGTATAAAGTTAGGAAGTATATTACTTAATGTCTACACACCTTAACTCAGAGTCTTAGTGGTTGATTTTGATTCTCTTCTGATCTATCCCAAAAAACGTACCCAAATATTTTCACAGGATATGCTTTACTATCTATCATTAAGCGCCAGCGTAAAATCGTCCAATCAGTAATCTCGATCACAGAAAGTAGATCTGCAGAAATCTATAGTTCCACTCTCCTATTAACTGACCCAGACTCATTACTACATCTACAAAACTCTAAGAATTATCGTACTCAAACTTTGAAGTATGTTTTTTTCTGGCAAAAAAGCATTTTCTTTACCTCCTGAGCTAATTGATTCAGTCGATAAAAAAGATTTTGAGTTCCTTGCTTGTTTGCTGGTTGCATCAAAATGTCCCTTATATTAAGGTTTAATGTAGAGTCTACCCCACAATTTCGTTTATCAGCGATCTCATTCTACTCCAGCATTCACTCTTACTCTCAGATTATGCCCGATGGTCATGGGTTGATGTCAATTAATTTTAAATGCGATTGATCTTTATCTAGAAAGAGCTGTCAAAAACAATTCACTAGCAAATTCCGACATCCGCCTTTTTACGAGGTAATAAAGTAATCTTGTAAAAAAGTTATAATATGCAGATCAAAATCTGTTACACATAAAGGTTTTGCAGTACAATCAAATAACTATGCACAATGATGACCATAATTTTCCTTTCTCCTTCTTTTAACTTGTGAAGCCCCCGAAAAATATTAACATAATCTAAACGGCTACTCGAATATGAACCGTGAAACCCGCAGATAATTTATATAGCAAATATAAAATTTATGTGATATAAATTTGGCAACAGTCCAACATTTTGCTCAAATATTGTTTGTTGTTCTGTTATTGTTGTCACTTTTAAAAATACATTAATTTTGATGCCAAGAATTTTAAAAAGTAATTAATGAGCGGCAAATGCATTAACGCTTGAGATGCTTTTAAATTTATTATTTTTATTAATTGAAACTAACTTCATGTGAAATAAGAATAATAATATTATTTAAATAATAATAATTTTATTTTTTATAAAAAAGATTGGAAGCGCCTGATGTAACTGGAAGTAGTTTAACTTTAGGAGCTGCTGGGTCAAGACGCACTGTTTATCTTATTGGTGAAAATCAAAAAATACCAGATAGTAGTGGCGTTGATGTTGGTGGTGGAAGTGGGAGTAATAGTAGTTCAACTATTACATTGAGTGGAAAGAATAATGCTACTGAATCGCAAACGCCGACATCCACACAGAAACTTGAAAATCCTACAACATTTGTAATGTTCAATCGTATTAATAATGTAATTGGTGGGAATTCTACAAATTCAAGTGGCATTAAAACTCCTTCTCCCACTATTGGCTCTGGCAGTGGTGGCAGCAATCACGATGAGGGTCATCAAGATGAAAACAAATTAACGCGCAGTAAACGACCAGAAGATAAAAACAACAGCATTTGGTACGAATATGGTTGTGTTTAATTAATTCCCTTTTTCATATTCTCTCTTTGATCCATAAAAAACATATATAAAAATAATTCCATACTCCATTTTTTTCACAAAATATTGCCTTTAAATAGTATTTTTCACAAACAAAATAATTTTTTTTTAAGAAAAAGCAAATATTGAATAATAAACATAAAATATATTTAAATAAAAAGAGCCTTGTTTTCCATGCAACATGTGATCGAAATAATTAAAATCAAAATACAACTGTTTAAATATATTTTTATTATATTTTATACCTTATTTTTTATTTGTATTTTTAATGAAAAACAAACTTGCGTCGCATTATTGCCATGTGCATTTAATTAATAATAATTATTAAAAAGCTGTCCATTAACATATGTATTTATTAAAAATTTTATTGTTTAAGAGTATTTATAATTATATAATTAATTATAACAATTGTTCATTTGCAACGAAGTACTTTTCTCTTAAAACAAATCAAGATAATTAAATGTATACTATTGTATTCATTTGTTTTAGATTTAATAAAAAAGAAACTATTTTGTAAAACTTTCTACAAAACTTAAACAACTGCGTACAATTTCACTATTAAATAAAATCAAAACAAAAATAGCATTTCGCACAAATATCGTTATTTTCTATCAAAAGAAAGAAAAATTAAAACAAACACAAAAAAATAAAATAATGTATTCCTATAAACACACAAGCATGACACTACAAACATATATACGAAACTAGAAAATGAAAAACGTGCAGCTTTATAAGTAATAAATCAAATAATGTACTAAATACACGTCTTTTATCTTTTTTAATTTTTAATTTTTTTTTTTTTTTTTTGTTAATTGACAATATTAATGTAATAAACTAAACATTAGAATAAAATATAAAAAATGAATTTGCTAAATTATTTCCGCTCTGTGAAATTGTATTATTTACAAAATATAAGAAATTTAGAAAATAAAATAAATTTTATAAAGAATTCCTATATAAAACTGGCGTTTTTTTATTAACGTTTTTTTTTTTTCAAATTAGAAAGCCTAAATTAAATTTTACGAAATTTTAAACCATAAACCTTTTGCATTAAAGCTATTCCGAAAGCATTTGCACAACCTATAACAGCAGGTACTGAAATATCGCTCATCTCTATATAGAAATATGATCGCTTGTGTTTTATTATGATTTACCTTTATTTTCCCTTTTTTAGATATTTTTGGCTTGAGATAAGGCTTTCCTGTATTCGCCTAATTATTGCCTTTGTAAATTGTCCCCAGCATGTAAATTTGCCGTCATAAGCAGAAAGTGCCGCTTCTGTCGATGTTTATATTGGATGTGTATGGGTGATAGCACTGAGTCTTACGGTAAGCCCGCAGGAATTGGTTTTACTATCAACATAAACGACAAGTGACTATTCTTCAAAGAAGTTTAGATAATTATCTGCAAATATATTTGACAATTATTTATATAAAGCTTGAATTTATGTATAAATTTTTAACGTGTCAGATGGTATCAAAAGCTTTTTGAATATCGAAAAAAGTAACGCTAACTCTTTGCGATTTGTTTTGTTTTCGATAGCATAAATAACGCTGTTAATTTAATGTCTGGCAGAGTGTTACGGAATTTAAACTGTTGGTGGTTAATAATATTGTTTTTATTTTTGAAACTTACTAATCTCTTGTGAATTATTTTTTAAAAAACCTTGTCCATTAAGCTAGAAATGATTTTTATAGACAGGCATGACTTGATTTTTTGAAATTATTTCCTAGTATTTGATAAAATAAATTCGAGATATTCTTTAGAATAATACTGTTAATACCATCCATACCTGGATCTTTATTATTTTTAATTGCATAAAATATATCCGTAATTTCACTGCTACTTTATAGATGGGTGTGTGTCCCATGATTATCAGTTGTTGCAATTGCGTTAGCTTTTTTATGGCAGTTTTTAAAAATTCACATTTAGATTAAAGTCTGGTGAAGTCGTCTTCTTTTCCCTTAATTTCTTGGTATGTTTCCATAATTTTTTTTTGTATCCCGAAGGCATTCACTAGGATTTATTTCTATCTTTACTTAGATGAAAGTTAATTATCCTATTTAGCTGTTGGATCCCATATCTCTGAAGTTAAAGCTTATATTTCTTTCTTTGTGCAATTAGCATCTTAGAAGTACTTGAAATGTACATAATTTTTCACCGTTAATGGGTTCCTACTGCAATCACCATAACGAGTTATAATGAAATTGCTTAAAATAAAATCTGTGTTATTTGGCTTAACGTCAGTTGAGTCAATGTTTTCACATTTGATTTTCCACTCAGTCTTTGCACGATTGTAAATGGGAACTTAATTTAATACTTTTTGAAACTGTCCGTCAATGAAACAAGAAACAGGAACTGCAAAATATTTGGATGTGTTTCGAAATTTGAAAAATGAATACTGGAGTTAGAAAATAAAATGTCTGTTGTAGATGGCTGAACTTAAGTTAAGTTTTGTCCTAGTTGGATAAATGATCACGGGAATTAAATGTTATAATTAAAAAGTAAGCAATAACTATAAAGGTCAATAATAGCTTTGTTATTGGATACAAACTTTTAATATAATGAAGAGCATAAAGATCACAAAATTTAAAAAAGTTGCAAGAAATTTTTGTTAGAAGATCTGTCTTAAAAACAGGGGTATAATTGAAACAATAAGCAGAAGTAAAAATTACTGGACGTTCATTAATTGTAACCTATATAGAAATACGTATTTTCAATACTAATTGTGTTAGCTATAGGCTAGTAGTAGGTTAGGTAATTGTAATTTGTGATACTTTTATCATGAATAACTTGCTCAATTTGTAAATCTGCTGACTCGGTAGTATGCCTTAAGCGATTTAGTGTATAATCTGTACATTGTGTACATTAATAGCTTTTTCTTGCATGTTTAAACATCATACCTAAAACGCTCAGTTTGTCAAATTTAGTTTGACATTTCTCAAATGTAACGATTGCATAAGGAATATGTCCAATAGTTTGTCATTAGATAAATCATTATTGATGCCACGGGTTTTGCCTTCTGAAACATCTAAATATCTTTTTCTCTTTATGGACTTTGCGAAAATCACTGTTCGAGATTTTACAATTAAACTTTAACTTTATATATTCTCTACGTAATAATCATTTAAGATCATCTACCCTATGCCTTCAATAATGTATCTATGACGGCCATCCAACATGCGCTGGCTTTTTTTTTTTTTTGGAAATCGCTACATCAAAAACTAGATATTAACCATTTTAGGAGCTGGATTCGTCACCTTGGTGATCTCCTCGTTATTACCGCTTTTTGTTTCTGGTTCGATACTCATTGAACTGAACAATATGAGGGTTAGTCCTAAAGTTTTGTGTATACTCAGTGACTAGGATACAGATTGTGGGATAAGAGTAACACTAAATAAAACGGAACTGGTAGTGTTTACCGCAAAGCTCATAAGGTTCAAAGTTTTAAACTTTTAAGGTTACAATGCCAGAAACTATATTTATCTGATATCGCAAAATATCTAGAAGTAATTCTAGATAACAAAATATACTAGAGTACGAACTTGCTGCACAGGGTTAAAAAAGCCACAATCATTTATTATTTTTCTCACAGGCTTTTTGTCTCTTAATGGGGTTTAAGCATTAGGATAATAAAGTAATTGTATCCTGCAATAATACGCCCTATACTAACATATGTATCTCTAGCTTTTATTGGTACTACGGCCGTTCTTAAGGGACTCTGAATGCTATATTTAATTTCACTACAATTGACCTTTACTCAATGACCATATCCGCCACCTCGTATGCATCTGGTTGGCGTTGAATACATAGTCATACTAAAATTTTGGTCCAGATCCCTTTGAGTTTTATCGTAACTTTCAAATAATTTGATAGATTTTTTTTATAGCCTCCTGGCTATAGTAAGACTTGTTGCGTTTATGACATATCTTCCCCAAAGCTAGTGAAGTGTTCATCAACTTTTTTACAATTGGGAGAATAATTTTGAAACTTCTGTTTTACTCTCTCGCTTCTAGATTTTTCTAGTGAAGTAACTAAACAGTCCTAGGTTTATATAACTAAATATCACTTCCCTGGTGGTATTTTGACCTCTTAGTAAACCCAAAAGGGAAAAAATTAAATACATTTATTTATTACAACTAAAATAAAAAGATTTTAATGTATGAATTAAAAAAAATATCTTAAAAGTACGACAAATTTTAGTAATACTTGCAATTGAATGATTAAATTGCGTAAAAATAACTGAATCTATTAAAAATAAGGTCACAGATATATTTTTAATATTTAATGAATTGTAAAAAGAGGGCCATACATATGCATCTAATTAATATCAATTAATTTATCGTCAGCACACATACTTCCAAGATTATATCCATAATAAAATTTTTTTGTTTATTTACTAATTTATTTGTTTTTAGTGATCAAATTTATTCACGTTTAACATTTAAAACAATTCTCACAATCACAGCACTATACACGCAGATGGAAATTGTGGCCATTCACGACGCTCGACTTTCCTGGCAGACTGTACGTTGGCAATGGCGAATAAACAAACTGTATGAAAAACAGAAAAATAATGAATACATAAATAACAATAAAATTAATGAGAAGACAAAAAACAATTAATTGATTAACACAAACTTTTGGCGTTTTTTGTTGCGTTGACATATACCCCACGCAAAATGATTTTGTAGTATGACTCCATAAAACTTCGCCGCTATTTGTCTTGGGATAATACAGTAGGGACAAGGCACCGCCATACAAACCCTGATCAGCAGGAAGAAACGGTGATTCCAAAAATTTGCTTTTAAAGGTTTTATGTAGGCTAGTAACAGCGCAGTCGGTAGTGAAGAGATCAACACAAATTTCCTTTGCAAGAAAAGTTTTCATTAAATATTCACCATTGCCAGTTGTGCATGTAGCAACAGAAAGATCATCAGTATCAGTAGCCCAACAGCCTGCACCATATGTGGCTGCTTGACCGACACGACCAGGAACTTTTAAAATTAAACCACCTGAGCTACACCCTGCTGCAGAATTTCCTATACTATCTACACATACCGCACCAACAGTATCTAGGGCACTCACTTCTGAATCCTGATTATTCGCCTCATGTGTAGAATTTTCCACTTTAGTACTAGAAGCCTTTGTTAGGTTTCCTACTTTTGACTTATAATGATTATATGTAAACTTTGCTTTCGAAGATATTAGACCACTTGCTTCTATCATTGTACAACCCAGTTCTTCGGCATATGATTCTGCACCGGGACCCGCCATTACCATAGGTGGTATGCGCTCCATTGACAGCATACGATCCTGTCCGTCGCATAAGAGACGTGCTAATTGTATAGGATTCTTTACAGTTGATACATTTGTACACGCGCCAAAGTGCAAATTAGATCCATTCATAATAGATGCATCACATTGAACATATCCATCCCAGCAGAGATTCGATCCTAGTCCAGCATTTGTATTACCACAATTTTCCAAACGTATGATAGCTGCTTCGCATGCGTCCATGGCCGAGCCCCCATTCTTTAATACATCTGTAGCTCTTACACAAGCTTCCTTTATTACGCGTTGGTATTTAGTTTCGTCAACTATGTTTCCAGCACCTAAAATGGCAATACAAGCACATTTAAAGTTTTAATTTATTTATGTCTATGCAACAAATAACAAAACCTGTGTGTACAGCTATAAATCCAGACATATTCAATGTTTTTGAACTATTAAATATGAAAAAAATATTATCGCCTTAATGCATTTTACTGCTCTCTCAAGTCCTCGCCCAAACTCAAAATGTAAACATTTCAAAAAAATTAAATAAACAAACAATTTGGGCTTCATGTGTATCTGACAAAACGTTTAATTTTATTATTGAGAATGTTTTTGAGAGATATCACGGCGAAATTACTAACAGATGGTTTTGACAGCCCGCGTCAATACTTATTTAAACAGGTTTTTGCCAAAGCTTTTAAATTATATAAACAAAATACTTTGCTTTAAAACTTCTCAAAAGGTGTAACAAAAATTTCTTATTCCATTACCTACTGACTTATGTCCACTAAAAACTTTTCTTCATCTTCTTCTTCCAGGATGGTTTTCTATTCAATCCATTGCATTAACAATTCAGTTTATTCCTTCAATTAGTCCAATTATTAATGTGTCCTCGAAATCAAATTTTTTAAATCTTATTTTTAATTAATTTTTTATTAAACATTTTAAAAACTAAGCCTTTGAGGCAAAATATGATTCATATTCTACTCAAAAACTTCTAACAATTTTAAAAATGATGAAAACCATAATTTTAATTAAAAACTAATAAAAAACAATAGATAAAAAATTTTCAACATATTTTAAAACATATTTTAACATATTTTAATATATATATATAATGTAGGTAGATTGGCTAATATAAGTAACTACGGTAGTGCTAAGTTATAAAGTCGTATCATATTACGTTTTTAACTTTTTTAGAAAGTATTATTTGTAAATGCAAATGATTTTAGATCTATGGGAGGGATTTCATGTTCTTGTTATTCTTGCATGTAATGATTTTTCATAAAGTGTAGTTAATACATGATTGCATATTATATAAGGATTCCCAGTAGATCTGGAAATTTTTAAATGATCGCTAAGTACTTAGGACAATTAAAAAGTACTGTTTTGCGAAACAACAATAATATTCTTAAACGTACAAAATTGCGAAAGTTAAAGCCAAGAAAATCAATAACATATGGTGTAACATGAGTCCATAAACATATCTAACTATACGATTAAAAATGAGTTTAATTTTCCTCATATAACTTCTATTGGTACCTGTATATTAAAATTTCATTACCCCCGTCTATATTAGAAATAAATTTGTTAGCAATAAGGCAATAACGTCGGCAGAGTAATGTGTCAAAATTGCTTATTGCTTTGGGTATGGGAACAGGTATTTATGTTAACTCATAATTTCAAAATAATCAAGTGCAAAGGTTGTAAGCAAAGAGCATCATTGTAAAGAAAACAAATTTTCTTAGAATGCTTATTACTATATTTCTATTATTTTGAAAACTTCCTCTATACTCTAATCCTTTTTTTACGATAGAAAATCTTAAAACACAACAAATTTGGTATAATTAATCCCTTAATTTTATGTTCGAGCTTTTACTTGTAAATCAAAACACAAATGACAACTGAATTTGACGTTTTATGTACGCAATAATTGTCAACGAAAATTGACTGGCAATTATTGCCCCATATATTGCTGTCAAAAAATTTGTACAAAAAAGTGATGTCTACATTACAGATAACATAACTTTGACATTTGCTGCAATATATGTTAACATATTTATTGCTAATCTAGACGGGGGGTTAGGGACATTTTCTTTTAACATGGACTGGTAACTACATGTCAAGAGCATACAGCCTCCTTAGGGTCGAATTTACTACTAAAAATGATGCGTCGTTTAATGAAATGTTTTTTACAGTTTAGTTGATTGTAGATGTTACACGTGAAGCGGTCTATTCACGATCAAAATATACGTCCATCATTATGGTAGATTTGTGAAAATGTATTAGTATATGTTACACAGACGATGATTGATGAAAAATCAATCAGATTTTTGGCATGCTGAATGTCACACTTTGAAGTGTGTATGGTGTTTGTTTTTTAAGCACATATAAAATTTTCATTTAAAAATATATTTGATGTCGGAAGAAAAAAAATTATCTTGGAATTTATCGAAGTTTACCAATCATTGCGTGCAATTTGCTCCAAATAAAAAAAATTCCGGAGGGAAACTTTAAAGTTTAATAAAAAAAATGTGTTGCGCAACATAGTAAGAAAGAAAGAAAGGAAAAATAATTTTAAATCCCTCTTTCATTCATATTTTTTCCACTACTTTTTATATTCTTTCTCTTAGTTTCGTAAATAATTGTTAGCATGTATGTATGTACGTATGTTTTTTTTCTAATGCCATTTTCGCCATAGAAAAAGCGCGACGTTGACAGCACAAAATCAAACTAAAAATGAATTTCTTGGCTGTTCATTCAACATGTGTACATCAAAGCGCGCAGCACACGTACACGATTTTGACAGCCAGTGTTTTGAGCGTGGATAGGCCGCTTTAAATATTAAATGTAGTCAAGGTAATAGCCTTTTTACACTTGCTCACATCTTTCATCCAATGCCAAAATTATTTAAATTCTAATTAATAGAATTGGGTCTTAGATTTATTTTCTTAAATTCATTAATTTCTTATTATACGCGTAACAATATATTTGCCAAAGATGAAACATGTTGCAAATGTAAACAACTTTTTTTCATTTTCAAGATCTTCCACGCGTTTCTCATAGATATATACAAGTGTAAAAAGCCTATAAGAAATACACAGGGCTAAAAATCAACATCTTTGAGTGCATTTATACAGGCAAATATATTAACAACAATAAGTCCACATTCAAACAGCCAAATTTTACTTTTAAGTTTTCTTGATTTTCTTTTTAACTTTGTTTGATGTTCAGACACACAAAGTTTTTTTTTTCAAATTTTGTTTCCTTCTGTTTGAACGTTCTTAATTATTGGACGTTTTGCATTTGGTGCTTATAACACAAAGATATATGTATGTACATATAAACAACTGTGCACAAGCAGCGAACGAAAAACAAAGCAACTTTACGATTACATTAAAGTCTTTACTGCTTATCATTCTTTCTCCCTCTCTTCCACATAAAATCAAAACTTTGCAAAGTAAAATTTGCCTGTGTAATAGTATGTTTTCACGGCACCTGCTTCGCTCTCTATTCTTGCTTCACACTACAATCATGAGCGAATCCACTAGCTTCGCCATACAAAATTATGAGAGCGAAGCTGGTAGATTCATATTGATTCTACTTGCGAAGCATGAAAAATTTATGTCTTCTCTAATTTTTTTTGCAAGTTTATCTGAACTAGCTGTATAAAATGTAAACAAAAAGAGAAAAACAATGATTAAAGTGGTTTGTGGATATGTGTAATGTAAAAAACAATTAATTTCATTAAAATTTTAAATATAATAAATAACAAACAAACAAAATTAAAACGAAAAATTAAGTTTTTGAACAAATTATTTGAAAGTTGTTTCAGTTTTTGTGCAGACGTCCAATCGAAGCATGTAGCATTTGTCGTGTAAACGGCGTGCTTCGCAATCATGGTTCGAAGAGCGAAGAAAGTGCTTCATTTTGCCGTGGAAACATACTATAAATAGGGTGTTTGCAAGATATTTCTATCTCATTTTGTTTCACTCAACATCTTTTGATAATTTTAGTGTGATCACTAGAAAAGTGACATGAAAACAAACAAAACTGAGAATCTAAAGGCAGAATTAGTCTTTACTTTCCGTTCCGTGACGAATCAGCTGATCAATTTCTGTTAAATGGAAAATATGTATTTGTGGTTTGTTATTACTTTGACGTTCTGTTCTGTTCCGTTCGAATCAGTAGAAAATAGAATTCAACGTTAAGTTACTTGAAAGTTGTTTGGTAGTGTGAGTGCAAAATTGTAAACAAACCATTTTTGTCATTGTAATTGTAGTTGTTTTTGTTGTGTTGTGTATTGTGTTTTCTTTGTGTATTATAAACGGCTGGTTTGTTGTTACAGAAAAACTAATTACAATAATTTAAAAAGCAGAACGGCACGGCACAGAACAGCAATAGAAAGTAAAGACTAATGAGGCCTTAAGTGTCAAAAATACAATTACGTTAGATCGTATGGTCAATATATGTTTGCTATTTTCCTTTGCGAGTTGTAAGAATATTTGCTTTTTTTTCTTATTGTGGTGGTTGCTCCAAAAAACAAAAAAAAAAAAAACACTCAAAATTTCTCAGAAAACATTTTATTGGACAATATAAAAAAGTGTGCTACAAAAACTCAAAAAGTTATAGAAAAAATACTTAAAGGAAAATTAAGGTGTGTCATTCTAAAAAGTATACTTATTGTAAATCTAAACTAAAATGCTTTTAAAGAAAATGTGTTGGTGTTCTGTATCTCATAAAGGATATTCGAAGGGAGAAGGAAATTTATTTACATTTCGCTAAGATGAAAGCGGCAGAATAAAGTGGAGTGTAATAAGTGGCAGAAGACTTAAACTAAATTCTTTGGTATCTTTTAACCACTTTGCGATAACAAGCGTTTTACGTGTTGGAAACAGAGTATCTCTCTTACCCAATAGCCTTTTTTGGGCAAACACAGGAGATCGAAGTTCCCATGAATGAAATCAGTGAGATTTTAAATGCAGGGGAAGTAGATTCAAAAGATTACAAAATGCCAACCGTCCATTTTATTTATTATATTTTTGGCATGTAAAATATCTTGCAAGTTTAAAATTCAAATATTTATATGGAACATGGAAAAAGCAAAGTACTATTACGTACTAGCTTGTTTAAAATCTAATTTTTATTTGTTTTCTTCTTTTTTTTGCTTCCCTAGTACCGCCTGACGTTTTTTTGTACAAGAAAATTAAGAAAGCGAATTTGTTAAAGCAACAGTCCAAAAGAAGTTAACTAAACGCTTTTGAAGTCCAAGAGAAAAAAGCGTGCCAATAAAAATGCATTGCTTGCTTAATTATTTAATGCCTTTTATTTTTTTTATACCACCTAAGTGTTCTTATTAATTTTTATATATTTCTTACTTTCTAGTACAGAATAAAAATGAAAACTTCATTTTGTAACCAAGTCTTTAATTTAGTAAACCACTTCATCACGTGGTGGTAAAAGCAAAACTCAAAGGGTAAGAATATTTTTACAATACATAATTTTTATTGACCATGTATGTATTGTATACATAATATGTAGGTAATAGTGTCCCTTTTGAAATTCTTTTATTTTGTGATATTAAAATACCGTTTTTGTAGCATATGCAAATAAAGTTCACCTGCTTCACGTCCTTAAGTTAAAAGAGATCAGTGCACATATACATGACAGATCCTACATATTGATAATATTATGTACACACATAACACACATTTAGGTAAGAACATTAATTTATTATAACAAAAACAAAAAATAATCTTCTGCCCTCATAATTGAATAAAAAATTTTTAAGCTTCTTTCATGTTGGCTTCACACTTCATGAAAATGAAGAAGAAAGAAGTAAATTATGAATTTATTTTGAACAAAGAATTTTGCCCAGAAAGCAAAAACAAACATTCATGGAGATGAAAAATATCATACACACTCATCCGTGTGCAGTGAAAAATCAAGAAGCAAAACAAAATTTCTTCATTCATGGGTAATGAAAAACAAAAAGCAAACAAAAATTCTTTCATGGACAATGTAAAAATAATAAAAAAAAAAAACAGTATGTTTACATTATGTGTACAAGTCATATGGAATGTCAAAAGTGCAATCCATAAGTAATTTGTTGTGTATGTCAAAATCAGTGTTTAGCATACGGTTTATAATTTTCATGTTTAAACTTGCATATGTTATGTACATATGACATAACCTCTTGTCGTCGAAAAGAAAACATGAATACTAACAACATTGATATCAACTAATAAATCTTATTTTGCGATAACTATTTAGAACTTTACAATTTAAGTTTAAGCACACGGCTGTCTTTCCTTATAAAAATTGCTAAAATACATATTAGAGGTCTGCACTTAGGTACCTGGTAATGTTCGTTTTGAAAAACACGAGCTCAAAACTACAAGTTCTCAGGTACGTGGCGTTGTTCATATAAAGTACGTCCAATGTATTTTCATATTTCTTGCTTATTGTTCATGTATAAGTATGCAAGTGTTATTGATAAGTTGTAAAAATGAAGAACATTACAGAAATGTCCATTGAAGAATTGTTTTATAGCCCGTTCAGGCTGCCACGAAATTATGTAATTTCAAACTGAAATTACGAACGAAATCTAGAGTGTTTATAGTGGGTTATTTGACACTTGAGTTAATTTCAGAAACAGCTGTTCGTTTTTATGTTAGAATTATATTATTCTTTTGCAACACTTGATATTAATTAAATTGGAAGCTTTTAATAATAAAATATCAAAAAATAAATTAAAAATGTTTAAATTCTTGCAGTTTTCATAATCCATCACTATGGTTATTATGCATACATGATTGTATATATCAATGTATGTACATACGTGTATTCCTGGAAATAAGTTCATGGTTGCACACAAAGTAGTATTTTACACAAAAACAGCGTTGTCTATCGTAATTTCAAGTTAATTTCGTTGAAATTAAGTAAAATGAAATCACGAGATAATTTGGGCAATGGTAAAATGTATGCGAAATTACGTAATTTCAAGTTGATTTCGGCTGAAATCACGAAATGACTTAATTTCGTGTCAGCCTGAATGGGCTATTAAACAATTTCATTTTTAGGATGGTTTCTGAAGTTTTCTCTACATGAAAGATTCACATACCTTTTTATGTATAAAAAACTATTATAGCCCGTTCAGGCTGCCACGAAATTATGTAATTTCAAACTGAAATTACGAACGAAATCTAGAGTGTTTATAGTGGGTTATTTGACACTTGAGTTAATTTCAGAAACAGCTGTTCGTTTTTATGTTAGAATTATATTATTCTATTGCATTCAAGTTTTGTACAAAATGGAAAAAAAGAAGAAGAAAACACTTGATATTAATTAAATTGGAAGCTATTAATAATAAAATATAAAAAAAAATGTTTAAGTTCTTGCAGTTTTTATAATCCATCATTATGGTTATTATGCATACATGTTTGTATATATCAATGTATGTACATACGTGTATTCTTGTAAATAAGTTCATGGTTGCACACAAAGTAGTATTTTACACAAAAACAGCGTTGTCTATCGTAATTTCAAGTTAATTTCGTTGAAATTAAGTAAAATGAGATAATTTGGGCAATGGTAAAATGTATGCGAAATAACGTAATTTCAAGTTGATTTCGGCCGAAATCACGAAATGACTTAATTTCGTGTCAGCCTGAATGGGCTATTAGAAGCTAAAAAAAAATTAAACTTGTGAAAAACCAACATATGATTATTAAAAACCAATAAAAGCTTGTTATTTTCAAGAAACATCCTTTTTTTGTTTAAAATATTTACATGTGGAAAATAATATTATTATTTTTTTCCTTTACATACATAAAAATACTTAAAAATAATTGTTTAAACTCGTCGCACCAAAAAATGATTTTTTAAGTACACTGCAACTAAAAAAAAAGAAAAATGCCAAAAAGGAGGTAATAAGGGCAATAATCCAGATTTCAATTCATTTTGTACAATATACTTCAGCGCTGAGTTGGTTTTCGTATTCGTGGAAATGCCTATGTATTACTGTTTAGCCGATTTTAACAACAAAAATTAAAAAAAATAATTTTTTTAGAAATCTAGCTTTTATCGTCTTAGTATTTTGAGTGGAAATTTTAAAAGTAAGAGTTAGCATCACTGGAAACATCTGTTGTCATAAGGTTTTACATATCAAATAGAGCGTGCTCTAAATACAAAACTAGCATATGTTATGTTTCATAAGTTTTACACTATATGTGTACACATAATGTAAACACACCTTAACAGTGAAAATGAAAGAAGCGCAAAATACGTACTCTGGTTAAAAGTTCAAGCCTTGTTTTTAGATATAGTAACATTTGTTAAATATCGCCATTTGTGTCATTTGTTTTAGAGGTTTTAGTAGCAATTTGATTTCTTGTTCATTTTAATACTCAAAAAGAGAAAAGTATTAATTAAGTACATAAGTGCATTAAGACAACACCTTTCTTATAAGGAAGTAATTGGTTTTTTTTAATCATTAATACAATATATATTTGCAAAGCAAACAATATCTGGAAGTGTTATTCTAAAAGTAAAATTGTTTGCAAAGTACTATGTCACTTCTCCATTTTTATTTTCTCTTGGTAAAATTACAGGTTGTTCGCAAAATTTGTGAAAATTTGTTTTTCTACGTGTCTGGGGGTTTTAACACAATGTTGTAATTTTTGTAAAAAAAAATGCGTATGCCGAAATATTCATAACATTTCCGAAATCTTTGTGGCAATTCCAAACGCGAAGTATGTAGGTTGTTTATTAAGAGACAAACATATTTTTACCAGTGGAGTTTGTTATTCTAGAGCTAAAAATTTTTGAACCGACAAATATTCTATATCCAACAACAAATAATCAAAAATGTTTGTAAAATCTTGCATCCACAAAATCTTTTAACAACACTATTCCAGTATATAGGGCAATTTGTCTATATTCAATAGCCTTCCACTTTGCAGCCTTACCCAATGGTGTTGGTTTTCCTGCAAATTGTGTTACAATAAATAGCGCAAAAGAAACTAGAAGACTTGCAGTCGTGTTTTTAGTAGAAGACGCAATTTTTAGATTAGACTTATTGTTAAATAATATCAAAAGAATTTATTTAGGTAACGCCATAGCGAGCAAAGGCATACAGTTTAAAGGAAACTGTGTGACCATTGTAATTCCTATGTCTTCTAAGCTAGAACCAGTTTCTTAATTAAAATTATTATGGAAGCTAGTATAAGTTTTGTTTTTAAAATCCAGGTCTGTTCGGCTTGGTCCGACAGAATCTCAAAACGCTGTACGGTGTCCAATACGATACCCAGTTTGTCTGCACTTTAGACATCCGTTTACTGCTTTGTGACCTTTTGTGCCACAAATAAATAACCTTGACGAAGCGTCACATAAAACCCTGAATTTTTAAATTAAATAACCTTCTTTATATTTTAAACTCCACCTGCATGAGCTTAAATTCCTCAATTAAGGCATGAAGGAAACTATTTACATATTAAGGTCTTCCCTTGCTAACGTATGTTCCAATTAGAAGAGGTCCTATGAGAGGCTAATATATAACTTTATCCAGAATTAGCCACAAGCCAACGGCAGATCTTATAAAAAGCGGTATGCCATCAATCATCTCCAGTATATTGCAACAGTGCTTAGCTACTCCAAAGTGAATGTATTTTCCTGGCGCTACGATTCTCACCTCGTATTGCACATTTTATTTTCTTTTAAATTTTTTAGCAGACTGTTGCAATATTTAACCGAGGGATTATATTTGATAAATCAGACCTTTGCCTTCTGCCGTAGGTTTTATGGTGATTTTTCGCTTAAATTTTTTTCTTTATCCAATTCTAATTCTGCAGTACGGGAGCAAGATGGCTTTTTAACGACACACTACCTTGCACTTAACATTAAAGCTAGTCTCTGCCTTTCTGTCTTTAAAAGAATGTTTTGAACTCATTTTTTTGACTTACTTTTTGTTTATTTAGTTTTTTTTTTAATTTAATTTTTTATTTAAATTTTTAGTAATACATATGCATGCACCTAAACTTAAAAACTAATATAAATTTTAAAATATATGAATAAATCTTTTAATAAATAACACAAGATTATTTTAATAATTATAAACACGGGAATATTAAACTAAATTTATTAAACTTTTAATTTTATCGTGCTATTTTCCCGATATTGATTATTGAAGGTGAAAGCACGTCTCGATGGCCATTTCGCTACCGCTTACTTAGCTCTTCAGGAAACTTCTCACAATTATTTTAAATGAACTAAAGATTTTCGTCTAAACAATAAAGTAAAGACAAAAATCAAAGTTCAAGCAAAAACAACAATAATCAACTTTGATTTTACTTTTCTTTATCCACTGTATACGGCTGACTTTTTTTCGGCTCTTTTATACAGTTTTAAAGATGTTGAAAAATAAAAACAACAAATAAAACATCACGAAACACTATGATATTTTATTTTTTTATTTTTGTTTATTGCACAGGCACTTGCGATAATTTAATAATTATAAACACGGGAATATTAAACTAAATTTATTAAACTTTTAATTTTATCGTGCTATTTTCCCGATATTGATTATTGAAGGTGAAAGCACGTCTCGATGGCCATTTCGCTACCGCTTACTTAGCTCTTCAGGAAACTTCTCACAATTATTTTAAATGAACTAAAGATTTTCGTCTAAACAATAAAGTAAAGACAAAAATCAAAGTTCAAGCAAAAACAACAATAATCAACTTTGATTTTACTTTTCTTTATCCACTGTATACGGCTGACTTTTTTTCGGCTCTTTTATACAGTTTTAAAGATGTTGAAAAATAAAAACAACAAATAAAACATCACGAAACACTATGATATTTTATTTTTTTATTTTTGTTTATTGCACAGGCACTTGCGATAATTTAATAATTATAAACACGGGAATATTAAACTAAATTTATTAAACTTTTAATTTTATCGTGCTATTTTCCCGATATTGATTATTGAAGGTGAAAGCACGTCTCGATGGCCATTTCGCTACCGCTTACTTAGCTCTTCAGGAAACTTCTCACAATTATTTTAAATGAACTAAAGATTTTCGTCTAAACAATAAAGTAAAGACAAAAATCAAAGTTCAAGCAAAAACAACAATAATCAACTTTGATTTTACTTTTCTTTATCCACTGTATACGGCTGACTTTTTTTCGGCTCTTTTATACAGTTTTAAAGATGTTGAAAAATAAAAACAACAAATAAAACATCACGAAACACTATGATATTTTATTTTTTTATTTTTGTTTATTGCACAGGCACTTGCGATAATTTAATAATTATAAACACGGGAATATTAAACTTTATCTTTAGTTCATTTAAAATAATTGTGAGAAGTTTCCTGAAGAGCTAAGTAAGCGGTAGCGAAATGGCCATCGAGACGTGCTTTCACCTTCAATAATCAATATCGGGAAAATAGCACGATAAAATTAAAAGTTTAATAAAAAAAAAAGATTATTTTAAGTTTTTATTGTTTTTTTTTTCTTTTTACTTATGATAATGACATCACCTAACTGTTTATTGTCGCCAACAAAAATAGAAATTAGTTTAATTGGACTGCACGGCAAAATCAACCTAGACAACAACCTTTCCCTTATTGCCTTGCTGTCTTTAAAATAATCAATCTTATATGCTCACATGTATTCTATTTTTGAAATTTTGCTGTCGGTAGTTGCAGCTTTACTTTATTGCGTCCATGGCGAAATAATTACTAGGTGATTGCAAATGCGAATTCGTTCATTTTCGCCGTTGTAGAGCACCACGTTGATGTAAAAAATAGCTGACTAAGCAAAAGAAAGCCGAATTTAATTTATCCTTCTATTATCATTTGGTACTTTAAATGAATTTAAAACCAGTTTCTTTCTTTATCCTGTATATGAAGCAATACCTCACATTTCATTTTTTGTTTTCAAAATTTAATTTTATAAAACTTAAAAGTTTTTACATTATTTGAAACTTTTTTATTTTTGTATTTATTATAAAATCTTGATAACAATGTCGAAAGTAAACAAAAACACCTGGGCTATTCACACCACATAGTAAATTATTTCGCCATGATCGCGTCAATATGAAAACTCGAATATCAAAACATAAATAAACAGATATGATTATATTCAATTTGCCTTGATTATATGTAATTGTGGTTGAATGTTGTGCAGTATTTTATTAAAAATAAAAAACGAGAATATATATATTGTAGCGACACGTTTTCGCTCGAACCAGGATAGATCAGCGGTGGTCCAGTGTGGTACATAAAAATAATCTAAAAAAAAACGAACCAGCGTGTTGTTTCACGTTTTACAAAATGAATTTTACAACCGGTTTCTTTTTTTTCAAAACTTTATTTCAGCTAATTTCTTAAAACACTAATTTTGAATTTACTTACAATAGGAATCATTTAATGACGAATTTTGAAATATTTAGTTATAAATTGTTCAAACCAAAACTTATTTTTGGATGTAATAACTACCACTATTAATTTAAAATAGTTCCTTGCTCAGCCACGGTGCGAATTAAAATGTATTCTTAAGAAATGGGGTACAAATCGGACGGTAAAAGCTGTTGATGGAAAGCGGTCTTCCATTGGGCGGCGTACGCACTACAAGCAATGGTCGACTGATTCCTCTGAGCAAGGAGAACTTTGACGGCGTACGCACTATCTCTGTTCCCGGTGGCCCAGGTTCCCTAGCATCTACCGAGCGACAAAGAAAAAAACTTAAATATTTTATGAACAAAACGGGAGCCTTCAATGCGTGTACGTCGGCCTCGCTAGGAGATGAACTTCCAGCTAACCGATGTACCCGAATTGTTATTTAATTGAAAGTTGTGAAGCAGGAATTGATCGTAGATTAAAGTGGCGTACGCACTACTCCAATAATTGATTTTTCCTTTTTTAACAGGTCGTATAATTCAACGGCATACGCACTATCGAATTCTACGACTTCTTACTTCACAGCCACCAACCGACTGAATTTTAAAATTTACTTACCCCGTATTCCAACTAAACACGTACTAAACTACGCACCAACCTACTTCGTTCTTCACGCAGCTGAGAAAGACTCAGTTTCTATTCTCCAATGTTTTACTTCGGAGCCTACCCGAAGTGTAATTCACTCAGACTTAAAACATACGCGAGATTTATACATATAAGATCATGCATACTTTATTTACAATAAAAGAAAAATGCACATTCAAACTTACTTATGTATACATGAGTAAAAAAACACAAACAAGAATGACTTAGTGAGAGCCTTCGTGACTTTATCAAAAAAAATATAAATATAATTCTGTCTCCATGCTTACAAAAAAATTGATATATAAAAAAAATACCAACAAGAACATACTCTTGTTGAGAGCCTTCGTGGCTTTACAAAAACAATATAACAAAAAAATTCATTCAATTCAAAAATAAAACTTAACAAGAACAATTTAAAACCACTATCTACTTAACATAAAAAAAAACGAACAACCACGCGAACAACAACACTGGCGTTTGATTTTTGATGTGGTACGTGCCCTTTTGGATGTGCCTTTTGTTTTGTTTTTTTCTAAGATTAGATATGTGTGTCCAAAAACGTGGATCGCGACTTTTGGTCGTCACACTACCCCTCCCCTTCCGGCCAATTTCCTTTAGTCTAGGCGGATGGCTGTAATTACACCGGCGTTAGAGCGATTTACCCGGTATTCGTGCCCCTCATGCCTAACCACGAGGCGTAAGCGTCCCTTGGAGTTTCGTGTAGTCAGCGCGGCACTGATGGTTTCTTTCAACCCTGATGGTAGTGAGTCGCCAGGTGAGTTTACGTGTGACTCATGAGTTCTGGGTAACCGGGGACTTGAGGACCCCGGGTTATGAGGCTGTTCTCCCGGGATATTTTGTGGGTGGCCTGGGTTTCTAGCCGTTGGGGGTGGCATGATTGTAGCTGGACTTCTCCAGCGCCGCCTACCTCGAGTGTCAGGTACCAGGATCCGAGCACGCCAAATTCTTTCATAGCAGCGCATACCGAAGTATCGATACTGCCTGTCCTTGGTATCGAACGAGCCATATACTCTCCGTTTTGGGGGTGTTGGCGGACGGAAGTTTTCACTCTCTTAGTCGATGGATGAAGGGGTGCGGGATGGATCCGGTGACTCTGGAGAAGGTAACCGACGGTCGACAGTGGTGTCGGTTTCGCCAAGTTGTGAGCGGTATATCTCCTCCATCAGCTGGTCGTTGTCTGCGGCATTTAAGAAGCTTAACTCCTCCAGGATGAGTATCATTTCTTCTTCCCCTGTCAATGGTGTTGGGGGTGGTGAAATTTCTTCTGATGCTTGTGGTTCTAGCTCGTCCATTGGCAGTTTGGTGGCCGGGTTCGAGCTTGAATACGGAGGGTGGTTATTGTGGAATAACGGCGGCGGGGCTGTTATCGGGTCATCTCGGCTCAGGTAGGTCGGGGCCTGGGTATTCAGATTTAGCGGGGGTGGACGTGGGATGTCTTCCCCATCATCTTCGTCACTACTGATCACGTATGCTTCTCTGTGGTAAGGACTTTTACCCGGGGGTGTTGTACTGGGTGCTGGCTGGATGGTCATTCTATAATAATAACCGAGTTAGGTTAATTGGTGGGGGTGATCGAGGCGTCTTTCGCCGCCTACGGCCTCGTCCGCGTGATCCTCTAGCTGCGCGTTGATGCCGTGGCACAAAGGGAGGGTCTGGAATGTCATCATCCTGTAGAAATATGGTCCGGTGGATTTTGGCCCGCTTCCTTTCTACGTTTTGCCTAAATTTACGCCGTGACGCTTCAAAATTTTGTTGCTTGTTGTCTCTGCCTTTTTTTTTTTTTAAATGGAGCTTGTCAAGTGATTTCGATTCTTCCGTGGTGGTCTAGAAAAGAATGACAAAGAAAAAAAGTAATCTGTTAAGGATCGTTAAATGGTTTCAAGTCATGCACGTGGGCTGAGCGTCTTTCATTACTATCGGCTAGGCTAATTTCAACGATGACCGGTGAGACAAACCCCCGAATAACATATGGACCGTCGAACTTAGGGGCTAGTTTGGCTGCGAATCCCTCGGTGGCTTCGGACAACGGGTGCAGCCGAACCATAACGTGATCCCCTATATTGGGTTGCCAACTTCGCCGTCGTAAGTCGTAATGAGCTTTTTATTTCTGCGACGCCTTTTCGAGGTTTCTTCGTACAATTTGGAAAATTTCCCTCAATTCGTTTGCTCTTTCATCGGGCTTGACTTCTCGAGCGCCTGTGCCGATCGAAACTTGATCATATAACGCCTTAGGCAAGCGGGGTTCTCTGCCTTATGTCAAGAAAGCGGGAGAGTATCCCGTTAAATCAGATGTACTGGTGTTGACAGCCAGCATTAATTCTGGTAGTAGTGCATCCCACTGATTATGGTGTCCTTTCGAGTACTGGGCTATCATGGTCTTAATGGTATGGTTGGCCCGTTCGGTAGGGTTTTCTTGAGGCGTGTATGGAGCTGAGAACTGTTGTTCTATCCCAGTGGTCTGTAGGTAATTGTTTAGTTCGCGTGACGTAAATTGGGTCCCATTGTCGGTGAGAAACACTTTCGGGACTCCATAACGTGCCACGATTCTTTCTCGCAGTGCCCTGACGACTCCGGCAGCGGTCGCCTGGCATAGGGGAATAAGCTCCACCTACTTTGAAAAGTAGTCTAAGAACACTAGCAGCATCGTATGGCCATGTTTGGTGCGTGGTAACGGGCCAATAAAATCGGCGCACACAAGTGACCACGGTTCTTCCGGGACTCGTGTAAGCATTTTCCCTGCTGGTTTCTGTTGTGGTACTTTGTACCGCTGGCAGACCTCGCATTTCCGGACATATCGGCTCACCTCTCGAGTCATCCCTGGCCAGTAATAGCGCGCCGCAATTTTATTCAGTGTTTTTCGAACACCCAAGTGCCCACCAGACGCCTTATCATGGTTTTCCTGCAATACTTGTTCTCGAAGGGAGTCAGCGACACACAATTTTCACGACGGTAAAGTTGGCCGTTAACAGTCATGTAGTCCGCGAACTTTTCGGGATGCATTTGGACCTCCTTAAGTTTCTTTTCCACCCAGGCACAGCGCAGGGGCTTTTGTGCCGTTGCCAAATGGATTTCGGCTAAGGGTTGTCGCGAGAGCGTATCGGCGACTACATTTTGTTTACCCTTTCGATAACATACGGAGAACTGGTATTGCTGGAGTTCCAGGGCCCACCTAGCTAAACGACCGGTTGGGTTGTCAATCGAATTCAACCATTTTAGTGAAAGGTGGTCGGTAATTACTCGAAACTCGTATCCTTCCAGGTAGGGTCGCATCTTACGTATGCCCCATATGATGGCGAGACACTCCTTTTCCGTGGCCGAGTAATTTTTCTCCGCCCCATTCAAGTGTCTGCTGGCGTAAGCGATCACTTGTTCCGCACCCTCGTTTTCTTGAGTTAGAACGGCGCCTAGCCCATAGTCGCTAGCGTCCGTTTGCAGAGTGAAGGGTCTTGAAAAATCTGGACACGCCAAGACTGGCGCGTTCATGAGTTGGTCTTTCAATTTACGGAATGCCGCCTGTTGTTCCGGCCCCCACTTCCAGTGCTTGCCCTTTTTTAGAAGTTGCGTCAACGGTTGTGACAGTTCCGCGAAATTTGGGACGAAACGTCGGTACCACGATGCGGTTCCTAAAAATCGACGAATCTCCTTAACATTTGTGGGTGGTGGTATTTGCGCGACTGCTGCAACCATATCCGGGTCAGTCTTGATTCCGTCTCTAGTAACCACGTGGCCTAAATATTTTGTCTCTTTTTTTAAAAGAATTCGCATTTCTCGACATTTATTCTTAAATTGGCGGAGCGTAGCCGACGAAAAACTTCCTGGAGGTTTTGAAGATGTTCCTCCAGCGTGGACCCGATGACGATGATATCATCTAAGTAGGCGAACGCTTTTGGCTCCATATCCGCGCCGATAACCGTGTCTAGGGCTCGTTGGAACGTTGCCGGTGCCGAGTGTAGGCCGAATGGCATGACTCTCCATTGAAACAGTCCTCTGCCACTGACTGCAAAAGCGGTGTATTTCTTGCTGGTTTCTTCCATCGGAATTTGCTAGTATCCGTCTTTTAGGTCGAGACTGCTGACAAACCTGGCATTGCGTAGTCTATTTAAGATGGTGTCGATTCGGGGAAGTGGATAGGCATCCGGCACAGATCGGGCGTTTAGCTGCCGAAAATCCATGCACGTACGCCATGTCCCATTCTTTTTCTTTACCAGGGTTATAGGGAAACTGTACGGGCTGTGTGACGGCTCAATGCACCCTTGTTCCAGCAATTTATTCACTTCCTCATCTATAACCGCTTGCATTGCAGGATTTCTCGGCGCGTATAGGATCTTAATGGGTCGATCATCCTTCATGATTATCCGATGGGTGGCAATGGTTGACAGCCCCTTGACCTGTTGAAATAGCGAGAGTTCATGCTCCAGAAGGTTCCTAATATGTTGTGGGGTGGTCTGCTCTTGACCTTCTTGTCGATTACATATTTGTTGTGTAATTACGGTAGGGGTTATTATTCTTACCTTGCTTGTATTTGGGTGTCGGCGATTTGATGGTTCCGCGACCAAACCAGCGCAGGAAATAGTCGTTCCTAGCTTGCGAAGTAGGTCCATACCCAAGATGAGTGGTTCCGTAGCCTCTTTCATAATTAAGAGATCGTGAGTGGTGTTAATGTTGCCGAAAGTTATGCGGCAGCGGTAAGCTGTAGATGTGTGCTTTCGCGATCCGTCGGCAAGTAACACGTCCATGGCCAACGGAACTATGTGTGGTTTCTCGCATACCTGGTTAACAAATGCAGGCATAATAAAACTACAGGTAGCCCCTGTGTCTACAATTGCATGTATTGGCTGGTTCTCTATCAGGATGACCGCTCGAAGTTTATCCTCCTCCCACGCCAGCTGAGTTGCCTGGTTTGGTGCTTTAGGCGTGCGTTGTGGTTCGATGTGCTGTCGGCGACTGTTGTTTTTTGAGGTTGCCTTCTCTTTCATTCGGTGGTGTTCCCCTCTTCCTGAGGTTGCTGTTGGCGAGATACTTTCCATTTCGACCGCAAGCGTAATTAACTCATCTAGCGTTTCAAAGTCTCTCCGGCGGATAAACCATTGGTAGTCCGGGAGCGAATTTCGGAAAATTCTTTCCAATTTTTGCTCTGCACTCAGGTGTGAATGACGCATTAGGTCTTGCAGAGCGAGCACATAATCGCGGAAATTTTCTCGTGGCCGTTGGACGCGACGGCGTATCTCATCGTCCAGCTTCTCGAAATATCTAGGAGGCAAAAAGAATATGCCAAAATCATTTTTAAATTGGGCCCATTTTCTCCAATGCTTATTATTGTTGCGCCACCAAATTAAGGCCTTGTCACGCAAGAGCTCTGGCATCACCTTCAGAACACATTTGAGATCAAGCTCATACAGCGTTGCTAACTCCTCCACGCGTTCCAGGAATCCTAAGGGATCTCGGCCACCATCGAACTTAAGGCCCCATTTACGGATAATTTCCATAGCGGCAAGACTGTCTCCTGTGGTGAGTGCAGGTTCCGTGGGGTAGTGACGCACTGTATTGTTAGGACTCAAAACTTCCTCAGATGCAGTCAACGTTGTGAGAGGCACGGTCAAACTTGTAGCTGGTGATACGGCAGCATTGCTTGCCTCATGTTTGCTTTGCCATTCTCGGATGATACTGGCCTCCTTCTCGTCATGTTCAGCTAGGACAAATTTAGCCAGCCTCTTCCGCATTTCCTCCACCGTCCCATCCGCGTGCAACCCACAATGTGACAGATATTGTATCAGCTCTTCCTTCTTCAGGGTATATATCCAGCTGGTTTTCACCATGGCGGAAACGATACCAGAAAAACGACTATAATAGAAGGGTTGTTCCGATGGGGATGTTAATATGGTGGTGTGTTCACAAGCGGCGTGGTGGCTAAACGATTTAATATGATTTCACCAAATATGCGTTCTGGAATGTTCACTTTTTATTTTTATTAATTATTTATTTTGTTGGAGTCCACTGGTTTTGTTTTTTTTTTTTAATTTATTTAATTATTTGATTTCATTTCTTGGGGCAATTTTATACTGTCCCTGCTCGGGCGCCAATGTAGCGACACGTTTTCGCTCGAACCAGGATAGATCAGCGTTGGTCCAGTGTCGTACATAAAAATAATCTAAAAAAAACGAACCAGCGTGTTGTTTCACGTTTTACAAAATGAATTTTACAACCGGTTTCTTTTTTTTCAAAACTTTATTTCAGCTAATTTCTTAAAACACTAATTTTAAATTTACTTACAATAGGAATCATTTAATGACGAATTTTGAATTATTAAGTTATAAATTGTTCAAACCAAAACTAATTTTTGGATGTAATAACTACCACTATTAATTTAAAATAGTTCCTTTTTAAATTATTTGGCAAAGATAATTAACAAAAAATGAAAATAAATCTTGCTCAGCCACGGTGCGAATTAAAATGTATTCTTAAGAAATGGGGTACAAATCGGACGGTAAAAGCTGTTGATGGAAAGCGGTCTTCCATTGGGCGGCGTACGCACTACCAGCAATGGTTGACTGATTCCTCTGAGCAAGGAGAACTTTGACGGCGTACGCACTATCTCTGTTCCCGGTGGCCCAGGTTCCCTAGCATCTACCGAGCGACAAAGAAAAAAACTTTAATATTTTATGAACAAAACGGGAGTCTTCAATGCGTGTACGTCGGCCTCGCTAGGAGATGAACTTCCAGCTAACCGATGTACCCGAATTGTTATTTAATTGAAAGTTGTGAAGCAGGAATTGATCGTAGATTAAAGCGGCGTACGCACTACTCCAATAATTGATTTTTCTTTTTTTAACAGGTCGTATAATTCAACGGCATACGCACTATCAAATTCTACGACTGTCTTACTTCACAGCCACCAACCGACTGAATTTTAAAATTTACTTACCCCGTATTCCAACTAAACACGTACTAAACTACGCACCAACCTACTTCGTTCTTCACGCAGCTGAGAAAGACTCAGTTTCTATTCTCCAATGTTTTACTTCGGAGCCTACCCGAAGTGTAATTCACTCAGACTTAAAACATACGCGAGATTTATACATATAAGATCATGCATACTTTATTTACAATAAAAGAAAAATGCACATTCAAACTTACTTATGTATACATGAGTAAAAAAACACAAACAAGAATGACTTAGTGAGAGCCTTCGTGACTTTATCAAAAAAAATATAAATATAATTCTGTCGCCATGCTTACAAAAAAATTGATATATAAAAAAAATACCAACAAGAACATACTCTTGTTGAGAGCCTTCGTGGCTTTACAAAAACAATATAACAAAAAAATTCATTCAATTCAAAAATAAAACTTAACAAGAACAATTTAAAACCACTATCTACTTAACATACAAAAAAACGAACAACCACGCGAACAACAACACTGGCGTTTGATTTTTGATGTGGTACGTGCCCTTTTGGATGTGCCTTTTGTTTTGTTTTTTTTTTAAGATTAGATATGTGTGTCCAAAAACGTGGATCGCGACTTTTGGTCGTCACAATATATATATATATATATATATATATATATATATATATTATTTGATTTCATTTCTTGGGGCAATTTTATACTGTCCCTGCTCGGGCGCCAATGTAGCGACACGTTTTCGCTCGAACCAGGATAGATCAGCGTTGGTCCAGTGTCGTACATAAAAATAATCTAAAAAAAACGAACCAGCGTGTTGTTTCACGTTTTACAAAATGAATTTTACAACCGGTTTCTTTTTTTTCAAAACTTTATTTCAGCTAATTTCTTAAAACACTAATTTTAAATTTACTTACAATAGGAATCATTTAATGACGAATTTTGAATTATTAAGTTATAAATTGTTCAAACCAAAACTAATTTTTGGATGTAATAACTACCACTATTAATTTAAAATAGTTCCTTTTTAAATTATTTGGCAAAGATAATTAACAAAAAATGAAAATAAATCTTGCTCAGCCACGGTGCGAATTAAAATGTATTCTTAAGAAATGGGGTACAAATCGGACGGTAAAAGCTGTTGATGGAAAGCGGTCTTCCATTGGGCAGCGTACGCACTACCAGCAATGGTTGACTGATTCCTCTGAGCAAGGAGAACTTTGACGGCGTACGCACTATCTCTGTTCCCGGTGGCCCAGGTTCCCTAGCATCTACCGAGCGACAAAGAAAAAAACTTTAATATTTTATGAACAAAACGGGAGTCTTCAATGCGTGTACGTCGGCCTCGCTAGGAGATGAACTTCCAGCTAACCGATGTACCCGAATTGTTATTTAATTGAAAGTTGTGAAGCAGGAATTGATCGTAGATTAAAGCGGCGTACGCACTACTCCAATAATTGATTTTTCTTTTTTTAACAGGTCGTATAATTCAACGGCATACGCACTATCAAATTCTACGACTGTCTTACTTCACAGCCACCAACCGACTGAATTTTAAAATTTACTTACCCCGTATTCCAACTAAACACGTACTAAACTACGCACCAACCTACTTCGTTCTTCACGCAGCTGAGAAAGACTCAGTTTCTATTCTCCAATGTTTTACTTCGGAGCCTACCCGAAGTGTAATTCACTCAGACTTAAAACATACGCGAGATTTATACATATAAGATCATGCATACTTTATTTACAATAAAAGAAAAATGCACATTCAAACTTACTTATGTATACATGAGTAAAAAAACACAAACAAGAATGACTTAGTGAGAGCCTTCGTGACTTTATCAAAAAAAATATAAATATAATTCTGTCGCCATGCTTACAAAAAAATTGATATATAAAAAAAATACCAACAAGAACATACTCTTGTTGAGAGCCTTCGTGGCTTTACAAAAACAATATAACAAAAAAATTCATTCAATTCAAAAATAAAACTTAACAAAAACCACTATCTACTTAACATACAAAAAAACGAACAACCACGCGAACAACAACACTGGCGTTTGATTTTTGATGTGGTACGTGCCCTTTTGGATGTGCCTTTTGTTTTGTTTTTTTTTTAAGATTAGATATGTGTGTCCAAAAACGTGGATCGCGACTTTTGGTCGTCACAATATATATATATATATATATATATATATATATATATATATATATATATATATATATATATATATATATATATATATATATATATATATATATATATATATATATATATATATATATATATATATATATATATATATATATTTAGGTCATAAAAAGAAATAAAAATAATTGTCACCAAGAAAGTAAAACGAAATGACCTATTGTGTATGTTTACAACGCCAGAAGTTTCTACAAAAATTTCTTAATCATAAAACAAAAACAACTAACATAAAGCAATAAAAATAAACGCAACACACAATTACACACACACCTACATAACGATTAATAAATATAGACAGCATGTATAAATAAATTCAAATTAATAATGGAAGGTTCTGGAATCAAATAACAATCATGTGTCTCAAATGACAAATGCGTAGTAGAGAAATATTCTACCAACAGATGGAGTAAAATTCTAGTATATTCAAGAGCCTTAACATTGGGTATATAAAAGCAACGGCCATACATGCTGAATCATTCTTAGTGAAAACGTCAACCAGTAAAGATCTTGTGGTAAAACGGATAAACAGTGGTGAAGTTGCCATCGCGTATTTTTGTGTACTAATCGCGAATAAGTGAATAATCGTCTAATAAAAGTGTAATTTAATTAAAGTAGTAAATAAATTGTGTTTATTTATTTTGCAATAAAAGAACTCAGTAAAATAAACGTTTATAAATTTAAATAAACGTAACAATTGGTGTCAGAAGTGGGATTGCAAATAATAAATAAATCACGATGAAATTTGACGAGCTTAAAGTTGAGCAGCTAAAAATGGAGCTGAGTAAAATGGATCTGCCGACAACGGGCAATAAAGCGGAGTTGCAAAAGAGATTAATAGATGAATTCAAGCAGCGTGGTATTGATATTGGGACATACGAATTCGGACAAATAGAAGAAAAAGAAGTGATTGAAGTATGTACTCCATAAACAAGCAGCATTATGGACTTGAATTCTATGTTTGCAGCTATGATGAAGAAGATAGAAGAAAATAACCAGAAGCTTCAAGAATCATTAAAAGACAGCCTCAGAGTAATACAAGAAACCTCTAGTGTCAATGGAGAAAGACTTTTAGTGGAGGTAAACGAGAAATTTCAAAAAGTTTCAGAAGTCTTCAGTAAACGAGTGGACGTCGTGGAGATGAGAGTCAGCGGCCTAGAAAAAAAGGTGAACGAAGAATTAAATGAATTAAAAGTGCAAATGGGCGAACTACAAATTCGAGAAGGGCCAGTGAGAGTTATCTCTGAGCATGCAAGCAAGATAAATAGTCCGAGCTTTGAAACAGTGGCCATCAAGAATAGATGGGACAATGATGAAAAAGCTATAGAGCTTATTTTGGCCTTAAAGGGAGCAGCAGCAGAGATACTCGAAAGTTTACCAGCCGGAAGTAGAAATAATTATGAGGACAGAATGAATGCATTACAACGTAAGTACGGAGGTGAGCATAAAAGAGAACTTTATAGAATGGAGTTACGAGGTAGGGTTCAAAAAGCGAACGAGACGCTTCAAGACTTCGCTATGGAAATTGAACGTTTGGTGCAGCTGACTTATCCAGGCGAACATCATCCGTTTCTCGATCAGTTTAAAATTGAAGCATTTGTGAATGGTATACGAGATCCAGATGTTAAATATGCGGTTTGTGCTATGCAAAAAGCAACCTTTGCAGCAACTATCTCGTACGCGCTAGCACAGGAGACCGCAAAAGTCATCTCGAAGCCACAGGTGTACAAGGTGCGATGTCTTGAGACTGATGATTATAACCACGGCGATAAACGGAGCGAGATAAAAGGTATTGTCAAACAAATAATGGAGGAAGAAAGGAGTAAGCCTCGCGCTAAATGCTTCAACTGCGGAAAAGTTGGCCACCTCCACCGCAACTGCAAATCTACAAAGAAAAGACCAAGATCTGTGTCGCCAGCAAGGGACAACAAGCGGGCGAACAATACCAAATCAGTCGAGTCATCGTTAAACTAAATCGAGCTAGCGATAAGGGGCAAGTGCTAGCTCGCACAACCGATGGCCCCACAATCTCGATTTCAATTGTGCAACAGAAGAATAGCAACCTAACTGCTTGTAGCCTTATAAACGGAAGAAATCAAGTCCTCACAATAGACACAGGAGCGTCTCAGTCGATAATAAGGCCCGATTTAGTAAAAGGCGTTGTGGAACCGTTAAATAATGTACGACTGCGCACGGCTACTGGGGACTTTGCCACTGTTTATGGACGAGCCAGGGTAAGACTGACTATAGCAGACATCAGCGTTGACCATGTATTTGATGTCGCCGATATAGTGGATGAAGTTATCATTGGTGCAGACTTTATGATAGCCAACGGTATTAATCTGCACATGGGCGAGCAAATAATGATCTGGCGTAATATGGAGATACCCCTGGATGTTGGTTATGCGAGCAGGACCGCAGTAAGGAAACTATTTGCCGTTGAACGCCAGAAATTACCACCTCAGGCGGAAACTATAGTATGGGCACGTGTGGAGGCAGATTGTGTGGATAACCGGTTGTGGGTGGTAGAACCAACAGAAGTAAAAGAGGACATTTTAACAGCTAAAGCCCTTGTAAAAATCTGCGACGATGGAAGAGTTCCTGTGAGAGTACTCAATCTGTCCAATAACGAAATTTTGAGATAGGTCGATGTGAGCCAGCTGAAGCCATAATAAATTGTGCGGTGAATACAGTATGCCCCAAAATACTAGCCAGAGAAAGAGATTTACTAGCAGAACAGGTGCAAAAATGGGTGGCAGAAGTAACACCTTCTGACAGAAACAAAGCAAAGCAGTTGTTGAGAAAACATGCCTCCGTCTTCGCCCTAAGTAATAAAAACCAAGGTAGAACGGCAGTTGTGAAACATGAAATTAATACTGGCGAAGCGAGGCCTATAAAACAAGCACTAAGAAGTGTTCCCCTAGCAAAGCGAAACGAGGTCAAGGAACTTGTCAGCGAAATGGAGCGGAACGGAGTCATTGAGCCATCCTCGAGTCCGTGGAGTTCGCCAGTAGTTTTAGTAAAGAAAAAAGACGGCAGTACCAGGTTTTGCGTTGACTACAGGAAGCTCAATGACGTCACCAAGAAAGACAGTTATCCGTTGCCTAGAATTGACGATACCTTAGAAACGTTGGCCTGAACAAAATGGTTCTCTACCTTGGACTTGCAGAACGGCTATTGGCAAGTAGAGATAGCCAATAAAGACAAGGAGAAAACTGCCTTTAGCGCGAGTGGTGGTTTATGGCAGTTCAAGGTGATGCCATTTGGGAATTTCAACGCTCCAGCTACTTTCGAGTGTTTAATGGAACGTGTGCTTAAGGGTCTCAATTGGGAAATGTGCTTAGTGTATCTGGATGACATAATTGTGATGGGGAAAACTTTTGACGAACACCTCAAAAATCTGGATGAAGTATTTAAGCGTATAACAGCTGCAGGATTAAAATTAAGTGTTAAAAAATGTGCCTTGTCTCAAAAGGAGGTAAAATACCTGGGGCATCGTGTAACAGCTGAGGGTATATCAACTGATGAAGACAAAGTACTGGCAGTAAAGACCTGGCCTCGCCCACAAAATCTTCATGAGCTGCGTAGTTTCCTGGGGCTTTGCACATACTACAGGAGATTTGTGCCGAACTTTGCTCAAGTGGCTGCTAGCTTGCATGAGTTGACCAGAAAGTCGCAAACGTACCACTGGAGTGAGGCAGCGGAAGAAGCATTCCAGAAGCTCAAGAAACTTTTGTGTACGGCACCAGTCCTCGCCTATCCAATAGCTGGACAGATATTTATATTGGACACGGATGCAAGCGGCTATGGAATAGGAGGAGTACTTTCTCAGGAGATTGATGGAACAGAAAAGGTCATTGGCTACTACAGCAGGGTACTCTCGAAGCCCGAAAGAAATTACTGCGTTACACGATGGGAGCTTTTGGCAGTGCTGGAGTGTGTTAAACATTACCACAAATACTTATATGGTCAACATTTCATCTTAAGGACGGACCACTCCGCACTACGTTGGTTGATGCAATTTAAGAACCCCGAAGGGCAGCTCGCACGCTGGGTTGAACGTTTTCAAAGCTATGACTTTAGTATTGTTCATAGAAAAGGCGGAAAACACAACAACGCTGATGCCCTTTCAAGACGGCCATGCAATGTTGAGTGCAAGCACTGCACAAATGCCGAAAAAAAGGAGTGCATCATTGACGTGCGGCTTACCCAAATTGGTTCAAGCGAAGACTGGTCGAAGGCACAGAATGGGGACCCAATTTTGGCAGAAATTATATTGGCTAAACAAAATGACAGAAGACCGAACCATAATGAAGTATCGGCAGAAAGCCGCCTAGCAAAATCGTACTGGGCTGAGTGGAATAGTCTGAAAGTGGTAGATGGCTGCTTATACCGATCTTGGGAAAGCACAGATGGTAAAACCACAACAGACTTAATTGTCGTGCCAACTTAAAAAAGGAGCGAGGTAATGAAGCAGTTTCATAATGGTTCCAGCGGGGGTCATATGGGGATAACAAAAACGTTGGAAAAGATAAAGCAACGATTTTACTGGATAGGCTGCCGACAATTCGTAGCTGATTGGATAGCAAATTGCGAACAGTGCATTGCGGTCAAGGGTCCTACAAGAAAGAGTCGTGGCAAGCTTCGTCAATATAACGCGGGTGCCCCCTTTGAGCGGATAGTTATGGACATAGCAGATCCATTCCCTGTTAGTAATGCTGGAAACCGATATGTACTAGTGGTTATAGATTATTTCAGCAAGTGGCCTGAAGGGTATGCCATTCCAAACCAAGAGTCCAAAACAGTAGTGGACGCTCTTATTAACAATTGGGTGTGTCGATACGGTGTTCCACTAGAACTACATTCAGACCAGGGACGAAATTTTGAATCGGCCATATTCAAAGAGATGTGTGACGTGTATGGTATCAAAAAGACGAGAACGACACCGCTGCATCCACAGTCTGATGGCATGGTAGAAAGATTTAATCGTACCCTAGAGGAATATCTCAGAAAAGTGGTCAGTGCACACCAGAAAGATTGGGATGAGCATATACCAAAGTTCTTACTAGCTTATCGGTCAGCTGTACATGATTCAACCTCACGTAGTCCAGCAAAAATCTTGTTCGGGACAGAACTAAAACTGACAGCAGATTTAGAATTTGGTATTAAACCGGGACCTGCAGACGAAGACAATGGAAATGTTCCTCAAGCACAAGAAGACCTGCATGAGCTTCATGAGTTTGTCCGTAATCGCATTAAAATGTCTAGCGATAAAATGAAAGCCAGATATGATCGAGCAGTAAACACGAAGGGATTTACTGAAGGACAAATGGTTCTACTATTTAACTCACAACGCAAGAAAGAACTGTCTCCTAAGCTGCAAACTCACTGGGAGGGACCATACAAGGTGATAAAGAAATTGAATGATGTGGTTTTCCGGATACAGAGATACCATAATCCGAGGTCAAAAATGAAAGTTGTTCACCTGGAACGGCTGGCCAAATATGGCAAAGGTAATGTTGAGCCTATTCGGGACGAAAAGGCTTAAGTGGGCGGCAGTGTTGCGAAGATGCTTTATTTAGGTCATAAAAAGAAATAAAAATAATTGTCACCAAGAAAGTAAAACGAAATGACCTATTGTGTATGTTTACAACGCCAGAAGTTTCTACAAAAACTTCTTAATCATAAAACAAAAACAACTAACATAAAGCAATAAAAATAAACGCAACACACAATTACACACACACCTACATAACGATTAATAAATATAGACAGCATGTATAAATAAATTCAAATTAATAATGGAAGGTTCTGGAATCAAATAACAATCATGTGTCTCAAATGACAAATGCGTAGTAGAGAAATATTCTACCAACAGATGGAGTAAAATTCTAGTATATTCAAGAGCCTTAACATTGGGTATATAAAAGCAACGGCCATACATGCTGAATCATTCTTAGTGAAAACGTCAACCAGTAAAGATCTTGTGGTAAAACGGATAAACAGTGGTGAAGTTGCCATCGCGTATTTTTGTGTACTAATCGCGAATAAGTGAATAATCGTCTAATAAAAGTGTAATTTAATTAAAGTAGTAAATAAATTGTGTTTATTTATTTTGCAATATTATATATGCCGGAAGACCCCTTTACTTATAGTGTTAACATTCCTGTAATTGACAATTAATTCAAATAAATTTGCATACTTAAAAAGTTAATTAAGAAAAATTCAATAATAATTTGCTCCATACCAGTAAAACATAAAGACTACTTACATATATAATAAAGGGCACTAAACAGATTGTCACTTTAAATGGAGAACTTTATTTTTTTTGCTATGAAAGATCTCAACTTAAAGTTAAGTTATGCAAGGAAAAATGTAAATCTAAAAAGTAGTTCAACATGTCCTTTTAAAAAACATTTTAAAAATAGCTAACAAAATATAAAAAATGTATATTAGCTGTTTTGAACGTGAATAAGATGCCGTTCGCTAAGGATGCCACACAATATTTTTTACGGGGTAGTTTTGACTCATAATATTAAAAGCTTGTAAAAAAGCAACATTGTAAAAAAAAAATATTTTAAAAATTCTGATTTCTGTATTTTCATTATTTTAAAAATTTTCATTATAATCCAATCTTTGTCTTACGATAAAAGCTTAAAACACGATAAATTTGGTAAAATTTACCACTGAAATTTTATTTTCGCACTCTTACTTTAAAATCGCAATAATTGTTAACGAAAATTGGCTGACAATTATTGCCACATATATTGCCGGGAATATATATGTGCAAAAAAGTGTTATCTACATTAGAGATAACATAATTTTGACATTTGCTGCAATGTATGTTAACATATTTTTTTGCTAATCTATACGGGGGGTTTGATAAATTCCGCATGAAATAATGCCTATTTGTTTTATTGCACATATGTTTTCCACAGTAAAACAGAGTACTACTTCTGCAACATTTTTTAATGACTTTTTTATACAAATTTTTTATGTACTTATGTAGTTTGACAGCATATCGCACGAAAAGCTGAACAAAGTACCAGGCTTTAGCCGAAAATTTATTTCTGTATAATATAGACTCTTATATAACTCAGTTCAAAATATTACAATTCCTGACTTTTTGTATTCGTAGACAAATGATTAAAAAAAATTTTTATATAAAAGTGCGTACTTTAAATTGATTCTTTTTAAGGGACAACATTGGGGATTTTTGGGGACATCATTCTTCAAATTGGGGACAAGAGCCGGAATTTTTCTTGGCAGCACTGGTTACTATCAGTAAAGAATTGAGAACTTTATGTTGCATTTTTTTTCTCAATTTATTTTTCATATTGCACAATTTATCACCTCAACAAATTGTGCAACAGATGATGTATTATTTTTGCCACTAGAGTAACAACACATTTTGGAAGAAAATGACACTGTACCAGCTAGCGCTTCTAACACTCTGAAGTATATAGCGGATATATGCCAAGAAAATGAAAAAGTTGATTGTTTTGTCAACATTGACTGTGATTCATTCGTCATTGTAAGAAGGGAAACATAAAAACGAATGTGTAAATTTTGAATAACAGAGGGCTTGCTCGGGAATGCATCACTGCCATACATCTGATGCGCAGTATGTTAGAAAATGCATCAGTTGGCATCACTGCAAATGTTAATTTTGCAATGATGCCAATTAAATTAGATTAGAAATAAATATGCTAGCAGTAACTTCAGGGTTACACGGTCAAGTTTTGGCTTTCAAATTTTAATATATTTACAGTTTTTTTCCAATACTCTTATACTTAAAAAAAAATTGAAACGAACTTGCTTTCATTATTTCTTTCGAATTGAGCGTTTAAATTTGCGTTCAAGAAAACAACTGATGAATTTAAACAAACAGTAACGTGAAAAACTTGAAAGAAAAACTTGATCGCGTGGCTGGAGGGTAAGGCAAAATCATCAGAATAATGATTCCAAAATTATCACGCGAGTTACTTATATAAATATGTATATATTTATGTATATATATGTATATATATATATATATATATATATATATATATATATATATATATACATATATATGAATAATGTACTTGATCTGGACGCAACAACATTGTCATAAGTGGTCTAACCAGCTCTCAACGAATTCAACCAAATATGCTAAAACTTACTGAAAACTTGTGTAAATGTAGTCGAAGCTCGTCTTATTGCTTCTGGAAAATCAAACAATCAACAAACCTTTTTCATGCAGTGGAGACAAAATCATTTCTGTTAATAGTGCCGATCCAAGTTATCTACGTCTTCTGTTGTCAAAAGTCAACGGTGTGTGCGACATTATCGTTAGAGTTTCCAATGACACGAGCAATATCTCAGGAAAGAACGCAATAAGCAACTAGATATGTGTCGTTTTGTTTCATATAATATTGATAACCTTAACAGTAAACTTAATTTTTGTAATTTCTTTACAAATTTGAACAATTTTGATATAATATTTCTGTTTGAAACATATGTACTCGCTGATAAACATTTAGTTTTCTCTTGCTCTTTAAAAGATTATGTTCTGTATTGGCATGATGTTACAAAAAATCAAACTAAAGGGCGAGTTATAGGCGGCTGTTTGTATGGTTTTAAAAAAAGCATACAAAATAAATATGATTTAAAATTTCATGAGTATAGAAACGGTGTAACTCTTTCAGCTAAAATTTGTTTTAATTTTGTCCCAACTTATCTTAATTGCACTAATTGGGAGCATTATTGCGAAAAATTCACTAGTTTAATAAACAAACTTTGTGATAGGCCATTTTGTATAATTGAGGATTTAAATGCTCGTGAAGTTAAGAAGTTATTAGAATTTTTGGATAACACTGGAGGTATTTTATTAAATGGACGAATAAAGAGTGATTCGAATGGCGAGTATATGTTTTGTGGTGCTATGGGAAGTTCAGTGATATATTACTGTATTTGTTCGCGTTCTTATAACTGACTTCCGTGTTTTAAGTAAGCCTTATTGAGATCACATGCCATTAGCTGTTTCCCTCTGCTCGAAAAATAGTACCTCGTTGAAAAATTTACAATTCCCTCCAAAACTTCCATGGTATCCAAATAAAATAGATAATTGAATAGATAATTATGTAAATATTCTCGAAGATCTGCCTAACTTGAGTTATATGCAATCAAATATACAAATTGTAGATAAGAAAAATGTATGCATAAGTAAAATTCGTATTGCTACAGGTTTTTGTTCACCAAAAAAAATTGTTTGACCCCAAAAATAAATGGTTTGATTCGCAGTGCTATTATGCTTGTAAAAAATGTATAAGGCGCTAAACGAATATCGTAAAACTGGTACTGAAGTTTCTAGAAAAAATTAAACGAATCTAGGTCCTTCTATACAAAAATTTGTTTATAGAAAAAGTTCAAATTTAAAATAAATAATATTGAAAAACTTAATAAAGTAAAAAAATAGTCCGAAGACTGGTGGAAACTGGCGAACAGCATGAAAAATAATAAGCCATGTATGGGAAAATATCTAAGTATTGCTAATTTTTATGACTATTTTAGATCCCTCTTGTGTGATGCTGGTTTTGAAAATGCAGTATCTTGGAATTTACCTAATGTTATTGACCCTTTTCTAGACTCTTCCTTTTGAGATGAGAGAACTTAAATTGGTCTTAAAAATTGCTAAACTGAACAAAGCTCCCGGCGAAGACAGAATTAGTTATGAATTTTATAAATTTGCCCCTATTAGTTTTTTAACTTAAGTTCCGCCATTGCTCAATCACATTTTTCTACATGAAGAAATTCCCGATTCATTCAGAGCTCTGTTATAATTCCCTTATTCAAAAAAATTGACATTAATACTGTGTCAAACTATAGAGGCTTATCCCTATTAAGCACTTTATATAAAATTTTCATTGGACTACTACTCAATCGGATTAACAGCTGGTTACTTTCAAACAATATAATAAATGAATACCAAGCGAAATTCCTTAAGGAATAGTCGACAATTGACAATTTATTTAACTTAACCAGTATTGTAAGCTTGGGTTTTCATCAGAATAAAAAAACTTTTTTGTAGATTCTTCTTCGGCTTTTGATAATATCCCATGTAACTCACTTTTTTATAACCTTAGTCAAATGGGTCTGTCCAGAAAAATTGTAACTTTATTACAAAAATGGTATGGAAATACTACCAGTAAAGTTTGGGACGGTTGCTCAGTCTCTGAAGCATTTTTATTTTCGGTTTATCTTAACGACCTTCTTGACTTATAAACGTTGCTGGCAGAGTAGTAAAAGCCTTGATGTGTGCAGATGGCATTGTCTTACTGTCTGATTCCCCTAATGGGTTGCAGGACATGATTATTGCCTAAAGTCAATCTGGATAAGTCTAAAGTGATGATATTCAGAACCAGTTGTAGATATAGTCGTAAACTTTCATGGAAGTACGGTAACGGTGTAATCGATGTGGTCAACGAATATAAGTATCTTGGTATTATTTTAACGTACTACCTATCCTTTAAGAAACGTCTTGAAGCAAAACTTTTATCTTCCAAAATGGTAATAAATTCCACTTAGTTAAGTTATATTCACAACCCAAAAATTGAACTTTCAAACAAACTTAAAACATTTTACACAGCGGCAAAATCCAAAATGTTTTATGGTGCTCAGATATGGGGCTTTCATGGATACGATGAAGTAGAAAAACTGTTAAGATACTTCGTAAAGAAAATTTTAATTCTTCCCATGAATACTCCCAATTATATGTTGCATATTGAAACATGTTTATCTTTCTTATTTTTAGAAACTTTAAATTTACATTTTAGTTATGTTGAAAAAGTTTTAAATCTTTCCATGAATATATTGCCTCGTGTGCTAGCTAAGGAAACTATTCGGCAAAACATATCTTGGTTTTCGCAATGGGGTGTTCTATGTACTGAAAGTGGTATAAATTTAGATATGAATATATGGAGAAATAATTTACGTTATCATCATGATATCTTACTTAATATTTCAAATTCAATTGAAGTTGAAAATTTTATTGCTAGTGATAGAATTCCGCGTTTTGGATGCCGGATATGTATCCAACGCATGCATGCTCTTCTTATGGAAGAGCTTCAAATTTATGCTCTTTGAGCAATTTTAATGAGCAAGATAACACTATTCATTTTAGAGGTAGATGTCCAATTCTTTCAGGATTCAGATTCCACTATTTTGGAAAAAGAATTCTTACAACTAAAGAGAAGTTTATAATCTATTGAATGGCGAGAATTACATACTTTTATTTAAATTTATATCACGCTGTTTAAAGTCTAGAAAACTGATCGTAACTGAATTTAGTTAATTAAAAATTAATATATATATATATATATATATATATATATATATATATATATATATATATATATATATATATATATATATATATATATATATATATATATATATACTGCAACCTGCTAGTTTTGTTTATGTGTACAACCACAGTCCTAAGTTAGACTAAATCGAAGAATAGCGACAGTTCATATCTTTCAGTTTGAAAATTCTTGAAATAAAGTTTTAGTTTTTTAAATAAGCATAAACAACTGAAGTTGTTTAATTCCCTAAATGGCGCAGTCGGTAGAATTTTATCTAAAGATAAAATTTAATCGAATCATAAGTATAAAAGCTGTTCCAAAGGACATAGAATCTTATAAGTAAAACTGAATAAACTCTTTTACTTAAAAGAAAAACTTATAATTAAGTGAAAATATATTTCCCAACTTACAAATAATAATTAAAATATTAAAGAGAAAATTTTGAAATGAATCCTGAAGTGATACAACAAAGGATCAGCAGTTAGAATATCTCGTCCTAAAGTAGGTTACCACAATAAAAGAGCAGCAGCAGCAAAATGCTGCTCTCCAAAACCAAATAGAAACTAACTTGCAAATTATGCAACAACAGAAAATGGAGTATGACATGGATCCAACAAGCCGAAGCTATTTTCAACAGCATTGGCAACAATATCAGCCACAGTCACAATACAACACAACATTTGGCTTGGATACCAATCTAATAATAAATCAATTTAGCCAAATGAAACCATTTGGTCCAAAAAAACCACATATCATCTTTTACAAAAACCGTCGAAAATCTGATTGCATTATGTTGCAATAACTATGATCTTCAAAATTTTGGAATTAAAATAATAAAAAACCAAAAATTCTTTGGAAAGGTGGCAGATCTTACTCTTCGGTAATTAATCATTGTATAATTATAAAGATAAGAAGTTGAAATGAATTGTTTCAAGTATTTATAGAATCTAAGTATAAGCTCAATGACACTTATCTGTACGACGAATCAAAACCTGACTTATAATCTCCAAAAACGTTGACAGAGACTTAACAGAAATATTAATAGATTAAATAGAAGGACAATTTAGATCTTGGATTGTAGACGAAAAACTAACGCTGGACTCTTGAAAAGAAAGAAACTGGTAGGAATAATAAACAATTTTTTAATAAGAAATCTTTAAATAATTTTCAAACCAACGTTAAAAACAAATATGCCGGAACCGTCATTCCCAGCAATATAGAAATAGTCCTATACCTATGGATATAGGAAATTTAGAAGACAGTGCAGAAAAGGAAGTAAATTTTCTTTCAAGCCTACATAACCTAACAACGGTCACAATAGGTTATAAAGGAAGAATAAGCAAATAATAATTGATACCGGCGCAGAAACTAGTATTATGAACCCAAATCTGTTTCCAAATGAATTTTTTGAAACACAACTAAATAAGCCTTTCATGTTCCGAACCTTACACTTTCGTGGAAAATAATTAACTTTACAGGCAGAAAATATGATGCAATTATTGGCCAAAATTTTCTTATTGCATTGAAAGCCAAAATAGATTTAGAAAAAAAAATATATTGACATATTCGGAAAGAAAATCCTATTTGATGAAGAATCTCCATATCACAGTATTTAAACTATTAACGATACTAAATTTCAAAATATCAACGAATTAAATTTAAGTAATTTAAAAAACGAAGAATACTTAAAAATAACAAAGTTATTAAAAATGGCAACGTTTTAACTTATACAGTAGAGGTACAACATGTAATCCCAACAACTATTAACACACTTCTTTATTCAAAAATATATAGATACCCCGAAAACATGGAAAGGAAATCCAAAATCAAATACACAAAACGCTCTCTCAAAATATCATTCAAAAAAGCAGTTCTCTTTACAACAGTCCTCTATGGATAGTTAAAAAAAATCCGCAACTCTGGTATCAAAAAGTAGAGACTCGTTGTGTATTACAGAAAACTCAACGAGTTTGCAAAATCAGACAAATTCCCTACTCCGCATATGGAAGCTAAACTGATAAATTAGGTAGAACACAGTATTTTTTAAACCCTCGCAAAATGCTTTCACCAAATTTTGGTAAAACCGAAGAATAGGGAGAAAACAGAAAACAGATAAAACAGTGATTAAGTTGCCATCGCGTATTTTTTTGTACCAATTGCGAATAAGTAAATAATCGTCTAAATAAAGTATAATTTAATTAAAGTAGTAAATAAATTGTGTTTATTTATTTTGGAATAAAAAAAACTCAATAAAATAAACGTTTATTAATTTAAATTAACGTAACACCATATAAATAAGATTTGCGTCGTATATTTAGACGATATTCTAATATTTAGCATATTTTAAGATGAGGATTTACTTAACTTGAAAAAATTTTCAATCTGCTTCGAGAAACTAAATTAAAAATTGACAAATGTAGTTTTCTAAAACGCCAAACTGAGTTTTTAGGTCATATTCTCACCCCTCAAGGTGTAAAACCTAATCCAAAAAAAGTTTAAATTATTCAAAATTTAAAAATTCCAAATACTCAAAAGAAAATTAAAACTTTTCTGGGGATGATGGGGTTTTATTGGAAATTCATAAGGGATAAAGCCAAAATTGCATTCTCAATGACAAAATTTTTAAAGAAATATGAAAAAGTCAATGTTAATGATCCAGCTTTATTGTAGCTTTTCAAAAATTAAAAGACATTCTTATAAATCCTCCCAAATTTCAATAATTAAATTCTAACATGCTAACAATAATGCACTGGGGGCTGTTTTAACACAAGATGGCCATCCAATCTGTTATGCATCCAGAACACAGACCACAAAAAAAAATTACCATCGAAAAAGAGCTCTCAGCTATAGTCTGGGGAACTTAATATTTTAGATCTTATTTATACGGGGTGGAATTTGATTAAAGTACAACCAATTAAGTGGCTTCAAGCCAAAAGAAATGGCAAAAATATTAACCCCAGATTACAAAGATGACTTGTCCTCCGTATGGACTATAATGCCAAAATTGAATACATTAAGGGAAAAGAAAATCATATTGCAAATTTTCTTAGTCGTATCGAAGAGAGAGATTCAGCAGGAATTATAAATGTAGGCGAAAATTTAATAGAAAATAGATCCACATCATCATTAGAAGTGGAAACAATGCATACGCAATAGGAAAACGTAAACGACAATTTCAAACTTTTAGACACAGTTGATAATCGCTTTAAATTTCAAATAGTAATAAATGAAAGAAAAACTATGGACTCTATTTGCATATTTGATAAAATCAGAATCTTTTTCGATAACGATGACCTTAATTCCTCGGATAGAGGTAATTATCTCAAAGAATTTCCACTGAAAAGACAGTTTGCATTATTTCCAAATATCAATGAAAGAAAATATTATCAATTTAAAAAAGTTATAGAAAATTTATACCATAATATAACTGGTGTAAAATTCTTTAACAGTCCATCTTTTGCTAAATATATTGAAGATATTGATGAACTGAAAAACAAATATCGTTGTGTCATATAAAACAGGTCACTCCGAAATCAACCCAACATAACTTATAACCTAAATTTAAAATTAATCATTCATGAAGTAATAAATAATTGCGATTATTGCACATCCCCAAAATATGATAGAAACCCAGTAAAACCGAAATTGCACCTTACCGAAAGTCCCCCCACCACTAATGAAATAGTACATGTCGATACAAACGTAAACACGAAACAATCGTTCATTCATTTTCATAGATAAATTCTCTTAGTTCGCAATTCATTTCCACCTTCTTGACAGAAACAAATAAAACAAATTTCTAAAACTAAGGGTGTTTTTAACTATTAAAGGCAATGTAAAAAAGTCTTATTCCACAACGAGTTCAACACAGTCAATGTTCGAAAATTCCTAGATGATAACAATATATTATATCATGCAACAAAACCAAATATCCACACAGGAAATTCGGATACAGAACGACTTAATAATACCATAACCGAAAAAAGAGTACTAAACCTAGTAGACAATATACCAATTATATCACAAAGGGCAAAAGCAATTAAATTTTATAATAATACTTACCATACATCAATTAAATGTACTCCCATTGAAGTGAAACAACATAAATAGATCACAATATAATAAAAGAAAGAATTGATGCAAACAAAGAAGAGTACCAGAAAAAGAAAACGAAAAAGAAGAAGAAAAGAATGTATCGAAAATAAAAGAGAGGGCTATATAAAAAACTATAGAAGCTTAAGACATAAGGAACTACCAAAGCTTATGAAACAGACACTAGATAATATACATCCTACTAGTATCAAACGTCCTTTTAAATTTTCAGAATTCATATGTGTAAGAACCCGTAATTATTGGAAACACATCTATTCAGTTGTTTATTTAAAACAAAAGTAATTATTTTATTCATTTCATTTTCTATATCTCTTCGACATTTCGTCACCGCCTACTTAGAACTTTTATTCGTGTTTAAACTTTTACAACTATTTATCATGGTTGCTTGAACAGGTTTGCCACATCCCTCCAATGTTTTTGAGACGAATTGTTAAGTCTTTCTTTCCAGTTGAAATATCTTCAGACATTAAACTCGGTTGTTTTGGAATCTGCGCTGACTGCTGGATGGATGTTGTTTAACACTGCGGTCTAAATGAATTAGAAACCACCTCTGCTCTGGATGAAAATAGTGATGATGGCAATGTCAGTTGAGCTGTCGGAACTTTTTTTAAATGGCTTACATTCCTGTAATAGTTCTTTCCTTCGTTAGACACTTCTACGACGTTACCTGATCTTGACTTCACCACAGACTCTGTTGTGTCAAAGTTTGGTGTCATCTTCATCATCAGCACTTTGTCTCCCACCGATATATCTGTTTCCTTTGCCATTCTGTTTTTGTCAGCTTACTCTTTTCCCTTTTGTTTTTCAATACAATCACGATCCTTTGCGGCAGAGTTCGTGTATTCTCCGGTTAAGTCTTCTACTCCAGGCAATTTGTCTCTGATTACCTTATTAAACATAAGTTCTGTTGAGAGAGAAAAAACATTAGATATTCCTTTACAATAAAATTAAATGTTTCGACCTGCGTTCAACGCATGACCTCTGACCTTTGTCAGATAAAATTTTCTTTTACGGCATGTAGCCTCTGATTTCCTTATCAGATAATTACAACTTCTTCCCAGTCTGCTTTTTAAGCACGACTTCTGACATCCGCCAGATAGTGATTACTTATCAGATAATCACATTTATTATCAGTCTGCCTTACAAAGCACGACTTCTGGAGTTTTCCAGATGATTAAATAAAAAAAAAACACATCTGTTTACAAACCATATATTTTTCCAATAATCAAAGCACTCACAATCTATTAATTCGTTTTCTAAAGCCAAATTTAATTTTGGTTTATGGTAAATCCTCGTCGCCAATGTAAGAACCCGTAATTATTGGAAACACATTTATTCAGTTGTTTATTTAAAACAAAAGTAATTATTTTATTCATTTCATTTTCTATATCTCTTCGACATTTCGTCACCGCCTACTTAGAACTTTTATTCGTGTTTAAACTTTTACAACTATTTATCATGGTTGCTTGAACAGGTTTGCCACAATATGGATAATAATTGCCCTGACAATCATCCCAACAACTAAAGGTACACTTCATCATCAGAACAAAGGATTTGAAATGATTAGAATAAGACCAGTGGAAATAATTAATCAAACCATTACTGTACTTCACTTAATAGACACTAATCAATATTACAAAATAATAGAAGATATAGAATTGAAAACAACAAATTTACATATGTCCCGAAATAGTCTTACAGAAAGTCAAACACATAGATTTAAAACTAAAATTAAATCCATTACCCCCGAAACTCCATTTACAGGAAAAAGAGAGGATTACTAAATATGATTGGTTCAGCACAGAAATTTGTGTTTGGTACTATGGATAACGAAGATAGAAATCACATTTTAACTCATTTAAATTTGGTATCCAAAAATCACAATGCTATTGAAAACCTCAACTAACAAATCATAATAAATGATTACTTTTAGAAAAGTATCAATTTGCTTCACTCTACTATGCAATCAGATCGCAATACAATCAATACTTGGAAGATTTAAAAACGAAAAATAATCAACTACTATATGAAGACGTTATGCTAAAACTAAATTACATTGAAGATAAAGTTAATCAAATACAAAACAGCATTGCTTTAGCTAAGAACCACATATTACACCCAAATATACTTACATCTGACGTAATCATGACTTACAACATTAACTTTTATTAGTGATTGCCCTAAAAAGGCAATATTCCATATTCCAAATTTCAACTTTTATAAAATAGACGATAATATATGTAAATAGAATATTTTTTAATGTTGATAACACAACATACAAATTTAAAGAAAATACAGCATTGAAATATATGGATATAAGTTCAAACTGTTTAATCATAAGAAACTGCAAGTTAAGGCAAAACAAAAAATTTCAAATAATAAAACTGAATGATGAGACAATAGTAATAAAAAATGCCATAAGCAAAAAATTGATTCAAAATTGTGACGATAGGGAATTTATTTTGAATAGAAATTATTTAATATCCTATTATAATATAATCCAAATTGATAATTATGTATATCTTAACAAAAATGAAATGATATTTGACAAATTTAGTTATGAAACTACAGTCAGGCCTCGATTATCTTTACGGTTAATCGAAAAATCGAATCGAATATCCCAACTTCCTATTTTTGAGCTAGCATTTTAATACTCATTTAATTTTTTGAATGCTGGTTAATTATTTTAACTTTATCTTAAATATTTAAAACGTTTCTTTGCCATTTTATCACTGGTAACGATGCCATATTAAATATATTTAGATCTAACCACCCGCACTCCTCAAATTTCAAAATAAAACTAACTACGTAAATGCTTCTGACTCATCGTATGCAAGTAAGGGAATTCCTCCTTTTTAATATTTATTATGTATATTGTATGTATGAATATGAGGTTAATAAAAAAAATTCTATAATTACGGATAATAGAGGTAATCAAGTATAATCGAAGCAAACAATGTGAAAACATTGCAAACAAAAAACAATAGACTGATCTTTGGCCATCACGATTCATCGGTGTTACTGGTTAACCGGATCACGGATAAACGAGGCCCGACTGTAATACTTTAATTTAAAAGGTGGCGTCTAAACATGTCTTATATAACAAGTAAGAGTGCTATATTCAGCCATGCCGAATTTTATATTCCCTTCACCATGTATGTAAATTAAGTTTAGTGAAGTAACTCCAATAAAAAAAAAAACAAATAACGTTTAGTCAAGAACAATAAAAATACAGAAACAATTTATAATTTAAAATTAACAAAATTTAATGTATTATTTTCAGCTATTCTAGATCTCCAACACGACCTGAGGGAAATTACCAATGTTGCATGGCCACAATCTGTATTAAAATATAAAATGAAAGATTTTAACATCAAACATAATAATTTCATGGATCTACTTCCAGTTTTCAATAAATAGAACAAAAAAATAGAAACGCTTTGAAAACTGGAAGAGTTCAGTCTAATTTCTATTTTGAACTACTTTTGAACTATTTTATTACAACTTTTCTAGTTGCCTTTGGCTTGTTTTTTTCTATAACCGCTTTAAGCACTTGATTAACACACGCAGTATCTAAAGAATGGAAGTTATATACGCCTCTAAAATTTTCCGATTGGCAAAATCACCCTTAAATTTGCATATGTTTGCTAACACAAAATCCTACCAAACATATAAATCCAATTATCTAAGTTAAATTAAATAAGATTTTGTACATTGAAGAAGAACATATGTAGTTCCTTTAATTACAACACCAGCCGGTAAAAATTTTACTGCTTAATAAAATATTTACATATATACTTACTTGTCTGATTCTTCGGGAACTGGTGTAGCTTCTCCCCTAGGGAACAACCCATTATACAGCGGCGACTCCTAAGAAAACCAAATAATATTATTATAAACTAATTAAAATTAAAAAACAACTTACATCTTTTCCTGTTAGATTACTGTTTATATTGATGTGGTTGCTGATTTTCAACCTGTAGTTTTTCCACATAATCACAATTCTATTTTAATGAATTTATTTAAGATGAATTGATACATCGCCTTGATTCTGATTTAATTAATGTCACTTAATTTGGTGCAAATATAATTATTATTTTTTATCTGCGCCAAATTTTCTACCTAAACTTTTCCACAAATTTTTGTAAATAATTAAAATTCAAATTCCAGCTATAACCAGAAAGAGGTAGTAATATAAAAAACTAAAGTACTATTACTATCCCTCTCTAACGATAGCTGGAATCTGGCCACACTGAATTTTTCGTGTCTAATCTGGTTAGTTATCTGTGATTAAAATATCAAGATCTTAATTGCTCAACGTATGAATGCTTTATTATTGAACATTTATCTTAAAAATAAATCAATTAAGTAATAACTAATAATATTTTATAGCTAAATAACGTATGAATTAATTGAATATGTACATACATAGGTATGTATGTACATACGCAGGTATTGAGTAAGGTAGGTATTATAGTTGGGAGTAGTAGTGAGTAGAACAAAAATAGCGGTCAAGGTTTAACATTTTAAGTCTATCGGGTTACTTATTTACCAGCATCATTCATGTTTTTTGGTAAACTTAAAAGTGAATTTATTAGCTCTGAATTTCGCTTTGGCATTGAAGCTGTTAATGTGTTTCCGGCAAAATATCTACAAGGATTATTTAACGACTGGGCGTAGTGGACTGATGTAAGCCAATTTATTAGTTCTCGATTAAACTAAAACGAGAAAAAATTAATAAATTACAAGAGAATGCAACTGTAGTTGTATTTATTTGCCTCTTTGTCAAAATATCGCTCTTCGTCTGGTGTAGGTAAGCATGTAACGGTAACAACTACTGCGGCTAATACGAAACCCACCATTAAGAAAAGTTTTTTAACCATTTTGACAAGAAGCTTTATAATTTTAAATATAGTTATTTACTCCTTCAACCTGCTCAGGATACTGATGAAGATTTCATCGATTTCCGAACAATTTATATGCAACAATTTTATGGTGTCACCAGAGTCAGATACGATAAACTCAGCAGGAGAAGTGTCAGTTACAAATCAAATATGTACTGCGTCATTTGCAAGCAATAAAAGTTGTGTACACACTCATAAAATACCTCTAATAACATACATGCCATTCGCATAACGTGATTAATACGATTACCCTTCGTTCTCTAGTTTTTACAAACTTCAAAAACATGTATTTTATTGTTTGTTATTTTCATCACATTTTCAATATCAGTTTTATGCAGTAAGCAAAAAAGTTGCACATTCTCTTTATTTTATAATGTTTATATGATTTTAAATGAGGAATTAGAAAAATGAATTAAACTTTGGTTCTTAGGTTCTTATTTTAATTCTGATGCTTTTTAAGGAAAAAATTATTTTCGTATATGTATGTTGCTTTTTAAAGAGAACAAAAAAAGTTAATTTAAGGCACAAGCGATATATAATGCATTTAAAATAGATGATACTTACTTAGGTACTGTACCGAAAGCTATAGATAGACATAGTAATACGGGTTCTGCTAACGTTCAAAATTAAAATTTTTTTTGTTCGTTTTAAAATATTTAACTATTTTAGAAAAATAAGTTTAAATAGGAATTTGGGCCTTACGAAAAAATTTTCGTTTTGTCAAGTAAAAAAATTTTAATATTAATATTTGAACCAACAATGAAAGCAATTCGAGAACATCGAAAAATCACAACCCTTTAAAGTAAAAGGTTATCATTCGCAGAAAGTTATTATCGTCAGCTGATAAGTAATGGCGCAAGTTATTAAAAAAAAGTTGCTATATTTCTATACATATAATAAAACAGCAACGGGGTCATTTCTATACATGAAATATTTTTTTTAAATTTTTGGTTTTGGTGTAATCGATATGGAATACAAAACTCCTATTTTTGGAATTTTTATCTGTTTGTCTGTGTTCGCATCACGTAAAAACTGCTGGATAAATTTGAATAAAATTTCGTGTGGAGGTCCTTAGAGCCTTGGTTCAAATGTAGAATGCTTTTTGTTAAGTTATTTTGTAGAGATACAAATGTGAAGTTACCCAATTTTATCAGTTGTCAGAAAATTTATATTTTTATAGATTGAACATTTTTAACACTGTTTACAGATCTCTACAATTAATATTTAAAAACACATTTTTCTAAAATTGTATTAAAAAAAAAATATAAATGACATGCGGACGAAGTCGTGGGCACTGCTAGTTCCTTATTTAATTTTAATTTTAGAAGGAATGAATAAATTAACTAAATAAATAATTAACTAATATTCACACTAAATGTTGTTAAGGGTGAGTCTAAATAGGTATTGACGTACTGTCTTAATGCTAAAAGAAAACATGGGGTGTTACTATATCTGCACTCGTACTGCTCATGCTATTTCCAAATTTCCGTTGGGGCCTTTCCTGGATGTCGGCTGCTACAGAATTCTGACGAAAACGCCGTATGGTTTAGCTCGTTGTTTTCCGGATGAAAATATCGTCTTAGGCGACTGCGGCTGGATGTTACAAGAAGAAGAAGATTCTCATAATTAGAACTCTATCTTTGGTAAGAGTACCCGGACACTTTTGCGCTTTGCATAAATATAGCGAGGATTAAATTTTTTCATTTGTCGTATACCGCACCTTAGCACATATCTATACTGCAATTCCATAGAGCCTTGGCAAAGTCTGCACGAGATTTTCTTCGAATTCAGCATAGAAAAGGCTTCTTGCATACCGTTCAGTACTTCGCCTTGTTTTTTTCTCATTGAGTATACAATGAATATGATGTTGGAACTCAGCTCAAAAGAAATATTAAAGATAGGAGTTGAAAATAAAAGGTAAGTAAACACAAAAATTGCTTTGCAACATTTTTAATGGGCCAGAACTTCTCTATTGGGAATAAACGAACGCATAGTAAATGAAATGAAATTCAAGTGTTAATCCACCAGAATAACGTTTTTTCGTGGGTTCATGTGAGTATACAAAATTACATCTTACGAGAATTAAAATTGTCCTAGTTCGTATGACATTATTTAAAGATTGTCACAACTAATAATTCATTTTTTAACCGAAAAGTTCACATGTGTATTTTAATGTAACAAAATTTAAATCCAATATCGACAAAATCGGTACTATATGTTTTACTTTCATCATTATAATTAGAGGAGTCATCTCCTGAGTCCACGCAAAAAAAAAAAAAAAAACAAAACGAAAAACTATCACGCCATATGTTACCAATACCAACTTTTATTCGAATTATATGTAAAATAGCTTCTTATTTTATTAAAAAAAATTTTAGCTTTTCGTACAACAAATAAACTTTTTATTTTGTAAAAAACCTTTGTAACAAATAATTATATTAATTATTACGATGAAAACATTTTTCAAACCTTATTTTGCTCACTGTATGTGTGTTTTTATTTAAAAGTTAACTTACAAGCACTTCGAAGATTCTTGCCTCTTGACCACACATCTTAGTCACTTCTTGGTGATAATTGTTATTTATTTACTTAAAATGTTTTCACATGTAAATATCTAGCAACTCTTTTCTTTGTAATTAATATAGTTTCAATTTGGCGACCAATAAATTTATTAAGTTCTTTTCTGTTGCAGGGAAATTTCAAAAACATTTTGTTAACGGTTTTTAGCAACTTTTTAATTTTGTTACAACTCATTTTATAATATTTTTTATGAGATCTCACATAAAAACGCTCTCATCATAAATACCAGGCACGGCAGCTACGAAATTAAAAAAAAAAAAAAAAAGACAGAAAATACTTGAAGCGCCATTCCTTGTATAGCTGTATACTAGAACGACATTACTCTTTCAGGCAAAGACTGCGAACCATATTAGAAATTAAAATCAGTCGATCTTAGGATAAAAGGGATAAATTTAAGATTTTGCAAGACCAGGGCTAATACCCAGGTTTTACGAGCTCCAATACCAAATAATATTTCCGAACTCAGAGTCTTAGTTGGTATATTTATTCATGTACCTAAAGTTCATTAATGATTTCTCAAATAAGAATGTTTTCTTTTTACGAGTGTGTTTGATCTTAAAATTGTCAAAGCGTGTATAAAAAATCGGAACAAGTAATATGTATTTTGCTTTGAGCTTAAAAATAGTGCACTCTACTGACGCAGGCAATCATGAAGTGGCAGAATCTTATCCCACAAATTTTTATATGGCCCTTTGTGGCCAATTTCATTAATTTCAAGAGATCTTTCGAAAAGTTATCTTATTGATAGTACAATAGAAAAAGAAGCTTTTGAAATAACCTCTTGTGTTACTGAGCAAAAGGAATACTTGATTTGTGAATAAGATCATAACAGACAGACCAAAAAATTTTGAGTAGCGCTATATCAGACAACTTTATTAACCATTAAATTCCTATTAGTTAAAGTATAACTTGGAAATCTGTGTATATAAAAACATTAAGTTTTTACTAATAATGTATAAATACACGTATGTCTTTCATTGCCCCAAAATATTTAATTGACCCTGTTTATAAATATGTCAAACCCCTTAGAGATTAAAAGCGTCTTCCGATTCGCCAAGATTAGATGTAGTGCAAATTCGTTTTTTGTCATGTCATATTTTTAAACCAGATATAAGTCAAGGAAACTCTTTTTGCTCTAGCAAAATATTGGTGCGTTTGATAATAAAAGAAACGTTTCTTAAAGTTATCGTCAAATATTTCCATTTCTGATGTATTGAGAAAATCCATCAACTTATTTATACAACTTAACAGCGATACTGTTGGCTAATATATTTTAGGTGAATTTGCCGCTTGTAGTAACCTGTCTCCAAATGGATCATATAATTTGATGTTTTGCTAAAAGGAATATCTTATTAACAAGAAGTCTTAATATTTTTTTTTATCGTTTGTAACTATTGTTACCTCATACTTGGAGATAGAAATATTTGGATCTTAAATATAATTGAGGTTGTTAATTGTTGCAAGTTTTTGTTTACAGCTTATGAAGCGAGAAATTTTAGTTTAAGATGGCCCCGAGATATTTATGTTTATGTCTTTATGAATTCTAGCACCTTTTCTAAATTCTGTTCCAGACCCTACTTGATGCAATATACATATAGAGTATTGATCAGCTTGTATAACGTAATCGTCCGCATACTTTAGAATTTTAAATACAATGGCGCATAATCATAGTCCCAAATAAAGTGTACATTTCGACTTCTAAAGAACAGTTTTCTTTAAAGTGCAGTGTAAAAATCTGTTTTAAATTTAAAACCAACCGAAGTTAATTTAAATGACTTAGAACCGACTTTTTTTATTTATTTATTTTATTTATTTATTTATTGCATAGTTGGTAGCTTCTACAACAAAACTTAAGTTTTTAAATAGTAGAAGTATAATATTGTAATCTGGTAAATAAATTTTAAAGACAATAATTTAAGATTTAAAAAACAATATAATAATAATAAAAGGGAATTAATTATCCTGTAACAAATATAAATAAATTTACATTAAGACTCAGTATCAGGAATAAAATTTAAACATTCTTTTTTTAAACAGTAATGCGTTGCTCGTTTCTCTAATATATGGATCAATATTATTCCAAAGACGTATTGCGGATACAAAGAACTGCCAACGTGATATTAATGTGTTATATCTTAGTTGTATCAAGGTCTTGTTTCGACCAAAGCGACTGAATCTAAGTCGCATATAAAGATGGTAAGGTTCACGAGTAGTTACTATTTTGTGTAAAAATATCAAGGTTCTTATTTTCAAATAATCATCAAAAGAGACTCCGAAAATTTTCTTAGAGTAAGTGCTTATATGTTCGTTATTGCCATAAGGTTTGAGCTTAAATACATATCTTGTGATATTGTTGAAGGTCACATTAAGTCTCGATTTGCTTTTAGCATCACAATTTGAAAAAATTTCGCAGGCGTAAGTCAAAGTTGGAATGAGGTATGTTTTAGCAAGGAGGAGCCTTATTTTGAGTGGTGTGCAATATTGTGTGGGCCATAAGGTTCGCAGGAAAGAAACAGTTTTTCCACAGGCACTAGCAACATGATCTGCCCATGTTAGTGTACTATTGAAGATTACTCCTAAATTTCTTGCTTTGTTTACAATTTCTATTTTCTTATTGTTAACGTAGACTTCTGGTATTTCGCCAATGTTCTGTGATCTTTTATGTAGCAAAATGCATTTTGATTTTTTAGGATTAAGGCTAAGACCATTTATAGAAGCCCAGAAAGAAACTCTTTGCAAGTCATCGTTTAAATTTTCTTCAATGTTTCCGTGTTTGCTGCTGATGTACAATTGAACGTCGTCTGCATACATTCTGATTTTGCAGTGTTTTAACTGATCTGGCAAATCGTTAGCATAAATTGAAAAGAGTAGAGGACCGAGAATGGAACCCTGTGGTACACCCCTTGTAACAGAGAGAAAAGTTGATGTTAGAGATGGACTAATCGCCACATACTGCTCCCGACAACTAAGGTATGATTTCATTAATTTAGAAGAAGTTGAGGAGAAGTGCATCATTTTTTCTAGTTTTTGAGTTAAGATGGTATGGTCCACCGTATCGAAGGCCTTTGAATGGTCTAATAGAACCAGCATTGCAGTATTGCCATCGTCCAACTCTTTTCGAAGATCTTCAGCTACATCTGTGAGAGCAGTAATACAACTATGCTTAGCACGAAATCCAGATTGTTTGGTTGTAATAAGGTTATAGTTGTTGAGATAATTGGTAATTTGACTATGGGCTAACTTTTCAAAAGCCTTTGATAGGTACGGTAGTATTGCTATTGGGCGATATTCAAAAGATGATTTCGGAACAGGAAATATTTTGGCTTGTTTCCATTTTGTAGGAAAGGTGCTAGTTGTAATAATGTGATTAAAAATATGTGTTATTATTGGCAACAAATATTTAAGAATCATTTTTAAAAAAGCCGGATGAATTCCATCAACTCCTGTAGCATTTGATTTGATAGATAAACAGCTTCTCATGACGTCAAACTTACTAACACATTCAAAACTGAATAATTTTTCAGGTAACTGATTGCTCTGAAAGTTTTTATAATATAAATGATCAGCATGTTCCATCGGTATGTTGATAAAGTTTTCATTTATAAAATTCGGATTTAAAGACGGTTTTTCATCAATGAATTTTTGAGACATTATTCCAATTTCTTTAATAGTTTTCCATGTTTTATGTGAATTAACTGAATTAGCAAACTTTTCAGCATAATACGACGACTTTGCATGTCTAATAGCATTGGTTACTTTTTTCCTAGCTGCACGAAAGTAGTTATGCAAATCATTTAACTTGTACCTCTTCCAACGAGAATAAGCAATATCACGTTCTTCAATGAGACGCTTTATGCGCATAGTAAACCATGGATTTTGTCTATTTCTTATAGTCTTTGTTTGTAAAGGTACATTTAAGTTGAAAAGCTCTTGAACGTGATATTCTAACTTTTTAAACCAATTCTATGACATAAACTTACATTTTAATTTTATGTGTTGCAATTAATTCATTTTACAAATTTATAACAATGTGCACAAATATAATTACTTTTTTTTTTTTCAAATTAACAAATTTACTTTTTTATATGTATTTGTTTTTAATTGTTAACAAAAAATACTAGCAGCTGATCAGAGATGTATAGTATATTTAACTGTGTTTTGATTATAAATTATGGGCAAATATTTTCTTTATTTAATGTGCCACCCAGTTAAAGCCGGTTCACAGCTAGTTTTAAAACTAAAGTACTTTGTAAAAGAAACCGGCTTTAGTTTGTTTCAATGATTATGGTCCAATATCAATATCCTACACAGTAAGAAATCATTTAAATCATTTACATAGAATTTAAACAAGTCAGGACTAAGCATAAAACTTTTTCTTTAACCTGACAGGTTGTATTTTTTTAAAAATTAATATGAAAAACTTATTCGCATTAGTTTAAAAAACAAACAATTGCGCGGTGCACTGGAAAAATCTAAGAAAAATTAAAATATATGTTTCTTCTTATGTAAGTTTAGATGACTTATGCTGGCAAGACAAAATATTTTAACTGACAATTTTTACGTAAACCCGCTTAAAACACATTTAGCACAATCCGACTAAGCTTTATATATACTTTTTAAAGAATGTTTTTGTGAGTGTAAAAATAGAGGGTTCTGAAATTTAATTTTTGTTATAAAATTATGATAATATCCCCATTGGCGTAGATAATCCAGTATGGAGAGGGCTAAGCCACCCCTGGAAAAAATTAGACACAAAATATACTTTAATTTCAATGACAGTTTGTTATTATAATTAACTGTTTAACCAATTTTTATTTTATTAATATTAATAGACTTTACCGAATTCCCGATAAAAATTTATTAGCGATAGTGCATTAGGCCTATTTGAATAACAAACTTTCACATTTATATTAGTGAAGTATGAAAGTTACACTTTATTGGCTGGTGGGAAAGACTAAGTAAATATTTGCAAACAAGTATTGTGTGATTTAACTATTTGTACATAATACAATTTTTATTGCTTGTATAATATTGACAGAAAGTATCATAGTCTTACAACAACAATAGGTAAAATAAATACATAAATTCTTGCACGTTAAAAATACAATTGGGAAAATTAATAAAGTGTAATACAAATTTGAAATTAAAATAAAAAAAATATTTTTTTATTTAAAATATGTCCTTCATTAAAAATAAATACAAAATAAAATGTTATAACTTATCCTGCTGTTTCCGGTTATGTAAATGTGTCAAAAGTGTCAAATCTTTATTATTATTATTAATTTTCATGTATAACATTGGCATCTTGAAAATGGGCAGTCAAATATCTCTTAAATACTTCTGCTAACATTTTGGTAAGAAATGTTTTAATATTAAAATAATCAAATAATTTTTAAGTATGAAAGTTAAAAAAATTATGAAACTTAAACAAGCTTATTGTTTGTGATTTTTCGTAAACAATAAGGAAAAAAGTATTTTGAAAAAAATTTTTTTAAAATCAGGGCTTAAAATATACATATGTAAACGTAAAAATTATTAAATAAAATGAATTTGCGTCAAATTGTTTTTTACACTTACCCTAACATTGTCAAAAACGCAGATTTTGTTAAAATAAACAAATATTTGAACAGTTTTTATTTAATTTTACAAAAAATACATCAAAATTTTTTTTCATATTATGGTTCTCATTACTATTACAGAATACTAAAATTTTGTGAATGCTAAAATCTCTTGAGGATTTTCAACAAATAATTTTTTATGAATTTTTAATCTTAATCTATTTACAAATTAATACGAAGAAGATTTCATCAGTTCAAATTTGAATTCTATTTCTTATTTATTCTTTGATGTATGTATGTTGTATGTATAACATGTTAAAAAATGGTCCCATTATATTACTCAATATTCAGCTTTCCATACAAAATCTCAAGAATTTTTTGCACAATAAGTATGAAGTTGTTATAATATTGAGTAGAAATTAAAATACAACACTGTTCAGAAGATGTGTGTGAAGCAAAAAATTTCGATATTTAAACCTCAGACACAAACCAATCGCGTTTAAATTAAGCAAAATTGATATCTCAGACACAAATGAATTGCGTCCAAACTAAGCTAAATTTTGAATTTAATCTTCAAACGCAAACGAATTGCATCTAAGCCAAACTCAAATACACAGAATATTGTCTCAATAAAAGTGCATGTGTGAACACTTTATTATTTTTGTCAATAAACAGAATATTGACTCAATAAAAGTGTATGTATGAACGCACTATTAATAAAGATTATCATTTGGTCAGTTTTTTTATTAGGTAACCACTTTTTGACAGAACTATGAGACAAAAATTGAGTTAGGTAACAAAAGATGGATTTTTATATTTCTATGCAATTCCAGAGAAAGATCCATTTTATATTCGTCAACTGCAATCGAACTATCGGTTAATGATTTGTCTTTTGCTTTTGATGATTTTTGCCTTAAATTTCAATTGTAAGAAGCTGTATCAGTTCGTCTGGTATATATGCAATTGCATTCGACAGATTTCGAGGGACTGCGGATGAATGATTTCTGGTACTCCAAATTTATAGAAGATTTCTTGTGTTAGAAATTTAATAACGTTTGTGGAAGTAGCTTCTTTCATAGACTTTAGGAAGACGAATTTAGTGAAATGATCCATAACTACAAATATGTAACTATTGCCACTTTTAGATCTGGGATATTTTCCTAAGGAATCAACGTATAATTTTTGAAACGGTCTTTCGGTGACTACCTCTTGGCCTATTTCGGGCATTAATATTAGATTTTCTGGCTTTTCTTCTTTGCATATTACACAACTTTTTACAAAATTTTTTATATGTACAGTCGGTTTTGGCCAATAAAAACATCTTTTCACTCGCTCTAAACTTTTGCTATTCCGCCATGAGGAGCAGAGGTGTAAGACGCGTGACACTTTTCAATAATGGTATGTGTTAAATTGGTTGAAATCCAAAGTTTCCATTGAAACTGATCTTCAACACTTGAGTCGCAACTGGTTCTTTTAAAAATTTTGCCATCAACTACTTTTAGATCTGGCAATTTCTCACTATTCGCTCGAATGTGGTTTATCAGATCGGTATATTCTTCATATTCAAACTCTGTGGTCTCGAAATCTAGTGTCTTGGGAGATTCTGTTGCGGTGATGACGATGACATGTCCCCAACTACTTTTTCTGACCTTTTGCGATGTTTGATTTGCAAGTCGAAAGCTTGCACCTGCAATGACCACCTGGCGAGTCGCCCACTTAAGTCTTTCAAGGTCATTAACCACTTCAGACTGGCATGATCGGTTATAATGGTAAAGGGCATCATTTTTACATAGGGTCTGCATTATCGCACCGCCCTTACCGCTGCCAAGCATTCTTTCTGGGTGACTGTATAGTTCCTTTGACACGATTTAAGTTTTTAAGAATAGAAAGCGATAGTATGTTCTTCCTTTTTCTCATTCAATTGACACAGAACCGCTTCTATACCGTAATCTGAGGCATCACACTGTATAAAAAAACGTTTCGAGAAATCGGCGTGCCGTAGCACAGGCGCAGAGGTTAGAGCCTTTTTAAGTTTTTCAAAGGCGGGTGTCATCAGAAACTTATCGGATTTTTTGGCATGTCTGTTAAGGGCGCTGATATAGTGGCGAAATCTTTTATAAGGCGCCTACACCACCCGGCAGTGCCAAGAAAACTTCTGACCTCTGTGATTGACTTTGGTAACTTTATCTCTCGTATGGCTGGTACCTTATCTGGATCAGAGTTTAGAGTGCCACCCCCTATGATGAAACCCAAGTATTTCAACTCTTGGAAACAAAATTGGGATCTTTTCAGCCCAATTGTTAAATTAGCGTCTTTGAGACATGTTGCTACTTCTTTTAATAACGCCACATGTTCTTCAAACGTGCTGGAAATAATCAACAACTCATCCAAGTATGTGAACACATTGCCCTTTAATCTATTTGGTATAACCTTATCCATGAGTCGGCCGAGTCGTTGCGCCGCATTACAGAGGCCGGATGGCATCACCCTGAATTGTAAAACTGTCAACTGTAAAAGCCGTATAGGCCTTACTATTATCGTCAAATTATGTTTTCCAAAAGGCATACTTTAAATCAACGCTACAAATAAAATAGTTCTCATCTATCCTACTCAATATTACTTCGATACTCTGAAGTAGGTAGGCATCCTTAGCTGTTAACTTGTTGAGCATACGCGCGTCTAGACAAAAACGATTCTTATCTGGTTTTCGAACAATTGTAGTTCGGTTTGACCAAGGACTCTCACTCAATTCTATGACCTTCAAATCTAACATTTTATCAATTTCCTTGTATGTTATTTTCTGAACAGCAGAGGAAATTGGATAATAACGATCTTTCACAGGCTCGGACCCATCAATAAGTTTGATTGTGTGCTTTTATAAGTGTGTCATCCCTAGGCCCTAATTACTACATCTAGTATAAGTTTCTGTTCTGTGCTTAATTCGTGTGGCTTTAATTTGTATTCACTACTCGCTGTATTAAAATCTTCTTTCACTTTTAAAATATCTATTTCATCTACTCCTGTTACCTCTGGGGCTAATTTAAATTGAGTCCAAAAATCTATTCCTGGGTATAAATTCTGTTCCAAGTCTGGACACAAATATAACTGCATTTCGTTCACCTGATCTTTGTACCTGATGGATAATTTTACTTTACCAAGTAACCGAAAATATTGATCATTGGCGGTTTTCACATTGGTCAATATCGGTTGCATGCTTCATTCTAAATCTTCTAATAATTCTGTACAACCTTTTCCTAAAATGCTTACGGACGCTTCAATATCCAGCAACCCTTTTATTGATTTTTCGTTTACAGTAACATCTGCAAAAATTTTATTATCAAATTTGGCACTATTTGCTCTACTAATTGATTCTACTGTAAGCCAGGTTAATTTTTTACACTCTTCAAACCTTTTACGAACTTTAAGTATGCGATTTGAGATACGTTTAGGCTTCTCTTCGTCAAATATTCGAGCTCTCACTCTTTCGTAATTTTGTCGTCTTATTTGTACGGGTAAATAATGCCGTATCTGTGAAATCTTTTTAATGAAGGTGACATAATATCGTTGTTTTTACTTATTTTGTTTTCGGGGTTTGGTTTCCGGATAAGCGTGAGCCCCCCTTCCCGTTCCCAAGCTCCGAGATTGGTTTTCCGACTTGCAGTTCGGACATTTTGGTGTTATAACGTTTGGACGTCCACACCTACAACAAAAAAGTGACCTTTCTAAAACCGTACAATCTATGAAAACTTGCCCCGGTTGCTTGCAGTTCCAGCATGTAACTAGTTGCTTTCGCTGTTGAGGGTCCATGTTAAGAGCTGCCATATTTTCATAATTCTAGGATGAACTTATGAGCTTTACTTCATTGTTATTTTCAAAATAAACTTCCTGCACATATCGAGTTGGTCTCGCTGTCGGCTGCACATTTCGTAAATCTCTCCTGGGAAAATTTCTCTCATACACAATTCGACCTATACTTTCTCTTATATTTCTTTTAATGAATTTTATTAAATCATATTTGGGTATGGCCTGTATTAAACGTGACCTAATTTGGCACGTGGCATGAAAGTAACTGTCCACTGTTTCTCCGACTTGTTGTTTACGTTCAACCAAATCTCGCATTATTTCAAAATTTGATCGCGTCACCTGGTATTGTGCCAATAACGCATATTTTAAGCTTGGTCAATCAACAATCACCAAGAGGTGAAAATCTCTTAACACTTCTGACCATGGTATCTGATAGTGTGATTGAAGGTGTTCAAGACGAAATATAAGATCATCAATGCTGAGGTAGGTAGAATTACCGTCGAAAACAATTCCTGCTTTATCTACTCGGATTCTGGCAATTACTAAGTTATTTGCATTTTGAATGGGAAAACTGACACTTTGTATTGGTAGGTTAGAATTCACAATGTTAGACGTCGAAGGGTTTGTAAAGCTATTGTTTGATTCTAGTCTTATATTTAGCCTCCCTCCTACTTGAGAAGAATTCTCGCTGGAATTAGGGTTATTGGCCTGTTGGTTCGTGACCCCAGGATTTTACTTTTGCGCGGTTAATTTTGCCAGCTCCGCCACACAGTTTGTTAGCTCCTTAATGCTTTTTCTTACGTCTGCCACTTCCACTTAAACCATCTCTTTAACCTTATCCTCTAGTGCCATGGCTTCACCTGACACTAATTCCCTTACTTCAGGCGCTATCTCCTCAGCTTGAGCTAAGTTATTGCTACTTAAGCTGCTGGCATTCACAGTCTGAGTTGCGTTACCGGTATTAATTGCTTTGGATAAATCTATGAACTGATTTCTATACTGTTCTATTGGGTGCGACATGTTTCTGTACTTCGAATCGGTTTTTCTTACTTTTGGAAACGCGTGAGGAATCGACTGATTTAAATCACTCTGCCTATTTCTTTTTCAGCTTAGTTTTTGAGCGCGTGTTTCAACGTTCATATTACTTCATCCCTACTCTTATTGTTTGTAAAACGATTTTGTTTTTTATAAATAATAAAATGTTCATGCAATAATAATAAATAAAATAAGCAAAAATATAACAAATACTACAATTCAAATACGATGATAGTAATAATAATAAAAATGATAATATAAGTGATAATAATAATAACAAATATAACAATAAAATATTGGGATTTGAATTTCTTGTCTAATAGAAAAGACGCATTTTAATTCATTCGGAAAAATTAAATTCAATAAAAATAAAAAAATTTTAAATTTAATAAAATACAATATTTTTAACTTTTAAAAATGGACAATAAACTGCCTCCAGATAAACTAGGAGAAACTGCTAAAGACAACTGTTGTGTCCGGAATAGCCATACGCAGAAAGAAGGAGATAATTCGATGGAATTAGCTGAATCCATTTCTGGTTCGTCTGCTGGTGATGATTTCCGGGCTGTTGACAATAAGAGAAAAAGGCACAACGATGTGGAAATTGATTTATCAAGCCTCAAATATGTCAGTAAATCTTAAGAAAATTCAGGTATTAATACTCAAAATAGATTTGCAATCCTTGGTAAACTAAATATTGAAGAAGAACCAAATACATCTAAAAAAATCACAGATAAAGACACTCGTTAGATAAATTCTGTTAATAATAAATCATTCTGCCCACCGATACTTCTGTTTAATGTAAATATTAAAAAATTAGTTGAACAATTGAATTAAAAGAAATTTTTTGTTAAATAGTAAATAAAAACAAACACAAGAGTAAAGTATATTTAAAAAATGCTGTTGCTCACTCCGAAATGATGCAACTATTAAAAGAGAAGAAAATTGAGTCTTATTCATTTACACCAAAAGAATTAAAAAAATTAGTGTAGTTTTACGTGGTCTATATTATAAAACAGATTTGAATGAAATAAAAACTGAATTAGATGTTCTGGTTCCCAACGCAGTAGAGTCAGTTTCCAAATTTTCAACAGTCTTCTCAAAGAAAAATTATATAGATACAGGTTTATTTCTGGTTACTTTAAATGTTGGAAGAAAGGCTAACGAAATAACAAACTTGCGTTTTATTTAAATCAAAAAGTTTCTTGGGAGTCTCTCAAGACTAATTTAAAAGAGATTCAACGTTGGAATTGTCAGCAATGGGGTCATATGTCTCGTAATTGCAATAGAGCTTACGCTTGTATTAAATGCGACCAAAATCATGCGCCTGGAGAATGTTTGTTTAAACAAGGCAGCGAGGATTTGCCGTTTTGCATTAATTGTGGAAAGGAAGGGCCACCCTTCAAATTTTAAGGGGTGTACTACTTTTAAAAAATACCTAAATTTGAAAGAAAAAATTAAAAATACTGCTAGGGAAAGAAAGGCAAAGACTACTAACAATGTTTTATATGCTATAAATCAATCAAGTTTTATTTTACCAAATTCTTCTTTTGCAAGTCAGATTAATAATTCTAGAATGCCTGATAATAAACCTACTATTGTGCAAGTTTTTTTAAAATTAGCTATTTCTTTATTTGAACCTGAACCCATTTCATTGGAACAAAGAATAGCACAATTTATGAGAGATTATCAATCACTTTCTAGAGATGAAGCTAGAAGAAAATGTTCTGTTATAATGGATGAAATACAAAAAGTCTGTGGTCCATAATGGAGTTAATTTATTAACATTTAACGTAAGACGTTGACGTGAGTCGTAGAATTGATATATTACATTTATTAAACCTTAATTACATTGATGTTGCATTTATTCAAGAAACTCACTTGAAAAATCAACATAGACTAAATTTAGAAGGCTACCACTTTTTTAAAGATGGTAGTGCTCAGGGAATTGTATATAAATTATAAATGTTCCAAGTTTGTTATTCCGGCACATCTTATTTGGTTCAATTTATTTGCCATGTAATTTTAACCCAATGAAAATTTATAACGGCCGTTCGCAAATTGCAAGATTTTCACAAATTTTTTTGGTACATTTATTGGTGGAGATTTTAATTCCAGAAATATATCATGGGGTGATAGCATGAATAACTTAAACGGTAATATTTTTTTTAATTAGCTTCAACATCATTCTACAAATTTCAAAGGAATTTGTAACACATTTTCTTCATTTATAAATGGGTGTTCTTTTCTAGACCATTTTTTAGTAAGTTCAAATCTAATTGATGATATCAACCAACATTACAAAATTAGCACACTTCCAACGTTTTCTGATCATTTTCCTAAAAAATTAGAATTTCGGTTTCGTGATTTTGAATTTATTTTAAATCCACCTTCGACATTTACATCTTTTAAAAATACTAATTGGAATGTTTTTAGAAATAAAGTAATGTATGACCATCTAAATCATTTCCTGATGCAAGTAGAAACTTGTCAAATTATGAAATTGATTATTATATTGATCAGTTTTCAACAACAGTTAATTATGCAACTATTGTAAACTCTGAAGAAGTTACTCTCAAAACCACAAAATTTGTTATCTCTGAAAAAATTAGAAAATTATATAAAATTAAATACAGTTGGAAAAAGGACTTAAAACGAAATTTTAAAAGAAGTCTAAATCGCGCCGACCCTGATTATATTTTACTATCGAAACAAATTCAGTTAATTGGCAATATTATACAGAGACAAGTAGAACTAGAACAAGCGGAAATATTTAGCCAGAAGCTTACATATATAAAACCTGGACCAACTGCACACAAAATGGTTTATAATATTATAGGTGACAAAAAAAAAAAATATGTTACAAAGCTATCTGCGGATGGAGTTATATTAGAAGATGAAACCCAGAAATTAAATCTTTTGAAGGAACATTTTTCCAAAATTTATAACGGCTCATTACCTAATCGAGATATATCTGGCATAGAGAATATTGTAATTAGAACAATTTCTAGTGTACCTGATAATCTGTACATTTTCGATAGTAGTTTTATGTCTAATAATAGTCAAAAATGTTCGAGACTTGTGAGCTTAGATGAGCTTATAGAGTTTGTAAAAAATATAAATAATAAAAAGTCTTTTGGTCTTGATAAAATTTCAAATTTTATTATCAAAAAGCTTCCAGTGAAGGGACTCGAATACCTTACCATAGTATTTAACAATTGTAATTATAACTCGTATTTTCTTGATTCTTGGAAAGTATCGAAAATTATTCCTATTCAAAAGAAACAAAACAACTACGAAATTAATAGTTTATGACCAATTTCATTGCTTTCTAATATAGGAAAGTTGTTTGAGAAAGTTTTGCGTATAAAAATGGATATAGGGATTAATGAACAATACATTTCAGATTTACAGTTTGGATTTAAAAAAGGACATTCGACAATCGATGCAATGCTTAAATTTCAAGACGATGTTATAATAAACCTACGAAATAAGCAGTGTACTGTAGCAGTTTCATTAGATGTTGAAAAGGCATTCGATCATGCATACGAGGGCTGCTCTATATATTTCTGGCCTAATAGTTAAAATGTGAATATTTATAATCAAATATGGTTTTATTGTTTTTCAAAGTATTCTCCAGTATGATTTATACACTTTTGCATGCGCTCAAACCAGTTGTCGAAGCACTTTTTCCACTCCGATTGAGACAACTCTAAAACATGGTTTTTGAACACTTTATCAGCTTCTTCTGGCGACGAAAATCGTTGACCACGCATTTTTTTCTTGATGTGCGGAAACAAGAAGAAGTCATTAGGTGCCCAGTCAGGTCTGTACTGCGGATGACCCATTAATTCGACGTTTTGGCCGGTCAAAAACGCTCTGGTTTGAGCCGATGTGTGAGAGCTCGCATTGTCATGGTGAACAACGATTCGTCTTCTCTTGTTGGTTTTTCGAATTTCTCCGATGCCTTCAGGCAAACGAATTGTAGTGTACCACTCAGAAGTGACCGTCCTACGTTGCTCAAGCGGAACATTCGCCACATGACCAGTTTTGCCGAAGAAACAGTCGACCATTTGCTTCGAAGTGCTTCTTTCACGAACAACTTTCGTTGGATTTTGCTCGTCTTTGAAGACCCACACGGTCGATTGTTGTTTCGTTTCGGGCTCATACGCATAGATCCATGATTCGTCACCTGCGACGATCTTATAAACGTCTTTTGAAGCACCGCAATCATATTTTTGCAACATTTCTTTGCACCAATCGACACGAGCCTTTTTTGAGCGACTTTCAAATTGTGCGGGATCCAACGAGAACAAACCTTTTTTACGGCCAGGTGTTTATGCAGTATCGAATGTATGCTGGTGGAAGAAATGTCCAAGGATGTCTCTATCTCTCGGTATGTCGCATGTCGATCTTGGATTATAAGTTTACGCACGGCATCAATGTTCTCTGGCACAACAGCCGTTTTTAAACGACCTTCACGGAATTCGTCTTTGAGCGAGCTTCGGCCACGATTAAATTCATTATACCATTTTTTCACAGTGCTAGAGGATGGTGCTTCATCGCCATACAAAGATTTAATTTCACCAATGCACTCTTGTCGTGATAATACACGTCGAAAGTTGTGAAAAATGATGGCACGAAAATGTTCACGAGTTAATTCTATTTTTTTCTATATTAATTTTTTCAAGTCACTGTAAACAACACAAATAATGGATGTACGTCAAAACGTCTTGAGTACGATTATGCTTAAAATTGACAAACTTTCCAATGGAAATGTCAGATTGCACTTGGCAGCACTCAGTGTTGCCTGGCCAGAAATATATATAGCAGCCCTCGTATCATAATGGCATACTTTATAAAATAATTCAATTAGGATTTGACCCTTATACTGTCAAATTAAAAAAAAAAAAATTTTTTTTCAAATAGATTATTTTGTGTACAATTTAATCGAAATTTTACCAGTATTGGAAACATTAACTGTTCCTCAGGGTTCAATATTGGCTCCGCATCTTTTCAATATTTTTATTTACGATTTTCCTCATTTTAGATCCAATTCTGTAAGTTTGTTATATGCTGATGACTCATTGCTTTACTTTCACAATGAATCCCCACAAAAAGCTTTACAACAAGTCTCAGATCATTTAACAATAGTTAAAAATTATTTCAACAAACTTTTTAAATTTAATAAGCACGCAAGATTAGTAATAGCAAAATCATATAAAATTGTGGGTACTTTTGGTAAAATTCTCAATAATAAAAATTAATCTCAAAATTCAAAACTTTCGTTATATAAAATTAAATTTTAGAACGAAAAAATTTTAAGGTTCTGCATTGGAAAACATTTTGAATCTTGTTCGAAACATTATTTATATGTTTGCGATATACTGAATAGGTTTGTAATTAGATCGGCCTTTCATGAAAAAAAAATTTAAATTAAATATTTTTAACTATCAGAAAAATTTCAATTGGTCAAATACAAATTATTTATTACCAATTAGTTACATCAATGAAATACAATCCTTCAACTCGAGCTTATCAATAAGACCATAATTTTATTCTTATAGTATTCCCGGAACTCATAGAGGCTGAATACATAATTACATACATACATATACATATGTTTGTACTTATGTTTATATTAGTTTTTTTTCTACACTTTTGTTTATTTTTTCTTTTCTCTCTATAATTTTTTCTTTTTAACTGGTTCTTAAGTTAGCTTTAAGTAAATTATCTAGTCTAGGAGATCCTCTGTCAAACTACTGAAAGCCCCGGGAGCAAGGGCGATGTTACAAAAAAAAAATACTTTTTTAAATTTAATATTACTACACTATTGCAAGCAAGTTGCTATATTTCATTTCATTGTTTTTAAGATATTACTTAATAGTCTTATGTTTTCTTTCTAAGTTTTTGTATTTGTATAATTATGATGTTTTTTAAAAATGTCTCAATAAAATTTACCAATTACCAATAAAATAATATATTAATATAAATAATAATATTAATAATAATAATAATAATAATAATAATAATAATAATAATAATAACAATAATAATAATAATAATAATAATGTATCAAAACGCCAGACAGGAACTACAATAACTAAACAATAAATATTACAATTAAATTAAATCAATAAAAAAATTTTAAGGAGGTAAATAATATAAAGGGATACTAGATTTTTATATTATTATATGAAAAGAGATCAATTAGTACTACTGTAACAATAGAATTTCATGCACATATAAAAACGACTATAACTATTTAATAACAAATATCGATTTCAAATATTAAATAATTACTATATTTGATTTAAAATTTTCTTTTATAATTTTTCGATCTACTTTGGCAATGATGGACGGATGTAGATGTCGCTGCGGTCTTTTATCAATTTTAATGGGCGTGAAAACAAATTACATAAAGCTATTTTTGTAAGAATTTAAAAAATGGTGTTAAACCTTTTTTTATTAAATGATTCACTGAACGAGTACACAAAAGTATCCATATACCGAGCTGGGCATTACTGTTTGTACATCACTATATTATTTTGTTTATTCATAAAACAAATTTGTGAATGGAAATAAATGGAAAAGTTAGCCAAAAAAATACGTGCCTGCAACTAGTGTGAGGAAGACAAAGTAAGTACATAAATATGTAAACTAAAACGCAAATATTTATATTTTCTTTTATTATATGCAGATATTGCTGAAACCGTATCCTTATTAGACCTATATCTTGATTTAAATAGATGGTTAGGTAATTGGAAGGGATCACTTCTCCTATTAATTATTTTAGTACGTTTTGTCATTTGGGCAAGAGCATCTGCAATAATTTTCCATTTTATTAAATTTTTACATTTATATTTCAATATATTTTAAAAACTTACCTATTGTAGAAATTATATTTATTATATTCATTGTATTTTTTAACAATATTCTTACACACTTTTCACTAACAAATTTAACGGCAAAAACGCTTTTTAAAACAGGAATACCAACTTTTTAAGGTTTAAAGCAGGATACCTGTTACATTAAATATTTGAAATTTATTAATGATTAATAACAGCGTAATAGTGCTATTAAGCATTTGTGAATACTACTTTAGCAATTTTTTCTTATTAACCTCTTATTAAACAGTTTAAAATTTTTATGAATAAGACTGTTATTGTATAGTCGCAGATAACACAAAAGACGAATATGAGACCAAATGGGCTGTAGCAACATGACTGCCTGCTTAACCTAACCTAACCTAGCTTAATATACCCGGCGTTGCCTGACTCCATTTTTAGGGGCTTTATATGCACTGTATAATATATTTTAGACTAATTTGCTATGGACAGAAACAATGCTTTTTAATTCAAAGAGTTACTTCGGAGACATCATATTAAAAATCCCAGAAAAGGCGTCACATATCAGGCCCAGTCCATAAATCTGTATTTTTCCATAATTAAAATTAGTTCACTTTGGTATTTGTGTTGAACTTTATTTTACACTCCGTACACTAACACAACCTTATTATAAAGTATTTAGTAATTTACACAATTTACTGTCACCAACCTAAATAGTATTTCCAGTAAGGACTTTATTTTAGTTATGAAGTATTGTATAAACGTAGGTCGTAATGTTTAATAAAGTTTAGAAAGACCGAACGTTGACCGCTGATAATAAAGTCTTCGGTTACAAAGTATTAAGTTTTTTATTATGCGATACAATAATACCATGTTTTAATTGCCATCTAGGCTATTGTTGCGGTTACGGTTTGCATGACTTGACGTCTCTTCTGACCAGCTTTTATTATTCTCAGGAGGTCCTCAACCCTTTCGCCAAGTAAGAAAGGCAACATAAAAAAAAAATATGAAAACATCTAAATATAACAATCAACTGGAAACGAAACTACAAAACAGCATACCACAGACAAAACTTGAAGACAGATCTTAGTCCTCTAATCGCCCACCCAACCTTGTCGTAGAAAACTTTCATCAGTTTTATTTTACGACCCAGTACTCGCCTGACTAATTCTCATCACTTACCACTTCATCATTGCCATTACCTTTCTGAAATTAAGCCATCATATTAAATATTTTTTTTTTCAAATTAAAGCGTACAAATTCATTATTTATTAATGTAAAAATTAAAACTACAACATATAAATAAAACAAGAGTAATAATACGAAATAAAATAACAATAAAATAATAACTTATAAAATGTAAGTTACCTAAAAAATTCTTCAAATTCAAAATATTTTTTTTATCGGTTCTATTTAATATTCTATTTTAAAACTTCTAATTTTTATATACATATGTATAAACACATAAGTGTCTCCTAATTATATTATTATTATCAGCTTTTTTTAGAGCACAATCTATTTTTTTTTACTTTAGGATTACTTCGGTTTTAATTGCTATTTTTTTATTCTTACTTGAAAGAGCTTCCTAAAGAGATATACTCGCCTGGACTTAACAGACTAACTTGAGCACTAAATAAAACAATAAAACTAATTACTTTTTTATTTCTTTTTAGGAGATGATATACATATATATATATATATATATATATATATATGTATATATATATATATATATATATATATATATATATATATATATATATATATATATATATATATATATATATATATATATATAAACGAATTGCACTTTTTTATCTTAACTAACTTTTTTTGTTTTTTGATTATTAATTTTTGTTACTCTTACAACTACACTCTCAACAGACTTACAATTTTCTTTCGCACTGACACAACTACTTTAAATAACTTATTTTATCTTAAATTAACAATTTTCTAATAATTTTCTTTGCATGCAATTTTTTATTTCCTTTTTTCTAGGTTTAACTTGAAGTGGATTTTTTCTTTAGCTGATTTGCTCACAAAATTCGTGCTAACTAATAAAAATTTCAAATAAAGGCTAATACTAAGCACTAAACTTATTCCTGTTTTTGGATGTTTTTCTCTCTTTTTTTATATGCTCTTTTATGTATCGCGAGTAAGTATTGCGAAATTTCTCCTCTTAGTTGGATCTTCACAATAAACATGAAATTTTAAAGCTTTACCTTGCTATTCCTGACTCGGTGTTCCAAGGATTGTTTTTATTCTTTCCTGCTGACCTTGAGACTTGCTCATCCTTGTTGCAAAATAGCCAGCTGTTAAAAAAAATATTTTGTAAAATTCGAATTTTTCTACACTTTTATTTTTCGTAAATAATTTACGTTATTTTGTCTTAAAAAAATTACCACAAAAACTAATACAAAGAATAATTGTATGCACCGAGTCGCACAGTTTTCTATTTAAAATTTTTCTTATTTTTTTTAATTTTAAGTTTTATGTTTTATGTCACCACTACACAAATTAACTTTAACAATGACCTTCACTACTCTATTTGGCTTCCTTAACTACCTCAGCCAATCGCAAAATGACCTTCCTATATTTCCCTATCTCTGTTAATACAAACAAAAAATAAGCCTAGTTTAAACCTTCCACACCATACCAATTTTACCGCCTCTCTACCAATTGTACAAACAAATTCTTATTAAAAAAATTCCCGCCTCTCTGACACATTTTTCAATTTACCAAAAAAAAAAAAAAAATAACACACACATCTTCCGCCACATTATACTTAACTATTTTTCATTCTGCCTGTAGAGTGCAACAAGACAAAATGTTTTTTTTACATACAAGTAAATTTTATTTAAAGAAATATTGTTATGTTTTGTTGATTGTTTTTTTTTTAATAAATTAAATTAAAATTATATACAAATAATTGTCTTTATTTTGCGAACAGTTATTATTTTTAAACTGAAGGGTAAAATAAACTATTACAACGTACTTGGAACTGCATATCGCTGGTCTCATGTAGAAAGGCCCTTACTTGCATAATAGTGATTTTACAGGAGGAGGTAAAAACCAGAGTTCAGAATTTTTTATTTATAAGCATTCAATTTTAAACATTTTAGATATTTTTTGCCTTTGATCACACATTAATACGTCTGTCTCTTTCGTTTTTAAGCATTCATATATGAAAAAGTAAATAACAAAATAGGTATATCTCTATTATTCAAACCTGATAAGCGATGAATAGTATCATTCTCATTAATGCTGCTTTTCATAAATAAATGGATATTTTTTTTTTCAGCGTTGGAATGTTTTCAGTTATGAGAATTCAAATATGAGATTTATGAAATTTCTCATAAATGAAAAAAAAATTAATTCTTTTTGACGGTCATTAACGACCAACAAAAAATTGTCTGCCTACAATTCCACATGAATGTGTGTATTAGCATTGATACAAGGGTGAAAAACAAAGAAAATCCGTATTATGAAAACAAATTTATAATAAAATTAAAAATAAAAATTAATAACAAAAATACATTATTACATAAAGCTTAATATATATGTATTTCTATACATACTTTTTATACAAACATATTAATGTATATGTGCCTTTTTTCATTTTAGACCAAATAAATAAATAAATGTGAATAAACCAATTAAGGAATTCTTTTTTTTTCTTTTTTTTAACTTATATAAAAATTTCTCAAAGTTCTAAAAGGATTCGAAATACTAAACTATGATAACTAAAAAAAATTTGTTAACGAACATACATTTTCCACTTTGTTATTGCATACGCCCGCAGTTGCGAGAAAATCAAATCAATTTAAAATGTACTTACTCTAACATGAAGTGAACGCCTAATGAAAAAATTTTCTACTATCTTTTCACTTAAGAAAAATTATCATAATTTAAAATTCTCATAAATGAGCACTTGCGTGAATAAAACTATTGTCTCATTTTTCACTTTTGAATAGAAAGAAAAAAATAAATAAATCATCCCTCACATGAATGAAAAAAACCAAAATAATTTCTAGCCTCACACACATTTATGAAAAGAAGCAACAAAAACTAAAATGATTCACTGCTCTCTATGTGTGAAAAGTGAGAGGGCATTTCGGTACTCTGGTAAAAACATAATAGACTGTATTTATCACAATGTAATATTTGAAATGTTAATGCTTGTAAAACCGTTATTCTTGATACTATTGCATTGAAATCTTGCGACGAGGAGTATCTCTGTGAAATGTATTGAAATCTTTAAAACACTCAATTTAGTTAAAATTCGAGTTAGGGCTTTTCTACATGAGATTAGCGATATGTATTTTTATTTGCTTTAATTCTATGCAATAGTCGACCGATACGAGTAGGTATCGATACTTTGTGTTCAATATTGAGTACGTATCGAGTAAAAATATCGATACCCTAGTGGTATCGTTCAATCCCTAACCGTTGTTGTCACTAAACGCAAGAAAAGCCTTATGCAAATCATATACGTTGCGACCTATTGTAAAACTTTGGGTGTTTTGTCTACAAACTATACAATTTGCGTACAATCGACCAGCACAACATCATTTATATAGAAGCCATTGAAATCGATGAAGTGTTTGACCAAGAAGAAAGAGAATGCTAATAGAAAAGAAAAAATATTCAACAAACATACTTTTTGAAAACCTTAAGGAAAGTGAACCAAAGGATTACAAGAATTATATGCGTACGACAGTTAACATATTTAATGAAAAAAAGAAGATACAATAATGAGAAATGCAATACCTCCCAGAAACCGGTTGGCAATAGTATTACGGCATTTTTTTTTTTAATTCTTCCATTGTACAATCATCTTTAACTTTTTGTATTCACTTATTAATTTATTGTAACTTTTATTGCGAATATTTTTATTCTTATAATATTCATTTCTGCATTTTCACAATTCAGGCATACATTTGTAAAATTCTATGAATGCACGCATTTCATCTGAATCCTCCATTTTTATTCACAAATTAATTTTCTTTGAATGCATTGAATACTTTTGAGCTGTGTTTTGCTATGTTGCCACGTCAAAAATGAAGAGTAAAATAGAATAATATCGTGCGACATGTCCACTAACGTTGCGATCGAGTTGTACAATTTGCCAAAAAATCAAAACTTTTTGATCTTTCGTACAACCAACAAGCAACTTCATCAACTACACCAAAAACATTGCAACCTTCTCAAGTTGTACAACAGGTCGCAACGTGTATGGATTCCATTAAAACGTGTACGTTGACCTGCAAGTTTTTGTTTTTGCAGCGCATGATCTTCAGGACTTCATTTCTCCATGCAGAGGTCAAGAAGAAATCAATTATTTCAAATTCTTTGATGGGTAAAAAACTTTGATTTTCTATGCAAGAAATAAAAATCGAAACAGAAATTACAGCTTCAGAGGTTATTAGTATTTAAAATAAATATTATTAAGAATTTTATTTAAGAATGATTTGCCTAATTAATAAAAAAATTATTGCATATTTAATATTTTTACTTTTCTCAAATTGGGCCGTTTTTATCATAATTTTTCGAAACTTTCGGCGACCAGCAACAAATATTAAAATTTTGTTCTATTATTTCATTTTTTTATGTATATGAATTAGGGATGAGCGATCCCGTGATTTTTAAAGAATATCGTTAATAGTGAGTGTGATTTTCAAATCTCCGTTCTTCTTAATAGTTTCCGTGATCACTATTTGCAGTTCTTTTTTTTTTTTGTTTTGTTTAAGCATAAATTTTTATTTAAGCATATAGTACATATATTAAAAAATATATTATTGCAAACAGTAACCATGATGCAAAAGCTAATTTAATTTATACATTCAAAGCAGCTGTAATTAATTTTTGCCAGTAATAAAATTCGGTAACACTGAATATAGATTCGAAAAAAACGTACAAAACATTGTTTTTTTTTTTTTTTTTGCTTCACATGAAGGTATGTATGTAAAGTTTGGAAAAAAGAATAGCTGCTGTTAATAAGAAGAAGCAAGAAAAAAGTACACAGCAATGAAGCCGCTTTAACATATGAAAGAATGAAGGGGCCAGAAGTACTAATATTTCTCTCCACAAAGTAGAATGATATTTAAGTTTGAATATGTGCAAATATAGAAGAACGTTCTTTCGCGGAACTGTTACTTGAAAAACTCAGTCACTGTAGTGATCAGGTATTGAAATATCGCTGATCTCTAATATGAATACAGATAACGCAATTTCCAAAAAAAATTTATTAACCTCAATATAATTCTTACCAGGGTGTCAGACGATCAAGTTTTCATTCAAGTTTTAAAATTTCTCTCATTTTTAAAAACTTGCTGAGAATTTACTTTCAAGTTTTTGTTCAATTGAGTCTTTCAAATTACGTTCAAGAAAACAGCTGATTGAAGTTTTTCCCTCCAAATTTGCATTAAAATTTCTGCTGTCATTGTTTTCTTCACATCTTGCTTAAAAACTTGCTTTGAAATTGCGTGCAGCCTACATCACAGCTTTTAATTTTTGTGAATTTTGACAAGCAGTATGTTTAAATTTCTTGAAAGAGAATTGAACAAAAACTTGACTGTGTGACTGAACTATTACGTACAAAACTATGTGTTCTTAAATATGAGTGTTCCAGTATGTATGTATGTAACTCAATTTTATAAATTTATGTTACGGAAGAAAAAAATTTGTACGCGCCTGTAAAAAAGCAAAAATACATGAAAAAAAGGATTAAAAATGTGACTGCTTTTAATATTTACGTTAAAAATATTTTGATCTAAAAACGCATATAATTATTCGTATGAATCCATTAGATATCATAACTTAAGAAACATCATTTTGATCACATTGAAGTTTTAGATATTGTATTATTTTTTGTAAACTGGTACTATAAAGGGACCAGATATAAGTAACTAAAAATTAGATGTCATTGGTACTGCAAAAATTAAAATTTCTCTAAATTGTTTGATCAAAAAATTAAATCAGTGCGCGTGTGAAATCCTGACTCTACATCGCATTAGGTGCAGCTTCCTGCAAATCTTATGATGATTTATGTTCATAGTCAAAGAAAAAAGAGTTAGCCACAAAACTTTTCTCTTTTTAAGAAGATGAAGTTTCCGATACGTTCAGAGAATCGCTAAAAAATAATATTTGCCTGCAGAGGCAGTTACATCGCCAATATTCTTCCTAGTGCATCTCAAACACGGTTAAAACGAATTGTTAACAGCATACCTACTTCGAAATCTCAGTAAAATTTTACGAAAGAAGTTATTTCTCTGATGTTGGAAATAAGTACCAAATTTTAAGAAGAGCTTAACTTTTGTAGGGCATGCAATATAGCCATCTACGATACACGATAAGTCTCTTCGCAGTAAGGGAAACACTAACAATGGAAATATTGCAAGAAAAGTTTTTGGGGATTTTGAAACTACTTCAAGCATAGCTAGCACTGAATGTTAAACATAGTTTTAATGCAATTAATATTAAAACTATATTCCATTAAAAACAAATTCAAAAATAATTCAGCTATTCGCCTTCCTTTATCCATGGTGGGATTGGAATATGACGCCCACAGTACATTAAGTATTATGATATGGTCACCAATTATAGAATGTAGATAATTAACGGAAGAAGCTCAAGAGGCAAGAAACTGCCATTTTAAATACTCGGTTCCAGAAAATGTTCTATAGCCTATTTACATCTTCCGATCCTGTACTCTCATCAATAAGAAAACGTTGGATTAGTTATGAGACTTCTTCACCTTTTAACAAAAACAGAATTTAATTAGAATTTACTTTATCTTTTATACATGCTTCATGATATCACAGGTTATTTTATGGAAAATAAATAATACTTTTAAGAAATTTTCATAAATAAAAAATAACCGAAAAGGCTCATTAATTTGAAGTTTTTTATTACGAATGTTAATTTTTAGAAATGCCTCTTGGTTACCTGTTTTTCACGAATAATTATTTTTACGAACTTTTTTACAGGCGCGTACAAATTTTTTCTTCCCTAACATAAATTTATAAAATTGAGATACATACTGGAATATTAAGGAACACATTGCTTTGCAGCTAGTGATGATATTGATTATTTGATTATCTATATTCATACATAAATAAATAAAAATAAAATAATAAAACAAAATCTTACCATTTCTTGCTGATCTCCGAAAATTTCGAAAAATTATGGTAAAACCCGGTCCAATTAGAAAAAAGTAAAAATATTAAATTTGCAATAAAATTCTTTTTAAGTCAGCAAATCAAATAAAATTTTATGTGCATGTGTAATTGGTCAACTATATTTAAATAGTATCTATTTAACATTAAGATAAAGAAAATCTTACAATTCCTAAAACAGGGACCAAAAATCCTAAAATTGAATTTTTGCTCTTTATCTCATAGAGTTCACATATGGACTAGGACTCAAAATACTTTCAGCTTTTTATTTTTTCCTATTTTTCCAAATCCAGCTTTGGAATTTTAGAAAATATAGGATAAAGACAAAATTTCGGTACAAAATATTAACAAACTGAAGAACCTTCAACTTCTACAAGAATGATAAATTTTATACAGAATTTGGTTTAAACGTACACACATATAGCTTAAACAAAAATAAAAGAAATTTATATATTCCTCAAGAAAATCTTTTCTATTTAAAAAATTAAATTGGTGGCCCTTTTTAAGCTAAAATACATAAAGTCAATAATTTTAGATTTTTAAATTGAAAATCGTATAATTTTTAAGCCAGGGAAGATATAATCTACAAATTTTTTCTCGCTAACTACGGTGAAAAATTCAAACAAATTTGCCTTAAATTGTACCCAATATTTTGAAAAAACTGGAACAGGGTATCGAAAAATCAAAAATTTTTATTTTAAAATACTTATAACTCGATGGTTTTTAAATATAAACATGCAGGTTAAAGCACCATTTTGTACGTATTAACGAGGCCCTTAGAATATATACAATATTTTTAATAATGAGACAAAAATTGAAGAAATGCTAAGTTTAGAAAAAATTTTCAAGTACGAGGTACCCAAAGTTGAGACCACATACCGCAATTCCCAAAAAGAGGACGGTATCCAGCTTCAAAAATTAAACCGAAAAACTCTTCTGCTATGCTTCGTTTAATTTTAGAGATCTGCATGAGTGCATTCATTTTTCAACTCACACTAAATCATTACACTAACACCAAATACTCTCTTCTTAAAATGTGAAACAAAGAGAATCGATTGAGAAATGTAAACATAATGAATGAATCATAACATTGCCTGTTTCAAAGAAATTCATAACATTTCTTGATTTGTATTTTCATAACAAATCAAATCAAAACAAATAACGGTTGATTGTCAACAACGTAATCATTTCAACAAAAAACACACGAATTACAGTTGTGAATCATTCGTCATTGAATGAGGGAAATATACAAATTATTTGGAATATGTAAATTTTAAATAATATATGCACGTTTGTACGGTTTTAGAAATAAATAGAAATAAAAACTTAACATGAAGTTTTTAAATAACTTTTTTGTATATTAAAGTTATTTTTTTGTTTATTGCAAAAAATAAAGTTTTTACAACAGAATTTCCAAAAAGTAGTTTAAGAACCTAAAATTACATAAATATACATACATACACATACATAAAACTTTAGATTTAACCTTTATATTTTATGTTTGGATGTACATATATTTATACAAATAACATTATTATCAAATAATATCCACAATAAATAACATCATTTAAAAAAATCTGCTTCTCTTGTTACATTAGTTTCATAAGATTTTAATTTTTAAACAATATTTTCCTAAGAATTCCGATTGTTACTTGCTCAGATTGTTTTTGATATGGTAATATGTGTACATACATATATGTAATATACCGGCCAGACTTTAATACGAATAGTTGAAAAGTAACTTATACAACTGCTCTCGTATTTAGTGAAAATATCATAATGACTCAGTGTTACGGAAACACAACATATGTGCAAAGTTTCGCCAGAATCGGTTATATTAAATATTTACAAAAGGCCTTATATGTCTGACCTCGTAAACTAAAAGGTATGTTATTATTTAATATTACAGTGAGTACGCACAATCAGAAGCTTTAAAAAACATATGTATTTTAATGTAATTACTAATAATTTTTTAGCCAAAACGCAATAGTATAAACATTTTTTTGTGCAAGCAGTTAAGAAGCATTCTGACCCTTTTTCATGATCTGAGACTTTTTTATAGTTACATAATTTTGCCACTTTCCACTTCTTGCCACTTGATTGAAATACTGACACGGACGGACAGACGGACATCTCCCCACTCAACGCATATTCAGAATAATAAATAGGAACTAATCGATCAGACATGGTTTTAAAAATTTTGCTGTTGAAAGCCCATGTCCTTCCAGGCAGCGGTCAAAACACCACACCTGCCTTAATTTATTCCACATCATTTAGATCTACAAAGTAACTCCAATCAAAAACTAACAAGAGTGCTATATTCGGCTATGCCGAATCTTTACCATCTATGTAAATCTAGTTTTGTAAACCAACCCCAATCAAAAAGGCAATTATTGGGGTAACAGAGAATTAAAAAATAAGAAAAAAAATTGTAAGTACTACATACATATAATTTTATATATAAATGCCATCGGCTTTAAATGGGTTAAGCATTTTTTAAATATTTTAGTATTTCCTTAAATATCTCTTCAAAAACATTAAGATGATGCCCATATGGATATTTGAAAAATTTTGAAAATTTCAGAGGCTCGTAACTCGGAAAATATGGGCAATTTTTTAGTAGCTTTTTAATTAAGCTTTAATATGACGTATTTTGAAAATAAAAAAAAATTGTACAAAAAAATTTTTTAAAAAAAAGCAAAAAAATTTCAAAATTATTGTTATTGCCTTATTTCAGCTTAAAATACATGTAACGTTTCAGTTTGGCAATCGAAGAAGTTTTTAAGTTATTAACAATTCGCAATTCGTACCTGCCAAAGCAGAATAAAGGTATTCACAGTATTTGAAATTGAAGAAGTATCTGAACCACTACTAAAAGAATAAGTTTTTATATAAATTATTTCCCTACTAATTGGGTATACTTTAAAAGAACCAATGCGTTTCTTCGTTGTAACATAACAATGCAATAACAAACAAAAAGTGGGCTTTTTATTGCATTTGTTTTTTTTCTAAGCTTAAAGCTTCTAATTTTTTTTAGATCTCATGACTGATAAAAACTTCAAGGTGATACGTTTTTCATCTTGTTTGAAAAGGTTATAGGTTCTTCCATCTGAAGAAGAAAGATCGATTTTTGCGAGCACATTAAAAGTGAGAACCAATAATATACATATGTATCTGCCTTCGATGGAAATGTAAAATATGGTGATGGTTAGTTGGATTGCAAAAGACTTATTTTCACCTCATTGCTCTCCTCAATTACTTCTAGCACACATCCCAAAACCATTTACTGCCATACAAACAAGCAACAAAACCATTACTATTTTCTAGTGAAACGTCATCTTTTAAAGGTATAATTTTATCAAAAACTCTTTCACCACTGTTAGAAAATATTTTAGTTTTCAGTTTTAGCAGTTCAGTTGGAAATGAGTAAGCTGGCTCTTGATGCCAATCTTTTTACAGTGCCACCTAATCAATCAGATGGGCCTTTCCCATGGGAAGTTGCAAAGAAATGCCATTCTGCGTCAACGCCAAAATCTGCTTTATGTTAACACAATTTAATAATTTTGTTTTTGTTTTCATACTGAGCAGCACAGTCGTCTTAGAAGAAAAATATCTTTTTGGGCCACTCATCAAATAAACCTTGCAATAATTATATGACTTTCTTTTGAAACAAATGCACTGCATCATGCGTCAGGCATTCTGAAATAGCCACAATACTCTTATGATTCACTACCTTATCTTTTTTGAAGTAAACAATTATTGGATGAATGGTGGCCTGCAAATTGTTAAAGTGAAACCTCTGTATTTCATCTTATAAGACAAAACTAAAATTTTCAGAGAAGTCACAAATAACTACAAGTTCGCCATCCTTCAGATCGATTTTAAGTTCATCAAGAAATTTGTTCTGTTCTTTAGCGACAAAAGAATGTGAGTAGAGCTGACATCTGATTTGATCAATTTCTCAAGTGTGGAACGATCTGTGGTTATCCATTGTTTTTAGATGATCTCATTAATTCCACTTTCGTCGAGCAATTTAGTTGTCTGCTCTTTCAGTCTAGATGTGCCAGGGCAGTTCCGCACTTCCACTCAAAACATATAGTTAATGGAGGACTGCAAATTATCCCCGAAAGACAGTGTTTATACGAAGATAGATCTATATCCTGATCAGCACTCAATTCTTTGATTTTAGCTCCAAGAAGCATAAGCTTAACATTGTGATGAATGGAGCAAACGCAAATATTGTGACTTCCACTGGCGCGCGATAAAATATTTTTTGGCCTTAGCTCCTAAAATTTAGAAACTCCAATTTTTAATTCTGAATTTTTTCTTTGAACAGTGCAAATGCTTCTTTAAAATTACAAAGAAGCAACTGCTTTTGGACATTAATTTTTACTCCTAATGTGGATATAGCTTTACAGTTTTTTTAGGTAAGCACTTGCTATTGTTGTCATCAGGATTCGGAATGCTAAGAACGCCTTTCTCATTAAACAACTTTTTTGCTTTTCTGACCATAAAATTTGAAGTACCAAATTCCTCTTGCACTTTTCTTATAGACCGGTTTTCTGGTAAAACCTTCAGGACCTGAATCTTTGCTCATCTGTCTTTTAGGCTCGCTTACTTCTTTTGATTTTACTCCCAATACTTTTCTCAAGGTATTATCGATTTTTATTAGCTTTTTCTTAGGGTAATGCTTTTCAGTAAGCCTTCTTGTTTTGACAGATGTTTCTCCTACAAACAGCAAACTATCATTTAGTGAGGTCAAAGCATTATCCAAAGCGGATTCGTCTTCGGCTTCACTTAGATTAGTATCTAATTTATCAACATTACTCCTACTGTGTATTTTATGGCGGCAAGAGGAAAAAATTTTATAGCCGAACGCTAACATATCTGATTCTGCTGACTTTATCATCCAGTCTTTAACAGGCCGCAAATTTTTGTTTATTTTGCTATGTCTCTTTATAGAAAAGGGTACACTGACACTCATTTTGTTATTACCACTGTCACAATATGCCGACTTATAGAAGCACAAATTAAACAAAAGTTTTATAGAACAATAACTGTTTGATTAAATAAATATTCTTGTAATATGATGTTAATGTTTGTAATACACTGATTTTTATTTCGCACAAGTATGTCTTAAGTACTTCTCATGAGAATCTTAAAACTAATAATATCTGCCAACAATTCTTCATTTAAAAATTGCACAAATTTTATTTGTACCTTTTTTCTGCATTGGCAGGTACGAATTGCGAAAATTTTGACAACGTCCATGTACTTATTTGTTAATAAATTAAAAACTTTTTAGATTGCCAAATTAAAACTTTACATAAATTTAAAGCTGTCATCCAGCAATAACACATATAATTTTTTTAATTTCAAAAAGGTAGCTTTTTTCAAAATTTCTTTTTTTAAAAAACATTTTTTTGTAAAATTTTTTTCATTTTCAAAAGTACATCATATTAAGGCTTATTTAAAAAGCTATAATTTGCGCAAATTTCATGTGTCTATCTTAACCAGGAGCTGAGATATTATCATTTTAAGATGGTAACTTCTACTACAATCCACTTTTTTCCCACCTTTACCGTTAAATAACTCACAAGATACTGGGCAAAAATTCTAAAACTTAGTAAATAAACTAATATTATAGTGTAAAACAAATGTACACAATTTCATTATGTTCTGAAAACATGAGGCAGAAAAACCATAATTTCTGTGTTGATTTCATATGGATTGACCCGTGCTTTTCTTATTTTTAAATTGTCTATCGCACCACATATTTGTATTTTTTTTTTTTTTTTTTTTTTTTTTTTTTGAATGGAGTAACTTCATTGCCCCAATAGCACTTCTTTCGACACTATGTCTATTCGATTGGCGTATTTAAATTTTCTCTAACTAATCTAGTGCCTCGGCATACTGGCTTTTCAGTACGGTGATTAACCTATTCTAAAGTATAGGGTTCTCGTTAAGTGGCCTGCACGGGATGACTGTCAAAATGCATTTAAATGAAAAGAATTCTGTGTACTTCAGCCTTGATATTCACAGACGTAATACGCACCATATTATCGAAGGCGTTCCTTAATATATTGTACTAGCTACCAGATCTAATGGCTATTCTCGATAATATCGATTACTGCTCACCTAATATTGGATTCGTGGATCAGCATACGGATCCAACTCAAACACTGGAGTTGGGGAAAGAGTCTTTTTTTTTGGTTTAAGATCAAGGAGAGGTTTGGCCTATAGAACCGATGTAGCACAGGCTGAAATTTCAGCAATAAAAAGGGCGGTTAGTGAATGAGATACAGAGAGAATATCCGGATCTGTAACGATATCAAAGCCGCGATATACACCTTATACGATATCCAGGTGGATGGCTAATCGGGGAACGTTGTTGCGGATGAACTCGCTTTGTCCGAAACCCGACTGAGGTACCGGGAGGTAGATCTACTAGTGGGAGTCCCGTTTTTAAGGCGAAGCAGACCAGATGATCTAACAAGGTCACCAAAACAATTTCGAGTACGTTATGGTCTCAGTATGATACTATTAAAACTATATATGTATCTGCGAAGATTTCTTGAGCGCACTTTGTTAATGTTTACAAAATTTCTGACTGATAAATGTTTTCAACAATCCTCCTCAAATTAGTAAACATTAGATTTTAGTCTAAGTACTTCCACTTTTGAAGTAAGCATATCAGCAGTCATCTTATCAGAAGGGTAATATTCACAAGTAATTATTTTCTTGTCAACGTAATCTTTTACAAAATGATATTTTGTATCTATATGTTTATGGATTACTTCTTTTATTAAATTTAAGTAGCTTCTATTGTCTTCGTACATTATCGTCAGATTCTTTTGCGGATATCCTAGATCAGACAAAACATTTCGGATTCAAATTGCTTCTTTTGCTGCTTCTCACAACGCAATAAATTCTGCTTCTGTTGTTGATAACGAAACGCTAGTTTGTCTTTTACAAGCCCAGCTAACTGCACTATCATTAAACATAAAAATGTATCTAGAATTCGAGTTCCTGTCGATTCTGCATTGCATCTAGTTAGCTTCTGCATAGCCAACTAATTGGTTTTGATTCAAGGAGCTATCATTCAAATTTAAATACCTTTCCGATGTTCCCTTTAAATATTTACCTATAGGTTTCAACCAGGGTACGGATTTGCACACTTATGTGCGGCAAAATAAATAGGCACATGCACATAAATGAGAGCTAAGGGTACATGTGCAAGTTCAACTTGCTAAGGCACACTTCATGTGCCACTATTAAAATGAATGGCACATTTCAAGTGCCGCTCTTAAAATGAATGGTACATGAAGGTACACGATCTTGCACTTTAATATATGTCGAAGACGAAGAAGTACAATGATAACAACAAAAAATCGTGGTATCTTGTTGTTATTGTATGTGTTGAATGGTTACCCTAGAGCTGTAAAGGACTGATTTATATTTGGCATTTAACTAACCGTAATTAAAATGTTTGAATGCATTCATCTGTTCAAAAAAATGAATGGAATTAAAACATGAATGTATTCACAATAAATTAGAATTTTTGAATGCCATTCACTTGGCCCCACAAAGTAAATAAATTTGAATGAATTTATTATGAAGAACATTTTTGTGAATGCATTCACTTCACCAGCAAGCAAATGCACTAGAATATGAATGGATTTCTTGTGAAGATAAACGTCGTGAATGCATTCAATCGCCATCCAATTAAATGAACTAGAATTTGAATACAATTATTGTGAGGAAAAAATATTGAAGGCATTCGTTTTATTTACAATACATAATTCGCTTGTAGTTAAAAATTTTACTACATCGGCTATGGTAAACGCTATAGAAAAGTATGTACTTATGTATGTGAGTGTGCGAAGTCAAACTGTGGTGTTCATAAAATATTTAAATAGATTTGATATATTTTAGGACAAATTTGTATGAAAAAAATATTAGAAACTTTCTTCTTGTTTATTGGCGATATACAGGTAACGGTTTGCCTTACATGAAACCCGTATTAGTGAACACGAGTGGAATAATAAACATACTTTTTATGAAAATTTCAAAACGAACGGGTTATATACCTGTTAAAGTATATTGCATTTTTTACATTTTATGGGCCATAAAATTGTGAAATTTCTGGGAAAATCTTTTCTTTCAATTTAAAGGGATTAATATTTTTAATTAGCTGAAAAAATGAAATTGTACATCTACTGCTGTATTCTCAACTTTTAAAACTCCGTAAAGCCAAGAACAGCTTGCAAAATATATATGTATGTATATGTATGTATATATATATATATATATATATATATATATATATATATATATATATATATATATATATATATATATATATATATATATATATATATATATGTTTATTTTTTTTGAACTAGTTTAGTTGTTTCATTTTAATTCCATATGCCATCAATTGTTTCTATATCTAAAATATTTGTTATTTTATGACGTTTTTTAATTCTCATGTAAAAATAGAAATCGTGATGTTTCATACTTTTGGATTTTCGATGACGATATACATATGTACATATATTGTATATAATTTACTTATATTTATTTTTTAAGTACATATTTTTTACAAATAAAATATTTTTCAAGCTTATGGTCAAGTTTTAAATTAAATATTTTCTTTCTACATTTTGCTGTCCTCTGGTTAACGTCAACAGGCATCTACAATAAATATAAACATACGAACATTTGCTATTCAATCAATTATAAAGTATACATTAAGTAAGAGTTTTACACATACAACGAGTAACAACATTTAGCTACTCCCGGTGCGCTTTACTACCGCAATAGGAATAAACGTACCACATTCCCTCTTTCAATTCAGCCAGCTGTTTTAATTGATTTTCACTATAATTAGAGTTCCAACATTGCCTGTTATAACTCCCAAGGTACATGATAATTTTTTACTTTTTGTGGGAGGTACCACACCCACTGTTCCAATTTAATTTGTTTTTTGCCAAACTATAAAAAGTAATATATGATAAAAGTTTTTCTCTTTGTAAGGAAGGTACCACGTCCTTTAATCCAATCTAGCCAGTTTTTTTTACATTATAAGTATATATTAATATGAAAGTTATTTAAGCAAAATTTCAAGGTGATGCCTGTTACAGTTACCAATTAATATGACTTTAGAAGGGAAGAAATATCAATGCTACGAATAAAATTTAGAGCTATATGGCCGGACGTGGTGTCTCTAAAACTCTTAAAAATAATTTTTCCTTTTTATCAAGACATATAATCTACACATACATATAATGAAACAGTAACGGGGTGATTTCTGTACATGAAATATTTTTTGAAAATTTTGATGTTGGTGTAGATAGCAATAGATAACGAATACAAAATACCTATTTTTTGAATATTTGTCTGTCGGTCTGTCTGTCCGTCTATCTGTATTCGCATCACAAGAGAACTGCTTCATAGATTTGAATAAGGTCCCTAAGAACCTTGGTTCAAATATAGAATACTTTTTTTTATAAAAATATGTTATTTCGTAAAGCAACTAGAACAGTTGTCAGTACATTTTATTTTTGTGGATAGAAAATTTTTAACACTGTTTACAGGACTCTACAAAAAATGTTTAAAACACTAAGTTTTCTAAATTTTAATTAAAAAAAAATTAGAAATTATATGCGGATTACGTTGTGGGCACTGCTAGTATACATGATTATTGGAAATAGCAAGAAATCTACATAATTGTTCAAAAATAATAAAGATTTAAATTAGTGATCAAATTCAAGAAAGTATTAATTTTAGGCAAAGATTTTAAGTTTTTAGTCAGCGCCACAATACTAGGACCCTTATGATAAATTTAGTTAATGAGAGAGTCAATTTATCATGAACTTTTACTAAATAAACTTTACTCATTATTCGCATTTTCATAAAACGCTTGTTTACTGTCACGTTCACTGTCGCCATTTAGTGCTGGTGTCCAATAAAACAAACGATTTTTAAAGCAATCGTTATAATCAAGGAATATTTATTTATAGTAAATTAAAAGACGCTAAAACAAATAATTCCGCCACCGTTTTTAAAACAAAACAGTTGCCGCTTGATTGTGAACTCTTGAGGTGGTCGCTTAGAGGACTTATAAAGTTCGTCAACACTATCAACCTGATTAAGGTAACAGCCACGTGGTTCTTAGATTACTAGGGATTTACAAAATCCACTCAACAACCTTATTTATTTTTATGCTGCCTTATTGTTGTGAACTAAGATATTTTTTCACAACAGTAATTATTATTTCGCTAAGATAATGACTCAAAAATTTTATGGACTTATCAAGTCCACTCAAAAAATTCGCGATGTTCGCAACTCAACTCCCTTATAATTATAAAAACAGCGCTTATATACCCTTTTCTTATACACATGTTCATACACACACGTATGCACATACATGTTAATCAGATAGCACGTTACCATGTCATCATAAACAGCTGGGTTTTGTAATCAGCCTCTTTAAAATCAAGCGAATATACAAGGGTGATTATTTTAAAACTAGATGGCGAGAAGTGGAAATTAACTTATTTTAATTATAAAGCTCTAGAACACTTATATTTTTATTACTCGAAAACGTAAATAATAATAAAATAATATCAAATGATAATACTTTTATAATAATAATGCAAATTACCAAAACAAAAAAATAATACAATTGTGGAAATTAACATTAACTAATATCGTGTTGTCAAGAACAAGAGCCGACTTTTGGCGTTACATTACTAAAAAAGTTATTTTTGTATAATCGAAGACAATTCATTCAACATAAAAAAAAGAGCCCACAAGGGTCGGTATAAGGTCCCTTGTTTTTTTTTAAATCTGTATATATTAATGACAATATTAGGCATCTACCTAAGATCTGTAGTTATCTATAAGCATATGATCTTCAGCTTCTTTTCCCATCTAGGGTTAATATTGTTTATTATTTAATTGTAATGAGTATAAGAAAATACAAAGCCACGAATTCATATAAATAAAGAGGATCTACAATATGGGCACTTTCTTTAAAACTCTTGGAATCTTTATTGAGCATAAATTAAATTTAGACTTTCATTTAAACTATGTGTTTTCTAGATTATCGTCCGGGTTACGTAAACTATAGAGTATTAATATGCGTTACCGATATCAATTCGAAAATAAGAAGCCCACCCTACGCTCATGCCAATATTGCCTTATGGTTTAGAAAAAAAATATTTTAATCAAATTATAACTAAAACCACATGACCATGTAACTGCTTATACTATTCGAGGACGTTTTAAAAGTGAGAATAATGCTATTATTTTATGAGGTTTTTAAAAATAGTTTACCATTTATATTATCTAGTATTATCTAGTGAATTCGGTTATTCCTCTAGTTCGCGTATCTTGTTATGCCCTAGATTTAACCTCAAAATGATTTGAATTTTGATTTGGAATTCTTATTTACCGTACTCTGGTAAATATTTCGCTCATTCCCTTAATGATTTTAAAAGTAAAATAATATCAATTGCTTCTAAATCTCTTTTTTTGGAGTTTTTAATAGGAAACTGTCCATATTTCATGAAGTAAGGGAGAAATCATGCTACTTTATAAGAATAAATTGGAACTTTGATAAAAATTTAAATTAGAGTGTGATTGTAGTAGTTTCAAGTGTCATATGCAATTATTACATAATGAATTTGGCCTTTCTTTGGCTAACGGGTTATAAATAAAAGTTGAAATATTAATTGGTTTACATGTTTGAACTCTATCTTATATTTTGAAATAATACTCTACGAAACACGACATAAATGTTGTCTTTTCTTTTAATCTAAATATATTATAATCAACATACAGCTTAACGTTTCTGAAATATTGAGATTTAACAAATTCGTTTGTCAACTACTAGAACTGTCACAGAAACCAATGGGGCCAAAATTGAATTTGAAACCGACGAAATAATTAGCGTAATTGATTTTATGTTATCGGTCTTATATTCCAAAAAAAATTTTTTGTCGGTTTCAGTTTCACAGAAACCAATGTTTTCGATTTCTTTATGGGAAACAAACCAATCAGTTTTTAGTTGGGCGCTTTTGGAAGCTTCAGGAAGCAGAGCAAGCCAACTGTAGATTTCTTTTAGCAACAATTTGCTAAAGCATTGAACATTTCAGGTTGTCCAGAAAAGGATATATAAATTCTCGGCTTAACGAACACGGACACTGACAGACATACATTCCTCAGTCGACTTTGCTATGCATAAGGACTCAGATATACATTTTTTCCTCTTTTTGTGGAAAAGGTATAAAAATGATTGTTCCTGCAAGTTATGCTTGCGTCGTCCGTGTTAGTGTTGAAATCAACTTTGCCAAGGCACTATATGAACTAGAGGCAATTTAAATACGGTTGTTCCAAATTTTCTTTAAGTGTCGAATTTATGCCCTCTTATCCTTGTTTGAAGGCTTTTTTTGTTTTTTTTTTCAACGAGTAAACCGTTAACGGTATTTAAACATTGTTTGCCAATTTTATATTTATATATATTGTGCAAGAAATTTTGTTTTTAATCGTTGATTGAATATTGAGTAAGCATTACCTGCTTTTATAACGTGTAAATTATCAAGGTAAATTAAAATAAAACAACATATTAGAGATTTGTCTTATAAACCAATTAATTCTTCGTTGTTTTATTTTAATATATTTGAAAACTATTTTTTATCCTATTTGCATCCGATATACGCCGAAACATACGTCCTTCGAGCCGGATAAAAAAAGGAAAAATCCAACTCTTTTTACAAGGAATCCTCTACTGGAACTTTTGACAAATTCCATTGTAGCGGCTGCTGTATAAAAAAAACACAAACATGTAAATATTTTTGGTGGGTTACCAGACTGCTGGCCGCGCTGGTATGCTGCTGTTCAGCACCGGCTAGGGCAGCTACAAACAATCATATAGCTGTTTTTTGAAAAATTAAAAAGTTTATGTTATAAAAAAATAATTTGGAGCCCAAAGCAAGATTAGCAAGTTTCCTGCCACATACACAACAGAACTAAAACCTAAGAAACCTAAGCCCTCCCACTTGAGGCCATAAAACCTCAAGATGGCATTGTATTTATATTAGTTTTTTGATGCCCCAAACACACACTTTACATTCTTTTTATTATTCTATTCCCCTACTTACAGCTTGTGCTTAAATTCAACATATTTATTATTTTTTATTTATATTTATTGAGTAGTATTTTAATACTTTGAATTTACATATTAAATAAATTGACACTAATATATGTGTTTAAGTGTTCTGAACTAAATTATTTCTTATATAATTAACAACATTTCTTCTAAATATACTAATATTTTGTTCATTTTTGGTTTCGTTTGGCATTATGTTGTTAAGTCTCAGTCCTTTATGAAAAAGCGTTCTCTGCATCATAGTAGTATGAGACTGTTGTATCCTGAAGTCATTGGGATTTCTTAGATTATACGGCTGAACTTCTCTTACGTAAGTTGTCTGGTCCTTCAAATAGTTAGGTACATCCCCATTTTTCAATTTCTGGATAAAATATATTGTGTTCAGTTGCAGTTTTTGTTTAATATTTAACCACTTCAATGTGTGGAGCATATAATTCACTGATGTTAATGGATGACACTTTAATATTGAACGAATAGCCCTGTTTTGAAGTTTTTGTAGTCTTCTTATTTGCTGTTCATTGCAGCTGGAATATATGATTGTTGACATGTATTCAAAATGTGGTTTAATAATTGTGTTATATATGTTTATTGACATTATTATTGATATTTTATTTCTTAGCCGTTCCCAATTTTTTCCCAATCTTTTTACAAATATACTCTATGTGGTCGTGGAACTTTAAGTTTTTATCTGTTATAACACCTAGATATTTAATGCTGTTAACCTTTTCGATTGTTATGTTATTTATTTGAAGTGATTTTTCAGTGTTCATATTAATTTCCATCAATTTTGTTTAATTTTCATTAGTTTTAATTTATTCATATTTTACCATTTGTTTATGTTGCACATATTTCTTGTTAAATTTTCGTAGCACATATCTTCTGTCTCTGCCTCCGTAAAAATTAGCGTGTCGTCAGCACACATACATAATTATCTCTCTCCATTGTCGTTTCAATATCATTTATATAAATTTATAAATAATAAAATAATACCCCATATTCATTTACTAATTTTGATGATTTCACGTCATTAAATTTTGTTTTTTGCTTACGATTTCTTAAATATGTTTTAAACCAATTTAATTCAGTGTCCTGGGTACCGTATTTATAAAGCATTTGTATTAAAATATTCCTGTCTATTGTCTCAAAAGCACGTTTAAAATCAAGAAAAATAGCCAATACTTTATTACGTCTCGTTACACATTTCCATCTATTTATTAAATAGTTCACTGTTGTTTCACATGAATGCTTTTTCCTTAATCCTGACTGATATTTAGATAATAGTTAGTTATTTTCTATATAGTCTTCTAATTGGTTTTTGACAACTCTCCCCATCACCTTCTCACATAATTGTAAAACATTTATTGGACGAAATTCTTCACATTTGCTTGTATTTTTAACTTTTGCCACTGGTGTTATCATTGATTCTTTCCAATTTTCAGGAAAAATTCCTGTTTCCATTGACTTATTAATAATGTCCAGTAAAATGTTGCCACTTCTGTCCCACGTATCGAGTATAATGTTTGGTAATTTTTTTATAGTCAGGTTTGTTGTTTATATTCTTACTTTTTAAATCTTCTATAGTTATTGCGCGGAACTTAAATCGAGAGTTTATCACAGGTATCAAATTTTGTATTGCACATTTTCGATTGAGTCGCTTATTTCCTTAACGCTATCAGCAAAATAAGTGTTAAAGTTTTCGGCTATTTCTAAATTAGTCTTATGCTCTACTTGGTTAAATATCGCAGTTTTTATCGTATCTCTAGTTTTTCTTAGGATAAGTTCTTTTATTTCACTCATTATTTCTTTTTGGTCTCTAGCTATTGCAATCTTATTATTTATACAACTACGCTTTTCAGTTTCTATTTTTGTTTTATATTTATTTCTTATTGTTTTGTATATTGCCCATGATGAGTTTGTATTGTCAATTACAACTCTTTGGTATGCCCTCACATTTTCTGTTTTTAGATTTCTTAGATGGATACTAAGCCATATATTCTTATTGTATTCATTAATTTGTTTTTTTTACAATAAATTTTGCTATCGTACTTTCCATACATTTATCAAAGTTTTCCACCTGTTCGTTAACATTAACATTCTTTTATATTCCAGTATTGCAATAAGTTCATTTCTAAAACGGTTTTTATTATATATAAATAAACTATTTGTTTTCTTTTTATCTTTGGTGTATTATTTTCACATTCAATATTAATGTCTATTGCTTCATGATCTGATATTTTGTTGTGTATATTGGTTCTTGCAGATATTCGTTCATTATTTGTTATGATATAATTAATCTATTATTGTATTTGAGTTCTGTGTTATTCTGGTATCTTCAAGCATTATCCGTTTCAACCCATTATCATTAAGTATGCTTTCAATTCTCTGTTTATAAAAATCTGCCCTCCAATTAATATTAAAATCACCGGCGATAATTATGTCGCAATTCATTTCATATATTTCTTCGAGAAAATCTTGGAATTCATCACAAAAACCTGCCTTCGAATAACTTGGAGATCTATATATCGCTATTATAACAAATGAAGCATATATGCACTAATCCAATACTCAGCATCTTTTACCGTAGTCTTTATATATGATAACATCCATAGTTTTTTAAAATATATAATATGCGTTTCTGATAATATTATAAAGTCTGGCTTAACACATTGTACTATAATCTCAAGCTGGTTAAAATTATTTGTTAGTCCTTGGATGATAGTATATAATCCATGTATATTCTCTGACTATTATATATCTATATCTACACCAGAACGTTTCTTTTTTAAATTTAGTTTATTTATATAGACTGGACACTCTTTACTTATCGTTCTATGATTTTCATCGAGACATAGATTAAGTCTTTTGTTTTCTTCGTTGCAATTATTACATTTCTTTAGAATGTCTTTTGTACAGTCCTTACTTTTGTAGTTGCAATGGCATTTGAATTATTGAATTATTATAATTTTACAATACGTTTCATCATCCACTTTTATTTTTGCGTTGTATACAGATCTATTAAATCTTTGGTCTCGAAGCATCTAACAATTTCAAATCTACTGTCTTTCATTACATTATTTTGGTTTTTTAATTTTTCCGTTAATTCACTTTCATTTATTTTGAAATTCATATCCGTTATTATTATATTCATCGCGTTCTGTTTTGGAATTTTTATTTCGTAATTATTACTTATTTTGTTTTGAATTGCATTTTTTATTTTTTCTCGTTCATCATTATTTTCGCTCTGAATAACTATTGTAACATTTTGGCGTGTTTCAACATTTACGATTTTAAAATTCATTGGATCAACTTTTTTATTAAGTTCTTCCTTGGTTTTTTGCACTGTTTTTTTTTTTCTTTAGGTAATATTCTTTGACACATTTGGCATCACATTTCCATTTGTTACTCCTTGTGCATAGGACATCTTTGCCTTTGAATTAGTTTCTTTCACAATTTTCTTTTGTTGTTGTAAATTTTAATATATACATATGTCTTTATTTTTGTTTTCAACTTCGCTTACATTTCCATAGAGACTTTTAACTTCTTCTACATTTTTTTCACACATTTTTTGTATGTTATCTATTTTTCTAAATCTTGCATCATATTTCTTGTCAATAGCTTCCAATAGTGTTTTTAATTCATTTTCATTTTGTTTGAGTGAACTTTCAATTTCATGCTTGTAATCGATCAATGTTTGTTTTTTTTTTTTTTTGACAACATCATGTATTTCTTTCAACATCATATCAACGTTCTGTATATACTGCATACAATCATCACAGATATATCTCATAAAATTATTTTCATCAAATATTTTGCCCCGCATTTTTTTGTAAAATAGTAAATCTTTCCACAAACTCCATTACAATGCATGCCACTTTCACCTCTGAACGCTGATCTACATTTACTGCACTCAGCCATTGTACTGTTTTAATGGTTAACAATTTCTATATTTTATTAATTCCACTTTTTTGCTAATGTTTTATTTCACAAATCAATAATAAATTTAGGTTTTTTTCAACAGATTATTAATTATTTTTTAATAAATTTGTTCAGATCAACAATAACTCATAAAAAAGTAAGAAAAAAATTCAGATAAAATATGAATGTATAAACATTTTGGTTTATTGATACGGAATTAAAATAATTAAAAGTTATTGAAAATGAAATGCATGACCAAAATAATGATAAAAAAATTAATTCAAAAATTATATTTTTGACAAGAAAATTTATTATTTGGAATCTTTATTATATTAATTTACTTTAATTGTGCTTGATTCCTTCAAATATAAATATTTCATGATATTCTCATGAAATATTTATTATTATTATGTATTACTGCGAGGAAAACATATCCATATGGCCATTTCACTACTGCTCATATAGCTCATCAGTGGATTTTGCAAAGAAAACCTCAGAGTCTTATACCAAAAGGCAAATTAATTAAATGAGAACTCAATTGAATCAATAAGGCAAAAAGGCAATAAAAAACTTTTTTATTACAAAAACACAGTAACCATTGAGTAACTATTTTTATTTTTTATTTTATTTTTCTACATAAGGGTTGCCATCGGAAACCATTCATATGTATTTGAAAGATTTAATAAAAAAAAATTGTAAACAATTTTTACAAATACAAAATGTGCACATACAAATACTTTAACAAGAAAATTTATTATATGGAAACTTTATTTTATTAATTTACTTTAATTGTGCTTGATTCCTTCAAATATAAATATTTCATGATATTCTCAAAAAAATCAACAAATTAAAAAAAATTTAAAACAGACAAAATCAATTCAAAGACAACTAATGACGCATTTGCAAAAATAAATATCAAACAATATATACTGAAAATTAATTTAAAGAAACAAATTACATGATTTTTTTTTTGCAACAAAAAAAGGAGATTTTAAATATTTAAAAGCATTAATTTGAACATTCGATCAGATTTTTTCTGTCTCGGTGTCTTCCTTATTCTTCAAGATTTTCTCCCTGGCTTCTAGGCGGATGGATATTGCTCGCACTATGATGCAGGAACTGCCGTCACTACGTGAAGTGTTCTAAGTCCTACGTTCAGGTACGTAAGTATTCAACTAACAATCTATATATTTCACTTTGCCTTAATTTTTCTCTTTTCTATGTTGAGGAAATTACTGTGAGTTAAAATTCCCTAAACGCGAGACGAACTATAGGCTTGAGCTCAACCCTAAGCGCACACTCTTGAAAAAAAAACCCTACCAAGAGTAATGAGGTTTCTTACGTAAGTATTTTCCATTAATAATGATAAATATGGCTAAAGCTAAATATATAAAATTTGTATTTTCAGTACGTGCGTCGTACGTGGTACAGTCTAATGGTCTAATGGCTGTTACCTGACACCCCAGGAGTTGTGGTGTCTTCCTCTGCGGTGGACAAGTCCCTCTGTGGAAGCAACAGCGATGAAGGTGCTGCCTTGCAGGTTTAAATAATTTATTTACTGTTTTTATATTGAATACTTTATTTAATTTAAACAATAGCTTTAATTAGTTTGATTTTTCCTTTTCTTTCATTATATATATTATTTATATAAATTATTAAAAAAACTATCTCCCAATCCAAATAAATGTTTGAATAGAAAATTTTATTTTGGGGGTTCACTCTATTTTAATGCAAACCATTGATAAGTATCACTTTCCGGCCATTCACAGTTCAGGACTGATTACACGTCACTTTCACCGAAGAAACTTCGTAGACGCCACAATATGTCATTCAAGCCCCGTTTTAATCCATTTTTTGGCTTTTCAGCTATTGAAAGCCTTATTTTTCTATTATTTGTCATTCTATTTTTCTACCCTCCTCTTCTTGCCAGCATTATTCATTCCCAATTAATAACACAATTTTTCTTTTAACGGTCTTATCATATCACCCTGTCTTACCTTTCTCGCTCTGCTTTAACCCTTTCACTGGGTGCACACGACATCATCGTTCAATTATAAAATAGTTCAAAGAAAATTATTGTATTATACATATATATGTGTGTACATAATAAAATAAACAAGTAATTGGTTATTGCGTACTGTAAAAGATAATGCAGTGCGTTAATTTTATCACGGCTTACTAGACGGACGATCTCAGAATAAATATAAATTAATTATATATAAATTGAGAAAGGAAAAACTACTAGTTGATTAATTTTTTTTAATATTGTGTGCATTCAATTTTATACAGCGCGGTAAATTTGTGTAAATAATTTATTTTTAAAGAAAAAAAGTTTTATTTTAATTAAAAACTCTGTTTTTTTATTTATATTGTTATATACTACATTATATTTACAGTGCTTTCAATTGTTTTCTTAACGTTTAGTTATTTTTTTACTAGATGATGAGATTTGTGAAAATCAATACGAGTTTTAACTTTGTTAGTAATCTTCTTTAACTTATATCATTGGTCACTCTACTGTTGGTCGATTTAACCTCTTTTTTTATTAGGAGCAGCACTCAGGGCATGATCCCTGCTTATACAATGCATTGTGCCAGAACAAAGAAATTAGGCTGTGGGGAGGGGGATAGAGGGAGTAGTGTTTGTGGACATTTGATTTTAATCTTTGCACATTGAAAGTGGCAGTAAAGACCTCTGCAGGGAGTCTATTCCACACACGAACTGTTCGGCTAAAAAACGAATTTTCTCTGTAATGGGTAGTGCGATTCACTGGCCAATCGACCATAAAGGAATGCGCTCTTGATGCAGAGCGCGTTGAGCGTATGAAATTCCGGTTTTCAGGAACAAGTTCCCTGATTTCATAAAAGTACATTCCGTTGTAGTAATGATAGAACAGTGACACACACCCCACATTGCGTCGATGCTCCAGCTAGATACCCTACTTTCACCGATGAGCTTCTTCGCTCTCTCCTGTACGCGGTCGAGTAACTCCAAAATAGACTTTGAAGCACCGGCCCATACATGAAAGTTGTATGCCATTTTCAGTCTGATAAAGGTGATATAGACAGTAAGGAGATCAGATGGAGTGTATTTCTTACACCGTTTCAGAAAACCTAGGCACTTGAATGCTTCTTTTGCGACATGAAAAATATTCTTGTTCCAACTATCATCGCATTGAATTTTTATGCCAAGAACATCGAAAGCTTCTGATTCCTTGATATATAATTACAGATGAGGTAGCATGTTCAGCAGTACACCTGTGTACACAGCACTGGGTTTTATGAGCGTTAAACTGAACCCTGTTCGCCAGGCCCCATTCGGAAATTACCAAAAGTTCGCGATTAAGGGTATCGTCCATGTGCTTTCTCAAAGCCTCAATTTCTCGAAGGCTTGGTCTACCGTGAAACGAAAATGAATGGCACATGCTACTGTCATCTTCAAAAGAATAGATAGCGTTGGAAGACTGACGTAGAGGGTCATTAAGAAAAATAAGAAATAGGGTAGGTGAAAGGACGGAACCTTGCGGTATCCCTAAATTTACCTTGAACTCGCTTGATAAGATCCCATCTATAACAACTTGTGTAGTGCGGTACCTGAGAAAGCTCGATATAAGTCGAGTGAAGCTATTACCGACACCAAAAGCAATGAGTTTTGATATGAGTGCACCATGCCACACTCTATCAAACGCCTTGGAAATATCTAAAGCCACCTCCGTACTTTTGCCGAAATGGTGAATGGATTGACAACATTTTTCCCAAAGGAAGGCCAATAAGTCACCCGTAAAGCATGCCCTACGGAAGCCGTACTGCCGGTCACTAAGTAAGCTGTTGGAATCCAGATATTTCACAAGATGAAAATTAAGCATACTTTTCATTACTTTGGAAAGTGCAGAGCAAATTGCGATTAAGTGGTAATTTTCAGGGTTGCTAGCCTCTCCCTTTTTGGGGATTGGTGTTACATTAGCAACCTACCAACACGATGGGAACTCACCAACATGATACAAAATGTTGAGAAGTTTTGCTAATGGACGCGCTAATGTCGAAGAGCACTACTTCAAGGCCAGTGCTGGAATTCCATCCGGACCAGAGATCCACTAAAACCTTTTCAACTGCACGTGCTCGAAAGATTATATCTGGCATAGTTACTGATACTCTTTCCAGCGCGGACAGTGGTTGATTGCTTTCCGGCAAGTAGGAGTTACTTTCAAAAATTTTAGCCAAGAGGTTAGCTTTATCAACTGGGTCATTAATTATTTGTTCAATCCTTAAAAGAGGCGGAATTGAGGAACTAGCATTATCCTTTACTCTTTTAACGAATGACCAAAAGCTCTTGTTACAACGAGGAGTAGTAAGAACTTTAGCACAAAGGCGCTGCTCGTATAAAGCCTTTTCGCGCCTAATTACTTTGGCACACGAAGATCTCGCCTTTTTGCGTAGCAGATCAGTACTGGCGTTTTTGTTACACCGCCATATGCTGAGTGCTTCCTCTCTGGATCTGACTGCATTTTTGCACGTCTGATTAAACCAAGAATTCTTTCTTGGCTTAACGCGGATTTGCTTAGATGGAATAAAAGTTTTCATTCCAAGCAAAATAATGTTCACAACCATTTTTGCAATGGCATGGACTTTATTGTCCAGAAAACAAAGTTTCCAATTAAATTGCCGGAAAAATTCGTTGAGCTCAGCCGTTGTACGAGCCTTTTCGTACATATATTAACGTTTCGTGGCCGTTTTTGAAACGTTGTGAAGATCATCGCCCGAAAAGAAGGCGAAAATGGTGCAGTGGTCCGAGTTACCGAGAGGCGCAAGAATACTTACCTCATACTTATCATGGTGTGAGGTAAAGAAAAGGTCGAGGGTATTGTATTGCTGCTCTGCAAAACACGAAATATTTGTTGGCTCGTTAATTAATTGCGCAAGATGGTTGTGCGCGGCGAATAGCTCAACATATTGGCCCTCTAGAGTTGTACGGATCGAATAGCAAATCTAAGACGAGTTGTGAACATTGAAATCACCAGCAACAACAATTTCACTGTTAGGACAGCTTTCTAGGATTCTCGATATAGAATCGGAAAGAGCATTGAAGCCGGAAATAGATTAGATAGATAGATCCCTTACCGTGTTTGAGCTTCTGTATAAAAACTCGAAATGTAAGAAGTGTGACCAGATTTTGAATTTTACCCATGAAACGTGATGAACTAGAGGCAAAGGCCGGACCGAAATATTCTAAAGGAATAAAAAATTCGGTTGGTGGTAATTTTTGCCATTATCTATCCTTTCCATCATGTAATATGTGGTGATTATCTTTCGTGGCCAACTTTAAAGGATCTCTTTACGGCCTTATTAACAATAGCCTTCTTAGTAACATCAAACGATTGTTTTGCGAGTATTTGGTCAAGAGAACTGGGAAAGAGGCTGAGGAAAGCATCTCCAAGTACACATAGAAACACAATTACCATCGACGTCAGTCACAATTTGTGCGAACTTAAATCGTAAAGTTTTTGACATATCACGCAATTTATCTATTTTATTGGCATGATAGTACGTATCCAGCAAGAGCTGGTTTCAGAAGCTTTATTACTTTCAGAACGTCTCTGAAATCAATTGCGAATTCTGTCACATTTTACGAATGTAAAGATTTCCGGCGTTAATAAAAATGCTTCAGCGACTTCAAGGAAAATTTGAGTGCTCTAAAGTGAATAAAAGAATAAAGCTACAAATCTTGCACTCGTTTTACCATCAATTTTTAGCAATTTACCTACATTTAATTGTTCTTCGGATATTAAGTGTGAATTCTCTAACATACAATTGGCCGATAACAAGTTTTACAAAAGCAAGTCAGTTGATATTTTGCTTGGCGCTGATTTGTACCCAAAAATAATTAGAAGAAACCCCAAAAAAGAAAGTTATGACTCCTTCTGACAAGACTTGCGAGAGGATTAATAAGAACACCACTACCCGAAATTCTACTGGTAGATATCTTTTAAGCCCGAAATTTCTCGTGTAATTTTAAGGAAAGCTATGTACGTCGATAATGCTTTGGCTGGATCGCAAAAGGTTTCAGATGCTTTGCTGCCTTTTATCTGATCTATTCTAAATGGATTGCATTCAGATCACTTGCTTAAGAAGTTTAGGGATTTTGTGGAATGCTCAATTAGATAAGTTCTTTTTTAAAGTTTGTTAAATAAGTGTATATAAAAAGGGACGTTTTCTTAACCATAGCTAAATTTTTTGGTCCGGTTGGATGATTAAGCCCGGTAATTGTCACTCATTTGGCTGGATAATATTATTTGGGATGACGTACTAACACCTTCTATGGAAAAGGCATGGCTAAAATTTGTTGAATTTTTTCACCAAGTTAACTTCATTTAAGTACGAAGATGGATAAACTATTACAAACTCTCGACTGCCGTGCTTCATATTTTTTCATATGCCTCGGGGTAATATGTGGGGGTAATTTATATCTGAACTGAGTCACCAAATGGGGAGATTACTTATTATCCCCCGAAACGCACTACTCAACCACTGGCGCTGCTTTCGCTGGAGCCTTTCATGTAAAGAATTACAATAATAATATCGAGTTATAAAAGGGTATATTTGTATCTTTGTGTGCTTTTCTACGGAATCGATACACTTACAATGGCGATAATATCGAATTATAAAAGGGTATGTTTGTATCTTTGTGTGCTTTTCTACGGAAGCGATATAATTAGAAGCTGCATCTGACTCATAGCCTGTTACGTTTTTGGCGATCTTCAATGGATTTATTTAAAAAGAGGTTGCCCTAAGACCATGTTTTTCGACAATGGTACGATTTTTGTTGGAGCTTCAAACGAAATTGCAAGGTACTTTCGAACCTTGTTGAAATAATGTTCGGCAAGACTGTGTTCCACTTTTGACCATACCGGCTTGACATGGCATTTTGCCAAATGGAGCTTCTCATATCAGCGAAAAGGTCGCACCCTTTGCCGTTATACATTTGAAGATTTATCAACAATTTTGGTTAGAATAGAGGCTTGTCTGAATACTCGTCCCTTATGTCTTATGCCCGATAATCCTGGTGAACTGATTGGCTTGACACCGGGACACTTCTTGATTGGCTCAGACATTTTAGCTCTGGAACCGACGATATATGACAGTCTGATTAGTACAGTTAATATATATCCTTAAGTAAAGGCTTTAATTCATGAATTTTCGAGAAGATGGATACCTAGTTATAGTAAAGAATGAGCAATTTTCTTTTAAAGAGAAGACTACAACAGCCTTGCCGGCAACATCTTGGAAGTTTGGAACATCAATGGTTTATACTGGTACTGACGGCCAAGTTTATGTTCGCACACAAAGCGGTATGATAAATCGTCCAATAACCAAACTTGTTGTTTGAACGAATAGTAGTTTAACATCACTTTTTTCATTAATATTACATATACTAACCTTTGCTTGGACTCTATCAAGAATGCCCAGCGATCCGGCGCAAATTTGTGATATTGTTCCAGTTGATACCTCCGTCAACATGCCATCTACTGGCATTAAAAGGCCTTTGATACTGGCACCTTCTGTGTCAAATGCTAATGAGGAAACGATTCCCGATCAACCTCAAAACAGCCAAGCAATTGAAGAAATTAAGGTCCTCACCTTGACGGCTGTGGTTCAGGCTCATGACGCAAATTCAAGCCCTGCCATTCAACACCCTGACGTGTTGGATCGAAATGTCCTATTTGTAGTAAAAATCACCCTCTAATATTTTGCTTCAAGTTAAGAGACTTCAAATGGTGGCGGTACGTACGATTTCTTTTCGCTGCTTGCCAAGTGGGCAATGCAAACAAGCCCACAATTCTTTGCCTCATGGACATAAGACTTTTTCGGCAAGAGTGAAAGCAAAACTACAGAAATCGGCATTACTTCATTGCCATTTTCATCTGCTTCATTCGATTTCATTTTCGCCTACATTTCGGCTAAATATCTGACAAGTACGTTCACGGCTTCCGTTGCGTGCAGCCAAAGTAGCTATATTTGCAGAGACTTTGCCAGAAAGTCGCGAATACCACTTTTTAATGTGGAAGATGTGCAATATTGCCGAATCGAAATCGAGTCGATTAATTATACGGCAACAAAAATTATCATTACGGTTTGCTTGCATTCAACATTAAATAAAAGTTATTTTAGCAGGAGTCCTTCATGACTCAATATTAAAAAATGTATTATTTGTACCCACCAAGAGTCCTTACTACCTCAAATATTGAGACGTATGTGCTTGTTTGCAACATCTCTTATCGTTGTTATTTTTTGCGGTAGTTCCAAATTTTTTTTTAAATGTCGAATTGATACCCTTTTTCTCATCCTTGTTGGAAGGCCTTTTTTGTTTTATAATTTTTTTTCAACGAGTAAGCCGTTAACAGTACTTAAATATTGTTTGCCAATTTTATTTAAGTTTTGTAAGATATTTTGTTTTTAATCGTTGATTGAATATTAAGTATTATGCGCTTTTCTGAAGTGTAAATCATCAAGGTAATTTTGAATTAAATAAAATATTAGAGATTTGTCTCATAAATCCATTAATTCTTCTTTGTTTTATTTTTATACATTTGAAAACTATTTTTTATTTCATTTGTATCGGATATACGCCGAAACACAGACATAGTTTCGAAAATTTTGCTATTGAAAACTAGCAGGATCGGTCCGTGTCTTTCGAGGCAGCGGACAGAACACCACGCCTAATTTTTATTTCATAAAAATAAATAATTTCATAGAGAAACTAGAGAAACAACTGTGAAAGCACAAATTTTACCGGTATAATGGTACTAGAACAGTTTTCAGTACATTTTATTTTTGTAGATGGAAAGTTTTTGACACTTTTTTCAGAACTCTTCAACATATGTTTAAAAACACATTTTTCTAAATTTTAATTTTAGGAAAATAAGAAATGATACGTAGATGAAGTCGTGGGCACTGGTAATCTAATACGTATATACGTCTAATATAAAATAATACATTTTCGACAGTTATTCTACACACAACGAAGTTAAAAAAAAAAACGAAAAATTAATTCGTCTTGATTGTGGCCACCTCTTTAGTAATGACGATTGAGTGCAACTATAACAGCGTAAAACGCGATGTAATCTGGCCCATTACTTTTGCGCTGAAATGATATACCTAAATAAGAGCGTCAACTTAATATCTTAAACAGTAATGTTAACTCATTATATTTTATAAAACTAACTGTATAGAAATAAAACAAGACATCAAACTTGTAGATTGCCCGAAAAAAAAAATAAATTGTTAGCATTTTTCATAGAATTTTTACACATGCTTACATCTTTCATCAAATTACCAAGATGTAACATCTTCCCCTTAACAGCCGTACCTAAATTAGCGCTTAAGACGCAATCAATCTGACAAAATTTCCCATGTAAAAGAAATGCTATTTTGACAGCGCGTTAGGTAGTGAAGTTGGCTGCAAGTTATTGTTGTTAATATATTTTTTTTTATTTGTTTAATTAAGAATTGCAATTGGCATTGTAAAACAGTAATGACATTTTAGCTTTTTCGGCTTTATCTAGCGTTTCTATCACTGCTTTGCATTTCATTTTATAGGGTTTTATTAAATATGATAAGTTAACATTACTGTCCATAATAGAACGTTGCGCTTAAAGCTGGATTCACCCATTGTTTCCGAACAAAATTTTTGTTCTAAAACATTTTTTTTATATGTAGTTTGACGTTTTTCTTTTTGAGAGAGAGAGAAACACGTCAAACTACATATAAAAAAATGTTTCGGAACAAAAATTTTGTTCGGAAACACTGGGTGAATCTAGCTTAAGTTGTCTCGCGTCTTACACGTTAATTTAGGTTTATCAGTAGAAATACACAGGGCTAATAGCCTTTTTACACTTGCTCACATCTTTCATCAAATTACCAAGATGTAATACCTTCCTCATAATAGAATGTTTCCACGGCACCTGCTTCGCTCTCTATTCTTGGTTTATACTCCAATCATGAGCGAATCAACTTGCTTCGCTATACAAAATTATGAGAGTGAAGCTGGTAGATTCATATTTAATCTACTTGCGAAGCATGAAAAATTTCTGCAATCAAAATTTCTCTAAATTTTTAAGTTTATCTGAACTAGCTGTATAAAATGTAAACAAGAAGAGAAAAACAATGTTTAAAGTGGTATGTGGAGTTGTGTAATATAAAAAATAATTGATTTCATTAAAAGTTTGAATGTTATAAATTGCAAACAAACAATATTAAAACGGAAAATAAAGTTTTTGAACAAATTATTTGAAAGTTGTTTCGGTTTTTGTGCAGAAGTCCAATCGAAGCATGTAGAATGTGTCGTTTAAAGGGTATGCTTCGCAATCATTATTCGAAGAGCGAAGCAAGTGCTTCATTTTGCCTTGGAAACATACTATAAAATCAACATCTTTACAAGATGTTCCTAACTCATTTTGTTCCACTCAACATATTTTGATAATTTTAGTGTGATCACTAGGAAAGTGACATGAAAACAAAAAAAACAAAAAATGAAAGTCATAATATCAAAAAGTACAACTGCTGGGCAGACGAATATATGTAGGTATGTGACTTTCAAATTATTTGAAAAAATTTTATTATATATTTTGAAGCAAAAAAGAAATATAGCATGCGTGTTGTACATTCCATTTGAATATTGTTGCTCTTACTTTGTTTCTTTGTTCTCCAGCATAACTTCTGCATAATGCAATAATAATTGTTCTTGGTCTTTAATAGCAATAATTAATCCAATTATTTATTAATTTATTATCATTATAATCAAAATTATAAATTAATAGGATTGAAGCAATAGCAATATAATTTTCTAGATTTAATTTCTTAAATAAATTATTTAATTTCTTAATATACGCGTTACAATATTTTTTCCAAATACGAAAGATGTTACAAATGTAAACAACCTATTTCATTTTCAACGTTTTCCACGCGTTCCTCAGAGATGTATGCAAGTGTAAATAGACGTAGGAGAAGAAAACAAACTCCGAATAACGGAAAACTTTTTTAGCAGTGTTGTAAAAAACGAAGTATTTTTGTTGTTCACAACAAAAATATAAACAAAATTTTACAAAAAATAAGACTTTTTAGAAGCGGTCACAATTAGTCAATTTTTAATGTATTGTAATATAAAAATGTTAAATAAAAAGTTCTAAGCTTGCAGAATCAGATTTTCCGGCTGTCACTTTTGCCATTTTAAAAATGAAGGAGCTGCTTCTAAATCATATAGTCATTAATTGTGATGGTTTTTTAGTTATAAAAACCAAACTAAAAGCCGTGCATCATAGCCCCTAACACCAATCGATAGAGGCTAAAAATACGCTCGTTTTTTGAAAAACTGTACGAAAAAAGTTACAAGCCAGCAAACTTTTCAATTGTAAAAAAATCCATTAAAAATATAAGTTTGGTTTCTCACTTATAGCTCGGAAACTATTTCGCGAGCACACATACGGCTATATAAGATCGAAAGGGGATAAAAATACGAATCGATCATGGTACAGTTTGTTTTCTGAAAGACTCTTGAAAAAAAGTTATTAAGCGGCGAACTTTTAAAATTAAAAAAAAATTCGCTCAAATATATAACTTTAGTTTTTCGCTTATATCTCGAAAATTATTCCGCGTGCACATACACCGCTATATACGATGGAAAGAAGGAAAAAATACGAATCGATCGTGGTATAGTTTGTTTTCTGAAAGGTATTAAGCGGCGAACTTGTAAAATTAAAAACAAATTCGGTCAAATATATTATTTTAGTTTTTCGCTTATATCTTGAAAACTATTCCGCGTGCACATATACCGCTATATACGATCGAAAGAGGATAAAAATAAGATCGATCGTGGTATAGCTGGTTTTCTCAAAGACTGTACGAAAAAAGTTATTAAGCGACAAACTTTTAAAATTTTAAAAAATCGCTCAAAAATATGAGTTTAGTTTTTCGCTTATATGTCGGAAACTATTCTGCGTGTACATATAGCGCTTTATACGATCGCAAAATGATAAAAATACGAATCGATCGTGGTATAGCTTGTTTTCTGAAAGACTGTACAAAAAAAGTTATTAAACGGCAAACTTTCAAAATTTAAAAAAATCGCTCAAATTTATAACTTTAGTTTTTCGCTTATATCTCGGAAACTATTCCGCGTGCACATATACCGCTATATGCGATCGCAAGAGGATAAGAATACGAATAGATCGTGGTATAGCTTGATTCCTCAAAGACTGTACGAAAACAGTTAAGCGGCAAACTTTTAAAATATAGAAAAATCGCTCAAATTTATAACTTTAGTTTTTCGCTTATATCTCGGAAATTATTCTGTGTGAACATATACGCCTACATACGACCGAAAGAGGATAAAATTACGAATCGATCGTGGTATAGTTTGTTTTCTGAAAGACTGTACAAAAAAAGTTATTGAGTGGCAAACTTTTAAAATTTAGAAAAATCGCTCAAATTTCTAACTTTAGTTTTTTGCTTATATCTCGAAAACTATTCCGCGTGCACATATACCGCTATAAACGATCGAAACAGGATAAAAAGGTTGACAATTTTTCCGAGTTTCGGGGCTCTGAAATATTTATATTTTTTAAAATATTGGCAACAAATCTAGTTTAAAAAAAAGTTGTCTACAGAGTGTAAAATTCAATTTTAAGCAAAAAATGTAAATTCCAAATTTTGAGCTGAACCTTAGTTTCGGAGTAACGGGCTTCCAAAGTTTCTACGTACAATATATATATTGAGTATTTGGTGGTTAAATGTTGGAATATGGGTATCATTGGAAATTCACTAAACAGATTCTCAATCACTCAAAATGAAAAATTTGCCCTTAAATCTAGTTTGAGCAAGTACTACATACATATACACCTATGTACTTATAAAAAACATGTTTTTATTATAAAAAGGAGCAATTACATATAAAAAATATAATAAAGGGATTGTAAATTAAAGCAGAAAATTATTTGTATCTATTAACTTAATTTTTCTATGAAAATAATGGAAATTTCTCTATTCAGTTATTACTTAGCGCTTTTAAAAATAAAATTTTATTTAACCCAAATACGGGTTTCTCTTTATGTTTATTTTATATTTAGTAAAACACAGTGTTTAAAGTAGACGAAAAAGCAATGTAATTGTATTTATTTATAAAAAATATGATTTTTTTTTTTTTTTAATTTGTTCATAGACAAAATAAAAAGTATTCGAATAACAAGTTCTATATTGATATTTTTACGTGTTGAATACCCCACCCTTAAGATAAATTTATTATATTAATCTTTATTTAATTCAGTAGATCTTAATAAAGTAAAAAGTTGTAGGAGGCTTTGAAAAAATAACCTTAAGAAGGAAAAGTTGTGTGATAATTCTTGCAAAAAACCGATTTCAAAGCAGACACTTAAAAGAGACATTACTATAGTAATGCACAATTTGTCTAATTTTCAAGAGTTTAACTGTAACGGTTTCAAAGATAAGGTCATACTCATATAGGTCAAGTTACATCAGTTATAAGGATGCCCCTTAATTTTTAACTTCAAGTTTTCTGCTTGTAATAGCGGTTCTGTGCAAATTTCATTTAACTGTCTACAGCATTTTACCAGTTTGGTCATATATGTACATAAAATAACAGCAATTATTGTAATACCCTATAATTTGTAATTTTAAATATTTAGACTTCTTAATATACCAGACAAAGTAGTGGATATTCTGCACAATTTTCAAGTGTTTGTATGTATCGGTTTAAATGATAGGGCAATATAGGTCAATTTACTTCAAATATTGGAACACCCTTTAATTTCTAAATTCAAATTTTATAATTTTTGTTATAGCGGACTTAGCATTAAAGGTTTTTTGTAAATTTTAGCTGTCTGTCTATAACGGTTCAAAAGCTTAGCCACATACATCAACTTACATCATCTATTGGGACACCCTTTACTTTCCAAATACAAATTTTAAACTTGTTATTATAGAGAACTTAGCAATAAAGAGTCTTTGTAAATTTTAACTATCTGGCTAAAACAATTCAAAAGTTTGGCCACATGCATAAAATAACATTATGTTTTTATAACGGTAATAGTAATCGACATCCTGTCAACTGTTTTCCTATAACAGTTAAAAAATAAGCGCACATAAGTCAATTTTTGTCACTTATGGGCACACCCTTTAGTTTTTAAGATTATTACCTGTTTTTAAAACGGAACCAATCTATAAGTATTATCTACCAAATTAGGAAAATATTACAAAGCCGGTTGAGAAATTACAGAGTTCTGAAGGCACAAACATAAAAAAGCAATACTCAGTCGAATTGATAATCTCCTTCTAATTTTGAAGTCGGCTAATACTACGAAACCTCATATCCTCAGAATTACGGATTCCTAAAGTTTTAGTGTAAAATTTGTAATATTTCAAATATATTTTGGCGGAATGGGCGAACAAGGGTGTAATGTCTTTTCCTTACAAAAATATATTTAAAAAAATGTTTACCCGTTAATAACCGTCTAATAACTTTTTTTGTACAGTCTTTCAGAAAACAAACTATACAACGATCGATTTGTATTTTTATCCTCTTTCCATCTTATATAGCCGTATATGTGCACGCGGAATAGTTTTCGAGATATAACTGAAAAACTGAAGTTATAAATTTGAGCGATTTTTCTAAGTTTTAAAAATTTTCCGCTTAATAACCTTTTTCGTACAGTCTTTCAGAAAACAATCTACACCACGATCGATTTGTATTTTTATCCTCTTTCGATCGTATATATCCGTATATGTGCACGCGGAATACTTTCCGAGATATAAGCAAAAAACTTATATTATAAATTTGAGTGATTTTTTTAAATTTTTAAGTTTTGCCGCTGTATAACTTTTTTCGTACAGTCTTTCAGAAAACAAGCTATAGCACAACCGATTCGTATTTTTATCCTCTTGCGATCGTATATAGCGGTACATGTGCATGCGGAATAGTTTCCGAGATATAAGCAAAAAACTAAAATGATCAATTTCAGCGATTTTCTCAAATTTTAAAAGTTTGCCGCTTAATAACTTTTTTCGTACAGTCTTTCAGAAAACAAACTATACCACGATCGATTCGTATTTTGATCTTATTTCGATCGTATATAGCAGTATATGTGCACGCGGAATAGTTTCCGAGATATAAGCAAAAAACTAAAATGATCAATTTCAGCGATTTTCTCAAATTTGAAAAGTTTGCCGCTTAATAACTTTTTTCGTACAGTCTTTCAGTAAACAAACTATACCACGATCGATTCGTATTTTTATCTTCTTTCGATCGTATATAGCAGTATATGTGCACGCGGAATAGTTTCCTAGATATAAGCAAAAAACTAAAATGATCAATTTCAGCGATTTTCTCAAATTTGAAAAGTTTGCCGCTTAATAACTTTTTTCGTACAGTCTTTCAGAATGCAAACTATACCACGATCGATTCGTATTTTTATCCCCTTTCGATCGTATATAGCAGTATATGTGCGCGCAGAACAGTTTCCTAGATATAAGCAAAAAACTAAAATTATCAATTTCAGCGATTTTCTCAAATTTTAAAAGTTTGCCGCTTAATAACTTTTTTCGTACAGTTTTTCAGAATACAAACTATACCACGATCGATTCGTATTTTTATCCTCTTTCGATTGTATATAGCAGTATATGTGCACGCGGAATAGTTTCCGAGATATAAGCAAAAAACTATAATGATCATTTTCAGCGATTTTCTCAAATTCGAAAAGTTTGCCGCTTAATAACTTTTTTCATACAGTCTTTCAGAAAACAAACTATACCACGATCGATTCGTATTTTTATCCCCTTTCGATCGTATATAGCCATATATGTGCACGCAGAACAGTTTCCGATATATAAGGAAAAAACTAAAATGATCAATTTCAGCGATTTTCTCAAATTTTAAAAGTTTGCCGCTTAATAACTTTTTTCGTACAGTCTTTCAGAAAACAAACTATACCACGATCGATTTGTATTTTTTTCTTCTTTCGATCGTATGTAGCAGTATATGTGCACGCGGAATAGTTTCCGAGATATAAGCAAAAAACTAAAATGATCAATTTCAGCGATTTTCTCAAATTTGAAAAGTTTGCCGCTTAATAACTTTTTTCGTACAGTCTTTTAGAAAACAAGCTATACCACGATCAATTCGTATTTTTATCCTTTTTCGATCGTATATAGCAGTATATGTGCACGCGGAATATTTTCCGAGATATAGGCGAGAAAGGTAACTTATATTTTTGAGCGATTTTTTTTTTTACCATTTTAAAGTTTGCTGGCTTATAACTTTTTTCGTACAGTCTTGCAGGAAACGATATAGACCACGATCTCTTCGTACTTTAAGCCTCTATCGATTCGCGTCAGTCGCTGTGATGCACGGCTTTTAGTTTTGTTTCTATAACTAAAAAACCATCGCAATTAATGACTACATGTGTTGGGTGTAGCTCCTTCATTTTTAAAATGGCGAAAGTGACAACCTGAAAATCTGATTCTGCAAGCTTAGAGCTTTTCATTTCTAATTGTTATTTTAAAATCTATTAAAAATTGACGAATTTTGACCGTTTCTAAAAGATCTATTTTTTTGTCAAATTTTGTTTACAGTTTTGTTATGAACAACAATAATACTCCTTTTTTTACAACTCTGTAAAAAAAGTTTGAGGTTCTCCGAGTTTGTTATCTTCTCCTACGTTAATTTTTAGTACATTTGACAGTTTTTGTATTATTAGTTTGTTCTGTAAAAAAGTTTAGCACGTCACTAGTTGTATTTTTTTGTGTTCTTTTGTGCAAAAATAATATTACGTTTTTATTGAGGGCTTAAACAATTAACTATGTGTACGGGTTAATTACTGCTTTTATAAATTTTAGTAATAATAGAAAAACTCCAATAGAAACACACATTTGCCTGTTCTGCAGTAAAACAAATTTGTGTCTTAAACTGTAGTGCTTACTGTGTTCAATGCAAAAAATAAACATTGTTTTGTAATTTAAAGAATAGTCATTGTTTCGCATACTTTTCAATAATTAAGTGTACCTTTTCATAAAAATTTGAAAAATAATTTGTGTGTATATATTTGTTAAAAAACACTTTAAATGTTTTCTGTCCACTTTTTTATAGATGTGCATTGTAATTCTGTTTCTGATTTGTAATCGTAATGGAAAAGTTTCCTTTGAAGGGGGTACGTGAGATTGTGGCAGAAGGAAATAATTATTTAACGGCGTATCAGTCAGTGTTAAAAAAGGTAAGAGTTTTATTTTATTTCTGTGTTTACTCCAAGAGCTTGTGTACATATGTATGGAATTGTATATGTACGTATTATAATAATTGGAAAAACGCCTCCTGTTTAAAATACTGCTCTAAACTATACTAATTTGTTATCTTTGCAATAAGTGTAGAATTTAAAATTCTTTGAAATAGTGTTCTAGTCAGGTAGATTTAGTTTTAGAATTATAATTGAGCTTCTTAAAACTCCTGACGGGTTAATCAATTTAAAATTACTGTGCTACTATAATAGAAATTCATAATCTGTTAAAAAAAAATTGCCGTTTACTTGCAAATGATCAGGGTCAAATCAAAAACAAATCTCCTCATATCAAATTCTCATGTTAATTTAAATTACCAGCTGGATGGCGAAACATTTGGTATGACTTAAATTGAGAGAAAGTCCAGATTTACACTATGCAATTTTATCTCAATTCTCTATTTAAACTGCTGTGATATGCGTTATAAAAAAAAAAAAATATAAAAAACAAGCAACAGTTACATCCCCTCAATTCTAGCAATACCATATTGCTTACCCCCGGTTTTTCAGCAATAAACAGAAATTTCATGCTACTTTTATGAAAAATTGCATAGCGTAAATGCCGTACAATTTGAAACTTAATTACATAGACCTTTACTTATCATGTTCATTATGATGCCTACTTTACAGTTAGACCTAAATGGGAAAAACGGTAATTCTATACGGATTAACCGATTTTAATGAAGTATGTGTTTTAATAATGATGAGCTATGTAAAGAAAGTAATTACTTTGAAACAACTCTGTAATATATCTATATTAACCCTTTACAGCGCAAGAACGCCATTTTCGTTAGTTTTTGGTTAATAGTTGGTAAATAGGCTATTATTATTAGAAAAGTTAATAAGCAAATTTTTATTAATAATTAAGATGATATTTATTGAAAAAAATTATATGTTGCAGAAATGCAACATTGCAGAAATAACTCTAAAAAAAGGTTGAAATAAATGGGTATGAAAATTTTTAAAACAGTTGTTCTGCTTATTGTAGCACAAACTAATCCCGCATTTTTCGCAAGATGTTTGTGTATAGCCTGTGCATTCTGGAAATTTGCATCTCATCCGTTTATCGACCCAAACTGGCCAGTGGCCGTATTGGTCCAACCTGACATCTTTCGGAGGAACGTGTTGCGTCGGCCCTTTTTTCTTTTTATTTTGAATGAGATATTCAACATCACTTCCACGCTTTGTACGATTCACAGTTTTATATTTGCATGGCGTCTCAGCAATACGTAGTCTAAAGTCTGCAGAGTTGAAAGTTTTGCTGTTATTACCCCTCTCAGCTTGTATTTTCCTATATAAAAGGCATGAATTGCGCATAGTCATATCTAGTAAGTGGTAAAAAATCCGTAGATACCAGCGTTTGCTACGAAGCTTGATTTAATAGTGGACTATAACGGAGTCTAAAAGGTCGACTCCACCCATATGTCGGTTATACTCTGCCACTGCAAAAGGTCGTTCAACAGAAATATATTGTTCTCCTTTTTTGTCCCATCTTCTGACTACAGATGTTGGGTACCTTGCTGCAAAGTTAGATGCTAGAGTTAGAGTTTTGTTATCTCTCCAAGCAACAACAGTTACGTTAGTTCCATTACATTCACCGACTTGTTCTACTGACGTACCGCGTGGTTCTTTTTTTAAATCCTTTTCATCTGGTAGTTGGGAATACGTACTCTTCTTAAGTCCCCAAGTCCAAAATGCCGCAATTGGAAAGGTATTTTATAAGCGGAATTGATGTGTAGTAGTTATCAAAAAAGATACGATAGTTCTGATTTGTTGGTACATCACAGGAAAGGCGGACAACTACATTGGATGATGCACCCAAGTCTGGCTCGCCAATTGCACATCTGTTTTTTGGCCACTGTAGACTTCAAATGTATAGCCATATCCAGATACACCACACATAACAAATAGTTTGAATCCCCATTTGTGAGGCTTATTTAATAAATACCGTTTCAACACACTTCTAGCTTTCGTTGAACAAATTTGTTCATCTACGGATAAATTCGCTTCAAATGGAACTTTTTTAAAGTTATAATTCAAATTCTTTATCAATGGCCGAATTTTATACAATCGATCAGAATCAATATGTTCATATGGTAGCATTTTATCATTGTCGTTGAAATGAAGAAACTGCCTAATTAATTCAAATCGTTTCGACGACATTGTCTCTCGTATCGGCGCAAAGCTTATGTTTTCTGACCAATACATTTTTACATTTGGCATATGAACTACTGACATATAATATACGATACCTATGAACTGACGTATCTCTTGACTGGTTGCATTTGCAGGCTTATTGGCATCTTTCTGAACAGAGTATAAATTAGTCTGGTCGATAATGTCCTCAGTAAATAAATATGAAAATACTTCAAATCTCAGATCCATCTAATTTAGGCTTTTTGTTTTCCATGTCGTTTTAGTCTTAGGCACATGGTTAGACAACTTTGAAGATTCTTCAGTAGTAGAAGTGTGAGAAGCGGTCACAGAAGTGAAATACTTTGCAGTTCTAACGCTCTGACTGCTGGTGGATGCATTTGAAAGATTGTTAGTGGGCTCAAAATCATTTTGTAAGCCAGGTGATGCTTCTATTTCCTCATCAGATCTTTCATCTACATTCGCCTCTAACTCATATGTTGGATTGACAGCATCATCGTCATCAGAAAAATCCAGGCCATCTTCCCATTGTGATAGAATAATTTCTAGGTCCTTAGTAGTTAGATTATGCGATTTTATACTGAAGACGAAATATTCACAATGATGAAAAAAAGTCAAATAATACACCTCAACAGGCAATGTTGCATATGTGCAACAAACCAAAATCAGTATAAAACGTAAACGAAATTGGTTTTGCAAAAAAGTATGTAATTGATAATTAAAAAATATCCTTTTACCTTTCATTCACACAAATTTCAATAGTCAAATACCACTATTACTTCAAAAAATAATTTATCGAAAAATAGTTCAAAGAGCGCACAACAGGTTGGTACACGAGTATCACTTAAATGAAATTAATACAAAACTGTTGCTGCCTAGAAGGCTTATTAGTTTTTAAACCGCAAGAATGCTATGTTTCCAAACTGCAACATCGCCTTAAATTGGTATACAACCATACATAATATTTTTACACTTACTTTAAAGGTATGTTGCAGAAATGCAACATGAAGCCGTAAAGGGTTAAAGCAATTGAACTTAACAATGTTTTAAACTTGTTTTTAGTCGAAGAAAAAATATTGAAACGTTAGTTGGAGTTTAAATAAATAATTGCTCAATTACGTTTGTTATAATATCTTGTTGTAATATCTCTTGTAATATAAAATAAACTTAAAGAAGAAATTATATGGAACTAAAAATGGAATGAAAAGGACGACCTAAAAGCCAACAAATATTTGTACGGTTTAAGGCAAAGTTAAAGGTGTTGAAATAAAAAAAGTTGTTCAGTTCTTGAAGAACTTAGCTTTACTAGGTGACAACACGATTATTGTCTTTAAGTAAAGTTTATTAAAGGTGAAATAATATTACTGTTACTTTATGTTTTGATTGTAGGAAACGATTACTGTGAAATAAAACGTGTTAAGAAAAAATTATCTGAAGTTTATGAAATGTCTGACTTTGGAAAATTTAATGAGAAAATGTATCTAACCCAAACTTCAAGTATTAAAAAAATGTTTACAAAATTTGGAATGGCAGAATGTCGCTTTATTCATACTCCTATGGAAAAAGGTCTACAATTGTCACGTGGTAAAGATGAATCTTGCAATAAATTATATCGAAAACTTGTGGGAAATTTGATGCTTATGTGTGCGATATTTGTTAAGCCATTGGATATATGATTCGGTGTCAGGAGAATTTTCGTGAGATGTATTAGTCCATACTGAAACAAATTTCAAGATATCTTTAAAGAACTAAATCACTTAAACTACAATTTGACAACTACAAATAAAGCGATAATATTCTCGTTGGTTACGTAAATACTGAATGGGCTTCTAGCGCAGATGATCGAAAATCTACTAGCGGGTTCAATACTATGTATGTTGCTTTATGTTTGGCTTAATGTTGAAAGGAATCTTAGATGACATCAAGGTGACAACTTCTGAAGAACTTTTTTTATTATATGAAGATAAAGCTGGTTGCATTGCTATGGCTGAAAATTCAGAATTTATGAGATTGAAACATATTGATATTAAACACCATTTCATTAGAGATCACGTACTTACAGGTCATTTGAAGATACAACATATTTCAACTAAGTATCAAGTTGTTGATGTTTTTGCAAAAGCCTTAGACAAATGAAATTTTGCTGCAATTAGGGGATTGTTAAAATTATCTTTACTTTAAAAATACTTTGTATTATATATTTTTGTAATTGAATTTAAAAACGTATGTTTTGACAAACTTGTTTTTAGTCGAAGAAAAAATATTGAGACGTTTGGTTATAATCTAAATAAATCAAGGTGAGTTGACTATCAGGTGGTGTCAATAGCAGGAAAATCCCAGCCAACCATTAAATAAGCACTCCGAAAACAGACAAGAGAACCCACCTTGCGAGCTTTTTCTGAACATGCCTTAATATGGCTTACGCCATGACTCTTATATGACATACAAGTATGTGTATGTAAAAAATATAAGAGCTCTTTTAGAGCCAAAAAACTATCAAAAAACAGTACGTTAGCGAAGTTCAACCCTACTACCTTAGGAATGCTTTGGACTTTAGACCCCAGAGGGCAGACACAAACGCAAAGAAGAGATCTTTATTTAACAAAGGACTGAACCTTTATAACAGTATGCCAAGTAATATCAAAGATGAAGTTAATATAAATCTTCTTAGAAGGAAGACTGTCAATTTTATAAGAAATATTGATCTGTGATTTAATTTATTTTTATTCAGAATTTATTCAATTTTTATCAATTTGTTAAATGAAATTAAAATGAAATGTATTTGAAAGTATTATAAATATTACTAATAAAGATAATAATAATAATAATAATAATATAATTTTTTACATTTTGCTTTAGATATGTCATCCGCTTCTTGATAAAAAAAACCCATGTTTTTTTTTTGTTGTTGCCTTGCTATCACCTGGTAAATTAATTCGCCTTGTAAATAAATATTAATTTAATTACGTTTGTTATAATACCTTTGTTGATTCTTTTCTAATATACAGGCATGTCACACATTCCGATCGGAATGGTTTTAATTCCGTATTAACAATTCCGATCGATTTTTTTTATTTCTGAAAAGTATTGAATCTTCACTATTTAATTTAAATGTGGCAATATTTTGCCAAAACAAGGCTAATCCGTTCCCACGACAATTGGTTCTTCGCTCCGGAACGACCCGAGTCTTGCTCGGCCAAAGATTGTCAACCCAGAAACAGCTGTACAAACCGAAAATTTTTTTCTCAGGTGAGCAAAACATGCCGGCAATTTTGCTCAAAAAATTGCTCTTTTTAGTTGGCACTGAACAAAACCCGGGTCTCTAGATCTGGTTTTGCTCTGTGTGTCACAACAGAATTACGCGTAACGTCACATCGGTCAAGCGCTCAGTTTGTGGTAACTGGTGCCACCTGAAAAGGTTTTCAGGTCTCACCAGCCACCGTGAATTGTCTCAAAGTTTTGTGGCGAATTGCTGTAGTAATCAACTATCTGGCATCAGCACTGCTCCTCCCAATGCAACCCCACAGGTTCGGACACAATCCCCACCTGTGAGGGACAACCAAGTTCATCATAGTACATGCTCGATATGTAACATGATGATCCGGAGGAATACAACATCAGTTCTGTGCAACGGTTGTAGAAAATGGTGTTACATGAAGCGATGTACAAATTTTAGGTCACACAGGGATTGGAATGCAAATTTCTTAGCCTCATGCTGTGCTAATACCACTCTAGCTACCAGCACCGCCCTAAATTCAAATGCGCAACCTACACCTAGTAGCAATACCCCTCCAAATGTACATAACTCACCCTTACTACAGCAACCAACACCAGAATACCATCTCAGATAATCACCGCCACATCTTCCTGCTCAGCGATTAGTGCAAAATACTGGTCCCGAGAGATCTTTCCACATCATGCAATTAAATTGTATTGGCCTCAGGAATAAGCTCTCGGAGATCACCAAATATATGCATGATCACAATATACTCATAGCCGCACTACAGGATACAAAGCTTACTGGTAATTGTACACTCTCAGCCTCTGGTAATAACAACATTCTCAGAAGTGACAATCCCGCCAATCCCTCCTGTTCCTGACCCCTATCTAGAGGTAATGAGTATATCAGTAGACTCAGACCACACTGAAATAGAAATCGTCAATGTTTACATCCCGCCCGTTAACAGCATTGGGGCAAATTATCACCCAAGCATATCCCATCTCTTGCAGGGTCATAATAGAATAATTCTTGGTGATTTCAATGCTCATCATGAGAGCTGGTATTCTCAATTACCAGAAGACCCCCGCAGTATTCAATTTTCAAAACAGATACACGAATCAGAATTTGCCGCAATAAACGAAGACTTCTCAACAAGAGTTACTGCAAGATGTGTGTGCTCACCAGACATTTCTATTGTCTGTTCATCGCTACTTGCCTATACAAGCTGGCAAACCCAAGTTGCATTTAACTCGGACCACATTCCCATTGTGGTCACCAAGAGAATCCAAGTGACTTCGTTTAGCCTGATAAGCGCACTTTTGTTAATTACAACAAAGCCAACTGGCAGGGTTTTTCACAATTTATTGATGACTCCCTTCGTCAATTACCCTACCCCACTTGTGCAAGGAAGGGAGAGAAAGTTTTCAGGCAAACTCTTCTCGGGGCAGCCCGGTGCTTTATACCAGCAGGCAGAATCCCTAATACTAGACCACATTTTCCAACTAGCGCAGCGCGCAAGTCTCAAAAGCGCGATCGATTGCGCGCCTGCAACCCAGCAGACGAGCGAATTGAATTGCTGACGGCCGAGATAAGTACACTTGTAAATGAACATCGCCGCAGCAAATGGTTGGAACATCTCAACAATTGTTAATTTAGCTCAAAAAAGCTCTGGTCTACTATTAAAAGTCTATCTGGTTTAAGCTGCAACAAAAACCTCGCCGCTATAGGATTCCACAACAATCAGCATACAGATGCAAAGAAATGTGCAAAACTATTCTGCCGATAGTTTGTCGAACACCCCACCTCGCAGAATAAGGATAAAAGAGCCATAATCCGGAGAACAAAGAGTCTAAAACGATATTCGGTCCCCATTTCTTTCACCTTCGATGAAGTGAAAAATATCTCCAAATCAAAACCCTAAAAGGCTCTTGGTCCTGATGGCATCTCAATGCTAATGTTGAAAAAACTAGGCTCAGTATCGCTTGAACATCTGACGCGCCTTTTAGAAATCTCTACTCACTAATTGGCGATTCCGGATATCTGGAAGGTTGCTCGGATAATTCCTATACTAAAACCAAACAAACCTGCTACAATGGGAGAATCTTATCGCCCGATCTTCTTTTTATCACCAGTAGCTAAGGTTTTAGAAGCGTTACTACTGCCAACTTTAAAAGAACACCTTTCACCCGCCACATACCAATATGGCTTCTGGGAATCCTACAGCACATCAACTGCTTTGAGTATGATAGCTACCCAAATCGTTGACGTCCTTAATCAGCAGAGACCATGTCAATGTACAGTTGTGGCTGCCTTGAACTTATCTAAGGTCGATCACTCTGTACTGATAAATGACATCACGAACTCTACTCTTCCCAACGAGGTCAAGCGCTGAATTGCCAACTATTTAAGTGGTAGACAGGCGTTTGTTGAGTTATGAGGACAGGGTGTGCCACAAGGATGAGTACTGTCACCTATACTCTTCAACACTTATCTTGCGAAACTTCCTTCACCACCCCAAGATGTGAAGATTGTGTCGTACGCAGATGACTGTACAATCTACTCATCTGGTGTTAACATTAATGACATAAGTGCCAGAATCTCACAATACTTGGCCACCATCTCGCAATTCTTTCAGGAACGTAGACTTTAGCTATCACCCTCAAAGACATCTGTATCTCTTTTCACTTCGTGGACTAAAGAAGTAAGAATGGAATTAGACATCACGGTCGAAGGCCGCCGTATCCCTCCGGTACATAACCCAAAAATTTTAGGCGTAGTCTTCGACAGCCTCCATCACTTCTTATCGCACGCCACCTACATTCACTAAAAGTGAAAACTCGGAACAAGGTCCTTAAAGCACTCGATGGCACCTCCTGGGGAATGACTAAGGAGACGATAGTGGCAACATACAAGGCAATTGGCCGCTCCGACCTTAATTATGCTGCCCCGATTTGGACCTCGTACCTTAGTGATACTAAATGGTGAGTTTACAAACTGCACAAAATAACGCACTCAGAATCGCGACAAGATGTGTTAAAATGACGAATATAGATCACCTCCATGAACAGACTAGGATGCTTCCGGTCAGACGACATAACGAACTACTGACTAAGCAATATCTATTGGCTTGTCACCTGCCCATTCACCCTAATCGCGAGGTGTTATTGAGGGATCCCCCACCCCGACACATCCGGCAGGCCTTTAGGCATTATCGCAATGATATCCGGAATATAATTCCATCTGAAATAAACCGGACGTCCATTGCAGATACCCAAAAACAATTACATCGACAGGCGGTCCTAGACACCATAACTGGCTACAGATGTAATAAAGTCCTAAATGAACACCCACCCGCGATTTAAGAAAATGAGAGGCTTCTGCCCAGGCAAACAAGATCAGTTCTGGCGCAATTAAAAGCTGGTTGGTGCAGAATCCTTAACTGCTACCATGAGCGAATAGTTCCCGGCACTTTGAACCGTTGCCCAGCCTGTCTCCAAAGCCCTCACGACACAATGCAATTACTTAATTGTCCCAATAGGCCCACTAATTCACGCCCTTTGGACCAATGGATACGACCGATTGAGGTTGCGCATTTTCTCCACCTCCCAGTAGCAACTAATGACACACGTAAACATAATTGAGTTTTCTTTTGCTTTTGTTTTATATCTTTTCAGGAAAGAACTCTCGTCAACAGCAGAGCTGTTACAACAACAACAAGGCTTATCTAAGTAGGACACATCATAATAGTAAATTTAAGAAACGCAAATAACAAAATTTCAAAGAAACTGAAGAAGCAATTTATGGAATTGAAACCACTTTCGATTGGAATTGAGTTCTGTGACATGCCTGATAAAATAAGAATATGAAACATAGTGGGGGAAACGTGTAATTTATGTAAAATGTCCATATTATTGTCATACCTTTCGGTGAAAACCGTCGTTCCTGGCTATTTATTTGGTACGTTTGGTAAGCGCTTTCGATGTGACATCATTTTCATGTCGCGTTTTGATTAGTAGTGGAGTGGTGGGGATGGCGAAATAATTTATCGTAATAGCCCAAGTGTTTTTTGTTTATGTTCGACGTTGCTTATAAAATTAAATTTTAAAACAAAAAAATGAAATGTGAGGTATTGCTGCATATACAGGATAAAGAAACCAAATGTGTATAACTTTATTTAAAGTACCAAATAAAAATAGAGGGATAATTTAAATTCGGTTTCATTTTGCTTAGTCAGCTATTTTTGATATCAACGTGGTGCTCTACAACGGCAAAAATGAACGAATTTGCCATTTCGACCACCTAGTAATTATATCGTCATGGTGGTAGGTTTGTCCATTAGGATAGTGTCTACGCTTGATATCTGTTTACACAAATAAAAAATTTAGTTTTGTCATATTTTGTAGAAAAGACTCTATTTATTTTATGATATACAAAGTTGTTATTTATTATAATTATTTACAATATTTGTAAAAGTATAATACAAAAAAAACGCAATTTTTACGAAAACATAACAAAATTTTTAAACAAAAACAAACACTCTATACAGTAAACACATTTTCTTTCTTTTTTGCACTTGTTTTACGATCAACTTTAACCGTTATCTATCACGTACGTTGTTTTATTTCTGTAATATTTGAAGTCAGTTCACAATAAAAATTTTCAGTGCTCGTGTAATTTTTAGAATTAGTGTGAGTAAATAATGCCAGGCAAAAGATTATCGTACGACATGATTCAACTGATTTACTACAACCACTAATTGGGTGCAAGTGCTCAGGAACTATCAGAGAGATTTTTGGTAGCGGGAAAGACCATTTACAATGTGATTAATCGAGCTAAAAACGTGTATAGATTGCAGTTAAAGTGTAGAGGTGACCATAAGCCTAAAATAAATAAACGAGCAGAGCGCCTAATTATTAGAAAACTTGTCCAGAACCCTCAAATTTCTACAAGAGCACTTGCAAAGGAGCTTGAAGAAAAGTGCGGAATAGTTGTTTGTCATGAAACAGTTCGACAGGCTATAAGTAAGAACAAATACTCAAGAGTTGCACGTAAAAAACTATTACTCTCTTTAAAAAATATAGAGAAGCGTATTTCCTTCGCCATTACGAATATCTAGCATCCGTTGATGTTGTATTACAATGATGGGCTCAATAGTGTATGGCGAAAACGCCTAATATCGTTAGAAAACCGCAACATCATTCCTACAGTCAAATTTGGAAAAATGTCTGTGATGATGTGGGGGTGCATATCCAGCAAAGGAGTGGGTGATTTGGCTTTCATAGAAACAACAATGGATGCGCGACAATATTTAAGCATTTTGCAGACCTATTTATTTATTTTTTTAACCAATTATTCGAGCCCTTTAGGGCCATATCTGAATAATGCAGATCAAGAATATGAAAAAAATAAAATTAGGTATGTACGTTAGTATTCAATTAACATATGAATGTATGAAAGTAATACAATATAATACTGTTCAGTAAGTTTAACTCACATGAGATAACATTTTATATGTAATTAAAAAGTAATGTATATGTGTGTAACAATTTTGAAATTCAATAAAGTAATTGTATGTATGTAAATATATACATATAAGATAACATTTTTGCTGATTGTCTATTTAATTTTCGTTCTTTTCCACTTTAATAATTTTCAAATAGATCAATTAATTTTAGTTTAAAAGTTGTCTTTGATAAATGAAATCTTTTTAAATTTAATGGCAAAGCATTCCATAGTCTACAACTAAAAGACCACTCCGTCGTTGAGTTAACTATTCTAGGAAAAATCAGGTTCGGATTCCTAGCTGATTTGGAGAAGCGAAACAAATTTGATAAGTTTAAAGGAAATTGTGTTGAAATGACCTGTTGTAAATTAAGCAGGACCTCTATATTAAAAAATCGAGGAATGAGCAATTTAAGAACATTTTAACATGACGAGATACGTGCATATTTATGTTAAGATTGAAAATGAATCTGACAATACGGTTTACGACAAAGTTAATTTTTTGTTATGGTTTTTTTATTATTTATGAAACTAAATAAAACTGCATACTTTAAGTATTTCTGAAACGTTTGCTTTCCTCTAAACATACAATTATTGGGGTGTATTCAACTTTAGTCCCTGACTGTAGTTAATCTACAGTGAGATGCACATATAAGTACTTTGAGCACTTTTTGTTTCATAAATATAAATGTGATGAAGCAAATCCACAAATTTTTATTTTCGTTTATTAAGTATTCAGTACTTAACAAAACAGTGTAAAATTCAAAACTTAAAGCATTAATTTCTAAGAAAAAATAAAGAAAACGAAAACAACTCCAACGTACTCAATTTTGCACCATTGAATAGATATTGAATATACCTTTCCAATTATACCCATATTATCTCATTTCACCACAAAATATTTGATATATGCCATACTGTACATACAAACTTTGGAGGCCCGTAACTCCGAAACTAAGCGTCAGCCCCAAATTTTCCACCTAACATTTTTTCCATAAATTTAAATCTTACATTTTATAGACAAGTTTTTTTTTTAATTTTTAAGCTGCGTCCGTAAACTATATTTGTTCCCAATTAATGATCGAGTTGGCTTTGTTGGCAACTGCCCATCATAAAACTTTCAAGAATGAAAACATCTAAATTTTTTACTCTGCTTGTTTAACAATTTTGTTTTGTTTATTAAATTCAGCAGGGTTTTCTTTATTTATAGCAGGGTTTTCTATATTTATAGCAAAAACAAAAGATGTATATGAAAAAAGTAAATAAAAAATGTTAATTAATACATTGGCTTCACTTCGATTTGACACAACATAAATTCATACGAATTACAACGTAAGTTAAACGAAAAAACCGCAACGTGTTACACGGACGCTAATTATTACGTATTCGTCTATAAATCATCCGGTTTCGTTTCGCTTTTGACGTATTCTATAAACAGGCTGTAAAAAAATTATTGATATGTTTTAGCAACCATAATCTGATGCTAGTTGAATACTGATTTATTTCATATTATTATACTTAGCCTAGAAAATTTAAGAGAATTATGTATGAGAGCTTAATTATTAAATACACTTCATTCCTCCGAACTTAAATACAACCCACTCACCCTTTATCTACGTTTTTCTTAGCCATACTGCGAGTTGTAACTATTTCATTAGAAGCTTCAGGAGATTTAGTTATAAATCTATCCCAATTTGCGTCCTTCCTCATTTGAACCGTGTATGCCTGTTGCTCTACCCCATTAACTAAAACTACGTACCTACACTTACTTAATTTCCTAACAACCTTTCCTTTTACCCATTTAACGTAATTAGAGAATACATTTCTGTGCAATATCTCCTCGCCAATTTTAAAATCTAAAACTTTATTCTGATACCATGAACCATGTTTTAGTTTTACTTTTTGTTTCACGAGTTCCCAATTGTTCTTTTCTGTTATTTTCGTTTTATTAAAATTTAAAGAATAAAGTAATGTTCTGGTTTTGTATTGAAAAATCATTTCTCCTGGTGTTAAGCCAGTTGATGAAGTCGGAGTTGTTCTATACTTTAATAAAAAACTATCAATTCTTAGTTGTAATGTGGTATTTCATTTTTGAAAGTTTGTACAGCTCTTTCAGCACTGCCGTTAGATTGGGGATGGTACGGAGCAGACTTGAGAGGTATTATATTATTAGATTTACAAAATGTAACAAAGTATTTGGAGCTAAACGGTGGTCCATTATCACTTACAATATACATTGCTAAACCAAACGTTGAAAATACTGATCGAAGTTTTGCGATTACTGTAGTGGCAAAGGTGTTTTTCATGTAATTGCTTCCATCCATTTGGAATACGCATCGTACAATATTAAAATTTGTCGTCCATTTAGATAACAGAAATCAATATAAATTCTCGCAAATAAATATGTTGTTTTTGTCCTTTTGGTAAGATTGGCGGGTTTAGAATTTTGCGATTACTGATATAAGTGACTTTTCGAAACATAATATCCTATGTCTTCTATTCCTGGCCACCATAACACTGTTCTTGCCATAGCCTTACCGCTGACTATTCCTATATGTTAATCATGAATTAATTTTAAGGCTTCATACGCTATGAATTGAATTGGAATTACTATTCTATCTCCATAGACCAAACACCCATTTTCTTTAGCTAAAAAACTTCTTTTTGAATAATATTTTTGTAATCCATCAGTCATTTCTGTTGACCACTTGTTTGTTATAATACAATTATAAGTTTGTAAAACATAGTAATCATCTTCATCGCCTTTTTCACATCTTCCTGACTCAATAAGAAGCTTATTGTATTTAAATTACTTATACTATCGTATTCATTGCCTGTATCATTATCTACTGGCAGTCGTGATAATGCATCTGCATTAGTCTTTTGCTTTATTTAATATTTAATATTTTGCTATATTTACTACCATATAAATACATTGATAGAAAGGCAGCCCATCTTTGTAGCCGATTTGCTGCTACATCTGAAATATCTTTTCTCTCACAAAAATTGCTCCTAAAGGTTGATGATCACTTTGTATCGTAAAATTAAATACAAAAATTTATTTATTGAGTTTTTAACAGCAAATATTATGGCTAACGCCTCTCTATGAAGTTGAGAGTAATTACGTTCTGCTGGGCCAACGTACTGGATGTAAACATAACTGGACGTTCCTTTCCATTAATTACGTGAGATAATACTTTGCCCACGCCATATGGACTGGCATTAGCAGACACAATGATTTTCTTTGTTGGATCGTAGTGTGTTAACATGTCTATATTATTTACTAATTGTTTACTGCGTTGAAAACTTTCACTATGCTCTCTATTCCATTTTCATATCACATTTTCTTTTGTCTACTCATACAAATACTGTAACTCCCCAGACAAATTAGGAATCTCATCCTCGTCCCAAATGATATGTTTTAACAAACAACGTTGGTCTGATGCTAGTTGAATACTGATTTATTTCATATTCTTATACTAATTATATAAAAGAGCTTAGCTTAGAACATTTGAGAGAATCATGTATAAGAGCTTACTTATTATAAGAGATATTTATTTAAATACACATCATTTATTTAAAAAACTGACAAAACCTATTTAAAACATCGAAAGTTTCTTTGGACCAAAATTTTATAATTTGTTGACTTTATACGAAATTTCAAAATAAAAATAATTTTACCGTTAAACTAATAAAGTCAACAAAAAATTTAATTACCGTTTATTTCTTTAAGTATTAGCTTTTTAAAACTGTAATATAATCCTATTATTCACATTTATTAAAAACCACAAAAGCAATAGTAAAAACTTTAAGTACAAATGTTATTGTAACCAAATTCCAAGCGCCCCGTTTTCTTTATATATCAACGTGGATTGCTACAAATAAAGTTGTCGAAATCGGTTCACATTTGAAAACTTTATAAGTTCTGAAACATTTTTCACTCTCGAGGTTGCCTACTTTGACTAAAACTGGAACAGAGTGCGTACGAACGAAATAGAGAAAAAAAAACTCAGGTCCACCTTTGTAAATCACAGTTCATTTCATGTAAATCGGGTAACTAAATTAAAAGTTCCAGACTTTTATTCCATTTTTTGCATTTCACTCCACTGTGCGTCTGGTTTTAGCACGATATTGGAATAAACTTTTAAAATAAAAAAACGGCTTTACACCTGTAATATTTCTAAAGCTTTTCACTATTATTATTTAATAAAATATCCATTCAGGCAACATTTTTATAAGGATTTTTATTTGAACTTGATTCAATTTTATTTTTAATGCTTCACAATAATACTTCAGAATAACTGTAAAAAGCAGTGTATTAAAAAATATATTTTTTCTCTATTTAAGTACCAATTTATCTTCTCATATACTATGTATGTATTAGTGCCAAAAGCACCAAAGTTCGTATTATTTCTTTGAAATAGTTGTATTGTCAAGATAATTTTGTATCACTTTTATTTTGTTTTTTAGATCAAGATTTTAAATAATTTAATGGCACTGTGTGATATTTTACCCATTTATCTTTATAGGCATTATTATCTTACGTATATTTTTGATTCACATAGTCTTTGTTGTGAACGAGGTTACTAACCCTTCAGATAACAGAGTACTATGCTCTTGTAATCGTTATATTAATTATTTTCCTAAGTTTTGTAGCTATGCAATTGTCAACTTGTTAAATTAATCAACCGCTTAAATCAATTTATTGTCTCAAAGATTTAATTTTATATTATTTGCCTTTTATGATATTTCTAGTCTAACGGCCACGCATCTACTAACCAAACAGGTTATCAAGATCATCCTTTAGCCATCCCATCTTCATCTAGCAAAACAGCTACAACAACAACTTTAACTACAACAGATGATGATGAAATGATTGATATAACGCCACACTCAAGTCCTGGAGATGGTTCTCATCATTTTAATACATACAGTCGTGGTAGTACAGCAAATAATTCCGATATGGAAAGAGAGAGGGGTGATTGTAACAATCAGCATTCTAAAAGTAGTCAACATCAACGTATACATCATGTGCCAACTCATAGCGCCTTTGGAGATTCAATGGAAGGTAATTTTTTATATAGTTTCGTACAGTTTGAATTTTTTGTTTAATTTAATTAATATTTTTAATAAAATTAAAGAAGGTAAATATATCAGTTTAACGGTATTTTCTATTTAGTACACACATTAGTTAGGCTAATTAATTTATAATTTTATTAACCTATAATTATAAAAAATGCTAATGTTTTTTACCATTACCGTTATCGTCTATAAGATGTATGATTAAAAAAACTTTTTTTTTTACAAAAAATACATTGGGAAGGTATATTAGAATCATGTTAAAAACTATCATACATCATTTAATGTTTCATTCGTCCAGTCTTTTACACAAATTTAACACAAATTTCTGTTTTTTGAAAGTGTTATTTTCAAGGAATTTTCTAAGCAATGCTTTTAAATCTGTAATGTTTTTTACTAACGGGTGTTAATGTTTCATTTTCGGCTTGAAGTTCCCTTTCTATTTATATAATTTGTTAAATAAAAAAGAATTTATATTGTCATAAACCTTCAAACCTTGTATTAACCTTTTAATTTTTATTTTGTTGAATAAAAAAACTAATAATAATAATATTTTTGTATATTAAGCTTATCCATAACTTTTCATTTCATATCTTAAATATATTTTTAAAACTTTTTATTTAAGGAAAAAATAGAAAGTTGAGCAAAAATCAGACATTTTTTTAATGTAAATATTATTTATTATATTTTGCTTATAACCCATTAACATTTTAAGATAAAAACACTATTTATTTGTTAGTTGTTAAAGCATGTATTTATAAGTATTTCGCCGATTGCTTAAGTCAGTTCATTAGGAATGGCAAACTCATATTCTTTAAGTGTAAAAAGTTCAAAAATAACATAAGAGTTATTTTAGAAACAAATAAAAAAAAAATCATGATAAGCTGGTCTTAACAACTGGCGAAATACGTATAGTTACCTACTTTTCCAACCAATAATTTAATGGGATATTAGCATCAATATCAATCAAAAAATAGTAAATGTTTTTCGAAACATCGATAATATTTAAAACCTAAAGTAGAAAGTTAAACAAAAACACTAAAAAATGTTCAAATACATGAAAGTTTTCGTAAATTTACAAAAACTAAGAAAAAAAAAAACAATTCACAAAAAGCTCAAAACTTTTCATAAAATCTGAATTAAAATTTTGTTAAATTAAATAAAAAATTATACTGTATATTAAATGCCAAGGATATTCACGTCATTAATTATACTTTAGGGAAGTTGCGAAAGCGCAGAATTATTCCAAGTACAACTACAAACATTCAGAAAATAATTTTGCACTATATATAAAATAAAAAAATAAATAAGTGCAGAACAACTAAAATATTTCGCACAAAACTTATGCTCAACATCAGATCAGTCAATTGAAAACCTTGTAAAAATTAAAATTTTTACTTAAAAAAGTATTTATATATGCAAATATTTTTTTTATTTCTGTGCAGCAGGCTAAAACTTAAAGACGACTTTAATTTGTTTTAAAAAAATGAGTGAAAAAAATATTCAAAGAGTAGAGAAATATAAAAAATGATTTTGCACTTAAAAAACAATGATCAAAGCTTTGAATATTTAAGAAAATATATATTCACGGATGTTGTTGAATAATTTTTTATTTTCAGATAAATTAACTATTTAATTTATAGTTAATTAATTCATTAAAGAACTAATTAAAAATAACACCGTTTATTTATTTATGTGGTAAAAACATTTGGGACGAACGACGAATTTTTCGTTGCGAATATTCGTCGAAAAAATTAAAATACATTTGTGTACATTAAAATGCACACAATCATTGCGTTGGCTAAAATGGTTGAGCGAAACGAATTCTGCGATAGGTTTATTTCTATTTTTATGTCAACGAACTATAAATATTTTTGTGTAGAGGGAAAATTTTTCTCTTTATTTTTTAAAGATTTTTTAATTTTAAATTATTTGGAAATTGCGATACAGTTAGTAAGCGGAAACTAAGTACATTGTTTAATAATATTATAAGATATGTGTATGGAGTGAAAAGGTTTGATCATGTCTCCTCTGTTTCTAATACTCTGTACGGAGTCTCTTTTGAAAACCTGTTAAAAATTCGCACTCCTACTTTTGCATAAAATAATATATAGTCAAACACCTAGATATATATTAAAAAAATACGTTTTTCTCAATCATGTCGAAACCGAAATATTATAATGCCTTGATATCAATACCTAGGTCTGATGGGCAGTCTTTGGAACAATCTTTCACCAATCAAACAAGTAAATAACAATGCTAATAGTTTAAAAAAAATTATTTAATTTTTATAAAGAATCTTAATAAATATAACATTTTCCTCCTGATTTTTTATGTTCTATAATAATATTATATACTTGCGTATGTTTAAAGTTTATAATGTTAATCATCAAATGATGTAAAGTTATTCGTTCCTGTACTATAAATTTTATAAGACTTAGTCTTGTTGTGCAGGAAATAAAATTAATTGAATAAATAAAATAAAATATCAAAACAAAAAATATATTTTCTTGGTATTTACAGCGTGTCATTTTTAGTATTCTTAAAATTTAAATTTAGAAAAATGTCTTTTCAAAAATACTTATAGTAAAGTTCTTCAAATAGTGTTAAAAACTTTCCATCTACAAAAGTAAAATGTGCTCACAACTATTTATTTGAAGCTCTTTTTATCTCAACGGAATGACATATTATTACATAAGTATTCTATATTTGAACCAAGGTTATAAGGGACCTCCTATCACAATTTTAATCAAATCCATCCAGCTATTCTTAGATGATGCGAACACTGTCACACAGACAATTCCAAAAATAAGTGTTTTGTGTCGGTTGAGCGACTTCCGTCTGTCCGTCTATGTTAATGTTGAAATCAACTTTGCCAATGCACCAGATAAGCTATAGAAAATTCAAATGCCAGTCGATCAGACATAGTTTCGAAAATGTTACTATTAGAAATCAGCAAGATTAGTCCATGTCTCTTTAATCTTTCCATATTATTTGAAACATTGAAGTAACTCCAGTCAAAAAAGCAAATATATATAACGATGCAGAATTAAAAAAATAAGAAAAAAATCATCAAGTAAAAAATTGGCGCTCGCCTATATTTTCCGAGTTCTGGCCTGTGTACTTTTCATAGAAAAGTACGGTTGTGCACCATATTTTTTTAAGATATTAATGTGGGTATCATTTAAAAGCTTTTGAAGAGATCTTTAAAAATATTAATAAAAATTTTACAAATATTATTTCTCTACAGACTTGTTATTTGTTATAAATGTTCGTTGACCACAAGGATTATTTACCTACTGCTTTTAGCTATACATTTATAAAAAAAGTAATAATTCATTAATATAAAAATAAATAAAGACAATGTTTTGACGTGAAACTGGACACACGTATACATATTTTGCGATAGTTTACGAAAATTATAAAATGTTTCCCGTGAAATCGAACACACGGCGAAGAACAATTTATAAGCCAAATAAAAAAATTTGTTTTTTAATTCAATTACAAATGTTTATTGGGCAACATATGCAAGTATTCAATTATTGCAAACTAAGTTTATTACAAAGCGTAATGTAACAAGTTAAACTACACCGAAGACGAAAAAAAATAACAATAGCAATGTTTTAACCTGAGTTCTTTATAAATGAAAAAAAAAACCGCTAGCTATCATTAAGTACCTAAATCATAACTAAATAAGTAATCTTATTTTTGGAATTTACGATATTAGACTTTACTGGAGAAAGAGCATAATTTTGTCAGAGTACTAAATATATGTATGTCAATATATGTAGTTGTGTGTAATAATATATTTGCCAACTATGTACATGTTTGATAACTATAGGGTAAATTATTTTATGATGCAAATATTAGGGATTTTATGTTGTAGCTGAACAGGCAATATAAAATTTATTGTTTCTTTTTTTAAATATAAGGTGACTCTAGCTAGTGGCACATGTAAGAAAAAATATATATTCAAAGAAAATTTTTAATGATTTTGTTGTTCTAATTAAGTTTCAGTTGACGAATATACCCAAAGATTGTTAAATAACGAATTCGTTGTGCTAAGTGAAATTTGTCGTTCGTCCTAGTTGTGTTTATACCATTATTTACTTTTTTTTTTTTTGTAAGCGAACTCTATAAAAAATGGCATCTGTTATTTTGCAATGTTATGCACTTTACTGTTGCTAAAACGGAAGCTTACGTCAACAAGTTTAAAATTTTGCTATTTCGCACTTTCACATTTTTGTATTTGGTGGCATGAATACCTTTATTGTTTTTCAATAGCATCTTATTCATTTTTATGTTATTAAATGTTTCAGGCGGCTTGACATTTTATGGGTCTTCAGGTATGTAAAAATACAAAATATTTAAGATTTAAATTTTTACTCCTTTATTTATTCATTAATTTATTTGTAATTTTTTTCGTATTTTTAATTACATTAAAGAAAAGATTAAATTAAAACTTATTAGTAAGCATTTTCGACTCGAAATGTGTCGTAGTTTAAAATAAGCGAACTAAGCGACTAAATTGGGGAGGGAGGGGTTTCTATTAAAAACTTTAATGTTCTACGTTTTTGTTTTTCCACAATTTAACAAAATAGTTTTTTTTTTTATTGTGTTGTGATGATGAAGTAGAGTTGTAAATAATCATTCTTTTTTGATTATAATTCTTTACGAACTAACTAAATTTTAATTGAAATCTTTTCACAACAAAAAAGAATTGAATGAAATTTAAATCAATTCAAACGAATTAGGTAGAAATGAAATTTAATTCGTTTCCAATTCATATGAATTTGTAAAAAGAATTGCAATTCGTTTCTAATTCAAATGGATTTTTCAAAGTTGATAGCAATTCATTTCCAATTCATTTGAATTGAATTGAATTAATTCAAATGAATCAAATAAAAAATGAGTTGCAATCAGTCGAATTCAAGAATTGATTTAGGGGTAATGAAAAATGGAAATGTTTTCTACTAAGCTGAAAACAATTGGTGATCAAAGTCCAAAGAAAACATGGAAATACTTACTGCGTATTCAATTACAAAATCAATTCAAATTTCAGTCAACGAATTGGGAATGAATTGCTAATTACTTTCTATAATTTATTTGAATTCATTCAAATGAATTGCGATTCACTTTAACAAATTTATTTGAAATGAAAACGAATTACAATTCATTTTTACTAAATTGCTTTGAGTGGAATCAAATTTTATTGAATTCAGTTATTATTTTTTTTTTTTTTTTTGTAAAAAAATTAATAAAAAAATTTCTAATTCAGTGCATGAATGATAAGCGAATTAATTCGTAAATTAATGATTCATTTACAGCTCTGTGATGAGTATTCTATTTGCTTTTTATACTTTTTTCTGGTGTAATTATAGAGTTTTGGACCAATTTTATTTTCGCTGAGTTTTCATTTCCATGTTGCCAAACAAAATTAAAACAACAAAAAATTAAATGAGTTCTGCCGAAAGTGAAATAAAAAGCTAAAAATACCGATATTTAATAAAAAAAATGCACAGCAAAAGCTTTTAAACTCAAGTTAAAAGAGAGAAGTCATATTATTATTACAAATTGCTTAGCAAACGTTGATATACATACATTTATTATAATTTGATTATTGACATCTGAAATACATGTACAAGTAGACTAAAAATGTCAAAATTTTTTATAAAAAAATACATATGTATATCGCGGCTCAGAACGTAACTTGAAAGCATTAACGGATATAAATTGGAAACAAATCCTGCGAAAACGGCATAAATAGGCCATATAAATTAGGGTAGAAAAAAATTCAACACAGAATACAATTTTATATGCGCTTACGAGTTTAAAAACTAAAAATCAGAAGCACAAGTTTTTTTTAACTACTAGCAAACATAGAATGACTTTAAAACGAACACAAAGGAATCTTAAACGAGTTTGTGTAATGTGTTTTTGTAAGTACAAGGAAAGAATGTGGGTCTATGGAAGCGCAATACAAAAATACATAGGCATAATATGACAATCGCAAATCGCTTAAAACATGCGATGCGAGTTAAAATCGTCGATAATAGTGATCGTGATTTTTTAAATCACCGTTCTTTTTAATAGTTACCGTGATCACCGTTTGCATTTTTTTTATTTATGCATACATGTTTGTATTGGAAGTATACATATGTAATAATAATGTAAAAATCTGTTTTGATATCTACAAAGTAGCTGTAATTAAATTTGCTCAGAAATATAACGTTCAGTTAACTGATTGATTATAAGTTCAAATAAAAAAAAGCGCACAATATCTTTTGCTTTCTTGTTACATATACATATGTGTAACTGACAAACCTAAATTAGCGCGTAAGACACGACGCAATTTAACGCATGGTTTTTACGCTGAAATGACATATTAAAATAAAAGCGCATCGTTCTGTTATGAACAGTAATGTTAACTTATAATGTTTAATAAAACCCTATAAAATTAAATGCAAAACATTGACAAAAATGCTTGATAAAGCCGAAAAAAGCTAAAATGTTTTACAATTCTAATTGCAATTCTAAAGTAAAAAAATAAGAAAAAATATGCTTGCAGCCAACTTCACTACCTAACGCGCTGTCAAAATCGCATTTAACAGTTGACTTCATACGTTTTGTATGTATATGAGAATTTTTGACTGATAGATTGCGTTTTACGCGCTAATTTAGGTATGGCTGTAAAGTTCGGAAAAAAGAATACACATCAAAGAAACCGCTTTGACCTATGAAAAAGTGAAAGAAACAAAAGTACTAATATTTCTCTGCACAAAGTAAAATCACATTGTATGTGTGCAATTTTAAAAGAACATTCTTACTGGAACTGTTACTTGATAAACTCAGTCACTGTAGCGACCAGTGATTTCTTAATCACAGCAATTTAATCACAGGTGCTGAAACATCATTCATCTCTAGTGAAGGTATAGTCGGTTATCAAGTAAAATATGTGGTTAAATGTGCGATTGTAGTGTTAAGGTACCTTAATAAATTTATTTTAACTACTTTTAGAACGATATGAGCTCCGAAAGTATTTGCTATTTTTTTTTATTAGCAAATATGCGTAGAATTGGAATATCTATTGGGTGGAAATAATTTCCAAGCATTCGTTGTTAAATTCATTTTGTTTTATTCCAGTTTTTTTAAGAAATTAAACTTAGCAAGAAAGCTGCTGGCATTTTGTTTAAATTTTGCACCGCAATAATTTAATTTTTGTTTTTCGAACATAACTTTGAAAAAAAGCAAATCGCAAATTATAAAAAATTTCATTATACCCATCGGTCAGTTATCCGAAGAAGCTCAAGAAGCTTGGTTGGAAGGTTGGCGAACACACGCAAATCTTCAAGAATCAATACAAACAGAGATTTGCTTAACATGTTGTTGATAACATCAGATCCTCTGATCAATTCTTATCGACAAAAACCCTTCAAAAACTTTTCATCGCTCCTACCGGAAGTCATAAGGTTTCTAGTTGAGCCTAGTTTTGATGCCCACAAAGATTTAAGTTTTAAGCTTGCAAAAGCAAGTGAAACGCAACAAACAGAAAAGTTTAGCAAATCTGATTCTGATGAATAGTAAAGTAGAAGTTATGCTTAACTTATAAATGTATGACTCATTTATTATGAAATTAAATGAGCAGTCCTATTTTAATTTTAAGTCCCAATTTTTTGTTGAAATTGAATAATAAGAATAAACACATTTTTTTTTAATTCTCTTTTTTCAATTGTATTCAAAAGCTAATAAAATTTTCAATTTCGGGTCATTTTCCCCTCCTTCTCAGTATTTTGTGTTCAAGCCCTGTACTATCACCTCCATTCAGCGAATCATCTATAACATAACAATTCATTGGAAAAATATCGAAAAATAAAGTAAAAAAGTAATTCTTGCCTCATTGGCCCTAAGGTTCTCACGGACCGCTCGGGAGGTCTTATCGGTCCTTGATCCTGTCAAAATTTTTCATGGACCCATTTTACACCAAATCCATATATTTTAAATTTAAAAATAATTTTTGCCGGCTAACTTATTTGGGGTAGCCCACTGTGCGACAGAGTTAACTTGAATTAATTGCTAACTTAAATGAAATAAAATTTTACTCTGACCGAAGACATTTTTTGCATTTAGAAATCATTTACATTACGATAAAATGGGTTGAAGACAGAAAGTAAGGTTTGAAGCTATGCTGGTTTTAATATTAATTTTTTATTTTACTAAAAACAATTAAAATAACATACTTTTTCTGCCTTTGAATTCATTTTAATTTTCTAAAGTAGACATTTTCATAACTGCTTGTTGATTATCGACGGTCTTATTATATTTTAATAGCTAAATTCAGTAAAAATTCATTTTGATTTAGTGCATTTACGATAAATCTAATTCACATTAGAATGGTCATAATTCAAAAGTTAGTTTGAGTTAAGACTGCTAATGCTAATTAACGCTAGCGTCTGTCTACTACAACAGTTACAAAATACATAAATTAATATAAGAAATTAAACAAAAATCTTAAGGAAAAGTTTATTTCAAAAAACTTCAAACAAACTTTAAAGTTATGATGAAATTTGTTTACCTAATCACCAAATCAGATTCTTTCTGCGATCTGCATTTATCATTAAATGACAGAGTCAAATGTTACAAATGAGAGTCAAGAGTTACAAATGATCTGATCATATTATGTTCAAAATTTGAAAGTAGTAAGTCAGTGGGCAATCTACGAGAAAGTTTGTGTTATTTTCAAGTTTTTGTTCTGGATAATTTAAATCTTCTTTATGTGAGTTTTGGTGGTTTTGCTATAAGTCAAGATCGGTCGGATACACATTTTTTATAACAATATTTTGCTTATAGGCTAAACCTTGAACTCCTGTCTAGTAAAGGATCTAGTGCCCAACCACACTTTATTGATTTGTCACATATGTAATTAAAATGTTTAAACAAAAGCTTTTTATCTTAGATTATACCTAAATATTAAATACTTTCACCTTCTTGTGATTACAAGTTTTATGAATGAACTCGTTTTGGAGATTTGTTGTATGGAATTATGACACCTTTGCCGCAACATATAAAAGCACTGTCATAAGCATAAAAAACTGCTTCTGAATTTCTGCGAAAATACTGTGGGAGAATGAACAGCCCCTTGTGACAAACCTGCTGGTATTTGCCTTTCACTAGAGTAATTTCTTTCGACACAGACATTATATGATCAATTGCACTGATCAGTAGCAAAATCCTTCTTTAAATAAAACTATGTGGACTATATGTTCTAAACTCAAATTGGTTTTCGGGGTTTCTCGTATCACATAGGGTTTTTTTCAATGGGCGTGGCAAAATTTTCCCTTAAAATTAGTCAGGTGCGCAAACATATTTCAGCCTAACTCAAGAACGACTCATCTGATATAAGTAAACAAAACACCAAAGGATATGTTACAAAATTATATTTAAGTTATTTCTACATATTTTTTTTTTGTAAACTTCATCGTTTTTGAATTGTTAAAAAATTTAAAAGGGAAAACTTTTTTCTTACAAAATTCCTTAATTTTTTAGTTTTAAAATCAATTAAAAAAAATTAAAAGCAAATATTTGTGTTGGTCGATTTGGCGAGAAACTCCAACTGACAATATAAAAAAAAAATGAAAAAGGAAATGTCGTTTAAATAAAACAAAGCTACTTTTTATTTTAACAATGTTTTTGAAATAAAAATTAAAAGTTACTAACAAAAAATTTGTATTATTTTAAGCACAAAAATTACATTTGCTGTAAAAATTAGAGTTTTTCATCGTAATTTGAAAAATATTTAATTAATGTATAAATTCAAAGCACTTCAAAAATTTGATCAATTACCAAGAAATTCTAAATTCCAAAAACCATACAAAACATTATTTTCCTAATTTCCATTTCTAAACTAACGCGCTCCTGTCGCCATATGTATGCACACTAGACCGTATCACAAAAATGACCGTCCTACGTTGCTCAAGCGGAACACTTGTTCACTTGATTTTGGGTAATGATTGGCCTTATTAAAGGAGAAAAAATTAATTAAATTAATTAAATTAAGTTTATATTGCTCTAACAGTTTTTCAACTAAACTGTTTTTTTTTTGTGTGTGAGTATATTCAGAAACAAAAGTTTTAGAAGATGCGCTGCCAACAATATTTTCGAAATTCATATCCATCATATCCTCTTCTGATTTACAACTACAATTTTGAATAAAAATATAATACTGACGCTCAATAGATATTTATATTAAAGGTTCTAAAGTCAAAAACAAATGCTTCGATAAGTCTCTATTTACTTCTGCACGTGTTTTTTATGCCTTATTTAAACTAGTCATGTAAACCTACATATGCTTCGCTTTTAAAATTTCTGATAATAATCCACTCAGCATATCGAAATTTTTAACGGTTTCATTCCCATGCATTTGATATGCACTTACTGGCATAATATATATACATATAATATAATGTCCATTGCAGTAAAATTCTCTTAGTCTATAGCTCGACCCTAAAAGTCATGTAATTAGTGCTGCAAGTAAATATTTTTGAAAAAATGCCTTGGCGTGTTTTGATGTATCTCATAAACTTTGTATTTGTATTTGAACAATTCAAAATTACATTTTTTGAAAAAGCCGGAAGTAACCGCCAGATTTTTCCCTTTTTTTTTTTTTTTTTGTTATTCACTTTTCAAAAAAGTTTTTGTTTTAATAGAAGATAGAAATCAAAACACACGATAAATGACTTTTATTATATTTTAATATTAATTTTATAAAAATGCACTAAACTAATGTAACTTCATTTAAAAATATTAAAATAACTACTAGTTATACCTGAAAACACAAGCTTTTGCTATGGAAATTTGCATTTTCCACATTTTGTCCATTTGAGAACACCCTGCGTCAAAGTTAAAACAAATTAAGAAGAAAATATTTAAACTTTTTTTTAAGACTTTTTATTAGCAAAATAAAAAAAATATATTTTAAGCACACGCCACAAATATTTTTATTTTAGTCCTTTTGTTTACATTTTGAGTACAGGAAATCAGACAGGATTGGATTAGGTTATTTACCATATGTTTCGCTTTAAAAAAGGAGCGTTGTAAGTTAACAAAAAATAAATAAATAAATAAATTGTGGCATTTACAATACACAAGATAAATGAACTTACGCTACATAATCAATTCATTTTTTTGCAAATATAAAATATATTTTTTAAGTAAAAACGCTTTATTTATTATTTAACCCAAAAAAATATTATAACAAAAAAATATTTTAGAGCCAAATGATGATATACCAGGAATTGGACAATATGAAGATTTTCACACTATAGATTGGCAACGTGACATTGCAAGAGACCGCATGCGTCACCGATACATCGTCAAGAAACGTCAAGATTCAATGTGGGACTTAGTCAAGGGGGCTCACGATGCTTGGTCGGGTTGGTTATGTGTTTTATTGGTGGGTATTGCGGCGGGTTGCGTTGCTGGAGTAGTTGATATTGGAGCAAGTTGGATGTCAGACTTAAAGCATGGTATATGTCCACAAGCCTTTTGGTTTAATCGCGAGCAATGTTGTTGGCCAACAAAGCAATCAGTTTTCGAAGAAGGCAATTGCTCAACGGTAATTATAATTATAATTTTATAATATAATTTTAATTATAATTTTAATTGTCTTTTTTTAGTGGAAAACATGGCCAGAAGTATTTAGCTTGAGTCGAGAAGGTACTGGAGCATATATTATTTCGTACATTTGCTACGTACTTTGGGCCTTGTTGTTTGCAACTCTCAGTGCGTCCTTAGTGCGAATGTTTGCGCCATATGCATGTGGCTCTGGTATCCCCGAAATTAAAACAATTCTTTCGGGTTTCATTATACGAGGTTACTTGGGAAAATGGACGTTACTCATTAAGTCTGTTGGATTAATGCTTTCCGTCTCAGCTGGTTTAAGCTTGGGCAAGGAAGGACCCATGGTTCATATAGCTAGTTGTATTGGTAACATATTCTCACACCTATTTCCGAAATATGGCCGCAATGAAGCAAAAAAACGAGAAATATTGTCAGCAGCGGCAGCAGCTGGTGTATCTGTTGCTTTTGCAGCGCCAATTGGAGGTGTTTTGTTTTCTTTGGAAGAGGTTTCGTACTACTTTCCACTAAAAACTTTGTGGCGTTCATTTTTTTGTGCTTTGATAGCTGCATTTGTTTTACGATCTCTAACACCATTCGGCAATGAACATTCAGTGCTTTTCTTTGTGGAGTACAATCAACCTTGGATATTTTTTGAGTTAATACCTTTTGTATTTCTGGGTATTATGGGGGTAAGTATTTAAATAATTTCTTAAACTGTGTTATTACAAAAATGCATATACTTTCATTGATTTCAGGGCATTATTGGAACATTGTTTATTAAAGCAAATTTGTGGTGGTGCCGTTTTAGAAAATTCAGCAAATTAGGTCAATACCCTGTGACAGAAGTTTTAGTTGTGACTTTAATCACTGGGATAATTTGCTATCCAAATCCATTTACCCGCATGAATATGAATGAATTGATATTTTTATTATTTAGTCAATGTTCGCCAGGAGACGTTTCAAATCCTTTATGGTAGAAGTTATATGTTGTAATGTGAACATGTGTTTTTTAATACATATTTTATTTTTTAACAGCGACTACACACGCATGAACATAACAAATGCATCTTCGTCAATAGAAGTGACTAAACTAGGTCCAGGAGTATATCATGCAATTGGTTTATTAGTTTTGGCTTTTTTCTTGAAATTGGCATTAACTGTTTTTACGTTTGGTGTAAAAGTTCCATCTGGCTTATTTATACCGTCTCTTTTTTTGGGCGCAATTATGGGCAGAATTGTTGGTATTGGTACGTACTAAAGTTGTATTTATTATCGAAAACCTCTATTATATTTTCTTTAGCCGTTGAGCAATTTGCTTATAGCTATCCTAATGTTTGGTTCTTTACTGGTGAATGCGTCACGGGTAACAATCTAATTACACCCGGCCTATATGCCATGGTAGGCGCAGCAGCTTGCTTAGGGGGTGTTACGCGCATGACAGTATCTTTAGTGGTAATCATGTTTGAATTGACAGGTGGTGTTGGCTATATTGTACCATTAATGGCTGCCGCGATGGCTTCAAAATGGGTTGGCGACGCTCTTGGCAGACAGGTACTTATTGTATTTATGATGATTTTATTGCATTAAACTAAAATGACGTTTTTATGTTTAAGTGTAAAATGTGCATTTTTTATTCAGAATTAGGACTTGATTTATTAAAATAGTCAATTAATTTATTACGCTGAAAATTGTTCGTTGCGACTCACTGCTTTTTATCTACGAGGCATCCCATTTTTTGTGCTCGTCAACTAGCCTTGCGTCCTTCTTCGATCGGTAAAAATTTTAACTGGTTGTGACCGAGGATTGTCATGCCTAAGAACAATTGGCGTGTCTTTGCTTCGTTCGGCTTTAACGTGGTCAATAACGTTCTTATATATTCGATTCAATTAATTAGAAAATGTTAACTTAAAAAAAATCGGTAATAAGATTTGACAGATAAAATTAATAAAATGGCACTTATGATCGGCATGAAGTTAGTGACAAATCGCACATTTTCCGCTTTTACATGCAATAGCGACTTTTATATATAAATAATAATTTTCAGGGAATTTATGATGCACATATTGCATTAAACGGTTATCCTTTCCTCGATAGTAAAGAAGAATTTGCCCATACAACACTTGCGGCTGATGTTATGCAACCAAAGTAAGTAAAAATTTATGTTATACACCCTTGTATATATTTTTATAAACAATCAATTTCTTATCTTACCACCTTTATCTACCATAGAGAGTTGTTTAACTATGTGAAACTTTAAAAATTATTGTTTTTTTATTTTTTTATTTCCAATATATTTTAATAATAACAAGTAAAAATGATGATAAGAAGCAACTTAACTTATGTTATTAAAATCAGCGAGCTTAATAAACTAAATTTAATACTGTACAGTAAAATTATTATTTAAATTAGGTACTTAAATTATAATTTCCTGAATGGTAATTCTAATAATTCTTTTCAGTCTTTGTACTTCTTCTGCGTCATCTAATAGAGTTAGTGTAAGAATGCTACTGTTGTTGCTGAGGCGATCTAAGTACCTCTGTCAAAAGCTGTTTGTTTGACTGCTGACTAAAGAATTTTGAGATATTTGTGAATTTGTTTGTTTGTGACAAACCACGGAGTAAATGCTCCAATCGTTATTAGAGTTTTTGATTGATAACTTTGAAAAATTATGGTTTGGTATAGTCCTATAAATTTTTACTTTATTTTTAAAATTTTGTTTTGATTCGGCACCTAGTGGCCAGTAAATTCTCTTATTTCTCACGTTAAGATTTTTTTTTTTTTTGCCATAATGTACTTTCCATGTCAATATTTTGCCAAGATGCATTTCCAGATATTTAAAGACTTCGGCTTTTGGTTACGCAGATATGTTAAAATAGTTTAAAGACACTATTTCCTTTTTAATGTGAGTGTGACATGATTACATTTATCTTTGATAATTTAGATTTACTTCCTCGCGATACACCTGCTTTTATATCTCATATGCTAGAAATTTCATCGTTTTCTTTAACATAAAGTGTTCGTTTATCAAACAAGTTTTTTTTCTGAAATGACATTCAGCACTCGTTTGCGTTGTTTTAGTTTTCCATGTTTGTGTTTCAAACCAAAATGGTGGGGTCATATATTATTTTTTTCTTATCCAAAATTGGAAGCAATCTGTTTTAAACAACTTTTATAATATTTTTGAAAAAAAAAAAACACAATAAACTTATGTACCTGTATTATAAAATTTGATTTATCGGCTTATAGGGTTTGTTCATCATTATAATGTATGCAGACTTCCTCTGGGTTGAACAATTTGGTAATCTCGTTACAGAATTATATAAAAGTGTTAAAAAATATACCCACTTACTGTTTTGACAGAGACTTGGCAACAGTCGGACAAATTTTATCGTATCCGGGAGACTTCTAATTATTTAATATTTTAATTTATTTTCTTTTCATTTGGTTTTATTGGACGGTCCATAGGACAGGCAGAGCTTAAAAGTTTTATATTATTATTTCTTCTATCGAGTTCATAGCTGAGTATGTTTCAAAAGTTTGCTCTAGATGTGTTGGAAACGCATCAGTTTTACATTTATAATTTTTGCACCATCTTCCATTTAAGTCTCTTAGAAACATTTAGTACCTTGTTTTAAACTTGCATAAAGCTGTATTTTCTCATCCATAATCTTTGAAATAAACCGACATTTGTCTTTGAACAGAAAATGTTTGTATTTTGAATCATGGTTTGCAAAGAAGTATTACAACAAACAATAACAGGAGTATGATTAGAGCTTAAACCTAAGTAAGCAAAAAATTCCAAAAGTCTATAATTTTCTTTGGATACTTTTAAATAGTTCTCTTCTATTTAGATTAGTTACCCTTGGTACCCACTAAGGGTATTGCATTGAAATCTCAGGCAATAATAAATCTTGGGCCAAGTGTTTTAAAAATTTCATTATAGTTTGCCTGTTTCAAGATATGTCTTGGTGTAAAATACACAGAAAACACACAAATGTCTACTTTGTTACATTTGATTTTTATATCATTTGAGTGTACATAGCATAGCTTAATAATAGCGTTTCAAATTTAATGGAAAATTTAACTAAAACTGATGAGCAAGCGTGTGCTTTATCATCAGTATGATCAGCTTGCATAATATCGTTTTATCTAATTTAAAGAAAATGTTGTATTCGTGAAAAATTTATATTTATTTTGTATGGTTAGAAGCACGGTTTGCTCGCCATGTTGCAATTCTTAAATCTATTTGCATAACTTAACCATTATTTGCGTCTTCATTTCAAACATTTTGGCCATTATTCTTTGTAATCGCTTCATAAATCTATTTTCAATACCTTTTGGTGTAGCCTTGACTACGTGTGCATATGACATTCCACAATGAACACTTAAACTATTGTTGGCTTCATTAGAGTTATTATAATTAGAAGCGTTGAAATCAGAATGTTGTTGAAATTCTAAGACTTGAAGCACGTTTTTTTATTAACAGTTCTTGGTATATTTTACAACCCCTGTAGTTTGCTGTATGGTTTTCTAAACAAATACCATCGCCATTATCACTATCATTTTCATTAATATTTTATATCATAATTTTGGAATTTTACTGCCGGTTTTTCTATATGCGAACATACATTTCTTTCGTATATTTATATTAAAAACAATAACAATTTTTTATATTTTGTTTGTAGAGAAACCGGCTTGTTTTTTATATTTATTTGGAATTCTAAAATTAATGCACATTAGCTGTCTGATAACAACGTCGGCTGCTAAATTTAAAATTACATGTTCCGTATTGGGTATACGATATTTAATAACAGGTAGCGCAAAAGTAATGTCATCTCATAATTTGTAAGAAATAAAAAAAAGAAATGATGACACTAAATAAGTATTTTGAGACGAGTTTCATCCCTGTTTCATCCAACACCAACTTGAATTCGTGCCCATACAACGACATTTGATGGCGACCCATCTTCTTTAAGCATTCACGAAAGCCCCCAAATAGCATACATATATTTTCTTAGTTTAGAAATGTGATTTAAAAAATGAGAATAAAGAGTTAATGAAAAAATTGACGCACTTAACATTTAAACTTCGCAGAGACTCATGCAGCAAATATCTCACTAAAGTCAAATAATAGGCGCTTAAGAACTGTACAAATAAACTTCTCCATTATAATGTAGTGCTAAAACCAATACGGTGTTGTGGATTCAGTTATGACACACTGCCTCTGCATCAAACGTAGAAATAATTCGAACATTCACAAAGATTTGATTTGGTTGACTAAAGCAAAAATAGCAAAACATGCTGAAAACGCACTTAGAAAATCTAAAAACACAGTGGAATATCGTTTTCTTGGTTATGATGAGTTTAAATCTACGATTCTACTTCTTTTTCTTAAGATCATTATTCCAAATTGCCGTTAGTTAAGGGTAGGATTTTGTCTGCACGATAAAAAGCTTTGCATTATTATTTAATGGATAAAAAAATAATAAATGAAGATTTTATAATGCAAAGCTATTTATCGGTCCGACAAAATCCTTTCTTTAACTTATGCAAAGTTGTATTACATACATGGCATGTGGCGCCATATTCTTGTAATCACTTATTGGCCACATCAATAGCCTAAATTTTGGCAGCAATAACTATTTTTATCATATTTTTATTATATCGATTAACAGTAACAATTAATACTTGACTAGCTTCATTTTCAAAAAAAGTATGGTCCAATAATGAATCCAGTCCAAAATCCTTACCAAACAGTGACACGTTGAAGGTGTATTTTATAACGTTCCCTTTATATTAATCCCGAACTCTGGCAAATTTTTCTTTTTTCAGGGTTTCCTACAATTAATTGGCAAAATGGCGGAAAATACAAGTCTTGCGTTACATTTGGGACACAACCTTTACTGTATTTTTGACTTTAATCTTTGTAGTATCATCTTATTGAATTAAGTTAAGCTTTTTTCGCTATCAATAAATTATTTACTCTAAATAATTTAAAATTTGTCAACCACGGTCGAACTCGATTTCTAATGCTCCAGATTCTCACATATCCTCTATTGTTAAATTAGCTCTCTAAGTTTAACGGACGCTATCCATTAACCTCATAACAATAATTTGCGTTAAAAAATTAAAATCCTTTTCATTGATTTCAGACGCAATGAAACATTAAATGTTATAACACAAGACTCAATGACAGTACACGATATTGAAACGTTGCTGAAGGAAACAGAACATAATGGTTATCCTGTAGTTGTTTCTAGAGAAAATCAATATCTTGTTGGCTTCGTGTTACGAAGAGATCTAAATTTAGCCTTAGGTGAGTATGCCAATCTCGTACTTAAGAGAAATATTCATCATCAATATCAAAATTATTGCAGGAAATGCGAAGCGTTTTATTGAGGGCATTAATGATCAATCGATAGTGTTATTTACATCTACAGCTGGTTCTCAAAATCTAGGGCCTGCACCACTCAAACTGAAAAAGATATTAGACATGGCTCCTATAACGGTAACCGACCAAACACCAATGGAAACTGTAGTGGATATGTTCCGAAAACTGGGTTTAAGGCAAACTCTTGTCACTCATAATGGGCAAGTTTTTTCTTTTCTTTTTAAACAATGTAAATCATGTTTATTTTAAAAATCTAATATCTTTAAAGGCGTTTGCTGGGAGTCATAACAAAAAAAGATGTTCTAAGGCACGTGAAACAGATGGATAACGAAGATCCCAACACAGTTTTATTTAATTAAATAAAACTTTACTGTTAACATTTACAAACACAGTTAACTAAAAAAGAACTTTTAGATTATCATAATGTAAAATGCCCATCTTCTCAGTTTTTCATCAACGCAAATATCAATCATATCATAAAGCATATTTTAATTTTCTAGATAGTACGATTGTCTGTAATATTGATAATCGATTGATTGGTTTAAAAACTGAGCCTTGTGTTGTCAGAACTCGTTCATTTGATTTATAGTTATTTCTTTTTTAATATACTTTTTAAAGTTTGGTTTAAGCAAAATACTACACAATTTTGTAATTTATGTAATTGATAAGTTTCATATTAATTATAATTATATAAATTAATGTATAGAAACAAAAGTAGTAAATTCCAATCAAATTATATTCATATTTAAGTATTTTACGTTGAAAACATTATTTTATACTTGCATATTTATTATATATTTATTTTTGTAAATGTCTGTATTTGATAACTATTTTTTGTTTGGTTTTTATATAAAATTATCTTGAGATGACTTAAAGAAAGAACTATTGACATAAAACCTTGTATCAAAATTGTAAAACAAAAAACTTTATTATGATCATGAAGTCAATCTAGTAGAGCTACTCTTTTCGCTGTCAGTTTGAGAAATATAATTTTCAAAACATGCAAACACATCAAATGCGTCTGGTACCACTTTGGTGCTTGTTTTAACTTATATGAAGGAGCTCGACTACTAGATATTATAATCTGTTCGTATTTAGCGACTAATATGTCTAATTAACAATTCTTAAATGATTCATTAAATGACAGCAATGTGTTTATTCCTAGCTAATTATATTTTCGTATGTTACTTATATTTATTTTTTTTATGTATGTGTCTCATTAATGAAAATAAAGTAAACAAAGAATTATATTATAAATAACATATACATAAGTATATAATATACACACCATAATGCATGTAAAGTAATTTTATATTATATTTTATATTATATTTATATTTATTTATATATTATTCTATTATTTTATATTATTATATCAACAAGATTGTTAGTTGTTGTTGTATCAGCTCTGCTGTTCTCGAGAGTCTTTCCCTGGAAAGATATAAAATTTTATTATGAGTCACCAGATGGTACATGGAGCTAGAGAAACTACGCAACTTTAATCGGTATCATCTATAGTTTTAAATTCGTGGACCTATTGGGACAATTAAATAAATTCACTGTGTTGTGTGGGCTTTAGAGGCTGGCTAGGCAACGGTTTAAAGTGACAGGAACTTTTCGCCACGGTAGCAATTAAGGAAACTGCACCATCCAGCTCTTAATATTGCCAGAACTTACCTTGTTTGTCGGGGACCTTACTGCATCTATAGCCATTAATAGCTCCTAAGACTGACTCCTAATGCAATAATTTTTGGGTAGCGATTTTTTGTGCATTATTTTGTGCACTTTGTAAAACTCGCCATATAGAACGAGGTCCATAACGAGGCAGCATAATTAAGGAGAGAGTGATCAATTACTTTGTACATTGTTACAATTCCATCCTTCGACCTTAAGTTCACGAAGACTTTGATGGGTAATAGCTGAATAGTTGAAGATAACATATCACATGCGATTTTAAAAACGTGCGAGTATCAGAACATGCGTGATCTTCTCATATATAAAATGCTTGGTGAATACAAATATTTAGTGAAATTTTAATCGTTTAGTGAAAATATAAGTTTTTGGTAATCTAGACTTTTTCGCTAAATTTTCGGTTTTTAATGAAATTCTCAATTTTTTATTGCAAAAATAATTTTTAGCAAATTTTGGTATTTTTAGTGAAATATTGGTAAAAGTGTAATATTTTGGTGAAATTAAGATCACTTACAATTACAAGGTATTTTGTAGTTTTTTTCCTGAAATATCAGTTTCAATATGTAGTGACCACACTGGTGTTAGATCTAGCATCACCGTGGTTGCAACATTGACGTTCATCAGACATTGCCAGAATTTTAAATTTAACGTAGTTTTCAGTAAAGAAAGAGACGCGTCAAAAATTTTGTGTGTACAGAACTTTTATGAAAAATATAATAAAACTCTTAATTAATTGATTACACAGGTCAACAAAAAAAAAAAAACATTTTTTGTATGTAACATGAAAACTTTTGTCTAGTTATGTTTCGAACAGGGATAAGGATAATAGAAATAAAATCAAAATGTTTTACATACGAACAGTTGTTTTGTAATTCAATTTTTAAATATTTTAGAAAATTTCAATATTTATAATCAAAGTGAAGTTATTTCTCTATATTGCAATAATAAAATCGGGATGACCTTAAGATTTCCTCTATATCTTGCTTCAGGGAAGTCTCTTTGTAATATCCAACAATAATCCGTCAATATACGTGGACTTCACTTGCCTTGATATCTTTTTTCTGTAGTAGAAATATCTTGGTGCAAGCTTTCACCGTGTTCATCGCAAACGGCGCCCAGTTTTTCAGGAAAAAAATCTAAATGTGAATGTAGAAGTTGCATTTTCAACGACATATTACACCCTTTAGCTTTATATGTAGATAAAAGCTCTGCGACAATACTTTCATAGTCGTTCGATCGGTGGTTTCTAAAAAAATTTTGAGTCACTTTCTTGTAAGATTTCCAAGCTGATTTTTCCAAATCACTTAATTTTCTTTAAATATTTAATCTTTCATTAATATCCTGATTTGAGAACCAATATATACGCCTTCGCTCAGTTTATGGGCTTTTTCTTTTAAATATAAATAACCATCAAAATTCTAATCCATAGATTTAACAAAATTTTTAATGAGCCCAAGTTTTATGTGTAAAGCTGGTAGATATATATTATTCAGTTGCACTAAAGGGGGATTTTTTATATTTTTTTGTCCTGGAGTTGGGATTCCCGTTTAGACCAGTCTTTTTAAGCATAACGATTTTTCCGGTCTCTGCTGTCCCACTCACAAATAAAACAACAATATTTTGTGTATCCTAGTTTTAATCCTAATATTAGGGAAACTACTTACAAATCTCCACAGACTTTCCAGTTGTGTTCGTTATATTGAATATTTTCTAAGATAAAGAAACCTCCCCTAGTTGTATGTACAAAAGTGCATTTCCAAAGTGTGAGAGAACAGTTTTTAAACTTACTTTTGAACCATCTATTAATAAGCGCCATTCTTCTGATTTATATTCTATATACAAGGCGATCATTAGGCCAGAAATAATTGCAATAAACTAACTGATCCTCTTGTGAAATATAAAGTTTTAGCGTTTGATCTCGATTGCGATTGTTTTTGGTTGTAATAAATTCCATCACTTTAATCGAGAGCCCAAAATGTCTGCCTGTTTTTCGAACAAATGTAAGTCATCAGGTCTGTTCTGAAAATCACGTGATTTCAAAACACGAACGGTTTTAAAATCACGCCAACTATTTGGTGCTGTTCTGAAAACCACGCGATTTTCAATTTTTCGGCGTGGTTTTAAATGTTCAAAAACAACTGATTTTTTAGATTTGTGTTTTGTTTTTTTATTTTTTTAATTCGTAACAAAAATATTATTGGAAATTCAATAAAGTCAAAATGCCTTAAGCTAAAATAAATAAGAGAATTTTTATTTGTTTATAGTAGTACATATATTTTTACTTTTATTTCCTTACTGAAGCTGATTGAATTGCTTAAAACTCGGCGTCAAATGAAAATTCGTAAAATAAAAAAACGAAAAAAATTTTTTTTTTTTTTGCAAATTTAACCCAAATATTGATTTTTATTAATTTTTTTTAACAGCAATGATCAAATTTTGCGTTAAACTTATGTGAAAAAAAGGATGGTTTTAACACTGTGTTAATTGGGTAAAATTAGAATTAACTTCCAAAAACAAAAACTAACTGCTAAGAGAGAAGAAATCACGAGCATTGTTGCATGTACCAAATCATTAAGGTCTCCTTATGATAGCTTCTTGGATTTCGATTGTTTCCGGTGTAGCGGGCAGATCGGAACTTTTCGGTGGTTCTGGTATGGGTAGTCTTTTTGCAGGTGACATATTAGAATACTTAATTTTTCTTTTTGTTTTAATTGTAATACCTTCTATATCAGTTACACAGAAATAACAATCAGATGAGTGGTTCGTTGGTTCCGTCCAAATCATCGGAATTTCAAATGAAATAGATCGAGATCATTGTTCACATGTAACACAACAGATATGCGCAACCCACGCTTTGTCTTGTTGTCCGATAGCAAAGCCAAAATCCTGTTCATATAACTTGGTTTATAAAAGTGTCAGGGTCATTTAAACACTTCCTTGACATTGTATAAAATCACTTAACTCAAAAAATAGTAAACAAAACTACGCCTTTTGAAATAGTAAATATGTGAATGTGAAAATAAAACTTAAGCATGATTGATCTTTAAATTATGGGTAGTAGCTGTAACACAAAAACAAGACCTGATGGAATTAAAGTGAACATTGTTTCAATATGAGGGTAGGTAATTAAAAATTAGTAAGCACTTTGTTACAAAATTTTGTTGACCATTGTTATATATAAGAGCATTTTTATTCAACACACTAAAAATACAACAAAGCAAAAAACAACAAAAAAGAAAAACCAATTACAAGGTACTTTGTAATTGAATTTGAAATATCAGATTCAATACAACAAAGCAAAAAACAACAAAAAAGAAAAATAATTAAATCTAAAAAACGAAGGAAAATGAACATATCTACACTACTTACGGACCGAAGTGCTAAATATCAATAGAACCTATTTCGAAACTTTGAATGAGAAAATGGTGGTCAAAAATTTTCTGCAGTTCATCCGGGGACGTGGCAAAATTGATTTCAATATGAATATGTATGCTTTATGGTGTCGGAAATATTGTAGAAATTATAAATGGAATGACAATTTGGTAAATGATATAAACAATGATGTCAACAACGAATATTTTATTTTCAGAAGTTTCAAAATTTTTATTGCAAGAAAATTTTTTTTGGAAAACTTTTTACTGAAATATTCGTAAAATCGTTTAGTGAATTTCCAGTATTTTGCTATTCTGTTCTATATTCTATTTCTTTTAAATAGTTGTTGTTGCAACTATTAAGCATTAAAAATATGGCAACACAACGGCAGCTGTCAGAATTTTAGTTAATGCTGATTCATTCGATTTTTGCCATCTTAAGATCAACACGTTCAATCTCCATTTTGTATATATTTAAATTTTTAATTTTTTGTATCACTTGTTTTTTTCTTATAATAAATTGAATTGTATTTCCATTTAATCGAGTCTATACATTTATTTATCATCATTCATGGCGACGAGGCTAAAACTCAAGTACAAAGTTCTTCTGTGTAATAAAAAAAAGGGGGAAAAATGGATGCTCAGCAATTTGCTGTTTTTATGAAGGCTCAACAGGATTACACAGTTATCGAAATTAACTGTTGATCCTTCTATTGCTTCAAGTGCAATACGGAATAGCAGTAACAATATAAATACAGCATGGGTGCCAAATTTTGATGTTTTTGATGCGGCCAAAGAAAATTTCCGCAATTACATACAGCGCTTCACAATTTACGTGAACATGAAGAGTGTTGATGGCAATAAGGAGTATTGTTCGAAGCTTCTCCTAAATTCAATTGGCGCAAAGCATTTCGACAGAGTGATGGCATTGGCAGCTCCAAAAACAGCTGCAGAACTACCTTACGACGAATTATTAAAACTATTGGAAAGCTATTTGGCCCCAAAAAGGAATGTGCTGGTGGCACAGCACAAGTTCCTGTCAAAATATGGGATGGGATTCCAAATGTAAAAAAGCCTTTTATGAATTAAAAAGCGAAATTACAAGTGACCGCGTTTTAATGCCATTCAATCCCGCTCTAAAGGTTTAACTTGCTTGCGATGCTAGCCCCACAGGGATAGCAGATGTCTTATCGCATGTTATTAATGAAGAAGAAAGTCCAATTGCGTTTGCCTCTAGATCGTTAACTGCAGCAGAGCAGAATTATTCGCAGCTGGACCGCGAGGCGTTAGCAATTGTGTTTTCTGTTCAACATTTCCACGAGTACGTATATAGGAGACTTTTTACGCTTATTACGGACAATCAACCACTATCCCGCATCTTCCATCAAAAGTCAAAATTGCCACAAATGACGTCATCAAGACTGCAAAGGTACGCAGCATTCTTGTCAGGCTACAATTGTGAGGTTGCCACAAAGAAAAGTAAAGACAATACAAATGCTGATTGTTTGTCGAGAGCTTCTATAACCACAGATATGAATATTACAAACGCTATAAACGAAGAGGTACACTCTATTTGCAACGCAACCTTACTACAAATAAATTCATTAGAACTTAATTACATTTCGATTCGCAATGCTACAAAAGAAGATGAACAACTTTCAAAAATAATAACAGAATTGCGCGGTACAAATGTGGTAGATACAGAATACATCATCGATTCAGGCATATTATTTAAGGGAAAAAGGGTAGTGATTCCTATTTCACTTCAACAGGCCGTACTAAATGAGCTTCATTACACCCATATTGGGATAACCAAGATGAAGCAACTTGCGAGAAAATATGTATTCTGGTCTTCAATAGATAAAGACATTGAAAAATGTGTTCGTTCGTGTGCTACTTGTGCCTCCGTAAGGAATAATCCTCCTCATCATTGGGAAGAGCCACAAGAGAATTGGCAACGAACCCACATTGATTATGCTGGACCGTTTCAAGGGCATCAATTTCTAGTTGTCATCGACTCCAAATCCAAATGGACAGAGGTGGGCGTATGCTCCGCTGCACCGACGTCAACATCCACCCTTGAAATGTTATGCAACATTTTTGCCAGAAACGGATATCCACAAGTATCTGATAACGCCACCATTTTTAAAAGTGACGAATTTACAAAATATTGCCGCAACTCTGGTATTGTACAAAAATGCAGTGCTCCTGGACACCCAGCAACGAATGGCCTAGCCAAAAGGAAGGTCCAAACGTTAAAAAAATACCTGACGGCGATGTCAGATGATACATCATCTATACCAAGAAAGGTTCGTGAGATACTTTTCAGATACAGGGCAACACCCTTAAAAAGCGGAAAATCTCCAGCCGAGCTGTATTTAGGAAGGCAAATAAGAATACAACTAGATGCGCTAAAGCCAACGAAAATGTTCAAAAACCCTGTTCCTGATATCACGTTTAGGAAACTAAAAGAAGGCGATCGCGTTCAAGCCAGATATTATGTAGGAAACAAGCCTTCGTGGAAAATTGGTACCATCGTTAAGAAACTAGGTAACCTACACTACATGGTCCGTCTTGACAACGGAATTGTTCTCAAACGACACGTTAACTAGTTATGTCTGACCGATGTACAGATTACCGAAACGCAACCAAGTCTACAAAGTGATTCTGAAGTAGGGAATCGTTTCGGACTTGATCAACATTTTTTTCAACATCCAGTTCAACAATACACCCCAGCTCAACAAGACAACGGAGACTCTCCCTGTTGCAACTATTAAGCATTAAAAATATGGCAACACAACGGCAGCTGTCAGAATTTTAGTTAATGCTGATTCATTCGATTTTTGCCATCTTAAGATCAACACGTTCAATCTCCATTTTGTATATATTTAAATTTTTAATTTTTTGTATCACTTGTTTTTTTCTTATAATAAATTGAATTGTATTTCCATTTAATCGAGTCTATACATTTATTTATCATCCGGAATATAACAGTTGTATAAATAGAAAAAATTTTACAAAGAATGCTACGAAAGTGCATTTCATTCTGCTATTATCCAAATTTTTATCATCATTTGCTACTTTAAATGAACATGTTCCAGTTGGTTTCTTTCTTCTGTGCATGCAGCAATACCTTTAATTATATTTTTTGGTTTTGAAATTTAGTTTTATAAATTTAAAATTTTTTTTAGTTTTTCAAATTAAGCTGTAAACACATTTACCACAGCAGCTACCGACTGCAAAATTTCAAAAATAGAAAACACGTGTACATATGAGAATGATACCTACAATCGAAAGAAACTGAGCGGAATCGAAACGCAGAATACCAAAGTTGTCAGACGGAGAAAATTTCAATTCGAATCGAAACGCAGAATAGGGGTGATTAATTTTGTAAACATTGTTGTCTTCTTTTTCTTTCGATTCCGTTTTTCTTCAGAACACCAATTTACGATCGCAACGGAACTGAAAGCGGAGACTTAATCGAAACGCAGAATAGGGGTGAATAAAATTTACTCCAATCGTGGTGGCGAAAATATACAAAGAATAGCTCAAAACATTTTAAAGGAATGTTTTAGAGTGTATATAAAATTACAATTCTTGTTTGTGTGGAAAACATTTAGGTGCCTATTATGAGCAACTTTCGATCTTCGACTGTAGTCGAAAGAGCTGATCGAACGAATTTTCATTTGGTATTATGGTGCACATTCAATGAAAATAGTGCTACTGTGAATTTTACTCAATTGGATTATTCACAATAGTACATTTTTATCAGCTGACACCATAAATAAATATTATTAGTACAACAAATTTATAAACGAAAAATTTAAATATTATTAATAAAAATGACTTCGACGGAATTATGGTTATGCAGCTTGAACTTTTGTGAGAATTCCTTTTGCAAGCTGTGGATTTTGTTCCATTAAAGAAACAAGCTTTTCCAATTGTTGTTTTGTACTTACAACCTTAGACCTGCATGAAATTAAAATAATTTACATTAAAAAAAAATAATTTACATAAAAAACAAAAAAAATTATTTATATAAAAATCAAAAATTCACAAATACTTACATTTTCAATAAGTTTTACAAACTGACGCAAACCATCGAAAGCCAAATTGTGTTCGATTGAAAATTCGTTGTGCAACGAAATTTTTGACAGTGCTACCAACTCATAATACGAATTTGACACTCGATTTTCGATGTTCGTTAGCCAGCGAAGATCGAAAATCGAATGCAACTCATAATAGGGGCCTTAGTTAGATACATGTGTATTTACTTTTTTCTTATGAAAATTTCAATTTGTCTATTTTTATTAGTAGAAGGTTTCTTGTATGGGACATCTGTTAACTTTTAACAGAATTGTGTTTTTGGTAGATATCATAAAATTGTATAGCTTTCAACATTTTGTTGCAGTGGAGTTACTCAACTTCATGTCCATTTAAAGGAAATAGTTCAATATATTTTCAGTTTTAAAGACAAGCGAAATAAAAATATTGCTTTATTCTTCTAATAGCGTCGTAGAAAATAATCTAAATATTTATTAAATCATACACCAGAACTGATTCTTTAAAAAACACTAAAAAAATATTAAAGTGACATCACTGCAATGCACTATAGTAATATTTTTATTTTGTAGCTGCTGCGTTCAAAATAATTGTGTAGCTGGCTATATGGCGGCAAATGTAGCTAGCAAGGCGAATCACTTTACCAGGTGGCAGCGTAGGCGAATTCAGTATTTTCTGCTGGTATACGCTACTGTCAAACTCCATGTATAAAAAATATGTGTACATTTTTTATATATGTAGTTTGACAGTCGTGTATACCAAAAAAAAAAAAATACTGAATTCGCCTACGCTGCCACCTGGTAAATTAATTCGCCTTGGTAGCTGTGTTTGCGTAGCCTGCTGTGGCGAATGTGTTTACAGCATTATTTGAAAATATTTTTAAATTTTACAAGGCGAATCAATTTACCAGGTGGCAGCGTAGACGAATTCAGTATTTTTTGCTGCTATACACGACTGTCAAAGTGTACACATATTTTTTATATATGGGGTTTGACCGTCGTGTATACAAGCAAAGAATACTGAATTCGCCTACGCTGCCAACTGTTAAATTGATTCGCCTTGTGCCATATCATTTATTTTTCATAATGTTATTTTTTAAATTTTAGTTTTAGCCTTCTATTGAAAATATTTGAAATTCATTTTCGTAAAGACCCGTTATAAGCCAACATCTGAAATATGCATAAAAAGGACTATAAATATTTTATGTTTTATGGAGATCTAGTAATCGCCTTACCCATTGTCACTGGCCTTAATAAAGTCTCCTTTGCCTTTTAATGAACCCTTGATGGTTTTTTTTGAGCCAATGGAAGGTCTTAAGAAAATTTATAAGTAAAATATTTTCTGATGTAATTTTTTTCAATATTCACCTGTAGCATTCAAGGGAACCATCCTCCGCAGGAGAAAAAATAATGCTTCCATCACGAGTGCAAGCAATTGTACTTGTAAACGGCAATGGTATTTGAGTAACAGTTGTATCTGCATCCTGAAAAATAAGTATTTGTGAAATTTTAGTTAGTTGATTATTTATCTTTATTATGATATAAAAATATACTATGTTGATCTATTAGCTTTATTGAAAACACAGTTTCGAAGAATTATCCGATAACGGTTTTGCTTATTAGCACAAAATATATTATTTGCTAGTAATAAGTAAGTAATCTGTATAAATAAATTATTATTTTGCATGCTACATATCATACCTTGAAGTAATTAATTAGCATTGAATGACAAATAATGGTAATGCATTTTTAAGCATTACAATTTTTTTAACTAACAGTAATGCTTTTTGACTGATAATTAATTAAAAACAAAATCATTATCATTGATAAATGAATCAGATGTTTTAAGGCATTACCGTTATTAAACGTCATTCCTTATCTTTGTACACTAAATCTACATCCTAAAGTGTTGTGGAGTAGTTATATAAAATAGCAAAATTTGGTGAAATACAATGTTTTAACGTTCTTAGAAATAATTGAATAAATTGAGAACTTATTCATAATTTCCAGGCCGAAGGCCGGCTATACAGGAAATCTTTGGTTAGCGAAGCCGTGCAATTCGTAATAAATTACCTAGAATTCCAGAATAAACACGAAGTCTATAATATCAAGTATTTTCCTTGGGTCTATTAGCCAATAAGTTGGATCGCCCGTTGATAAAACAAAATAGTTGTTATTTGTTATACATTTTTATAGCTCAATTCCTTTAGGATTAACTAATCTTGAACGCCACCAATGATGTTTTGCATTAAAATCGCCAGCAACAAAAAATCGGGAACCCAAACTATTAAACAAAAGTGTGAAACTAAGCACATATTAAAATAGCATTTAAATCTTGTTTAATTTTAACAGAGGAAGTTTAGATATAAGTTTTCCTTTATTAATCCAAAAGTTTGTATTTTTGATCATTATTACCGCTCCCGCATGATTTCCAACACCACTTCTTTCGACACTATGTCAACACTAACACGGACGGACAGACGGACATCGCTTAATCGACTTCGCTGTGCATAAGAAGTCAGAATATATATACTTTTTGAGTTCGGAAATGGATATTGTAGAAATTACAAATGGAATGACAAAATTAGTTATACCCTTTTTCCACTTCTTGCGGTGAAGCGTATAAGAAGGTTCAGTTGATTTTTTTTAAGCATTTTTTGTGTACGAAGTTTGAAATCGATCGATCGATCTTAATAAAATACTTTAAGGTTTTGCAAAAAATTTAATGCTGGAATACAACCTGCATGTCAGGCTTTATCAGACCTGATGTAATTATGTTTCTATTTGAGCTATTTTTTGTCAAACCCTTTAAACTTGTTTACAATCTTGGAGAATTAAACTTGCCATGAATCGAAAATCTGTGATGGAGTATCCATCACATATTAATTTTGTTTAAAACGGTTCGGTAAAAATTGAATGGATTGGGTCTTCAGATTTTGGCTAAACATACATATATATACATATGCACAAACACACACAAATATATATATATATATATATATATACATATATACATAGAACCACATACATATACATAAATATGTACATGTGTATGTATGACAAATCAAGCCATAATAACTACGTTAAAAAAAATTAAAAACAAAAAAAGCTATTAATTCCTTTATAAATTTTGGGCTAAATGATACTAATCGTTATCCAGTCGCAATATTTTCAATATTTTCCTAAAGCTGTGATATATGCATAAGTGTGGGAACACAACACAACACGGTAACGATATTTTCATACAAATTTGACATAAGTTATCGTTCAACGACAATGCCGCTGAGATAAAATTTATTTTATTTTCTTGTCGGTTTTCATTATTCTCTCACATTTAGTCTCTCAATCTCCTAACAATATTGCCAGAAATATAAGTATTTTATAAGCATTTGAATTCACAATAATAGCAAAGGCACATTATTTATATAAAAATAGAACAAAATTTCAGGAATAAAAATATTTTAAAAAAACTGATACATGTATGTACGTAAATGAAAAACATAATTGAAAAGGTTAAAAATATGAAAATAAAATTGATTGAAAAAATAACTGAAAAGGTGAAAAATATGAGCCCATGTCTCATCTTAAGTCAGTCATCATTTATTCTTCGTCCCGCTCTTCAATTTGTGTGAAGGTTTTGAAAAGACCTATTGAATCTCTTACAAAGTTAACCAGTCCAATAGACTCTAATGCCATGGATTAAGTACATTTACTTAATATTCTTTACGTTTCATCGAGTTTTTAATAGAATTTATCTAATTCATTTAAATGTAATAAAATATTTTAACACAATATTTTTGAAAACAAACACAAAGCTGAAATGAAAATAAATATTATGAATGCCGTCAGAGAATCGTCGTTATTTTGTTTACTTACTCTCAGCAACGATAAATCGTTCCGTTACCGTCGTCTGTTGTGTTTCTACACTAATTGAATATATATTTGTACATATATACATGTATATTTAAATAAAAATGTTGTATGGCTTTGTGGTTTACTTTAAATACTTACGTCATCCAAAATTCGCAAGTCGTGAAAATAAACCTGACCACTTATGTCAGCACTAATCACTGTGTTATGTCCATTAACTTGGGCCCTTAAAAGTTTTGATGTCATAAATAAATGTTTTTTTAGGTGTACAATTTTAAAATGAAGTTTGTCAGTAGACAAACTCAAACTTGTGCAGTAAAACAAAGAGCCATCTTTTGTCCCTACGACAAAGTTGTGCAAATTTATAGCAAGTAGCGTGCATATTTCAGCGGATGTGTTTAAAGGTGATTTTATTAGGAACCTACGAGAATATGGAAAATTTATTAATTTTTTATTCGCAAATAATATTTTTAATTTCTAAATATACAAATTAAAAAGACAGTCTTCCTCAACAAAATATGAAATAGTAAAGAAGAATTACATGCATGTTCGGACAATTACAAATCGCCTAAAACTTGCGATGCGAGTTGAAATCGCATGAAAGTTGTTCTGTAGTTCACAATCGCAAGAAATTTGGCGACTTCAAATCATAAGCGCATACTAAAGTGAAGTTATAAATTTCACTTAAAATAAACTTTAAAACAACAATAAAATTATACACAAATAAAAATTAATATGTTTTATTTTATTTTTATCAAAATTTATTTTTATTTTTACACAATTAAAGTGTTAAATATAAATTTAAAACATGTCCTTTGTTTAATCAATTGTTTTTGTTGGTTTTTCTTTGAGTACTTGCGAGTTCATGAAAACAGCTGTTCTAATTGATGTTCGAGAATATTTTAGTATTAGTGCGGTTAAATGTTTAGTCGGTAGTCAAATAAAAATTCAGTTATTTACATTTTAAAATCTTAAACAAATATTCAGTGCTTATTGAATTGGCGATTTAAGTGTTAAGGTACTGTTTGGTATAATCATGACATGAGTTTTGAGTGTAGAACACAGAGAGTGCAGTCGAAGACAAAGGAGAAGCCTTTGTAAAAAGTAATAAATTGTTAATCAAATAATATAAAATTGATTTGTTTCTGATTATCCGTAAAACAACGGATTGACATTTTGGTGCCGAAACCCGGGACTATCAAACCTTATTGTGGATGATTGAAGAGCAGTGAAGTTTAATGATATTTAAGTGATCATTACTTAAGCTGTTAATGAGAAATTATTTGCACAAAAGCTCCTAGTTACGAACGTTATTAACAGTTCAATGTTAACTACATAACAAAAAGCTTTTGCTCTGTTAAAGTTCTTCTTAAACTGTCACGATCAACCAGTGGCTCGTAAACTTTATTAAGAATAAAAAGAAAAACAAAACAAACACATCTGGCATTTATCAACAGATGAAAACAAAATTTGGCAAATAAGTAAAAAATAGTTGGTGGCTGCGAATTTTAAGAAAATTTTGTGGAAATTTTATATTTTAATTGGATTAATAATTAAAAAACTATGGCGACTTCTGATGCCCATAAACTAAGTGATGGGGATCATGAAACGAGTGATCACAATAAATTTAGCGAACTGAAGTCGCTAAGATCTAGCACTAAAAGTAACATTACCAGAATAAAAACCATGGTTTCCAAAAAAGGTGCATACTTGTCAACTGAGGAACTCAACTGTAGGCTGGGCATATTAGAGTCATACTTCAAGCAGTTTTTGAGTGTCCAAGCAAGCATTGATAGGATCGGCCAAGGTAGTGAGAGTGCTTTATCTGATGCAATAACGACTGAATTTGAATATGCATTTGTTTCAACAAAATCTAAAATTTTGTCAATACTGTCTAAACGTAACCCGTCTGCTGCGGATGTCAGCCTGCTGAACACGACAGTCGCAGCAGGACCCAGAATTCGTCCGACTACCGACATTTTCAGGGAAGTATTCTGAATATCCGAAATTTATTACGCTTTTTAGCAAACTTATTCACCAGGATGAATCGCTGGGAAATTGCGAACGTTTTTTAATCCTTAAGGAGCATTTGGGCTCCAGGCCTTTATCAGCCATCGTAGAATTTGATGTCACGGACGAGAATTATCCCAAGGTGCTTGAGCGGTTAAATGAATGCTTCGATAAGAAGGCTCTTATGTTTGAGGAGCATGTGACAGCACTTTTTGATATTCCCAAGTCATCTCAAGCTTCAGCAGCTCATATGAGGCAAGTCTTAGATTCAGTGAATGCTCACTTAAGTGCGATGATGTCGTTGGGTAACCACAAAGTCATAGTAAATGCCATGATAATCCATTTGGTAATGGAGCGTGTGGACATGGATTCGCAGAATAAGTGGGAAGAGTCCGTGGATTACACGAAGCTGTCAACATGGGAAGAATGCTTATCAATTTTGACAAGACGTTGTCAGAATCTTGAGGCTCGTGAGTCAAAAATGTGTACAGCAGATGGCAATGCCGCTAATGTGCATAAAGATTATAAGAAAAAACGATACAATCAAACAAGCCTTGCTGTAACGAAGTCATCATGTGCTGTTTGCCATAAAGGCGGTCATGAGGTGTCAGACTGTCAGCAGTTTAAGAGTCTGTCTTTAAAGGAACGAAGTAAAGCTGTTTGGAAAGCAAAAGTGTGCTATAGATGTCTGAAAACTGGCCATACGCAGAAGTATTGTTCTGCTTCAAATTGCTCTAAGTGCAATCGGTCTCATCATGAACTTCTACACAGGAACTACCCTAAAAACGATGCTGAACAATCCAATAGCGATGGGCCGTCGACTTCTAGTCAATCTGCAGTAATAAAGTTAGCGGGTAAATCTGAGGTTTTCTTGGCTACAGCAGTAGTGTTGGTACAAGACAAGTGTGGTCATTTGCATCACGCTCGTGCGATCTTGGACTCAGCTTCACAGGTTAACTTGATGTGTGAGAATCTTGCCCAAAAGTTGGTACTTAAGAGGAAACCTTGTAAATTAAATGCTAGTGGTGTTGGTGAATTTTCCACAGTGTTTAAAAATAAAACTGTTGCTACTATTAAATCTAGAGTGAACGATTACAAACCTTGTCTTGATTTTTATATTTTGCCGAAAATTACAGGAACAAATCCTAATCGTTGGTTCAATGTTGCTGACTGGAAAGTTCCCAGTAATATTCAGCTGGCTGACCCAGACTTTAATAAACCTGCAAGGGTAGATATACTGCTCGGAGCTGAGATCTTTTTTGATTTGTTGTCGGTGGGCCATATTCAGCTAAGAGACTCCTTACCTCGGCTTCAAAAAACGTTATTAGGATGGATAGTTGCTGGTAAAGTTGAAGAATGTTCACGTCCTGCTGAGAGACAAAGTTGTTTGGTGGTTGATTCAGAATATAAAAAAGATGACTTAGATTCATTAGTGCAAAGGTTATGGGAAATAGAGCAAATTAATCCTCGGTCTTTATTTTTGACGGATGAACAAAAAGAATGCGAACGTATATTTGTAGAAACTATAAGTGAAGATCCTTCTGGCCGTTTTATCGCAAAAATTCCATTTAAAGAGAACGTAGGCGAACCGGGCGCATCTTATAATGCCGCAAAACGTAGATTGCTATCGTTAGAGCGCAAGCTTGGAAAAAACTGGGCTATAAGAAATTCTTATAACGAGTTTATGAATGAGTACGTATTTTTGGGTCATATGGTGGAGGTAAGTGATAGCGATATAAGTAAAATCAAATATTTCACCCCTCACCAACACGTGTTAAGACCAGAATCAACCAGCACAAAACTAAGAGTAGTTTTTGATTGTAGCAGCAAGACAGATAGTGGTCTGTCACTAAACGATGTCATGATGAAGGGTTATCAGGTTCAAGATGATTTGCAGTCTATTGTATTACGCTTTAGATGTTACAGGTACGCAATAACTGCAGATGTGGTAAAAATGTATCGCCAGATATGGGTAACTGAGAATGATATGTACTATCAAGCTATTTTATGGAGATCGTCACCTGAGGAAAAGATAAAGGTATATCGATTACGAACTGTTACCTATGGCACCACAGCAGCTCCCTTTTTGGCAACAAGGTGCCTTAAGAAGCTGGGTGAAGACAACGCTGCAAAATATCCCATTGGATCGAAGAAAATATTGTCAGATTTTTATATGGATGATTTGATCAGTGGATCAAACGATGAAAGTGAAATTTTTGAGATTTATCATCAAGTGTCAACAGTTTTACAAAGCGCTAAACTTAGTTTGAGAAAATGGTTCTCAAATAGTGAAAAGTTCGTACAATATGTACCAGCTGCAGATAAGAAAAAACTCTACGACTAAATGATGAAGAGATAATCAAGACACTGGGTATCATCTGGGCTCCGAAGGAAGATCGTTTTCATTACGTGTGGCCAAAGTTTGATGAAAAAAATCCTGTTACAAAAAGAATAGTGCTATCAGAGCTATCTAAACTATTTGACCCTTTGGGCTTAATTAACCCTATAATTGTAAAAGCCAAGATTTTCATGCAAGATTTATGGATCTTAAAACTAAATTGGGATGAGTCCCTCTCTATGAAATATTATAGTCAATGGACTGAATTTAGAAAAAATTTAAAAGATATCGAACAGATAAATATAGCTCGATTTGTTCTGTCGAAGAAAAAAGTGTGTCGAGTCGAAATGCATGGGTTTTCTGACGCATCCAAAAGAGCCTATGGGTGTGCTATATATATACGAACAATATGTGAAGACAATACTGTGTCGATACATTTATGGAGTGCAAAATCAAGAGTGGCACCGCTAAAAACCCAATCTCTCCCAAGGTTAGAATTGTTAGGAGCAGAATTACTCTCCAAATTAATAACAAAAACAAGATCTAATTTTCCGGTTGAAATAGGTGGCACATACTTGTGGACCGACTCTGAAATTGTTTTGGATTGTCTTAACGAGCATCCATCGAGTTGGAATACATTTGTTGCCAATAGGGTCTCGCTGATTCAAGAAAATACGAAGAATTGCATATGGAGACATGTTCCATCAGCTTCTAATCCAGCCGATGTGATATCCAGAGGAGCTTATGCCAAAGAATTGCTTCACTCCATTTGGTTTAGCGGGCCAGAATTTTTGAAGAAAACTAGCTTTGATTGGCCACCAAATAAACAAAGACACCAAAAAGTTGAAGTAGATAAGGAGAGAAGTCCATCTGCATTAATAGTACGATCTGGTGATAAAGGTGAGGATAAGCCCCACTTTTTAAAATGGATGGAAACTTTTAGCGATTTTCAAAAACTTCAAAGAGTTGTAGTGCGTCTTTTAGAATTTAAAAAAGGTACTAGAAGCATGAGTGAAAATTTCAATGAAGCTCTGGTTCGTATAATGTATTGTGTTCAAAATTATTATTTTCGCGATGAAGTGGAACTGCTACAAAGGAAGCATGAACTGCCAATTACAAGCAAATATAAAGGTTTAAGTCTTTTCTTAGAAACGAAGCACGGCGTTCCCTTAATACGTGTTGGCGGTCGATTGGCGAATTCATCGCTACCGTATGATGCAAAACACCAGATTCTTTTACCAAACAACTCCAGCGTTGTTCGTAGCTATGTACGCTTTCTTCATATAAAGCATTATCATGTGGGCACGCAAGCTTTAATGGCAATTATAAAACAAAGGTTTTGGATTGTTCATGCCAGAAGCTTGGTACGCTCGGTTACTGGAGGGTGCCTCCAATGTTTTAGATGTCGGCCTAAACTTCAAAGTCAAATAATGGGCGATTTGCCTGCCTCAAGAGTAGCAGTATCAAGGCCGTTTAATGTTACTGGCGTGGACTTTTGTGGTCCTGTCATAACTACATATAAACTTCGTGGCTGTCGCACAACCAAAAGCTATATTGCAGTTTTTATATGTTTTAGTACAAAGGCTATACATATGGAAGTCGTTTCCGATCTAACATCAAAGGCTTTCATAGCTTCACTTAAAAGATTTGTGGCACGTCGTGGAATATGTACTCAACTGTTTTGTGATAATGCCACAAATTTTGTTGGCTCCCGGAGGGAGTTAGAAGAGATGAAAAACACATTCCTTGAGCAGAAAGTGCAAGGAAAAATTTCTAAATATTGCGCTGTAAACAATATTGAATTCCGTTACATACCGCCACGTTCCCCACACTTTGGAGGCCTGTGGGAGGTGGCAGTGAAATCTGCTAAGTACCATTTGTCGCGTATGTTTGGTCAATCGTACTTGACCTTTGAAGAGGTCTCTACGGTAGTAGCTGAAATTGAGGCAATACTTAATTCAAGACCGTTGACAGCCATGTCTAATGATCCAAATGATGAAACCGCCTTAACACCCGCACATTTTCTGACTGGAAGTCCATTGGTTGGAATAACGGAGCCCTCAGTTGAAACTACAGCATTTTCGCACTTAGAGAGATGGCTCAGGATCTCAGCAATAAAGCAGCATTTCTGGAAAAGGTGGTCAAGTCAAGTGGACCAAACACCAAAACAACTTAAAAGAAGGCGATTTGGTTTTAGTTAGCGAAGATAATTTACCACCGAAGCAATGGCTAATGGGTAGAGTGGTGAATGTTGTCCGAGGTGCTAATGATGTAGTACGTGTAGCTGATATAAAAACAAGAAATGGAGAGGTCCGTAGAGCTGTTCACAAATTAGCGCTGATTCCATACGAAGTTTGATGTATTCCCGATCCATCAAGGGTTGCGGCATGTTTGGTATAATCATATTTCAATTGTATTCCTTTAAATATTAACGTAAAATTATTGAATTGCCATTGTCATAGAACTAAGTATAAGTAGTAATTGTATTAACTTTCACTGCATCTCTGACTGCAATAACAGATACACAAAAATGTAGAGTTTTGATTTCCTTTAGAAAGACATGAGTTTTGAGTGTAGAACACAGAGAGTGCAGTCGAAGACAAAGGAGAAGCCTTTGTAAAAAGTAATAAATTGTTAATCAAATAATATAAAATTGATTTGTTTCTGATTATCCGTAAAACAACGGATTGACAGGTACGTTAATAAATATATCTCAATTAGTTTTAGGACGATCTGTGTTTTAAACGTGTATGTTATAACTAACAAAATAAACAAAAATAATTTTTAAGTACTGATTTCTCACGACGTATATAATCTTTTTCTTCGAAGTTGCTAAATGCAACTTCACTAATAGAAATTCCATTTGTCGCCAAAATATTTCTTGCTTTGTATAGAATTTTTAAATTAATAAATATTTATTAGATTGGAATATCTAATAGATTGAAATTATGTCTAAACATCCGTTTTTTAATTTATTCTTTTTTTAATTTAATGTTTATTTGAAGAAAATAAACTATGAAAATGTGGTGTATTGTTGACCTTCTAATTTGTGATTTATATATTATTAATATATAAATTATTTATCGAAAATAAACTATGCAAAAAGGCTGCTAACATTTTTTTTTAATTTTCTTTTGATTTTTACGTTTTGCACAGTCAAATCATATGTTTTTGTTTTTCGAACATTAGTTTGAAAAAAAGCAAATTGCAAGCAAAACGCGTGAGTTTCAGAACATGTAAAACAAAAGTTGGCGTGCGAGTGTCAGAACATGCCTGTTAGTCTTAATTTTTTGTTCCGTGATGAATCAGCTTTTGCTTTTTTTGTGAAAAATTTTATGATTATATATATATATATATATATATATATATATATATATATTTTTTTTTTTCTCGAGAAAATTACATATTTTTATAAATTTTATTATCTTTGAGAAGGGACCTTCTCACAAAATTTTATTTAAATCCATCCAGCAGCTTTTACGTGATGCGACCACTGAAAGCCAGCAAACTGGTAACCACACGAAAAAAATTTAAAATAATACTCCAAGTACCAAATAGCAAAAATATGTAAGATTAAATAAAAGTAAATATCCTTTTAAATATTTGGTAATTTGCAAACGCGTTTATGATGCTTAAGCTCATCATGTATAGAATTTTTTTCTACAGTTAGTTCTAATAAACATTCTTATTGTAATTAAGATGTAAAAATATTTATATTAAAAATAGTTTTAACATGTATATAACTTCTTTTTAATTATACATAAGAATTGTACAACTGTTCTTTAAATTGTACCGAAAAAGGTACATTGCATTGAAGGTTTCATCACTGGCTTGTTTGTTTAATTCTAAAAACAATACAAACACCTGCAAAGCTTAAAGATTCTAAACCAAATTTCTGTTGTTTTACACTACTTTGATTTGTACTTCCATAGGTAGATTAAAGAAAAATTACAAAATAATATTATTTTTATATTCTTTTAATTGTCAAATACTTGCATATACTTTAATATTACAAAAATTTCTTTTATCAGGTATTTTTAAAGTAAATTATTTTGTAAACAAAAGTAAGAAACAGCTGTTTGGCTAATTCTTGCAAGTAAAAATTTTACAATGAAGAATTTGCAAGATATTTTTGTATCTCTTTTTTTACTCTCTGTTTACACTCTCTCGTTGCAAATTTTTTGCGTTAATGAACACTTTCCAGTAACAATTGTTACAAATTCGTAACAATTTTTAGTAAATGAACAGATCTATTATATTCAACCTCAGATGATATAAAATTTATACATTTTTTTCAATGACTAAAACTTAAAAAAATGTTTTTTAAATAAGCAGCTGCTTGTAAAAGAACTATTGTAGTTAAGTTTTTGATATTTCAATAATTAAACTACAATTTAAATACGAGCTTAAAACTTGGCCTTAAGAAAATAAATTTTTGTATAGCAAATGCAGTATTTGCTTATATTCTTTATAAATAAAGTTTCTATTCTGTTTAACACAAATGTGCATAAATTTACTCGACATATTCTTACACTTCTAAGAGAACTATTTCTCATGATAATGAAGCAATAAAAATTATAACAATACCAAAAATATTCTATATGTACGACATGTCTTTTGTTAAAAACAACATTAACCTACAAACGCTATAATTTTTTTGTTAAATTTGTTGACATCACTGATACGTAAAAACGTAGAGAAATTTCAATTTTATTACTTTCGTCCGCAACGCAACGTCACGTTTACGACAGAGTACATATTTCCACACTACCTAGGTATGGAAAACGGAGCAGCTGATCTGCAACGTATACGTTTACGTAAGAGTAACGAGGCCTTAATGAAGCTTTAACGTAAGTGATCAAAAACTTTTTGTTTTGATTTACTTTTATTATACGTTCACTACAGGTGAAAAACTCCTCTACTTTCCTTACGTTTTTCAGATGTTATTGTGCTTTATTTGCACTTGATTAACATGAAGTGACACAAGTAATAGTGATATTTTCGGCTATGTCAAATCTTGCATGTAAATCTAGTTAAGTGGAGTAACTCCAATTACAAAAAAAAAAAGAAAAAAAATATAAAGGTGATAAAGAATTAAAAAATTAAAAGAATGCTGATGGAGGATGTGGCGGTCCAGAAAATGCGGCATTATCTTCTGCTGTAACTTTACTTGTTTTTTTTGGAAAACGTCCGCATACACTTATAAATAATTTTTCTTTCTTATAATTTTTAGAAATTAAATTAAAAAATATTCTACGGTTCAAATCCTGATTTGGAAAAAAAGTAATAAGAAATTTGCATAAAAATGTCATCGGCTCTTAATGGGTTAAGCATTTTTTTTAATTTTACTATTTTCTTAAAGATCTCTTTAGAAGCTTTAAAATGATACCCATATTGATATTTTAAAAATTTGAAAATTTCAGAGCCCCGTAAATCGGAAAATTCGGGCGAGCGCCAATTTTTTCACTTGAAGTTTTCTTCTTATTTTTTAATTCTCTATCACCCCATACATATTTGTTTCCTTTTTTTTATTGGAGTTACTTCATTGTTCCAAAAGATTTAGAAAAATTAGAGGTAGGCGTGGTGTTTTGCCCGTTGTGTCGAAGGACATGGACCGTTCTTGCTGATTTCCAATAGCACCTCTTTCGAAAATATGTCTGATCGATTGGCGTATTTAAATTTTTTCTATTTCAACATTAACACGGTTGGACATCGCACAATCGACTTCGCTATGCATAGGAAGTTAGAATATATATATATATATATATATATATATATATATATATATATATATATATATATATATATATATATATATATATATATATATATATATAAGTTGTATGAATAAGTTGTACCCTTTTTCCGCTTTTTGTGGATAAGGGTAGAAACATAGAAGTAAAGATCCAGGAATATAATGGATCACTCCGAAAACAGTTTTAATATTAACAACTTAAATGATTCAAGTGAAAATGACTTAAGCTATTAAATTTCAAGCTTTGTTGCAATTAATATAGACGTTTCAAAAGACTAGAACTCTTTTAAAAAACGCCTAGTTTTATTTTAGAGAGAAAGGTCGAAGGCACTTTGGTAAGAAATGATTAAAAATATTTTAAGATTTTGGCTTCTGCAAACACTAAAAATCAAATAAGAAATGGTCAAGCGTTGCATTTCAAATGCATAAAAGAAAACCATAAAAAAGAAAGGGCAAAAACTTTCATTTGTAGGAAAAATTTAAGATGGCAAAATTTTAATTGTACATGTTAATGGTAACTTTTTCTTTAAGAGAGCCTAACAACTGTTATTCAATATAAAATTGTTGAAAGTAAAAGGGAAAGAAAGCTTTTAACACTTATTGGTCAGGTGACATAGCCTTAGATAAAATAATTAAATTTTTATTAGTTATATATAAATGATATGTTTGCGTAATTCTTCTTTTTAACACCACTCATAAGAAAAAGCCCTTTTTTTCTCTGAAGATTTCCAATATACGCCATAAAATTTTATAACAATATGTAAGTAAAAAATTAAATAATTTTATTTTCTTCTTTACGTAAAAAATCTTATTTTCAGTGTAATATAGCAACAACTAACGTTCAATAACTTCCTTACTTACGCGAAGCAATAACATCGCTAACGTCTAAAGTTATAAATAGACTTAAAACAAGAAGTAAAAGAGTTAAAGAAAGAAAGCTACCTCCAATCTTTTATTAAACTAACAAAAAGTTATTGCTATTAAGATAGAAGGTCCAAAAAACCAAATCGACAACATAATGGTTGCTGACTTTAAAGATGCCAAAAACATTCCTTTAATGTAGTGGACGATGTAAATTTTTTTTTATTTTAGTGCAGGAAAATAAGTTTGTCATTTTGATTGTAATTTCTACAATACCTATTTCCGATCCCATAAAGTATAAATATTCTGACTTCTTATGCATAGCGAAGTCGATTGAGCGATGTGCGTCTGTATTAGTGTTGTGTAGTTTGACGAGGCACTAGATCAGCTAAAGAAAATTTTAATACACCAATGGATCAGATATAGTGTGGAAAGAGGTGCTATTGCAAATAAGCCAGATCGGTCCGCGTCCTTTGAGGCAGCGGACAAAACACCACGCCTACATCTAATTTTGTTATATCACTTGGAGCAATGAAGTAATTTCAATAAAAACAAAAACAAATATATGTGGCGATAGAGAAGGAAAAAAACATCAAAGTGAAAAAAATTGGCGCTCGCCCATATTTTTTGAGTTACGGCCTCTGAAATTTTCAAATTGTTTAAAATATCAATAGGTGTATCATTTTTAAGCTTTTAAAGAGATCTTAAAGAAAATACTATTTTTTTTTAAATGCTTAATCCTTAAGACCCGATGGCATTTTTATGTAAAATTATATGTATGTAGTACTTAAAAATAGTTTTCTTATTTTTTAATTCTCTGTGACCGCAATATTTGTTTTTTTTTTTTTTTTGATAGGAGCTACTTCACCAAACTAGATTTACATAAATAGTAAAGGGTACATAAGATTCAGCATAGCCGAATATAGCACTCTTACTTTTTTATATTCTCTTTGAACACTCTCAAAAACTTACTTACTCTGCTTCCTTAACTATATTCTTTGCAAGATGCCATTGTAAAACAATAGCATTTGAATGGGCTGTTAACACTGTAAACTCTCCAGACCAGTCTAATGCTACAGCGTAACCATAAGGCAACGTTGTATGGTAAACTTCTTTGATTTCTATGTTATTTGTGTTGTTTAAATGATTATGGTAGAGTTGTTCATATTGCCAGACATAGAGATCTCCATCAAAAGTTGAACCGGCAAAAATGTTTTTATTGAAAGGATTCGTGCACAAAGTTTTTAAACAGGCTTTGATTGGTACACTTTTTTCTTCGCTATAGGTTACAAAGTTACCGTTGCGATTTCGTTTTGGTACGAAAATTTTCAATGTCTGTTCAACATGCTCACACCACTCATCATGAATAGCAGCTGTTGTGACGACTAAAGCAGGAGCATTGTTGGTATATACTGATAACCAAATGGCAAGTCCTTGGGAATTTATTAAAGCTGGAACTGTCAGCTTTTGATACGGTTGTATGGTAATGTCAGTTAAGTACGATTCATTGGAAAATGAATTCAGGATTGGCGTACAACCTTTTAGCAATTCTTTTTCAACTTCTCCGTAAATCCCTTGCAACCAATTGGCTAATTTTCTTTCATCAATATTTTTAGCTATTGCAGGACAAGTTTCAGTTTGCGTTACTTTTGAACATTTTGCATGCGTCTCTGCGACAGCATCAATTTTTGGCGGCAAAGGATCTGTTGCCGTAGAACCGTCGATTAGTTTAAGTTGTTTATCTGTTTTATAAGAAGGTTTAAATTCTATAACCGGCGACGTATAATCCGATAATTCTTCCATGCTAGATCTTTATTACCTTTTTTTCCCTTTCTTTGATTTTTTTTTCTTTCTTTTGATTGTTGGTATTATTTTTGTTGCTATGGAAACGCATTGTTAGCAATTTTCTAAAGTTACCCTTATAAAATTATCCATTCGGCCATCTTGTTGATAACCATTAACTATATAATTATTTATTTTACGTTAATAAAGGCGGGAATTCCATTACAATATCTAGAATATGATTTTAAGAACTTTTAAACTTAAAAATTTTTCAAAGTTAGTTTTGTTTACATACATGCAAACAAATTGTTTAATCCTATCATTTATGACCGTTGCATTCATTTTATTATACCCGCCCAAAAAAATAAAACAAAATTTTTGTTATAACAAAATTATTTTTGAATATATAAAATGTTAATTCTTACAAATGAAAATGTTTCTAAAATTTCAGCTTTATTGGCCACATTGTTCCCAATTATTCGGTGTACAGCATTATAAAATTTCCAATTTAATAGACTTCCAGAAGTTTGTGCTAAAAAAGTTATTATAAGAAAAAAATACCTGGGGGCTAATTCTCGCAGTCGATACCGTGCGAAATTTACTCGAAGTTGGATTATTTTTTTAATTTTGGGATTCTCGCACTCGCTATCGAGTAAGTAGTATCGAAATTTCTTATGATAGCACTCGATAGCGAGTGTACGATTGAATTTAACCGTGCGAGTTTTTTTCGATACCAAATTTGGTGTCGTAATTTTATTTTTAAATAGTTCGTTGGATAACAAGTTTTTATTTAAGATTTTAATTGTTATATTAATTAATTATTCGTATAAATTATCGTACTTTTTTGTACTACTCCCTTTTTTTTCCACCTTTGTAAAGGAGTTTTTACACAAATTCTAACGAGTAACTTAACGGTTTATTGTTTTTGTTTAAAAGTAAAAAATAATTATTTTTGTTTGAACGCTTTACAAGTGCCACAACAGTTTTTTTAAATTAACCGCCTTTTATTTATTTCGGTACACGCAAACAACAAGAAAATGTAAGTTAAATCTTTAATAAGTTTTATGCAAATTAAATAATTAATATTAATTATTAGGTCGAATACAACAAAAATAAATTTCAGACAAAAACAAATTCTTGCTGAGTTTATGTCTGAGCACAGCAATTTGGCCAAAGGCATTTTACCAAATACTTGCCAAGGAAAAGCTACTGCTAACAGACTTTGGGAAACTTTAGCTACTAAATTAAATGCCTCCGGTCCACCGCTAAAAGATGTAAAAACTTGGCGCAAGGTAAATTATTGTTTTCCACATTAACATGCTGCAGATAAAGACTTTTGTAATTTTCGGTAGGTGTATTCTGATCAAAAGCAAATGGTTAAGAAAAAGCTTTCTTACAATAAATCTTCAACCAAGAAAACTGGAGGAGGTCCTTTTGACGAAAAACCGCTAAGTGTTGCTGATGAAAAAATTTTGGAGGCAGCAGGCCTTGATGTTGCTGTTGCTGGTTTACAGGAGGTCCGGACATTCGGATCCCAAAATCAGCAACACAAAGAAATTGATGACAACACCACAGTTTCTTGTAAAGAAAGTGATGATTTAATCGAAAAGCTAATGGATACATTTGAGCAAGATGATACTCCAAAAAAGACTGTAGCAGTGCACTGCAATTCCTCATCTTCAAAAAAAGAGCCGAGGGAAACAAAAACAATTTTGTTAAAAAAAAATATATGTGCAACTTACCACAATGAAGTTTTAAAAAGACTGGATAAAAGAATAGAAATTAAAGAAAAGAAAATGGAAATGGCTACGGAGTTTCACCAAATTAATATGGACATTAAGAGGATAGAGTTAAATATACGAACAAAAGAATGGGAGCTTCTAAACAAAAATTAGGATGAATTACTAACATTGGAGTTTAGCACATTTCTTTTAAGTATTAATTTATTAAGAATTGTTTTTTCTTTTTTTTTTTTTTTGTATTGAAGTTTACTTTTCTGTTTCTTTTTTTCGTAAATAAAATTTACAATAACTATAAATGAATTAGTTTTAAATTACTATTTTAGTTTTTGTTTGCTTTAAGCTGTAAACACATCGCCACAGCAACTACCGACTGCAAAATTTCTAAAATAGAAAACATGTGTGCATACGAAAATGATTATTTTGAAGACAGCAAGGCAATATGGCGAAAGGTTGTTGTCTAAACTGATTTTGCCGTGCAGTCCAATTAAACTAATTTCTAATTTTGTTGACGACAATAGACAGTTGAGTGATGTCAGTAATATAAGTCATGTAAACTAATAAGTGCTTAAAACCTCTTATTCGGAAAAGAGAAAAAACAATAAGAACTTAAAATAATCATGCGTTATTTATTAAAAGATTTATTTATATATTTAAGGATTTTTATTAGTTTTTAAGTTTAGGTGTATGCATATGTATTTTCAAGTATTTTTTTTTTTAAAGGACTTCAATCGTGGTGGCGAAAATATACGAAGAATAGCTCGAAATATTTTAAAGGAATGTTTTCGAGTGTATATTAAATTACAATTTCTTTTTATGTGGAAAACATTCAGTTCGATATATATTTACTTTTTTATTACGATAATTTCAATTTGTCTATCTTTATTAGTAGATGGTTTCTTGTATGGGAAACCTGTTAGTTTTTAACACAATTGAGCTTTTGGTAGATATCATGATATTGTATAGCTTTCAACATTGTGTTGTTTCGAGCATTTTTTTTATTGCTGTAGACTAGTAACTTCGTTTGCATTTAAGGGAAATAGTTCAATATATTATTTATTTTGAAGACAAGCGAAACGAAAAATCAACGCACTCTTAAAAAATATTGTTTTAGTCTTCTAATAGCCTCTTACACAATAATCTAAATATTTTTTTAATCAAATACCAGAACTGATTCTTTTAAAAAACGCTAAAAAAAATATTAAAGTGACATCACTGCAATACACTATAATCATATTTTTATTATGTAGCTGCTGCGTTCAAAATAATTTTGTAGCTGGCTACATGGCGGCAAATGTAGCTAGCAGCATTTGCTGCCGTGTGTTCGTGTAGCCTGTTGTGGCGAATGTGTTCAGAGCATTATTTTCTATAAAGAGGAAATTAAATAAATTGAGAGTACAACATTTAGTTTGGAAACAAAGAATTTTTAATATTATCTCTTATTTGCTTTCCTATTTTAGTTATTTGTGTGTCCGTTTCAGTATCAAAGCTTACAGCCGCTTCAGCAGTATTTGTTTGCTGGACATCCTCATAATTGGGCACTTTAAATTTTAAACATAAATTATGTAGTGCGCTGCAAACATTGGAAAATTTGGCAACTTTGTAAGGAGTGTATCTGCTTCTTTTGTCGTGACACAAAATTTTCCATCTGGCTTTCAATATGCCTATAGTTCTTTCAACTATACATCTGGCTTTTGTATGAATGTCATTAAATTGTGATTCCCGCGAGCCTTCTTGTGGACTTCGGTAAGGTGTGATTAGCCATGCTTCGAGAGGATAACCAGAATCACCTTGAAATGTGAAATTATTTATATTAATTATATTTTCTGTTTGTTAATTAAGGAAACTTACCTAAAAGCCAAAAATTTCGCAAATTGGTTTCGTATTTTTTTTCTAGGAGAATCCCTTCGTCATACTCTTTCCAGACAAAAGAGTCATGAGCTGCACCACCATATTTACTGTTTATTGCTAAAATTACATACTTGTGATCACATATCTGCAAATAAATCATTATTGGTTTATGTACGTAATAACTATTATTAAATATACTTACAATCATTGAATTAAGGCTATGAAACCCTTTCCTATTGAAAAACATATGCTCATTTGGTGGTTTTTGTAAGCCAAAATGAGTTCCATCTATGCAGCCAATGACTAAAAAAAAGAAGTAGTCAGTCATTATCATAGGTGTGTATATGTATGTACATTTGTTGTACATGACACTTACCTCCTAGAAGCTTGTACTTCTTCATAAAAAATTCTTTTGTTTCCTCCCAACTTTCGGTACTGAAATTTATAAATTTTGGACACAGTTTCATTTCCATTTCATCCAGAACTCTTGAAACGATTTTCGAAAGTGCGCTTTGACTTATACCAATAATAAAATCGTTGCCGACAGTATTTTGAAAGCCTCCGGAAGCCAAAAGCGATAAAGTGGTGGCCAATTGTATTTTTGCTGGTACGGCAGTTGTCAAATGTCCAGCAAATTCTAACTCCTCAAAAATATAGTTAAAAGCTTCCTTGGAAACCCTAAAACGTTTCTTAAACCTATAAAAAATTAATTTAAACACGCAATTTTTCCAAATCAAGGGGATGTATGTATACTTACTCATTGTTCGGCAAGCTCAATGGATCACTTGTTACTCGGATTTTCTTTCTAATTGCATTTATATTACACTCACTCTCAGACTCTGATGATGAAGAATAAAAAAATAAATTTACGTCCATGACCGCGATTATTTAAAAAAGAAAAAACTTTCAAAATTATAAAACAATTTCGCAATTCTTTTGATAAATTATTTAATTTTCTTTGTAAGCAATGTTTTTTGTTTACATATTTGTAGTGTTGGATAAGGCTTTTTTTTTTATCTTTTACAACACTTTATTAAAAAATCGATTCGCAAGGTAACGAGTGCCATCATCAGAAAAACTCGCACGATCGAAATTAATTTCGATACGAATTTATTTCGATCACGAGCCCCAGAATTAGCTCCCTGTATTTTAATTTGTTGTTCATTAGTACTGCTATTTCTTTGTAAATGTGTCCATACCTTTTTGTGCGCCGCAAATCGTTAGAACGTTCCGCTTACAGCTTCAGCAGAACACCTGCATCTTTATCGCACCACACACTTCGCGCCATGGAAATCCATTTTAATTTAAACAATTATTTTTTATTTTACTAAAAACAATTTAAATAACGTACCTTTTTAGCCTTTCAATCCATTTTATTTTTTCAAAAGTAAACAATTTGACAACCGCATGTTGATTATCAATAGTGCTGCCATATTGAAATAGCTAAATTCAGGATTTACGATAAATCTTATTCCCACTGGAATGGAGATAATTCAAAAGTTAATTTAAATTTAATTTAAATTAAAACTGCTAATACAATGATTAGGCTGTGTCTGCCTACATTAAAAATGACTCAGTAAAGACAACCACCTGTAGGAATATAACCGAAAGTCTTTACTAAGTAATAACAAGTGATATTGCTATATTTAGCTATTTCGTACATGCGTACCAAGGCGAATAAATTACCAGGTGGCAGCGCAGGCGAATTCAGTATTTTTTGCTGGTATACACGACTGTCAAACTCCATATATAAAAAACGTACACAAATTTTTTATATATGGAGTTTGACAGTGGTGTACGCCAGCAAAAAATACTGAATTCGCCTATGCTGCCACCTGGTAAATTATTTCGCCATGGACAGTGGTGTACGCCAGCAAAAAATACTGAATTCGCCTATGCTGCCACCTGGTAAATTATTTCGCCATGATACGTACGCTTCATTATACAGTGAAACTTCGATATAACAAATCTAGAGGGCATCGAAAAAAACTTCGTTATAGCTATTAATTCGTTATACATATGCATTTTGAAACATTGGTATAACGAAATTTAAAAAAATACTAAAGATATTCGTTATATATATATATATATATATATATATATATATATATATATATATATATATATATATAAATTTTTTTGCTAATTTCTATTTTACACGAAAATACTATGTAATTAAAATTCACTATTTTTGAGGTAAATAAAAAATTATGTTTTTATTATTTTTTGTTTTGTTTTATTACATTTTATTAAAATATAGTGTAATTTGTTTACGCAAGCTTAGAATGAAACCATCAATCTTTTTTTCGACAGATGCTAAGCTGTCGAATGTATTTTGCCGTGCTTCAAAAAATTTTTGCTGTTTTCCGACAATTATTTACGCCTCTTTAGCGGTTACAACATTTTCGAGTTTTTTAGTTTCGTCATCTTCGTTCTCCTGCTCACCATTATCTTGTGGTTTCGTTAAACTAATAATAATCTCATCATTGGTAAGGGACCCGGTAAAAGCAATGTCATCGAAATTTACAAAATCATCAAACAGTTCTGTTAAATTAAAATGGTTTTTTAGAATAAGCCATTCTTTGATGTCTTGGAGGCAAACATTTGCTATAATCTTTACCATACTTTGTGTGCTATTCTTATTCCTTGTAAAACGTTCGTAGAGCTTTTGCGTCCTTATTCAAGATCGGTTATTAAAATTTCAACTACCTTTTTGCGATAAATGTGTTTGAAATTTTTGAGTATTCCCTGATCTAGATGTTATAGTTTCGATGTTGCGTTTGGCGGTAAAAATTGTAATTTGATGTATTTAAGTGATATAGCATTTTTATGTGCTATCCACAAGCACTAAAACTATACGATTGGCTTTAGTCATATCGTTGTCAAATTTTTATAACTAATCAAGCCATATATCGCTGGTCATCCAAGCTTTTCTGTTCGGAGTGTAGTCCACTGGTAAACTTTTTATGCTTTTAAAACATCTTGGGTTAGTCGATTTTCCGATTATAAGCAACTTTCTCTTCTCAGAGCCTGTACTGTTAACAGTAAATAAAATAGATAATCTTTCTTAACTATGTTTTCCACCGTGGCATTTTTCGGATTTAAACGCCATTGTTAGGTCTGGTGTGCATTTAAAGTTTAGTTCAGTTTCATCTGCATTAAAAATATTGTGCGGCTTATATTCTGCCAACAAACTTCGTAACAATGCTTTCCATTCAGAACAAAGTTCGTCACTTACATCGGCACTTTCTTCACTCCCTTTTCGAAATCCGATATCATGGCGTTTTTTTAAATTATCAAGCCAACCGTTACTAGCTTTAAAATCGTTGTGTCCCAGACGTGCTGTAAACTGTTCAGCTTTGGTTTTTATCATTGGTCCTCCCAAAGGAATGTTTTGATTTCGACATTGTGTAAACCATTTAAATAAACATTGCTAAACGTTTTTATATTGTGCAATGCGCAATCTTCTGAACTTAAAGGTTTCGTGTTACGAATAATCTCCCGTACTCGGCGGTATATTAAATTGTTTAGCAATTTCTTGCTTAGATTTGTCACCACGATCAACAGCACCAATTATAGAAATTTTTTCTCGTATAGATTTTTGTTTACGCTTTAATACACTCATTTTGTCAAAGAACCGTAAGAGAACTGACTATGTAATTTGTGTTTTTAAAAGGAACTTCCCCATTTTGCTTAAAATTTAATTTTTCTTTATTCTGACTTCTTTGTATCGAGGCTATAGTTCAAGGCTTCGTTATGTAGAGGCTTTTGATAATGACTTACACACTTAAAATGTAATATTAAAATGTTATGTATGTATTTCTCAATTTTAATCTCGTTGTATAGAGGCTTTTAAAAAAATACTTCGCTATAAAGAGGCTTTATAGCTCAGAATTTTTTCGTTATAGCTATAGAATATTTTTGTATGAAAAACTTTGTAATAAAAGGGTTTTTTTAAGGGACTCAGCTGAGAATTCGTTATATTGAGTTTTTCGTTACAACGAAGTTCGAAGTTTCACTCTATATGTAAAACCACATGCACCATACTCTAAAAATTACAAGCGGAATGACACATGTAAAAAAATTGTTTTTGTATATTCTTAAGTATGTACATATACATATTGTCAAATATTCAATTTGGGGAAAGTTGTAGAGGCAAAAACCCTTACAAATTGACCTGAAGTTGATTTGTCGTATTTCATTAATTCGGATCGATTTAGGGTAGAAGACTTGTAAAAATCCAACTTTTTATAAGTATGCCTGACCAGAAATATCAGAAATATAATAAACTTTTCTTAAAAAAAAATCACTGATGAGGGTTAGTAGGAAGCTTTCTTTAAAGCACCTTGGCTTATAAGATAAGATAAGTTTTACTCAAAATGCTCTTACAACATCAATTAGGATGATGTAGTAAACCTGTCCTAGGAAGAATTTTTGAAAACTGTAAACTTAAAGAAACAAATCGAGAAAAATAATATTAATTCAGCAACATGGATGCTAATCTGTTCGGAATGATAAAAATTCAAAACGGTTGCTTGAAACAAAAAAGTGACATCTACAGTAGAGCTAAAATTTTAAATCTGCAAAAATATAAGAATAAAATAAATGTCGTTTACATTTCGATAATATACGCAAGTTTACCTATGAGATAATTCCCGTTGATAATTCCTGATAACTAAATGTACTTTGTTCTCTACAAAAACACACTCTTGCAATTATAGTAAAATTTCTCCAATTGAAAAACAGGGTTTTATCGTTAAAGATGACAATATTTTAATTAGGTTTTGCTAAAAGTAAGTTCAAAAACAAGTAAGAGTGCTATAATCCAAAAATTTTAAATTTTTCGTGAAATTCTCCTGAAAATAATATTTTGGTGAAATTTTAATCGTTTAGTGAAATTCTAATTTGTCGGTTATTTAGAGCTTTTTATGTTGTATTTTCAGTTTTTAGCGAAAATTTAAATTTTTTATTTCAAAACAAATTTTTTAGCAAAGTTTAATTTTTCGGTGAAAACTTCTATAATAAAATTTTACATAAAAAAGTCATCGGCTCTTAATGGGTTAGGCATTTTTGAAAAGTTTAAGTATTTTCTAAAAGACCTCTAAAGAAGCTTTAAAATGATTCCCAATATTGATATTTTAGAAAATTTGAAAATTTCAGAGCCCTGTAACTCGGATATTATAGGCGAGCGGCAATTTTTTCACTTGGTGTTTTTTTTTTCTTATTTTTTAATTTTTTAATTATCGCACCATATATATATTTTTCCAGTTAGATTTACTTTATTGTTTTAAATGACATGAAAAAATTAGAGGTATGCGTGGTGTTTTGCCTGCTTCTCAAATGACATGGACCGATCGTGCTGATTATCAATAGCTCTTTCGACACTATGTCTGATCGATTGACATATTTATTTTTTTTCTAGCTGATCTAGTGCCTCGGCAAGCTTGATTTCAATACTAACACGGACGGACAGACGGACATCGCTAAATCGACTACGCTATGCATAAGGATTCAGAATATATATACTTTATGGTGTCGGAAATGGATATTGTAGAAACTACACACGGAATGACAAACATATATTTATATACCCTTTTTCCACTTTTTGTGGTGAAGGGAATAACTAGATTCCAAATCCAGTTAAAATTCTGTATATTAACCAGATTTACATCAAAGTTTAAAACTAATAAAGGCAGAATAGATGAGACACAAGAGACACAAAACGAATTAACAAACCGCTTTCAAGTGTTTGCTACTTTTTAAACAATTTATGACATGCGACAATTAAAAAAATAAGCTTTTTTTGTAACTTCCTAAAAAAGTTCGGTTCATAATTATAAGGTGAGGTTTATGTACATGTGTATATTTCTTTTTCACAGCATAATGAGCATAATAGCAACGTTTAGAAGCAATTAAAAGTGATAATTTTTGGGAGTCTTTTGACAATCGAATGGTTACACGATCAGTTTCGTCATAGTAAACAAAGCGGTCGCTTGAATTAGATTAAGACTATTGAAAAACACCTTTCACCTTCATTAGCTTATGCAAATTCCTGTTTATTTTGTACTGCTTGAAGGTTGGCAGTTCTAAACCGTACGTTAAAAGTTAAAAGGTTACTAATTATGCTAATTGTTACTAGAGTGTGTTCATGTACTCGAAAAACTAGCAGCGAGAGAGTGAAAAAAGAGCGTAATAATGTGCTAATAAATTCTTTACTATAATTAGTCAAACAGCTGTACCAAATATAACTTAAAACTATCAACAATTAAAGTGTTTTCTAAAAAGAAACATTTTTGCATTTACATTGTTGAGTCATTTGTTTTATATTATAACTACACAAGTGAAGCTGAAAACCAAATATCTGACATCTTCAGATTATTTTTTATATTTTAATAGATTCTTTTATGATGACATTAAAAATATCCTAATAATGAAAATCAAAAGTTGCTATTCTTTTACTATTTACTCATGCATAAATAAATATTCTAACCAATTCTGAACCTTAAATTCAATATGTCTAATAATATAAATCTATATGTCAGGGCCGTTTAACTCAGAAGTTTTTCGTTTTTATTTTCAGTTTGAAAAAATCGAAAAATCAATTGATTTGATATTGTTAATTATGTATGTGTGTTTCTGAGTTTGCAGCATAGCCCATTCGATAGCAAATAGTTATGATACACAATTTATTACTAACATAATAATATTATCTAATAACTTCGGTTAAAGTAACAAACAGATTGCAATTTGGATTGTATTAATTTGAGTTTTTGTGCGCTCTGAAAGCTTTACAGAAAGTGAAATGTATAAAATTGGAAAACATTACTTATCTGGTACATAAAAATTGTGAAAAAAAATATTACCATTTCAAATGTAAAATTTAGAGTTTATACTTTTTGAAACTATTAATCATAGTATTCATAGAAAATAAATACATATGAAGTATCAGTGTTTGAAAGTTGAAGAATGCATAATTTATCAAAAAGGATTTTTTTTAACAAGTCTTATAAATGTGCAGAAGAAAGATTTGGTAAGTATGAAGATCTTTTAGAAATATAACATTGAATTAATGATAATACGCTTTTTTAAGCTTTAGTTTTGCAAAACAAGTTCAATCAACAAATGACATTCTCAAACCAATGGATTTTTTTAAGTGTTAATAGGTTTTTTCACAAAACATCCGTTTATTTTAAAAGTAAAAATTATGGTAAGTATTAAGATATTATGAGCTTTTTTATGTGAAACGAATGAAGAGTTAACATTTTTTATATTATTTTATGTTCAGACACTGATGAATGTAAACCTTCACCATCTTGTGAAGAAGATAAACCAAAAGACAGCTGTGAACAGGATAATATTCCCCCCAAAACAGTTGACAAAACTGGTGCGAAATTTGGACGAATACATGCTGTTATCGGGCCCGTTGTCGATGTTATTTTTGACGATGAAAATCTTCCGGAGATATTAAATGCAATGGAAGTTCCCGACTATAAAACTGGCCCACGTTTAGTATTAGAGGTTTAGTATTTAAATAATATATCGAGTTTTTTTTTCATGGGAAAACAGAGTCGTAACATGTTAAAATTAAAATTATATTGAAAAAAGCAATTGTTAAAACTTTTGCGTTACCTAAAATGAAAAACCATACGCATAACTAAAAAATATGTTTCTACATGTCCTGCGATAAAGAAATCAATCGAAAAATGTTTGTTAGTTATATGGTTTTCAATTTCACTGGAATCCTTATGATTTCTTATTCCTTTGTATTATAGCACGGTTCATCACCAGGAGAATGGTGCTGATAGAATTACTGTTTTCCCGTTTTAAATATATTAATAGTTTTCTATATCTTTCCATTCAATTTAACAAACACTTTGGGGTAACTTCTCTATTATTGTTTAAAATATATATTAAAACGAATCGATTTCCATCACATACCTGATTCTTATTTATTTGAACTGCTCGCATATTAACCTCGATTGAAATTGATTAAAAAAACCTACTAAAATCGAAATGTGGAGAATTGCATGTCAGAAAGATTTATTTGTTTTTAAGCAGGTATTTCATCATTTGAGTAACAATATTGTGCGTTCAGTTGCCATGGATAGTACTGATGGTTTGCGAAGAGGGCAAAAAGTTGTCGACACCGGGCATCCTATTCGTGTTCCTGTAGGACGAGGCACTCTTGGACGAATTTTAAATGTCATTGGTGATCCGATTGATGAGCGTGGACCTATAGAAACAGAATATTATTCTTTTATACATGCTGAACCTCCTTCAATGACTGAACTTAACGTAAATCCCGTTCTACTGGAAACTGGCATTAAGGTAACATTTTTTTTTTTCGTTATATTTCTCACTTATTTTGTAATTTTTTCTGCTTTAATTTTAAAAATTTATTTTAATGTGATAATTTGGTTTTTAGTAAAATTTCGTTTTTTTTTATAACATTCTGTTCGCTACAAAAAAGCGACCCCGAATTATTTTTTCCTAAAAAAGAAAATTTGTGGTTTTGAATCGACGGAATGCTATAACATTGTATAACTTGTTTTGCTTTTACCGAGTACACACACGACAATTTTTCTTGCAGCAATAAATAGAATAATTCTGCACTCCTTTCTCTTCCAAAAATCCAGAATTGCTGCAGAAATATTTACGTGTTTGAATCGGTATTTGCAATTAAAAGAACGTTAAGTTTATCCAAAAGGTAGAGTATTTACTTGCAGCTTTTTATAAAATCGTAAATGAAAACTAAATCAGTGTTGAATTCCAAACATTTTACAGTACATGCTTTCATTCTTTTTAATTACTGAAAACAGAATAACTAAATTCCTAAAACATTAAGGAAAGAATTTTATTTAGGTCATTGATTTATTGGCGCCCTACGTAAAAGGTGGAAAAATTGGTTTGTTTGGAGGAGCTGGAGTAGGAAAAACGGTTTTAATAATGGAACTAATTAACAATATTGCTAAAGCACATGGTGGATATTCTGTGTTTGTCGGTGCTGGAGAGCGTACACGAGAAGGCAATGACTTATATATGGAAATGATCGAAACGAAAGTTATTTCTTTAGAGGATGATAAATCTAAAGTTGCTCTGGTGTACGGCCAAATGAACGAACCTCCGGGTGCAAGGTCTCGTGTAGTTTTAACAGGTCTCACTATAGCTGAATATTTTCGAGATATGGAAGGTCAAGACGTATTATTGTTCATTGATAACATTTTTCGCTTCACACAGGCCGGGTCAGAAGTATCAGCCTTATTGGGCCGCATACCGTCGGCGGTGGGATATCAACCTACATTAGGAACTGATATGGGTAATAAAAATTATAACACAATAATAATTAAAGATAAATATTGTGGTTTTAAATACACAGGATCTATGCAAGAGCGGATAACAAGCACTAAAAACGGTTCAATAACATCAGTACAAGCCGTTTACGTTCCGGCTGATGATTTGACAGATCCCGCTCCAGCTGCAACATTTTCTCACTTAGATGCTACAACTGTGTTATCTAGACCAATAGCAGAGCTGGGAATTTACCCAGCAGTAGATCCTTTGGATTCTTCATCCAGAATTATGGATCCTTTAGTTGTAGGCGAAGAACATTATAATGTTGCTCGGTCGGTACAAAAAACATTACAAAATTATAAATCCCTACAGGTGACGTCTTCAAGCAAAGAATTCTTTTTTAATTTGCCATTATATTTGTATGTATTATACTTAGTAGGATATAATAGCCATTTTAGGCATGGATGAACTTTCGGAAGATGATAAGCTTACTGTTGCGAGGGCCCGTAAAATGCAACGCTTTCTCTCACAACCATTTCAAGTAGCTGAAGTCTTTACAGGGCAAAATGGAAAAATGGTTCCTTTGCAAAAAACAATAGAAGGATTTAAAAGCTTGTTAAATGGTGATATGGATGACATTCCGGAAATAGCTTTTTATATGGTTGGTGGTATAGACGAAGCAGTTGCTAAGGCTAAAGATTTAGCTTTAAAACTAAAAGTTTAGTTTCTTGTTTTTGTTAAAAAAAAGAACAATTAAATGTAGTGCAATTCAAACATAAACTAAAACTTTATTTAAAAAACCAAGGCCAACTCGCATTGAATACTGAATAAAGTTCTCTAATCAACTGCACGTTACTGGGGGCAAATTACGGCATTCGATATCGATCGAAATTTACATTTAAGTTCTATAAAAATTTCGATCGATATCGAATGTCGTAATTTGGCCCCTGTTTAAAACCGAAATTCGATGACGAGTAGTCATTGATAACTTTACTGAAATGTCAATATCATGGCAAAATAACACTAGGTGGTCCCGATAGCGAATTCATTGATTTTTGCCGAAACGCTAAGTGTCAAACACCATATAAAAAAATTTTACACTTTTTTATATATGAAGCATAGCGAAATAATTAATAGGTGGTCGCAATAGCGAAATCGTCCATTTTCGCCGTTGTAGAGCACTACGTTGATGTCAAAAATAGCTGACTAAGCAAAAGGAAGCCGAATTTAATTTATCCTTTCATCATCATTTGGTACTCTGAATAAAGTTATACACAGTTAGTTTCTTTATCCTGTACATGCAGCAATACCTCACATTTCATTTTTTGGTTTCAAAATATAAATTTATAAAACCTTCAAGTTATTTGAAAATTTTTTACTTTTAAATTTATTTTAAAATTTTGACAACAACGTCGATCATAAACAAAAAAAAAAAACTGGGTTATTAAGACCACCTAGCAAATTATTTCCCCATGATATTGTTTGAAATTTCAGGATTTGGCGAAAATTAATTAATTCGCCATTGCGAATCTTTAATTTCCATGTTAAAATATTACACTTTCCGTTGCAACGGACTTAGCAACATCGGATCTTCAAAATTTTAACCGTCTGTCTTAACAATTCACACGTTCGACCCAATACATCAAAGTAAATTTTAATATCATATAATTTTGAATATTTATACTTGTTATTGTAACGATCATTTTTATTGACATTCTGTCCAATTTTCAAGCGTTTTTCTACAATTGGCAATTTTCGTCACCTATATGGACACCCTTTCCTTTTAAGATTTATTATACCTTTCAACACAAAAAGTGGAAAAAGGGTATTTATAAGTTTGTCATTCCGTGTGTATTTCTTCAATATCCATATCCGAACCCATAAAGTATATATATATATTCTGAATCCTTATGCATAGCAAAGGCGATTGAGCGATGTCCGTCTGTCCGTCCGTGTTAGTATTAAAGTCGAGTTTGCTTCGGTAATCGTCAATCAATTAGACATAGTGTCGAAAGAGGTGCCTTTGGAAATCAGCATTATAGGTCCATGTCCTTCGAGGCAGCAGTCAAATCAACAAGTGAAAAAATTGGCACTCGCCCATATTTTTCGAGTTACGGGGCTCTGAAATTTTAAAATTTTTTAAAATATCAATATGGGTATCATTTTAAAGGTCTTAAAGGAAATACTAAGATTTTTTAAAAATACTTAACACATTAAGAGCCGGTGTCACTTTTATGTAAAATTATATATATGTACCAGAGTTGGGTTTATTGCATTAAATTTAAAATGCATTATCCTTTCTATTACCACTAAACGACATAGCATTAATGCAGCAAAAGTCCAGCCACCACTAGTGGCAGATGGGAATAATTATCCACTAATTTAAACATTTTTAATGCTAGTAAAAATTCAGTGCACTAAACGAAACGATTTTAGTGGTAGTGGAAATTGAATGCACCAAACGAAACGATTTTAGTTCTAGTGGAGATTTACAGGTCTGTTCTGTAAATCACTTTTTGTCAAAGTGATTTCAAATCACGTAAAAGGTGTTCTGCCTACAAATTATACTGAAATCACGTGATTTAAAAACGGTTAACTAAATGACTGCCGGTTTGAAATCACTTGCCTATTTTCACTAATCATTTCGTTTAGAATATAAAAATATTGATTATATTTATTTTAAATACTATATGTTCTATTTATTTTTGTGAAAAAAATAGATTTTATACAAACAAAAACGAATTTATTTATAAAATCTTTAAGACTCTGCATGTTTTATAAAAAAAATTTTGCTTATTCAACAATGCTCGTGATTTCTTCTCTCTTAGCAGTTAGTTTTTGTTTTTGGAAGTTAATTCTAATTTTTCCCAATTAACATAGTGTTAAAACCATCCTTTTTTTCACATAAGTTTAACGCAAAATTTGATCATTGCTGTTAAAAAAATTAATAAAAATCAATATTTGGGTTAAATTTGCAAAAAAAAAAAAAAAAAAAAAATAAGTGCGAAATGTAAAAATTTTTTTTTCGTTTTTTTATTTTACGAATTTTCATTTGACGCCGAGTTTTAAGCAATTCAATCAGCTTCAGTAAGGAAATAAAAGTAAAAATATATGTACTACTATAAACAAATAAAAATTCTCTTATTTATTTTAGCTAAAGGCATTTTGACTTTATTGAATTTCCAATAATATTTTTGTTACGAATTAAAAAAATAAAAAAACAAAACACAAATCTAAAAAATCAGTTGTTTTTGAACATTTAAAACCACGCCGAAAAATTGAAAATCGCGTGGTTTTCAGAACAGCACCAAATCGTTGGCGTGATTTTAAAACCGTTCGTGTTTTGAAATCACGTGATTTTCAGAACAGACCTGTTAATGCACTAAATGAAACGATTTTAGTGGTAGTGGAAATTTAATGCACTAAATAAAACGATTTTAGTAGTAGTGGAAATTTAATGCATTAAGTGAAACGATTTTAGTGGTAGTGGAAATTTAACGCGCTAAATAAAACGATTTTAGTAGTAGTGGAAATTTAATGCACTAAATAAAACGATTTTAGTGGTAGTGGACTAGAAATTCACTGACACTATAATGAAATGCAAATTCAGTTTCAATGCTTCAGTTCCACTTTCATACACATTACTAATCAATATTATTTCCTTAATTTGCAAAGTCCTCCTGAACAAAGAAAATAATTTTTGTTGTTGTTTTAATCACCATAGGTAACCTTAAAAAAGGTTTCAATTACATAAATTTTTATGAATTAATAATAATAATAATGATAATAATAATAATAGGGTAATGTATATATTTCTAAATATGAATTCAAACATAATTGTTATTCGCTCTTAAAAGTATTAAATTTTCAAATTTGGAATCGGTCAGATTTTTACGGCGTGGACTGTTAATAATGCCAGCAAATAATAATGTGGTGTATATTTAATAGTTATGCTACATTTCTACTTTACATATTATTACTTTCCTGAATATTTAATAATTATTTTATATTTCTACCTAACATATTGTCACTTGTCAACATACATATGTATGTATGTATGTAAAAAATAAAATGAATATTGTTTTTCAGTGGATAACTGAATTACAAAGAAATAACCAGCATTTCACCATAGTGCCAGTGGATTTCTAGTCCACTATTACTAAAATCGTTTCATTTAGTGCATTAAATTTCCACTACCACTAAAATCGTTTCATTTAGTGCATTAAATTTCCACTACTACTAAAATCGTTTTATTTAGTGCATTAAATTTCCACTACCACTAAAATCGTTTCATTTAGTGCATTAAATCTCCACTAGGACTAAAATCGTTTCGTTTAGTGCATGAAATTTCCACTTCCACCAAAATCGTTTAATTTAGTGCACTAAATTTCCACTACCACTAAATATTAGGGGCGATAATGCACTATTTTTTCCGTTACCACTTAAAAATAGTGGAAAATGAAATCTAATGCAATAAACCCAACTCTGATATGTACTACCAATTTTTTTTATGCCCCTATTACGGTTCACAACTTTTTTAATAATTTGGTCGTCTTTCATAAATCGGTATTGCCATTCACAACCTAAATGCGGTTGTCTATTTGGTTATGTGGTCGATTTTTTGGTTGTGTTTAATGGTATTGCGGTTTACCACTTTGTATGAGTTTGGTTGACAAAAACGATAAATATACCCAACTGCTTATTAGCAGTTGAGTCTTTATCGGTTATAGATTTCTATTAAATTTTTAATACATTTCCTGTAAAAAAACAATACATAAAAGACAAAAAATTGAAAAATCGTAAGTATAGGCGTTTTTTGATCTTAATATAATAAATTTAAGTTTAATACACATACACAGGACTCTAAAAACAACAACCAAAGCCCAATTTTAGTGATTTGTGCAGCTGATGGAAAAAAAATCCTGAAATTGCTAAAGGAAAGCAAAAACTCAGGTAGGAAAGCGTGGGAAAGACTTGCAATTGAATTAAATAGCTTAGGTCCACCTACAAGAACGTTATTCAAATGGCACCGTATAAGAACATGACATTTTTATTGTTATAAGCAGACATTTTATTAGAATTTTTGGTTTATATACAGTTTGTAAAAAAAATGTTTTTAAAGCTAGAAAATTTTAGGAATTTATATTTAAATAATGAACAACAACAGCAAAATCATTTTCTTTGACTTTTTTTCCATGTAACTGTTTTCCTGTACGTTGGCGACAAAAAGGCGCCGACACTTTGAAATAATAATAATAAACATAACAACAACGGTAAAATTTGGTAAATTATCTGTAATGTTGTGGGGTTGCATTTCATCCAAGGGCGTTGGCGAACTAAAAATATTAGAAGATGTAATGACGAAGGAAGTCTATCTGGACATTTTAAGAAACGAGTTGACTGCCAGTGCTCAAAAATTCGGCAGATCCTGGTTGCTATATAATTGCAAAAAAGTAATTGATACCCCGGTACAAAGCCCTGACCTAAACCCAATAGAAAATTTGTGGGTCCACCTAAAGAAAAAAGTCGGAAAAAGGTCCCCGAAAAACAAAGCAGAATTAATAAGATTTATAAAAGAAGAGTGGTAAAAATACCCGATGATTACGACATACCAAAACTGATACATTCAATGTGTAAACGATAAGGAGCTGTAATTGATGCTAAAGGAAGTATTAGCAGAAAAAAATCTTTTTTTTAGGCATATAGAAACAATTTTTTTACTTATTATATAATTTTGAAAACATTTATTTTACAGCGTGCAAAGTGAAGTATTTTTCTGTAGTTACAATTTTTTTTTTTTTTTTGTTATTTGAATAAATTTAGTTTTTTCTTGTAAAATGTGTTTAGAAACATCTAAAACAATGTAAATAAAAAAAATAATAATAAATGTTATATATTTTACCTAAAAATAAAGGTTTATCTTAAAGTTTTTAATTTTCTTCGATTTTGAAAACACTTTTTTTTACAAACTGTAGGTTTGGATTCGTTAAAAAACAAGTATTTAAAAAAAACTTTCTAATAATAAAAAAAAGAACTAACAAGCTACAGGAATGAGGAATGCGTATCTCAGCTGTTATCATTAAATGATCAAGTAGCACAATCTGACCAAACTTTCAGCGTTGGAAACGTTGCTCCGTCTATAAGTGAGGCTTCTGAAACTCCTCAAAATCTCGACTTGTTTACACAAGTTTCTTCAAATGATCCTTAATTTCATAAATGGATATTGTAGAAATTACAAATGGAATGACAAACTTATCAGCCAAATTATAAACAGAAACTCCGTGCGAGTTTTCTTACTTTTCCCTTTTCTCCTATTATACATTTGTTTCCCTTTTTATTGCCTGCGGAAAGTGAAAACAAATCGGGGAAAAAAGTAGGTATTATGAAAGAGAAATTATATGAAAAAAGCAAAATAGCGCCCTTCAAATTACGGTGATGCCACTTTTTTATTTTTTTATTCCTAGGGAATTCATAATTGGAGGAATTTTATCTCGAGAAAATGTTTTCCCGCGAGAAAGAAATTCCTAGAGAACATTCATGATTGGGCTGTATATAAGCCTTTTTTCCACTTTTTGTGGTGAAGGATATAAAAAGGTAAGAAAAATTGATAGCTTTTACCTAATACATCAACTTTTTAGTTTACTCCGATGGGATAACGACCCTAATAGTGCGTTTCCATTTACGTGATTTTGTCTAAAACACTTGATTTGCTCTAATCAAGCGTTTTGCTACTTTATTTCCCATACATTTTTAATGCTACCAAAAACACTTAACTCACTTGATTTATTTCAAATCATGTCATAAACGTATTTTTCTAATTGATTTTGCAACACTGCGTTGTGTCTGGGATATTCAAGTTTAGCTCCGTACTATCTATTCAAAACTTAAAATTTTCGAAAAAAAAAGGTTTTTTAGTTAAATCGTAAGATTCAGCTTGAGGTTTTTACTCATTTTTCAATATTTCAACCAACTTTGTTGGTCATCTTCGGGGAAATATGACTAGACAATAAAAAAAATAAACAAATTAAAAAATATTACATAAATTAATAAAAATAAGTAAAAGTGCTATATTATATACTCTTCACCATTTATTTAAATCTAGCTTAGTGAAGTAACTCCAATAAAAAAAAAACAAGTATAGAGGCAAGATATATTTAACTAGGTAATAGCTGCACTACAACAAATACAACATTTGTAAAAACAACATGGCATTTTATTGTTGCTTTGTGAGTGGAAATGTCATAAATAGAAAGAGAAAATAAGGCATATATAAACGCTCTCTTTGTTCTGCATATGCTTGTTTAGTAATTAATAAAACGCTTCTTAATGGCTTCGCTTACTCAAACAGAATGACGCTTTCTTTATTTTCTAAAACATTCTCAACTTGTTATTTCTACATAAATTTCTTATTCTAAGCATTTACATATGTTAGAGAAATACAAATATCATTATACAATAAGAGCCATTTTTACATTCATTAAAATAGAAAGAAACATCAATCAATAAGCATAAAGTAAAGGCCGGGGCACATGGAATCCGTCATACGTTAAACTTTGACAAATTCAACTAAAGTCAAAGTAACGACGGATAAGGTTGGCACAATGAATACTTTGCTGACGGATGTTAAACCAAAGCTTGCTCTATTTTTATTCACTTTTAAATTTAATTTGTATTTTATTCACTTTTTAAATTAATTAAATTTGTATTTTATTGTTTGCCACCAAAATTGTTTTATTAAAATCACAAAACACAATTGAAACACAGCAAAAGTTAAAAGAAAACAGAAAAGAAGAAGCAGTTAATAGTTGTCAAAGTATTCAAAAGTTAAAAGTTGACCAACTTTCGTACTTTGCGTTGACGGACACGTATTGATTGTGACAACGCTCATAAGAAAACATGTATTTTAACTTACTTGTCAGTTGAATTTGTCAAAGTTTAACGTATGACGGATTCTATATGCCCCGGCCTTTAATGGCTTCGCTTACTCAAATAGAATGACGCTTTCTTTATTTTCTAAAACATTCTCAACTTGTTATTTGTACATAAATTTCTTATTCTAAGCATTTACATATGTTAGAGAAATACAAATATCATTATACAATAAGAGCCATTTTTACATTCATTAAAATAGAAAGAAACATAAATCAATAAGCATAAAGTAAAGGCCGGGGCACGTGGAATCCGTCATACGTTAAACTTTGACAAATTCAACTGACAAGTGAGTTAAAATACATGTTGTCTTATGAGCGTTGTCACAATCAATACGTGTCCGTCAACGCAAAGTACGAAAGTTGGTCAACTTTTAACTTTTGACGTATGTTGAATACTTTGACAACTATCAACTGCTTCTTCTTTGTTTTCTTTTAACTCGTGTTGTGTTTCAATTGTATTCTGTAATTTTAATAAAACAATTTTGGTGGCAAACAATAAAATACAAATTTAATTAAATTAACAAGTGAATAAAATACAAATTTATTTTAAAAGTGAATAAAAATAGAGAGCAAACTTTGATTTAACATCCGTCAGTAAATTACTCATTGTGCCAACCTCATCCGTCGTTACTTTGACTTTAGTTGAATTTGCCTCGTTTCGCCAGTATTAATTTCATGTTTCACCACTGCCGTTCTACCTTGGCTTTTATTACTTAGAGCGAAGACTAAGGCATGTTTTCTCAACAACTGCTTTGCTTTGTTTCTGTCAGATGTTAGTTCTTCCACCCATTTTTGCACCTGTTCTGCTAGTAAATCTCTTTCTCTGGCTGGTAATTTAGAGCATACCGCACAATTGATTATGGCTTCAGCAGGCTCACATCGACCTATCTCGAAATTTTTGTTAATAGTCTTTTCGCTTTTGGACAGATTAAGTACTCTCACAGGAACTCTTCCATCGTCGCAGATTTTCACAAGGGCTTTAGCTGTTAAAATGTCGTCTTTTACTTCTGTTGGTTTACCACCCACAACCGGTTATCCAAACAATCTGCCTCTACACGTGCTCATACTATAGTTTCCGCCTGAGGTGGTAATTTCTGGCGTTCAACGGCAAATAGTTTTCTTACTGCGGACCAGCTCTCATAACCGACATCCAGGGGTATCTTCACATTACGCCAGATCAATTTTTGCTCGCCCATGTGCAGACTAATACCGTTGGCTATAATGAAGTCTGTACCATTAATAACTTCATCCACAATGTCGGCGACAACAAATACATGGTCAACACTGATGTCTGCTACAGTCAGTCTTACCCTGGCTTTTTCATAGACAGTGGATAGGTCCCCGTAGCCGTGCGCAGTCGCTCCTGTGTCTATGGTGAGGACTTGCTTTCCTCCGTTGATAAGACCGCAAGCAGTTAGATTGATATTCTTCTGTGCACAATGGAAATCGAGATTGTGGGGCCAGCGGTTGTGGGAGCTAGCACTTGCCCCTTAGCGCCAGCTCGATTTAGTTTAACGGTGACTCGAGCGATTTGGTGTTATTCGCCCGCTTGTTGTCCCTTGTTGACGAAGCATATCTTGATCTCTTCTTTATAAATCTGCAGTTGCGCTAGAAGTGGCAAACTTTTCCGCAGTTGAAGCACTTGGCGCGAGACTTACCCCTTTCCTCCTCGATTATTTCTTTGACGATATCTCTTATCTCGCTCCTTTTGTCGCCGTGGTTATAATCATCAGTCTCAAGACATCGCACCTTGTACACCTGTGGCTTCTGTGCTAGCGCGTACGAGATAGTTTTTGCAAAGGTTGATTTTTGCATAGCACAAACCGCATATTTAACATCTGGATCTCGTATACCATTCACAAATGCTTCAATTTTAAACTGATCGAGAAACGGATGATGTTCGCCTGGGTAAGTCAGCTGCACCAAACGTTCAATTTCCATAGCGAAGTCTTGAATCGTCTCGTTCGCCTATTGAACCCTGCCTCGTAACTCCATTCTATAAAGTTCTCTTTTATGCTCACCTCCATACTTACGTTGTAACGCATCCATTATGTCCTCATAATTATTTCTACATCCGGCAGGAAAGCTTTCGAGTATCTCTGCTGCTGCTCCCTTTAAAGCCAAAATAAGCTCATATTTGTCCCATCTATTCTTGTTCATTGTGATTTATTTATTATTTGCAATTTCACTTCTGACACCAATTGTTACTTTTATTTAAATTTATAAACGTTTATTTTATTGAGTTCTTTTATTGCAAAATAAATAAATACAATTTAATTACTACTTTAATTAAATTACACTTTTATTAGACGATTATTCACTTATTCGCGATTAGTACAAAAAAATACGCGATGGCAACTTTACCACTGTTTTGCCACAAGATCTTCACTGGGTTACGTTTTCACTAAGAATGAATCAGCAAGTATGGCCGTTGCTTTTATATATCCAATTTTAAGGCTCTTGAATATACTAGAACTTGCTCCATCTGTTGGTAGAATATTTCTTTACTAGGCATTTATCATTTGAGACACATGATGATTGTTATTTGATTCCAGAACCTTCCATTTTTATTTTGAATTTATTTACATATACATGCTGTCTATTTTTATTAGTCGTTATGTAGCTGTTTGTGTAGTTGTGTGTTGCGTTTGTTTTTATTACTTTATGTTAGTTGTATTTGTTTTGTGATTAAGAAGTTTTTGTAGAAACTTCTGGCGTTTTACCTTGATGGTGACAGTTTTTTTTATTTCTTTTTATGGCATAAATAAATAAAGCATCTTCGCAACAATATAATGAAAGTAAATGAGAAGCACACAAAATACCAAAAAAGCTGTTTTTGGAGTTGGTGAAGCTTTGTATTAAGGATATTACATAAGGATATTTCATAAATTCAATTTACGCTGGAAAAGAAAGAAAACAACAAATTACCCTATTAAGCCACCCTGATTATTAGGAAAGAAAACATAATTAAGCTTGACTGGTACCAAAAACCTCTGGCATCAGGAATACTAACTAACTTTTATTCAAAACAATCCAAAATCATAATTATGAATACTGCAACCAACTTCATTTTACGAGTACTAAGTACGAGGGCTGCTATATATATTTCTGGCCTGGCAACACTGAGTGCTGCCAAGTGCAATCTGACATTTCCATTGGAAAGTTTGTCATTTTTAAGCATAATCGTACTCAAAACGTTTTGACGTACGACCATTATTTGTGTTGTTTACCGTGACTTGAAAAAATTAATATAGAAAAAAATTGAATTAACTCGTGAACATTTTCGTGCCATCATTTTTCACAACTTTCGACGTGGATTATCACGACAAGAGTGCATTGATGAATTTAAATCTTTGTATGGCGATGAAGCACCATCCTATAGCACTGTGAAAAATTGGTATAATAAATTTAATCGTGGCCGAAGCTCGCTCAAAGACGAATTCCGTAAAGGTCGTCCAAAAACGGCTGTTGTGCCAGAGAACATTGATGCCGTGCGTGAACTCATAATGCAAGATCGACATGCGACATACAGAGAGATAAAGACATCCTTGGACATTTCTTCCACCAGCATACATTCGATACTGCACGAACACCTGGCCGTAAAAATGGTTTGTTCTCGTTGGATCCCGCACAATTTGAAAGTCGCTCAAAAAAAGGCTCGTGTCGATTGGTGCAAAGAAATGTTGCAAAAATACGATTGCGGTGCTTCAAAAGACGTTTATAAGATCGGTGACGAATCATGGATCTATGCGTATGAGCCCGAAACGAAACAACAATCGACCGTATGGGTCTTCAAAGACGAGCAAAATCCAACGAAAGTTGTTCGTGAAAGAAGCACTTCGAAGCAAATGGTCGACTGTTTCTTCGGCAAAACTGGTCATGTGGCGACTGTTCCGCTTGAGCAACGTAGGACGGTCACTTCTGAGTGGTACACTACAATTCGTTTGCCTGAAGGCATCGGAGAAATTCGAAAAACCAACAAGAGAAGACGAATCATTGTTCACCATGACAATGCGAGCTCTCACACATCGGCTCAAACCAGAGCGTTTTTGACCGGCCAAAACGTCGAATTAATGAGTCATCCGCCGTACAGACCTGACAGGGCACCTAATGACTTCTTCTTGTTTCCGCACATCAAGAAAAAAATGCGTGGTCAACGATTTTCGTCGCCAGAAGAAGCTGTTGAAGTGTTCAAAAACCATGTTTTAGAGGTGTCTCAATCGGAGTGGAAAAAGTGCTTCGACAACTGGTTTGAGCGCATGCAAAATTGTATAAATCATGCTGGAGAATACTTTGAAAAACAATAAAACCATTTTTGATTATAAGCATTGTTGCGGCTGATATTTGTCTGTTTTCTGTGTTGGTTGCAAAACTTTAAATAATGTGTAAATAGTTTCAGAAATTAGTAGTTTTGTTTTTTTTTACACTCACTGTATACTAGGAATGTTTTTTTCTGTCTGCCATAGTCGATTGTGTTTTTTTTTTGTATGTTTTCCACCAACCAATTACAACAATTTTTTTATACACATTTTTTTTTTTTATCCAGTTTCTTGTAGTGTGTTTGCCTGTTTTATTTTTTTTGTTACTGCATTCATTGTAAATGGCACGTTTTTCCAAAATTATACAAGTTTTACCTGAAAATAGAGTATGGAAAAAGTTACATGATTTTTAAAATAAATAAGGGATAATATTTCATACTTACCAGGTTTCTTTTGCTTTAATAATGCCGCTGTCAGTTTTGTTTTCTTCTTGTCGTAGGTGCATGTGTGTATGTGTTTTTTTTTGTTATGACACTCATGATACAGTTGCCAGAACTGTATAGTATATTTAATCTTAAGAATAAGGTAATGCCATAACGTAACAAAAACAAGGTTGTATATTTCATTCATTACGCTATAGAACGCCGCGAGAAAAAGTATGCCGTTTGAAAATTTAAAAATATTTTTATGAATGGCAAAATTACCTTGCTGTTAATATGAAATCCTGGTGCAAGGGAAAGCTTTGAGGGCTAAAGTTAGCTTGGTTAGGAGTATTGCGGAGGTTTGGAGGAAAGGCAAGATGGGTAATAGTAAAGTAAAATAATAAATAAGCAAAACATCAAGTGGAAAAAAATTTACCAAAATTTAAAAATGAAGGCAGAGGTTTCTAGAAACAAAAATTGGCAAAAAGAAAGAAAAGATGGACGACTGGGCGGGAAGAGATTTGTGGAAAATTTGGAAAATTGTTCAAAATTGAGAGAAGTTTGAATTCAAATTGGAATTTTAGTTTGGTTGCTGGGCTATATATAAAAAGGCAAACTCTCAGACCTGATGAACAAGTAAAAAGGTTGCATCAACTAAAGTGCCGGAGGAAAGTAAAGTGTAAAAAGAAATTTTTATTACAAATTAAAAAAAAAGGTTAAATTAAATATTATTTAAAAATTGGTGGCAGCAGGCAGAATCTGTGATTTTTTTTTTTTTGGAAAGTGTGATAATTGAAAGTTTATTTCTATAAAGGGAAAGAAAGCAAATAAAAAATTTGAAAAGGAAGAAAACGTAAGAAAAAAGTTTTTTTTTTAATCTTGTGTGATATGTATAGAAAAATTGTGTTTTTGTTTATAGCTGGCTAAAGATCAGAAAGTGTAGTGACGTTTTTTGGGAATTCTGAAGACTAAGTTATTAGAGCAAAGAATGGTCTCATCAAATTGTGGGAGTACGAATTAACACTACGCTTAGCACTACACTGTTCTACACTGTTCTAGCCAGGTAACCGTTTTCTATATTAATCTATATTATATCTATTTTATAATTGATGCATATATGTGCCCATCGCCTATACAAAACGAAACGTAAAAAAAGAAAGTAATTGGCGAAATTTCCAGAAAAAAAAATTAATAAATTAAAACAATATTTAGATATTTAAAAAAAATATTAAAAAAAAAAATTATTGAAATTGAAAAAAAAACATATATATATAAAGTAAAGTTTATTTTAAATAATAAGGTATAAAAAAAAGGAAATAGAAAAAAAAAGGAATTTAAGAAAATAAAATTAGCATAGATTAAGTTATTGTGATTTTTTTTGTGATTATATTTTTTTGTAGAAGCGCCTAAAAGCAGTTGTTTTATATTAAGTTTTTTTTTATATATGCATTTGAACTTTCCCCTACAGACCGGTAGAGGGTAGTAATATATGTTAAAATATCCCGGAACTTAAAGAAAATAGGGAAATTTGTTTTGTTAATTTGTTTTATTTATTTAGTCACTTCAGGATCCATGAATAGTTTTTTTTTTTTTTCAAAAAAATTGGAGGAAACAGCTTACTAGCCTTAGGGAGCTCCTTCAGGTTAGGGATGAGTTTTGTTTAAATATAAATAGAAGTAGTTTACTTGGATACTGAAAAAAAATAAGGCAAATTAATACAGTTTTTAAAGTTTTTTTTTTTTTTTTGTGCGCTTAAAATAAAAAACGAGTAAAAAAAAATTTTTTTGGTATTACCGTATTTAAAGAATATATTGAGTCTATTTTTTTTTGTTCCTCAATTTGCATTTAAGTCATTTGTTGTTTTATTATATTTTTTGCTAGAGTTAAGTTTTATTTTTAAATAAAAGAATATGTTTGTAATGATATGAATTCGGAATTAATAATGTTTATGGCTTAATTAATTAAAGGAAATGGCATGAAGGTAAAGTAAAGGAAAAAGGAGTCAGAGAGGATATGGGATCACAAAAAAGGATTATACGTAAGTGGAGTTTGTTTTTGTGACATGGTTGGGAGGGCGTTTGAGGCATAACATCTGCCCAAAAATGTGTATTTTGTGCTGACGTGTTTGTGCTATTTTGTTTTTTTGTTTCTTTTTTTTTGAGTAAGTAAATGAGTTTTTTTTGTTGTTGAGTTTTTTTTATGTGCGTCGTACCCAGTGAGAAGGGTTGGGACCCGCTGGGATATGTTTACCGTCAGAAAAGCTAGTCGGAAACCTCACTGGTCACTACGTTCGTAACATAAATGGCGCCCAAATTGTAATGCAGATATCGTAGTGTATAAGATCTACACACTACACAGCAACGGAAAAAAAAAAATAGTATATACACGTGAATTTGGAAAGCTGGGAATTCCATAAGTTTCCCAAATTCAGTGGATATATAGCAATAGACCAATAGTTTTTTTTTGTAAATAGCCCAACGAATTAATCGCCGATCTGAAGCGAAGTTTTAGTTCCTTATGTAGCCCATGAAGGGAAAAGCAAAATCCCTTGGAGTGGTTGTACAGAGGTGGTAAAGTTTTGACTGATGAAAAAGTGAATAGTTCGACCATTTCAACCTGAAAATGGAACAATATCTTAGATAACTTTTTTGATAGTATGTCTAATTGTATTGTTGTTATTTTCTGTGGTGTTATGTTAATTTGTTAGTTACAGTTTATATTTACCTAAGTGTAACAATAGAGGAAATCTTTGATAGCCAGCTGGGAATAGAATTGATTGACCCAAGTGTCTGAAGTATCAAAGATCATCCAAAATTATCCTTTTTATCTCATCTTTAGGCATAAAGCTAAGGAAAAGAATGTAATAAGGGAACACTTTAATTACCTTCTTTGTTATTTAATATTTGAGTGACGTCACATAAAATGCACAAATATGAATCAATAATCCTCTCCGATATCCAAAACTTATCTTCATGCCAGACCTGCAAAGAAATTTTACAAACATATTTTTTTTTATCAATTTTTGAATTAAATTTTATATTAAAAATATATATTTATTTTGTGATTTTTTATTTTATCGATTTATTTATTGTTTTTTTTAGTTTTTTTTATTTATTTACTTATAGTAATCATTTATTTTATTTTTGCATTTCATTTTTTTATTTATTCAATTATTTATTTATCTATTCATATAATTATTTATTCTCTTTTTATATTAGTTAATTTATTTGATTCTTTTAAATTTTACTCATTTATTGATTCAATTATTTTTTTTTATTATTTATTAATTAATTATGTATGTATGTATTTATTTATTAATTAATTTATTTATTCGATTGTATATTTATATGTTCATATAATTATTTATTAGTTTTGTTTGTTTTTATGTTAGTTATTTATTTAAATTTGTATTTTTTTTATTTTTTATTTTTATTTATTAAACTATTTTTTTTATATAATTATTTCTTTAGTTATTTATTCAATTATTTATTTATTCAATAGTTTATATCTTTATATTATTACTTAACGTTATTTGCTTTTAAATTAGTGATAGTTAGTTATTTATTTTTGGTATTTATTTATTTGTATTGATATAGGATTATTTATTCATATATATATTTTTTTGGAAATTTCTTTTAATATTTAATTTTCGATTGTTTTTTTGTTTATATATAGAATTAATTTGTTATATTTTTTTTATTGATTTTTTTTGTTTGTGGGCGCATTGTTTCCTTAAACCAAGTGCAACTTTTTGAGATTTTTAAGAGTTCTTAGTAAAATCAAAAAAAAAAAAAAAAAAAAAAAAAATAGACAAATATATAGACTTGTGCACGGGCTATGTCACACAGTCCACAAGATACTAAGTCTAGAAAAAGAGATAGGCAAGTCCAATTTGATCTAAATAGGTCTACCCCTTTCGCGTTCGGAAAAACTTACAAATCTAATACCCCCAGTCGGAAATCTAGTGCTTTCAGAAATTTAGAAATGAGCCAACCTCCACATCAAGAAGATCCCCAATTTCACGATAAATCTCGGACCATTATTGTTTCCCAGCCTACCCAAAGTAACTCTGCGAACAATGATATAAGAGAACAAGGGACCAGTGGAACACGGCGATCTACAAGGGAACAGGACATGAGCGAATCGGTTAGGACAGTTGTGCATCAGGACATGTCTTCTCAAATGAGTGAAATGAGGCGGCAGATGGCCGAGATAACTGCAGCGATGAGCAAGATGAGTCTTGTACTACAACATACACAGCAGGAAAATAAAAAGCTCCGTGAGGAGATTCTGCCAAGCATTATTAAAGAAAATAATAGCACAGGCCAGCCAATGGATTCTAGTTCAATGAGTTCCGCTAGTTCGCGCCGAGGTTCTGTAGAAAATATAGTTACATGTCCGCCGAAAACCTATAATCGGATCAGAATTGACAAGTGGGGATTGGAGTTTGATGGCAATACTCAGAAGCTGGCAGTTGAAGATTTCGTATTTCGTGTGGAGCGACTTCAGCGACAATATAGCGTTTCGTGGAGTGAAGTATTAGATAATTTCCATTTGTTTGTTAAAGGTGTTGCGGAGAAATGGTACTGGTTGTACATCAAAACCAATTACGTTTCCGAATGGGCAACACTTAAAGAGGCACTGCTAAAACAATATCAATCAACCCGGTCTAAGTTCGAGCTGATGAGCGACATTGTCGAAAGGAAGCAACAACCCGGGGAAGGAATTGATGCCTTTTTCTTCTCGATGACTCAAATGCGATCTCAGTTAGATATGTCAATGCCTGAAAGGGAAATGATAAAAATTATAAAAAAGAATTTACGAGACGACATTAGGAGCCGAGTTTACCCAATAGCCGTGAATACCGTTGATGATTTAAGGCATGAATGTGTTGAGGCTGAAAAAATATTTTGCCGTAAAGACAAAAATTTTCCATCGGGTCCAGTTAACAGATATACAAGGCAGGTTAATGAAGTTTTTGAGAAGTCTGCAGAAACTTTGGATGAATTCGCTGAGCCATGCGAAAAAGTAGCAGCTTTGCAAGTGGACAACAGGCAACAACAAGGCGTTAGAAATTCGTTGATTTGCTGGAATTGTCGGCAAAGTGGCCACATGTTCATGGACTGCCAGGCAACTGAGAGAGCCTTATTTTGCTACAGGTGCGGTAAACCGGACGTCAAATCTCCAAACTGCACCAACTGTAAAGCAAAAAACTTTTACAGGGGCGAGATAGCAGCAGGGAATCATCGTTCCGTGGAAAATCTCCCTGCGGAACGGCCCTAAATGAAAACAAAATAAAATTAATAAAACTCATCAAAAATTTTAATAAATTTAATCCCCAAATGCGTCATAAATACTCATATGAAGAACGAAAAGCGAATTATGAAAAAGTTAGAAATAATATTTTTAATGAATCTATAGCCGTAAGAAAAACAATTTCAAACCGAATACAAAAATTAAGGAAGAAATTTGCAGAAAAGAGAAAAAGGCGAAGGCTGATAATAGAAACAATAAGATCCGTGGACAAACACACAGACCCTCGTGCTTTTGCTGATATTTTTATAGGGACCCATCGTATTAAGGGATTGCTTGATACAGGAGCGTCAATTAGTTTGCTAGGCAAGGGTTGTAGGGAACTTATAGATGAATTAGAGATTAGTTTTAAGCCTATATTTTCTTTAGTTTCCACTGCAGCTGGAAAAGAGCATAGATTGTTGGGTAGAGTAGAACTTGAAATTACTTTTAACGATAAAACCGAGAAAATTTTGTTTTATTTATGTCCAGATTTAGAGCAACAAGCCTATCTAGGAGTGGATTTCTGGAAAATTTTTAATTTGGCTCCTAAAGTTTTCGAAATAAATGAACTTAGTATTGAGAAGGTACAAGAAGATTTTAAAGTCAAAGATCACAGATCTAATCCTCATGTGCTGAATGAACAGCAACAGCAAAAATTAAATAATGTGATTGAGTTCTTTCCAGCCTTTGAAAAAGATGGATTAGGATGCACGACTCTGGAAAAACACGCAATAAAATTAATAGATGGTGCGGTGCCTTTCAAGGACCGTCACTATCCTTTGTCTCCAGCTGTTCAAGAGATCGTTTATAGGGAAATAGATAATATGCTTGCCCTTAATGTGATTGAAGAAAGCGAAAGTCCCTGGGCAAATAGAACAACAGTGGTCAGAAAACCAGGGAAAAATAGATTTTGTCTTGATGCCAGAAAACTTAACAAAATTACTGTCAAGGATGCATACCCGTTGCAAAATATTGATGGCATCTTGGGCAGAATCGATGAAACGTATTATATCAGTAGTGTTGATTTAAAGTTTGCTTTCTGGCAGATCGAGCTTGAGGAAGAGTGTAGGCCCTATACAGCGTTTACCGTAGCAGGCCGGCCACTCTACCAATTTCGCGTAATGCCATTTGGGCTTTGCAATGCGGCTCAGCGACTTTGTCGATTAATGGACAAGGTTGTACCGCAAAAACTCAAAGAAAACGTTTTCATTTATCTTGACGATCTTTTGGTGATATCTGACAGTTTTGAAAAGCATTTAAAAATTTTAGAAGAAGTTGCTGCCTGCTTAAGAAAAGCAAATTTAACAATAGGCCTGCAAAAATCTCAGTTCTGTTTTCAACAACTTAAGTATCTTGGATTTATAATAGGCGGTGGAAATCTAAAAACAGATCCAGAAAAAGTACGTGCAATTAAAGAAATAAGGCTACCAAAATCTCCACGTGAAGTGCGCAGCTTTTTAGGAACGGCCGGGTGGTATCGCCGTTTCATAAAAGACTTCGCGGCCATATCTGCTCCCTTGACAGACACCTTGAAGAAAGCGAAAAGGTTCGAAATGACACCTGAAGCGATAGAGGCTTTTGAAAATCTGAAAAAGGCGCTAACATCTGCCCCAGTGCTTAAGCATCCTGATTTTTCTAGAAGATTTTGGATCCAGCGCGATGCGTGTGATTACGGAATCGTTGCTGTTTTATATCAGCTAAATGATCGTGGTGAGGAGCATCCTGTAGCTTTTTATAGTCAAAAATTGAACTCCTGCCAGAGAAACTACAGTGTCACGGAAAAAGAATGTTTGGCGGCTGTAATGGCAGTAAAAAAATTCCGTCCGTACGTTGAAATGATGCCGTTTACTATAGTGACAGACCACGCTAGCCTTAAGTGGTTAATGTCTCTGAAAGACCTGACAGGAAGATTAGCCCGGTGGTCACTACAACTGCAAGCATTTGATTTTGATATTGAGCATAGAAAAGGTTCTGAAAACGTAGTAGCGGATATGCTTTCTCGTTCGCAAGATGTAAATTTAAACGTTGACGAAATCGATATAGAGGAAGTGTTTGATTTTGAAACATTGGAGTTTCAAAGCGACGAATATTTAGAGTTAATGGAGCACATAAAAGAAAATCAAAGTAGATTGCCAGATTTAAAAGTTGAAGATAATTACGTTTTTAAAAGAATAGAATTTGATAGTGGTAATGAGTCGGAATGTCAGTGGAAAATTTGGATTCCAACAAACATAACACAGGCGGTTATTGAAAAAGCCCATTCAAGTTTGACTTCAGCACACGGTGGTGTTACCAAGACATTAGAGAAGTTGAGAAGATTTTTCTATTGGCCTAGAATGCACACCCAAGTGAAGAATTACATTGCCAATTGTCAAATATGTAAAGAGAGTAAACCGTCTAATCAGAATTTACGCCCAGAAATCGGAAATCAAGTTGTCACTGATAGACCATTTCAAAAACTGTATTTAGATTTCCTAGGCAAATATCCACGATCAAAAAGTGGGAATTGTTATGTTTTTATTGTATTGGATCATTTTAGCAAGTATACATTTTTAAAAGCGATGAAAGAGGCAACTGCTGGTAATGTAGTGGAATTTCTAATTCATGAAGTTTTCCACAAATTTGGTGTTCCCGAGATTATTCACACAGACAATGGTGTTCAGTTTACATCGAAAAGCTTTCAGAATTTGATCTCTACGTACAAAATCCAGCATATAAAAACTCCCGTGTATCAACCGAGCAGTAAAGCTTCGGAAGGAGTGAACCAAAGTATATTGTCTGCAATAAGAGCCTATTTAATAGATGACCAAAGAGATTGGGATTTGTATCTGTCAGAAATTGACTGCGCCTTAAGAAATTCTTTTCATAGCGCTATAGGTTTTACGCCATTTTTTGCATTATTTGGCTACCATATGTATTCGAGCGGAGCTGAATATAAATTAGCTTGGAAGCTACAATCAATTTCTGATCACCGCATTCTATCAACACCTAATGAACGTATGGAAATTATAAGAAGCCAAATAAAAGAAAACATGACAAAAGCTTATGAAAGAAGTGCCGAAAGATACAACAAAAGGGCCAGAATGGTAAAGTTTGTACCTGGACAGGAAGTCTACAGAAGAAACGTGGTGCAAAGCAATTTTGGAAAAAACATTAACGCAAAATTCTGCAGAAAGTTTCTAAAATGTAGAGTGTCCCGGCCTGTAGGTAACAATATGCATGAACTCGAGACTTTGGACGGAAAAAAGATAGGTATTTATCACGTAAAAGATATTAAAGTTTAAATTGCTAAACGAATATTTCGTTTTAAACATTAAGTTTAATTCGAAATTTTAAGTGCAATATTAGGACGTAAGAAAGTGATTATTATTTTAAATTATACAAATTATATGTTGTGATGTCCTAATATTATATTGTTTAAGCAATTTTCTCTTTAAAATCTGTGATAATAGTTTAGTACCTGATAGCTATAAGTTTCAAATAAGACTGTAGTATATACCTTTTTTCTCTTGTGCAATATTAGGTGGTAGTAAAGATCTGTGATTCATCTGTAGGTTTAGTGTTTGTTTGTGGTGTCCAGTTTTTTTTTTACACAGTTGTTATTAGTGCAATAAACCCTGAATTATTATTCAGGTTGATGAATATTTAGTTATGTTCAGGAAAAGCTGTGATAAATAGAAAATTTGTACACAAAGTAAACGCTTATATTATGGATGAATAACAGATTACTTCCCGTTGTAAACCGGCTGAAAAATTCTTAGGATCGAATGAGTTCTTAGTGGAAACAGTCAATCATTCTCTAGGTCCTTTGTTTCACCAGAATAAAGTACTTTAGAGGAGGTTTCCCATCTCTGAAGCTGCCACAATCCATGGAGAAAAGTAGTAGAGGCGTTACCCACTATAAACAAAGAGCTAAAATGATTTAAAGAACGATAAAAAAATTATTAATGAAAAGAATTTTTAGAAGGACAAGTTTTACATGACAATAAAAAAAAAAAAAATAGGAATGTTAATAAATAATATACATTTGTATATCCTTTGCCTCAAAATTAATTTTGTTTGCAGGCTATCGATTTTATTTTATTGCACTGTAAGTGCCCAATTGGTAAAAAAAAAACCAATTACGCGAATTATATTAATAAAATGATTTTTGTTATGGGTGGCCACTATATCTTTTTCTTACCATTAAAAAGTTTATAAGTTGGTTTAGGCTTTAGCGATGTGGATGAGGTTTCCGACTCTGGGAATAAAATAATCTTCAGAGGGATGAATTTGAACGAGAGGGAAGTATAAAAGGATTGTGTTGTAGAAGAAAAGGAGTTACTTACTTGGCCCGGCTAATGTCTGGTAGAGATGAGATGTTCTCAGGGTGTGAGAGTTCCCCACGTTGGGCAGATAAAGTTTTTTTTTTTTTTTGCAAATTATTTCCGCACACCGTTTCCTACATCGTTCACTTGTAGAACCCGGAGTTTTGTTGCGGCTGATATTTGTCTGTTTTCTGTGTTGGTTGCAAAACTTTAAATAATGTGTAAATAGTTTCAGAAATTAGTAGTTTTGTTTTTTTTTACACTCACTGTATACTAGGAATGTTTTTTTCTGTCTGCCATAGTCGATTGTGTTTTTTTTTTTGTATGTTTTCCACCAACCAATTACAACAATTTTTTTATACACATTTTTTTTTTTATCCAGTTTCTTGTAGTGTGTTTGCCTGTTTTATTTTTTTTGTTACTGCATTCATTGTAAATGGCACGTTTTTCCAAAATTATACAAGTTTTACCTGAAAATAGAGTATGGAAAAAGTTACATGATTTTTAAAATAAATAAGGGATAATATTTCATACTTACCAGGTTTCTTTTGCTTTAATAATGCCGCTGTCAGTTTTGTTTTCTTCTTGTCGTAGGTGCATGTGTGTATGTGTTTTTTTTTGTTATGACACTCATGATACAGTTGCCAGAACTGTATAGTATATTTAATCTTAAGAATAAGGTAATGCCATAACGTAACAAAAACAAGGTTGTATATTTCATTCATTACGCTATAGAACGCCGCGAGAAAAAGTATGCCGTTTGAAAATTTAAAAATATTTTTATGAATGGCAAAATTACCTTGCTGTTAATATGAAATCCTGGTGCAAGGGAAAGCTTTGAGGGCTAAAGTTAGCTTGGTTAGGAGTATTGCGGAGGTTTGGAGGAAAGGCAAGATGGGTAATAGTAAAGTAAAATAATAAATAAGCAAAACATCAAGTGGAAAAAAATTTACCAAAATTTAAAAATGAAGGCAGAGGTTTCTAGAAACAAAAATTGGCAAAAAGAAAGAAAAGATGGACGACTGGGCGGGAAGAGATTTGTGGAAAATTTGGAAAATTGTTCAAAATTGAGAGAAGTTTGAATTCAAATTGGAATTTTAGTTTGGTTGCTGGGCTATATATAAAAAGGCAAACTCTCAGACCTGATGAACAAGTAAAAAGGTTGCATCAACTAAAGTGCCGGAGGAAAGTAAAGTGTAAAAAGAAATTTTTATTACAAATTAAAAAAAAAGGTTAAATTAAATATTATTTAAAAATTGGTGGCAGCAGGCAGAATCTGTGATTTTTTTTTTTTTGGAAAGTGTGATAATTGAAAGTTTATTTCTATAAAGGGAAAGAAAGCAAATAAAAAATTTGAAAAGGAAGAAAACGTAAGAAAAAAGTTTTTTTTTAATCTTGTGTGATATGTATAGAAAAATTGTGTTTTTGTTTATAGCTGGCTAAAGATCAGAAAGTGTAGTGACGTTTTTTGGGAATTCTGAAGACTAAGTTATTAGAGCAAAGAATGGTCTCATCAAATTGTGGGAGTACGAATTAACACTACGCTTAGCACTACACTGTTCTACACTGTTCTAGCCAGGTAACCGTTTTCTATATTAATCTATATTATATCTATTTTATAATTGATGCATATATGTGCCCATCGCCTATACAAAACGAAACGTAAAAAAAGAAAGTAATTGGCGAAATTTCCAGAAAAAAAATTAATAAATTAAAACAATATTTAGATATTTAAAAAAAATATTAAAAAAAAAAATTATTGAAATTGAAAAAAAAACATATATATATAAAGTAAAGTTTATTTTAAATAATAAGGTATAAAAAAAAGGAAATAGAAAAAAAAAAGGAATTTAAGAAAATAAAATTAGCATAGATTAAGTTATTGTGATTTTTTTGTGATTATATTTTTTTTGTAGAAGCGCCTAAAAGCAGTTGTTTTATATTAAGTTTTTTTTTATATATGCATTTGAACTTTCCCCTACAGACCGGTAGAGGGTAGTAATATATGTTAAAATATCCCGGAACTTAAAGAAAATAGGGAAATTTGTTTTGTTAATTTGTTTTATTTATTTAGTCACTTCAGGATCCATGAATAGTTTTTTTTTTTCAAAAAAATTGGAGGAAACAGCTTACTAGCCTTAGGGAGCTCCTTCAGGTTAGGGATGAGTTTTGTTTAAATATAAATAGAAGTAGTTTACTTGGATACTGAAAAAAATAAGGCAAATTAATACAGTTTTTAAAGTTTTTTTTTTTGTGCGCTTAAAATAAAAAACGAGTAAAAAAAAATTTTTTTGGTATTACCGTATTTAAACAATATATTGAGTCTATTTTTTTTTGTTCCTCAATTTGCATTTAAGTCATTTGTTGTTTTATTATATTTTTTGCTAGAGTTAAGTTTTATTTTTAAATAAAAGAATATGTTTGTAATGATATGAATTCGGAATTAATAATGTTTATGGCTTAATTAATTAAAGGAAATGGCATGAAGGTAAAGTAAAGGAAAAAGGAGTCAGAGAGGATATGGGATCACAAAAAAGGATTATACGTAAGTGGAGTTTGTTTTTGTGACATGGTTGGGAGGGCGTTTGAGGCATAACATCTGCCCAAAAATGTGTATTTTGTGCTGACGTGTTTGTGCTATTTTGTTTTTTTGTTTCTTTTTTTTTGAGTAAGTAAATGAGTTTTTTTTGTTGTTGAGTTTTTTTTTTTATGTGCGTCGTACCCAGTGAGAAGGGTTGGGACCCGCTGGGATATGTTTACCGTCAGAAAAGCTAGTCGGAAACCTCACTGGTCACTACGTTCGTAACAATATTCGCATTTTCACTATTAGGCCAGAAATATATAGAGGAGCCCTCGTAAACAATTTTTTTATTTGTTGAAACTGCCTAACAAAAATAATTCATATTAGGGGGTGTGCGGAATTTTTTTTTGTGATACGGTCTAGTGTGCATACATATGGCGACAAGAGCGCGTTAGTTTAGAAATGGAAATTAGGAAAAGAATGTTTTGTATGGTTTTTGGAATTTAGAATTTCTTTGTAATTGATCAAATTTTTGAAGTGCTTTGAATTTATACATTAATTAAATATTTTTCAAATTACGATGAAAAACTCTAATTTTTACAGCAAATCTAATTTTTGTGCTTAAAATAATACAAATTTTTTGTTAGTAACTTAATTTTTATTTCAAAAACATTGTTAAAATAAAAAGTAGCTTTGTTTTATTTAAACGACATTTCCTTTTTCATTTTTTTTTTATATTGTCAGTTGGAGTTTCTCGCCAAAGCGACCAACACAAATATTTGCTTTTAATTTTTTTTAATTGATTTTAAAACTAAAAAATTAAGGAATTTTGTAAGAAAAAAGTTTTCCCCTCTTAAATTTTTTAACAATTCAAAAACGATGAAGTTTATAAAAAAAAATTATGTAGAAATAACTTAAATATAATTTTGTAACATATCTTTTGGTGTTTTGTTTACTTATATCAGATGAGTCGTTCTTGAGTTAGGCTGAAATATGTTTGCGCACCTGACTAATTTTAAGGGAAAATTTTGCCACGCCCATCGAAAAAAACCGTATGTGATACGAGAAACCCCGAAAACCAATTTGAGTTTAGCACATATAGTCCACATAGTTTTATTTAAAGAAGGATTTTGCTACTGAGCAGTGCAATTGATCATATGTTGTCTGTGTCGAAAGGAATTACTCTAGTGAAAGGCAAATACCAGCAGGTTTGTCACAAGGGGCTGTTCATTCTCCCACACTATTTTCGCAGAAATTCAGAAGCAGTTTTTTATGCTTATGACAGTGCTTTTATATGTTGCGGCAAAGGTGTCATAATTCCATACAACAAATCTCCAAAACGAGTTCATTCATAAAACTTGTAATCACAAGAAGGTGAAAGTATTTAATATTTAGGTATAATCTAAGATAAAAAGCTTTTGTTTAAACATTTTAATTACATATGTGACAAATCAATAAAGTGTGGTTGGGCACTAGATCCTTTACTAGACAGGAGTTCAAGGTTTAGCCTATAAGCAAAATATTGTTATACAAAATGTGTATCCGACCGATCTTGACTTATAGCAAAACCACCAAAACTCACATAAAGAAGCTTTAAATTATCCAGAACAAAAACTTAAAAATAATACACAACCTTTCCCGTAGATTGCCCACTGACTTACTACTTTCAAATTTTGAACATAAAATGATCAGATCATTTGTAACTCTTGACTCTCATTTGTAACATTTGACTCTGTCATTTAATGATAAATGCAGATCGCCTAATTTTGAAACCATAATTTACTAAGCAATCACTAAGATTCTTTTGGAAAGAAAGAATCTAAGTTGGTGATTAGGTAAACAAATTTCATCATAACTTTAAAGTTTGTTTAAGGTTTTTTGAAATAAACTTTTCCTTGAGATTTTTGTTTAATTTCTTATATTAATTTTTGTATTTTGCAACTGTTGTAGTAGACAGACGACAGTGTTAATTAGCATTAGCAGTCTTAACTCAAATTAACTTTCGAATTATGACCATTCTAATGTGAATTAGATTTATCGTAAATGCACTAAATCAAAATGAATTTTTACTGAATTTAGCTATTAAAATATAATAAGACCGTCGATAATCAACAAGCAGTTATGAAAATGTCTACTTTTGAAAATTAAAATGATTTCAAAGGCAGAAAAAGTATGTTATTTTAATTTTTTTTAGTAAAATAAAAAATTAGTATTAAAATCAGCATAGTTTCAAACCTTACTTTCTGTCTTCTACCCATTTTATCGTAATGTAAATGATTTCTAAATGCAAAAAATGTCTTCGGTCAGAGTAAAATTTTATTTCATTTAAGTTAGCAATTAATTCAAGTTAACTCTGTCGCACAGTGGGCTACCCCATATAAGTTAGCGGGCAAAAATTATTTTTAAATTTAAAATATATGGATTTGGTGTAAAATGGGTCCATGAAATAAATACACTTTAATTGAAATCATTTTTTGAGGCAGTTTACCACATCACATTTTGGTTGCGAATCTTTTTTATGTGTGCTCGTATACGAATTTTGACATATATCATGGTCAAGGCTAATTCATAAGAGGTATGCTTACGGCGACAATGAATACAACACGGGGAAAGATATATGTACAAAAGGCGCATCAAACAGGTGACTGCATCAGATGATGTGTCCATCATATGTTTTAGATTTTACCTGTATTTTGTTTTTGTAAAAACTTATTCGAGCTGTCAAAAGCGTCTGCAATATGTGTGTACGTATTTGTGAAAAATAAGAAAGTCACTTAAAATATATTGGAATACATACACACATATTGCACGACGTTTTTGACTGCTCGAATAAGTTTTCGCAAAAACAAAATACACGTAAGAAGTAATGCAATCACCTGGTATTATTGCGCCATGTATGTGCATTTTGTTTTTGTACAAATCATCTTCGGCTGTCAAAAATAGAGAAGTACAATAGGAGATTAAAATTTGGTTTGTCAATACCACCTGTTATAAATTTGCCTTGTATCATGATAAGAACACGAAGGGAAAAACTTTCAACTGAGCTGTACGTACTTCAAATATTTTAAATGATAATAGCTGTCGCAAGATAAAACAGAAAAACTGCTTGTATAGTTTTGTTTAGTTACTATTGTAAACTTTAAAACTAAATTAAAAAATTTTTATGAATCAGACCGATAAAAGATTAAATAAATTTATACTTCAGTGAAAAGATGGAATGTATTCACGTTTTCTGTCTACTCACATATTCATTGATTTTGCATTGTCTTTAATCGACAACATTTTTATTTTTGATTGCCTTCTTAACACTCTCATTTTATCATTACACATCAAGAACATGGGAACAATCTCAGCATTCGTTCAGTAGTACTTGCTATTTCTGTTTATAACTATAATAAACGGTTTTGCTTAAGGTTTTATTGTGCCCTGTTAAATTAAAAAGAAAATAATGAACAGCAAAGAAATTTTAGAAAAAATAAATAGCGGCCCTTTTTTGTACAGTAAAAAAAACACAAAGTAAAATTTGGCAAATTTATTCTATCATACAAAACGAAAAAGAACGCATACGAAACCACTGTAACAATAAACGAATTTCAACTTTGTTATCTCTTGACCTTAGTAAGGCTTTTGATACTGTGAACTACTCCGTCTTATCTCAAAAACTAGCTTCAGAGTTTAATTTTTCTAACTCTTCATGTAGCTTACTGTACTCTTATTAAGCTGATCGGAAACAATTTGTTGAGGTTACGGGTTAAAAATCCTCCATTAAGTGGTGTGCCGCAAGGTTCCGTTCTAGGACCTTTACTGTTTTTATTTCATATGAATGACTTTGTAAATTTTATTGGCACTTCCCAATAAAATTTTTTGCCGACGATATTAACCTCTTATTCAGTGGCGAGCCTCAATTCCTTGATTGCTACGAGGCTACGATTAATTACATACTTTCTTTAGTCTCGAACTGGGCTGGAAATAATAAACTTGATTTTAATCCTTCGAAAACAAAAGCCATATCCTTTGGATCTGGATACTTCAATCACACATCAGTTCGAATTACATTTGAGGGAGTTCATGTGCCATTCGTAGATACCATCAATTGTTTGGGTTTAATTCTTGACAGTAAATTAACGTTCGAAGGCCACATCACCAATGTTGCTATAAAAACACACCAAGCTAAGATCTTTATATTCTTTTAATTGCTTCTTACCGAGATAAATTAAATCTCAACTAGCTTAATCACTCCTTATGACTCACATTATTTACTGCTTAGAAATCTACAGTGGTTGCTCATCAACCAACCTTCGCCGAGTAGGTTAGGTTGCACAGGCCATCGGTGCAAAAGAGAGACCGACTCACTTGGGTCCCAAAGGTCCCATTGTGTTGCCTGGAAACAGGATGTGTTGGGATCAGATTGAGGTCCCTACGGCACCATCAAAAGATCCACATCCAAACCACCCCGAGGACCGGATAAACGAGTTTATCCTAGCAACATCGCAGACAGACAAGTCTGCAAGATTCAGCAGTCTCGGACTGCCAAAAATAGCCGCTCTATTCCTAGAAAAAGCCGGACAGTGGCAGAGCAAATGCTCCACCGTTTCCTCCTCTTCCTCATCTTGACAACTCCTACAGTAGTCATGATGAGGAAGATTCAGTCTTCTAGCGTGGGCACCAATGACGCAGTGCCCTGTCAGCACAGCCACCAGTGTGCCCAGCTGCCCCCGAGGAAACCTCAGTAGACTTACGGATCTCCCACTATCGTACTGAGGCCACAGTGTCCTCGAGACCCTGCAGGTAACCTCTTCAGACCATCTAGACTGTGCAGCCCTGAAGAGTTCCTGCCGAAGTAAAGCCTTGCAGCAGTTCAATGGGACCCCCACCAGTGGATCTATTTCTCGGTCTTCTAACCGGGATCCAAGTCTGGCAAGTTCGTCCGCAACCATATTTCCGGGTATGCCCGAATGAGCTGGCACCCAAAACAGTTCCAGGTTGGAATGTCTCGCCATCTCGTTGAGAGATGTCCGGCATTCACGAACCAATCTGGATGTCGTATAGACACCTGATAGGGAGTTAATCGCCGCCTTGCTGTCAGTACAAATCCGGATATTCTCTCCGAATATCTTGTGGTACCTCATCCAGCAAGTCGCCCTTCTAATGGCTGAAATCTCAGCCTGTACCGCGCTACATTGATCATTGAGCCTGAACCTCATCCTGATCCGAAATCTAGGAATGAAGACGCCCCCCCCGACCCCCGTGTCCGACTTTGACCCGTCAGTATAGACATCAAGCACATCCCCACGAGACATACTCGACGTGCCTGACGTTGATACCACAAAGTCAATGTCAGACATGGGGGTGGGAACGCAGTAATCGATGTTGTCGGGAATGACCGAGGAATGGCCCAAGATGGTCACATGTCCAAAGTCTCCCGACCTCCACGCCGGCGCTGCATCCAGTCTGACCGCCGAGTTTATGGCCAATTGCTTGGCCATAAGATCGACCGGTAGCCAGTGTAGCATTGTAAAAAGGGCCCTCGACAGGGTGGTGCGTATTGCACCCGTGATCATCAAGGCCGAGGTGCGCAGTATCTTGTTCAATATACTGCAGTTCTTCAGTTTGCCCATTGCGGTCCACCATACGAGGACCCCATACATCAATATGGGTTTTATCACCGTGTCAAAGAGCCAGTGCGACGTCCTGGGATTTATACCCCATTGTTTGCCTATGGCCCTTCTACACACATACAAGGCCACTGAGGCCCTATCCGCCCGAAAACGGACATTAGGGGTCCATGACAGTTTCGAGTCCAGGATAATACCTAGATACTTCGCTCTGTCAGACAACCCAAGCTCCACTTAATTAAGGAGTGGTAGCGGAAAGGTCGGAATCTTGTTTCTTCTCGTGAAGAGCACAATTTCCGTTTTCCGAGCGTTCGCGTTAAGCCCACTCTCAGTACACCACCTACTGACGCAGCCCAGCGCCGATTGTAGGCGTTGCGATAGCGTGTCGGGATATTTTCCCGACACTGCAACCGCTACGTCATCCGCATATGCCACAGTCCTGAACCCCTTGCAGTCCATTTCTGTCAGTAATGCATTCATGGCGAGGTTCCAGAGAAGGGGAGATAATACCCCCCCTTGTGGTGTGCCACGCTTAGCTACCCTGTATATGGTAGCTAGCCCCATGCTGGAAGTAATGACCCTGTTTGTCAATAGATTCCATACAAAGTTTATAATCGACCGACTTACGTTCAGTCCCTCCAGGGCCATTTTGATGGCCTCCGGTCTCACATTGTTGAAGGCCCCTTCTATATGTAGAAAGGCAACCAATGCATATTCCTTGTGCTCTAGGGATTTCTCTATGCATCCCACAAGCGTGTGTAGTGCCGTCTCAACAGATCTGCCCTTTACATACGCATGCTGAGAGGCGGAGAGTCGGTCCGGATTAATTGTCATCCTCAAGTGAAAGTCAATTATCCGTTCCAGAGTTTTCAAAAGGAAGGAGGATAGACTTATAGGTCTAAAGTCCTTCGGTTCAGTATGTGAAGTCTTCCCTCCCTTGGGAATGAAGACTACAGAGCAGAAAGTCCATGGTTCAGGGATATACGCCCATGTGATACATGCTGTGTATATCGGGATTAACCATGGTATAACAATATCCGCATTATGCTGCAAATCAGCCGGTATAATGCCGTCAGGCCCCGCTGATTTAAACGGGTTAAAACTACCCAAGGCCCACATGAGTCCCTTCCTATTTATAGGGAAGGGAACTGATGCACGGTAGTCAAGAGAGGCTGAGTCTTCTCCACTAAAGGGAGCACAGCCCGGAAAGTGAGTCTCCATGAGAACCTCAAGGGTCTCCTGTGCACTCAAGGTCCAATTGCCACATGGTTTCTTAATGAAACCAGGGACAATGGGCGTTGCCGATAGAATCCTACGAAGTCTGCTCGTCTCGGAGGAGCCCTCTACTACACTGCAGAAGGATCTCCAAGACTTTTGCTTCGCATTTCTTACCATATTTTTGAACCTATTCACTGAGGATTTATAAGCAGACCAGTTTCCTGATCTTTTAGCCTCATTGAAGAGCCTACGGGAGACTTTTCGTGCCTCCGCAATATCCGAGCTCCACCAGGGTGGTTTGCTCTTTCCACGGCAGATATTTAATCTGCAAGATTCCGAAGTCGCGCGCTCAAACGCACTGGTAAGTGCATTCACCGCGGATTCAATGTCCCGCCGATTTTCTATTTTCGGTGGGCTCGAAAGAAAACCAGAAAGAAGGGAGCGTTGACGTTCCCAGTTCGTTTTCCTTCTGTTCCGTCGGGGAATAACCCCATATACCCGAATTACCACATCAAATTCAATATACCTATGATCAGAGAACGAGCAGTCACCAGAGACCCTCCATGCCCTAATCAAATCTAAATGCTTAGCACTAACTAGCGTGATGTCAAGAACCTCCTTTCTATTTGCTACAACAAAAGTGGGCTCTGACCCAACGTTTACAACGTCTAAATTATTACAAAGAATGAAATCAAAAAGAGACTCACCCCTTGCGTTGGAATCCGAGCTACCCCACACAACATGGTGTGCATTGGCATCTGCTCCAATAATTACCGGCAGGTTCCGTGTGGCTGCCATATTGACCACCTTGCGAAACATTGGTGGTGGTGCTTCGCATTCATGCGCCATATAGCTGGAGACTAATATTACTGTACCACCATTTGTCTCCCAGGCAGCTGCTACCGTATCTTCATCACTGTAATCAGAGAGAATGAAGATATTCAAATTGCTCTTAGCCACTATGCATGATCTGATCTTACCTGGACCATTCATATATAGCAGCTTAAAGCCTCTAACACCAAGCCCGCAAACCCTGTCTCGATGGAGCCATGGTTCCTGGGCTAAAACGACCTCCTCCCCTCTCTCTGAGATGCGGAGAAGTAGTGCAGCAGAAGCTGCTTTAGAGTGGTGAAGGTTTACTTGAGTCACCTTCACCATCCCTGTTTGCGGATACGATTGTGACGTTGGCGTCATCTTGGTCCGAATCCAAGAGGGCGTCCTCGTCAACTGCCTCGTCCATTCTCTCAAAGAATTCACCCACAAACTCAGAGTTTGATAGAGTGCCTTCCTCGGAGATCAGACTGGCAGTCTCCTCGTTCACCACATTTTCCGGATTAGGCTCATCATCCTCCGGAGTCAGGTTACCCCTGTCGTCGCCTCGATAGACACGAAGAAGGATCGTTTCGAAACCGTAATAGATCCTTCCTCGTCTCTCCCGAAGCGGCGCCAGCGATTCCCAACTCAACAGGACAACAATCCGTCTGGATGCACCCTCAGGTTCAGAAACCTTTGCAACCTTCCAGTCACTGGTTGGTAGTTCAGGATTTCCTCCCCGAATGAGCTCCATTATATCCTTCGGTTCAGCCGAGTAAGGCTAACTGTTAAACGCGTTATAAGGTACATCTATAACTTAAGAATTTTCGATCACGTCTCTGAATTTGTCAAGACATTTTTAGGGAACTCATTCAATAATTTTGTAAAATTGAGAATCTTATATACTCTTTACAACACTCTTAAACACAATACAAATCCATGCCTAAAATCGCTATACCGTTCTACCAGAACTAGTCGTAATCCGCAGCTTATTATACTACAAAATAATAATTCCATTTTTGAAAAGTCTTTCGTTGTAAGATCATGTAGACTTTACAACAACATCCCAATTAGATTAAGAAGCTTTGAATTCTCTATTTATAGATTAAAACATTTGTTACAAAATACATATGCATAATACATGTAATTAAATTTAGTTTTAACTAAGTTGTTTTTTCACCTGGCTCATTTTTGTCAAACAAAGGATTATTTAAAAATCTTCACAATTGTTTTCTTGTACTTTTTTTTTCACTATTTATTACTATTATAAGTCTTTGTAATCATATATGGCCTATGGATCGATTATAACAAATAAATGAAATGAAAAATGAAAAAAATGAATGAATGAAAAATGAATGATTTTTTAATATGTGTATTCTAAAAATAACATTAACGAATAGAATACCATTTATTTTTATTTTGTTTAGATTTATTGAAAACTTTAAAAATTTTAACTGTCAATATCGGGTCTTTAATTTACAAAGGGCCTAACATATACATAAAACATTTAACAGCACAGAATTTTATTCATACGTATATTTAAATAAATATAAAATATGCTGAACGTAATATAAAAAACACATATACTCAGAGAAAAAAAATGTTGTCGACCTGTTTAATTTCTCAAATATTTATATTTCTGTAATTGTCATAAAAAAGTTAACGATTTTCATAGTTCCATTAAAATTTTTTGCTAACCAAGACTATGTTCTTCAATTTTTTTCATAAAATTTATAACATATGCAGACATTTATTCTGCCATGCATAAAAACAATCTCAGCATTAGATAAGCATCCGCTACATTTAAAATTGATAGTTACCATTTAAAAAAAAATGCAATTTTATTTTTGTGATTGTATTCAAAAGCATAAAAACACCAATCAAACCGTTCTCTGTTTTACATCTTATTTTACAAGATTGTTCACAGCTTACAAGCTTGTTAAGGATAACAGTGGAGTTATTTGACTTTTAAACTTTCAGTGTAAACGCTACGTTACTGGCTTAGTCTGCTTGAAGCCGCCGCTCTACTTTTGCGTTCGCTAGCGCCGCTGAGTCTTTTTACGGTTCTTTAAATTCAATAAAACATTTATGTAAACATTATACACTGTGGTAAACATAAAAAGAAATATGCTTGGAATCAATTATAGTCGAACTATTTTGCGTTTTTATTCAATTAAACATGCGGCCGAAGAACCAGTCAAATATACGGCAACAATCAATTTGCCAAAAACCAAGTTTCCAACACGTTTATCGGCAGCTAAAAGACAAGAAATGGAAGATATGTTAATTTCGGTCAATACATAGTATAAAACTTCTTTAACCAATGATAATAATATCTGAACTCTTATAGAAAACGTTTTCTCAAACGTACAAGTTTCAAAATGACAATCTTAAGGAACCACCATATATACTACATGACGGTCCACCGTATGCAAATGGTGACTTACATATGGGTCATGCAGTTAATAAGGTTAGAAAATACTGCCTAAAAAACAGAAATTATAAAAATAATTTTCTCAGATTCTTAAGGATATAACAATAAGGCATCATGTGGTTAAAGGACAAAAGATACATTATTTTCCTGGATGGGACTGTCACGGCCTACCAATAGAGCTTAAGGCTTTAGCCTCTACCTACAACGATACCGGTGAAAATCAACCAAATGTCATTAGATTTAAATGCAAGTTCATACACATATACAAGTTAAAACTTATAAAAAAAAACGTCCAAAATTTTTAGCACGTCAATTTGCTTTGGATGCCATTAACAATCAAAAGACAGAATTTCAATCATGGGGAATTTTGTCAGATTGGAATAACCATCAAAGGCTTTATTATACTTTTGACCCTGATTTTATATGCAACCAGTTGCTATTATTTTTGGACTTTTTAAAAAAGGGTTTAGTTTATAGAGATTTAAAACCTGTCTACTGGTCTCCTTCATCAAGGTATCTTTCATAAATCGTGGTTTTTTAAGATCAAAAGTGCCAAGTCTGACTTCTTTTAGAACAGCATTAGCAGAAGCAGAACTCGAATACGACAACAATTTCATAAGTCCTTCGGTTTACATACGTTTTGCTATCAAATCTCTGCCGCCATCTATTAATCTCGAAAAGCATCAAGCGCTGTTTGCAATAATTTGGACAACAACTCCGTGGACATTGCCAAGTAATCAGGCAGTTTGCTTTAATTCCAATTTAGAATATTCAATTGTTGAATTAAAGACAAGTGACGGCAGAAACTACTCCTCAACTGAACTTTATTTAATAGCATCCTGTTTAATTGAAGACTTTGTTAAAAACACTAAAATTGATTGTGTCGTGAAGCAAATTATATCAGGTCTGAATATAATACAGAAACACACACTAATATATAGTAAAATTTTTAAATATTTATCCCTCATTTACAATTTTAGGAAAAGATTTAGCCCACTGCACTTACCAGCATCCAATTACCAAGAATGAAATATTTCCTTTTTTTGATGCTTCTTTTGTACAAGACTACAAGGGAACAGGATTAGTTCACACCGCTCCAGCTCATGGCCCTGATGATTTCCTTATATGCTTGAATAATAAGATAGCACTGGTAAGTTTGAGTTCTTTAATTTAATATCGTCAATGTCTTTAAAGTCTTGTAGAATATTGATCGTTATGAGTACAAATACTAGTGTTACACAATTATGAGCAGATATATGTATATGTAGGTTCACTTGCAACTATTTACAAATAAACCTTTAACATATATATATATATATATATATATATATATATATATATATATATATATATATATATATATATATATATATATATATATATATATATATATATATATATATATATATATATATATATATATATATATATATCTTAGAAAAGGCAGGAAATAATCAGGTATGTGATAGAAATCTATTTCGAAATCGAAACAATTTTAAATCGAAAATGGTGCTGATATTATTACTATTTTCGTGTTTTAAACATCTTCAATATAGTTTTCAATACCTTTTCATTCAATTCCTACAATTACTTTGGGGTAACTTCTTTATTATTCTATAAAATAAATCCCAAAACGACTCGTTTTTAAAACGATCGATTTTCATCACACACCTGAATAAGTTAATTTTAATATTCATTGATATTTGTCAAGCAAACAAATAGGTGCAACATGCAAAATTTAAAAAATTAAAAACATTTATTAGTATTTTCTTGAAAATTCATTGTAATAATATATAACTAATGCTTAAAAACTTTCTATCTATTATTGAGTGCCAAGTTCCTTCTATTGTTCTTGACAAATCTTTCTTATTTTTTCTTTTAGAATCGTTTTTTTTTTTTTTTTTTTTTCTTTTAGGGCACTTCTTTAAGCCAATATTATTACCCCTGAACTACTCCTTGAGATAATACTTCAAAAAAATCTTTTCAAGTCAAAATTATACGAATATAATTAATAAAAAGATTTTTTTTAGTTTTTGGAGAAAAAGAAAATTAAAACTATTTTTTACCACTTAAATATCTCTTTTTCAGAAACCACCTGGTCTAATATATTAAAGTAGGGATTAACACGGTAAAACACATCGATGTTTTTTTCCATGCGGTGTATCGCAAACATATATCGATGTTGCATCGATATTTCATAAATTACATCGATGTTTTTTATACATGGATTGTTTTTTTAAATTATTTATTATTAAAGTTTTGATGTTTTTTATTTATTATTATATTTTCGAAAAATCTTAAGTTTATTTTACATCTCTCAATACTTTTTTCAATACTGTTTAGAAATAAAAGTTTACCAAGTCCTTCACCTCTCAATCTGTTTCTTTGTTGAGTCATCACCTGCGCAGCTTGTGAAAATAGTCTTTCAGACGGAACCGATGTTCCCACCATTGTAAGATATTTAAAAGCGATATTGTTAAGCTTAGGAAACTGCGATTTATAATTTTTCCAAATATCCAACGGTTTTCAACAGGAGTCCTCAATAAACTGAAATTTTATCAAACAAAATATATCCTTACTCTTATTGCTTTTCCAATTTCTATGAACACGTTTATATAATAATCTACACGTTCTATATACAATTTGTCATTTCGATGCATCGAAAGAAAAATCGATGTTTTCCGATTGTTTAGGAGCAAAAAAATATCGGATTGTTTCGACACAATACATCGAGTGTTTTTTAATCAAAGGATACATAGAGTGCAAAAAAATGTTTAAAATAAAATAAGTGTCAAGTATGTGTATTTCATACTTACATAACTTGTATATTCACTTTTTAAATACGTGCAAGATGTGACATTTACATACACTAACTAAAATAGGTATATCCTGAAAGGATATACAATTCAATCAAAATCAGTACTAGAAAATTTATTAACAATCCACAATAAGTAATAATTTTTTTTTATTAACGAAAAACTTTTTTGTTAGCACCAGCAGTCAGGGGATGACCCCTACTTATGCAATGCATTGTGCCAGATCTAGAAAATTAGGTTGTAAGAAGGGGTATAGAGAGAGTATTACTTGTATACATTTAATTTGAATTTTTGTACATTAAAAGTGACAGGAAAGGCTTCTGGGCGGAGTTTATTCCAAATACGAACTCTTCGAATAAAAAACATATTTTCAGGAACATGTTTCCTGATTTTATAAGAGCACATTCCATTGTAGTAACGATAAAACCCACATTGCGTCGATGCTCCAGTTAATCAATAGAGTTGGATACCCTACTGTCACCGATGAGTTTCTTCGCTCTCTCCTGCAAGTGGTCGAGTAACTCCAAAACAAACTTTGGAGCACCGGCTCTCGTACATTTTCGGTCTGATAAAGGTGACAGCAAGGAGATCAGATGGAGTAAAGTTTTTATTACACCACCAGACTCCACCTCCAATTCTCGTCCGTCTTTTGTATATATGTATTTTGTATGAGAGTGTGAACCTCTGTCAGGTCAAAGAGAAATCTCTGTGTAAAGAAGGGTTTTGGAGTACAATAATCAACAAGATCAGGAATAACATCTGTGATCCGTACTACGCTAGCATGTCCCCATGATCTGTAGTTCCATACACCTATGAAATTCAACCTAACTGCTGTTCTTAGCGCCACTCTTTTGGCCAGAAGATACACGGACAGTCAGTTCAGCTTAAAAAAACGCGCCGTTGTAGACTTTGATATAATGGCTCCAGTCATTAAGACTGCCATACCGCGAAACACCTCCAAGATAGAGACATTTGACGCACCAAAATCGGCCTGATGTCCGCTTCGAGAAGCCTATCTACTTGGGTTGATACCCCAGGCTTTACCTATTGACCTCCTGCATACACACATAGCCGTAGTGGCCTTTGATATTCTGTTTTGTTTTGGTCAGGTTAACACTCAGTTCGCTCTGCTCCCCCCAGTTGTAGATTACCCTGAGCGATGTTTCCAACCTCTGTGACAGAACAGACACTGCCACCATCAATCTAGTAACCTTTGCTGTGCCACAACTAAGGAAGTCTGTTGCGAACTTAATAATCGACCAGCCCCCTAGGTCCTTGAGAGCTTGAGTGACGCAATCGAGTCGGTATTGTTGAAGCACTTTCGATGTCCATTAAGGCCACCGTAGTATTGTTTCTATGCTCCAGTAAATTCTCAAAACAAAACACGAGCTAGTGCAAAGCTGTCTCAAACGATCTACTCTTATGTGGATCTCGAGCAAAAATGATGTCAGATAGATCGGTCTGAACTGCTTTGCACCTGTGTGCGATGTCCTTACCCCCTTGGAGATGAAAACCGCGTTGCACCTCGTCCATTGATCCATGACAGCATGCCGTACTGCAGATTCCCCATTTAATAGTTTATAGTATGTTTACACGGCAAAAAGAAGCTCTTGCTTTGCATGTACTACACGCTTCGTTTTTTACTTCTGCATAAAAACTAAAGAATATGCAAATAACTTCTAAAATTTAATTTTTCGTTTCACTTTTGTTGTTTGCAATTTATTAAATTAAATTTAAATTATTTGTATTTGTATTCTCATACAACTTTTAACATTGTTTAACGTTTTTTGTTAAGATTAACTTGCGATAAAAATCAGAGAAAACAGATTTTTTTTTGCTTCGCAAAAAGCTTCAACAAAAGTCATCTCAAGATAACATGCTTTACTCTCGATATTTTATATAGCGAAGAACGTTAGTTAGCTCTTGATTGGGCTGTGAATCTAAATGAGAGAGCGAAGCAAGAAAATTTAATTCCGTGAAAACATAGTATAAATAAAAATAGGTAGGTATAAGAAATTCTTTCCTACTATAAAGTGTTTCTGTTCACAAAAAGCTTTTTTTTTTTCCAAAATTGTAAGTTTTGATTAGGGTTGCTGCCCTAACTTAGTAAATGAAAAGGTTGCTGTATCAGGTAAAAGTTTAAAAAAAATTCAACATAACAACTACCTGCAGGAATACCAGCGAAAGTTAAAAAAAGATAGACTTAAATGTAGTTTAGCGAAGTAAATCTTATAAAAAAAATAAGTACTATATATAATTTTACATAAAAAATGTCATCAGCTCTTAATGGGTTACGGATTCTTAAAAATATTAGCATTTCCTGAAATATTTTTCAAAAATCTTTTAAATGGTTTTCATATTGATGTATTAAAAAGTATGGCGCACTAGAACTCAGAATATATATAATTTATGGGGCCGGAAATTGATATTGTAGAAATTACAAACGAAATGACAAACTTTAGTAATAAATAATAAAGTAAATAAAATAATATGTATAATAAAATTAACAGCGTTATCTTCAACATGTGTTCACAATTTGCGATAACAACAACTGATCGTTTAAAATAATAGCTTCTCAAATGTATTACTTTCATATGGTATCTGAATTACCTTGTTTTCTATAGCAATTATTTTAAAAAATAGCTGTCTTTCTAAAAAATTAAAGAAATAAGAATGTTTAAACACTTAACAATGAAATAAGGGTTTATGTATAGCTTTTTAAAAAGTGTTCGTTTTCAAAATATGACTTGTTTATGCTTATTGCCATTCGATTCATTGAAACAATGTCTGAAGTTTTTGTTAAAGCCATGAAGTACGTTCTTACATTAAACACTTCTACTTGAAAGGCAAAGCACCCTAAGATATAAAAAATAAGTAAGAAGTTCGTGGTACATCTCCAATCAATACTAAAGACTTTCTTTAATTCGATTTATAATTAATAACACATCCGCAAATAAGGAAATCTCTGCCACAAAAGTGCAGTTTCGAGGGTCTTCTGAAATTTTACTGTTTGGAGTGCCTAAATAGATTAAAGAATCCAAAGATGAAAACACTTCCAGAATATTATATTTATTTAAATTTCCAACTTCAATATTATAACTATTCTGCTTTCCATATAATTTCTAGAAATCTCTTGTTAACGAAGAAGGTGTTTACAATCATGAAGCCCCAAGCTTTTTAGTGGGTAAAAGTGTGCTAAAAGAGGGGAATAATTTAATACTGCAAAGACTTAAGGATGACGTACTTTATTCAGACACTTTAACGCACAGCTATCCCCTCGATTGGCGCACCCGGGAACCCGTAATAATCAGAGCTAGTGAGCAATGGTTCATAAATACATCGCAGCTAAAGGAAAGAGCTCTTCAAGAAGTAAGGAATACCACAATAACAACTTTAGATTTTTTAATGATTAAAGATTGTTTCAAGATTGAAAAAATTCAAATATACCCACGCGTTAACGCCGAGGCTAGTAAAAATGCTTTACGAACACAAGTCATGAAGCGCCCCTATTGGTGTATTTCAAGACAAAGATGTTGGGGAGTACCAATTCCAGTTTTTTATAATAAAAAATCAAAAAGTGTTATATGCGATGAGTAATTACCTCAGCCTGATGATAATAGTTTTTACTATATATTTTTTCTATATTTGTAGAAAAATTTTAGAACATATTTGCAATTTAGTAGCTGAAGAAGGAAACATTGATTTTTGGTGGTCAAGACCTGTAGAAAATATTTTACCTTTAAATTATCTACACAACTTAAAGATAAACGCTTCTGATGTGGAAAACGGAATGGATATATTTGATATTTGGTTTGATTCCGGAAGTTCCTGGTCGCACGTCTTTAAAAATAAAGAAATAGCGGATCTGTATTTAGAAGGTTATGATCAATTTACTGGCTGGTTTCAATCCTCTTTATTAACTAGCATTGGAGCTAGAAACTGTGCTCCCTATAAGTATTTATTTTATAGTTTTTTTATATGTTAAAGGTAATATTATATCATATATTTTCAGGGCTCTTTTTGTCCATGGTTTCACAGTAGATGAAAAGGGCCATAAAATGTCCAAGTCCCTTGGAAATGTAATATCCCCTACAGATATAAGAAGAAATTACGGTGTTGATGTCTTAAGGTATAAAGAAACTCCTATTTCCATTATAAGTTGCTTTATTAATTTATTTAATTTTAGATGGTGGGTGGCTTCGCATGGAACGCAGCATATGACCATAACGGTTAGCAATAAGTTAATGAAGCAATCAGAAGAGAGCGTCACTAAAATTCGTTCAACTTTACGTTTTATGAATGGAGTAATTGGTGAAAGAACCAATAAAGTGTATCCTCAAACACTTGATAAACAAATTTATTTAAATCGTTATCTGCTTAGCAAACTCTATGGATTTGAAAATGAGGTTGGTAAAAAAAAAAAAAAATAATAAATAAATAAATTTATATGTAATTCTGCATGTTATTTCTTACTAAGATTTTCGATTTGTACAATTGTTATGAATACAACAGAGTTGTGGCAAATATACAAAACTTTGTAGCAAATCAAATATCTGCCATTTACATCAACTTGATCAAAGACCGCTTGTACTGTGGAACAGCAACTGAAATTGCCGACATACGTGCTACCATGGAGAAGTGTTATTTAATATTGAACAAAACATTATGGCCCATAACTCCATTATTAGTGGAAGAAAGTTATAGTTATTACGGTAAATCAAAACTAAAATTAAAAAAAAAAAAAAAATAATTTATGTATTTTTATTTTAGATGTTCGATCACCTTTCCATCAACAAGCTGTTATTTCTGATAATAGCTGGAAAAACACTTTAGTAGAAAATATTGTTGATACTGCGCTCAATATAAAAAGATCGATAAACCAAAAGACTGCAAACAAAAATCCTTGGCTATTGAGTGTTAATCTGAAATGTAACAAAAACACTGCTAAATTGTTACAATACTTGCATCCAATACTTCAAACCCCTATAATTGATTCCGAATTATGTGAAATATTGCAAGTAGGATCTGTAACGCTGCAGCAATGTTCAGTTCTTTCCGCGGAATACGACGTTGAAATTAGTAAAATAAAAAGTCCGTTATGTCCCCGCTGTCGACGTCATGTCATTATGTATCAAAATGACATCTGTGATCGTTGCGGTAGAGTCTTAAAATCACAAAATCAAATTGTTAGTTGTATATAAAAAAAATCATATTTATTTTGTCAGAACTAGAAAACTTAATCTAAAAGCTTTGTAAACATTTTAACAGAGAGTCTCTTAATTTTAAACGTAATGACTGCTTGCCACCGCATACAATATGCGTTTCATTTTCTTCAAATTTAATCGTTGTGTCTTCATTTATGAGGTGTAATGTTACAACGTTACCTTGCCTTTCCATTTTAATATTGGTAATGCCATCCTGAGTAAGACGTTTTATTAGCATGTCTACGTCTAGTGCACCATATTCGTATTTAACCTTTTTTAGAACATCTTCACGTGACGGAGGTGGAAGTTTATTGCTACCACAGGGTTGTTCGTTGGACTCATCAGTACAGGGTTTAATATTGTGAACTTTATCCTTTACTTGTAATATGCCTGTTAGAGTTGAGATGGTCACGCCATTGCCCACGTCGCGCGGTAATATTTTTTGAGCCATTTCAGAAGTAAGGAACACCCGATCTAATTTCCGTTTCAAAGGTAAACGTATAATTTCTCCACACTTGAATGTTATAATTTTTTTGTCCTATAAAATAAGTTTGATTATTTATTGTATTCAAAATATTGGCAATCGCATAAAAGTTTTACAAAAATTATACAAAATTAAATTAAAGTATTTTAAAGAAATGCTAGTTTTTCCGTCACTATTTGTATTTTGCGAATTATAACATCCACAATTAGTTAAAAATTTAATTTATTGGTATCTTTTTTAGATAATTTAAACTAAGTTTATGATTCTGATAAAATCCGAATAAACTCTTCTCACAAGCTATCTATTCAATAAATAAATGAATTCTTAGTAAGCCGTTCTGAGTATTTCGTTACCCTATTGAACTGTTTCTATTGCGATTGGCTGTCTGCTAAATTTGGCTTTTAGGGAAACAACCTTTTTAAAACTTTGTCCTGCACACATAAAAGCAAAAACCGCGAACCCACGCGTCTTCTCTCAAGGTGTTGAGCCACAATGTTTGTTGGCCCCTACCTCCACTGGGCATCTCATCGTGCTTGTTTTAATGTTTCAGAGCCTTACCAAGAATAAATATTTTGTGAGAATATCACAAAATTGTTTGTTGTTGGAAAATGTGTACATTTTGTTTAACGAAGAAGCTCGATTAACGAAAATCATTTCAGTTTACTTTAGTTGAATTTTTATGGGGCAAAACTGCCTTATTTAATAAAACCAGTGATCTATGAAGATACTGTTCGGGTTCATATTTTTGTTTTCCTATTTATTCAGATGATTTTTTTATGCTTTAAAATATGTGCGTTATCAAGATCCACATTAAATAAAAAAGACGTTTCCGTCTACATACTACTTACTGGCTGTTCAATAAATAGATTAGATGCATTTGGATGTGGTTTTGTGTAAGACTCAGGAATAACTAGAACGTTAGGTTTAAGTTCCTTTATCAGTTTGTTAGCTTGTTGGTAATTTAGAGATGTATCGATGGGACAGTAAAATGCCTTCATAGCCAGTGGTTGGAAAGGCGCCAAAACTTGCAGGTAAGGAAAGTCTGGTTCTGCAAAAGAAAAAAAAAATTATATAAACATAAATATAAATTTAAATGTGAATAACCTGTAAAAATAATGGAGTTATTGGGGTTATTTCCCCACATTTCAATGAAATGCACAGCATCTCCAAATCGTAAACTTGGATGACCACAAAATACCACGCAAGGCTTAAGCAACAAAAAAAAAAAACTTTGTTGTATTAAATATGTTGATTATCTAAGTTCTATAAATACCTGTCTAAAGTCTCTACTGAATCCATCTGAAAAAACATGTTTGTAATGTTTTAGTTTCGAGTTCCGCAAGTAGAAGGCATGAGGAAAAGGATCATCTGGTAGGTAGACTTTATTTTGTTTCGCAGAACTTAACCACTCAGCGAGAATATTAGAATATGCTAACGAGCTATCAGCAACTGGTGAAATAAAGAACATTGGAACGTTATTTAGTCCAGCATTTTCCAAATTCTGCGTTAGACACTCAAACAAATCATAAACAACACCCGATGGATAGCATGGTATAAGAGCCGAACCATTATTTCGGATTGTTAGCGCTGCAATTAAAGATATTTATTTAAACATTACATCTATATACATAAAGCACAAAATGTGTTTGTCGGAAAACACCAGCGAACCGATCTTCCTGGAATTTTCACCGTTTGTTATCAGATACGCGGTTGGTAAAATATGGTACTTTTTATATATCATATGTGTGTGGCATTCCCCATGAAAAGGAAATATTTATCATCGTGTTACTTAATACTTAATAAGCGTAAATGTGCAGCAACTTGATAGAAATTAGTATCAACAAGTTCCATTGTTCTGCCGACAATTTCTCACATATCGCAAAGATTATCCGCTTTGTAAACACTGTGTAGGTAAGAGGTGTAGATAAGCAAGCGGGACTAGCAAAATGGTATCGCTACAATTTTGAAGGGGATTTTTTTATACTTTTTTGTAGACTACATTTCGTTGTTGAAAGATTTCAGTAGAATTTCATATGGCTACTTGTGGTGCACACAGATAACTAAAATAACAAATTTAAATTACAATCTTAAAATGCCTACGGCATCAAAAATTTAATCATTTAATTGCGCAAAGAAAAACGCTCCAACCTCAAAAGAAACAAAATGGAACCATATAAGTCTAAGGTCTAAGTGAAATAAGAAATGATAAAAGTCATGGCCAAGTAATTACTAGTTGGTCGCACTGGCAAATTAGCACCACGTTAATGTCAAAAATAGCTGACTTATCAAATGGAAGCCGAATTTAATTTATCCCTGTATCATTATTTGGTACTTTAAATGAAGTTACACCCACTTGGTTTCTTTATCCTGTATATGCAGCAATACCTCACATTTCATTTTTGGTTTTAAAATTTAATTTTATAAAACTTACATTTTTTTACGTTTTCAAATTATTTTATCTTTTTATTTATTTATTTATTTTATACATACTTTATAAACTAAATTCACAAAGTATACTCTAAAGGCGCCGGGTAGCTAGACCATATGCGCACAGGAAAAATAAAGTTTAATTACAATTTAAAAATATAAATTTAAATGATTTAAGTTAGATATTAAAATTAGAATTTGGTTAATACAAATCAAAAGTACATAAAAAATAATAGCAAAATGGATAACGACTAAACTTCACGGATACCATGATGTTGCAAGCTGACCCATTTTTTTGTAAGATTTTTGTTAGTAGTGCAGTCCAGAATATCACTTAATGGTAAACCAATTCCTGAAACTGGGCATCCCGTAAGGATGTGCGCCACAGTTAGAATAACATTACAAAAGCTGCATACACTCGGGTTCGACCTATCATAGTAATGCTTCGTAGTGAACAGTGTTTTTCCCACCCTTAAACGGCCTAACATAATACACTGCGAACGTGTAAGATATTCGCTATACTTAGGTCTTCTTGTTTCCGGGTACTGTTGTTTTCTTATTGCCCAAAAAAGATTCGAAATAGCTTTGGGAAAGCAAGGTATAAAAGTTATTTCATTTAAATTGAAAGCATTCTTAGCGGCCCTATCCGCGATCTCGTTGCCAGCAATTCCAATGTGCGTAGGACTCCACAATAATAATATTTGAGTACCAAATACGGGAAAGTTAATTATGTCATCATAAATTCCTTTGTGGTTGACTTTAATTGCCTTTATAGCACTTAGACTATCAGAGCATGTAATGGTCTTTTTTCCTTGTTGCAACGCATAACTCACTGCATTCTTAATTGCAGATATTTCAGCTACAAAAACACCAACATAGTCCGGCAACCGTTTTTCAAAAATTACATTAAAATCCAGGTTATCCTTGCTTTCAACCATTGAACAAGTTGATACACCATTATGAAAAGAGCCATCAGTAAATAAAAGCAATTTAGGTGAAAAATTAGTTATAATCTCCCTCATCATTTTTTTGAAGCAAACAGAATCAGTGGAGTTTTTGCTGTAAAACGAAAGACTATCATCAATTTTCAAAATATTGCCAGAAAAAACAGAGAAGTAATAGGCTTGGCCGGTATTAGGACAGCAGACTGTCGTAAAAGATTGATTATTCTTCCTATAGCAGTTGGCGGTATCGTTGTCAACTCTAGGCTTCGCCAAAAGGTGCTATGCAACCCATCACTGCTGTTTGTAATAGCTTTTGAGGTCATAGCTACTGAACTTTTATCAAGAAGAGATTCAAAGTCCTTAAAATCAGCTTCTACTCTTAATAACTTTAATGGTGTGGTTCGAAGTAAACCTGAAGCAGTTCTAAAGCAGTTGTTGAGAGCGACATTTAGTTTGCTTATATTTCTCTTAGACGTCCATCCATATAATGTTATGCCATGTTGAACAATGCCAACTGTAAGAGAACGACAAATACTCAGAGCTGTCTCCATGTGCGGACCCTTGTTACGGCAACATATCAGCTTTAAAAGATTATTCATTTTTGAAAGTTTGCTGGTCAAGTATTTAACATGCATATTCCATAAAAGATTTCTGGTGAAATATATACCGAGTATTCTCATTTCCTGGGTTATGTTAATGTTTTCTTCCCTTATGGAAATGAAACTGTCATTACAGTTTCGTTGTCTGCAAACGTGTAATATCTCTGTTTTATCTGCAGGTAAAACTACACCTTTTGTAGATGCCCAATGGTTAATTTTGCAATCCAGGTTTAAAAGGTTTAGACGTACCCTCTCGGGTTCCCCAGAAGCAACAGCAAAAATGTTGTCTGCATAAATGGCAATGTAGTCAATACCTGGTAAATTTTCTACAGCCTTTGCCAGCGAATTTGCGTATATTTCATAGAGGACTACCGATAATGGCGAACCCTGAGGTAAACCCTTATCAAGTGAGTAGGATGATGACAGGAATCTATCAACTTTAACTTTGATAGCACGATTAACGAGGAAAGATTTTTAAAGCTTCATAATTTGTAAAGGCATATTCCAGTCACTTAGCTCAAGTAATATGGTTGTTAATACCACCCGATCAAAAGCTTTTTCAAGATCTGACGATAAAATCCGCAAAATTTCCTCTAATTGATGACAAATAGAGTGAACACCTCGTCTTGGTAAAAAAGCATGTTGCATAACATTGAATTTGTTCCAAGGGAATCTCCAAAATCTTTTGGAAATAATCTTTTCTAAAACTTTGGAAATGACTGGTAAAAGGGATATTGGACGATAGCCCTCAAGTCGATTGGGGTTTTTACTAGGCTTTGGAATTGGTGACAGTGTGGCAATTTTCCATTGATGTGGAAAAATCCCATTTGCCAATTTAATATTAAACAAATCACAAATACGCATTTTTAATTCAGCTGAAGAATTCTTAATCATGGAATAAGTAATTTTGTCACTTCCTGGCGTCGACCCTTTAAGTGTTCTTAAAACCTTGTTTAATTCCCAAATTCCTATTTCACCAACCATTCCATTAAACTCAGAGTCAGGATGAGACAAATTAGCTAAGTCCAAATTGATTTTACGTGATATAACCTCCAAATCAAAAGCATTATCGGAACTCACCGATGACCAGAAACTACCAAAGCAATCTGCTATTTGCTGTGGGTGTGAAAAAATGTCTCCTCCGATAAAAATTGAGGAAAAACTGTCGGTTTTGTTAGTTCTTAAACTTTTTACTTTACTCCACAAATAACGAACATCCATTGATGGGTTTAATGAGTTAAGAAAATTCTCCCAAGTACGTCTTTTAGCAGTTTTACACTCTCTTTTAACTCTGGAACATGCACTTCTGTAATCTAGAGCATTTTGTTGGTTACGACACCTTTTAAACATTTTCCAGGCATTTTGTCTGAATCGAATTAACTTAGAAATCTCGGAATTAAACCACATCGGGTTATTTACCTCCACCTGCTTACGGTTAATAGGAATAGATTCATTAGCAGCACTTCTTAGGATACGATTTATTTGAGCCGCTTCTCTGTTTATATTTGCTGATTTTTCAAATCTTTCATTAAAAAAAACAGTCTTACAAAAAAGTACCCAATCAGCCTTTTTATCATTAAAACGGGGAACAAATATTCTTGCTGTTTGCTTATTTGTGTTGCTTTTAATCATAACAGGAAATTGGTCACCAACCTCTGGCAGAGGTAAGCAACTCCAAGATAAACTAGGAGCAATGTCCACACTACTCATTGTCACATCAACTGAAGTTAAAGTATTTCTTGTATTGAATAAAGTAGGAGATCCATCATTAAGTATAACCAAGTCTCGATCATCCGCAAAATTTTCCCACAAGCAACCACTAGGAGAGTTAACAGCAGAACCCCAAAGGGAATGTTGAGAATTAAAATCGCCAAGCACTAGGTGACTACAGTTATTTCTAAGAGAAATGTTATCAACCATTTGATTATTTAAAACAATGTCACATTCTTTATAAATGTTTGTTATTTGTAGATCTATTTTACATTTAATCAATATAGATTGAAAAAGAAGTTCGTTATTTGAACGAAGATGCAATGTAACATTAATGTTGTTCTTAACGAAAATTGCTATACCCGATTTAGCATACGTATAATCCTAGTTGTGACGATATATCTTAAATCCTGGAAGATGCAAGAGGTGTAAATTATTCTCAGTAATGTGTGTTTCTTGCAAAACTATAATGTTTGGCTTATGTCTAGCCACTAATAGCTCTAGGGCATATTTGTGAACTATAAATCCTCGGATGTTCCACTGTAACATACTGATATTCAGACCAAAATCCATTTTAACTATCTTAAAAAAAATTATTTTTTTTTTACTATGTTTCGGAAGAGTTTCTTTAAACGTTTTTGGTGTAATAATAGTACTTAAAGCAGGAAAATTTTCATAAAGTTGAGAACAGGGGGACTTATCTAAAAAATTAACTTTACCATCTTTTGTTGGAGTAGAAAGTCCTAGACCCTCAGAGATATCAACTATAATCGCTTCTTCACTTATGTTTTTGTCGGTCATCATATATGTGGTTGTATCATCATAAAGACTGTTTTCACAGCCAATTAAATTTTCATTGCTTGAAAAAATTTTTTGATTATCATTAGGATTAAAAGAATTTATTTGGTTAATAGAATCTATTGAAAAGCTGAGCGAAGAGTGTTGAGTTGATTAAAATTTTTCATTATCATCGGCTACTGTCGAAATTTTATTTTTCTTAAGATTTGACTTGGCTGGTAAAATTACACCTATTTTTCAATATTTCGCTACTCCATTGTGTAGCATCTTCAGGAAAACAAACATTTATTGAAACAATATAAAACAACAAAAAATTTAATAAAAAAAAAATATTTCATACAAAGTACAAATTTATCTCTTATTTACTAAATATCTATAAATCTGAGCTGTGCTGTTGGTGTATTAATAATTTGTAACATTTCTAAAATATAACGTCTTTTATAATTGTTTTCTATGTTTATTACTGAAACAATCAAAATTGGGATAGTGATTTAATCTAGCACAATGAAATGATAATGCAGTTTTTTTTTGTGAATTAATATTTTTATATCTTTGATCAGATTTATGAACAGCAATTCTAGAATTAAAATTTAAAAAATTTTTTATTTGACAAAATATTTTTTGTTTTCCGAAATATGTTAGTATGAAATATTTTTTTTTATTAAATTTTTTGTTGTTTTATATTGTTTCAATAAATATTTGTTTTTCTGAAAATGCTACACAATGGAGTAGCGAAATATTGAAAATATATATAATAAATAAAAGACCTATTGCTTATAGATTAAGTAAAATATAATAAGTAAATTGTTTTATTTAAATTTGGTTTTATTTTGAGTTGATACTGTTTTGTTAGTAAAATTTGTTTTACTCAGTGATTGACAAATTCCAAAAAAATGGTATTAACTCAAGAAATAGATTTTTTTTACAATATTTGCACAGATTAAAAAAACAATGTAAATATATTTTCTAATGGAATTTACTTACTACGATATATTTGGATTTTCACATTCTCTAAAAGTGTAATCATCTTTACTGAAAATTTTAAAATTTTCTTGATAAAGTGCGATGTACATGTATTACATATTTAAATCCCTAATAAATTTTGGTTTCTACAAAACAAAAAAAAAAAAAAACGCTTTTTCTATTATATAAATAGTTGTATTTTCTTAATTAAAAATGTAATTAATTAAACTTTAATCGTGCTATTATCCCGATCAAAATGATTGAATTCACCGTATTGATTATTGATCTCGATAGCCATTTTGCTAACGAATTTAGGAAAATTCTCACAGAAATTTTAAATAAACTAAAATAAACTTTTGTTCAAACAATAAAAAAATAAAAAAAATCAAAGTTTAAGTTGCTAATTGTTTTGGGTTATTATTATTATATTGAAAGGTTAACTATCTCAATAAACATCTTTTGCTACATGTCTGATTTTTGAAGTAACACGCACATTAATATACTAGGTAATGTCAGTAGAGCAGCTGACCTTTTTGTTTACGTTTTCAGATGTTTAAATTTTTCTACACTTATTTTTTCCTAGATTTTTTTTTGTAATATCATGTGTCGTGGAAATATGTATATGTAAAACTTTCATGGAACAAAAAAAGTGTGTAAAACTTTATTATGAAGCTGGATTTTATCTCTCTCCGCACCTCGTCCACGTAATCACACCCATAACGGCTTCCATACGTATTTTCTTCAACGCAGGTAAGTAAGTTCTTTGAAATGATTAAAAATAATAATAATATTTACTTTTTTCTCTAGAGAGCACATTGGCGAAAATAACCAAATTATGACGACAAAAATGGAATTTTGTTAAATGTAATCAATATTGCACTTAATATGGTAGTACGCAATCAACCTTTTAATTAGTTAATTAATTTTTTAACGCATTACATTAGTTTGTACGTGCGTGCAAAGTATTATTATATGTTACACGCTCTAGTTAAGTTACTACATACATGGGATAAATATTATGATAAAAATATATATTCCCTAGAAAAAAAGATTATGACTAGTTTTAATCCCAAACATTATTTTAAGGTAAGAAATATTTGTGTAGTTCTAATGATAAATATTTTGTAAACATATTTTAAGATAAGGAATATTTCGGTAATAACGAAAACCAAATTTTACTAATAAACATAAGCAGTTTTAAGGTAACATTTTTAGAAGGAAATTAGATAGAAGAAATTACCCTGAAAATAACGACAGTCATTAAGAGGATGCCCATGTTAAAACATACATATATAATGTTCAGTGTACTAAAAATACTTAATAACTAAAAATATAAAAGTAATGCTTTATATACTTTTCACGTATAGTTTAGAACAACGGTTCTCAAATGGAGGTCCGTGTACCCCTGGGGGTCCGTACCAACTATCCAAGGGGTCCGCATGAATAGTGTTTTCGAAAATAATAAATGTTTTATTTTTAACTTGGGCTTCAGAGGGGTCCGCGAAAAAAAATTACTTTACTAGGGGTCCGTGAGCAGGAATTTGATGAGAACCCCTGGTTTAGAACATAGCTGTTAAGTAATGATTACTAATCGTAATAATTACTAATTTGATTAGTTTTTTTGGAAGGTGAAGTTATGATTAAATTACCGTTACTTTCAGTTTTACACGGTAAATAATTGATTTCGATTACTAGTAATGGGAAAATAATCTAAATTACTTGAAATTAAAAAAAAATAATCGAAAATAATCAAAAAATAATTGGATTACTTTTAAGGATTATTTTTAATTCTTTTTGATTATTTATAAATTTTTTACGTTTTTTTAAACTTCAATTATGCTCTAGTTCTTCTAATTAGCGAATGAGTTAATTTCTGGTTATTTTGCTTTTTTTGTTTCTACGTTAAAGATAATAATGTAAAAATTTCTCTTTTCTTTTTTATTCATAAATATTTTAATTGTTACTACTTATGCTTTGGCAGTAATAAAAATTCCATTGATCTCTACATTTCACTAATATTTGTTTTTCTTGTTTCGTTGCTAAGTTGATAGTAAAAAATTCTTTCCGTTCACGTTCGTTGTTGTTGTCCCATTTCGAACTTGATCTGTTTTAATATGAAACCAAATTTGCTGTAGTAAAATATTTTTAGTAAAGTGTAGATTACTTAATGCATAAAAATTTTAAAAAGTGTTAATAAATGAATTCAAATATTTTTGAAAATTGCTAATATTAGTATTTAAAGGCAAAATTCCTGCGGAACAGTGTAATTATTTAAAAATTGAAAAATTGTGTTGAAACGAAATTTAAAAATTTATGAAAACTAATTACAAATTATTATTGGGTGGGTATTAAAAATGAAATGTTTTGTAAACTCTCAAACATAAGAATAATTTTTAGGCCAAAATGTATGAAAATATCTTTGACAGTGATTTTTCCGCAGACGACAGTATTGACGATCCAGACTTTAATCTATATACTAGCAAAAGGAAAACTGAAGAATCTGGACCGGCCCTAAAAAAAGTCTGTGTGAATTCACTGTCCAATACACAAAAAATAATTTTTAATGCCGAATTTTTTACCAAAGTTGAAAGTGAGCTTTAAATTTACGTAATAATTAAGCAATTATTGAAGGTGACTATTTTAATATGTTAATAATATTGATTTTAAGATTTCAGATAAAACCACTAGTGCTAAATGTGTTGTATGTAATCGAGTGACTAGAGGAACCGATGAAGTGACTTCCAATTTCATTAAACATTTGAAACTCAAGCATAGTGAACTTTTTGAGAAATATAAAAGTTATAAGTCAGGTAGTCCTTATGGTAACAAAGCGCATTCCGTGTTTAATGGTAAATTATTGAAGGCAATTATTGACTCTACATTGCCCCTTTGCATTTTGGAAAAGAAATCCTTCATAGAACTTTTTTAAGGTACAGGTATGAAGGTGTTGAGCAGACAAACAACGGCTAAAAAACTAGAGGAAAAATATACCATTAAGGTGCAAAAAGAAAATATTTCTTCTTCAAAATATTTTTCACTACAGCAGATATTTGGTCGGGAAACCACAAAAGCTTCATTGAATAAACCTGTCATTGGCTTACGGATAATTTGGAACGCAAATCGGCAGCTCTAGCATGCAGAAGAATTTTCGGAGAACACAACGCTCAAAATATATCTCAGATGATAACTGAAATCAATACTGATTTTGGTTTAAAGAGCTCAAACATTGTTTTGACCGTTACAGAAAACGGCTCAAATTTTGTAAAGGCGTTCAGGGAATACGGTGTGGGAAGTAAATTTTTTTAAGATGAAATCAATGGCGAACTGCCAGTCTTTCATAATGAAACAAGGTTGCCTACACATCAGAGATGTTGCAACGATACTCTGAACGTCTTCAGCTCCAGTTGAACGACTGTTTTCATTTGCGGGATCGTCAACAGTCCAAGACGGCATTCATTGCCTGATTTTTCCCTTGAAAAATTAGTTTTAATGAAGGCCAATAGTAAATATATGTAAAGTAAAATTTTTTTGGTGATTTGTACTACAAACATACATTGAATATTTGTTTTTTTGTATTACTTTTTTTGTTTTTCTTTATAATTTTTTGTAAGACTTAAATTGTTAGGGTTGTTATATAACTGAATGTGTTAATAACTTTTAAATAAAAAAAACTAATTTTATAAATTTACTTAGTACTTTTTTTAAATTAAATATGTAATATACACTCAAAATTTTTGTAAATAATCAAAAAGAATCGAATCGTTGAAAGTAGTTGGATTACTTTTTGATTACTTTTGATTATTTTTTTGTAATTTTCAGTAATCCAGATTATTTTTTCATTACTAGTAATCGTAATCAATTACTTTTCAAAACCGGCTCAAAAGAGAATTATGTAGTCATTACAATTATTTTTGAAAAGTAATGTAATTGATTACTAATCATAATCAAAACTTAGCAGCTCTGATTTATAGTTTATACGTATACAGAACATATTAAGTGTAATAGTTGTTACATTTAACAAAATACAAAATTCCATTTGTACCGTCGTAATTCGGTTATTTGTCCCTAGGTGCAGGGTAAGTTGAAAACATTTTTTACAAAAACAAAATACATGCCATTTTTTATTGTTGTAGTTGTTTTAGAACTGCTTAAACCTGTTAAATTAATATGCCTTGAGTGAAACCATATTGAAGATATTCCTGTATTACCAAATATTAAATAAATATTTCCATCTTCATTATTTTGTAAAAATATTACAATTGTATAAAATTATTTCATAGTTCTTTACATATTGTCTAAAATATTCCGATTAAGAAAAAAATAAAAGTTGTTTTTTATGTACAGGTTCTTGTTTCAGTGTTATTACGTTGTTTTAAATAGGCTGGAAACTTTTAAACGAATCTTAATTGAATGCTGTAAGTAGTGTTGTCAGTTATTACGATTTCTCGCCAAACGTAGCGATAAAAGCTTTAAAATGGCGAGAAATCTGGCGGATTTTAAATTCTTGGCGAAATTTTTGGCTATTTTTTGTGATTTTCTTTTTCTGTCTGTCTTGTATAACATATGTATATTAAGTTTTAAATTAAATGTTAAAGAATAAGTCATGTCTATTTTTGAAGTTTATCTCAAAATTAATTTTATGCAGTAAAAGAAGTTTTTAACAGATTTGGAGACCCTAATTACTCACTTGGTATTTATGAAACACAGCAGGGAGAGCTTCCTTTTATAAATTAAAGTTGCTGATGGCCGTTCTTAATATATTGATTGTCCCCACAAGCAATTCTTGCAGAAAGAACTTTTTCTGTTATATATATTTTATGAAAACTAAATTGAGAAATAAAATGCAATATGAACTTCACTATTATTTACCGGTAGTAACATTATGCATGAGTAGTTGTATAACCAATGAAATGTACCGCAGTAGGCTATAAATGACAATAATAATATTGAATAAAATGTGAATGAAAGTTCGTAAATATTTTTTTTATATTTTAAAATTATTTAAAATATTTTAATATACCACTAGAACTCGAGGTTAAAGCTTTAATCATTAAAATTACTAAGATCCCACACATTAATTGACCTTTCTTTTTTTACACTAACTTGTTTTTTATGTTATTTAATATTTGACAAAGCTGTAAGCAGTAGCTTAAAAAACTGTCCATATCAGTGGTCTTCACAAAGAGTAAAACGTCAAAAATCTTAGCTCTCCAAAATCTAGAACTATATGAAAAGTCTTTCTATTGAGCTCTTTTAGCTCAGTTACTGAGCGCTTTTTCTAGTTCATCATATTCAAAACAAATATTAAATAAAAACTTGAGTAAAACCTTAAAATCTATTTTGGTACAAGTTTATTTTTGATAAATTTATTTTATTACAGAAGCAAAACAAACAAGTAAGAGTGATATATTCTGCAATGCCGAATCCTCTTACACTCTTCCCCATATATGTATAACCATGAGTACCATTGAATTTATTAAATAAAAATTGGCATACGAAATTCTTTCCTACCATAAAGATTTTCTGATTAAAAAAAGTTTTTTTTTTTTTTCGAAAATTGTAAGTTTTGCTTAGAGTTGTTGTCCCAACTTAGTACTATATATAATTTTTGATCAATAAATGACATCGGATCTTAATTGGTTAAGCATTTTTAAAAAATTTTAGAAATATATCTTCAAAAGCTTTTAGATTTGCCAGATAGCTTAAAAAATATAGTACACAAGCGTATTTTTCTATGAAAAGTTCAGAGGCCCATTATTCGAAAAATTTTTTAATTCTTTAACGCCCCATATATTCGTTTTTTTTTTTTTGATTGGAGTTAATTCACTAAACTAGATTTGTTTCAAAAGAGCAGGCAGGCGTAAAGTTTTGCCCGCTGCCTCTAAGGGCATGGACAGTTTTTTCTGATTTTCAAAAGCAAAATTTTCAAAAGTATGTCTGATCAAGCACGAACGGTCGGAGGGACACCGCTCAATCGACTTCGCTATGCATAAGAACTTTATGTGGTCGGAAATGGATATTGTAAAAATACTAATGGAAATTGGAAAAATGACAAACTAAGTTATACCTCTTTTCCACCTGCCGTTAAGGGTATAAAAAGGCTCAATTATGTGTAAAATAAAAACACTAAAAACCTTATGAATGCTAAAAAGCTACTAAAGCTCAGGATTCACTACTATATTCAGTCGTACGATCTCTCCAGAACTATAATAGTGTGGATTAAATGTGTATGTATGTGACAGATTTTTTTACAGATCTGTACGATTTTATAATTTTTTGATAGATTTCATAAAATTATTTTTTTTTCTTTGCGATCAAAATTGAGAAAAACAACATAATTTTAAAAACATGTTTTTTAATAGTGGCATCTGCGACGACATTTTGAAACAATTTTTAAAGTAGGACGGATTCTGTGTGTTCTAAATTTACTACAATTTGCAAAGTTTTTGATAGGAAAATAAAACAAAAAACAACTTTTTAGGAATTATTAAGGCAGTAAATAACGGAACAATATTTAAAATTAAAAGATTTGTTCTTTTTTGTTTTTGTGGAAGAAATATTTTTAGTATATGGAAAATAATTAATATAATTATATCGTCGGTACTTCTTCGCTGGCGAAGTGAAATAACTCTCTATACTCTCTCTATATTTCTTTTTTCACCACCTGTCTTATCTCTCATCTATCGCTTTCCTAAAGAATGTGCACGGTAACGAAAATAACTAAATAGGTAATAATGCCTGAAGTGCTACTTCTTTTAAAAAAAGATAGTGTAACAAAGATTAGTTGGTTTTGGTATATTTTAAGAATATATTTGGAAGAAATATCTTTTCTTTAGGTAATCCAAGCTGTAATATTCTCAAAGAGAATAAGAAAATAATCGAACAACTTTGTTAGCTGGGTAATGTAAATGAAGGACATTGATCTATATAAAGAGCCAAGTACTCAACCAACAAAGCAAAAAGCTTGTAACAAATATAAGGAAAATTCTCTTACGACAAGATGCTACCAGGCTTATAAGTTTTCAGACATTATATATAAAAGCTTTACAATATAATATAACTATTTCAAATGAGCATAGGTACACATCGTTCTTAATCAACTCACCAACATTCATGCACAATTCGCCCAATTTCGTATCTGGATTTACAGTAGGAGCCTGTGTTAATCCTGTCATAATTAAAACATCGGCATGTTTTAGTGCTGATTGGTTTATCGGTCGCGGGTGAGTGGTTAGTGTTGAAGAGCCACTAACGTAACATATTTTTTCATGGGCTGTACTCAGTACCCAGTTACTAGAACCGAGGCAGTAGCCAGAACTAACAGGTGTAGCTATAAATGCCCCTAAGATGTCTAATTTTTCATCATAACCCATTATAGTCACTCTAGCCAGACTGTTTTGTACATCGCGTAAACTGAAAATTGTTTTCCATTTCTTTGGACGAAACGCCTCACATAATGGGGGCGGCAATAAATGTAACACATCTTTCCACAGTTGAGCCGTACTAGCCTTTGGAGCTACTTCAATGTATTCCACTAATTCTTCAAGGAAAAACCTACCAATCTGAAGCGTAGGTTCTGTGGCATATACTTTTCCTTTAAAACCTGTGTGTTCAGTTATATAAGGCAAGGCCAACATATTCAAATAATTTGATATTAATATTACATCAATTTCACTAAAATCCATCATTTTGTTCATAGGTAAAGTGAATTCTGGCGACGAGTCTACAAAAACACGTCCGCAACATTCCTTCAATTCACCATCCATTTGAGGATCATGTTCACGGTTCGGTATCCAATTGGGTAGATTTGAGAGTTTAGCACTCTGTACAAAGGGTAGCGGCAAGAAATTTAATACTGTTTGCTCAGTTAGCCCGCAATCCAACATAATTCGTAATCCTTTGAAAGTGATAACATAGCAAGGTTTGGCCAAGTCATTACTGAGGCAATACTGTAAAAATTATTGCAGGATAATAAAACTCGTAATGAAAATACAAATTAAGTACATACTAAACGCATTTGGACATAAAATGTAGTCTTTAATCTGAGTTAAATATTGTTTGAAATAAATTTACAGCCAACAAGTTAAACAGAATCTTTCGAATTTTAGATTTAATTACTGTCAAAAAAAAAAAACCTATCAGCTGTGTATTGTTGCCATTCATGCGTATACACTGACAAAAAAAATTAGTAAATTCAATTTTATTTGTGTTGGACTCTCATAATGTATTGCCATTTTGGGCAATTGTTTCCATGGGAAAAATCAGCCCGTTGAAGATGTAGGCACTTCTTTAGGAAACGACATTCATAATGTATGACCATTTTGGGCGAAAATATCACGTTTCTACGGGGAAAAATAGCAATGCTCATTTTAGATACTACAATAAACTAAAGAGGTTGCTTACAAATTCATTTTTAAATTATTAAGCAGTCCCAAATATCATATTAATATAACTCCATAAATAAAAAATATACACAATTTTTTTATATATGGAGATTGACAGTGGTGTATATCAGCAAAAAATACTGAATTCGCCTACGCTGCCACTTGGTAATTGGATTGCCTTGTAATTTAATATATTTATAAATTTTTTTTAGGCAAAATAACAGCGTTTCGTATTTGGGCTACAAAAATCGATTGTCTGCCTGATGCAATGCCAAGTGAGGATGCCTTAATAATATTATTATACCCTTCACCACAAAAAGTGCAAAGGGGGTTTAACTAATTTTGTCATTCCGTTTGTAATTTCTACAATATCCATTTCCGACCCCATAAAGTATATATGTCCTGACTTCTTATGCATAGTGTAGCCGATTGAGCGATGTCCGTCCGTGTTAGTGTTGAAATCAAGTTTGCCGAGGCGCTAGATCAGCTAAAATTTAAATACGCCCATGGATCAGACATAGTGTCGAAAGAGGTGCTATTAGAAATCAGCGAGATCTGTCCTTGTCTTTCGACGCAGCGGGAAAAACACCACGCTTAACTCTAATTTTGTACATAATTTTGAACAATGAGTTACAATCAAGAAAACATACATGGGGCGATAGAAAATTAAAAAAATATGAAATAACATCAAGTGAAAAAATTGATATTATTTTAAAACTTTTTAGGAGACATTTAAGAAAATACTAAATTTTAAAAAAATGCTAAACTCATTAAGAGCCGATGGCATTTTTATGTAAAATTATATATATGTAGACTAAATTTGTTTCTTATTTTTTAATTCTCTGTCGCCCCATTATTTTTTTAATGAAGTTACTTCATTAAACAAGATTTACATAGATAGTGAAGGTTATATAAGATTCGGCATAGCCGATATAGCTTTCTTACTTGTTTTTAAATAGACCTTATTTTATTTTTCTAAACTCTGTCTACAGTGTTTGTCCCAGCCAGAAAGCACAAGATGTAAAGGAGAATATTTTAATTAATATAATTAAAAAAAGAAAGGTTGAGTCGTGTCGGTAAGAAAGTTTGTTGACAGGAAATAAACGCTTTTAATTTCTTTAATTTGATGTAAGATTGTGATGATATTCCCTATAAAAGAATATCTTAAAGTAATCTTAATCTTAAAGTAAGTAAGTGAGAAGTTTCCTGAAGAGCTATGCGAGCGGTAGCGAAATGGCCATCGAAACGTGCTTTCACCTTCAGTAGTCAATATCGGTGATTTTAATAATTCGGTCGGGATAATCAGCACGATATTTAAAGCTTAAATTTCAATTAACAAATATTCCCGTGATTTAAAAAGTTTTAACAAACAAAATAATTTATAAGTTTACTTTTAAGTTTAACCTTCTTCCGTTAACGTCAAAATGAAATCTTAAATAAGCAAAAAATAATTTTTTTTAATAACTGAGTTTTTTGATTCGCGTTTCAAAAGAATTTATTGAAATATATGAAAGTATGCCGGAATTATGGCAAATAAAAAGTGATGTTTATAAGTAATAATAGAAGTTTAAAAGAAAAGTCTAATATGGCGTTCACACTAATGTGTTTAAGCAAGTATTAAGTGCTTAAGTGCAAAACAATTTGTTTTTGAGATGTTTTCCCCATACATTTACTTGTCTAGCAAAACACTTAAAGCTGACGTGTTTTTGATTTAAACTCGGCGCAAAACACTTCAAATCCAGTGTTCAGATATACTCTTGAAGTGTGTTCAGTTGTTTTTTATATTTTGGCGTTGCACTGAATAGGATTTTTTATGGCGGCAAATCAAAAATTAAGCGTCGTTTCAAAAAGCGTAAGCAACGTAAGTATATTCATACATATTTTTAAAAACATTAATTTGCAATTAGAAAAATTTAATTATTATATTTTATTTTTGCTTGATGGCAAATGATTTAAATATTTTGGGCTTAATTATTTCCAAGCTGTTTTGTAACATTCTAGCAAACGTGCACAAACAGGGCGTATTCTTTAGGATCCTCTGCGGAGGAGGATACCAACTCTTTTTCCAGTAATATTGTCGTTCGAAATTGTTTTTGTTATTTTTACAAACATCTCAACTTGTTGCAAATTACGTGAAATGTTGGTCAATCAGGTATGTGATAGAAATCGATTTCGAAATCTAAACGATCTTAAACCGAAAATGGTGCTAATATTATTACTATTTTCGTGTTTTAAACATCTTCAATGTAGTTTTCTATACCTCTTCATTAAATTCCTACAATTGCTTTGGCGTAACTTCTTTATTATTGTTTAAAATATATCCCAAAACGACTCGTTTTCAAATCGATCGAATTCCATACATCCCTTCTTCATTTAGCATTTGGCAATTGAATTCCCAAAATGAGCTTGTGCGGTCCTAACAATAATAAAAGTAATTTTTCTGACAATAGTAACTATCATAGATATTGCCAATTTCATTTGCTCTATTCTCTAATCCATTACAGTTTTATTAAAGGCACAACGTTTACAATTATAAATCTTTTTTTTTCTTTTATTACTTCATTATTTATATAATCTTCAATAAAAGGCTTTTATCACTTATCTGAAAATTAGATACTTTAATTTAATATGTACTATCTGTTTAAACAGCCGACTAAATGCCAAACTAAAACACCATATTACAGTGTGAACGCTTGCGTTTAGTTTATTAAATATATCGCTTAAACACGTTGTAAAAACATAAGTGTGAATGGCATATAATGAAAAGCTTTTAGAAAAATTAAAAAAAGTAAAACTGAATGCGGCAATTAAAGTTGTAAAATAAAATAAACATTTTGCAATTAATTCATGCACCATCACAAATACGAACTTCATTGCTCAGTATCTGCTTGCGAACTTGGCATTTTAGTGTAATAGCAAAAGACTCTCTCTCATCAGATCGTGTTCACAGGCAAAGTTTGACCGTCTAATAGCCGCTTGAAGGGAAAAACAACAACAAAAGTATGTTTGTTCCTCAATATGATTAACAAAAATCATCTTACGGGTAACTGTTTAGCAGCTTTATTATTACCTCTAGCTATGAACTGCAACTATGCAAATGTTCAGTCAATTATAAAGATATTTTGTAAACAATAATGAAGCAAATATGTTGATGGTTGGTAGCCACAGATCAGGTATTCTTTGATTTTTTATTTTTTTTATCTGCCAGTTTGTATATTCTTGGAGTTTTCATTTTCCTGAAAATATAATTGATAATTTAAAATATGAAAAATTACAATTCTATTAAAGGTGCCTTTAGACAAAATTTTTTTTTACATATGACTTGTCATTTTGAAAATGCACATGTAATTTTTAATGGGTGGCATGTCATAGTGTCCAAGGACATAATGTACATGGACTTTATGTCGCGTTCAAAAGTGATATAATGTTCATATGTCCAAGTAGTCATTTTCACATATGGCTTAAAATTTTGCGATTAAACGTACATTCAACTTTCGTGTGACATAAATAAATCATTATTTTCAACAGTTGTTCTGATGAATGGCTATGTTAATACTAATAAAGTTGTTATCACTATTCTACTTACATCGCTTTTAGTTCTTTTTGCAATTTTTGGTTATTTAAAGCCAGTATAAGTGAAGAAAAAGTTGCACCACTAAAAGTCAGAAAACGCTCTAATGAAAATTTGTCACAGAATGTTTTAAATCGTTTACACAATACATAAGTATACCGTTATAGAAAATCTGACAAGTCAATGTGAAAAACATTGCGTCTAAAGGCAAGAAAAGTTCAAAGTAATTGTGATTAGCTGTTTTCTTAAACGTAAATTGAAACACTCAATTTAAAAAAAAAATTGAAAGCAGGTTCGTTTTAATTTTTAAAAGTGTAAGTTTATTTGTAAAAAAGTGTAATAAAATGAATTTAATAACATGCAAGAATTTGTGTTTATTTATTTACTTTTGGGTATTTGTGTCTTCAATTGAGAATAAATTATGTTTACACTTATTTTACCCAACTTTACCCCAAAAATACGGGAACGGAGCTGAAAAGTCTAGGCTATTTCGTGCAAAAAGAAGAAGAATTTTGTTCTCTCAAAAGCTCTTTCTTCTGCCCAAACTTGTAGTACAGGAACAGTTTTCGATAACATTGGAATCCTGCAGGAACGAATTTAATGTGAACATATTTTATGTTCAAACCAAGTTAATCGAATGTGTGGTAGTAGCGAAATCATGCATATTTTGTTGTACTAATGAAACTGCATTAATTTTGATCAAATTTAAAATGCCTTACCGAAAAACTTTTGTGCAGATTTAAGTTTCCTACATGCCGAATTTAAGTGTAGGTATTCTTAATAACCTAAAAATAATTAAACAAAATTATAATGAGTATCCTTCTTCTAATTCATAAATGAAATTATTATCAACTTCTGTTTTTGAGAAAATTAACACGAAATTTTATAAGGCAACATGTTTAGGGATGTAGCTCTTAAATACTCATTTGATGGAAAGTTACTAAAATTTTTTTTATTGCTGGTTCCTTCAAGTCTATAGATTTTTATGGAAGGAAAAGAAATTTAGACTCCGAAAAAGAAATACTTATGTACCTACAGCACGCACTGCAGATATCAATCATTCGTCGAAAAAATAGTTTAACCTTGGGATTTTATGAACGACTTTTTAACTCTTCTCATACCGATAGATTCATTTTGTATTATTGTTTTTGTAAATATTAATTAATTTTTAAACGCTGCAGCTTTTTAACAACGCACACAGGACAATTTATACACACAACAGCTAAAAATTTATTTTTTTTCAAATAAGAAAGGGCTTATAAAAATTCCTAGATTTGTATCAGGATAATGGAAAATTCGAGTTAAATTGGCAACTATATATGTATGTATGTAAATTGAAAAAGATGAAACTTTATTTCACTTTATTTGCTGTGAAGAATTTAATAAAATATTTCAGTTTGAAAGCTTAAGTAAAATATAACGAATTACATTAACAAAATTATAACTATTAAAATTTGGATAATAAAAAAGAAAAAAATGAAATTAGGAAAATAACAATATCAAAAATAAAGCAGCAAGCCGGGCAGGCACTACGTGTTTTTTGTCGCAGATCTAAGAGGACTTTTAATAACATAAATCTCTTCCATTTTCCACAAGCAAGTGCATTATTGTGTTAAAAATTAATGAAAAAGTACAACTTTAAAACCGAATTTAATTAAAGATCTCCGTCTTATTTTGTCTGCTAGACCTCCAGAGTAAAGCTCCTGAGTTTATGGCTTAAAGCTTAGCTATGCTGGGAAAGTACTTCAGAAGCTGATTGTATACATACTTGAAACATATTAAATAAATCAATTATATCAGCAGTTTTATACAAACAACATGGGGTATATTATCCTTAGTTGATGATACGCTACAGGAAATTTCTAACTTAATTTTCATTTAAACCAGCCGATTCAATAGGATCTATTAGAAAATGTTTTTTTTTTTGGATGTGCGTGCTAAGATGAAAAAAATCAGTTTAGCTCCTTAACGAATTATGCAACAGACATTGAAATATTTTTGCTACTGGAGTTTCAAGGCATTTCGGAAGAAAATGACACTATCACAGTTAGCGCTTCTAACCTTTCAATATATGCCAAAAAAATAAAGAATTTTTTGATGAAAGTACCGACTGTTTTAACTCTACGAACTTGCAAATTGAACTTACTTCAAGTCGATATTTCATTGGTTGCATAGCGCTACGATTATCTTGCAAAAAATGCAGAATAAGAGATATAATTGAACCTTCGCAAGTTCTGACAGATCCATCATATATGTATATCCATTCTAAGAACTATGAAAACAAATCAGCACTCTCCGACTTCTTTTTCGAAGTAACTAAGATTCACATAAAAGTCTTCTAAATACTATTTTGCAAAAACAGAGCATAGCATGGAGGATAACGCTTGTCACAAAAACAGGTTAAAAATTCTGAATTTGCTTATACTTGTATTGATAAGAAAGTTTTTAAAGAATTTATTTATTGTTATCCACATTCACACATGTTTTTAATTAACGCTTGGATTTTCTTTTTAATTACTGCTAAGTTTTATTTATTTTCTCTTTAGTTGTTTGTTATTAGTAAATTTGAAGCTGCAACATTGCTCAAAATTTAACTTAAAAACTTGCGATATTGTTTATTGACAACTAAATTGTTGTTGTTTTTTTTTTTTTTTTAAACAATACGACAATTTTCTGTTGTTTGCAGCAGTGAATGTAAGCTCCTGTAAGTAAACAATAATACACATTTTATTTTCAGATAACACTTACCAGATTCCACCTAATTGTGCAAATAAACAACATCGAACAAGTGTAACATTTTCTTCTGCCAATTATCCACCGGTCGAACAAACTGTTTGCATTTGCAGGCAAGTTCCTGTAAAAAGCATATTGTGTTAATAAAAATAAAGTAATTCACATCAACAATTTCTATTTAAGATTCCACACACATTTTGCCTACAACACCACTTTGTAAACGGATTTAAACTGAATTCTTCACAATCTGCATTTAAGTGTATACAACACATTTTGCCTTATAATCCTTTACAATCCGCATTAGAGAGTCCACAACACATTTTGTCTTTTGTATCACTTTTTAGTTCTTGTTTAATTTTCACTTTTTTTGACTTAATGTTTTTTTCAGAGGAGGATCATGTCAATTCACTTTTTTAATTTCCACACCTTAAGACACACAACGATTAACACGTATCCATATGCCTTTTAGATGTAAGCATACATGCATAGGAATTTTTAATTCTTGAAAAACATTCTATATTTTAGACAAAATCCATTTCTACAAGTATTCATATTTAACAAAACACTACACCCGTTTCTAATAACGTACACAACTCGAGTTCCAAACTCATGTTCTCAGGTACTTGGCGTAGTTCGTATAAAGCACATCTCACATTTAAAATTGTTGTAATACAATTCTTGCTCATTGCTCATGCATGAGTATGCAAGTGTTATTGATAAGTTGTAAAAAAGAAAAACATTTAAAAAATTTCCATTGAAGAAAGGGTTGTTGTAAGCAAATAAATTTAAAGGATGTTTTCTGAAGTTTTCGCTACCTGAATGATGTACACACACCTTAATACTAAAAAAAACATAGAACGCCAAAAAATTTAAACTTCTGAAAAACTAACATATGATTATTAAAAACCAATATAAGCGTATTATATCCAAAAAACCTTTTTTTATTTGTTTAAAATATTTACATGTAAAATTTAAAATTTTTTTTCCTTTACATACATACAAATACTTAAAATAATTTTTAATTACTGGTGCACAAAAAAAAGTGATCATGATTTTTAAAGTACACTTTCACTAACAGCCATACCTAAATTAGCGCTTAGGACGCGACGCAAAATAACGTATGGCTTTTACGCTGAAATGACATACCTTAATAAAAGCGCAACGTTTTGTTGTGAACAGTAATGTGAATTCATAATTTTTAATTAAACCCTGTAAAATGAAATGCAAAACAGTGATAAAATCGCTAGATAAAGCCGAAAAAGGCTAAAATGTCATTACTGTTTTGCAATGTTTTCTAAAAAAAATATGTAAGCAACAGTAGCTTGCAGCCAACTTCGCTACCTTACGAGCTGTCAAAATTGGATTTTCCAATTGCTAAGCGTTGACACCGTTTTATTTAGGGATGCCTCATACATTTTGTATGTACATGAGAAATTTTGACAGATATCTTGCGCTTTACGCGCTAATTTAGGGATGGCAGTAAGATAAAAAAGGAGGTAATAAGGGCAATAATTCAGTTTTCTATTCATTTTTTACTATATACTTTAGCGCTGAGTTTGGCTAACGTGGTAGTCGTATTCATGGAAAGGCCTATATATTAAAGTTTAGCTGATTATAACAACAAGTTAAAAAAAATATTTTTTTAGAAATCTAGCTTTTACCATCTTAGTACTTTGAGTAAAAGTTAGCATCACTGAAAACATTTGTTGTCATAAGGTTGTACATATCAAATAGAGCGTGCTCTAAATAAAAAACTAACACATGTTATAACATGTAGGGAAACAACATATGTTATGTTTCATGAGGTTTACACTATGTGTATTGATTTACATATGGAAAATCTGACATTCCATATGACTTGCACACATAATGTAAACACACCTTAACTATAACAAATGGTTTTAAGTAAAAAAGAACATCGCTAAAAATATTACTGAATAGCATAATCGACAATTTTGTTGTTAAGTCAATTAAACCAAGCGATAGTTGTTAAAAAAGAGTAGTGAATCGCACTACTGGTTATTTATATCTATCATATGTAAAACCATTTGTAACCTGTATTTTGAATTAATTTTTTTATGTATAATTACTTATAAATATTTTTTTGTAACGACACGTTTTCGCTGGTTACTACGTTAGATTCAGCAGTGTCCAGGATCGTTAATAACTCATAATAGATTTAAGCGGATATACTGGATTAACGTTAACTGGTGGTAACGCCAAGAGTTTGGTTTGGTGGTGAGCGGTTTTCGGTAGTAACTATTCAACGATCCTGCACACGTTCGGTTAGCTACTCTCACATAAAGTAATTACGTAAACCGCGCTTTAGGCAGAGAACACTATAAACCGCTTAGATGTATAACCTCGGGTTGATTTTACTTATCTTACACCCGGTAGCCTCACTACAGGACAATCCAGTTGGGGGTATAACCTCGTGTCGGAATATCCCCTCTCTCACACAGTAGTAAAACGCGCATCTAGCACTTGTAAAAGAGCACAGCTAAAGTATAACAGATCATCCGCTGAGCAATCAGCAAGACAAATGTTGTCCGATTAAAGAATAACTCGCCTTTTATAGTCGTCAGCGGTATACACACACACGCATTCTGTGTTGTGTGTGAACAGCTGTGTTATATAGTGTTGTTTTATATTATACTTGACTTAAATTTTAATTTTAAACTCAACATAAGTGTAATTCATTATCTGCAACTTCTAAATAAAAAAATATAACATTAAAGAAATTAGTTAAATTAAATGAAAATAAATAAAAATTAATAAAATGTTGGAGGCAAAAACCAAAGCAACGACTTTTATCGTTACAACTTTTATTTTAATAAAGCATAAAAACCTCGATCCTATTGCCAGGACATATCCATCGTGAAATCTAATATCTTTCCTTTTTCTGAAAACTCAAATACAGACGCATTAACGCTCAAAGTTTATGCCCTTTTACTCCTATTTTTAATTTAGAAAAATGCAAAAGTATTTTGAAGCAATCATGTTTTTATATGAATCGCTAAATTTTCCTGGTTACAATCTCCAAGCATGATAGACCTAACTGTCAACGAGAGGAAGGTGTCTACTAAGGATTAAGATTTTTCTAATCCTTGTTTGTAAAAATATTTAATAATTGTGTTTCAACTGTTGTTAAAGTGAAAATAGAAAGATTGATATTTTGAAGAGCTTTATTCTGATTTATTTGATTATTACTTCAATATTGCTATTATCGGAGATTTTAATTTCTTTAAGCCTGCAATGTCTGAAAGAGTTCGCTCCATAACTTCAAGATGTGGTCTGTCATATTTACATAACTGTTTACCCATTCATGTATGTGATTTGCGATATAAAAATAAAAAAAATTTAGGAAAAAAAGTAGTTTAAAAATTTTTTTGTTTTATTTGCTGACATTTTTGTTTGTTGGTCTTTTCACAAAATTACCTATTGTTCTTCCTATTTCAGTAGTATTTTTTTTGACAGCTACCTCGCACTTTCCATTTTTATACCCTTCACCACAAAAAGTGGAAAAGGGGTATATATAACTTTGTCATTCCGTGTGCAATTTCTACAATATCCATTTCTGACCCTATAGAATATATGTTTATATTCTGACTTCTTATGCATAGCGAAGTCGACTGAGCGACGTCCGTCTGTGTTAGTGTTGAAATCAAATTTACCGAGACACTAGATGTGCTAGAAAAAAAATAAGTATGTCATTCGATCAGACATAGTGTCGAAAGAGGTGCTATAGGAATCAGCACGATCGGTTCATGTAATTCGAGGCAGCAGGCAAAACACCACACTTAACTCTAATTTTTCATGACATTTGGAACAATAAAGTAACTCCAATAAAAAAAAAAAAAAAAAAAAAAAAAATAAAAAATAAAAAATAAATATATAGGGCGATAGAGAATTAAAAAATAAGACAAAACATCACACGAAAAAATTGGCCTTCGCCCATATTTTCCAAGTTACGGGGCTCTATAATTTTCAAATATTTTAAAACATCAATATGGCTATCATTTTAAAGCTTTTGAAGAGGTCTTTAAGGAAATACTAAAATTTTTTAAAAATGCATAACCCATTAAGAGCCCATGTCACTTTTATGTAAAATAATATATATGCAGTACTACATATTTTTTTTTAAATCTCTGTCACCCCAATATTTGCTTTTTTTATTGGAGTCACTTCACTAAACTATATTTACATAGATAGTGAAGGGTATATAAGATTCGCTTTAGCCAAATATAGCACTCCTGCTTGTTTTTAAATATTTTTATAACGTACTAAAGAGTGCTTTGTGGTTTATTCATTGTTTTTCCTGTTTTTACGTGTTATGTTTCTTTACAGCTTATTGATTGTTTTTTTTTTTTTGATTCTGTGACATTCCTGTTTCTGCAATTTTTTAAATTATTTTCTCAAGTAAGAACTTACTGTGAAATTCAAAGTTAACAATAATTGCGCAAAAATTGACTTTTTGTTTAAAAAAAATATATATAATAAACAAAAGTGAACAAATTTAAGTTTCGCATTAGTATGTTTCATTTTTTGTCTTGATAGATATCATAGATATGATTAGGAATAAAGGAAAAACTGTACGTGGATTTGAAAAAGAAAAGAAACCTGTTTTTGATTCCTGATTTTGTTTATTAGTTCTATTTATATTTAATTAATTGAGTTTATAAAATACACTAAAAAGCCGCTGGCTGGTTAGGCCATATGCACACAAAAATTTTTATTTATATCATGATATGGGAGTATTAAAAAAAGAAAAGCAATTTTTTGAAAGATGAATCTCCTCTACTTACAAATATCAAACACAATCATCATTATCATTATAATTTAGGGTCAATCAGGCCTGTTTTTTTTAGGAGTTTGAGAGTTTTGCATATCACTCTCGCCTTCATTAAGGGTTGGACCGTGGCTAACTGAACGAGTTAAGTCTTTTCCATTAGGTAAATGCAAGTCTTTAATTGCGAATTTATGTCTTAGAGTCAAATTGAACAAATTTGTCGCTCATTATAACAGAATGGCTAACAAACTTACAATTTTATCGTCTAAATTTCCATGGCGAGTTATTGGTGATTTAAGTTTTAAATTAATCACCTGTTCTACGATATCGCAATGATTCTTTCTTTTGTATAATAACTTTCATCAATAATATACATTAGACCCGGTGTTAAAATTTTTTTGGAAACTTGAATGCGGGTAGCAATGAAAATATGCGATTTGATGCCAAAATTGATGTAGTAAATTTTTAAGCAGATGGCATAGTGCCTACCCGTGCTATAATGGGGTCAAAGGTCAAAATTTTGAAAAATCACCAAAATACTTTTTTTTTGCATTTTATAAATTTTTTTAATAAGAAGCACTGCATATAAATATATTGTTTTTTTAATTTATTTTTATTTTTTATGCTTATTATTTTTATTTCAAATCAACGAAGATATTGTGTAGGTTGGAAACTCCTTGCGGTAGCCTTCTACAATGTGTAATAAATATTGTTTATCAGCTTCGTTGTGTGTTAAGGATCTGTTAAAGTCAGTTATTAGTTTAACTTTTCTTTCGGCGGCATCATTTACAAAAGTAATGCATTTGGCGATCTATTTCCCTTTACAAAATGCTTCGCTCTTAGGCCAGTTTGACGGATCTAAGAGCAAGAAATCCAAAGAAATTTTCAAACGAGAGAAAAAAATTTTGTTTTGGTAGTCACAAAAGAATTCAAATCTTGGATGTGAATAATTGTAATTCATCAACGCTTGCACACATCTTTTTAGAAGGGAAAACATTTACATCATCACCGATATGTTTGTCTTCATCGGACTCCATTTGCAATGCCAAAACCATATTTTTCTTTGTTTCTGAGTCAACATGTGGATCAAAAAAGGAAATATGTATATTTTTAGACAATAGATGGCCTTGGACATGAATCTTGCATGAGACGTAGCTTCAGGTGTGCGAAAAGCGAAATTGGGAATGCTACCACCAAGAAAAATAAATGCAAGTTGTAGGAGTTCTCTATAATCATGACGAATGTGAACTTAAGCTTAACATTCAAGACAAAAGTTCTTGCTTGTTTCACGTTCTTGGACAGATATGACTCTCAAAACTTTATCATCCTGTATACTTGCTGAATCCCTTTGAATTAAGTGTGCTTCATTCCCGTGCAAATCGTTCAAAAATCGCCAACTCTGGGCTACTTGATTTTCCTACATTAGTCTCAAATACAGCTCTTAAGAGAATTTCTGTAATATGGTGGCGACATGGCAACTACAATAAGCTGCGTTTCAGCTTGCGTTCCAATAAAGTAAAAAACTTAAGCTCAAAAAAAAACTGATAACTTGGCCAAAATAAAAAAAATTGACCTTGAAATTTTCAATAATTTGTTTGCCATGACAACGTTATTAATGCAAACTTGTGCAATTCCTCAAGATCCTCAATGTTGTGACCCAACGCTTTGGCAGTTGCACTTGCACTGCAGTCACAAACCAAAGAAAACACTTTTCACTTGTTATACTATTTAAACTCAAGTTAAAAATTCTTTCGTAAAAAACAAAAATAAAATTCAAAACACTTTTGAGCATCTTGTTTCTGTATACTTTAAAGAAACTTTTGAGAACGAAAAATTTCAAATTGCGAAATCGTAAAAACTAATACATTTTAAGTTTTTTTTCAATAAAATGAGAAATGAATACTTTTATTTTTGAAAAATGTTTTTTTAATGCAACTAGTTTACCCAAATTTTTTTACTCTTAAGTAAAACCGAAAGGTTTGAACAGAAAGGGGGAAGTATAACTATTTTTTGTTGCCAGATTTTTGTTTGTTTGCAGATTTAAGTTACTCTAGTAGGACTAAAGAATTATTTGGCTTCGATAGTATTCATATAGCCATTACAAATTAAGGTATAAACCCCCAGCAACAAAAACAAGCAAATAAATAAAAAACTGGCAAATATATACATATATATATGCATATATATACATACACATGCATATATACATATATTTTACACACACACATATATATATATATATATATATATATATATATACATATATGTAAACTACGAACAAACATAAAACTAATTTAAAACATAATTTCTAGAGTTTTTATTCTATTTATCAAGTCCTCTCCAGTAAGAAAATCCATAATATTATTGTAGCGAAGAATAGAGGGAAAATTTAATCTTTGGGTACTAAAACGAGATACAAACATCTGAGATACATCTTCAGAAACACCACATAAATCACATATATCAGAGCTTGCGACTCCCACTTTGAAAATGGTAGCTTTAAAAAAGTCTGTCCAGAAAGTATTCTATTGGCAGTTCTTATTTGAGGTGAATGTTGGGCTCTACCGCCACAACAATTAATTTTACGAAACCATAGTTTTTTAACAATAGTTGGAAAAATAGTACCATACAGTCTGCCCTTAGTCTGTCGTATTCCCTTTGCCAACCATTTGGTTTTAAAGTCTCGATTCGCTTGATGGCATCGTGGTAAGACCATTTAACCGTTACAAAAACGCCAAGGCGTGGGCCTCTTTCGAAGCTGCATCAGCTTTTTCGTTACCAATAATTGACGCGTGGGCGGGGGTATAGTGTAACTCAATAGTAGTTAATGAAGAATCGGCAATCTTTGTAAAAATATCATTAAAAGTGTAGTTGACCTGATCTTTTCCTCTAATATTATACAGTCCTGATTTTGAATCAGTTAAAATAGCAACCTTAGTAAAGCCTAGACGTGTTGCGAATTCTATAGCCTTTTGAATAGCTAACAGCTCTGCTGAAGTTGAAGACAGGGATTTATTAGTAAATTATCGGTAAACTGAATCAGATCTTAAATGGTAAAACGCAAATCCAGCAGACTCACCGATCACGGAACTGTCAGTGAACAAAATTTCAAAATCTTTTCCAACCAACGAGTTAATTTTTTCCTTTGCCAATGCTCTGATTGTGTCATTGCTAGCATTCTTTTTACTAGTAGGCGTATTATCAAAGAAATCCAAATAAATAGCTATACTTTGTGGTTTATTGGGCCTTGGCTTAATGCAACCTAAATCCATGAATATATCTCTTAATCGATAAAACACTTATGAAATGCTAAAGTTGAGACTTGAGTTCGACAAACATAGAGCTTTTGAGATTAGGAGATTGTAAGTAAAAGACTTGGTAATTTCTTTAGCAGTGACCAGTATGAAACGGTATGTCGGAGGAAGTTCTGCAGTCGTATGAAAAGCGACAATGTTGGGAGTTGATTTAATAAGGCCCAATTTGAATTTGCAGTGCACGTGAAGGATTGACGGTAGAAAAACGACCATAAGGAAACTGCAGGTTTTGCGTACTGAGTCGATAACGTGAGTGGCATGTGGTACTGAAGAGTTATTAGGTGTTATTATTCTTTCAAGAAATTTTATTAAATTAACTTGAGGAATTAATAAGTTATTAATTGTGATGTTAAGAGGGTGGGGTTTTCTGTTGAAATGAATGACTTTTGATTTTTCAGGATTGAAAGAGAGACCTCGTAGGGTGCAAAGCTGACTAAGTTAGCTTAGTTAAAGACTCTGCATCGCAGTTATAAAGTCACGGTGAGCACAAATTAAGAAGAATTCATCTGCAAACTGAAATTTAATGAAACTTTACCGTAAAAATTTTAAACAGACTTGGAGAGAGAGAACTTCCTTGGCCTAGGCCCATTGCAGTAGTCGCTACTTGCCCATTAACGATTAACTTTCTATCACTTAGAAAAGAATAAATCCAATTAATGACATGATGGTTAAAATTAAGATCCACTTATAATCGGCAAAGTAACAAGGGATCAGTAGCATCGTAAGCTTTATCAACGTCTTAACAAGCAGCAACAACATAAAGACCTCTTTTCTTAAAGCTGTAAACTGTTTTATAACATCATTAATACAGTTAGCAGAAGATATATTTTTCCAAAAAGCGTATGATCCAGCATGAAAGATGTTGTTAACTTCACAATGAGCGTAGTAGTTTGTGATAAATGTAGGATCTCTATTCTTTTTTAAAATTGGGCAAACTTTTATTGCACGCTATGATGGTGGAACAATTACATTGGACCACAGCAACATAATTTGATTGAAAATAGATTTCCTGCTAAAAGCTGAAAAATTTATAAGAACACGATAAGAAATACCATCTAGCCCAGCTGCCGAGTCTGGATTCCTTGAGTTAATATATGCGTCCAAATCCTCAAAATCAAAAACAGGAACATCAACCTATGGAGGTATATCAAAATTTGGGAAAGGTGAATAGAAAAACTGTTCAACTAACCCATCTAAAAAACTTCGAGTCTGGTTATCATTCTAGCTTCTTTTAAGGACAGGTTTTAGAGGGTCATAATTTTTTTAACATTTGGTTTTGATTACCCTTACAATTTAAAGAAAATAATTCCGCGCAATTTTCCTCAGCATTATGCTGATTTTAACAAGAACGGCATAAATCAAAATTCTGTTTGCAATGTTGTGCAAAATGGTTATACCGAAAACATTTGTAGCACTGAGCAAAGGAAATAAAATGTTTAACTGGTAATTTTACATTGCCGAAAATTATTTCATTAGGAATGTCATTACCTTTAAGCACAATCTTCATATTTTTTGATGGATTCTTCATCTCCTCACCATCCTAACCCTTAAGACGGCGTAACGGCTCAATGCATCTAATTACCTCTACTGGCGAGATAATACCGGCCTTTAATTCCTCATTGCTGATATCGGTTGGGATATCAAAAACAATTGCAGTTTTGGAATGAATGAGTCTAGGGTCAGAAGAAAAATTATTTTCTGTCTGGTGGTTCTTAAACGTGACTTTACAACGACCGTGCCCGCTTTTAATTACTTCAATAACATCAGGAATACCGAGTTTAATGAGAATTTTGATCACTGCTTTAGCGCTTAGAAATTTGCGTAAACCCGATGATCAAACGAGTCAACATATATCATAAACGGACCCTTATGATCAGAATCATATTTATAATCAAAACGACGTTCACGTTGTACAGAACAGTTATGGTCAGATACCACGTTAGTCGCCACGGTCACTGAATCGTACTTATTTGCATTAGTTGAAGGGAAATTCGACTTTCCTGCTTCATTCCTAATAATTGATGCCATTTCACACGCCTCCAGCTTTCTTTTCTCTACAACGATTTCTCGCCGGCGGGCAACTGCCCCCAGGATCATCCATCTTCCTCTTAAAAATTGTTCTTGAAGGGTTTTTAACTATTAAAAACAAAGCAATTGAAAAAGGTCCTGTGGTTAATTTCTCCTTTTTTTTCAAATTAAAAGATTTCAGAACGTAGATTTATTTTAATTTAATGTAATTTTGAGTAAAATGAAATTTAAAAAAAAAATAATTTTATTTATTACATATGTGTCCAAGCTAAGTTGGACATAAACTTTTTTTATGAATAACTTGCATTATTAAATTTTATAATTGAATAATATAAACAATTGTAAGGTAGTTGAATTATAACCTAATTGAAAATGATACTTACCATTGTTTATACTTATTAGTATTTGATACTTACCATGGTTTATATTTACTTATCTTAATACTTACCTATATTATACTTATTAACGTTGAATACTTACCCTAATTATATTTACCGATAAATTGATTATGTAATTTATATTTACCCTTTGAATATTTACCTGAATTTACCTAATGTTCATAATAAGAGAAAAAACCCTGTAAGGTTGCCCACACTGATATTCGAAAATCTCCAAATTTTCCAATGGTACTTTCAGTTTACATCTGCCGAAGTTTTTCGCGCCTTGAGGTAACGATTTTACTTAATTTTTTTCAATACCAATTGAACAGTGCGAGCAACTAGACGTCCTTGCTATAAAATTAAATAATATAGAACTCATAGTATAATAATAAGGTAATTATTGTTAATAAACCTATTATTGAAAAGAAATACTTATAACTCTTTTATTTCTTTTCCCCAACCCTCTCCATTGTAATTTGCTCCACTCGAGTAAATTATAATAATAATCTTTATTTAAGATTCTCCCATAAGAAAGATTATTTTTAACACAATTGTTCTTGGAATAACATCAATTCTGTTAAATATGTATGTATATATTTTTTTTTGAAGCCTTCTAATATTTTTTCAATTTGTTGAAAAACACGTCTATGGTCGACAGCTAACTAAAAGCCAATGTTGCCAGATTTTATTTTCGTAACATATTGTTTTGAATTCTACTATGAAATTCCTTGCCAGTTATCGATAATACTCCTAGTATTAGTTTTGTAGAATAGTCAAATAACTAACAATTAAATTTTAATAAGTATTTTTAACCAAAAAGTGAATTCCATTTAAGTTTGCGTTTCGCTCAAATAAATTTACACACAATCATACGCATATATTTATATATAAAAATTCTCTTCAAACTTTTTATAAAAACAATAAAAATTGTCAAATGTAATTGTATATAAAATTCAATGTACGTTTCGGTTTTAGGGCTTCGAATTTAACAAACAAGACGACGATCTTCATAAAAGTTTTAATTTAATATCTGCTTTTGTTTTACATTCACTGTTGCTTGATACTTTGATTTGAGTTGTGAGCGTATAAGCAATTTCTTAAAAATATAAATTACAAATACGTTTGGCATATTTGAATATGTGCACAGTATGTGCATATGTTTTTCGTCTTTAAATGTATTCAATTATATTGGGTTTCATGATATTGAATTTTTATATTACCAAGCTTATGATTCTGCATTTGAGTATTATGTGAAAATGTGTTGAATTTTATGGCCTAAGTTAGAAATTCGGATTAAGTCTTTTATAAAATTTAATGTTAGTACTTTTAACATACAAATCTAGACACATACATATGCATATATTTTACATAAGTCATTGCTTTGAAACATCAAACATAATTTAAAATTTTTTTAAAATAAAATAGTAGCATTTCTGTCCTTGTTACTGATATTAAGGTCATTTTCTTACACATTATAATACAACAATCAAATGAGCATTAGTAGTGTCAAAATTCCCCGTACACGCCTATAAAGGACGGATTATTTATTCAGAACCCGTGGGTTGTTGACATTGACAAGATATCTTTTATTGTGAAGTGTGTTAGTCTTGCTTGTAAAGAACAAAAGTTGGCGTGCATATTTCGGTAAGAGATTTCAGCATTAAACCTAGGGCTCGGTCAACGCTATCTGCACTTGGGTCGCATGTTGGCGATCTGTTCTTGCAGACAACAATATGTTTTCTTTTGTTTAGAAGCTACTTATATTTTTAAACATTTTTTAAAATCATAAAGCTCAAATCAAAACTTGCAATATCTGATGCATTAATACATTTTGGTATAGAAAAAATACACAGAACACCGAAAAATATTATAAGACATAGCTCGAAGGCACTCGAAGGTGACTTTAAAATGAAGTTTTAATTGGAAACTTTACACAGTTATAGCGTTAGTTTTGCTGTCAAGGTTAAACTTCTCAGAAATATTTAATTTTAAAAGGCTCTCCTTGTTTTAATCTAATTTTATTTAATATATAATTCTACAAATTTCGTAAATTGTTATATCATTGTTCTACATACTCGTAGCACATTCGTCGAAGTAAAATAACTATACTTTCACCACCTGTCTTTTCTCTACTCTATCCCTTTTCTAAAGAATGTAGCACGGTTACACTAATTAAATAGGCCTTGTTGCCTGAAGTTCTACTTCTTTTTAAAAAAATATACGTATGTGGACCAATGCTCGTATGACGAAGGTAGAAAAAACATTAAAGTACTAAAAAAAATTGGAAAGAGCGGCTTAATGGAGACGAACAGCGACATCTTGAAAAAAGTAAAGATGTTTATTTTTGCGGTCGTGTCGATAATGAATAATGTTGACAGAACTAAGAGACCTGTCTAGAAAAGTAATAAATTGTTTTACATAAAAAATAAAAGTTTTATTTAAACAAAAATTTGTTACCTTTAGCCAGAACAAAGAAATTTGTATTATTTTATTATTTAGAAACGAAGAAAAATAAAAACATTTTTGGCTGCCAATATAAATAATATTAAGTTTTGTAGTGAAATTTCGACATACAATTACTGTCAAATGTTGCTTTTGTTTCACTTCTAAAGAAAACGGTCATTCTTAGCGGCCGTCACATAAAAGTAATTCAAACAAAGAAGCAAAAAAATAAAAAAATAAATAAATAAATTTTATAATAGTCTTACTTACCTCCAGCTCTTATGTTTCTTTGCATTCTTGCCCCTGAGCCAAATATCCTTGTCAATACTTTTGGTGAACAATAAATGCCACTCTGATATTTTTTCCTAACAGAATGATTTTTAAGGAAAAATTTAAAAAAAATTAAAGAATACCATTTAATGAAACATTTTTTTAATGTTGGTGGTTATTCAATTCTAATTAAAACAAATATTTTATTAAGGTGTTGTAAATTTTTTGTACTTATGTTTGCTTCTTAAAAAATTCTCTGCATCTAAAGTTTACTCTTAACAGTTTTTTACAGTTTTAAATACGCCTAGAAAACAAAAAATTTATTTGAATTAAAACTGTGATATCTATTGGCTGTCGCTTACAAAGAGGCTATTCGAAATATGTGTGAAGGTATTACAGCATACGTACAAATAAACCTACAGACAGAAAGTTATTTTGTCAAATATGCTTTTCCTTTGGCGGGTTAGTTTGGAAACCGCTTATTGTCTGTTAATATTGTTTATGTGTGCAACTTTATGAGTTATTATCAACACGATGTAGTAAACATGTATACATTTACTAAACAATATCTCTGACAACCATTTGAGCCATGATGTGCTTAGCAACATTGTTGTAAATAACGTGTCAACATTGTCAATCACATGACATCATCATCAACATTGAAGCTGGTTCCTGTGATGTTTCGCTGTTTTGTTTTCTTTTGCGTTTGTTGTCAGAGCTTTTCATTAACACTTTGTACAATCTGCTAAACATTTTTCATTCAGTTATTTGCCAACATTCTTCTCGTGTGTTTGCCTTAATAGCAAAAAAAAGAATCCTACACAGAAAATTAATCGAAATAAAAGCTTCGTGGCAATAAATTTAAGAGAATTTAAAATAATTAATAAATAAAAGCACTTAAGTAGAGTCGAGTCATTTAAGTGACGCGCGTTTTTAAGCGTTACAGATTTAAGTACACAAATAAAGTGCGACAGACACGGTGGTACAAGGAAATATCTTTTCAACCTGAAAAAATTTCGTATGTTATGTAGACAGAATACACTTGCATTCACATAGTTGCTACAAATAATTGTTTATTGATTTAATAAATTTGTTTATTATAATTTTTACTTTCGTTGAATGCTTTCAGTGTTTTTGATGCTAAAAGTTTAAATAAATAAATTATTTTTTTAAGCGAAGTGTAAAATAAATAATAATAAATACAGAAAGAAATAAAAAAAAAAAAAAAAAAAAAAATAAAAACTAAAAGTTTTTAAAAACAAATGTGATTAAAAGTACAGAAATTAAGTTGAGATTTAAAACAGTTGTGTTTATTTATACTAACATTCTTAGGTGAAAACATATAAATATTAATGGAAAGTTGTTTACGGTAAAATAGTTAAGCACACAAATGATTATGTCGAATGTATGGGCAATTGTGGTTAAGATTGAAATCCATTAATTTATAAACTATAAACCGTTGCATTCGTACATGGATTTCCGTTTCCGTTTAAATGAAAAGAAAATATTTCTATTATTTATGTGTAAAAGGGCAGAAGTTGAAAAGTGTTAAAATTTTGTATTATTTATAATATATGAAATTAATTATATATTTATATTGATATATTTACACACACACACACACACATATATATATATATATATATATATATATATATATATAATGATGGTTGATTCAAAATGAATAAGAGTTTTTCTTTTTAAAAATTTAGAGCACTGTGCATATAAAAACGGAATCCATATGTACATATGTTCGTGTATGTATTTAAGATCATAAGTGTAGATTTATTAAAAGGCCAAAATGAGAAAATTTTAATAAAATTAAGATGAAGCAATAATAAAAAACAGAAATAATAATAAATGTCTACAAATTAAAATATTAAAAAATGAAAACAGAATGCTGAAAATCAACAGAAAAAAAGGAAACAACAGACAAACGAAGAAGAATAACAAATTTCAGTTTTATGTTTTTTTTTGCATTGTATTTTATATACAAATACATTTACATATAGCAATAATTATAAATAAATATAAACATTTAACAAAATATTAAGATATAAATAAATAATTTTTAAAATTCATGAATGTGAATTGCGTTGGCATATTTGTGTATTGTGCCTTTTGCTTTCTTGTGTCAACTCTTTTAATTAAAAAGATTTTTTTTTGCAAAATAACAAAAACAAAAACCAAAAGAAAAAATTCTAAAATTAATTGTAATAAAATAAAACATACGGAAAAATCGTATTAAAAATTATTTATGTTTTAGCAAAAAATAAAGAGAAAATACTTTAAATTAAAACAAAATCGCATGAATTTGAAAAATAATTTTTTAATGAAGGGATATCTTCAAATTTTTAATCAAATCATATAACTATAAAACTTTAAGTGAAATCCCTCCTTCATTTCTTTTTTGACAACCAATAATCAATTGGTTGCCAAAGTACCAACGTATTTGTTGAAAGCCGAGAAGAAATGAACTTTGTGCTGTCAAAAATAGGGCAAACGCCATATAAATCTAAGATATATATGCTTTAAAACTATTTCTAGTATTTTCTAGCTTTGGACCACCTGTGAATTTTATGGATAAAGATAAAAATAAAAATCTCCCAAATTTATCCTGCACAAACACAGTTATTTTTCACTATGCGCTAGTTGAATTAGTTAGATCCTATATTTTATTATACTCGTATAAGGTTAAAACCCTATTTCGCCGGTTGCTTAAGCCAATTTATCAGGAGAAATAATAGTTTTAGGAAAGCCATAACATTTTTCTTTTATCATAAAAAACTTCCAAAACAACATGACAGTTAATTTAGAAGTTCATACCAAAATGTTATTGCTTTAACAAAAGTTACCAACAAACAAACATTCCTTTGCATATCTTTTTCCTTCCGTTGGTTCTTAATTATCGATGTAGTTGGTAAAATTTCGGTTTAGAACAAGATTAGCGAAGTTAAAAAAATACACTATTACCCATAACATTTATTGCATACTAGGACGAAATATTAAGGATTTCGGGTTCCCTTCATTTCTTAAAAAAAATATTTCATTAATTCACGCAGAGAAAAAAAATTGTTGTAGTATGGTCGAAATACACACTATGGTCAAATATGGACAATTTATAGTCTGTTAGGATAAAAATTTCATTATATGGTTACCATGCACAAAAAATACAACACTGTTGGTTTTAACGAAATTATACTTAAATTTTCTTTAGATCATCTAGTGCATTGGCAAAGTTGATTTCAACACGGAAGTACATAAAGATATCGCCCAATCAACATATCAGAATATATAAACTTTACAGGATCGATAATGGATATTGTTGAAATTACAAATGGAATGGCAAACCTAGAATTACCCTTTTCCATCTGTGGTGCAGGGTATAAGAAATATATGAACCAAAATAAAGTATATTTAACCATAATATATAGTATTAATTATCAACGTATGATCCAAACCAAACAAATAAGATTCACTTTTGAAAATAAATTTTTCTAGAAAAGAACAGAATGCAATATTTTTCTATCAGATTAGCAGTTTGTTTTTCAGCTATCGGTTCATATGAAAACGCTTATAATTTAAATAATAATTATGTTTTTATTTAACATTATTATTGTAAAAATACTATGTTTTGCATACAACCATAATATGTTGCTCTTAATTTATAGTTATCTTAACAATGTTCTTCTTTGCGTGTAAAATGCCATAAAGGAAAGTAATATTTTTGGTATTTTTATTAAATTGTTTCCAATTTCTCGACTCATGGAAGTGACTAATATAAATTTAGTTTTAATCAGTCAAATTTAATTGTTTAAGTGGAAAAAATTTGTTTTTGTTTCAGTAAAACTAACTTTCATAGGGAATATATATATGATATCTGGAGATTAAACATCATTTTAAAATACGAAACCGGATGCACGATTAGCCCAGAAAAGAAAAGCGGCTTTTAATATTTTTCCAATAAAATACTTAGAAGAGAATTTTAAATTTCGAACATTTCCGGTACAACATTGTTAGCAAATTGCAATATTTAATAAGATTCAAAATCTCCATATGTTCCGTGAGAAACATTTTTTACGGAAAACTAGCTATATCTGGTGCGCTTCGTTACCCCAAAAGGACTACTCGCATCTATTATAGTTTTTATTATTATTTTTGTTTTCTTAGGAAAATTACTTGTACATCATTTTAAGACTCTACCTGCAATATAACAGTTTACAAGGTAAACAAAAGTTACCTATTTATTTCAAATACTTTTTATATTGTCTTTTATTTGAACTTTCTATAAAAGAATTATTATTACTTCATTATTAGAATAGCTAATACAAAAATAGAAAATTATGGTAGTACAACAGTCTTATTCTGTAAACAGCTAAAGCAAAATTTCCATCGGTAAAAATTAAAAAAATTTATTTGGCGATTTTTGACTACAAATGCTATTCTGCAACACTTTTTGCCGTAATTATTTTTAGCTCTTTGGCTATCGAGATTTAGATTTAGCTACGAGAATTGCAGAATAAGACACCAGGATAGTTCTTGATAGAGTAGGTAAATATTTCGTTATCAACCAACACTTATAATATACAATGACTCTGTAGAGAAATAATTATTTCAAAATACAATATAAAAGTTTACATATTTGCATATTTTATTTTTTCTAAATAGTTGTTACAATTGATAACTACCTTGTTGATAGATAAGAAGACTGCTGACGAAAGCTGTAGCGAACCAGAAAATGCATTTGATTCTGCTGGTATATAAATTAAATTCCTATCTTTAGAGTTTATTACAATTAATTGAAAAATTAGAAATAATAAATCATTTAAAAACCTACTTATAAAAATGACAAAGAGTTTAAAATTAAACATATTAAAAACAGTATATTTTCCATTAATGTAGTAGAAAGCAAATAAATTTAGAATTAAAAAAAAAAAGAAAACGATCTACACAAAAATATTTGACGTTCGTCGACATAAAAGTAGAAGTAAACCTATACAGAGTGTTTAATTTTCGTTGACGAATATTCGCAACAAAAAATTTGTCGTTCATCCCAAATGTGTTTAAAGCATGAATGGAACAAATCGAATAATTAAAGAAATCTTTATATTGGAATTGAATTTTTAAATGCACAAGCAGGATTTTTGTAACAAAAAATCAATAAAACCCAACAGTACCTCCAACTGCAGTTCATTTATTTACTTTCTGTGACGTTTTTATTGCAAGTGCTAAGTGAACTCATCCAATTTCAAATTAATCAATCAATTTTACGATTGATCAATTTTACGAACATCCATAATGTAATTGTTAAGAAACAGTCATCGTTCTATTACATAATATAAAGATAAAGCAAATTGCTAAACGCATAAGTTAAAGAGCAGAACGAAAGTGTGACTTATTATTTTTTCACCTCCAACCAAATTTTATTTTCCTTATAAAAAGCACAAGAAAATCTGATGAATAATCACAAAATAATAAAAGAGAATTCTAATAATTATATCAATCAATGTCATTGACGATATACCAATGACAGTGATGTCAAAGGCAAAATAAGAAGAATGAAACTAAATAAAATGAGTTTAGCTTTTAGAATAGTGTCTGTAATATGGTTTAGCTTTAGTACAGCAGACGCTTAAGCTGTACAAATTTAATCAGCAAGAACGAAAATAGCCTTTGTGTTTTAAGCAATGAAGACAAGATATGTGGGCGTTATTAAACACCAAAATTTAAGAAAATTGTAAACATGAAAGCATTTGCTTTTCCCCAAGATATTGAACCTTAAATAATAAATTTTTCTTAAGTTCAAGTTCTAAATTCAAATGATAATTTAAATAAATTTATGATTTATTTTCCACCAGCTCCCCTCCGCAATATAATTAAATCGATTTGAATATGAGAATGTGGCGACAAATTTCAATTAATTTATTGTTTCTCTTATAGTTCAGGGTACTAACTTTGCTTATTAACAATTTTAAATCAAACTAATTCGGATATTGCTATAAATTGCTGTCGGGCTAAATTATACTGGTTCTATGTATGAACATCAACAATTCACTAAAATATGAAAGAATGACACCTTCTTGGGAAAAATCCTTAAAAAACGGTATTTGTTACATTTTCTCAATTCAGAGGCTAGTACCTTTTTAATGAAAAGCGCTAACCAGGATTAAACTTCAAATTTGTTTATTCTAAATTTTCTTAAAAATATGGTAAATGTATTAAAGTATTAATCCTATAATTAATAAGCGTACTATACTAAAAATACTAAGTTAAGGCCAAAATTAAAAAAAAAACTGTAAAAGAGAACCTACATTTGTAAACAAATTTTTTATAGATATTTTTAAGATTTAATTAATTTTAGAAAATCTTAACATTTGAGTTAAAAACAAACTTATGACATTTTCAAAAAATTACATGTCAGAGTTACCCAACTCTGGTGACCTATTCAGAAGCCCTCCTTCACTCTAAGGGGCCGACTATTCGTAGACTCTTTAAGAAACACCTTGCTTTGCCTCTGTAAAATTTCATTAAGATTTTTAAGTGGTTCATGAGATACCGAATTTTGTAAAAAAAGGTTTTCAAACCGCTGTGTCATAATGCTTTCCAATTTTAACTCGAATGGAATTCAGCTTCATTAAAAAACATCGCTTTACTGCATAAAGGGATTGAATCAGGGCAAAAGATGGAATACCTTTTTTGAAGAGAGATGTCTTGTTCAAAATGTAATTTTGTTGTTGTTAATTTTTAGTTGCTTTTTTTTAAAACTTAGGATTCTTAGCAAAGTTTTTAGTTTGATTATTTTAATTATTTTTTCTATTTTTTATTCACTACCGTTAATGATTGTAGGTTAAACAATATTTTATAAACACAGGTTTTGAAACTTTATCCCGTCTCTTAAACAAAATTTGTGCATTATTTTGAGTTGTGTTGCAACTAACCGTATGAAATTTTAATAAATATTTGTTAAAAAAATGTAACCTCTCTAATCAATCTCATTTCTAATAACTTAAGTATAACGCTTTTGTTTATTTTTGATAATATTAATTGCAGAATAACTTCATTATTACACATCAAGCACCCATACTAAGGATTTACTCTTTAACACAGACAAAAGGAATTCATTATCCCTCCATAAGGAATTAAAATTTAACATAGAGAATAGAAATTCTTAATGGAAACCTCATGTGTTACCAATCGATTCTTCTTGGTTCTGTGTATTATTTCTAATTCGGTTGTTATAATTGAACTGAGATAAAATAATTAAATTAATTAAATAAAACAGCTTGATTTGTTCATATATACTCGTACATTTATTAAGGTCTGAAATTTTAAATCGTAAATCTTTGTATTTATTATTTAACTAAGTTACTCAAATTTACTTTATTAACAACATATATAAATTTTATTTTTATTATGCAAAAAAATTTCCAAAATTTCGGAGTTTTGGGGCTACGGAAATTTTAATAAAAAGTACGATTGTGCACAATATTTTTAGGATACCAATACGGTTATCATTTGAAAGCTTCTGAAGAGATCTTTCAGAAAATACTAATTAAAAAAAATGCTTAACCCATTAAAAGCCGATGACATTTTTATGTAAAATTATACATCGTACTTAATTTTTTTCTTCTTTTTATTTCTCTGTCATCGCCATATTTGTTTTTTTTTATAGGAGCTACTTTACTAAACTGCATTTACATACATGGTGAACGGTTTGTAAAATTGGGAACAGCAGAATATATCACTTTTACTTGATGTTAGTTATTTTTACCTCAGATAAGTGATGTTAACTTTTGTTGCTAAACACTTAAAGGTTTGTCTAAAATCTCTTATGCAGTAGTAAGGGTTGCTTTATATTTTAAACGCTGATGTGTGTGGGTAGTCGGTATAACAATAACAGCTTTTGTTCTATTGTGGCCACAAAACATATTAAATGATTGTTAGGCAACATTTATCTTCGGAAAAGAAAACGCCAAAAGTAAACTTGCTTAAAGAACATTAAATGAAGAATATTACTCGTTAGTAGTAGAAAGAATAAATTAAAAAATAATTATTTCTACATTATCAGTCTTCGGTAAAACGTTGAACTGTGGTAACTAAATCAAGTTTTAGGCAAATCAGGAAAGCTAATACTTAGACCCAGCCGAAAATTATCAAAATAAAGTGTCCTTAAGAAGTAAAAACTCAGAGAACAAAAAATCATTACGCTCAGATAGCTGTTGCTTCATTTTTCGAAAGGGGCTGACTTCATGCTTGTTACGATTTAGAGATTCTTAATACAACTTATTGTTTATTTCCAAATATACTTTTTCTGTCTTGGCTTTTTGATTTGGCACCCAGAAAATGTTTGCTGATATCAAATATTGTAAAAGAAACTTGGAAAATTTTAAAAATAAAGCCTTCTATGTAACACAAGTCCAATTTGAGTGTCAATCCGTGAAGAATCTATGTTTAATATTTAAAATGAATTAATTAAACAATTGTTAAGTTTCTTATTTCATCTTGTGTGTCCTTTGAAAATTCATTTATTTTACTAATTTTCTGATAGATTACTCCTATTTCATTAAAAAAGTTATCTAATCTTATGAATTGAATTTTATTATTTTCTGTGTATCTTCAATAGTTCACAAAGTTTTAACTTACAGCATTAAACATATCCATCTAGCATTCCATTAAAAACGTTATCTGAAGATGTTGTGGAATTAAATTACAAAAAAACTCGTCATAACTTTTATTTCGCTTCAGTACAGCAACAGAACTTATAAACTCGTTGTAGTGTCACAAATAACCTGAATAAAAATACGTGATTTAGGTGAACAAATAATATTTCTACTAGACTGTAGCAGATTGTATAATTGTGCAAAAATAATGTCAAGAATGATTAGAAAAAAGAAATCAATAATTTAGTTTTATGTTGTTTTATCAATGTAAAATTTTACGTTAAGATCTTAATCAATGTATTATTTGTTTACACGTGTAGCTTGTTTTGACTGTAATTTGATTTTGTCTTCTTAGATACACGATATTGTTTCCATAATATTTCGTTATGCGTTATTTGCCAGCATCAATTGTTGCAACGTACGAGCATAATAAATGTTTCATAAGTGATTCGATTATTTGGTGAATAGACAGTTGAAGATTTTTCCAAGCAAAACAGTTACGCATTTGCCTTGTTCTCCTTTTATTGTATAACAATTATTCACACTGATTCAATAGCAAAGTAAATATGTATATCCAAAAGAAAAAAAACCTTGTAATTACTTAGCACTGTTTTTTTTAGTTTTAGTTGATAAATTCGTAACCCTTTATGTTGTTGTATCGCTTGTGTTATTGTTTTTCAATACAATAGTGTTAATATGTTCTTGGTAATTTTTATTGGAAAACCTGATGAAACTTTACAATTACCTTTTATATACTTTTTAGAAAGCTGTGTTAGGTTTTATGCTTTAAATCTGGTCCGATTGACCATTTCGAAGAAGAATATAATAAATGTATGCATATATAATTATAATATACAAATTATTGTAAGTTTGTTTGTTTGTTGGTGCCAAACGCTTGAACCGATTTTAATAAAATCTGAAACACGGGTAAATAACACTGATATAAAATTTATATCATTGTTTAATAAGGTATATATAATTTCCAATAGCAGACCAAAAGGTCCGAATTTTTATGCGTCCCAACCGATTTAAACAACTAAATCGATTTTATTAAAATTTGAAAAATAAATTAGTCCTTAAGTCTAAAGTCTAAAGTCCAATACACAATGCCTGTGTTCGAAGCTAGGATCCACATGAGAGAAAATGAGAAAAGGGGCACTTACGACTGCACCAATTTTAATAAAATTTAAAATAGAGATAGATTTTTATTTAAAAGTTCCCAGAGGAATATGAAGGTCAGGTTGGGAAGAGGGGAATCGAGATATCTACCTTGAAGTCATTTCTTCGTTACTTTTATAGATTAAAATAAAATAAATTATTTACTATTTAATATTATAGAAACTATCATTATTTCAATGACAATATTCGATTTTTCTTTAACAAAATGGCTTAAAATTTATGACGAGTTTGGAGAGTAACAAGTTGATTTTTTGGCTTGCAATCATTTGGTTTTATAGTAAAAGTCAAGTTTCTTGTTATCCTTTGCATTTTCTAAAGGTGTTTCAGTAAAATCATAGTCAAAATTAATCCTGTGTTTTATTGTCCTTTAAAAAATATAAATGAGATACCGAAATACTTGTTTAATTTGGGGTTCTAAGGAACAACAACAGTGTGTAGGCTGTAGATGTCAAGCAGTGACCCTTAATTCTATCTGATATCGCTATTTTGGTCTAATGGGATGATGTTTGTTATATGGGCGACATCTCAAGTACAAAAAATTGTGTCATATGCAGCAAAACACGTGAGCCGATTTCAGAAATGCACGAAATATTTTTGATCATTAAATTTCATGCATTGATAATCATGATGAGTCACTAGGTCGCAGGTAACTGTAGTCAAAGATCTATGTTAAAATGCCTGCAATGGTCATCTCGATCAAAGAAAAAAAAAGGAGTGAGGCTCTATTATAATAATAGTATTTTAATTATTCTTAAGAGTCACATTCCTGCATCTCGAGAACCGTAATAGGTAGACTCATAGAAGAAGAAAACTAAATGCGCTATAACAACAAATAATAAAAATTAAAGGATGTTCCGAAAGTTGCGTGAAGTAAAAAAAGAAACTTTCAACTAAAGGATGTTTCAATATTGGCGTGATTTTCGCTTATATGGTTTTAGTTTTTTAGCCGTGGTAGGCAGACATTTAGAATTCGTACGGAGTATGGACGAGTATGTCCACTATAAAAATTAATTGTAAGCAGTAAATTTAGAAATCAAAGGGTGTTTCCAAAGTGCTCTAAGTTTATGGAATATATATGAAATGAAGGGTATCCCGATAGTAACGTGGTTTTCAAATGTATAGGTTGAAACTTTAAATTTACACAGGGTATGTATTGCTTAGTCGCTATAAAAAATATAAAAAAAAATTAAATTGAATGATGTCCTAACAGCAACATCATTTTCACAACGATTTATTTTATCCAAAATATGTCGGCTGTAAAAAAGTTTAAAAAATAAAATAAAAGATTAAAAAGTGACTCATACATGATACGGAATTCTTTGCCAGTGAGTCAAACTGACACTCGGTGGATTTATTGTTTTAGTTGTCGATATTTTGGTACTCCTTTATGTATTGTCATCAGGAAACAAATATTTATTTCATTATTTATTTCAAAAGAATAAGAACAAGAGAAAGTTTAAAAATTATTTTTAAGTTAACAAATGACAAAAATCTAGAGTGTTTCCTCAAAATTTTTAAGTTTTCAATGCCTACATATGTTGCTGAAATTCAATAGCAACTCCTTCAAAGCTGCCTGAAATCTGAAGCTCTTTTTTAACAAAGCTTACTTAAGTCGATTTACCCATTAGGATACAGGATAAATTTAAAAAAATGTCATAATATTGGATATAAATTTTTTTAGTAGACGGCTTCCAAACCTAATTACATCATAACTATTTAACAGTAAAATAAAAAAAAATACTACTACTTTTATAAACTCATTACTTAGCCACAAGGCAAAACGTTTTTATATCTATATTTATAAAATAAATAAAATTTGTTAAATTATTTTTTATCTATACTTTCGTTTTCGTTTTGGTTTTTGTTTTTAAAGACAATGGTTGCGGCAATAAAATTGAATTTCCTTTAATCTAAAAATGACGACCAGAATAATCCACTGCAATGACTGGAATAAAAAACAATTCAATTAAAATAAGACAATTACTATAAACAATAAAAAGACACCCAGTAAATTTAATAAAAACGATGAATATCAGACAGCAATATTCGGGTTTAAGTAACAGCTTGAGGTAAGTAAACGAAAGTTCAAGAATTAATTAATTCAAAGTTTAAATGCTCTTAAATACTTGCAATATTTATAAAATGTATTCACAAAAGTTATTTTTGTAAAATATGTCTTTGTTTAATAAAATTAAAAATCTTAATAGAGGTTAAACATTTAATAGGGTATTTAATTTTTCTAACTATTGGGACTCAAAAATACCTCCAAAATTATTTGGGATTTGAAATATAAAAAAATATCTGAAAATGATAAAAAAGGAAAACAATTTAAAAGAAACATCTTCAACGCTTCTTAAGCAACCCATTAACATTTGAGTTATAAACAGATTATAAATGTTTTATGGCAGTAAACGAGTATATTTTCTGGTTTATAACCCGTTTTCCAACACAAATCATAAACTCGTCATTAAACTGTTTATAACATAAACCAGTTTAAAAACCTATAGTTTTATTACAGCAGACCGAAGTGCTGTTAATAATACGAGGACGGATGCAGTAGTTTTATAACAGCTAAAATAAGAAAGTTATCAGATTTTGATGGACCTTTAGAATTTTTATTATTAAATTATAAATTATAAATACATAATTGCTATAATGCAGCTTTTGAAGAAAGCTTATAACATATGAATTGCTATTGTAAACGGGCCCACAGAAAGTTACTTATAAAGATTATATCAGATTATTGCTAAACAAAAATATTGATATCGGTTTCCAACTACGATTTTTTTTGGAAATGAGTTTTATAATTTTCACATTATTATTGCGATATTATGTTGTTAAAAATCCATTAATTGAACAGATAAATACTCCGCTATGAACTAAAATGTTATTCAATTTTATCAGTTATTTGATAAATAAATCTTCAGAATGTTTTAATGTAATTAAACGTTACTAAAGCACTAATTAAAGAAAAACGCCAAATGCAGCTATATTTTCTAGTTACAATTATTTTTTAACAGTTTAATTTCTGGCAATTCTTTCTTATCTGCTTTGAGATGGTTTTGGTTGATTTAGGCTTACCGATAATATTGTTTTTTAATCACCGTTTGTACTGATCGCACCGAAATTGTAAAACAAAAGTGGGGGATTGTTTTTTAAGGGTAAGAAATTTTTGGTTGAAAAAGTATTTTAATGATTTGCAACACTAAAAGGCAGCTGCTACCCAAAAAAAAAAACTTTTTCAAAAACAACATTTATAGTAAGAGGCACTATGAACTGTGACCTTACATCCCATATGTACCATTATGGTTTATTACTTGCTTTTTGTCATCTTCTCCATTTAACTTTTATTTGTCAGTCAGTTATATTAAAAAAATATTTGAAACCACGAATAGAGTTTTTATAGTGCCCGTTACGTACTTCCAGACAATAAATTGTTGTTAGAAAACTTGTTAAACATTAACTCTCAGAATTTATTTATTTAAAAAACAGAAGGAATAAACACAGACACACAGTTCTTATTTATTTTCGCCATCATTTTATACCACTTCACAAGTTAAGAAAATCATTAATTTTTATTTTAGCAAAAAATGTTCTCTGGCTTTAAAATACGTTGGCCAACATAATGACACAAACCATTGGTATGACGTTGTTTCACTTCAATGATGGTTCTAGCAAAAGTTGGTCATTATACTTAACTGAACCATCCCTTGCTCTAGTTGTACGATAACATAAGCGTTAATATAAAAACAACATTTATTTATTTGAATTTTAAATTTAATTTCGTAATAAATGTAGTCACAACATTGAATAATAACATGTTATTCCATTAATTTTTGTTTAAAATGTTGCTTCAGTTTCAGGAATTTAAATTTGTAATATTGATTTTAAAAATGTATGCCATAAAAATAAAAGAAATAACGAAGGGCATTATTTTCATGCCTAGAAATAAAACAGTAGAAAATTAGTGGTGCTGTTAGTGGAGTTGGAAAATAACATATTTTTGAGGGACATTTGTGTAGTAAAAATATTCCTTAAAAAGAAGTTCTATTAAAGTTCATGCTTAATTTTTGAAAAATATAATCGAACTAATTTAGTTTTATAATAAATGAACAGTCTTCAATCGGCTTAATTTCAAATAAATTTGAATTTTCAAATTTATGAAGAAAGAAATTTAATATATTTTTATTTAAAAATGTTTTAGTTCATTTTTAAAGAAAAGAGAAAATATTAGTCACTAGCAATACATATATAATATCTATGTTTAGTTGTGAACGCTGTTTTTGTCATCTTTCTATCCAACTAATTTAATAAATGAGAACACTTCTCGTGGTCCCTTTATTAATCGACACATGCTTATATTTGTTTTTCTGTCAAACGTCAGTTTAGCAACGAATGCAATTTTTATTTTCATTCTTTTATACAAATGTACTTTTTTCTTCAAAACACAAAAGATGCTGTTTTCATACTGATTATTATAAAGGGAGCAAGGATTCGCAGTGCTTAGCGTGTAATTTAATTATTCGAATCATTCATTATTCGAACTATTTAAACTATTCTAACTGTTTTTTGATGTTGAATTCTTTAATTCTGTCTTTTTTTTTACTAAATCGCGGGACCTAAACGTCAACGAACTATATTTATATTTAGTTCAATGAATAAAAGAGTTAAAAACTGTTCTGGTCCAGACCTCTTTGAAATGAAGTGTTGCATGAATTACTAAAAATGTTTGTTAATCAGAAGATTGTTGTTAAAATCGTAATATGGCTCTGAGTAAAAACAATTAATTGTTTTTGGAAATTAAAGAGAAAAAGCGTCGTTCAAGCCCAAGCGGTTAAATAAACCAGTAAATAATAGCTATTTGTACTCTAAGCTTCAATATAAGTAATAAGTCAGTGTGTCTGTCACTTCTTGCTGCAGCAAATATGCTTCGGCGAGACCCAATCTCTTGTTTTACGAATTACGCCCAATCATGATTGCCTGCCATATATTTATGTTATGTTGTTACTTTACTCACTATCTAATGTAACATTCATGTTTTTACCATTATTTTCTTGATTTTTTTTTAGATTTACAGGTGTCCTAACCATCTTATCTTCTACTTTAATATGTAGGCATCTTCCTTAGCTTACTCATCGTGGCCGCAACAATTGTTGGTCATTTCCAATTGAAACAATAGCAGGTTTCGGCTTTTAAAGCAATTACTAAATAAAAATAAACTTTGTTAATTTTTTGCAGTGTTCCCTTGGGATGTGAACTCTGATCGTCTGTTTCACAAATACTACCAGGATATTTAATATACATATTTATATATAAATTATTATGTTGCATAAAGTTGAGATTTTTAGTGCAAAAAAATCTACAATATTAGCAAGTAAGCGTATGAACATAAATCTCGCTTCATTAATAAAATATAAAAGCAAATTTCTGGAGGTTCTGTGCTGGGAGTAAGAACTAGGCACTTAGCGCTTTAATGGATGTTATATTTGTATTAAAAAGTTTTGATCAAAATAAAAGTAAAGTTATTTTTATGAATCCCAAAGTTGATATATTAAAACACAAAAAAAAAACGTCAGGTCCTGTTAAAAGTTTCTTAATTTCAAATATAAAAATTTATTATTTAGAATTTTTTTTATGTAAATCTATTCTCTCAAAAACGAAAATATTTAAAATTACAAAATGAAATGTATTACTGCGGTAAAATCATATCCATAGTCCCATTTCGATTCTATCCAAATCTTGTATAAAAATTCAAATCTTATATCTCGAAGCCATGTTAAGTAAATGAGAACTATATTAAATCAACAAAGCCGAAAGGTTTTTGAGTTTTTGTTGTCTTTTGTGGGTTCTTCTTTCTTAAGAGTTATAATTTTCTTTTTAACATCAAAAAAATCAACAAACACAAAAATGCTAAGCAGTATTTAATACAAAAGGTGAACATTTGTTAATGAACAATTTTATGCCCTTTCGAGCTTACGTAAAAGACAAAATTAAAGTCAACTAAAGTGTAGAGTTGCTAAAGGCAGTTTTCAAATACAACATTTAGTACAAATTCAAACTTGATTCTTCCCATATGTGGGCACTCTTGTAATAATAAGGAATTTTAAAATTCAATGTATTTTTCTTAACAAAAACTACAAATTGACCAAAAGAGGAATTTGTAAACAATTTTTTTAGTCTAAAAAGGATATTTATTTCCACCAAATAGGGTGTTGGTTGCTTAAAATTTCTTTTTGTTTAAAATAACAAATGTGAAACAATATAAGTTTTAAAGTACAGAAACCTATTTTTATTACTTTCTTCTCTCTCTTCTTTACAGTGTGATAGGAAATCCGGAGCTGTGTAAAGGGTGGGAAAACATCGGTTTCCTTTTGTGGTTGTTTTGTCTAATGCGTTAATGTGTGTTCGAATATTATTGAACAATAAAAATTTCACTTAAGATTTTATTATTTAAGGGGGAATGTGATTGAATAAAAATTCCCTTGTATAATAAATGTCTTAAAGTGTAAATACTTTTAACGTGGTTATTATGATTGCTACACTTGCCTTCACGCTTCGTTCGGAGATAGTTTACTAGTTAAATCCTAATTTCGCAATATTTTACCAGTTTAATAAGTAAACTGTTAGCGAATTGAGTATGGAGTCATTTTATAATTAACACAATTTTAAAAATAAAATGAGGTCTATTTTTTTTTTAATTCTGAAGTTCATATTTTCCAACATTAATTTATCAACAGAGAGAGTTTTCTGCCGGTGTGACTTAAAGGAATAATTTAAACGATGGTTGGTGATTTGCGTTTCAACATCATTCGATTATTAAGCAGAAGTAAACAGTCGAAAATATGCTGTTTAAATTTTTTTTAAGAAAAATTTTGCAATGAAAAATTGTATTAAGAAAATATATATAAATAAGACTGCTAAATGGCGTAGTTGTGGCTGCTAACAAGATTGGCAATATATCTATGTCCATTTTATTATTATTGCAAAATGTAGTAGATATCAGTACTTTTAAACATAAACAGTTGATGTCGATATTGCTTGAAATTAAGCAACGACACTTAATTTAACAAGTTAGTTAAAGCTTTTGTAGAGATCTTTAAAGAAGTACTTAATTTTTTTTAAATAATTAAACAATAAAGAGCCGATGGCATTTTTATGTAAAATTATTTAGAGCTTAAATTTTTTTATTCTTTTTTAATTTTCTCACTGAAATGTTTGTTTTTTGATAGGAGCTACTTCACTTAACTAAATTTACATATATAACCGATTAAACCTCTCTTACTTGTTTTGATTTACCTTACTTCACTAAACTAGATTTGTTTTAAAATGATGTGGAAAAGCTAAAAGCAGTCGTGGGGTTTTGCGCACTGCTTCAAAGGATATGGACCGATCTTGCTGATTTTCAATAGCGAAATTTTGGAACTATGTGTGATCGATTGGCGTATTTAAATTTTCTGTAGCTCATCCATTACCTTGCCAAAGTTAATTTCAACGCTTACACTGGCGGATAGACGGATAGAGGAACATCGTTCAATCGACTTCGCTACGCATAAGGACTCAGAATAAATATACTTTATGGGGTGTGAAATGGATAATGTAGAAGTTTCAAACGGAATGACAAACTCCGTTAAACCCTTATTCTACCTGTCTTAAAGGGTATAAAAATGCTATTTAATGAACAGTTTAAAACAACAAGTTTAGTTGTTATTTCTTATTGTCAAAGATACTTTGCTTTAGTCTTTCAGTTAACTGTTCCTACGATAAGAAAAATTATTCGTTTTTAGCCTTATATTTAAAAAATGAACTGCCGTATTCACAGTATAATAAAATAGATTTGAAATGTATTTAAGGACATATTTGTACGGAAATTTTGTCATGAAAAACCTTTTAAATTTATTTTATTTTTTATGAATGTGACAGTAAACATTTATAAAAATTATATTCGTAAAAATATACACGATATCTTTCCATCTTTATATATTTAATATTAAGCGGCAAATGTTCTTCGGTTATATTTAATAGCTACTTTTTGTATTGTGTCAATTAAAAGTTTTTAAAGGTTTATTTTAAAATTTAATTATATATTGTGAAAACGACCATAAATTCTTAAAATATAAATAAGTTTTAGTTTTATTTTATATACTTTAACGTAAAAAATATTTATTTCAAAAGTAAGCTTTTTACAATCCGGCCTAAATTATGCTTAAACACTGTAAGTGCCTTTAATTTTCTTGAATATAATGAAAATTCTTGATTGTTACAGAATATAAAAATCATATAAAGTTCACTTTAAGGGACACTCATAAAATAAATGGCAACAAGGGAACAAGCAAGCTAAAATATTTAGAGAGGCAACAAACAATCTCCACAAAAGTGTTGTTTTGATGTGTTTGTTCATGTCATTTCTTTTGTTTTCGACGGATGAACATTGTTTCACTTCTTTTACGCTATAAAAGTCTTACGTTTATTTAAATACACTGATGTATGTGACGTTCTAGTACTCAAAGTATGTATAAATGTGTGTATATATGTGTGTACTATAATACATACATATATTGAATTTTATGCCACTTATTAAGTGGTTTCATTGTTCGTTTTTTTATATCATTATGCATGTGTTTGTGTATTTTTATTATTTCTATAAATTTGTATGTAAAATTTGCAGATATTGAATTTTAGAGACCTACTCAAGATTAAAATCAAATCTTTTTTACTACTTTAACAAATGTATACAAATATCAAAGATAAATCACCGTTCTGATTAACCAGGACGACTACCGTAAATATTAACGTTTGTTTAAACAAAAACCAAAGAGTTTTATACACATATTGATTTTTATACAAATGACTATTTTACATCAATGAGGACTTGGTTTACTTTATACTTAAAGTATTCAAGTCTTAATTTTTTTTTTATTAAAAGTTATCCAGTTTTTTTGAACGTAGGCTACCTGTACGTAAAACGAAAGTTAGGGAAAATAAGACGAAAATATTACTTTTTTATCACTTTTTAACCTTTAACTTAAGTTTTGTTGTCAATTAATTATTTTGTAAAGGCATCTCTCGTTAACTTGGTTATCTGCGTTTTAAAAAAACTGCTAGAGAACGTGCAAAAGACTCATTGGGGTCAGCTGAAACAGAATAGGGTGCAATCCATGGCTAAAAATAAGACGAGCAGAAATACAGTAGATTTAAGAGAGCGCGTCTTCATGCTAGAGTTCTTGTTGGTCTTCGGGGTAGTAAGATCTTTTGATTATTTATTTTGCTTCTTTTAAGGAATGAAAACATATTAATTGATCCGGTAAATAGATATTATTACGTCTATCTCCAAAAAGGAGGAAGTTATCGCCAAATTGTAATGAAAATACTTCACTCCGTCTCATCTCCTTACTATCTATATCACCTTTATCAGACCGAAAATGGAATATAGCTCTCATGTATGGGCCGGTGCTTCAAAGTCTATTTTGGAGTTACTGGACCGCGTACAGGAGAAAGCGAAGAAGCTCATCGGTGACAGTAGGGTATCCAGCTCTATTGACTCACTAGAGCATTGACGCAATGTGGGGTGTGTTTCACTGTTTTATCGTTACTACAACGTAATGTGCTCTTATGATATCAGGGAATTCGTTCCTGAAAACCGTAATTTCATACGCGCTACGCAATCTGCATCAAGAGCGCATTACTTTGTGGTCGATTGGCCAGTGAATCGCACAACGCATTACAGAGAAAATTCGTTTTTTAGCCGAACAGTTTGTATGTGGAATAAACTCCCTGCAGAGGTCTTTCCTGCCACTTTCAATGTGCAAAAATTCAAATCAAATGTCCACAAGCACTACTCCCTCTATCCCTTATCCCACAACCTAATTTCCTAGTTCTTGCACAATGCATTGCATAATTAGGGGTCATCATCCCCTGAGTGCTGGTCCTAGTTAAAAAAAAAATTGTAATGAAACCTGCACCTTTAAATAAAAAAATATCTTTGATTAAAGTAAACTATTAGAATAATGACCGTCAGTATGTCTTTCAAAGGAAACTTTCTATGATTTATATTTTGAAAATATGCTTTCACTATATTTATGATTTCTACTAGATTTGACCAATGAAAAAAATTTCTCGTAGTTTTTATAAAGCTTTTTTAGAAACCGGAAATTCAATGATTTAATGAATTCAGAATTTATTCAGAGATACCGTAGGATACCGTTCTTTCTTCCTTCTTATTCACGCTAATAGATAAGTAAGTAATTAAAAAAGAACATGTATTAATTAAAATGAAAACCAAGTAAAAGAAACCATTAAAATCTACGTCATTCTACAGTCAATTTTTAAGTTGTTTTTCGACACCTTTTTGTTGAAAATTTTAAAATTGAAATCGAAAACAAATGTACTGTTTATGTTATATAAGAAAATAAATCGCTTCAAAATAAAGCACAAGAGTCTTACAGTTAGAATTATTCAAGTTATTAAAATTACTTTTGTGGGATTGAAGAATAATTATTTATTCTCAGTTGGCTTTAAGTTCGTTATTATATTGGATTGATTCTTTGATTCTATTTACGAAATTAATTTTTTTAATTTCAAATTAAAAAACAGCAAATTAAGATATAAATTAAAATATTCGAGGATAATTACTCCAAAAAACTTGCAGTTTTAGCAATTATACAATATTTATCCAAAAAAATTGTGCATTAAATTTTCATTGAAAATAATTTTTGAGGGGGACTTTATGCAGACAAAAAAAAAAATAAATTTTGTTCTTAGAATCTTTATTCCATTTTAAGAACAAAAAAGAAAACTGACAACGATAGGAAATACCGCGAAGGAACTTTAAATCCATAAAGTAGCCAGTTTCAATTTTATATTAACCGGTTCAACTATATTGTCGAATGCATCTAAATTTAAACAAAATATTAAATATACAAATATATCAAGAATTTTCTGTTTCTAGAAAAAATAAACAAAGACAATGATATCTGTCGAACACTATTGACATTTTAACTAACATCGAGTCAAAGTAAAAACCTTGAAAGATACATACCAAAGGATTTAAAAAATACTTATAGCAACGTATTGCATAAAATGGAACACTGACATGTATCTAGAAGTTTATACGCAGAACTAAAAATAAATGTTTTTTCTTTTTTAAAACATGTAAAAAATTTACTTATTAAAAACATTTAAGTATTTTTATCAGCCATGTATATGTGTATGTGTAATGAGTATGATTGCACGTGAACAATTACAACAAAAAGATTATAATTGTCCTTAAAAACACATATAAGTTTTCGGGCTCTTACAAATATTTAAAGAATTAAAAAACCTTAAAGCTACACAAATTTTATTTAAAAAAACTTAGAAGACGATCGCAATAACTAAATTTTTTGTTTTTATTTGAGGCAACCCTAATTTAGATATGTAGTGAACTGAGTATCAGCGAAAGCATAAATAACACAAAAATTAAAAAAGACTAATTTTCAACAACTACTATTTATGTTGTTATATTCTTTTTATCTGTTCGTATTTTAAGTGACAGTTTCAAGGCTTTTGTTTAAAAGATTTTTATGAACTTTACACGACATAAAAGCTCAAAAGAAATTCATGTTGCACAAATAAAAAAATGTGATGAACACACAAATCATTTTGTTTTTTCTTTTTATTTAAGATTTCAAATTACCAAACAATTAGAAAAAATAAATAAAATTCTGAAATAGGATTTAAACAATTTCTCATGTCATTATTTCTGCATTCATTCTCTAAAAAATAACAAAAAATGTTTCTTCTTAATACAACTTACGATGAAATTCATCGCATCGAGAATCCAGGCTTTGCTTTTCTTATAGAAAAAAGGACAACAGTCTTTGAATTTGAACATTTAATTATGTGCATTTACAAGCCACCGCCTCTAGAACGCCTATTCTGAAACTATTGAAGTACAATGACAGCGAATTAATTTATTTGATTCGAAATAAATTCACTTTTTCCTTTGTATTGTTTACTTAAATTTTGATAGGGAACTGCACACAATATACCAGTTTTAATATTTTTTAATTAGAGTATAAACATTATTACCCAATTATTTTAATTTAAATTTAGTTGCTATAGTACAGAGTAGCATTATGCTCCATAAGATGAAAAATAAAGAGATTTATTGTCTGTAATTTTGTAAAGATTTCTGCTGACGTTATAGCAGAATGTTAGAAAGAGCTCAATAATGTATTTTTTATTAAAAATTTCATTAAAAGAAAAAAGGAAGATAGATATAATCAATGTGGTACTAAAATGAAATTTTTAGTTTCTGGTAACCTTTAGGGCTTAGATACGTCTTGCAAACTTCTACCAATATTTTGATGTTGTCTAGTTTCTTCTTTTTATAATAAAATTATTTATTTGTTCTAAAATTTTTATTTATTGTCTTGTATTATTGTTAATGTTTTTTTTATACGGTTTAATTTCTACATGTTTTAACTTGAAAAAACTAAATAAGAGAGTTAGCTTAGCTTTAATTTTCCAGCTGTATTTCGTTATCTAAAGGATGCCTCTTTATTCATTTTAAATAAAGAGAATTGCTTTCTTTTAACCCACTTTTATTACCCTTAGAAACTAAGCTTCTAACAACTTCTTCTGAGAATATCTACTCGTCTTAAGAAGAACTTAATATGAAATGTATTTAGCTGTTTAAGCTGGACCATTAAAACGTTTTTCATCAAGCCTCGGAAACTTTTTTAAACTTATGGATGTATGCAATTTAAGTTAATTTTTTAATATCTTTATATTCTTTTTATCAAGTTATTTCAGCTTAAAGTTCCTTTTGACCTGCGAGAAAAAAATTAACGTATTTTCTGAAAAGTAATTAGAGAAAAGTTTTGACAGAAAAGTGCTTATTAATCATTGAGCATGGGAATAAACTTAATTTTTATAAAGATTTATTTTTTAAGAATTACAGACTAAAAGGCATCTATCTGGTTAGAAAGTTCGTGAACTGAAGTAAGTTTACTACATTCGTCTTAAAGAGAAAAAAAATTGTAAATTATATTTTATTGCAATACAAATGATAATAATTTATTTTGTAAAAGAAATAAATTATATAATTAGAAGTGATAGCAAATACTTTCATGTTTTTATGTTTGTAAGTAATTTGGGACAATCTTTTGTACCATTTTTCTTTAATTATTGGCTTAATTCAACTTACATTCGACGTATAACAAGAATTTGGATTGACAATAAAAGCTGCTTTTAGTTACAAAAGGGGAAAATAGGAAACAAAAAATAAAATAACAACTGCGTATCAGTTTTTAAGACACAAAAAAAAACTTTTGCTTTTTGCTAAATTTTTTACATTAATATAATAAAACTCATCCCAAATTACAAAGACAAAAATCTACGCGAATAATAGTAAAAGAACAAATGAAAGATAATCGAACTTAAAACCGCCAACAACCAAAAGTTTGTAATTTGAAGGTTTTGTTCAATGAATTTGACATTTCTGCATTTAATCATTTCAATGGACATTTTTATTTTATTTTATTAAAACTTCAAAGAAGTTTCTTAATTAATATGTATAATGAACGAAATTTTCATAATAATAAAGAAACCCATGAAAAAGTTGTTAAAATTTAATTTTATAAAATACGATGGCAACACGGTGTCTGTTTAATGTGTGTTTTTTAAATAGTCCACGGTTCCACACGTTTAAGAAACAACACAAGAGACAGTCATACAATTTTAAAAGCAAATATGTTTTTTAAGAAGGAAGTGTTAATTCATTCGTTGACGAATCCACAATTTTAACTAAGAGCACATGCAACTTAACTGAATGAACTAAATTATTTTTTAAATTCTAGATAAGTATCTAGGTATATATTTAATTATACCACTGAAGTGCCATTTTTTAGTTTTTGTAGTTTATAACTAAAATTCATACTATAACTAAATAATTTTATATTGTAGTGCGTAAAGCAATTATCTGGTACCAAAATCTACCTTATCGTTTCTGGCCGCTTGAAGCATTTGTATGTGAGTGTCATCCACAGTTCCTATTACGTCAGGTACGCCTCATTTATGGTAAAAATCTCCTGTTTCGCACACTTATCCAATTGTATATGCTTGTCATTTTATATTCGCTCAATAATCACGCAGGCATCAAATTAGCAACGAGACATTGACAGCTTCGTTAAGCAATTTCAATGCAACAGCCAGTTTTATTAGAGCTAAAATTGCTGTGGATTTCCTTAAAAGTTCTAGCTTCTGCTGAATGGCGTTTTAAAACATACAAAAACGCTTCCCTATTTAAGGGGAATTTTGTAAAAACCTAAAAAAATGAAGTAATACCTCCGGTCATTCAAGAAGAGCATATTAGTCCAGTCCGTTAATATTCTCCTTATTATCAATCCATTAATTTTATTTTTACTTAAAAAAACATACAAAAAGCTTAACCCTGCTTTTCTTAGTGACAGTGTTCCCAATTGACTCAGGAGCCTCTTCATCATTTATCAACCCCGAATTTCCCTTAAGGGACAAAATAACTTGTCAACCTGTAACTATCACTACTATATCTAATAAATATACATTAAATTCAAAAACTTACTTAACATACCAATATTCAGAGAATTTAATGACAATGGTCAATTGGAATTTCTAATTTTTAAATTCCATAATTACTTTGATGGGCTTTTAGGAATCGATATGTTACAAAAACTTAAAGCAAACATTGACTTACAAAATAATCTCTTGATAACACCGAACTGCACTATTCCCTTATAAATGAAACCAAACACAACTTCACATAAGTATTTAGTACCAGCTAACTCGAAAAACATTATAAAACTTCCTGTCGATATCGAAAATGGTGAAATCCTTATTAATCAAACAAAGATTTCAACAAATCTTGAGATCTCCGAAGGCATTTATATATCAGATAATTGGCATAATAACATGGAAATAATAAATAAATCAAATTACGATCAAATTCTACACCTTGAGCAGCCAATAAAAGCAGGTCCTTATAATTCCTCAAAATATGTGGAGCTCAATTGCATTAACTCAGAATATTTTGAAAATAATAATGAAGAAGACATAAAATTCTCACTACGATTAGTGCGCTTAAACGTAGAAGAAAGGAAAGTTCTCCTTAAACTCTGTCGTCAATTCAACCCGGTATTTTACAAAGAAATTCAAAGCCTTTCATTTACAAATCAAGTTAAACATACCATACAAACAACAGACGAAATACCAATATACACTAAATCATATCGCTACCCTTACATCCATAAGGATGAAGTAAGGAAACAAATAGATAACATGGTAGAAAAAGGCATAATTAAACCGTCTTACTTGCCCTGGAGCTCTCCCCAATGGGTAGTTCCAAAGAAAAAAGATGCCAGCGGAAAACAATAATGGCACCTTGTTATTGACTACCGCAAGCTAAACGAAAAAACAATTTCGGACAATTGGACAAATGTATATACTTTTCAACACTAGATCTTGCCAGCGGATTTCGTCAAATCGAAATGGATCCGAAAGACGTCCAAAAGACTGCTTTCAGAATAGAAGGCGGGCATTATGAATACATAAGGATGTCATTTGGACTGAAAAATGACCCTTCTACTTTTCTGGTTTATCTCAACCATATTACGAGTATTATATTTTGTACTTCTCTGAAGGAACATATTCAAAACTTAAGACAAGTTTTTGAAAGATTTAAAACAGCCAATTTTAAAATACAACTAGACAAATCTGAATTTTTAAGAAAAGAAATTTCATTTCTGGGACATATTGTTTCAACAGAGGACATTAAACCTAACCCTGCGAAATTAGAGGCAATCAAAAATGTTCCAATCTCTAAGATACCAAAAGAAAGCAAATCCTTTTTGAGACTAGTAGGATATTACAGGAAATTTAAAAAAAGACTTCGCAAAAATTGTTAAGCCTTTGACAATGTGTCTAAAGAAAACAGCAAAATCGATTTCAACGAAAATTATAAAAATGCATTTGAAGCATGCAAAAATATATTATCCAATGATCCTATTCTTCAGTACCCAGATTTTTCTAAACCGTTCGTTCTTACAACTGATGCTAGTGGATTTGCCATAGGAGTTATTTTATCACAAGGCCCAATTGGCAGCGATAGACCGATATGCTACGCTAGCCGTACACTATGCGATTTCGAAATCAACTACTCCACTATAGAAAAAGAGTTATTAGCAATCGTATGGGCAACCAAACATTTTCGCCCAGACTTATACGGTCGAAAGTTTAAAATAGTCACTGACCATCAACCTACAATTGATTTAAGAGAAAACTGAATTGGGAGGCCCAATGACTATAGAAACTATATTCAGGAATAGGGAAAGGCGTGTTATAAGACGACCCCATTTTAATGAAGAAATAATGACTGATATATTAAAGAAATTTTGCCCACCTAACAGGTTAACCGCTATATATACCGACGATGACATATTTAGGATAGTACAGGAAACTTATACAAAATACTTTTCACACGGCAAACTTTTTAAGTTACTAAGATGTAAAGAAATCTTAGAAGATATTAGACAAAACGATGATCAAGAAAGATTGATAAAAGAGTACCATGAAAATAGTAATCACAGAAGCATAATCGAATGCTACGAACAACGTAAAAGAAAATACTACTTTCCCTATATGAAAGAATTAATAAATAAAACAATCAATAACTGTGAGAAGTGTCAAACACTTAAATATGACAGGCAACCGCCCAAAGTAAAATTTAAACTACCAGAAACACCAATTAAGCCATTAGAGATATTGCATATCGATATTTACACAATTAATAACCACCAAAATTTAACAATTATCGATAAATTCTACAAATTCGCGGCAGACTATGTTCTTGAAAATAGAAATAGTATAACAGTACTTAAACCACTTAAAACTTTTATATGCTCATACGGTATTCCCAAGAAAATCGTTTGCGATCAAGAATCAGAGTTTACGAACAACATTTTTAAAGAATTTTGTAGACAATATGATATCGAACTTCATCATACATCTTTTCAACAAACTAGCAGCAACTCACCTGTAGAAAGATTTCACTCCACGTTCACTGAAATTTACAGAATACTTTTGGAAAGTAAAAAGGCTAATAGGTTAGAAATTGACCGTGAAGAAATGATTACAGAGGTAGTAATAACTTATAACAACTTAGTAAATTCTACCATTAAATTAACACCTTTTGAACTTTTTTATGGGCGAACGTAGAAGTTCGACAAAAACGTAAAATCCGACAATGAACATGTCTAGCTTAGAAAGCTCAATGTATTCCAAGAAACATTATTTCCAAAAATTAAAGAAAAAAAATTTCCTTCTTGAAACGCATAGATAAATTGAATACCTCCAGACAAGACCCCGAAATTAGAAAAATTAAGGAAAAATTGCAGAAGAATTCAAGATTTTCCAAACATAAAGTAAAAGACGATAACCTTCATACGATAACTACAAAGAAAGAGATCATTAATTTAATATGAATATGGTTGCTAGATTCTCTAATATAACAAACCACATTAATGAAGTACAAGGAAGCATAGAACTATTTTTAAACCGAAACGCAAATCAAACTAATTACCTAGTAAAAAGCACAGAAACCACAATTAGAGAAATGCAATACCTTAATCAAATAAATTACAACATTGACATACTTATTATACACATAAATGACATTTCAGAAGCCATTATTCTAGCAAAACTTAATATAATTCCTACACTAATTTTACATCCAGAAGAAATTGAACATATTAGAACACATTTAGAAATTTCAACCATTAAAACGAAATCTGTGGAAAACATATATGAATTACCTGGACTTCAAACTTACTAAATTGAATCCAATATTGTTTTTAAAGTTCAGATTCCCAACTTTGATCCCAATCCGTATCAACTTTATCATATTATTCCCTTACCTATTAATAAAACATGAATTATTGTTACAGAACCTTATGTAATATTAAATGAATTTAAGTTATGTATACTTCGGAAAAAGGTCCAAAAATAGAACATATTTTCTTTTGTTCAAAAATTAAAAAAGAAGAAATTGCCGTGAACTCCAGCTGCATTGCCATCTTTTTAAAAACTAGGATGAAAAGTGTATTGTAAATGACGCACAATCAATTTGGCAGCCGGAACTTAACTTAATTTAATTCTATAATATACCAAAAACACAAATAGAGACAACTTGCAATATTAACAAATATTCATTGAATGGAACAGGGGTAGTACATTACAAGAACTGCGAAGTATGCGTAAATAACATAACCTATAGTGACGATATAAACACTTTTTGGGAAGACATATATGTATTGCTCCAGTACCCATCTCCGAAATTTACGCCTCGTCTAAGATTAAAATAATGACATTAAAAACGCTATCAGATTACAACTTCAACTAGCAAAATGAAATCCTTACAATATCATCAGACTTAACCTGCTGAACGGCATCGAATCACTTATGTTGTTAATTATTATAGCAACAGTGATTTACATTCTAAAAAGGATGTATGCAACTAAAAATAAACAAGCAATCCTAGATGAAGCTACTGTCCCTTCGTCCCCTTCACTACCATCTGGGCAGGGAGGAGTTATATACACACCAATAGCAAACGCATTAACATCAACTCAAAGGTCAATGCACTAGACAAAACGTTGCATAATTTAATTAATTGTAAAATTAATATTTTATCTGTTTTTCAATTATGCTTTGTGTGCAAGTTCAATAAACTGAACTTAAGCTTAGTTAACAATTAAGTATTAATAAAATATTGTTTTTCCTAAGAATTGATCTAAATAATGTTTAAGCTTAATAAACAATTAAGTATTATATAACCATTGTAAATCAGAAACAAATTGGTAATAAACTGAAAAGGTTGTTTTTTTTATTATTAAATCTAAAAGATAACATATTTCGTGCGACTAGTTTTAGTGATGAATAATTTGCTTTGGGTAACTCATGAAAAATCTTGGAACTTAAAGACTGCTTATAGCTTATTTGTTTTTTTACACAAATCTTAATACTCACAAGTACATTTAAAATATTATGCTTAAAAATTACCTCTAATGACAACAAATACTGCAACATATTTAAGTAGTAACAAAGCTTAAGTAACTCAACTCAAGTTGAGTTTACACATTGTTTATTATGATTAAAGATTTGGTAATTATTTAACAAAATTAACAATATTTAATAAAAAAAGTTTATTTTACATTCTAAATAGTAATCAAGGCGAATTTATTTCCAAGTGGTTTTAATCGCCCAGCTATAATAAAAAATTTTTAAACAGAAATGTAAGAAAATTTTAAATTTAACAAAATTAAATTTCAAATCAATAAAAAGACGAAACATGAGGTATTACTGCATATGCAGGAGAAAGAAACCAGCTGGTAAAACTTTATTTAAGGTACCAAATGATAATACAGGAATAAATTAAATTCGTCTTCCTTTTGTTAATCAGATATTAGCCATTGCGTCTACCCAAAGTATATATATATATCAAGTACATGCAGGAGCTCAGCTGGAAGTTTTTCGCTTTGTTTATATACCTTTATGTCAAAATTTGTTTACGTTTTCCTTAGCACCACTTTCATTAATAAAAAAATATTTTTTATTGGTGTGACGTGTAGTAGTAATACTGCATTGAAAGTGATTTAAACAAGTAATGTTTTTTCATAAAATTTTTAGTAATATACAAATATTTCTTTTAGTTTCTTTGTGTATTTTGTAAAAGAAATATTTAGGTCTCAATTTGCACTTAACATATTTTTATAAACTCTTGCGCAATTCTTGTAATTTACATTGCTTTTAATATATATATATATATATATATATATATATATATATATATATATATATATATATATATATGTGTGTGTGTGTGTGTGTATGTATGTATGTATGTATGTATGTATATACAATACAAATATATAGTCTGGAAGCTTAAAAATTGGTCCAGTAAAATAACTCCCAATGGAAAAAATGAATTAAATCCCAGAAATTTTCCATACAAATTCTGACTTATTTCATTATGAATTGGAACTTATTTCGTTTTGTTGGGAGTTATTTCATAATTCCGTAATGAAATAAGTCCCAACAGTTTTTTTGTTGCGAGATATTTCATTAGGGATAGAACGATACCACTAGGGTATCGATATTTTTACTCGATACAGTATCGATCGAAAAATATCGACACGTACTCAACACCAAAAAAAAGTATCGATACCTGCACGTATCGGTCGACTTTTTCATATAATTAAATCAAATAAAAATACATATCGCTAGTCTCATGTAGAAAAGCCCTAACTTGCATTTTTACGAAATTGAGTTATCAAGATTCCAATACATTTTACAGAGATACCATTTGTCACAAAATTTCAATTCAATAGTATCAATAATAACGGTTTTACACGCATTTGTATTTCAAATATTACATTGTGATAAATACAGTTTTTATTATGTTTTTATCTCTTCCTGTAAAATCACGATTATGCGAGTTAGGGCCTTTCTACATGAGACCAGCGATATGCAGTTCCAAGTACGTTATTATAGTTAGTGTGTTTTATCTTTTAAGCAAGTAAGAGTGCTATATTCGGCAATGCCGAATCTTATACACCCTTCACCATGAATGTAAATTTAGTTTAGTGAAATAACACCAATCAAAAAAACAAATATTGAAGTGACAGGTAAATAAAAAATAAGAAAAAAATTTACTAAAATTTCAACGGTTCTTAATGGGTTAAGCATTTTTAAAAAATTTTAGTACTTTCCGATAGATCTGTTTAAAACCTTTAAAATTGTACCCATATTGACATTTTAAAAAAATGAAAATTTCAGAACCCTATAATTCGGAAAATATGTCAAGCGCCACTTTTTTCACTTGATGTTTGTTTCTTATTTTTTAATTCTCTAACGCCCCATTTATTTATTTTTTTGATTGGAGTTACTTTATTGTTCCAAATGACATGAAAAAAATAGAGGTAGAAGTGTTGTTTTGTCTGCTGCCTCGAATGACGTGGACCGATCGTGCTGATATTTAATATCACCTCTTTCGATACTATGTCTGATCGAAAGACATACTTTTTTATTTTTCTAGCACATCTAGTGCCTCGGCAAACTTGATTTCAACACTAACACGGACGGATAGACGGACATCGCTCAATCGAATTCGCTATGCATAAGAAGTCAGAATATATATATATATATATATATATATATATATATATATATATATATATATATATATATATATATATATATACTTTATGTGGTCGGAAACGGATGTTGCAGAAATTACACACGGAATGACAAACTTTTTTCACTATATGTTGTGAAGGGTATAAAAAATAAAGACAATATATGTATATAATTTTAATTCAATTTATTTAAACATAACAACAAAACATAACAATATTTCTTTAAAAAAAATGCGTGTAAATATTTACATACAAAAAAAATTAACTAATTTTTTAGCTAATAGAGTCCTTTATTAATTTAAAAAATTGCAAATATTTTTAAATTTATTTTTCGATATTTCGGTACTCCTCTGTGTACCATCTTCAGGAATTAAAATGTACATATATAAAAATGTTTGAACAAAAAAACAAAATTTGAAAACATGAAAAAACTTTTTTTTTCATAATGAAGTTAAAAGAAAAACTTTTGAAGTCAATCATTCACTTAATAAAACAGTGAAGATCGGTGTTAAAGTGATAAAAAAATGACAACTTTGGCGTTTAAAATAATGAGTGACAAAAGAAGAAATAGTAAAGTGCTATACATTATAGATGAAAGACAATTTTATTTACAAAAATCTGAAGTCATAGGTAGGCAATATTATACGTGTTACGAACGAAATTGCAAGTCGCGAGTGATTTTAGAAAAGGGACAGTGTCGTAAGGCAACTGATTTCATTGAACATAACCATAGAGACCAACAGCAACTGTATGATGAGCTGAAAGCCCTCAAAGAAATTAATTAAGGATAAATGTTACAAGTTTAAACGGATCACGGGCGAATTTTGGGAACGTTTGCGTAAGATAAGTGAATAGTGGTGTAAAACATTTTTACTTTCATTATGTGATTAACAATGCTTTTCTATAATAAAGCAACCAGGAAGCAACGAAAAATATTGTTTTTAACAAAGTTAAACGAGGTTTGCAATATTTGACATCAAAAGTTTTTGCGGCATCTTCGAAGACTCCAACCGATGTTGTCAGTATGTTTCAGGAGGAAAATATCTTCACAAGCAAATCACGCCACACCGCGCGCACCGCCACGCGATTTCTTATACAATAGTTAGACTAATTTTTATTTTTACTTTCAATAGGTTTTTCCAGTATTTTTTATTTTGACGAACAAAAAGTCAGTAAAATTATATGCTATCATTTAATTAAATCAATTTTAATGTATTAAGGTTAAATGGTGCGACCGTTATCAACGGTTATTAAGCGAGTTTAAGAAGGGCTATTAAAACTTCATTTTTGAATACAAAATTCTATGGCTGTTGTTTCCACTTTTGCCAGGTAGTATGACGACAAATAACTACAAAACATAAACAATTATCTCAATTGATTCGACAAAACAATAAGGCGTCATTGGAATATCATAAAGTATTATCGCTTCCCCTGTTGCCAGCCATGCACATACTGGGTGTATTTGGGTAAATAAAAAAAGACATAGAAACGCTCGATCGTCATTTAGAATTTTCGAACTATTTCGAATACTTCGAAAAGCAATGGTTACAGAAGGTAAATACTTTTAACCAACACTTTTTTTTTCCTATTTGCTTTTTTTTTTTTTTGTTTTTTATTGGTCTCCAACCGAGATTGCGCAAGATGCACTGTCTGTTTTTGAAACAACGACTCGAACGACTTCCGCCGTCAAAGGACATAATGGATTGCTGGGTAAAGTGATTCTCAAACAGGGAAATTTTTTTTAAGTTTCCCTGTTTGTCGTGCAGAAGTTAACTTCGTGATGGGGTTTTTTTTTTGTAATAAACATAAATTTATACCTATAAATATAATATTACTATTATGTATATGCTTACATATAATTAGGAAATAAAAAGCGTTCTGTAAAAGGAAAAAAAAATGGGAGTTAATTCATTTTTGTTGGGGCCTATTTCATTGGGAGTTAATTCATTTTTAATGGGTTTTATTTTTACATTTTGAAATAAGTTCCAAAAATTGGGACTTATTTTATTTTTGCTTTTGAAAGTTATTTAATTTTTTTCAGTTGGGCATTATTTCATTTTTCATGGGACTTACTTCATTGGGAGTTATTTCATTGGGACTTATTTTATTTGGGAGTTATTTCACTGTACCACCTAAAAAATTTTTTCAGTAAAGTTGGAAATTAAGTCTGTAATGTACACGTATAATTATAAGACGCAAGGAAAATGTCCTCAAAGAGGAAGTGTAAGCTATTACTTCGAAAACTGCGGGTACTCTGAATCTGTTTCGTGGGTTTTATTATATCAGATTTCATACATCTATAAAGATGGGACAAAAAAAGCTAAGGTTAAGCTTGGAAGAGACTGATGAAAAACGCGGTCAGCACATATTTGATGTGAGTGTCATAAGGAACCACACTTAAAATCAAATACTTATAAGAGAAGGGAAATATCAATCACCAGTCAATGGACAGAAATTTGTACACTAGGCTTACAGCCGTTTAGTGGTGTGCTTGGTGATGAATAAATCCTCATTACCTACAGTAAGTTTAAACATTGTTGCTAGTTAAATTTAAATTTAAATGTTTTTTGACTTTTATTCTTTTCTTTATTCTTTTTTTTAATTAAGCACTAGGTCAGGTTTTAAATAATTAAGATATTGTTTTTTATTTATTTTTTCAATATTTCGCCACACCGTTAAGTGGCATCTTCAGGAAACAGGAAACAAAATTATTAAAACTATGTTATTTCAAATACAAATTATAAATTCATTTGAAAAAATTTGTTAAACTAACTCAAAAAAATTTTCAAAAAACAAAGAAAAAGAAATTCAAACATGTTATACATAAACATACATATAGATTTTTTTTTGTTGTTGCTAGTATTTGGTTTATTACTTAAAAGCGTGGGGGGTTGAAAAATGATCCGAAAGAAAGCGGTATTTAATATAAATATTTCACACCATTTACAGTTGTAGAAGTAAAGAATGTTTCTTTTAACTTTACATCTGTTTACCTATTAAAACGCGTATTTTTATTATTGGTTTAGATTATGTACAAATTCTTAAATTTTCTATTTCCGCTTTTCTTTCATTCTCCTATAATTATGCAAATATGTCTGCCAACATGTTAGCGAAAGTTGTTTTGCTTTTAAACAGCAAAAAAATTAAAAGAAACAACAATGAAAGTGCGAAACTTAATGTCTCGATGCAAACTAATTTTAAATTTTACACACGTTTAATTTCATTGTTTTTTGTATTTTTTTATGTTAAAATAAAAAATATATCTTTTTGCAGAAACTTAGAAATGCAGCTGATAGCTAATTGCACAAAATAAATGTATATGTATGTGTATGAAAGTCACTAAAGATACACGCGTAAAATTTTTTATTTTTTAACTCTTTGTTTTTTTTTATTGGAGTTACTTCACTAGATTTACGTACATGGTAACAGGTATATAAGATTCGGCATAGCCGAATGTAGCACTCTTACTTTTTTTTATTTAAGAAATACCTTCTATGAAAAATTTAACAAGAAATTGCTAATTCACAAATAATGCTATTGATTAGACTTTAAAATATAACGGGATGATTTTTACATATTATTGAAAAATTTCTCACTGCAGAATTGTTCGTACTATAAAATATGTTTAATTTAAATTGCCTATTACTCAATCATTTTAAAACATAAATATGCAGACTAAAGCACCATTTGTCTTAAAGGACCACCAGTCCTTTAAGACCATGTTTAATTTTTAAAATTAACAAACAAATATAAAGTATGAATATTGTTTTTTCATACTTATAACCACAGAAAGGTCGAATATACATCTAATATATAAAACAAATTTAAGGAAAAATGCCAAGCATTAGAAAAAAATGATGGTGGGAGCTACACAACTTTGAGACCACATAGGGTCATTCCTTGAAAGTGCATGGTATGCTATGCTCATGTAAAATTTTAGATCAATCGGCCCAGACTTTACAAATGGTTATTTCAGTATATTCAATTCAATAATATTTCAGTTATTTCAATAATACCACAAATTATAATTTCAAATTGTCTGAGTGTCGCTTTTTATGTTTGAGCCTGCAAACAAATGCAAACGTTTTTTATGTAAGAAGATTTGCTCTCCACTATGAAATATTTGAAACTCCGCTTACATTACAAAAACAAAAACTTTTCGGTTTTGAAAAATTGACATTATCGGTCTTACTTTCTCGGGATTGAACTAATTCGTAAAATACCTGAAATTAATATGGTAATTAAGAAAGTCGGCGTTTGCTGACAACCTAAAAACGGTATTTATTGAAGTGTCTTTAACCGATTAAGAAAGTAAACCACTTTCGTTTAAATTTTAACTACTACTCGTTTTAATGTTGAATTTTACCCGTTTTATATTTGCTGTGAAATAATTGATTTGGTACTGAGTGTTTGTATATCCAAGTAGAGAAATGCTAAAGAGCGCACTCAATTAAATAATTTAAATTAAAATCTGCATCAATACAACTATTAGTCACCCAGCATATCACTGTTTATTCTACAATTGTATATTAAAGCTTTAGAATTACTCTATGAAGCAAAAACTTAAAAAGTAATACATCTTGATTACTTATGTACAGTTTACTAATTTTATAAAACAAAAATTAGCAACTTACGTAATTTTGTTTTAAAATTCTTTTGTAAATGCCAGAAAAATAGCCTCCACAAAATCACGACCCACAAAGTTTTACGTTTTGTCAAAACTTTGTTTAATTTTTTGTTTTAATATTTAAAGTTTTCTTTGAACACGACAATAAATTGTATTTTGTTGTTTGGTATCGTATACCATTTTATTATATAATGAGAATATTTATTCAGCTTTAGGAAAGAGAATACTCATCCTCAGGCTCAACCTCTTTATTATTATTATTGTCCCTTTTGTCGTTTAAGTGAATTTTTCGTTATTTATAGAACTGCAGAATTAACTACTTAAATCTAACCTTGACGTAAAATATATGATTTTATTTTATTTCTCCAAACTTTAACGTGTACTTTGATCTTCTGCGAGTTTTTAGTTGCTCTCAGCATGCTAATCTTAAAAGTAAATCTGTTAAAAGTGCGTTTCATGATGTGGTTGGTTATAAAGAAAGCGGCTTTTAAAATAGGGAATATAGCGAATACTCCCATGCTTGGTAGCAGAATTATTTTGATCAATTCATGATGCATAAAAAAGTAACATGCAAGAGAGAATCAAAAAGAAAGAGATGTAAGCCTTAGTCTTTCCATCAAAAGCTCTGTGGTCAGAATAGCGAAAAGAACATTGCTGAAAATTTTCTATTCAAGGTTAATTAGGTCAACTAATAGGACACACAAAAATCGTGTAGAGGTCGGACTCAATGGACTGTTTTTACTTACTCACTGAGCTCGACCGGGCACTCGCAGTGGCTGGTTGGCATCAGGTAAACAGTAGAACAGGATTGGATGGTTCTAAGATAAATGTGGGCGCTGGCGCGGGAGTCGATATTTTAGGAACTAGTTTAAGCAGTGCGTAGTGTATTCCAGGTAGATCTTTCGGCCATCTTCTTCTTTTCCACCACGTGCTGCTATGTCGATATCCAGGCGACGCTTAAAGCTTTGAAAAGACAGAATGTCAAATAAAGGCTGGTTGGCGAGTACAATAGGACTCTCAGTATGCTGATAGACAAGTAAGGAGTTAGATTGTATTGGCTTCCTTGTCATCGAACTTTTAAATTTTGACTCGGAGAGGGTTAATTAGAAAATATCTAGATTGGTGAACCCGCTGCTTTGTCCCTAACATAGGCTTCCGTACTGTTGGACAGTACGAAGCGATGCCAGAGAGAAAAACAAGGCCGTGTGAGCCCCAGTTAGCCTATTCTGAATTTGAAAAAACTATACTGGTTCTGTATTTTGACAGGAAAGTTTTGTAGGTAGCTATAAATGTAATCACTCGTTATTGCGTAATTAGGGCAAGAACCAGTAGGTGGACCAACGGTACATTAAGGAATGTCGATGGCTTCACAAGGGAGGCCAGGGGGCTAAAGGATGTTTAGTAGCGAGCTAGAAATATGAAAGAATTCAAAATAAATTTCGAGCAAAGGTGTCTCTTAAACTAATTCTACTCTACTTAACTTATTCCACTGCTCTTAACTTACGTTCTGGACCCAAAAATTGATTGCCTGCGTATTAATTTCTAATGTTAATAGGAAAAACCTGCCGAAGACAGTTTGCTGTATTGTGAGTAAATATTTAAACTTAGAGTGATCCTAAAAAATACAAAAATATATTTCTTATCCTTTTCCTTTAATTACTAAAAAAATTGTTTATTTAAATATTTTAACATTTCAATTGATGTGCCACTGGTAAGGTAACTTTTCGCTTTCGTTGTATAGTTGTGACAAATGTGTTTTAGCAGCCCAAATAAAATGGCTAACAAAAATTTCACCGCTATTTTATTTTTATTGATACATAAATTTAAAAGAAATACTAATTGTGGTCATAAACTTGCCGATATTTTGCAATTTATACAAAATTGTGTAAGCCCACGACGCCAGTGGTTATTGTTGTAATTATCAGTGGGATGTAAATTATGCTGTTTAGTAACCAAGCCTTAAATATTGTTTTTTGCGGAAAACACAAAATGAAAAATTTGTCATTCTCAGCAAATGTTGTAAGGCTGCCAAGATGAGAAATGGCCTTAATATTTTGTACTCATTACGATGCAGCCTTGATTTTTCTTCTTCTACCAACATGGCGCCAAAGTTAGATAAACAAAGAAATTGACCAGAAATACAGATTCCAATTTGTCTAGTAACTGCAATAAAATATTCTTTTATACTCAAATATATATTTACATTTTAATTGTGGAAATAAAACATAAAATTTCACTTTGAATATGCCAAGGCAAGTGTGTGTGAGAATTGGAATTGTGTAGAATTCAAAAGTGAAAACATGAACTACTTTTACAATTATTAAATAAAAAATGAATTAAAAGAGCGGCAATAAGATAAAATTTGAGTATGATAATGACAGAAGAAATACTGCAGTAAATTTTTTTTAAATGCTTTTCACATGGGTAATTTAAAATTTGTTCGATTCAAAAGCACAATTTTTCTGGTTTTCGATTTTCCTCTTTTTGCTTTTGGCTGCACAACATTTTTGATATATTTCTGTGTGATTCCAATAAAGGTTCTCATTTCAGTAAAAATGAGCAACAGTTAAGATTGAAAAACTTTGAAATGCGACATCACATTTAAATAAGGATGACGTTATTTTAAAGGAATTGATTCCCTCATCTTCAATAAAAAATGACACACTTCTTTAAAAGTAGAAAATATCTTTATAGGAAGCAGGCAGAAACCCATGTCTTGCTTGGTAAAATTTATAAAGCGGTTTTTAAATGTATTCAATAGTTATTGCAGTTTATTATTTTTCATAAAACTGATTAAAATACAATACTTTATATAAAAAATTGGAGAGTACATTGGACCCCATGTTGCAAAATGACAGTTAAAGGAAAAATAAACCTTTTAAGAGGGGGTTGCATTTTTTGAAGTACCGATAGGTCTTTTGAAGCCCCAAAATATTTTAAATAAATATTAAATAGCCTAATAGGCTCTTGCTCTTTGTGCGGTCAATGCAGTGTTCATTTTATTTAGGGATTTAACCGACTTTAAAAAAGAAGGTTATCAATTCGACTTTTTTATGTTTGTGCCTGCAGAAATCAGTCATTCCTAAACCGATTTAAATAATTTTTTCAATTATGCTTACAGATTGGTCCCGATTAAAAAACAGTTCATTATAGTAAAAATTAAAGGGTGTACCCATAAAACATACATTTTTTCTAAGTGAATTATGAACTGTAAAGCGCACTTCTTTAAATTAACAAAAAAATTAATATTACTATAGCTCCCAATAGCAAAAAGTAATACAAAATAAGTCTAAAAATTTAAGGGTGTCCCCATAGGCGACGTAAATTGACTTATATGCGCCTTTTTTTGAAATCGTTATAGACAAACGCTTAAAAATTGGAAAGAATGTCGATTTCTATGACCGTTATAACAACAAGTGTAAACATTTAAAATTATAAATTAAAGGGCGTCGCAATAGTTCATGTATGTGGCCAAACTTTTGAACCGTCTTACACAAACAGTTGAAATTTTCAAAGAACCTGTACTGCTAGTCCGCTATAACAAGTAGCAAACTTGAAATTATAAATTAAAGGGTGTGGCTCTAACTGATGTAATTTGACCTATATGGCTCTATCTTTGAAAACGTTACAGACAAACTCTTGAATATTATACGGAATGTCTATTACCATATCAAGTATAATTAGATAAAATTAAAAATTTGGGAGTGCCCTAATGGTTGTAATTAAATAAATAATATGGCCAATCTTTTGAACATTTATGGACTAACGCTGAGAATTTAAAAAATTTTTTTACTGTGTCAGCAATAAAAGGTGTATAAAAAGGGTGACCACATAACTGCTGAATTTTCTTGTTTAATCTGCATTTATATTTTGGTCTACGCAATCTCTTGCTCTCGACGCAATCTTTCCCAAATATAATAGAATATAATTAATGTATAATTACCGTTCTAAAGAAATATGTGTTTGAGCTTCTGTTTTGAAAACGGTTGTTTTTGCAAAAACTTTTTTTTTTTGTGTACAAAAATTTATTACCAGCAGTTTTTTGCTCCTGATATTTAAAATTTGCGAATTCTGATATAAAAACAATTATTCAACAACATCATGACTTATTTCACCAACCAAAATCTTTTTTACTGTCGAGAAAGATAAGAGAAAGAGAAGGTGCTAGAAACTTTTTCAATCACTTTGTGCTTGTAATTTATGTTGTCTTATAAAAAACAGTAATTTATTTGTAAATGTAAAAACCTAAAACCTTCTGTAATAAAATTTCTTCATGCAAATGTGAAAGCAAGAAAAAGTAAAATTGAAGCATTAAACTTTGCATATTTGTAACAGGAACTTATTCATATTTGTGTATGTTTTTAATGCGGCGAAAATTTCAAATTTGGAAAATTGCTGAGAATAAAGATGTTTGTACATCAATGCAAGAATAAAGATTTTACCTTTATTTTAAAGATTTTGTAATTAAAATAAGATTTGAAGATCTTTCTCCTAAAATTAAGATTTTTTGATTCAGTTGTTTGACAGCTAATATTGCAACTTCTTGTTAAATTTATTAAACATATTTACCTTCATATGTAAATCAATTTTGTTGAAAATAATACTCTAAAACAAAAAATGTATCACTGCCGCCAACAGATAAGTATGCGTACACTTGTAAAAGTTGTGTTGAAAGTCCGTCGGATAATTCTGATGTAGCTTTTTAAATTTGAAATGCGGAGAGTTTGAAGGATTTAAAAAACATCAAATTCAAATAAAAGCAAAGGTTGATTCTGTTGTCGGAGAAGTACGGGATGAACTTGAAGGAAATAAAAGTGGAAATGGCGAACTGCAAATCGCTTCTTAATTCCAACGTACCGTCTATAGAAACAAGTTCTACGAGCTGGAATTGCAAAATCATGCTCTACAACACCGCTTTAATAGGGCTAATGTTGTAATCTCTGGTCATCCCACTTGTACAAGGGATATTATACCTATTGTTATCAATCTTTGTGAACATCTTAAAGTGGACGTTAATTCCAGTGACATTTTGAGTACTATGTATATCAAAAAGGGAAATGCCTTGTTTGTCAAAATCAACCTGGTATCGAAGAGATATAAGATTATGGCAGCCACTTCCAATTAAAAACATTAAAAGTTTCTAATGCAACAGGTAGTGTTACAACCAATGATAATCGAATATTCTTTAATGACAATTATTCAACTCTTGCTAATAAATTGCTCAAGATGTGTGGTAAGTTAAAAAAGGATAAAAAAATTAATAAATACAGCATTATAAATAGAGAAGAACTTCTGGTAAAAATTGGTATGCTAGATGATAGCTTCAAAACTTTTAATTTCAATGAATGTATTCGGTTCTTTAAAATTAAATCTGTACAAACTTTTATTCATAAACACTGATTTTGCCGTCTGCTGTGGAAACTTAGCATAGATATACATATGTTCTTGTTTTTTTATATATTTTGTAATACTCTAGTTATTTCCTTTATTTATTATAAAAAAAAATTGTGAATTTGTATTTGAGCTGCGAACTTAATTATCATTTAACTTATATCTTCTATATCAATTTATTAAATATTATTGATGATATCTTTTACAGTGTAAAATTTGCATATGCTTGTTTTTTATTATATACTTGTTACTCTTGCTACTTTTCAATTATGTCTTTTATTTATTATATTTTGTGCATTATATTTGAGCTCTAAAATGAATTATCGCAATGAATCTTAATTGTGTATCAATTTGGTAACAATTAAAAATTAAAGTTCTTATAAAATTTTGTATCTTCATCGTCATACTGACTGATTTTCCCTGTATATATGATTATCGATTAATTTTTAACGACTCTTAATGACAATCTTGGTCCTGTAGCCTATGATAATTCGGTTTTGAATAAATGTCTTTCATCTTCGTCTGATACACTAAATTTTAGTCAGATAAATGCCCAAAGCTTATGCCCCTCTAACTTAAACACTAAGCTTGAGGAATTTAAACATGTTTTTCAAGATTCCCTTCTAGATATTATAGGAGTGTCTGAAACTTGGTTTAAGCCACTGACGCTTCAAGGTTATGATCTTGTAAGAAATGATCGTGTTAGAGATTCTGATCGCCCAGGTAGGGCATGTGGAGCTTTCCTACATATTGCCAGGAAGCTTTGTTATCGTATCATCTTTCGTGGCAAACAATTTGGTGTTTGCAAATCTTTATTTGTTGAAGTCTTCGGAAATCGTGCTTTGGTAATTGTCGGTGTTGCATACTTACCAAGTGGTGATATCCTTACCTTTGAGAATAATTTGCGAGGTCTCATTTTTAGGTGTGGACTTTAATTAGTCCATAATTCGTTGCCTGCACACCTATTTTTGTCTAAAAATACAACATCTCTTTTTGATTATTTCATGTTGAGTCAACCCTCAAATGTTATTTATCATGGTCAAGTAAGATTTCCATTCATCACATCTTTATTTTTATGTCTTTCGATATTTTTCTCTAGGGTTCGTAATATCTGCACTGAGTTCAAAGACAATAATCGTCTTAATCATGATAGAGTTAGTGAGTATATTTGTCAATTTGATATATCACCTGTTTTCAATACGAATTATCTTTTTTGGATAGCTTAGTATTTGGACTCCCAAGACTTGTTCCCACTTGTCATACTAGGTCCTTTACTAACCAATTTGTATGAATGAATTTAAGAGATATTGCTTATGCAAGGTGTTTAAGAGATAGAGCATATTCAGCATACCTTAGAAATCGTACAGACTTACAGTGGAATAAGTAGCAAGTTGAGGAACAAAGCTAAATCTATAATTAGAAAAGCTCGCCCTAAATACGGTGCGAATCTATTTAGGTAACTAATAGTAGCCAGCTTTGGAATAACTTACGTAGATCAGGTTATGTTGGCTCTCTGACTTCTAACAAAAATGACCTAAACGTTGAAGAAATTGCGACCATGTTTTTGAAAAATCTTAGACTGAATACTGGTGTTGACATAGACTTTGATCATTTTGTCCAAAATACAGATTAATTTTCTTTTATTCCTATTACAGAATATGATCTCTTTAGTGCTTTAAACTTAATCAAGTCAAATGCTATTGAACACGACAAGATACTAATCAAATTTATCATGATATTTTTTTCATTTATTTCTTCGATTTTACTTCACCTAATAAATACTGTTTTTACTGCCTCCAAATTTTCTACTGCTTGGAAACTTGGGTGTGTTGTGCCAATTCCCAAAAACTGGCTCTTTGATATTGATAATGTTAGACCAATAATTATTTTACCAGCTATGTCAAAAATTTTAGAACATATTATGAAAACACAACGTGTAAATATCCGATGTTGAAAAGTCTCTTTCAAATAAGGAATTTACGCTTGCAGTGTTTCTTGACATAGAAGGAGCTTTCAATAACGTCTGCCCCAATGCCGTTATAAAGGCCCTCTTGGATCTAGATCTTGATTCAAATCTGGTGGGATTCATTGCGCAACTACTGAAGACACGTATCATCACGTGCACTTTGGGAAATGATCACGTTGAAAAGGTAGTGAAAAGAGGCACTCCACAAGGTGGTGTATTGTCTGGAATCTGGCAGTCAACACGCTGCTACGGCGACTGGACCAAACGGGTAATAGGGTGATAGCTTATGCTGATGACATTGCTATCGCGGTCTCTGGAAAATACCTTACAACACTCACAGACAGGGTGAACTATTCGCTCAATGTTCTGTCTCAATGGTGTTGTGAATTTGATCTCGATTTTAACCGCTGCAAAACGGAGGTTTTGCATTTTACACGGAGATACAAGATCCCGATCTTTACTGCACCTAAGCTGAATGGCACTGTGCTCAGTGTAAATAAAAGTGTAAAATACCTTGGGGTGATACTTGACACTAAACTTAAATGGAAGGCAAACATTGCCGCAAGAGCTTGAAATGCGACCTGTACGCTCTCTCTCTGCCAAAGAGCTCTAGGACCAAAATGGGGGCTTCAGCCTCGAATTACCTCCTGGCTCTATAAGGCAGTTATCGAGCCGAATATTCTCTATGGTGCTGTTTTTTGGTGGCCCGCTCCCGAGAAAACGGTCAACCAAAAGCCTCTTGATAAAGTCAGAAGAACTTCGACAAAGGCTCTGTATGCCTTTCTCTACTGGCTACCCATCAAAATCCAAGGGCTGTGCAGCCAGACTTAATGCCCTCTCACGCTGGCTTAGGCCGGACATAGGGCACTCTAGGATTATCGTTCGGGATGTGCCCATCCCATCAATGGTGGACTACATCTCTTCTACTCCTGCTCTGGACCACGGGTTTCAGATCCATATTCCGAGTAGGAAGGAATGGGTTTGAAACGAAGTGGTTGTGAGTAATACTGTCGACATCTACACCGACGGCTCGAAACTGCACGACAGAGTCGTTTGCGGATTCTTCTTCAATAACCTTGGACTAAGACTCTCCCTTAGACTTCCTGACTGCGTCTTTCAAGCCGAGGTAATGGCCATTCTGAAAACATCAACATGGTGCATACAGTACATCTAATCTAGTCCTGAGATATCGCTCATTACTAAACACACTATCGGAGCGATCACAGATTGACCTGTTTTGAGTGCCTGGTCACAGGGATATCCAGGGTAACTATGAGGCCGATATCTCGTCAAACGGGGCACATTGCTTCCTAACGTCTCCTCGCTACCAGACGTTGGAATTCCTCTGGCAACGGGGAAAATGGCCATAAAGAACCACTACCTCAATTTGGCTTGCAGATTATGGGTAGAGGAAAATTCCTGTTGTGTCTCCAGACAACTGTGGACTACATTAGACCTCAAGCGGACCAGGCAGCTGCTCGGAGTGGACAAGAAATTCATAAGTATAACGGTCTCGACACTTACTAGTCACTGTTTAATCGGCAGGCATGCTGAAAGTCTCGGCCTGCCCTTTAATGATTTCTGTCACAGCTTTGGCTCGGAGGATGAGGAAGAGACCGTACTGCACCTTCTGTGCCATTGCCCATCCCTGGCTCGAAGAAGATTAAGAGTTCTGGGCTCTCCTTTCTTCGGAAATCTTACGGAGCTATCATCTCACCCTAAAGGGGACATAGCGAAGTTCATCTGGAAATCTTCATAGTTCTCGACTGGGTTAGGGGTCTTCCTTGTGGTATCACATTGGGCCATTTGATTGTGCTCAAGTGAGCTTCGTAGTGAGAGGCTGCCACTCCTAACTAACTAACTAACTAACAACGAGAACACAAATTTTAACTCACTTTGACAAATTATCATTAATTCATCCTAGGCAGCATGCATTTCAATGTAATATTAACACCATTTCATTACTTCTTTCTCTTACTGAATCGATCAGAAAGAAATTAGATAACCGAGACTTGTGTATGCTAATTTCTCTAGGTCTTAAGGAAGCTTTTGATCGTGTTAATCACAGTATTTTAATACATTAACTAAATAGTTATTTCAATTTTTCAGCCTGCAGACTAGTATATTCCTATCTCTCTGGTCGGTCTTAATATGTATCCATGCATGGCTGTGACTCCAGTCTTGCTAGAGTTATCTCCGGTGTTCCCCAAGAATCTGTGCTTGGTCCAATACTTTTTCTCATATATTTAAAGGACCTGCTATCGCTTTTTGATAACAATATGTGCCAACCTTTTGTATTTGCGGATGATGTCTTTCTGTTATTCAATAGTGAATTAAGTAATGTTAAATATTTTGAATCCCGTCTGAATAGCCACCTCAATTGGATGAATGTTTTCATTAATAAACAGGCTATAAATTTTGTCGATTCAATTAACTGTCTTGGTGTTATCCTTGATAAAAAAACTAGTTTTTACGGATCACATTAATTACATCGATAATAAAAGTTGTCTTATTTTAAAGAGACATTATTTCTTATTCCGTATTTCCTTCTACATTGAGTTCTCTAAGCAAATTACAAAACGATTTGACTTTGACGATATAACCTTAAAAAAAGCTTTCTTATATTGACCATCAAAACGTTATTAACAAAAAATTTCTTCACTAGTAAGTGTAATAAAACTTTTTCCAAATGTAATTGAAGACAGTGAGATACAAAATTTAGATGACGAATTAAGGGAACTCCGCCAGATGAATTTAATAACTGTTTTGAAAACTTAGCAAAAAAATAATAAAATAAATATAAAAAAATAGAAAATATTTCTAGAGCAAGTTAATGTTTCAACTGCCTAACTGCAATAAATTTGATATGTCTCCATTGTTCATCTGCAAACGTTAAACAGATATTTTCAATAGTAAAATGAATAAAAATTTTGAAGATTTTTTTTTCTTAAATTTAAAATTTTTTTTCGATAAATGAAGATTTTCCTAAGAAAATTTTTGTAACTAAGTTCGCGTATCAATTTAATACAACTCATCTCAAAATATCCGAAATTAATGTAGAGGTTGGGCTAGAAATTAATTCTCAAGAATTTGATAATGTGTAACAACAAGGCTTAGTATAGAAAAAGAATAAAAAAACTTATATCAACTGGTCTAGCCACTGAATCGGGAGTTCCAGAATCTTGGGATCCATCTTGTATCTGCAGTACATATTTGCCATGCTAGCGATGATACAGTCTTGCTAAGTATTAAAAAAACCAAAAATATCAACCCGAAAAACTGAATGCAAAAATGTACTCATAATTGTTTTAAAAAAAACTTGTAGAAAAAAGTAGCCATAGGAAACGCGGTGCAGTAGGAACTGTTGTTAAGTAAGTGTTCAATGTACCAGAGGATAAGGAAGAAATCGATGGAAATTCTCAATGCATTTTGGCTACTGACTTTGAGAAGATGAGAACACGATCAATCAATAATTAAATAAACAAAACTTCATTTGTAAAAGAAATATAATTTCAATTTAAAAATGTGATTTTTTTGGTAAAAGAAGAAACTAAAAATGATGTCCTTACTCATATAATATATAAAAAAATGTATGCTATGTATACTTTATCTAAGCAATGTTAGTACGTGTTAATACGTCAGCTTTAAAATAGTATAAAAAAAAATGTCTATAAAACTATTGACATCTTTTTGATTTTTTAATGGATATGTGACTTAACAAATGTGAGTAGTAGCCCTTAATGTTATTTTAAGACACTTTGTTTTCATTTGAATAAGGCTTCAAACGTTCAAATGTTTGCCTTAAAACTAAAATTATTCTTCGCTTGTTAAAAAAAAAAAAAGATTTACACGCAAATATTTAAAAAATAAATAATTGAATTGGATAAATGAACCTCTAACTCTGTGAAAATTTAAAACCTAAAAACGTTTTATTTTGTATTGTATTATGGTTTACGTAACGTAGTAATTGAATTTTGTTGAAATTGTGTTTTAGAACAAAATAAAATTTATTCAACATTAAAATTAGAAGAGTTAGTTTGTTGTGAATTTATTTTTTTAATTAATTTTTATAGCAAATCATCAAGACAGTAAATAACTGTCTTTTATTTCGGGGAATTTTGTTAATTGCGGGATTTAATTGTATCATAAAACATTTTCAACTATATTCTGGTTATTTAATTAAGCCTGATAAGGTTTACATGTTAACATAATATTATAACTTTTAATTGCAACATGGTTATACTTTAACATAATTATGCTTACTAGAGTTTGGCCTGTGTTCAAAATTCGGTGCTTTGAATATATTCTTCGCATGTGTTGTGGTATCAATGTAAGAAGTCACTTACTGAACTAATAAATATGAGATAATTAGGTTGCACTAAAGATCGACAGTATCTAGTAATAGCTAAGACACCAAATCGGTTGAAATTCTACACAAGACGGTTTTAATACTAATGATATTATTATTAAATGTGCCATGTTTGGTTACAACCATAAGATTTTGTTTTAGACTATGGTTATCTCCGCCATGTTTTTGTGTAGAGAATACCAATCAACAATTAATTACAATCTAAAAGTCTCTGACATAAATATATGCTATTCATCTGACCAATGAAACGTACGAAAAATTCCAAAATGTAGACAAATGCTCTTTTGCTGTTTATAATTTCTTTTAATAAGTAAAAAAAATAGGCCATGCTTTTGCACACGTGCTGCTACACGAAAGCATCTGCTGGAAAATTGAAAACCTTTCGAAAATAAGCCATGTTATACTGCGAAAGGCCAATAATGTATTTGTCAAAGAAATCTTGCGTCATCGGTAAAACTTGTTGGCAAAGGTGGGGTAATCTGGATTTTAATATTGTTTGCTGCGGCTATGGCGGAACTCGCGTCTATTGATTGAAAAGTGTAGACTACAAAAAATATTGATGTGTAGAAAAAGTGAATTTACCAAACGTAGTTTTATAGTGAACAAGAGTATAGAAGAAGGTCACAGTGGAGACTGTCCCCGAATTGCGTAAATCATGTGGGATCACGTTTAATCGTATATAATTTTTCTCTTCAGCCATTAACGTGAATGAGCGTGTGAGATTGTTTAATTTAAATATATAGATCATTCAAAAACTAGAAAATTATGAAATACAAAAATTTAGTGCTTTTTTGGCATCAAGTTTTTATTAAATATTTGGAAATAAAATGATTTCATTATTTTAAGTTTTTTGTGTTACTGTGACCTAAACTTTGCGTCTACACACGACATTCAAGATTTTATTTATCTGTATCAAAAAGCTAACATGTTCATAGTTCATTTTCTTTAACTTAGAAACTATTTGAAATAACAATGCTGGAAAACTAAAATCTTCTCTGAGTTCGCCCTCTTCTTCCAAATTTAATACATAAAGACGAATAAAAAACCAAAATATGACCGTTAAAATAAAAAATATTATAGAAATAAATATATTTCTCTAAAAAATATGTATAACAATTTGTATTTGGAGCACTTGGCACTTTATACACTTTATTTATTTATGTACAAAAATAATTTTTTTAACGCATTTCCTTGATAAAAAAGCAAATAAATCTCCTTTCTGTAACTTAAAAAAATAAATAAAATCAACAAACATAAAAGAGCTTGAAGAAATTTCATTTATTTTTATTTTTCTTCTCATTTTATTGCAGATAATTGAGCATGGTGGGCAAGAGAACATACAAATGGAAAAATATGAACAACTTAACAACTATGTGTGGAGGCAGTTAAGAAACAAAAGAAATAAAATAAAATAGGAGAAATCAACAAAGTGGTGATAACTATACTACTATCACATCCACCCACATCTCCGATATAGAACGAGGTGATTTTCTATGTATTGGTGTGAGTAGAAATACCGCTTTTATTGCGATGGCAAATGTTTGTTACTTTCAAACAACTAAACAACAAGCAGCAATAAAAAAAGAGCCATAACAATAACGAAGAATTCAAAAAGAAACTTTTAAAAGGGAACGACAACAAACACCATTAAACAGGGAAAAAATGCAAATAAACAAATACAAACAAACAAGTACAGTAAATAACTGATTTTAAACTCCAACTACAGCAGATCGTTTATTGATGTACGAACAACGATTTTCAAGGAAGCAATGTTCCACATTATATGGAGGCATAAAGACCAGCTCCAGATAACGGGACGCCAATTTTTATCCTTAAATGAAACGATATCCGATAGAGACATTTAATTTAATGCGATTTGAATCAGATAAAAAAACAAGTGATAAATCGTTTGTGAGGCACAAAAATTGAACTTTGTAGTTTCACAAATTTAAATTGTTTAGTAAATATGAAAATATTTCCCAGTAAAGTAAATATCAACACCCGAATATTAAAAGGGATGCAAAGAAATATTTTATTAACATTTAATAAGCAGTGCATAAATTAATTAAAACTACCGCTGACATTTCTAATTAAATCTGAAATTGAAAAAGTGAATGTGACTGAGAAAAAAGTGTTAAATGTCTGCAGGTTGCACAGTTTATGTAAAACTATTAAATTTTATGCCACCCTGCACTGTTGTTCTATTACGATATTGTTTAATATTTATTTACATTTATTAACTGAGTAGAAAACTAAAGGATGAAAATACTAATAAACAAAGTGACAGAAAACCTAAAGACCAACTGTTAATGAGAAAAAATAAAGAAATTTAACACAGCAATCCAACAACATTATTTTACAACAAATTTCCAATAGTAACACATACAACAATGCTATTATTATTTAGAAGTAACAAACTACTAAAACTAGCTACTTGTGCTGTTTTAGTTCTTTAGCTGTTAAGCGTAAAAAGGTCAAACAATTTTTTTTTATTAAATTCCACACAATTTTCCATTGTCAAATAAACAATAATAATAAAAAAATATTATTATAATAAAACAAACAAAAAAAAAAGGCAAAAAAAAGAAAAAATTAAATTTTCAACGTTAAAGAAAACTTAAACAAAACTGCAAACTTAAGAATTTTTATGAGACTTGTGATAAGAGTTTTAGGAATCTTCAAAATAAATATAATTATATGCAAATATTAATTAACAGTAGCAAAAGTTATTTTAAAAATATTCTTGTTTAAAAATAAAATAAAAAATTAACAGAAAATAGTTGAAATATTTTTGTACATTTTGAAAACAATATTTTTTTGACTTAATAAATAAAGACATAATGTTAATATTAATATAAATTAATAATAAATTATATTTAAGTTAAAAAAAAGGAAATAATAAAAAGCGGCATAGATTTCTTTTAAAGAATTCATAAAGTTTTAACCAAGTGCTTGTTTGCCGCATTCATTTAAAATTAGTTGCTTAAAATATACAGAACATTAAAAAAATTCGTCTACAAATGATAAAACATAATTTAACGGATGCTATTTATCCGGTTTTAATACAAAAACTGCAAATGCTTCAAACTTCCACAATATCACAACCGTTACTGCAACAACAGCAACAAGTGTTACCACCGGCTAGTCTCGACAATGATAAAATTGGTGAATTCGATTCAGCACCCATCTCCATACACGACTTTATCAACAGTGTTCAGATCAATGCCAAAGAACACTTCTTGCTAAATGACAGTTTAGTAACGGGGTTGGCCGACAACAGTAGCCAATTGTATAACACTACGAATTTTGATAAATATTTTGTAAATGAGACACGCCTCGCTGATATTTATGATCAAGAAATATATTTACCCTGCGAAGACGTCTACAATCCAAACGATCATAATACGATAGTCGAGTTTTGGGTTTGTGGCATTTGTCTAAATATAGTTGGTGTCCTTGGCATTATAGGAAATATTATATCTATGATAATATTGTCCCGTCCTCAAATGCGTTCTAGCATCAATTATTTGCTCATTGGCTTAGCATGCTGTGATACTGTTTTAATAATAACGTCTGTTCTGTTGTTTGGCATACCGTCCATTTACCCCTACACCGGACATTTCTTTCTTTACTATAACTTCATCTACCCCTTTATATCCCCGGTACTGTTTCCTATAGCTCTAATATCACAAACGGCCAGTATATATATGACGTTTACTGTAACGTTAGAACGTTATGTGGCCGTTTGTCATCCTCTTAAGGCAAGAGCTCTCTGTACATATGGACGTGCCAAAGTTTATGTGATAGTTTCGGTTTTATTTGCAATTCTGTATAACCTGCCCCGATTTTGGGAGGTGCTGCCCATGGAGACTAGAATTCCAAATAGTACAGTGATTTTACATTGTGTACGACCATCGGCACTAAGACAAAATCAAACCTATATAACTGTTTATATACTGTGGTGTTATTTCATTGTAAACTATGTCATACCGTTCCTAACACTCGCCATACTCAACTGCCAGATATACAGGCAGGTAAAGAGGGCGAATCGAGAACGCCAACGATTATCACGTTCTGAAAAACGAGAAATCGGTTTGGCGACCATGTTGTTGTGTGTAGTAGTAGTCTTTTTCGTATTTAACTTTCTCGCCCTGGTGCTTAATGTGTCCGAGGCATTTTATAATTTCATTGATCACTCGCTAGCGAAAATTTCCAATCTATTGGTGACCATTAACAGCAGCTGTAACTTTCTTATATATGTCATCTTTGGGGAGAAATTTAAACGTATATTTTTGTTGATTTTTTTCAAACGCCGCCTGAGCCGCGACCAACCCGATCTTATACATTACGAAAGCTCAATATCCAACAATGGTGATGGGACTTTGAATCGCCGATCTTCAGGGCGTTTCTCTCGTCATGGCACTCAGCGCAGTACAACAACTACGTATTTGATGACGGGATCAGGTAATAGCACTGTAAACAATGGCCGCCTAATGAAAAGTTCCAGTATGAGTGGTGTTGTTAAGATAAAACTTGGTCGAGCTCCCTCACCAGGCCCAGTAGTATATTATCCAGCGCGAGACGTTCAACGCACCTCGCCGATTATGATTATGTCAAATAATAATACTCCCTTAGGTTGTGATTGGATTGATGCAAAAAATGATCAAATGACTTCAGGGTTCTGAGATATCGATGTATTTTCCAGCTTAGCAATGAGCATTTCAAATGTCATGTAAATTTCACCATCTACAAAACAAAACCCCATTTTAACTAAAACATGTTAATTTAAGAAAATACTTGTTAATTTATTTTTTAGTATTAAAAATGTGTAGATAAATAAGAAAAACAACTGAATAGCTTTAATAAATATCATAGATATAGATGGGTCGATTATAAAACCACTTTACGATAATTAAATGAATTGTTTTGAACTAAATAAAATTAAATATATTTTGCAAATTATACGTGTAAATATAAAAATTTTAAATAAAATATTAAAATTTATTCTCAGAAATCATTGAGTATTGAAATATTTCTATTCTATTCTTTCATTGCAGCTTGGTTTGTATGAAGGCCTTCACATTTTATTTTACATTTACGTTCTTTTTTACACTTAGTTTATTTTAGTTAAAGGTGTAATTTTTTTAAGATCTATGTCTAATATTAAAGCGGCCTTTAGCATAAATATAGTATGCATAATAATCGTACATTTGCCAAATGAAAAACCTTAATGAAAAGCTTGTTAAATTCTTATGGCCCCACTTAATGCGTATAAGTTAGCATTAGCTTATATCGAAATCATAAGGAAAAACCTGCTAAATGCTTAGGTAACCAATTAGAGAATTTTAGTTGACTACAATGCACTTACATAAACTTAATAACTTATTGACCACAGTTGCACATTTATGTTTAATTTATACTTTTGCAAAAACTAATTTCTTTTTAAATAAACAAAATTTTAAAACAAAAAGGCATTTAAAGAACAAATTTTATACATTTAATAAAATTCTCATACATATTTTAATTTTTGTTCGTGTCCTAAGATAAATTTAATTAAAAATTTAAATTTTTTTCTGTTTTTGGATTTGTGACCAACAATGATAAAAAAAAAAGAAAAAACAACGAATTGTGTTTGTTTAAAAAAGGCAAAAAATTACAAAATTTCCTTTTTTTATATTTTTTATAAGTGACAGTTGACGAAATTTTGCGAAAAGTTTTCTTAAGTACATTATGGTTTGCCACATATGGTTTATATGTATTTGTAAAGTTGCTTACTCTAGCTTATGTACATTATATTTAAGGTAAAATATTATTGAGGTAAAATCTTAAGTCTAACTAATATTAAACAAGTTTATTTATTTGTTACGCTTTCACGCCCTAACTGCTTAATCGACCGTTATAACTATTTGCACACACGTTGCCATTTATATCGAAAGAATGTACAGCTTGCAACATTAAAAAACTACTTTTTATACCAATACCTAAAGCTAGGATTTTATCAGATATATAAACACTTCTTGATTATTACAAGTACATGTTAAGCTAAAATTATCTGAAGGTGTATTTACTTAGAGTTGCCGTATTTTCTGTGCATTTTCTTTTGATAGGCCGAACGGTATGATCTGTAAAGCGTTCACAAAAATAGTAAAGATAGATTTAGAAATCCAGATATCAACTTTCAACATTACTATTAGAATTAAAATTAGTTTTTCTTTTCAACTTTTTGAGGTTTGTGGAAATGTATTTACTGGCAATACAGAAATTTATTAAGACTTTTATATTAGTGATAGGTTTTTCATTGTAGCTGACGATATGTTTTTTAACTTGATATGGTTAAATTAAACTAACGTACTTTGTCCGTGATTGCGCAACGTTTTGTTTTTTGTCCTTCATATTCTTCATAATGTAAAATTTTTTTATGGAACAGGATTTCCTTTTTTCGGCTTAGGCTCATTTTTAAATTTGATTTCTGCCAATTTTTTTTGAAAGAAAAATAATGCCGCATTTTCTGGATCGCTGCATCTTTTATCAGCATTAAAAAAATGAACCTAAGCCGAAAAAAGTAAATTTTGATTCATTTATAATATCCACGGTTCAAATCCTGATTAGTAAACATTTTAAAAATTAGTATAAATTTTTTATTTGTCCTTGCAAAAACGTAACAAATGTTTAAACCAGAATTAAAAAAAAAAAAACAAGTTGAGATTATAAAAATTAAGATTTTTATTTTTACTTACTAATTAATTCGATTTAGGATATTAAATATGACGATTGCAAACTACACTCCCAAATCTTACAGATTTTGCAAGTTTAATTACAAACAAACCAACAACAAATCTTGCAAAAATTGTAAATAGGTAAAGAGCTGCTAGCTACGTGGGCCAATGTTTTTCAAAAATGCTCAAAAAATATTTTTCAACGTTTAACCAAATTTTAACATTTAAAATGATCAAATTATTGCTGCCATCAGTATTATATGAATTAAAAATGCACAAATTGCAGAGTATTTTGATGCTAAAATAATTTATTTAACAATTTTATTTATATCTTGGATTCTTGCTTGTGGAATTCATGTAATTTGATAACATGGTGTTAACGAATTCTTCACGTTAGTTTACATATTGCTAATGTGCATTGAAAAACATTTGAAAATTCGACATGTTCGTAAAATTTGAAAATTTTTATTGACAATTCTACAACGTTTGTTTTCAATTTATTAACAAAATTTGTTGGTAAAAGCTTTAAAGTTATTGATTTCATTACGTAATTGTTCCCTTTGTACACATCGATAATCGAAATCGATTCATATTACTTTTGAGAGAGATTTTTCTTTCTAAATTTTCGTAAGAAAATTGTGACGCCTCATCTAAAAAATTTACACGATTATTGCTTAGTGGCCGATTGATTCAAAATTTGGCACGAGCATAGTAGAGGAGTACTTGAGCTTAAGTTTTGAAGGTGGTTACCCTCCACTTTCCAGGGATTTCGCTATTTGGTCTCAAAGTTGGACACCTCGCTCCTGAAAATTTTTCTAACGCTTGGCATTTCTTCAATTTTTGTCTGATTTTTAAATATTTTACATGGTCTTAAAGCTCTCGTAAATACCTACAAAACGGTGCTTTAAACTGCATGTCTATGTTTAAAAATGATCGAGTTATAAGCATTTTAAAATTAAAATTTTTGATTTTTTTCATACCCTGGTCCAGTTTTTTCGAAATATTGGGTACAATTTGCAGCAAATTTGTTTGAGTTTTTTACCGTAGATAGCAAACAAAATTTAAGATTTTCTGAAAAAAATTTGAAAGTAATATCTTCTCTGGCTTAAAAATTATACGATTTTCAATTTAAAAAATCCAAAATTATTGCATTTTTGTGTATTTTAGCCTAAAATGGGACACTAATCTAATTTTTTAGATAGAAAAAAATTTTCTTAAGGAATATATAAAAATTTTTTATTTTTTTTAAAGCTAACTACATGTGTGTACGTTTAAACCCAATTTCGTATAAAACTGATCATTCTTGTAGAAGATGTAAGTCTTTTAACTTGACCTATTTTACATCGAAATTTTGACTTTACCCCATATTTTCTAAAATCCCAAAGCTGGGATCGGAAAAAGAAGAATACTATAAAAAAGCTATATATACTCCAAATTGTTTCAAAAAGTATTTCGTGAGCCCTAGTCCATATGTGGACTTTATTGGCAAAAGAGTAAAAAATTCCAATTTTGGGATTTTTCGTCTTTATTTTGGGAATTATGGGATTTTCTTTAGCTTAATGTTGCAGATTTTTTCACCGTTTGATTAAAGTTAACAAACTACATATGCACAGAAAATTTTATCTGATTTGCTTAATTAATAAGAGTTTTATAGCATATTTAATATTTTTACTTTTCTCAAATTGGACCGTTTTTACCATAATTTTTCGAAATTTTCGGAGCTCAGCAACGAATATTAAAATTTTGTTCCATTTTTTTATTTTTTTATGCATGTGAATAAAGATGACGCAATTTCCTATTAAATAAAAAAAGATTCACCTCAATATCATTCTTACGTGCAAAACTATGCGTTCTTAAATATGAGTGTTTCAATATGTATCTCACTTTTATACATTTATGTTACGGAAGTAAAAATTTTCATGCCTGTGTAAAAAATTGTGTAAAAAAACAATTATACCTGAATAGAGGATAACCAAGAGGCATATCTTAAATTAATAATCATTATAAAAAACATCAGATAAAAAATAAAATTTTCTGTTAATTTTTATTTACGAAAAGTCGTTAAAAGTATTTTTTATTTCCTTAAAATTATTATTTATTTTCTATAATATAATCTGTCATATCATTATGCATGTCTAAAAGATAAAGTAAATCCTTTAATTCTGTTTTGTTAGAAGGTGAAGAAGCCTCATAATTAATCCAACGTTTTCTCATTGATGAGAGTACAGGATCAGAAGATAACAATAGGCTATAGAAAATGTCTTCGTTTTGTGACTGCCTAGAACATTTTCGAGAACTGAATATTTGAATGTAGTTGAAATCGCAGTTTCTTGCTTCTTGGGCTTCTTCTGTTAATTCCCCAAGAGGAAGAATATTCGATTCTATAATTGTTTTACCATGACATAATATTTTATGTACTGTGGGCGTCATATCCCTCCATGGATATAGGGAAACGAGTAGCTGAGATATTTTTGCTGTATATTCTCCAAAGCGAAAAGAATTGATTTGAGTTTTGCTATTAATTGCCATTAAAACTACGTTAACCATTCTAAGCAACTCTTTGTCAATTCCAGTTATGTTTGAAGCAGTTTCAAAATCCCCAAAAAATTTTCGTGCAGTATTTCCGTCGTTAGTGTTTCCTCCACTACGAAGAGGCTTATCAATTATTAACCCCGTTTGTACTCTAAACTCTTCTTGGATTCTACTTTTCTCAGAAGCTCTTAGAGCTTTTAGTTCATCATTGTTTTTTGTTTTTTTTTTTTTGTTATTAAATTTTCTGTCGTACTTCTGTATTTTAAGTCGTATGCAATATGCAGAAAATGCTCCAAAAATCTTATTCTAGCATGAAGGTGGGATATTCCGAAAGATAGAACTTCTTCGTTGACTACGTTGGTTTTTTTTATCTGAGAATTCTGACTTCTTCTGATCACATATGGAACATTTCCAATAAGAAGATGTGTTAGTTATAGCGTTACTAACTTTTCCATCAATCATTGTTAAACTAAGTTGAAAGGATATGTTAACACAGTATTCTTTTATTTTTATAGATATTGGTTCCAATGATCTTATTTCGTCTTTGATATGCTCGACTAATTTTTTTGTCGTAGTATTTGATTCCTTTACATACTCAAAACAAATAGGCCTACAAAGATCCTGGGGTTGTCTTTTTCCATATATTTTCAAAAGTGTTTGCACGTACTAATGAAGATGCAACCAGTGAGTATGAACAAATTCTTAGTGGTACTAAGGATGCCATGAATATGCTCTTAAAATCTGTTGTATGTTTTTGTTTGTACTCAGGAATGGCTGATATTCCATCACATCCCCACTTACACATTAGTAGTACATCGCAGTTTTTAACCTTGTCTAGTTGGTCAGTAGAAAAATCTGAAATAATCCGTGACGCCGTATTTTCTAGCAAAGAAGATAGTCCAATAGAAGCTTTCGTTTCATCAACTGTTATTGGAGATGGCATAATCGCTTTCTTTTTTTCTTGAATAGACTTATATGATGGTAATATTGCATGTCCTTTCTCAAGTAAAGCTTTTCTCAAAATTTGGTACTTATTTCGGCTTATTTTCATTTCCAACATCAGAGCAATAGCTTCTTCCTCCGTAAAATTTGACTGCGATGTCGGAGTAGGTATGCTGTTAACAATTCGTTTCAACCGTTTTGGAGATGCGCTGGGAAGAATATTGGCGATGTGCACTGCCTCGGAAGGCTGATTTTCTTTTTTTTAGCAATTCTTTGAACGTATCGGAAACTTCATCTTTTGAAACTGAAGAAAGTTTTTCGGTTAACCTTTTTTTCTTAGACTTCGAACATAAGTCATCATAAGATTTGCAGGGAGCTCCACATAATGCGATGTAGGTTGAGAATTTCGCAACAGTATCCATCCAAGTAAGATACTTTACTTTAAACTTATTTTTGTTTCCGCGAACTGATTTAATTTTTTGATCAAATAATTTTAAAAATTTTTCCAGTTTTGCAGTACCAATGACATCAACTCTGCAGTTGTATGTAGCCTTAATAAATTTTTTCATGGCCTTAATTCTATCAAGTCCTTTTGTAGCATCAGTCCACAAAAAAGAACACAATGTCTCAAACTTCAATGTGATCGGATTGATGTTTTTTTTAAATATGATATCTATTGTATTTATGCAAATATTTATATGCGTGTTCAGGTCATCGAACAGTTGGGTACCTAAAGAAGCAAAGCAGCTAGCTAAAAATCAAAAAAGGCACTTAGGTAAGACATAATTAGTCATAGGTCATCCTGCACCATTACTTTTAACCCTTACATTTTTAACCCTTTTTTCAGTATAATTGTTTTTTTACACAATTTTTTACACAGGCATGAAAATTTTTCCTTCCGTATCATAAATGTATAAAAGTGAGATACATATTGAAACACTCATATTTAAGAACGCATAGTTTTGCACGCAAGAATGATATTGAGGTGAATCTTTTTTTATTTAATAGGAAATTGCGTCATCTTTATTCACATGCATAAAAAAAAATAAAAAAATCGAACAAAATTTTAATATTCATTGCTGAGCTCCGAAAATTTCGAAAAATTATGGTAAAAACGGTCCAATTTGAGAAAAGTAAAAATATTAAATATGCTATAAAACTTTTATTAATTAAGCAAATCAGATAAAATTTTCTGTGCATATGTAGTTTGTTAACTTTAATCAAACTCTTTTTACTCTTTTGCCCATAAAGTCCACATATGGACTAGGGCTCACGAAATACTTTTTGAAACAATTTGGAGTGTATATAGCTTTTTTATAGTATTCTTCTTTTTCCGATCCCAGCTTTGGGATTTTAGAAAATATGGGGTAAAGTCAAAATTTCGATGTAAAATAGGTCAAGTTGAAAGACTTACATCTTCTACAAGAATGATCAGTTTTATACAAAATTTGGTTTAAACGTACACACATATAGTTAGCTTTAATAAAAATAAAAAATTTTTATATATTCCTTAAGAAAATTTTTTCTATCTAAAAAATTAGATTAGTGTCCCATTTTAGGCTAAAATACACAAAAATGCAATAATTTTGGATTTTTTAAATTGAAAATCGTATAATGTTTAAGCCAGAGAAGATATTACCTTAAAATTTTTTTCAGAAAATCTTAAATTTTGTTTCCTATCTACGGTAAAAAATTCAAACAATATTTCGAAAAAACTGGACCAGGGTATGGAAAAAATCAAAAATTTTAATTTTAAAATGCTTATAACTCGATCATTTTTAAACATAAACATGCAGTTTAAAGCACCGTTTTGTAGGTATTTATGAGAGCTTTAAGACCATGTAAAATATTTAAAAATCAGACAAAAATTGAAGAAATGCCAAGCGTTAGAAAAATTTTCAGGAGCGAGGTGTCCAACTTTGAGACCACATAGCGCCATCCCTGTAAAGTGGAGGGTAACCACCTTCAAGACTTAAGCTCAAGTACTCCTCTACTATGCTCGTGCCAAATTTTGGATCAATCGGCCTAGCCGTTTTCAAATGGCTGAATTATTTCCAAAATATTTTGATTCTGCCCCACTGTGCAGTGGTTATTTGAAAACACGAAAATTATTCGAGTATTTTTTAATTTCTATTGCCCCAAATATTTGCTTTTTGATTGGAGTTACATGAATAAAATAGATTTGTTCTAAATGATTTGGAAAAATTAGAGACAGGTGTGGTGTTTTGTCTGCTGTCTCGCAGAACATGGACCGATCTTCCTGATTTTCAACAGCAAAATTTATATTTAGGTTTTCTTTAGCTCATCTAGAGGCAAAGTTGACTTTAACACGAACACGAACGGACAGACGCATATCGCTTAATATGAAAAATTGTATCACCAAAACAATTCGCTTAAAAAAGAGGATTTAGCTATTCCCGTTCTAAAATTAATTAAAGTTTTGTTGATTTGAATATTTTAAAACCTGGATGACTGTTCGAGCCCATTTAAATTGTAACTTAATTTACAGACAAAATTTTTTTCTAGGCATAATACAGCCCTCTAGTTGATACATGATAATGTTCGTATCCATTTACAATAAAGGAATGCCGTTTTAATATCAACGTATTTCCCGTAGTCTTAGGAGAAGCCTTTTACCAGCTGCCCAGCCGTGCAGTGCCTTTAACAAAAAATCTTTGTCGTATTGAGATAATTCATTATTTGCTTCAAATAATTTGTATCAACACAGAGCTAAATGTCTACATAAAATGCTCTATAAAATAGAACAAAGTTAATAAGACTTCTCTATGGTTTTTCACCAATAAGAAAGACTTATTATTGTAAAAAGAAAATCTTATTAATAAAATCAATAAGACATCTTATGGAAATAAGAAGAAAACCTTATTAATAAAATCAATAAGACATCTTATGGAAATAAGAAGAAAAGCTTATTAATAAAATCAATAAGACATCTTATGGAAATAAGAAGAAAAGAATAATTACTTTTATCATTATTATTATTTATTATTTTATATTATAAATGTGTATAATAATATGTATGTTATAATAATAAGTATGTTACTTAAAATACATTTTATAGTATTTATATAAATTTTATCATTTTAAGAAACAAAAAAAACCAAAATAAGTACAAATAAATTTCATTAATACTATGAATATTAATTATTTTTAATTAAAAAAAAAAAATTATGTTTATTTACCAATATTTTTTTAATCTTATGACTTTGAGGCCATTGTTTAACATATAAAAATGGATTGGCGGTCCTTGTAATAAGTTATCTGATAAAGTAGGTGTTTTTTGCAAGATTGAAACGTTTTCGACAGTTAGACTTGCACCGTGTTAATCAGGCACAATTTCTTTCGTATGTTTCCCTAAATGCTTTTTAAATTTATGTATATTATGAAAGTTTTGTTTGCAATTCTCTTCATTGCAGACAAATTTGTATATAGTAGGCACACCATGATCTACTTTTAAGTGGTTTATGAGCAAATCAGGATGCAAATGGATCTTTTCATATAAACAGCAAGCAAATTTTGGCATTTTCAATGGTTTTAAATCAACAATTTAATCAGAGTTTAGTTTGCTTAGAAGATTTGAAACAGAAGAAAAGTCTTCTGACTTTAGTTCCAAAAAAAAAAAAAAAAAAAAATTGTTCCATAAATGCCCAAACTTGCTTGCTGTTGTGTGAATAGTGAATTTTAAATACGTAACTTAGTTTAATAATATACTCCATGCACTTCATATATGTGCAGCACCTCCATTTAATGCCATCACAGTATATAAAGTATTCCGAAATATTAGCATAGTCTGACCCAACAACTATTATTTTTGGCTGCAATGTTTCTTTTTTGGCCGCGTACTCCTCTTTAAGCTGCGAAAGTTTTTGTTGAACGTCATTTGGAGTAGTGACTAAAGTGATAAAGTCAGCCTGTCCATCAGCTGTAGTCGGTTTCGTTGTCTTATTTAGACGCTGAGGTTGCAAAAGCGCGTGAAGCAACAGAGTAATAACACAATATTTAGAATCTGTAAAATTTTAAACGAATCCATATTAGAAATAAGCAATTATAAATAACATTTTCATTATCTATACCGATGGTGGTTTTTTCATCGTCAAGCTTGGATAAAAACATTTCTCTGCAAGCTACATCCTTAACATCAGATTTTAAAATTGGTATAATTTTCTTCAAAAATGGGTCAAGCTTCTTAAAAAATTGATTGCATTTTCCAGGGTGGATATGTTCGAAATCTATTTCAATCTAAGAAGACAAGCAATTTATTTTCAATTAAGGATTAGCAATTACTTACAAGCTCGTAACCGTTTGAGTCGTTGTATCGTGGCCACTCCCTTAAAAAATCTGTAATTTTCCTACACTTTTCATCCGAATTCCTTTGAAGTAGTAGTTGCAAGGGAAACGCTTGATCTTTCGCTAGAAGTCAACTGATCGGAAATATTTTTCAACCATTCAAGTACACGACTGTTTGTTGACAGCGTGTCCGCATCGCAAATAAATGGTTTATTCTGGAAAAAAAATAAGTATTTTCAATTCGATGTGTGTTTTTCCTTTAAGTATTTCTTATCACTATTATAATGAATATCTTACCATTTGCTTCCGCCATGCCCTTAATCCAGCCTTAAATTTTATTTTTTCACCAAAAAATTTTGTATCCAACTTATCAAATAAATAATCAATATCTTCCATTTCCATATTTAATAAAACAATTTCGGAATTTATGCCGCGATCATTTAAATTAGATATTATTTCTTCAGTCATATCCCAAGACTTAAATAGCTGGAGTACTTCATTTTCTTGGCTCGGTTGCGAGGAAAATAAATTATTTGATTCAGTAATAAAATTGAACATTATTGAAAAAAATAGAAATCAAACAGAACTGAAAAGAAACATAAAATTTTATAAAATATTTCACAAGTATGAACATAAATCGAGTAAACGCTCAACCCTGACACAAACTGATGCTCTCATAACGGCATTTAATAACTGCACTATTATAAACGAACACAAGGTATGAAATATGTAAAAAAAAATTCCACTGCACAAATTCACTGTGAAACCTATATTGTTTATTGTTGGGAACTGTTTAAAATATTAAATTTTTTGATTTGTTACTCAGTTCGCAACAACAAATATTAGAAACGCACTTCACAATAAAGGATAAGAATGAAATTTTAAAAATATTTTTATTATAAATTGAATAAATATTCACCACTAATATTTATTTACTGTATGTATGTACTTTTAATTTAATGTTTTACTCTGAAAACTCAAAACTATTTAATACACTTATATTTTCGTTGCAGTCACCAAACACTTTTCAAGACAAACTGAAAACGAATTGTCATTGAGCTCAGCAAGCTGCACTTTTTTGCGTTGTCAACCGAGTTGTCGAAAAGAACAACAATATTAACAGTAATAATAAGACAACAAACACATACTTTTTTCAACAGCTAATTTCAATGTTTTAGCAAACTGCGTGTTAATGGACGTTTTAAGCAGACATTAACAAGCAAACAACAACAAATTAAGAAGAGTTTCTTATCAATAAATTCAATAAGAAATCTCATATAATTATGGAGACTTTCTCATTAATAAATTCAATAAGACATCGTTTATGATTAAGAAGATTTTCTTATTAATAAATTCAATAAGACATTCTACATAAAAATAAATGAATTTCTTCATACAATTATAAATTTTCACACACAAATACACGAAATTGTATGAAAATGCATAAAAAAATGAGCAAACAATAAGATATCTTATTATTTTATTCAGATTTCCTTATTAACTTAATTAATAAGATTTTCTGCGTAAAACTAAAAAGACAGTCTTATTGTTATTTCTTCGGTTCTGTCTGCTGTGACGCCCCTTTGTCTAAAAACTTTTTAATAAGACAATCTTATTGAAACTAGAAGACTTAATTGGGCCTGTGAAACTTTTTTGGATATGGCATACAAATGATGATACAAAATTCCTCTGCAAGTTCAAAGTCACAGAAGTCATTAATAGTCACTTTTGTATGCATTTTATAAATTGGGATCGTTCTAAAATTTGCAAGCATCATTCTCAACTGTAAAATTTTGAGTTTGCACATGTTATTTATATTATTATTATCAACTTCATCGACATTATCACCTGTATTGTCAATAATATCGATTCGACAACACCGTTCTCTTCTAGAGTTGACGTAAGATGCAAATACTCTTGAAATAAATTTGCATTTGCTTATTAACGAATTCAGCACACCGATCTGCATTCAGGATTCTCTGTTCCTTACTAAAATGGATAATCTGATTATTCTAGAAACTGCTTTTCATAGGAAATGTATTAAATGCAAGAAAAAATATGGTGCATCATTTATTATAATCTTTTATCATCGTCAAAAATATCTGTTCTTTTAGATGTTTCATTCTGCATTAGAGCGCTAGGATCAAAATGAACCAAATATAAAATTGGCAACTTGAAGATCGCTGGATTTTCCCCGGGTTTACTTAGAGACAGATATTTGTTGCTGTTATATCCTGCGCATAGACAAACTTTTTTTTCAGATTTGGAAGAGTATTGAAAACTGATTAACTGGTGTCCAATCCTTAATTTCGATGTAAATAATAATCACTTTTACACAACTAGTTTTAATTTAAGGGTGAAATAAAGAAAAAATAATAAATAAATAAAAAATGTAACTCATAGCTTCTTTTCTTTAATTATACTTAAACATTAAAATTATTTTATTGCCTTTTAAAGGGTAATTGGAATAATAAAAGTATTGGAATAAAAAAGATAAAAGTGATGGGTAAGTATTGCAATTAGTTCAGATTTATTGTTTGTTTAACTTTTAAATAATGTTAATTTACTGAGGAGAAGCAAGTGTTTTAAAATAGGTTAGATGATAAGTAAGTTTTTTACATCAAGTTTTTAATAAGAGAACTTTGTATTTTTATACTTAAAGCGAAGCTACAATATCATTGGTCGCCTGCAACAAAAAAATTTCACAAAAATAGGGTGCTTGTTTAACCATTTTAGCGATAAAACGTTTTTTTACATTGCAGTCTATAACGATTTATTAATTAAATATTTAACAAAAATATCTCAAATAATATTTTTTTGTATTTAAAATATGGAAAATTAACATTTTTTAGTGTTCAAACGATGTATGGCTCTAGCCTTGCCCGTATAGAAGACTTGAGCGAGATATCGAATCGTTGTAGCTACTGTCTTTTTCTTATTTCATTCTTGAGGAGAACATTTTTTCACGTATCGGTTTTAAAGTAACACCTCTTTTTCTTGAGTCCTTGTGTGCAAAAACGAATATATTGGATCTATTTATAGTTTTTACATGTATCAATCGAAGATATGCCCTTAAATCAAGACTTTTCACCAATTTAATGCAAAGGTGGTGTGGCTCCACTATGTCTTTCTTTTTCTTTTATGACAAAACCGCAAAGTGTGGTAACGACTTCACAATACGCATTTGTAGGTTTTCGGATAATGTTTTTTCCAATGATTACTGTATCTGTTGTGCATACACTAAAGTAAACGAACTTTTTCGAATCATCGATTATTGCTTGGGTAAGAAGATTATAATATATATCTTTAGGAAACAATGTTATTGCATAGTTAAGAGTTAGTGTAAGTACTGTGTACAACACTGTAGATAAAAGACTTATATTAATGAAAAATCTTAATCTAATGATCGATCGTGTTATTATTCCTGTAGCTACATGAGGTTAAGCCACACGTGTTCTGTTGCACGATTCTTGGTATTTGATAAGTTCTTCCCAACCGCCACTCGTGTGGTAAATATATATCATCTATTAGCATCAGCAGTTCCTCTACCTGAAGTTAGAGAGTTGTATTTTTCCCATCTACTATTGAGCATCATATCTCGGCTACATTGCAATGGTAATGCCATCATTTAAGCTATTCCTGAAAAATGTTACAAGTCTATGTATATATTTGTGAGTTACATATTAGGCTACATTAAGCTTCCATTATTCAACTGAATCCTAGATAGTTTGTGCCATTACCTTTACAGCATTTCCCAGGAAATACTTTCTCTGTTCACATAAAATTTTTCCGCAAAATCATCTATAACTGAATTGCGGCGGTTTCTTCACATTCCCAAAATCTTTTTTTATTGATGACTTAGGACGTTAAAGCTTGCATGGTTTGAGTTTTGAAAGGCGTACCCATCCAAAAATTTAAGGGTGCCCTAATAGTTGATGTTATTTGATATATATGACTAAAAGTTGGAATTATAACAAATTTTGTTTTATTGTGTCATCAATAACACTTCTCAGTAGCAAAATCCTCCACTAAATAAATTTGTTTGGACTATATGGTTTTATATGTGCTGAATTTAATTCCGTTTTTGGTTTTTTTTTCATCACGCAGGTTTTTTTTTTGATGGGCGTGGCAAACTTTCTCTTTAAATTAGTCAGGTACGCAGTCATATTTTAGCCTAACTCAAGAACGATCATCCTGTTTTAATAAAGAAAGCACTAGAAGGTGCGTAACAAAATTAAATTTAAATTAATTCCCTATAATTTTTTCTGTACTTTATCGTTTTGGAATTATTCAAAAATTTAAGAAGTGAAAACTTTTTTTCTTACAAAATTGCTTTATTTTACCAGCTTAAAAATGCAATAAAAAAGCTAAATAGTAAAGCAAGGTGTTAATCAGCACATCAAAGACCATATAGTCCACATAGATTTATTTAAAAGAGTGCGAGCCATTTTTTGCAAAGCAGTGTAATCACTGTAAAAAAATAAAGCACCAACTCATAGCTGTTGTTATTTTTGTATATGGTTTTATGTTTTAAAATGTTATAGAGAAACACTGGATATTTACTTAGAACTTACGTAAGTTTAAATATTAAGAATTAAAGGGTGTCCCTATAGAAATTTGAACATTGTCTTTTGAACCCTAATGAATAAAGTCTTGAAATTCTAATAAAGCAAACATTACGATGCCCAAAATAATAAATACAAATAAACTTAAAGGGTGATCTTATAAGTGAGGTAATTTTAGTAATGTGGCCTCACTTTTAGAACCGTTATAGACAGGTACTTGGATGAATACAGAAAGTTTATTAATGTCCACTATAACAAGTATTATTAAATTTAATGTATGCCTTATCTTGTGACCTGTAGACAAATTGATTTTTTTAACTGATGCTTTTGGCTTAATTCTTTTTTGCTGCTTTTGAAGTGTCTTAAGTATTTGTTGTTTTTTCAATAAGGAGACAGATTGTTGTTGGCTCGGGTGGAGCATGAAATATTTCAGTGTTAAGTTTTCAATAATCCTGTTTTCAGGTTTTAGCTGCTTTTCTCTTTTAAAGGGCAATTGGAATCAAAAAAGAAAAATAAAGTATCAACTTGTAAAAGTTGCTTTTAGTTGCGGGCTTATTGTACTCTTTAGTTCAAATTTCTTTCTTTTCAACTTTTAAGTAATGTGAATTCAATGAGGAAAATCAATTGGTTTTAACAAAGTAAAATTTTACAATAAGTTGGTAATAAGGCAACTTCGTGTTTTTTATTTAAAGCGAAACTACAATTTCTTTTGTCGCTAACAACAAAAAAATTAAACAAAAAGAGTTTGGCGATTTTTCATTGCTATCGATAATGTTTTACAGAAAATCGATAGTAAATTCAACAAACATATTAAAAAGTATTCAAACAAAGTATGTTGATTGTCAACATTTTTTAAGTGTATCAATATGAAATAAAAAAAAAAACAATATCATGCATCACTTCTAAGTGAATGTTTAAGAAATATTTTAGCAGGGAGTACCATAGCCTAATATAAGACTTGCGATGAAAGTAAGGGAACACGTATAATCGTAATAAATTTATTTTATTGCTCAGCTCATTACAAAATAAATATATTTATGGTGTCAAAAGTATACTTCAACTTAAATTTCTTACACGTTTTGGTACTAAACTCAAGAAAAAAATGAAGTTATTTCATTTGTGTGAAGAACTTACAAATATTTAAAAATTCAAATACAATACAAGAAGAAGAGCGTTACGTAATCGGAATGCTTTTACTGCTCATTGTTACGTTTTCAGGTTCCTTTAAAACACTTTGCGAATTAACAGTTTTTTTTTTTATTTATTTAACATAATTTCACAAATAACTAATGGCAGTTGAGTGCTTGCCAAAAAAAAAACCAATAAAAACCATCATAAGTTCGAGGTGCTTTTTAAAAAGTATGGAATTGTTAACGATTTCTTAGTTGAAAAAATGTCTATGTCCTCAATAAAGTTCGAAAAAATTGTAATCTTTCAGTGCCATTAATGTAACTTACGGTTAGTTAAAGGCAGGACTTTCTTTGGTCTTAATAATGCAAATTATTGGCTATAAAAATAAATAGTTGTTATAATGGCACTAGTTTTTTTCAGTTCGAATAATGTGAGATATGTATGTCTTTCTTGCAGCAAAGGTTGAATTTGTTGAAAGTCGCTTTTACTTTTTTCTCCATGAATTCTTCTTCCTTTTTAATTTAAGGAAACCAAAACTTTTTTCTCCATTAACGGAACACAAAACTAAAACATAGCACAGTAGGGCTACTACTTCAAAATACTTGCAAGTAAGTACAAAATTTTAAAAATTAATTCCTTTTATGTTCCAGTATTGATTTGACATTTGCTAAAAACTAAAAAAAAAACGATAATATTAAAGAAATAGTTTTGAAATGTGATAAAAAACTAAAATAATTAAATTTTTTTTTAGCTTTATATCTAGAAACTTAGAAGTTTTTTGATTTTTTTAGTAAACTGAAAATGAAATAAACTGTAAAAAAATTTATTTTTCATATATAAATTGTCCATTTTTTAAAGCCCTCCTCGTTCATTTTTAATATTATCAACGTTGCACGTACTCATTGAATGCATTTGATGGACACTAACAATTTATGAGCGCAAATATTTTAAACCGCCATTAGTTGTGAATGCACAATAAGAAGATTTTAAGAAGATTTTAATGTTGGCAGGGATTTTGTCAGTTCATTAAGACTGATAATGGATTTTCTATGTATTCAGTTAAATTAAAGTGCGCTGTATATTTGTCATAAATACATAAGAGAATTGTCACGGAATACCTTAATGTTTTAAAGGCTTTTGCAGAAATTTTTAAATCAAAAGTTGTGGGCTTCTTTAAAGAAAAAAATAAAAGAAGAAACATAAATCAAAATTTTAAACATAAAGATGAAACAAGTGTTATTTATTTTGGAATAAAATGTGATAGGTTGTCCTTTTTTTAAATATATAAATCAGGATTTACAAGAAAAAAAAAAAAAAATACACGTAAAAGCTAATGCATTCACCAGGTATTATTGCGTCATGATACAAATGCTACTAGGCGAATTAGTGTTAGACACTTTGTGAAAGGACGAGACGCAGTGGAAGTAAGTAGTCGTAAATTATCAATGAGGTATAGGAAATAGCTGTTAAATGAAATAGTTCGAAAACGGACATAGGAACCATAAAAGTAGTAGTCTGAATCGGTCTCAACTACAATATTCGACATTTCAGATCGAAGTCAAATTTGCAAATTCATTTAAGGCTGATAATTTACAGAAAACTTCAGGATATGCTGAAATTGAAATCAGAAATTAACACAAAAATTTTTGGATGCAACAAAGTATTTTTGTTCTGCGAAAATTATTTTTAAATATTTTATTTATTTATAATTTATTTTCTGTGCTGCTGAAGTCCAATTTTTTAATTACACAAAGTAAATTAAAAACAATCTTTTTCGCACAAAGTTAACATAGTAATTATATAAAAAACAAAAAATTGTTCTGCTGTTAAATTTTGCAACAAAGAAAAGCAACGTTAGGAAAACTTTAAAGCGATTTCGTTACCTTAGTCGGAAAAGTGAAAGGTTCAATTTTTTCAGGAGAGATAAAAAAAAACCGTCTGAGTTCCTTTTTATTAGTCTTTAGAAATTTTTTTTTATTCCATCTTCTCAAAATAAATTATAAATAGGCTTCTTGGACTAAGCGCTAAGCTCTTTGAAATTTCATTATCTTAGCAGGGAGTTAGCATATTTTCCTTAAATATATTTTCTTTTATTTCTAGAATTTAATTTAAGGAATTGTTTCTTATAAAGCATAATTTGCTGCAGCGTTGGTCACTGTAAAAAAAAATCTCAATAAAACTAATAAATAATTCTTGAAGAAAAAAACGACTTCAAAACACACAAACTCAAAGTAATTTTTTTAGGACAGTAGTTATACGTTAATTATATTCTATTATGTTCGAGAAATATTGCGTCAGAATCTTTTATATGTCGTAGAACAAAATTCAGCAGTTATGCAGTCACCCTTTTTTTTACATTTTTGATTGTTGACACAGTAAAACAAAAATATTTAGAATTCTAGGCGTTAGTGCATAACTGTTCAAAGATTGGCCATATTCATCAAATTACAAACATTAGGGCACCTTTTAATTTTTTATTTTAAATATTTATACTTGTTATTATACTTGGTATAGTAATGGAAATTCTGTCTAATTTTTAAGAGTTTGTCTGTAATGGTAAGTCAAAAGTTTGTCCACATACATTAATTCCAAAATAAAAATTTTATACTTGTTATTATAGCAGCCTCAGTAAAAAAGGTTCTTTGTAAATTTCAACTATCTGGCTATAGCAGTTCAAAACTTTGGCCACGTATATCAAGTTAAATTATTTAGTGGGACACCCTCTTATTTATAATTTTGAATGTTTATAACTGTCATAGTAAAAGAAATTCTATCTAATTTTCAAGCGTTAATCTAAAACGGTTCAAAATATAGGCGCTATTAAACAATTTACGTCACCTATGGGAACACCTTTTAATTTTACATTTATTTTTGTATTACTTTTTACTATTGGGAGCTATCTAAAGAATTTTAAATTTTAAAGAAGTGCGCTTTACGGTTCATAATATTTTATTTTATTTTTGAGATTATGAACTGTTTTTAAAATGGGACCAATCCATAAGCATAGTCTATCAAATTGCAAAAAATTCTCACTCTTTTTTTGAAGTCAGTTAAAAAGTGTATGTATTTGGTGTTTACAAGAATGTAGTTTTTTTATTTGTGTTTACAAACAAAATATTAATTAGTTAACAATAAATAAGAATTATTAGTATAAAGAAAAATAAATACATAATATTAAAAAGATACGGAAAAAATACCAAAAATGGAAAGATCAAATGTGGTGTACAGTATTCCTTGCAGTGGAAATGTGGTACAAGAATGCAACGTAATTTCTGTGGGAACTACTAAACAAAAAAAAAAAAAAAAAAAAAAAAAAAACACAAACAAAAAAAATAATAAAATAAAGGAAGAATAAGAACAGCTGGTTACAAGTCTGATAAAAAGCAGACATAATTCCACACAAAAAACAGCGTTGACGACCCACTGTGCAGCAAAATAATACTCTCCGGATTTTGATAATGTTAAAATATTACAGAGCGAAAGTAATTACAAACGTCGTTACATGTTGGAAATGCTCCACATTATAAGCTTACCAGCAACTAAAAGATTTAATTTTAAGACTGAAAACTGCGCTCATAGTTCTAGACATTTAGTCAACAAGGGAAAGGTCAGAGTACAATAAATTTGTTTAAGTAAAGTTAGTGCAACCACATATGACGAATGGTGATCTCTTACATTTATAAGATGATTGAGTAAATATTAATGTAAGGATTCAATGTATGTTTTATATCTATGTTACTTTAATTTCGTTTGTTATTCATTGTACTTTTTGGTTTTGCTAAAAATGTTAGTTTTAGTTTTATTGTTAATAAAATTGTTTCAGAAAAAAGAAATACATGAAGATGATATTCGAAGAATATCGAAATATAGGAAAAAAACAAAGATTTACACAACAGAACATTGGCCTATAGTTTGAAAAATCATTTTATTATTTTGTTAATAAAAATGTAAATATGTATTAGGGAACATCCAACTATACGATTATGTTGAACTAATAGTATGTTGAAGAAATACAAAATATTTATTATGCAGATCATAGGCGAGATAGATCAATAATTTCCTTCTTTCGTTGCAGAGTGGTTCTAAACTCCAAAGTTAAAAACGTTGTTTATTTTAGTTCATATATTCGGCGCTGCTCGTTTTCACAAAGGACCCTTTATTCGATGGAGTTCATCCAGATGTTTGAAAATTCTTCAGAACCTAATTCACCATCCACGTCATTCCATAAAATGCAAAAAGTTTTATTGTTTTTAAATTTAAAAAATCAAGTTGTGGACTTGCAGCTTCGTGCGGTAGTACATGCTGCTATCAATACGGCTTGAAGGTCCATTGCGAAAACATGTATTTCTTCATCACGGTCGTTAATTTTAATTGCCTGACATTGCTCAAAGTATTTAAGAAAATGTCCTGCGTACTCGATCATTTGCGTTTTCTGCTCTTAAATAGTAGTGAAACTTTCGACATTCATATTTTGGATTCTTTCGAATACTTTTAGATTTCGAGGTCTTTTTTAATTTTATTTTATTTAAATTCATATGCATATATTTCAAATAGTTCATAATGGGGCCTCAGCGCCTTATAGGCATTAAAGAGGCGAGTTGGCAAAAAAATTAACAAATTACTAATAAATTATAATAAAATATACATAAAGATAAAAGTACACAGGGAAATTTTAATGTTTTAATATTAAAATAACAAACAGTTCTTCCAAATTTTTTAGTAAAAATTTTTTTAAATTACATTTGAACATTGAGATTCTATTGACAGATTTCAAACTATCAAGCAAGTTCTTAAATTCTCGACTACCCATGTATTCTATGCGTTGTTTTGTTCTTTCCAGTCTACAGCGTGCAACTGCTAAGTTCATGTTGTTCCTAGTGTTGATTATATTTTGATTTTGTGATAAGCTTATTGTGTGATGTCCTATATTATGCAAGGATTTGAAGACATAGACTAAAAGTTGAAGTTTGTATGTTCCATAAATTGGTAACACGGTTTTACATACGTTTTTGTATAAAGACGTAGTAGAATACGTTATAGGAAGATCGTGTACGACTTTTAGGGCTTTATTTTGCATGAGTTGCAGTGTTTTTAGATCAGCAGATTTTTTGTAACCATATATGGTCGTCAAATAACTTAAGTGACTTTGAACTAGTACTTTATAGATCAGAAATATCGTATTCACATCGAATTTATTTTTAAATTTGTACAATATTCCAATCGCTGAGTAAATTTTTTACTTAAGGTATTGAAAATGTTGGTCCCAGACTAGGCTGCTTTGCAAATTTATGCCTAAATATCTAACAGTGTTCACTTCATGAACTTACGTGCCATCTACAAAAATGCTAAATAAATTATTTGCGTCTTATTAGCATTATTGACGAGCTTGTTTATTCTTGCGAATTCCACAATTAATGCTGCATCTCGCTCTATATACGCTTTAACTGCTACCTCATGTTTAAAGGGGTAAAAAAGACAAATATCATCAGCATAAATGAAGAGTTTACCTTAGAGATCAAGGTTTTTGATATCATTAAGATGTAGAGAGAATAAAAGCGATCCCAGCACACTACCCTGAGGGACACCATGCTGCCCTCTACTAACAGAACTTTTTTTTATTTATTTGGACAAATTGTTTTCTATTAGTTAAATAGCTCCTTAAAAGTTAATGCTCATTGTCATGAATTTCATAAAAATTAAGTTTTTGCAACAAAATGTTGTGATCAACATATCAAAAGCTTTAGTAAGATTAAAAAAGATACTAGCTAAGCCACTATGTCCTTGATCCAATCCTTTGCAGATGAAGTTAATGGCATTCACCATAGCTTCCTCTGTACTACAACCTTTTCTGAATCCATACTGATACTCGTTTTGTAGTTTGTTGTTTTCGAAATAGCTAAAAATTTAATTATGCAAAATCCGTTCGAATACATTATCAATTACTGATAATACAGCAATTGGAGGAAACATGTTTGTTAATGTAGCACTACTAACCTTAGGAATAGGAGTGATTTTGTGAATTTTTAAGGCGTCTGGATATATACCCAAATTTATCATATAATTAAATATGTTTACTAAGCAAGGTGTCAGTTCCTGCTTACAATAGCAAAGATGTTTTGAAGAAATTCCATTACGGCCTGAACTTTTATTTACTTCTAAGTTCGATAAAATATTGTCAACTTCCTCAGGTATCGTACCACAAAGATTAAGTATACCATTGTACTGAGTCATTGTTCTCAAAGAATTGAAACTATCTTTTGTTCGCTGCTCACGTTGATGCCTTGAATCCTTAACTGATTGAAGAAAGTAGTTATTTAAAATTTTTGCTTTATTGAAGTCATAGGTAACAAATTCACCATTTGAGTCTTTTATATTTATAGTGCGATTGGAAACTCTGCCAAGTGTTTTATTTAGAAAATCCCAACATTTACCTAAGTCTTGATTAAATGCACTTAAGTTGTTTTTATAGTAATTGTTCATAGAGATTTTGAAAGCTTTTTTATTACAACACTCATCCTTTTCAATTTGTTTTCTAAATCATCATTTTTGGGACTTTTCTTTGACGTTTTAAAAGCTTTTGCTTGTAATCAATAAGTTTTTGTAGATTAACAGTTATCCACGAAGCGATTTCTTTCTTGAGAAGTTTTCTTTGAGTTCTTTCAGAAGTCGAATTTGATGTGGCATTGTTCAAAGAAGAGATTAGTTCTGATGTGTCCGCAGACGGCTGACCAGTTTGAAGTATGTTTTGTAAATGGGTTTGTATATATTATTTTGCTTTCCTGTAGTCACAGTGAATATATGTTACACCAGTAAAAGCCTTATTCTGTATACCATTAGATAATCTACATGAGACAATATTGTGATTTGATTAATTACACTCAATAGAATCGATTGTCAAAGAGTCATAAATTTACTGTATACGTGATCTATTGATGTTTTGCTGACGGGGCGTGTAACTATTTTATGGCAATTTTCAAAGTCATAATTTTGTAAAAGGTTTTCAAGTTCTTCACTAGACTGCACTTTTAGCCCATCAATGTAGAGTCACCTACAAATACACATGGACTTCGACCGTAAGTGGATAGCAAATTCCCCAAGAAAAATAAAAAGCTAGCTACACTGCATTTCTGGGATCTATAAAACATTGCAAATTTAAGTGGTTTTCCTTTCGATTTTAATTTATCAAGCGTTAGAACTATATAATCAACTGAATTGTCACTTTCGCAGATATCAGATGTGTACTGCAGTTGTTCATGGACATAAATTAATATTCCACCATAACTGTCCGATCTGCAACAGTGTATGCTATTATCACCATAACCATATATATTATATATCTGAGTATGTTCTTTATAAAACCATGTTTCCTGTACTGCAATGATACTGGGTAGCCTTGGTAAACCAACTAGGAGAGATTTAAAACTATTAAATTTATCGATTGATGAAATGCTTCTGACATTAATACTTACTATATCTAAATGTAAATTTGTACTACTTTCAACATAACTTTCAAATGATTTTAATTCAGAAAAGTAATGTGCATCTATCATAAGAATTTTTTAAATATAATTATACAAAAACTTATAACAGTTTAAATATCACATTATGGAGATACATAAACTTCTTCATCACCTGCATGATTTGGCATATTATTATGAGACCTTCGTTTTTTTGGCATTTTTGTTATATGTAGCTTCTAGCAATAAATGGTCAACCTCCTTTTCATTACCAATAATTTTAGGTCTGGAAAACTCATTCTTTTTAACGTAAACTTTCCCAGCAGCAACATAAACTGAACGTTAACCAACATTTTTTAGCGACTTTGCGTAATTGAATAGGCTTAATGTTTCACGGCCTAAATAATCCCGATCAAATACATTTTGCGTAATTTCATTATTCTTAAGTTTTGGTTTGAGAGCCATCAACAAATCCTTCAATTTTTTCGAATCAAACTGGACAACAACCATTTGTTTGTTAGTATTATTACGATTTTTAATAAAGTAGGCATCGTTAATATCTGGCTTTAACTCAACACGCACATCATTTGAAAGTTTAAGTACAGCATCTGTTGCAGTTGAACCTGGTTGTATTTCTAGATCACTAATAATGCAGTCATATTTAAAATGATGATCATTTAAAAATTTAATTGAGTTTTTAAGAGTTTTTACTTTATTTTTTTACATTTTGTTTTCTTTTCGCATTATATTCAATTTCTTCTTATTTTCCGCTACCGCCTTAATAATTTCGTCAAATTGTTTTGACAAAAAAGACACAGATTCATTTATATGAGCGAGCTGATCAAGTTTTTTTAGTCCTGTGTTGATTTATCTTGGTTCAGCTTTAAAATCACCACCACTACTACACAGATGGCACTCATATTCTTCTTCTGATGCAAACTACATGGTAAATTTTTTTGCATTTGTCACATTCAATGAAGTCTTCTTTCTCCTTATTTACCACTAATTTACATTGGGCACATATACTTTGATTTGCTTTAACACTTCAACGTCCTTATTTATAAAAAAAAAGTTTTTTAAAATTATTTAAGTACTTTTTATGATTTTTTAGTTTATTAAAATAAATATTGCTTAGAGTACAAAATGTTGACGTTATGCTTCCAGGGTTACCAACTCAATTTTCAACTTTTAGTTGAAACAATTTAACATTAGCCTTTTTTCAAGCGATGACAATTTTCAAAGTTCCGTAAATATTTTCCATCTTTTATCATTTGTAATCTGTACGCATCTTATTGTAAAATTTTCTTAGCATTTGCATCTATTTCCTATCGCACATCGTTTTTTTCTTTTATCATAAGTCCATCTCTTACCTACTTTTTGTCTTTCCAAATAACCTTCACCTCCTTCTCTCCGCTTTTTATTTCTTGACCCAAACTAAGCAGAGTTTTCTACGCAACCTCTACATTTGCGTTTATTCGATGTCGATTGTAACTCATACGAATCATCGGAATCACTGTTAAATCCCTGGGGACCAAACCTAAACTCCATCACCCGACTTAATTCCATAATCGTCAAAATTGTCCATTTCTAAAAATTTTTATAATTAGAAATGGTTGTCTAAATATAACAAATAGTTACCTTCGGTTTTAATAAACTGCATAATTATAGTATTTTGCAATATTTTATATTTTTTTTTTAATTCACAAACCCGCATATAATGCAAAAGCATTTTATTTTATTTTGATATAATGAATTATATGAAATGCAAAGTAGATATTTAATATTGTAGCTATTGCCAATTTGATGTTATGTATTTTTTCTTGCTTTAAAAAATTTGTTTGGACTTTATTATTATATTTGCCAACCAATTAATTCCAGCAAAAAAAAAAAAAAACAAACAAACTGATGGTATTATTTTTAGTTGTAAATGATGTATTTTGAATTATACTAGCAAGCTACATTCAAATCTTAAATTCGACGAAAAGTGGACTTAGCACTTTCTCCAAATAAGGTAAACGATTAGTTTTTTATACCCTTCATCACAAAAAGTGAAAAATGGTATTTTTAAGCTTGTCATTCAAAGTATATATTCTGAGTCCTTATGCATAGCGCAGTCAATTGAGCAACAGCAATGTGTTAGTGTTAAAAACAACTTTGCCAGGGCACTAGATGAGTTAGAGAACATTTAAACACGCCAATTAATCAGACATAGTTTCAAATTTTCTTCTTCTTCTTTTTAAATTCTCTGTCACCGCAATATTTGTTTTTTCTTATAGGAGCTACTTTACTAAACTGGATTTATATACATTGTAAAGGGTATATAATATTGAGCACAGCCGAATATAGCACTCTTACTTGTCTTATTTGTTCTGATAAAAAACTCCTTTTCGCCTCGGGCTTTGTCAAAATAATGATAAAAATGTGTTTTTCGATGTAAACTTCTCTTTACAAATTTTACGAAGACTTTAACTAGTTATACATACGAGATATAAAAGAGAGGTATTTTAAAAAACCACAAATGGACAAAGGCCGATACGAAAAAATATTATTTTTTTCGTGGCCAGCTCCCCAAATTATTTTTACAAAATGCAACACAAGTTTTAAATCTATTATTATTTCTATTAAAACTATTTTAACTAGTGTTTTAACCAGTTTCTTTAATAAAAATAAAAGAAATAAAACTTAAACATTTTAAGAATAATGTGTTTGCTATCTCCGATTTAAATTTACAATTCGTATCGGTATTGCCTATTTTTTTCTAGAGTATCGGTACAGGTTTTGTATCGGACAAAAGACCCATCAATGTATCCCTACGTAAATTCATTTATTTTTTTAATGTATATATATATATATATATTTTTTTTTTTAAAAGATAAACTCATTATTTGAAAACAATTGTCAAATAATGTTTAAAAAATCGCACATCCCTTATCAGATTTCATCGTACTTAAGGATGTCAATCGGGAATCATTTTTTAAAATCCATTGATTCGATATTTCAAAATTCCCGTTCCCAAAATCCCTGATTTTCTTCGGATTTTAAAGCCCAAAAGAAATTATGAAAGTATTTTGAAATATTTGTTTTTGCGAGAATCAAGTAAAATTACCAAAGATTGACATAAAAGGGGTTGCAAACAGTAAGTTTCATATTGATGTATTAGAAATTTATGTAATAGCAGCACTATAGCTTTTTACTTCAAACTTTTAATGATAATGCCCATCTGTGTGCAACTATATAATGTTTTCGTTGACAGAAAACAAGTTGATATATAAGAGTTATATTTTCTCAGCTTTTATACAGTGGGTATTTTTTTGCGTACCCTTCAGGACCATGTATAAAAAATAACGAAAAATTTCGATTTTTCTTTATACGTATAAGTTAAAAATTTGTCAATCCCAAAAAATCCTACGCTTTCAATTTCATAATTTTCCCCGTATAGCACCCATATTCATGTATGAGTGTCTACCGCTTGTGGTGTGCGTTGCAAACGTAATATACGTTAAAAAATTTCATTTCCTATTAATGAACTATTGGCAGAAGCGAAAATTAATGTATGTGGCATGAATAAGGAAAACAAATACAAATGTTTAAGTGGTGTGCAACTATCAAGCCAATTAGTTTAAAGTTAGTTTAAAGTTTTAAAGAGATTGTTTTCTAGTATTTCTTCCACTTAAATTCTGTAAAATTTTTATGTAAAAATCAACAAATTATCCTCTTGCTTCACCAACAAACAAAAATTGCATGCCAGTTTCATGAAAAATTGGCAAGTCTAAATGCGGTATAAGTATGCTTAGAAAATTAGTGAAAATTATAAAATGACAAAAATATAAGCTTTGAAGCAGAACGTATTTTTTATTAGTGATTGAATCGTTGTTGTAAAAAAGTTAAATTTTATAACTAAAACTACAAAACTACGAAATATATCAAACATGCCTAAAAAGAGTGTTCGCTGCAGTATTACAAAAGGAAATATAATGTGCTCTGATCAATGCGAAAATGTGATCAAAGAAGAAACTGATGATTAAATACAATGTGGCAAGTGCGGGAAAAATTTCCACTCAAAATAGAAATGAATAGGATGAACTTTGAGAGATTATTAAAAAATGATGTTTTTAAGTGTCACTTATGTAAAGAAGAAGGAGACTAAATAATAAAAGAATTAAGTATAATCAAAACAGAACTAAAATAATTTAGAAACTTGGAAAACTAGATCAGTTGAAATAATCCATTATGTTTATGTCAGATAAATTTGACGGGTTGTTTAAAGATGTACCTGAAAATAAAAGGAGAATAATTGAAGTTGGAAAAGAAAATAAAAAATTAAAAACGGAAATAAAAGAACTAAAATTTTCTGTAAAAATGTTAAATGAAAATCGTGTCAAAAATGATTGTATTATCAGTGGTTTAAAATTGGTCGCAAATGTGAGTGCTTTAGATGCTGTGGCAAAAGGAAAATGCAGTAGAAGATACCTATTTTCTAAAAAATAAAAACAACGATAAGAAAACAATAGTAGTACAATTTTTTATCAAAAGTCCAAGGAACAAATTTATGTCATCCAAATCAAAATTAAAAGAAGGTGAGAAAATGAAGAATGTATGTGTTAACAACTTTAATAGCAAAGAAACCATGAAATTTTTCACCATGCTAAGTTTTTAAAATCCGTTGGATACCAGTATGTTTTCATAAGAAATGCAAAAGTTTTTTGCAAGAAAAGTGAAATGTCCAAGCAGCAGTTGATTAAGGATAAAGATGATGTTGATAAAATATTATTAAATGCAACAACTAATAATCATTGGGGAAGAATATCGGTTATTCAGTCAAGACAAGCTGATAATGTGAATTCTAGTGATGATTATGGTGCTTCGTGTATGTCGCCTTCATAAATAAATAAAGAGAACTCTATATACAAACGTACATATCATTTTTTATTTTGTTGAATTTTATTTTTATTTTTTACACTTAATATAATTAAAAATCATTACTTTAATAGATTTTCTAATTTTACAATTATCTTGATAAAATATCAGTATTAACATAAGAAGCGTTTCGTCTATTAAAAATTTAACAATTTTATATTGCTCATAGCTTAGTTTCCAAAAGTGCCGGATTTAATAGCAATTCAAGAAACATGATTTAAAAATGATACTACAATTATATCAAATTCCTGATTTTGCTAATATACATTGTTGTAAAGAAGATGGGCTTGGAACTACCGTTGTACATAAACCAAGATATTGATTACAGTGTGAAAATTTGCAAGAGTGAATAATGAATTATGTTGCAGTTATATCTGTTTGTTTACGAAACATTAAATTAGAGTCAAAACAATTACATATTATGTCATATTATCGTTCACAAAAATGTCGTGAGATGCATTTAAGTAATTTAGTTGATATTTTGTTTGATGACATAGTTCAAAATCCAATAATAGCTGTTGGTGATTCAACTATTGATCTTTTTAAAATTTCTTCCTTTACTGAACTGATTTCAATGTTTTAAAATTATGATTACAATAATGTTTATAATCTTATAACAAGACCCAGAAGTAAATCTTGTATAGATCATATTTTTAGTAATATAACTGAGAGACTTTATGTAGATTCTATGGCAGAAAATGTATTGAGATATTTAAATCTCATTGTGATTACGATAAGGCTAAGGAACATTTGCGAAATAATCTGCTGATATCTTGTGTTGAGTCAGCTGTCAATATCTCAACTATCGTGAAAAAAATAAAAAACCGCTACAATTTGAATTAACACCGTGGTCGATCAAATACCAAATAAAACATTGAAATTGTTTTGAAAATATTAAGTAAGATTATACAAGTTGCTGTCAGATACTACGTTTATACGCACGTCTTATTCACTAATAAAAATATTGTGGATAGAATATTTTGCCGCATAAGCGCTAAATTACTCACAAAATCAATTTCTGATTAACTTCACTATTTGCAAATAAGGTGTAAAATGTTGCCACATTTATTTTCTGTTTAAATATTTTATGCCTAAAAAAATTTAAAAAAGTAACATTTTGAGAAAGAAAATTATTGTTTAAAAAAATTGTTTAAAATTATTGTTTGAACACAAAAACTTTAGGGAAAAGTATTTTTGAGAGTAAAATGCTCAAATGTTTTCTGCGGACATTTTACCAGTTAAATACAAAATTGTTATCTGGTACCACTGAAATGTCAAAAATATTCTTGCCATATAATTAGTGAGTTATATAATAAGAAATTATTGATATTTGCAAATAGAGTACGTATAAACATAGTAAGAGAATGTAAAGAAAATTATTATGCTTATAATTTGTATAAAGTTGGTAGTGATCCAAAAAAATGCTGGAAATTTATCAACAATACTCTTGGCAGATCAAGAACTAGTGGCGTTAGAATCTATGATTCCCAAGGAATGGCTATTTTAGATGATAAAATAAAAATAGATTGTTTGCATGATTATTTTTTTTTGTGCTAAAAAAACTAAATCAAACAATTAATATCTTACCAGAAGACTCTTTAACTCATTAAGGACACTTACTGCAACACACTGTCGGTTTTGACTTTCAATGAAATTAATGTTAGTGATATCAATAATTTGATAATATTACAGTAAAATATTTAAAACAATGTTTTGGTGATATTTCAGCTATCCTAGCTTACATTTTCAATAAAAAGATTTCAAAATCTGAACATCCTGATAGCCCTAAATTTCATAAAATAGTTCCAATGCCGAAAGCAGCCCATGTAACTACAGTAGACAAATACCGAACAATTGCTGTGCTTTCTGCTATAGACAAAATCTTCGAAGAACTGTTGTATGACAGGCTTTTATTATATTTAGAAGAAAATAGTATGTTATACAAGTTACCAATTTGAATTTAGAAAATGTGTAAATACAAAAGATGCTATTATAAATGTGGTGAGGTATATTTGCAAAGCCTTGATGATGGTTATAATGAAGTTAATGGAATATTTTTTATCTATCAAAAGTCTTTGGTCTTGTGGATCATGAAATATTGATTAAAAAACTATATATGTTTTTTGGTAATTTATGCTTGTTTTAAGTAGGATTTAGTTTTAATAACATATATTGAAAAGGATGCAGCTCTAATATTTAAATTTGCTCGTTTAAATCGCTTTTTACTAAATTCTGATTAAACCATACTGATTTGTTTCAGCCCCATTCAGGAGGCATGAACAATATTTTTCTGTGTATGTTGATGGTATATCTATTTGTGTAACCCATTTCGTTAAGTATCCAGGAATTAAGTTGCAAAGCAATTTATTTTGGGATCTTCATATTAACGAGGTGAAAAAAAATAGCTCCAGTTATCGAGACATTATATAAGTTTAAAAGTACGTTTAATGAAATGTTGAAGCTAATGATATATAATGGTTTGATACAACCACATTTAAGTTATTTAGCATGTGTATATGCTTTCAACAAAAATAGTATATCTCAAAAATCGTTACGTAATCAAAAGAAAGCACTTAATAATTGGGTACAACTTACCAAGAATTTACCAAACCATATCGTTATATAGAGATATTAGCACAACATTTTTAGCTATTTATTGCTCACATATGTATCAGGCTTTGTTGATTGTTAATAAAAGTATACATAGTCAACCGAGCATACAATTCCATTTTTGCAAAACCAAACATATCACAATACAAGAAACGTATCGAATTTAGATTTCCAAGGTGCGGATTGATAATTAATAATTTACCTACTTACCTACTTTACCTAATTAATAAGTTCTACAGAACAAATATCAACTTTTAAATCATTATGCATAGCTTATTAGAAACGCTTTTGATGTAATACATCTATAATGAAATTAATTATAAAATCTACATAATCAAAAAAAAAAAAAAAAAAAAAAAAAAATAAATTTTAATAAAAAAGTTAATAAAATTGTACAATAAAAGAATATAAGTTATTGCCAGCCTGCCTTAATAATGCCCTCTCGGTGCTGAGGCAAAAATTTAACAAATGTAAAATAATAATAAAAAAGCAAAAAAAAAAACATTTAATAATATAAATTATTCATTTTTTTTTAATTTTATTTTACTTTAAGAAAATCAAGTTAAGATTTTGCAAATACTACCAAAATTATTAAATAAAAATTAATTTTTGGTTACTAAAATGTAATGTATAACAAAATATTAAAGTTTTTAATAGCAAAATTATTATAATGGGATCCAAAATTATTTTATAAACAGTCATTTGATTTGAGGTCAGAAGTGATTTACTTTTACTACAACATGTTTAAGATCTATAACTTTTGCAATATATGATTTTAAATTAACCAAAAAATTTTGACTCTTTTTCTTAATTTATTCAATATTTTTATATTTTATTTTGATGGTTGATGGAAAACTTTTTTGGTGCTTATTGGAATAGAATTTTATTGACCTTCCGGTTCTACAACACGCCTTGTTATCTACAACAAATTTTATCTTGAAGAGAGACGACCAAAAGTCGAATCTCTGTTTGATTTGGAAAAGAAAATTAAATTTGTTTTTTTTTTTAAGTTTCTGCAGATGAAGTTTTGAAAAAGTCTTGAGCCACTCTTGTTTTTAACGTAACAAAAAAAAAAAGCAATAAATTGAAATATTTTTTCTTTATCTTTTTTTTTCTTTCCTTGTTATCTACAACAAATTTTATCTTGAAGAGAGAAGACCAAAAGTCGAATCTCTGTTTGATTTGGAAAAAAAAATTAAATTTGTTTTTTTTTAAGTTTCTGCAGATGAAGTTTTGAAAAAGTCTTGAGCCACTCTTGTTTTTAACGTAACAAACAAAAAAAAAAAAAAAAGCAATAAATTGAAATATTTTTTCTTTTTTCTAGGTTTTTATCTGTATTACTAATATCAAAAATTTGCTTGTTTTATTTCTGCGAGATGAAACGTAAAAAGTGAATGGATTCATAAAAAAATGTTGGGATCGTCTCGTTATTTATACGAGGGCTGCTCTATATATTTCTGGCCTAATAGTGAAAATGCGAATATTTATAATTAAAAATGGTTTTATTGTTTTTCAAAGTATTCTCCAGCTTGATTTATACACTTTTGCATGCGCTCAAACCAGTTGTCGAAGCACTTTTTCCACTCCGATTGAGACACCTCTAAAACATGGTTTTTGAACACTTCAACAGCTTCTTCTGGCGACGAAAATCGTTGACCACGCATTTTTTTCTTGATGTGCGGAAACAAGAAGAAGTCATTAGGTGCCATGTCAGGGCTGTACGGCGGATGACCCATTAATTCGACGTTTTGGACGGTCGAAAACGCTCTGGTTTGAGCCGATGTGTGAGAGCTCGCATTGCCATGGTGAACAATAAATCGTCATCTCTTGTTGGTTTTTCGAATTTCTCCGATGACTTCAGGCAAACAAATTGTAGTGTACCACTCAGAAGTGACCGTCCTACGTTGCTCAAGCGGAACAGTCGCCACATGACCAGTTTTGCCGAAGAAACAGGCGACCATTTGCTTCGAAGTGCTTCTTCCACGAACAACTTTCGTTGGATTTTGCTCGTCTTTGAAGACCTACACGGTCGATTGTTGTTTCGTTTCGGGCTTATACGCATAGATCCATGATTCGTCACCTGTGACGATCTTACAAACGTCTTTTGAAGCACCGCAATCGTATTTTTGCAACATTTCTTTGCACCAATCGGCACGAGCCTTTTTTTGAGCGACTTTCAAATTGTGCGGGACCCAACGAGAACAAACCTTTTTTACGGCCAGGTGTTCATGCAGTATCGAATGTATGCTGGTGGAATAAATGTCCAAGGATGTCTCTATCTGCCGGTATGTCGTATGCCGATCCTGCGTTATGAATTCACGCACGGCATCAATGTTCTCTGGCACAGCAGCCGTTTTTAGACGACCTTCACGGAATTCGTCTTTGAGCGAGCTTCGGCCACGATTAAATTCATTATACCAATTTTTCACAGTGCTATAGGATGGTGCTTCATCGCCATACAAAGATTTAAGTTCATCAAGGCACTCTTGTCGTGATAATCCACGTCGAAAGTTGTGAAAAATGATGGCACGAAAATGTTCACGAGTTAATTCCATTTTTTTCTATATTAATTTTTTCAAGTCACTGTAAACAACACAAATAATGGTCGTACGTCAAAACGTTTTGAGTACGATTATGCTTAAAAATGACTTGCACTTGGCAGCACTCAAAAGTAATCACTATTAAGTGGGTTAGATGAAGTCCATACATAACTCAACCGTCAGTGAGCCTTTTTCAGTTTTTTTTTGGCATTTATGAATATGACAGACATTGAAATTTTATGGTAAACAAAAGGTTTCAGGATGGACTTTGGAAAGCTATACATGATATTTGTCCACTCGGATCGTATCGGATAATGCTTTCTCCATGCTAGCAATAGACCAAGATGCATCTAAACTAAGGACAGGTTCATGAACCCAGTATTAATAATAATTAATAAACAGTTCTTCACTGGACATCAGAAGCTTTTCTTTTTCGGTCTGATTTTATATTTATAATTTTAAGCTTGAGGCTGATTAAAAATTTCAAGCCAAGATATTTTTTTTATAATTTTAAAAAAAGCAGACCGAAACAGAAAAGCTTCTGATGTCCAGTGAAGAACTGTTTATTAAAGCAGCTGTAATTGAATCAAGCGTTACATGCAAAAAATTGGTTTTGACCTTTGGAAACAACGAAATTTTAAATACTGTACAGCCTGAATACTCTAGCTTTAGAAAAGTTAAATTTTAAAAACTATTGTGAATCAATCAAAGATTACGAGCCATTTGCAATCGTATGTCATAACACCATTTAGTTCGTACGATTAACGTATCACGCAATTTTTTCGTACGATTGTCGATACGAACACGGATGTAACGATTCCACCCCTGATCTAGTGCCCAATAAGTTAGAGAAGAAAATTCAAAATATTAATGAAAATTGAAGAAAGTAAAACTTACTGGAGATAAATAAATCACAAAATGTTTATTTTTTCATAATAGTACATACATATGTTTATACTTTCGTAAAACTCGGCGTCAAAAAAATTCGTAAAATAAGAAAATTAATATTTATTAGAATAAAATAAATAAATAATGAAATTGCCAACATTTTGCACTATGATTTTTTAATTAATTTTTTTAGCAGCAATATTTATATCTTGTATTAGATTTATTAGATTTGCTTCGGCAGTAAATAATTTTTATGATGTTATCACATTGAAAAAAAAACAATTTTCTTAAGGGTATAAACACAGTATTAAATTTGACCTTAAATTAGGAATATAAGCATAAACTAGATAAATCTTGCATGACGTTTTACGACTGTGGCAATCTGGAAAATTAAGAATTACCTTTGAAAAATTAAAGAGAAATTAAAGAGAAAAAAGAAATCAAGAGCATTGTTGAAAACTCAAAATATTTTTTTATAAAACAAGCAGTGTCTTTAGGAACTTATAAAAAATTTTGTTTTTATGTGTATAAAATCTTATTTTCTTACACAATAAGTAGAAGGCATATCTTTTTGAATTTAATATCCTTATTGTTGGAATCAAATAATTATTTTGTACGCCGAACACCTTTTGCTTTATTTGAAATCACTTTGATTTACAGAACAGACCTGTATATTATAAAAATGTGTTTGTGCACTTCAGTTTGACGTTCACAGTATATAAAATAGTTTAATATCACTAATTAGATCTCATTATTTTCAATGTCACTTTTTCTTTTCTGTATCCTTACTGTGGTTCGTGTATTTTATAATAAAATATTTAATATATTTTCTGTAGGAATAAAAAACAAGTTCATTTTGCATTTTAGTTGTCATTAATTTTAATAAAAAAAAATTCTTTCAACACAAGCAGTGGTAAGTACTAGCATCAACTTCTATAGGCTAATTTAGTTTAAAAATATTGCGTCTAATTTTCCCCACTATGTTTTAAAAAACATCAAGTGCGCTAAGGGAATTTAAGGAAAGCTGGTTCACTCGCCGATCTATATATGTATATATATATATATTTTAAGTAAAATGGTTATTTTATCCTTTATTTTAAATCATAAAAATATAGCCAAAAATATTGCAATTATGGCAATAACTGAAAAATTGATTGCTTTATTAATCATACTCAACTATACATTTTTCGCTGGTTTACGATTTTGGAGCAAGGTTTAGTTTTGAGAGCAACTAAAAAATTCTTAAGAATTTCTTATTAGTAAATTTTGATGTGAAAGTATTAAAATGACCCTTTTCTAGCGCCTACATGTAGGTGCTATTTAATATTTTTAATTGATATCCTGAGATTGTACGTTGTACACATCATACAAACACAAATAAATACTTGTGTAGAATCATGGCAGTTTAGAATTGTGTAAAACAATTCGTTGGTAGATGTTGCTTTCAGTTGAGTGAATATCAAAGGCATTCTGTTACGGTGCCCATTAACAACTCTTGCAAATGAATGATGCACTGGAAGACAAGTAACAATGTTTCAAAAGGAAAAGAGAGGTGGTTTAATTAAATTTGCATTGTTAAAATAATTGCATTTTGGTCTGAGCCCTTTGTACCTGTATTCGAAGCATGTATACATTTATACGTTTTTAGGACAAAAGACAAACAAATTGATTGAAACCGATTTAATACAAATTTATCATATATTCATTACAATAGTTACCTTGGATATAACCTGTTTAGACAGAAGTTCTAGTGTATTTCAATGTTTCGTTAAAATAGTACTACTTTGTTTTTTCTTTTGTCTTTTTTAGTACTTGAATTGAAAGACTTTTTGTACTTAAAAAAAAAAGAAAAGCAAGAAATTACCTTTGTGCTTTGCACTTGTTTTTGAATTGATGCATGTTGACGCTAAGCTTCAGCGAACAATCGATAACTTTCAGCAGCCGTTTTATTTAAATGAAAGAACATTATCAGACTTCCTCGAAAAACATATTTTTAGTCACAAAATTCGATTATTTTACGGCAATTAAAGAATGTGTGTTTATAATATGTCTATCTAGTAACTAAAAATTATTACTTTTGCTGCTAATTGTTACAAGAACGTGTTTACGTACTCGAAAAACAAAGAGATTGTGAAAACAGAGCGTAAAAGTTTGCAGTTTGGGCTATTAAACAAACAGCTGTTTTCTTTTCTTTAAAAAAGTGTCTGATCAAAAAATATTTGTAAAATTTAAGAAAAGACGTTTCGGCAATTAAAAATATATAAAAATAATATTATTTTATTATTTTTCTTTAACAGCAATGAAGTTAAGAATCTTCTAGCCTTGCAGGTGTTTAAGTTTTTTTTTAAGAATTAAAAGTAAACAAACCAGTGATGAATTTTTCAATGCAATGTAATTTTTTACAATGATCGAAAGATATGTATATTTTTTTAATAATAATATTTTTGCATTTAAATCAAGATATGAATGTTTATTCAAACAAACTGCAAAAAAAAAAATATACTTGTGATGCGCTGAAACATCAAAAACACTTTAAAAAATTACATAGTGATTAAAAAAACATATTTTTGTTATTTTATTACTTAGAGAATTTTTCCTTGTGGTTGACATCAGCTTGCTTGCTTATAGTTGTCTATTTTTTGTAAATTTTTTTTACTTTGTATATTTACTCTAAAAATGGTACTATTTAATGATCCCGTGATACAATTTTTGAGTCTTAATTTCTTTCCTAAAATCACAACAATTTTCTATGCTAATTTTAGCTAGACTTTCTTAAATTTGGCTGAATAATTTTGAAAATTCCTGTTTTATTCTCTCGTTGCTAGTAAAGTTACTGAGACGACCTAATTACTAATGTTTGCCCTTTAAAATACCATATTTTTTATTAATGTATAATGGCTTGTATAACTGTATGTTATAGATTTGCAGTATGTTTTCTAAATCGACATTATCAACTTGCATGTATATCCAATATAAAGAGAAGTTATTAAATGAATTGATTTTAATATATTTTGTAGTGTTGTTGTTTTGATTTAATTTGATATAATGCAACTATAATGTAAACGTTATAATAATGACCAACAAATAAATAATAAAATTAAAACAACTTGACAATAACAGCAACCAATAAAGTTTAAATAACTTAACAAAAACTTTTATTCCTTTGTTGTTCACATCCTGTCTAAGCAAGTGTTTTCTTTTAGATTTTGCAGAAAATTATTTTATATGTTAAATGATGTTAATTGTATTCTTGGATTTATCTTAAAACTATTAACATGTCACTGCACAGTAATGTAGGTAATTATTGCAAACAATTACTTCTCAGTTATCTTACGAGAAAACGCTTACTAGTAGTTAATAATAAATCACGGTTTGTGGTAATTATACTAAGTCATAGACACGATAATGAAAAATATTCCTGTTTCATTCGTTTTTATATGTTTGAGGGTTTAAGACTGAAAAAACTTAATATATTTTGGAACAACCGTACGTCGGCTTAAAGAAAGACAAAATGTTCAAAAATTTAGATACAATGAACAAACGCTTTATTATTAATTTAAACATGTCATCAGAACTTCCTAAAATTTTTATCCATGGAAAAGATATGACGTCTGTTCAGGAACTTTAGTAGCCAAGACTAGCAACGAAAGAGTAAAAATTTTCAAACTTTTTGTTTTGTAGAAAAAATTAGCAAAGACTTAAAACTGTACAGTTTGACAAAGAAAATGTACTTTTTTGCAAAAATATATAAAACAAAGACCACTAAAATCAGCAAACTGGTAACCACACGAAATTAAAAATAACACTTGAAGTAAATAAATAGAAAAAATATGTAAATTAAGACGACAGCATTATTTTAGTTTTTTTATTTTCAAACAGTCACCAACACGCTCCAAATTTCAACAAAAAGTATATCATTTTGTTGACATTGTCTGCAAAATGATTGCAAAAAATTGTTTTTAATTAATAATTGACAATATTAAATATCTTAACACGCGCAATGTAAAATTGCTGAATGGCACCTGAATTGTTTTTTGTTTTTACTTTAAATAATAGATGTGAAAATCATGTTTGCTGCTAGGAAATATAAATATGAATATTTGTCAAGATATTTATATTACTTTTAAATTAGTGGTTGTCGAGTGGATGACGACATTTAACAATATAATTTAATAAATAATAAATGTAACATTTTAACTTGTACATATAATCCCAGTGAAAAAAAGAAATAGTTTAAAAATCATGGGTATTTTCATTGGTTCTCTTGCTCTTATTCTTTATAATGATTTTAATAAGTTCATTTATTTTCGTTAAGTTATAACTTTTGAACTTATGAATAACTAAATTATAAAAATTAAAATTAATGAAAAAACGTATCCTAATCATCGAATTTTCAATCGTTTTAAGCATTTATTTAAATGTCAATCCGTTTTGTTAATGTGAACCTATGCTCACGTGGAACCCGCGAATTACCTAGTTCTTTTACGGTTCTTTTTTCTTTGCTGGGAAGTTGTACATTTTCCTTTAATTATTAGCTAATTCTAAAAAGCGTTTATGATGTTTAAGCTCATCAATAATATATATTTTTTGCAGTATGTTCTAATAAACATTCCTTTTGTGATTTACTGTATTAGAAATATTTATTTAAATATAATAATTTTACTACTCTTCTTTAAATTCTACATAAATAAGAACGGAATGTTTTATCACTGGCTTGTTTGCTTTTAATTAGAAAAACAATACAAGCATCTGCTGCAAAGTTCGATGATTCTTAACTAAATTTTTGTTGTTTTACAATCCTTTGCGGTGTACCTCCATAGCTAAATTAAAGAAAAATAACAAAATAATATTATTTTTATATTCTTATAAGTGCCAAATACATACTTGCGTTTTCTTCAATGTTAAAAAAATTTCTTTTATCAGACATTTTTAAAGCAAAATATTTTGTAAACATTTTTCTATACAAAGCTTCCAACAAATTTTTTTTCTCAAATTTTTATTCTCTTTTTTCACTCTCTACTTCTTTTTCGCTCTCTCACTCTACGTTCGAGTAACAATTAGCAACAATTTCTGCCAGTTTCACGATATCGCAATCGTTCGTTGGTTCGCACTAATTCTCAAAAATTGTTTTTGTTTTAAATGTAATTATGCGAACGAACGAACGATTGCGACATCGTGAAACTGGCGGTATACATCTACTAAGAATACGTTAAAAAACTAAAGGCCCAACTATAATGCGCATAAGCTAGCTTGAGCTTATGTCAAAAACCCAACGAAAAGCCTGTCAAATGCTTAGGTAATTCTTTAAAGATTTTTATGTGGCTACAATGTACTTACATAAATTTAAAACATTATTTGCCACAGTTGCACATTCATGTTTAAATCGTAGTTTCCCAAAAATATATATATTTTTAAATAAATAAAACTTGTAAAGAAAAAGGCATCGAAAAAATATAATATATATATTTAATAACATTGATTTAAATAAATGTACTTTCTTTTACTAGTTTTCAATAAAATTCGATAAAAAATCGCATGTTTTTTTTCTTTTTGTTTATGTATTTTTGGCCAAAAGTACCAAAAGATGCAACGGTGTGCATGATTTAGTTCGAAAGCAATTAAAAAATAAATAAATAGCGAATTGTTATTATAAAACGCGTCCTTTTTTTCATATAAACACTTTTTTTCTACATCTTCTATTATATTAAAAGAATTCTTTTTCACTGTTGCTCTCCACTGCAATTTTTTCTTTATTGATTTATGTATGTATACACCAAGCGCAATCAGCTGTTTCTGTACGGAATGTGCGATCAGTTTCGTACATTGCATAAGCAAATGACATTTGACGAAACTTGACGAAAAGTTCTCTCAAGTACGTTATAGTTTACCACATTTGATTTATATGTATTCGCACAGTTGTATAAGTTAGCATAAGCTAGTATATGCACATTATAGTTGGGCCTTAAATATCAAAACTATCAAGTAATTGGTGCTGCGACAATTGAAAAAAAAATCTTGTTGAAAAACACTTTAGTAGAATGATATGTTCATAAAAAAACGGATTTAGCGGAAATTTAATTAGTATCAAATAAAAATACAAGAAATTTATACGTTGGGAAAAAAGTGTTTTATAAATATGTAGCAAACGTTAAGTAATTATTAGTTTAACCTTTTTAAAAAAGACTTGAAAAAATTATTTTTCGCTTTTTATCAATGTGTCTCAAGCATTTGACACCAAGTCTAACTATCTTAAATAAAATAAAATTTACAAATTGAATAAACTTTGACTTAAATTGTTAACTAAAAATGATGCTCAAACAATGCGTTCAAATTCTTAAAGAAGAACGTTAAATGTACACAATACGCTACTGGAACAAAATCTATGCAGATATCTAAGCTTATGTTGATTTCGGTAGAAGTTGAATTAAATTGAATTTTAATTGCAAACTAAAAATGATGCTAAAGTAAAGTGTACACATTCTTAAAGAAGAATGTTAGATGTGCACAATGTGCTACCTCGAACACAATCTATGTGGTGCTTGCCAAAATATCTGAGTTTATGTTTAAAAATTACCAATAAACTAATTCCGTTCAAAATTGCATTAAAGTATATATGCTTAAAGAGTGTGAATACATTCTTAAAGAAGATCGTAAGATGTAAACAATGCGCTGGCTGGAACAAATGCTATGCGGTGAATCCAGAGATATCTGAAATTCTGTTGATTTTGTTACAAGTTGAATGAAATTGAATTTTAATTGCAAACTAAAAATGATACTTGAATAGTACGTATACATTGTCAAAGAGGAACTTCAAATCTACCCTATGTGCTCGTTGGAATAAAATCTATGCGGTGGTTTCAGATATATCTGAGTTTACGTTTAAAAATTAACATAAATTAATTTCCGTAGAGTTCAACACAAATCTGTTTTCCATGTGATGATGATATCAAAATTATTCATATTTGTCGTTGATTGAAATGTCAAATACCATACATGTAAGATATAGTCTTAGCCAAGGATGCCAGATTAGACCAAGTCTGTTAAAACTCACAATCCAATCTTTATTTATGCGCGAATACTTTTAACACAATTATTGGGTATTAATGCAAATTGTATATTTCGAAGCCTTATACAAACTTATATTGCAGACCTTCCAAAGTCATTCGTAAGAGATATGGAAGTGTTTTGAAACCAAAAATTCTTAAGCCACTGTGCAGTTTTTTTATAATACAGAAGTCTAGTTAATCTTTAAAGTAAAAATCATTGTTTTATCTTAAAATTTTGTATTTAAATAATCAGCAGTACAAAAGCCGCTCATGCAAAATTTTAATTATTTAGTATTTATTTTTACGAAAAAAGCAAAGCTTGCTGTTGCAAACAAATTGGTTGCATCACGAGTATGCATGTACTTAACAAAAACCGTGTTAAAGAACAGATCATGGCGAAATAATTTACCAGGTGGTGGCAGTGGCGAATTTCATTCATTTTCGCCGTTGCAGAAAATTTCAAACTTCATATAAAACAAATTTTCGCTGATTTTTTTTTGGTGGCCACCTGGTAAATTATTTCGCCATGGAACAGATATACTGCCCTTTCAATAAACTGAAAAAATTTATGGAAATTTGGTATCAAATTGTTATTGTCATAACTGATGAAACTAGTAAATGACACAGTATACATAAATTATGAGTGATCACGCATGCAGTAACATGATTCGAGTGAGCGTGGATAAGTAGAATACTTACGTGTTTGGTATATTTTGCATTTTTTTAATTGCTCTCAAAATTGCTTGAAGAATTTCATGGCCAACTTATAAAAAACTTCGTTCGTTTGAAGTTTCCGTTTTATAAAGTTTCTTGCTTCTCCTGTAAATTTATATTTTTGTTAGCATGCCTTTTAGTTTACGTATAATAATCAAAACAGAATTAAGGATTTCTTTAATTTTCTTTTATTCGTTTATTTTTATTGCTCTATTGATTATTGTTTTACGAACTTACACTTTACTAATGAAGGTATTTGAATATTCAGAAGGTTCGTTTTTGTTATTGGAACTATTCAAAATATTATAAATAAATTAAGGATTAAGCAAACGTACACCTTCCTAACGAAAAATTCAATGCTTTATAAATTAAGTCCGAATAACAAATTTAAAATGTTTAAAAGGGATAATTAGCACGAATTTTTAGAGGTTTAAAATTAAATTAATAAATATTCCCCTGATTTAACATTTTAGTTATTAAATTGCAAGTGGCCGTGCAAAAAACAAAAAAAAAAAAAAAAAAAATTATCATAGTGTTTTGTGATATTTTAATATTGTTTTTATTTTATTTTTCAACATCTTTTAACTGTATAAAAGAGCCGAAAAAAAGTCAGCCGTATACAGTGGATAAAGAAAAATAAAATCAATGTTGATTATTGTTGTTTTTGCTTAAACTTTGATTTTTGTCTTTACTTTATTGTTTGGACAAAAATCTTTAGTTTATTTAAAATGTAAGTGGGAAGTTTCCTGAAGAGCTAAGTAAGCGGTAGCGAAATGGCCATCGAAACGTGCTTTCACCTTCAATAGTCAATATCGGTGATTTTAAAAATACGGTCGGGATAATTAGCACGAATTTTTAAAGTTTAAAATAAATTAATAAATATTCCCGAGATTTAAAATTTTAATTAAAAATCAATTTTTCGGGAAATTTTTAAGAAAAAAGCTTCACCTAAAATAACCCAAAAAATCTATTTAGATATGAATTTATTCAATAATAAAAAGTTTAATAAAATTAAATTAAATTTAATTAAATTAAATTGATTCGTTTTTATATCATACCTATTAAAAAAACATTCTACTGTCACTGTTGTGTTGGCATTAAAACTTTTTTTAATAATTATTATACAAATAAAATGGAAAACATAACTACATTGTGTAAATCGTTAATTAATATATTAAAAGGTGTTTATACACAGTTCGACACGGGCCAATAGAGTATTGTCATCTGTTTGTATTTAAAATGTTAAAATAAAGTTGAAGGACTACAATAAACATAACCAGACTATTAGGGTGGGTAATAAAATGTGAAATTATAAGTGTCTGTGAATAAAGTGATCCAAGTAGAACAAACTTTAAACTAATTATGGTTTCATAGTTGGTAAAAGAAATTGTAGGCAATTAGTAAAATGTACAATAATTATACCCAAGTGTTTTAGACTTAAAACCATGTTGTGGATTAAATTAAATTTTTATCATAAGGCTTACAAGTCACAATGGTGTTATGGATTTAATTTATAACTATTAGATTTTATAAGCAGAAGGGAGGCATAAGCAACGGCTATTTATTTGACTTTGTATGTGGTTGCAGAAAACATATTTACGAATTAAGCAATAGAAAAAAAAAAACTTGAGAACAGCATGTCGTCGTCTTCATCTATATTTTTTCATAAAAGATCAGAACACATTGTTAACTTCACTTAAAATTATCTGTATATGGGTCGCTGCTCGAAAGTAGAGCAAAAATAAATAAACTTCAAACATAATTCTTTTAAAATTTTCCTTGAATAATCAAGAGTTATTCTTTTTTTGCGTTGCTAACTTTTTTAAACATACAACAATATAATTTGGAGATTAAATTTTTAAATGTGTTTTTCAAAGTCACTTGGTAAATCTGCATTTTACTTCAATAAACTTAGAGTATTTGCGGCGATATGCGGTAACAATGTATATTGTTGTTCAATCCGTAATTAAATACTATGTTGTGCTTTGTTTGCATACGATGATAACCAACTTGGTAAGCAAGGAATTTTTTAAAGCAAGATTTAAGCGTAGCGATGAAAATTATGGTCGTGCTAGAAAAATAAAAAGCAATGTGGCAAAGAACCCAAAACAAGCTTCTAATGAAAGGCATCATTTAATTTATTCAAAATTCGTAAGGTAATCTGTATTTTTCAAATTGATATAGTCGCATGATACACTTCTTTTAAAGGTGAAAAGTGAAAGACTAATGTAAATGACCTCATAATAATTAAAATGTTTTATGTTTATTGTCGGGTTGCACTTACTTACTTAAAATATGGTTTTCTGTAGACTTACATTCATGGTGGATAACAATGCTGCCAATAACTTAGGAAAAATTAAATACTGAGCTTCAAGCATGCTTCAACTTCAAATGATGCAAGAAAGTAGCTTAACCTCCAATTATATACAGAAGCGGACCATAGAACATAGACCTAACCGATAACCCAAAGTTGTAGCGATGTAGTCAAATTGCAAAAGATGCTGGCATTAATCAAATACAAATAATCAACCAAATAATAATCAACCAAAGTTATACATTACGACAAAAGTCATGTTGAAACACTACTCGTAACATAACTTAATTACTGAAATGTATCGATCTAATCGAAAAGTGTGGTTATTGGTCATGGTCAGAACCAGGTTCTAGATTGGATTTAATTCGTCCTATTGTAAGGTAAATATAATTTCCTTTCGGTTTAATCTTTTTTTCAGCGGTTAAAATAATACAATCTTCTTTAATTTCATCAAAAAAAGAATGCAAAACTTGTTTGTGAATTAAGGATTCGACACGGTAAAGATAAGATCATTCACGCAAATAACGAAACGCAGTTCTCGGCATCATTTTTCAAGAATTTTTGCAAAGAAGAGGTATACATCGTACATATTCCCCATACCACTCTTGAGTGAGCGTTTAAAAAATCTTATTGTGCTAATTTTCCTGATGATAATTTTAACGTACAAAATGTTCTGTATCAGTATACAGCAACTCTAAAAATAAATAATTCTAACAGTGAAAGCCTCTCCGATTTCGTTGTTAAAAGTCGCTTTCAACGAAGTAATTCATGAAGTCCATTTATCAAAATGTTGTCGAAATAGGCTTATCAGATTGATGTATTAATAATCAACTGATTTATTCATGAATGATGATATTACATAAAACCTTAAAGCAACAAAGCGCCATAACTTTTCTTCCTCTTTGGGTAAAATATCTCACTTGTTTTTTAATTTTCTGCATTATTGAACTTTGATTCACTATAGTACTTTTGAGTGAACTTTCATGCTGGCTTTTATTAGGGCCTATTTCTTCATATATCTTTTCTAAAATACAACGCCTTTTCATTAAGTGTTCTTTATTTTGCCGATAAAGAAATTCGTCATTATCTTTCACCAAAAATGACTTTGGTTCTTTACATTTTTCTATACTGAAACTTGTGTACGTTTGAAAATGACTTTCTCACCTGGAACAATTTTTGTAATTTGACTGTTTTTTTGTTATAATTTTCAGACATTTTTGTTGTTATTTCGCTCAAACTGAATTTTGTATTTGTCAGCACTTACCACTTTTGGTCTGAAGTTGGATTCTAAAGTAAGCCTTAACTGACGCGACATCAATAATTTTGAAGGACTAGGTAAATATCCTTTTTTATAGTTTGAACTAAGCGTTCTGCCATTCCATTAGATCGTGGAAGGTGTGGACTGGAAGTTATGTGTTCAATAGACCAATTATTGCAAGACTGTTTGAACTCTTTTGAGTTATACGGAGGGCCATTATTAGATACAAACATTTTTGAAATACCATGTCTAACAAAAATGGACTTCAATTTTGTCACAACTTGGTTGCTACTGTAAATTGCATTTAAAATTTCAACTTCAATATACTTCGAGTAAAAATCGACAACCAAAAGTTACTGTTTTTTGTTAAACTCAAAAATATCAGATGCCTCTTTATTCTACGGCAAACCTATGAACTCATAAAATTAGTTCCTGTCTTCTGTTGGAATTTTTATATTTGGCACAAATTTCACAACGTGACAACGTGGTATACCCATGTGCCCCCCATGCAGACTATTTAATATCTTGCGACGTAAATTACTTGGTATAATTATACGATTGATTTTTAAAAGGAGTTGATTAACCGTATTTAATTCATCTTTAATGTTATAGAAAGGCATTGCCAGCTAATCGACAGATTTTTATCATTTGCTGTTTTCTTTAATTTCACTTAGAAGAGAGTCAGACAAGCGTATTCCTTTTATCAGTAAATCAAAATGCAGTGACAAATCCTTGTCAATTTAATTTAAAGCCTTTTTCCTATGTGGCACTCTAGAAAGAGTATCTGCAATGTATAGGTATTTTCCTGGCTTATATTGGACCTTGTTGTTTGCGATACATTTTAGCGAATTGATTCGGTTTTTGACATACGTAACATAATGCGCTAACTGCTGGGTAACGGTTTCTGTGCTACTGACCGCAACGACTGCAGTAATCCTTAGAATTTATTTTTGAGGCCGAGTTTTGCAGGTAACCACGTGTTGTATTTGACGATGATTTTACTGACGAATAATTATAATTTGGCTTGACTGTGCTGACCGTTGAGTGTTTTTTTTATAATGAAAAGCTCCTTTCAAATTATTATTAAACTCATTGATTTGATTTAAATTTTCTTTGGCCATTGATATTATATTAGCGATTTCCATAGCTTTAGTTAAAGAAATATCAACTTCACTCTATAGTCTTTCTTTAATATGCATGTATTTTGAAGATAATCCACATACAAAAATGTCTCGACTAAATTCATCATATAAAGTACCGAATTCACAGGTGTAGAAAATAGTTATCAAATTTTGCAACTAGACTCTTATAGTCAATAGAGTCAAGACCAACATTAAACAAATAAAAAATGTCCATAGTTTCATTATCAAGGTGGTGTAAATGTAAGGCCAGAAGACGTTTGTCATTTTGTTCTTCTAAATTTGTAGCACGTAAAATATTATAAATTGGGTTTTCCGTTTTGTCCACTCTACTACATGATTGGACGACTTTAAATTTATTGGAGCTATTGATGTTGTATTTGAAGTATATTGTTGATTTAGCCCACTAGTCATATTTGATGCATTTAGCTTAGAGTCGTTTGACATCTTTTACAGCTTACTACGTATTGTTTGCATATTTTGTTGGTTTTCTATTTCTTTTTTCTTTGTGCAATTATTTTGTCTTTTTATTGGGCACGCACACCTGGCACTATGACGTATTTATAACCAACCGATTTATTCACGAATGATGATATTACATAAAACCTTAAAGCTACAATATAAAGAGTTTTAATTAAAGAGAACATAAAGAGATCAGGTTACGTAATCTAAAGCTACACAACACAGATTTCATCTCTAAAAAATTTAAACCGCATTATTCACTTAAAGTTTTCGATGGATATAAAACAGTTAATGCCTCCTGTTTGAACACAAGTAGTTCAACTATTCAGCTATAATACCTTTGAAAATTTATCCAAGGAAGAATTAATATTATCAAATGAGTCTCAGCATCCTGACATATATGCTACAGAACTTTGAACATCCTCTCGATGACGTCGGGCTAGAACACTTTATTCTTCACGCTTAAACAGAGATGTTGGCAATACCCAAATATTTTTATCATTAGTTTGACAGCTTCAGACTTTTTTATAAGTTGTTATTTCTATTTATTTAAAACAGTCATTAATTGAGTTGAGCGATAAATACAATAAAAGAAATTATTAATTTGTTTTAGTTATAATTATGTCTACGTAAAAACATACGCATTCCCTTACGAAGTTTGGTTAGTAGTCGAGCAAGAGAATCTAACAGATTGAACATTCAACTACCTAAAAATATATTCTCAAGGACTCATTCACTTATACAGCTAAACTGTATAAGTGAGCTTAGTTTATTTGTTATTTATTTCTTATAATGTGAAGAAATACAATATCGTGTTGAAATAGCGAATTAAAAAGGACGTAACAGAATGAAAACCGGCATCCGTTAGGTATTGCACGCTGCTGGCGTCATTTATTTAACCAACTTTAAGTGAAAAGGACACAAGAAAGTTGCCATTACCACTTTACCAAACTAACACATCTTCTAAAGCTTTGTTCTACGTCATCCTCTTTTTGTTGCATATCCATATTTAGAAGCCGTCCAAAATATGTCCTTGCCCTTAGCAGTCTTACTTTTCTTGTTTGAAAAGTTGAAAAATTTATATTTTCACTAAGAAATTCTTTTTGATGGGGGAAAGATTGTTGAAGGTTTTTGAACGCAAATGTGGCATTTGTGTTTGTAAGGTTAGCATAAACTTCACTAATCACTAACCCAATTAACATTCAAAATTTTGGGAAAAGTTTACCCTTCAAAGAAAAATAGATTTAAAGATTGCCTTAACAACAACAAAATTATTTATTAATTAGCAAAAAACGCCGAATAACTATTTTATATTAGTTCACTTTTTAGAGCGCTAATAGTTTAATGTTGTTTTTAAATCAATTCACAGAAATTAATAAATGAAATAAATAAATGAATAAATAATTACGATGAAATTTCAAATATTGTACGATGCCTTGCTAATGTACATATAACCTAAAGTATACTTTCATAGTAAAACAAAACACAAAAAATCATTATTCTGATAAATTAATTAAGATTTACATAAATGAATATGGATAATTGTTTTTTTTCGTTTGTTATTTATTTTTAATTTGCAATAAATTCACACATCAGGTGTGAATTATGCAAAACCACAACAAGTCTTTCTCAAAAGACAAAGAACGGAATAAATTAATATATCTTTGTGGTATCAATTAAAGACGTATATGTGTGTGTGTTAAGTACTTAAAATTATAACATTTCTGTGCAAATATTAAACACCATGTTAAGGATATTGTCATTTACTTATACTTATTGAGATTAATTTGTAAGATTTTGTATCATTTAATTGCTTTCCTTTAGTTCATTATTAAATAGGATCAGAACTCAAACATGTTCATAGAAATAGTAACTGTGTTCTAAAAGTACTGCAACATTAAAAATTTAGCTTAAATCCCTAGGAATTATCTTTGTGTTGTTATTCGTCAATGGATCACAAATGGATGTGTTGGGAAAAAAAAATGTCCTCTTTAAAATAGAGCGTTAATCGCGAACAATTTGTCTATATAAATTAAAGCAAGTAAGCTCCACATTGCAATGAACTACTTTCAACTACTGCATACTGCCGAGCACCCCTTAACTGGAATATGATATTCTACACTCGTTTTAGAAAAAAAAACATTCTTGTGATATGATAACAATAGCTAAAGTGTAAGAAATTTCTTTAGACTTACAATAGAATATATTTTCTCTTTTTGATTTATAATTTCACGTGCTCAACAATATGTCTGATTTGAATAAATTTGTTGCAATGCTTCAACTATTAGCCATTAAAAATAGAAATATTTTCCAACTTAGAGGCTAAATATCGCTGTAAAGTGACTACAAGTGAAATTGAAAAAATACTTACCCCTATCATAAATATTTTTGCCCTTTTCGCAAAACTGCTATCGTGCATTGTTTTTTTTTATGTAAACAAAAATTTCCTTTTGTTTATCGTGAATGATTTTGCCCCGAAATTTACACTTTACTTAAATTAGAATATAAAAATCAATACATTATTTTAACTTTAATAAGGTTACTTTAGTGCAGGGTGGCATTATCCTTAAAAAGATGCAAAACAAAGGGATCTATTGTGCCAAGAAGCATCCTGATGTTTAATATTTTACAAAAAAAAAAATTAATAAGCAAAAATTTTTCCATATAAATTTAACATTCTGCAAAATATCAGATTTATCTATGTTAATAAATAAATGCAATTTTAAAGAGTCTAATAGCGGCATATACTCCTGGGCCAAAGCCTATAGAAGCAAAATCAATGCAAATAAAATGTAAAGCAGCTCAAATTAAGGGGCTTCCATTTTAAAATGCGATCTTTTAATCAACCTTTAAAAATTCAAACACGTTTATGATTAAGGTGGGTAATATAGGAATTGTTTTTTTGTCTAGTACCAGATGGATCTAAGTACATAAAATTGTTTGATATACGATTTATTAATAATCTGCTATATTAAAATTTTTCCATTTTCTTTCGTAAAATGGTCATATGGATATATGTTTTCCCACAGTAATTGATTGTGCCGGTTATTTTTTGAACACGATCATTTGGTGAGATTATCGCCAGATTGATCGTTGTTAAAATATAAAGATTTAAAAATTAATTGTTATTCAAACTGTTTTCGGGATTGTCTTCTAATTTCTTTCGCTTAACACGATCTTCATCAAAAGCCCGTCCTCATTTTGTCGATTGGCCAGTGAGTTGCAATAAGCATAACAGCGAGAACTCTTTTCTTAGACAAACAGTTCGAATGTCAGTTCCAAGCTCCAGCACAATGCATTGCAAAAGTTATCCCCTGAGTGCCGGTTCAATAATAAAAAAAAAGAAGTAATTTGTCTGGTTAAATAGATGATGTTCACAATAGATGCAAAGAGGGCTAACAATGCAGGTGGTATCCTAAACACAACACAAAGATTTAAATAATTTTTCATTCTTAATTAAATAAGATATTAAAATTTGCGCGAACCTAAGCAGGATTTAAATAATTCATTTAGTTTTACATAGTGCTAAAACAGTTCAGCTAATAATTAATTAGGAATTAAGAACATTAGATTATATTTTCTAATATTTCTAATAAAAACAAGAGAAACTAATTTAAACAAATATTAAGATGAAGGGAAATGTATGAATCAAAGCCATTTATGGTTATAAACAAATTAGGTTGCTTTATATTTAAGTCTACACCTTCTAGTTTTCAAAAAATTTCAAAAATATTTGGGGTGAAAAACGGGCGTTTCACCTCAAGTGGAGTTAGTCAAAAAGTTTTATAAAATTTTGGTAAAAAATTTTTTTAAGGAATATTTAAAAATTTCATATTTTTGTGTAAGCTAACAATTGGTTCCCTGCGTAGAAGATAGAGGTCCTCCAATTTTATCTACTTTACATCGAAATTGTGACTTTCACCTAAATGTTCTTAGATCCCGAATCTGGGACTCGTGGCAATTCTTTATTCCTCGCATATGAGCAAACATTAATATAAAGAAAAAAGGTGAAATGCTTTCAATAAGTGTCAAAAATGTAAATTAACTAATATATAAAGCAAATTACAATATTATGTTTACAGATTAACAACATTTTTCCATTACCATTTAGTACTTTGTTTTTTATGTTTTGAAATGCAGTTTTTTATTGGCCCTGCGTAAATAATCGACCTAAATTTAAAAATTAAAGGTATTAGTTTTATTTACAACTCTATACAGAAATTAGTTGTTATCTACAGGTTTGCTTCAACTTTATTAAACTATTTATTGTTTACATCATAATTTTTCTTCCAGTGCAACATTACTGTTCTCAGCATCGCTGTTGTAATTATCGAAGTGAATGCATAATCAGCATTAAACTAACTTAAATAAACTTCATTGAATGAAATTAAAGTCAAAACACACAAATAAAATTAATTTATCCAAAGGAAAATTAATATTTCCTAAATAGATTGTAACTAGAAAAAATATGATTTACTTCTTGAAGTAAACATTTGAGGAGTAAATAAATTACCAGATATGTAAATCTAGTTTAGGAAAGTAACTCTAATCAAAACACATTTATTGAGGTGACAGAAAATAAAAAAATTAATTTAAAAAATATACATAAAAATGTCATCTGTTCTTAATGGGTTAAGCATTTTTAAAAATTGTGGTATTATTTGAAAGATCTCTTTAAGATCTTTTTAATGATACCAATATTGAATTTAAAAAAATTGATGCTCAACCGTACTTTTCTATAAAAAGTTCAGAGGCTCATAAGTCGAAAAATATGGGCGAGCGCTATTTTTTCACTTGATTTTTTTTTAATTCTCTATCGCCCCATGTATTTAATTTTTTTTTTGAGTTTTTTTAATGTTCAAAATAATATGAAAAATTTTAAAAGCAGGTGTGGTGTTTTGACCCCTGCCCCAAAGGACATGGACTGATCTTTCTGATTTTCAATAGCGAAATTTTCGAAACTATGTCTGATCGATTGGCATATATAAATTTTCTGTTGTTTATCTAGTACCTAGGCGAAGTTGATTTCCCCACTGACACGGACGGATAGACGCACAAATGGGTATCGCTCAATCGATTGCTATGCATAAGGATTCAGAATACATAAACTTTGTGGGATCGGAAATGGATATTGTAGAAATTACAAATGGAATGATAAACTTAAGTATACCCTTTTGCCACTTTTTTTAGTTAAGAGTATATTATCAGGTCTGTTCTGTAAATCACTTTTTGATTTAAAATCACGTAAAAGGTGTTCTGCCTACAAATTATACTTAAAACACGTGACTTAAAAACGGTTAACTAAATGACTGCCAGTTTGAAATCACTTGCTTATTTTTTTAATTTTGTTTAGAATATAAAAATATTGGTTATATTTATTTTTAATACAGACAAAAATCATTTATTTATAAATTCTTAAAGACACTGCTTTTTTTACAAAAACATTTTTGCTTATTCAACAATGTGCGTGATTTCTTCTTTTCCTTAGCAGTCAGTTTTTATTTTTGGAAGTTAATTGTAATATTTCCCAATTGACACAGTGTTAAAACAAAATCTAAGATTTATATAGTTTATGCTTATATTCCTAATATGCGAACTGACTGTATATTTGGTTTTATCGGCGAGTGCTTTCGATGTGATCACATAGGCCTAGCGCAAAATTTAATCATTGCTGTTGGCGTGGTGTACTGACTTATAATCGAATTTTAATTTTAAGATATTTGGTAATTATATTCTTAATAAAATTTAAAACAAATTAGTTTCTAGTTTTGTTCTGATAACGCGTTCCAAGCCTCTAAATTGAGAAGTATTGAGGTATTATTTTTTGCTTATGTAATTTAAATTTTCCTTGTTACTACAATTTTTTTAAAACTATTTTAAAAGCAATTTACAGCAAATAAAAAATTGGAACAGTTTTCCCTCCAACCCTATCTAAACATGGCAAATTTTGAAACAAATTTTGTAAATTATTGAAAAATTCCTTGGAGTGCAAACACAGATTAAGAAACGTAAGCGGACTTTTAGGCGATCGTTAGAAAATATTTTTTGGCACATTTTGTTGTAAAATTTTTTCCCTGTTTCGGAATTTTATATGTTAAAATAAAAACATTTTAATTTAATTCCACTATTTGATTTTAAGCTATTTTATCTAATAAGTTCAAAATTTTGTATAAATATCTCGATGTGTTTTTTTATTTTGTGATTATTTATATTTAATATTTTATTCTCAAAAAACACCTTAATGTGATTTTTAATTTTTTGAGGTAAATATCACTTAAAAAATATAGCGTGAAAAAAGTCATTGTAATATTATTAACTTAATCATAAGCTCTCCTTTGTCACCAGTTATATGTATATCGAGCATATATTTGAGCTGCAGGAGCCTCCCTAACCTCCTGAAATCCCTTTTTCAGGATTATATGTATATATACTATCAAAAATATATTTGTAATTATACTGTATTTTCTATTAAAGATACATAGAAGCAGTTGGCCATATAAACCTTTATTTTTGACAACTGTTTAGTTTTAGTCAAACATATTTTCAAAAACTTAAAAAACAACCTTATAAATACGATTTATTATTAAAAATTAAAGCCAAGCTATTATTCATTTTAAAACGTAAATTTTGTTATAAGATTGTGATCAGAATAATGATTCGTAAGAAAATCAAAAAATAAAAGGCAAATTTTATCATTGAAAAGAGTGGCACCTTCCTAAATTTTTTTCATTTTTTCTTATTTTACGAATTTTTATTTTAGCTTTAAGAAATTCAGTCAGCTTCAATAACGAAATAAAAGTAAAACGTGATTTTCAGAACCGAAAAAACACTTGTCAAGCAGGATAATTTTCTAATATCTTATGCTGAGAAATTCTAATGTAAGCACATGTTGCTGGTTGGCTGTAAGTTAAACACGTACTACTAAATACCTAATACTATTTAGTTTGCTTTAGCTTTTATAGATTTCCAAATGAAATAAGTAAGTGCGTAAGTGTATTTTACCACAAAATTGTACTTATGTGCCACGTGTTCAACAAAATCTCACGTTCGCCCTCACAAATACATAAAATGTTGCTCATTTTCCGTCTTAAGTTATTCATAATCCTTTCAAAATGTATTTTAGGATAATTTTATACTGTTTTAAGAAAACACTAGCACTCATCACTTTATTTATGTGAAACCCATCTGAAGTTATAGCGCTGATTGGAGTAAAGTACATCAGCCACTTATTATTTTTTTTACTTCCGCATTTATATACTTAAAATATTAAGTTGCTTAGGTTACTTTAAATATTGTATAAAGTTAGAAAATAAAAGTGAATGTATTAGTTTACAGCATAAGGTTCTCAAGTAGCAAATAGTTTCAGAAGTGCGACTAATGCTCCCTTGCGTTGGTGTGTTAGCATGTGTATGTCTTTAATACTTTTTGCATCCAACGGAGAAACAGAATATTGGAAACATTTTGTCACTGACAAAAAAAAATTTAACCTTTAAAAAGTAAATTCAGCTATTAAAAATTAAACCGAATGTTGTTATTAAAAAGTTTACATACATAGATACATGAGAAAGTATCTAATGCTCCCCAGAGTTGATTTTTTTCCTGTTTTTCCCTTTAATGAAAATTTATTTTCAATTTAGTAGCAAAAATACTGATGGAGACCATAAACATTTATGAAAGAGATGAACATTTATGTAAGAGATGAATTTATTTTTTCATGTGGTTTCCCAGATAATTTGAAACTCTTTATTTTGCAAGAAAAATATTAATAATAAAAGGAAGACATTAGTTTGAGAAGGCATCCCTTGAACGAATATTACGTAGTGTGGGCTCTTGGCAAATAAAAAGTTTTTAAATGTATTTTTGGATGAAGACTCTTAATGCTATTAATACTTACAAAATGAGGATTCTGGCTGCGATTTTCACATCTTCGGTCTGTTTTTGAAGTAGTCTATTAAATGGGTTCCGGTATAATACCGTGCTTCAGTGTTTTTTGTCGATACTTTAGAACGTTTAGATTACGTGTTTCACACATTTCCAGGTGCCAGCTAGCTGTGTGGTGAGAAAAATGTAACAATATTGAATAAACTTGAACTTGACTGCAGCTTCCACAAAAGTAGCCATTCATTTACAACCGCTACTTCCAGTACATATGCAAGAATTAGCAATCCCACTAAGCTGGAATGGTTACCTACGTCCCAATTTCTTTATCACAACGATGAAAAAGTGTTGGCCTTGATAATTGTGTAGCACCCTGTCCTTCATGCAGGATCATTCATTTAATAGTTTTGCACATATTGACTCGTCCATAAAAGAAATATATAGATATTGTTATATTTTGTAAACTATAAGTTTGCGTTATAACTTTGAAGAAAACTAACAGATATTGCATACATTCTTTTTTTATAATTACGCCTATTCATAACTAATATACCCTTTAATAAATACACATTAATCTAAAGCTTGATTCATACAAAAGTAAATCTTGCATGATTTGCTAATGGAATATTTGTCATTTAAAATTATGACATACAGTTATTTTTGCAGAGAAAATATATCCACATAGCCATTTCGTTACTGCTCACCGGGCTCATAAGCTAATTAACATATATTTTGTATTAAAATTTCAAGCGTCTTATTTTTTCAGCCACTTTGACTACATGAGAGCTATATTCAACCAACAAAACCAAAAAAAAAAAAAAAAAACAATGAAAACTATAAATTTTATACATAAAAACAGTAACGAAAAACAAGATCTGGTAACCCATGTTGTTGTTGTCCGAATGTGTTTAGTAGAAAACAGAGGTGAATAAAGACCGGGCGCTAGGGCAGCTGACTTTTTTTTGCTATACTTTTTGTTTATGTATTCAAATGTGAAAAGAATTTGTTTTGTTGTTTTAAGCTGTTTCTCTGTAAGTAAATAAAATCGGTAGAAGTTTTTTATTTAAAGGTATGTTCTAATATAAAAAAAGCTTCACTAACGTTTTCAATCCTTCCGGCTGCTTGTCCAACAATCTAAAAGTTACTGTAAAGATGAGTCTAATTTTTGTTTTTTAACCTGTTGATACATATCCAACTGAATTGACTTACATTTTGTCGTTCACCATTAGGTTTGAGAACGGAAATATTTGCACTTTTTAATGTTGGTAATTTCACAGCGTTTTAATTATCAGATGTTTTTGACATAAACTTTACACAAACAAAAATGCCGGATGTTGTTGTATTGTTGTATTTGTTTTTTAACGGTACCACCTGATAACTGATATGCTTTGGCATCCGCCATACGTTAAACTTTGACTTATTCAACTGACAAGTCAGTTAAAATACATATTTTCTTTTAAGGGATGTTCACAATCAGTACGTGTCCGTCAACGCAAAGTCAACTTTTGACATACTTTTAATTAAGGTTTAATATTCAGCGCCAACAAATAGTTTTTCGACAGGCTACTGAACTGAAAATAGTTTTAGTTTTAATTTTCAACCACTAGGCTGCATTTCACGACGCACACACAAAACTGAAAAAAAACTGAAATTTTTTCAGCAGCAAAGCGAACATACAGTGAGTGTCATTTCAGTTTGCAAATTAAGTGTACGCAACTGAAAAGACAGTTCGTGTGCGCTTATTCAACAAAAAAATATATTGTAACCGATGTTTAGTAGGTATAAATAGAAAATACTTTCATATCATTGATTGCAAATGTCTTGTTAAATGTATGTGTAAATAATATCGAAAGAATAGATTTTTTTGTATTTTTCTGTTAATTATTTAAAAATTCAAATAGAACTACACAATTAGAGTAATTTTACTCAACTTACTTGCATGCGGCTTTTAAAATTATTTTTTGCTTACATGATTTTGTTTTCAATTAGAAACTTTATTAATAAATTAACCTTAAACTCAGTAAATAGCTAAATATCTTAAATAAAAATTTTAAAATAAAATACAGTAATTCATATTAATTCATCAATAGTTTCATCCAGAAGTGTAGAATTTAGTTTAGCCAATAAAATATTCTCCAGATTTTCCTCGCCCAAACGATTTCGGCAGTCTGTTAAAATTAGCTTTAGCGGTTAAAAAGCTCTTTCTAGTGAAGCCTGAACATTTAAGTACGATTAGACTTTTAAACATGATTAAGAAAAATACGAGTTTTAAAATAATATAACAATAAATCTACATAGAAATATTAACTTATTGTAAAATTGTAAATTGTAGTGTTTAAAAAAACGGATAAAATGTTTGCAACAAAAAAAAAAAAAAACAACATGTTCATTACTTTGTCAATGCTTTGTTTTGCAAAAATAGCTGTAATCATATCATACAAACATATAATGTTTATATTGCCAAAACATTTTTGGAAGTATCTTTTTAATAATAAAAATTTAAACGCATATTCCTTATTTGGATATGGATAACTATGCTTATCGAAATGGCGACAAAATTAATTTTTAGATATATGTAACTTGCAATCTATACCAAGTATTTTTAATGATTTTAAAGATTGTGTCATTATTTTTTTTGTTCCATATTTTTTAATTATTTTAATAATATAAATATAAGAGATATTAATAGAATCCAAACAATTTAAAACGCTTACTTGAGGAGGAGGTACTCCTAAGATTATGTTTGTTAAGAGTTATAACTCAGGATCGGTGGATCTCCGCTCTATCCAGTATTTCAAAACACAGATTGTGCTTTTTAAAAATGGCAACTTTAGCCGCTCAATTTTTGTATATACAGTTGCTCTTTCAGTATCTTCCGTGCACTGTGGTTTTAAAAATATTGCTAAAATGTCCTCTTCGATTCTATCTTCAGTTTCACAACTATTTTCACTAATATGCACATAGCCTTTTTTGACGAAAATGAACTTTTCCACAACTTTTTAAAAATTCAATGGCCTGCTTTTTCTCATGTGGTTCCAGTGTATATAGGAACCTGGGATCAAAAAAGACGCAAGCTCTTAGAAAGTCATTCTCCAACAACTTTTTTGAAAGTATTTCGATGTTGGCAAATAAAGAAGTACCAACATTTTTTAAAAACGGATTTGGTGCAGAATCCTCAACGACTTATTTTATTTATAACTTATCCAATGAGCATAAAAATCTCCGCAATTTAGGAAGTACTTTTGAAATTTTAGAAGAATTTCATTTAATGGAGCCAAAACCAAAACCAGTCACAATATCCCAATACTTTTCATTTCTTTCAAAATCTTTGGATTCCTTATCGACTAAAATATCTATATTTTCTAATATATTTGTAGATGATTTTACATCAGAAATCATTTGGAATGTGGAACCACAGCTGTTTAGCCAGTCAATTTCTGGAATTCGAAGTTGGTTAGCCTCAAAAAAAGGGAACGAAGTCCGTTCGAAAGTATCCTCAAAAATTTGACTTAATTTCTAGTTTTTAAGAAGAAATTTAATATTTGTGCACTTTTTAAAGAATCTATTGCCACTAGCTGTGCAGTGTGTGCAGCACAACGGCACACCGTAATATCCCCAATGTTAAAATTTTATCGCTTTCAGTTTCTTTCAAAAGCATTAAATACATTAATATAATAAATAATATAAATAGCATTAAATTATCTAAATAGTCGATTTCATTATTACTTTTAACACATTGAGATAGTAATGATGTAGCTTTAAGCATATTTGCCCCATTGTCCGAAGTAATTGATATCACTTGTTGTAAATTTAGATCAAATTTGTTTAAGGTTTTATTAACTTCCGAAGCTAAGTTTATTGTTTTGCTGGACTCTACTCCTTTCATTTCACTCATTCCTATAACTTTCGATATGATGGAAGCATTTTTTGATATCTCGTAATTTTTAACCAAACTTGACAACAAAACTTAAGCATTTTCTGAGTTTAAAGTAAACAAATTTTCTTTCTTGTTTATTGCGCTAGAAATTGGTTTCATTAATTTTTTCATATTAGAGCTGTTTAATAAATCAAATGCTACATCATTTCCTGTTACAAATCCAATGTATGCTCTTATAATTTCACATTTTTTTAACTCAATTGTTTCTTTTATGAGATTTTTACCATTTCGTTTCAAAGTTTCTTTAGTTTCATTTCAATATTTCAATTTTATGACAGCTTTTTAAATGCATTTTTAAGTTATAACGTCTAGATGAACTTAGCATAGAATTGTTTTATATTTTTTCAGTTCTAAATATTTTGCTTTCAGTTTCAGAACCACTTGTTGAATGACAACTTTAAGATGAATGAACATAACATGGCTATTAAATTAGCTGGGACTTATAAATAAGCGCGCCTATAAAGCGTAGTCTACTTACTTTTTATATACAAAAACACTCAGTTGGGTGGAGTTTGTTTGAGAAATTTATAAGATATTCAATAACTTTTTAATTAATAAGGTATTTCATTAGGTTTGATTAAAGGATATTTATATATGCAAAAAGTGGCGAACTACTGTTGCAAATACTTAATAAGATTTGTATAAGATATCATTGTGATTGTATTAGGTAGTTTTTTAATAATCTCTTTCTCCTGTTGGCGTTCGTTGTATTCAAAAGATTATGTGGTAACTTGTTGGATACAGCTGGTAGTGTTACTGATATTGAATTTTTTCCATAGTTGTTCTTGAAACGACCAACTTGATATCTACCTTCTGCACGTCGTCTGGTGTTGTATGAGTGATCAATTGGTGTTAAAAAACGCGAATCATTATGGAATTCATTTATGAGAGTGCTCACAAAGATGTTTCGAACATTAATAACTTTAAGAATACCTGCAATAGTTTTCCCCGGTTTATTGCTTTTGTTCTGTGTTCTGCGATTTGCTATTATATTAGAAGTTCTGTAACTGTAGTGTTGATGGTTTTGAGTTGTGTGTGACATTAGTTGCCTATTTATTGAATATGTATTTGTATTGTATATATGGTTGTTGCTAATACTGGTGTTTCCGTGTGAGTTGTTAGTGCATGTGTGGTTTGAGTTATTTGTGTTGTTGTACGTGTCGTTGCTTATGTTGTTTGCTTTTCAGCAGTGTTTTTAGTATTTGTTTTTGTGTTTGCTGGAGTGATTTGCAGTACGTCGAGCTTCCCCAGGCTGTTATTCCGTGCCTTATGCTTGATTCGGCTAGTGAGAAGTGGGCCTGTTTAAGTACGCTGAAATTTGAGCAGTTACTTAGGTGGTATAGGCTATAGGTTGACTTCCGTAGTTTATTTTTTAAATGGTTTATGTGTGATAGCCATTTAAAATTCTGGTCTACATAAACTACTAAATACTTATAAGTTCTCACAGTCTCTATTGTGGTAGTACAGCTTTCAGTTGGCCCATGTTTGTAATTGTTGTGTAAGCAGTTATAGTCATGAAATAATATATTGGTTTCTGTACTTGCGAGATGGGGTGATTTTATGTGCATGAGCTTTGTTTTAGATGTTTAAGTCCCTTGTCGTGACATCATTGTGAAATTTTGTTCAATTGAAGCTGCATATTTCTAGTTGCAGTTTCTAAGTTTTTATGTGTAATTATGATTGCCGTGTCATCTGCGTATGCAAAAGTTTTGCAATTTTTTAGCATGGTTATCATTTCATTTGCATAGATTAAGTACAGTATGGGACCCAATTTCGAACCTTGAGGAACTCTACTTCTTGTCATTGTTGCAACACTTAGCGTGCTGCCGATCTTGACGTGGTATTTTCTGGAGTCTAAGTAGTTTTCGAACTATTTCAAGCATTCCCTCTAATACCATTGCGCTCCAAAATATTTATTAATTCTTTATGCGGGAGTGTGTCAAGGGCTTTGCTGAAATCAATGAAAAGTACTAGACAGTGTGCGTTTTCCGCTAAGGAATTATTTATATGATTTGCAAAGTTCCCCAATAATTTGTCTATATTTTTTCCTTTCTGGAAGCCGTACTGATCTTGGTTAATAACTTTATATTTATGTAAAAATTTATTAAGTCTACGTAATATAACTTCCTCCAATACCTTTTCCATTGCTGGTAGTATTGCTATCGGTCTGTAGTTGTTATAGTCATTTTTACTACCAGATTTATAAATTGGTCGTATGATTGATGTTTTTAATAATGCTGGAATGACACTACTGCTTATGCTTGAGTTAATAAAGGAGGTTATTATTGGCGTTAGCGCAGAAGCATTTGTTTTTAGATCTTTGGGTCTTATGTTTCCCGTATTTCATAATTATAAAGTTTTTTAATAAAATGTCACGATCTATTGTCCCGAACGCTCTTTTGAAGTCCAGAAAAATATTAATAACATAAAAAGTTTTATCTAAATCCAGATTGGTATTTTGAAAAAATATTGTTTTTTTTTTTCAAATTATGCTTCAAGTTGCTGTTTTACTACTTTTTCAATTATTTTTTCGCAAGTCTTTATGGTATTTATTGGCCTAAACTCTTCACATTTTTTTGTTTTGCTGATTTTTTTCTACTGGTGTTATTAATGGTATTTTTTAGCTTTCCGGGAATTCTCTTTCTTCAAAAGATTTATTAAAAATATTTAACAAAATGTTTTCTATGGTGTTCCAATTATCCAATATTAATTTTATTGATAAATTGTTAAATTCAGGTTTGTTATTACAAATTTTACATATGTTTCTTAGTTTTGTAAAATTTATTGCTTGAAACTTAAATTTGAAATTTATCACAGTTATTTGGTTCATGTATTGCACTTTCTCAATCGAATTTCTAATTGACTTAATACTCTCTATAAAATAATTATTAAATTTATTGGCTACTACATGGTCTTCCTTATATTCTAACTGATTAAATATCATAGATTGTTTTATATTGATTACTAATTCTTTTATTTTTCTCCACACTTGCTTTTGGTTTTTAGCTTCACTAATACGAGGGCTGCTCTATATATTTCTGGCCTAATAGTGAAAATGCGAATATTTATAATCAAAAATGGTTTTATTGTTTTTCAAAGTATTCTCTAGAATGATTTACGAAAATCGTTGACCACGCATTTTTTTGTTGATGTGCGGAAACAAGAAGAAATCATTAGGTGCCAAGTCAGGGCTGTACGGCGGATCACCCATTATTTCGACGTTTTGGCCGGTCAAAAACGCTCTGGTTTGAGCCGATGTGTGAGAGCTCGCATTGTCATGGTGAACAATGATTCGTCTTCTCTTGTTGGTTTTTCGAATTTCTCCGATAACTTCAGGCAAACAAATTGCAGTGTACCACTCAGAAGTGACCGTCCTACGTTGCTCAAGCGGAACAGTCGCCACATAACCAGTTTTGCCAAAGAAACAGGCGAGCATTCGCTTCGAAGTGCTTCTTCCACGAACAACTTTCGTTGGATTTTGCTCGTCTTTGAAGACCCACACGGTCGATTGTTGTTTCGTTTCCGGCTCATTCGCATAGATCCATGATTCGTCACCTGTGACGATCTTATAAACGTCTTTTGAAGCACCGCAATCGTATTTTTGCAACATGCATGTCGATCTTGCATTATGAGTTCACGCACGGTATCAACGTTCTCTGGCACAACAGCTGTTTTTGGACGACCTTCACGGAATTCGTCTTTAAGCGAGCTTCGGCCACGATTAAATTCATTATACCAATTTTTTACAGTGCTATAGGATGGTTTTTCATCGCCACACAAAGATTTAAGTTCATCAATGCACTCTTGTCGTGTCGTTGCCAGGCCAGAAATATGTATAGCAGTCCTCGTACTTTCATTAATAAATTTGATTTTCTCATTTTAATCTTTTGTTTCATATCTGTTTCATATTTGTTTGTAATTATTCCAAGCTTCACTTGTGTTCAACAGTTTTGCTATATTGTATTTCATATTCTTGTCCTTTTTAAGTTGTTTCAGATCTCTATTGAACCATTTTTGTGTTATTTTGTTCCTTTATAGTTTTTTATACCCACCACCACAAAAAATGGAAAAAGGGTGTTTATAAGTTTGTCATTCCGTGTGTTATATCTACTCTATCCATTTCCGACCCCATAAAGTACATATATTCTGAATCCTTACGCTAGCGAAGTCGATTGAGCGATCTCCGTCTGTCCGGCCGCGCTCTCCCATATTTTCCGAGTTACGGGGCTGGCTCTGAAATTTTCAACAATATCAATATGGGTATCATTTTAAAGCTTTTGGTCTTTAAGGAAATACTAAATTTTTAAAAAAATGCTTAACCCATTAAGAGCCGATGTTAAAATTTTTTTATATTTTTTAATTCTCTGTCACCCCAATATTTGCCTTTTTGATTGGAGTTACTTCACTAAACTATATTTACATAGATAGTGAAGGGTATATAAGATTCGGCATAGCCGAATATAGCACTCTCACTTGTTTATTGTAAATTTTTTTATTGTATTGTCAATTCAATTTTTGATATTATAAGTAAAATTATTAACACTGGAATGATTTATATTATTTCTTATATCTCTATAATACATATTTTTATTATATTTAAATATTTCTCTTATTTATTTATTTTTTTGTTAATTGGTTATAATTTTTATTTTTTATTATTATATCTATTGCTTTATGATCCACTATGTTATTTTCATCGTTGGTTTTGGCTATTATGTTCATAATATTTGTTATAATAAAGTCTATTTTTGTTTTTGTGTCATTCTCGTATATTCAGTAGTTATTTACCTGAGACTATTATCATTAAACCTTGACTGTATCATATTTTTATATGTATTTTTCCCCAGTCTATATTAAAGATTGTGTACAAGGAAAGAAAAATAATACTGCTCTGCAAAAAATTACTTTTTGGCTCTTTTTTAATTTAAACTATGTGGACTATATGGTTCTCGATGTGCTGAGCTCAAAGCCGTTTTGGTTTTTCTCCATCACGTAGGGTTTTTTTTTGGGCGTGGAAAAATTTTCTCTCAAAATAAGTCATGCACGCAGACATATTTCTACATATTTTTTCTATATTTAATCGTTTCGGAAGTATTAAAAATTTTTAAAGGGAAAAGACCATTACATATCTGCTAAATTAACACACCCCTATTGCCACATGTAAGGTTGACTGCAATATTGGATACCTGCTGTAAATTGAGAATAAAATCCCCTTTTGTTAATCGATTTTCATGGTTATATATTATTCTTAAGGTATTTGCCAGTGATACTTGCAATCAGAAGAATCCGTACGCTTGTTCTAAAAGGATAAAATATAACAATGTATAATCGATCAATATTGACTCGGTTAAACGAAGTACGCACACAAGCCAAAGATTTTCATTCCTTGTTCTCTTTATAAATCGTTCAAATACTTGTTTGCGCACCTGCTAACCGTCGATTGTGTCACGGTTTTAATTTTGTATTTTTATCAAACAAAAAAAAAATTAAATAAATAAAAGGAAATGAAATGAAATATATGAAAATATTTGTAAAAAAAATTTCTATGGAAGTACTCCTTCATTTTTATTTTTTATACTTGTCAATACATGCAGAGGGTACATGCTCTGTGTAAAATTTTAGTATCTATTTTTTCAGGTATAAAATATTTTCTTGCATTTTTTAAAACATCTTCTGCGAATATGGACAGACAGATAGACAGACAAACACAAAGTAACTAAGTCCTTTATTCTTTCAAGATAAGAAATATTTGCATAAAAATAAAAACTCAACATAAAATAAAATTTTTTTAAGTTGGTGCAAAAATAAACTTGGTGCGTAACAAGTAAGCATTTTTTACTGTGTTCCTGATATAATAAAATATCACAATTATGTGAATTCTGAGTAAATTCATTGAAATTTTGTTTATTTTTGCTATGCATTTTCCCAGAACTAGGAAATTGGGTTGTGGAAAAGGGATAGAGGTAGTAGTGCTTGTGGACATTTGATTTTAATCTTTGCACATTGAACGTGACAGAAAAAACCTCTGCAAAGAGTTTATTCCACATACGGACTGTTTGGCATAAAAACGAATTTGCTCTTCTTCGCTCTCTGCTGCGCGCGGTCGATTAATTCCAAAAAAGTTTTTGGAGTACCAGCTTACACATCAGATTTGTATTCCATTTTCGGTATGATAAAGGTGACATAGATAGCGAGGACATCGATGGAGTGAATTATTTCTTACATCGTTTCAAGCCACCTGAGCACTTGAATGCTTTTTTGCACAGTAGTAGGTTTTCAAGTGCCCATTCAAAGGTTGCAAAAAAATCAGGATAAAGGTTACGAAAGGCTCTGCCTATTGCGAAATGAATATGAAAAGAGTATACTAATGTCATCTGCGAAAGAATAGATAGGGTTGGAAGTCTGACGTAGAAGATCATTTAGTAAAATAAGAAATCCGGTATTCACCCAGTCCTAAATTCTACTTTTTACTTGAAGTGCTTTTCAGAGGGTGGATGATAGAAGGAGTCGCAAAATTATTTTAGTTGCCTGAAAAATTAGGCGAATAATATTAAATCGTACTTAAGAGAGCCTAGATTGTTAACGCCATATGTAACTCTGATTACGCGCTTTAGTGAAAGTTTCAAAGAAGTTCGTTTTAAATATCAAATTTAGTAAAGGATAAATGAAAGAATTTTAAACATTATAAATTAAGCGAATTAAAACAAGTAACAGAGCTATAGTCGGCTATGCCGAATTTTATATACCCTTCACTATCAATGTAAATCTAGTTTAGTGAAGTTACTCCAATTAAAAAAGCAAATATTGGGGTGACAAAGAAAAAACTTTTAAGTACTACATATTATAATTTTACATATAAAGGCTATCAGCTCTTAATGGGTAAAGCATTTAAAACAATTTTTAGTATTTCCTTAAAGATCTCTTCAAAAGCTTTAAAATGATACACGTACTGATATTCGAAAATTTCAGTGGCACGTAACTCGAAAAATATGGGCGAGCGCCAATTTTTTCTCTTTTTTCTCTTATTTTTTAATTCTATATCGCCCCATATATTTATTTTTTTGGTTGGAGTTAGTTCATTGTTCCAAATGACATAGAAAAATTAGAGGTAGGCGTGGTGTTTTGCCAGCTGCGTCGAAGGAGATAGACCGATCTTGCTGACTTCGATTGGCATACTTAAATTGTTCCTAGCTGATCTATTGCCTCGGCAAATATGATTTCAACACCACCACAGATTGACATCGCTCAATCGACTTCGCTATGCATGAGGACTTAGAATACATACATATATTTTATGGGGTCGGAAATGGATGTTCTAGAAATTACACACAAAATAACATACCCTTTTTACACTTTTTGTGGTGGTTTAAAAACGGGGTTCATAGAACACACACGCTTATACAAAGGGAAAGGTAAGGACTTATACTTCGTACTACACCTCACTCACGGTCGTACACCAAAGGGAATAGATTGTATGATTTCACTATATCAAAGCAAAAAATAACACAAACTTCTGAGGAAGTCGTTGGAAATGGGCAGCTAAACAAATCTCAAACACAATTCTTGTAGCATTGAATTGTTCAAACGAACGAAAACCACCTGTATGTGCACGTATATCAAACTACATTAACTATTGGGACAACCTTGCATCTCCAAACTTTTAACTTGTTATAACGAATTTAGCACTACAGCTCCTCGTTAGTTTTAACCGTCTGACACCAAGATAGATGAACTAATTATTGGGACAACCTTTAATTATAAATTTTAAATATTTATACTTGCTCTTATAACGATCATAGTAATAGTCCTTCTGTCGTAAAAAACAAGTATGTTGTAAAGGGACACATTTTGGCTTTTAAGATTATGAACTGTTGTTATACGGGACCAATCTGTAAGCATCAATTTTCAAATAGAGAAATAATTTTCAAAATCGTTTCAGAGTTCTGTGGGCACATATTAAATAAAGAAGCAACATTCAGACGAATTGATAACCTCCTTCTTTTTTTGAAGTCGGTTAATTAAAGAAAACCAATTAGTTTAATGAGTAAATGTCTAAATTCATTCACTAACTTAACGCAAAATAAAAAGCAAAATGTCCTGGGCAGATAACGTACACATTCTCAAAATATCAAAAGTCCTTAATAAATATTAATTGTAACTAATGAACCAAAACTAATTAAATATTTGTTATATCTTAGAAAGTCACTGTTAGCAATCAATTAATTTACTCTCCTTTCCTTCTTCTTATTATTTTTATTTGTCGTAATGGTTTAATTGTTCTTTGCCATTAAGAAAATTGGTCGGCTGTACAGTTGTTTCGCTAGTTCGCTGAATTTGTGCTTTTGATTAGAAGATATCAAAACAATTTAAAAATACATGCTTTTTGAATGCCTTACGGATAAGATCTAAAAAGCCTTGTAAAAATGTTCATGTTTTAGCAGTTTTTTATTTATATATATATGTATATTTGTATTTAAATATGTTTACTTGTCATAGAGGCAAACATTATGAAACAATGAAAAATGTGAAAATATCTCAATATATCTTGCAAAAACCTAGAGAAACTTCTGAAGTAAGTCAAGAAAGAAAAAGATAATTGGTTCCAGACGGGTTTAAGGTTAAAATGCTATAAAATCAACTATTATCTCAAAAAATTTATCCATTAAACGCGTTCAACGGTTTAAATTTTGAAAAGCTAAAATTTAAATAAGAGAAATAAATCGATTGAAAAAATAGAAGTAAGAGATGCCTAATATCATAAACATTCCTAAAGAGGGGAGAATAAATAACAAAACAGACGTAGACGATAATGCTCATATATATCGACACTCCATTACTAAACAAAGAAATAAAATATTCATATATGTATAAGGAAAAAGCAGCAGATTTTTCTCATTTATTAATAAACGGACCTAACGCCGAACGATAATATTAATTAAATAAATTTAAAACAATTTTTAAGTCATGTGTCTCACCAAAGGTTTTAAGTAAAATTGATACAAATGAAGAATTAAGTTTTAAAGGCATTATAAACGATGAAGATAGTACAGATGTAAAAGTCATGACAAACGACACGCCTAAAAAACTGTTAAAAAAGTTCTACAGTTAATGCATATCCATACTTAGTAATATTCTTTTTAGACTACCACAAGAAGTTTATTAATTTTTTTTATTGTTAATAATCAGCGGATGACGCAAAAATTTTCGAATTATAGAATACAAAACGTGAACACCCATATTTACAACATGATGCACTGTAATAGAAGCAACGCTATTTATATAAAAACTCTATTTGGCTGGACAACCCTTAGAATTATTAACCGCTTTCCTGTTTGATTTAAAGTAAAGTTTAGATTTATTCCAAATATCCAATCATACCAGGGGCACCTTCTCAATTCTAAGTGTATGCATAAGAAATTTCTTTTCTTCCGCCTGTAGAGTTAACATGGTCTTAATATTAAAGGTGTTAGACTCGGTTTTTAAAGCTTGTTATTTTGCCCTACAGCTGTCGTTATTTAATGTTGATTTCCTAGAATGTAGAATAGATTAAATTTGTTTATTAAGCAAAACTGGCCAACTAAATATTTTAAAATTGGTGTAATTGTTAGTAACGAAGAAAATTAATTAAAAGCTTGAAGATAACGACTAAGAAGACAAATTGTATAAAACAATAAAAAAGTATGAACATAATTAAGGGAATAAAGCATTTATATATATTTTTTTTGTTTTGTTGAATGCCAAAAAACTGAAAATCATGAGAAAACGTTTTTAATGTGCAGTTTTATCACGACAAAGGATTAAAATTGTATTTCATTTATTACATGCGTATGTTTTATGTATACTATCATATATTAACATCTTAGCGATTTCGGTACTTTATTTCATACATGTTTGTTTTAAATAAACGAAATAAACTTATTTTTTGTCCTAAATTATGTTTTCCCTAACAAGCCTATCTACCTGTCTTTTTCTGATTTTTAAAAGGTGAAACCCATTTTTTAAGTTTCGAATATAAGAACTATTTAAAAAATATTAAAAAAGTTATTACCTGACTATATATTCTGTTGGAATTAATATTTTTTTACAGACCATAGTTATGCTGCTCATCTGGCATCAATCTGATTCAGTTTTATATTTAGGTGCCACTCAACATAATATAATTTTTCAAACTGCACTACAATTTTATTTTTTTATGAGGCCAAGTTTTTTAATTGTTTTTTTTTTTTACTCCTAATTAAGTTATGAGAAATCTCCTATTTGCTGAGAGAACTTTTTTCATATCGCAAATTTTTTTTATTATTTTGTCTTTTATTTGAACATTTTTTAAGAATTAATTATTATTATTATTGCGTTTCTTCCTTTTTAGAACATTCAAACGTTTATAACATAGAACAATACAATTATTCATCCTTATTCTCTTTGGCGTCGTCAACACAAGACGACGTCGTGTTTCTTCGTTTATTGTAAATCGGTATTCCCGTTGTCAATATTGTCATTAATCGATGACTGTCGACACATGTTTGGTATTCCCTAAGACCAATTGATGTTGATGTTGCCGTTTAGTTTGTCGTCGCCATTTTTGGTGTTGTGTCGTGTGCTAAAGAAAACTTAAAAAAATAGAAAGCGTACGGCGATATTAAAAAAACAAAGTAAGAAACATATAAAATAACATAAAGAAAATGTGAAACGCTAAAATTATTAACCCCTGTAAATTTAAAAAATTAATGGAAGAGTTAGAAAAAGTCTTTCTTGCTAGGAATTTCGCAGGGTCATTATTACAACTTGTCGGACTGATCAATGGATTTGCATATGAAAAACTTCACTTATTTTTTTATCCATTAAATAATAACATTAAAAATTGAAAGTTTTATTAATGCAAAGCTATTTATCAAGCAGTTAAAATCATACCTTTAACTAACGGCAAGTTGCAATAATGGCCCTTAGACTATTTAATTTAATTGTTTTTTTAAATTTTTATTAATTTTTTTTTAGAAAACTTAAACTTTCCATAACACTTTCTTAACATAATAGAAAACAAATTAAATCATCTGTCACAAATATTAGATATGTGTGTTTTACTTGTTTATATTATCGATAAACAGTCAACGTCGTCATTAAGCTGTTAGGGAATACCAAATTAGTATTGATATTGTGTTTAATTGATGTTGTCTTAAAATTGACGACGATGTTGGCAACGCCAAACAGAATAAGGGTGATTATTTTTCTTCTGTTCGTATGTGCTCGAACTCATTATCCTCTGTTTTACAGTACGCACCTCTGCCGACGTAGCCATTGAGATAGCTCAATTTGTGTCCGCTAATTGTCGTATTATTTTATACACACCAAATGGTGCTGGAAGTAACTTATTCACCTCTGTTTTTACCACGCACAGACGAACAACAACAACAAAAAACCGGGATTGCCAGAATTCAAGTAAAAACCAATATGAAAATCATATAAAATTTTAAAACATTTGTGTTAAAAATAATGTAATTTAATAGGTAAAAATTATTTTAAAAGCTAACCAAAGGTACGCTAGCGCAGTTAGATAGAAAAATTTACATTTGACAGCTTTACAGAGATACGAAAAATGCTGGCGAAAAATGGCTGTAGCGGACCAGAAAGTACATTGCATTATGTTTGGATTTAAATTTTACTGTTTTCTTTACAAATAATTACAATAAATACCGAACTTAAGCCAAAATTTAAAAAGAGCATGGTTTTTTTGCGCTTAAGTTTCATCTTTCCAGTCCACTTAGGCTCTATGGAATAAACTAAATAAAATAATAAATAACATAAATAAGAAAATAATTAAAAGCAAACATTGCAGAAGAAATGGCCATTTTGCTGCCAGAAGTTTTATGCGCAACAAGCCAAAAGTCCATAACATGAGTACAAATATGCATTAGTCTGATTGTGAAAATTTACCGATACAATTTTTGTAACTTAATAGCATAAATTTTACATCGATAAAAAAACTTCTCATAAAAGCAAAACACACATTTAAAATTTTAACAAAGTGGCAGCTCATTCATATTAAAACATAAAGGGGAAAGAGATTAATAAGGGGTTGACTAGATAAGTAAAAGGTTCTTAAAATTTTACGGTTTAAACTATAAAAAACATTAAAAAACAGGTTAATAAACGAAAAGTAAATAAATGTTGGTAGAACTATATTCGTAAACGAATCAGAGTCATAAAAACCTACAACAAACATTTTTTTAAAGAAAAATTTTGTTGCTAAATTTATTTTTTAAATCAAAAGTAATACGACTTTTATTATGGAATTAACTTGTTTTAAAAACAAAGACTGTCATCGGATAGAAAAAGTATTCTAAGGGAAAAATGTTAAATAAAAATACCAAAGGCAACCAATGTTTCCCAAATTTTATAAATACTTTGTGATATCTCAAATATTCTCAGGCGGAATGGGATAATAAATGTGTCTAAGGAGAATTTTTCAACATTCATACATATCACGGATAAGCTACTTACTCATTATGAACCAGTAATCTTCTAGAGAAATTAAATCTAAAAGTTGCCCTTAAATTTAATGTTTTCCAGCATCACATAACAGAGTGTAACATACATATGCATATACATATTTGAAAAATTTATAACAATAAGTTGAATAAAATTTAACTGGTTAACATTTTTCCACATTCTTTTGTAGAGAAACACTTTATTGAAAAAGTTTACCTATGATACCCATATCGTCCCATTCCGCCAGAAATTATTTGAGATTGTGCAAATTATGCGTATAATAACACTTTCGCAAACTTTTTTATGTAAAATTTTTGGCTTTAATTTACTCTTTCTAAACCCCTGCAACTGGTTTTTTTTATTTAAAACTATTGGGCTAAACTTGATTTATCTAAAAAAAAACAATTTAACTAATTTATTTCGATAAATATGTATGCATAACTTGGTTTTCGGGTTAAACATTTTAAAAGCACTAGCTAAAAGCACAACCTTTCTGTCAAAGATTTACGTTTAAAATGTATGAAGCAACACGAATTAGCGCGGCGTCAAAGTTACGCGAATGAAAAATCCGATTTGGTAGGGCGTTAGGAAATTAAGTTGGTCGCTTCTTAGTTTGTTTTGTTTTTTATTGTTATTAAAAGTGATGACAATTTACATATTTCCAGGCTAATCTAGCAATTTTATTTCTTTTTAACCGACTTAAAAAAAAAATAGGTTATTAATTCGACTTAATGTTTTTTTATGTTTTTTTATGCTTTTTTATCTTGCAGAACTCAGTCATCGATATAGTTTTTTCTTTTTGTAATTTGATAGATTATGCTTAAAGATTAGTACCGTCTTAAAAATTAAAAGGTGTCCCCAAACAACATACATGTTTTAAGTGCATTATAAACCGTTAAGCACACTTCTTTAAAATTAAAAAAATACGTATTACTATAGCTCCCAATAACAAAGTGTAATACAAAAATAATTCTTAAAATTAAAGGGTGTCCCTATAGGTGACGTAAATTGACCTATGTAGACTTACCTCTTAAACGGTTATAGACAAACGCTTGCAAATTGGACAGAATGTCGATTGCTGTGACCGTTATAATAACAAGTATAATTATTCAAAATAAAAAATTAAAGGGTGTTCCTATAGGTAATGTAATTTTATGTATGGGTCTACACTTTTGCTTTATTATAACCAGATACATGAAATTTACAAAGAACAATAACAACAAGTCCGCTATAACAAGTATAAAATCTAAATTTAGAAATTAAAGGGTGTTCCTATATTCGAACTGTTGAATAGTTGCAGAAAGTTGATTAAAATTTGCACAGAACATTTATTGCTAAATCCGCTATAACAAGTAGAAATTAAAGGTTGTCCCTATAAGTGATATAATTTGGCTCTATCCTTGTTACAGACAAACTCTTGAAAATAAGACAGAATGTTCATTACTATATCAAGTATAATAACACGTATAAGTATTTAAAGTTAGAATCAAACGGTGCCCTAATGGTTGCAATTTAATGTATATGGCCAATCTTTTGAATAGTTATACTAACGCTTCATATTTAAACAAATTTTGTTTTACTGTGTCAGCAATAAAAAGTGTAGAAAATGAACGGTGACCACATAACTGCTGAATTTTCTTGTTTAATCTGCATTCATATTTTGTTCTACGAAATATAAACTATCCCAATGCAATCTTTTTCGAATATAATAGAATATAAATAATGTATGATTACCGCCCTTAAGAAATATGATTTAAAGTTTGTCTCTTTTGAAGTCGGTTTTTTTAAGAATTATTTAGTTCTATTTTTATACAATTTAAAAAAATAAAATGAGTTAACATTACTGTTAAAAACACAAATTTGGCGCTCTTGTTTAGGTATGACATTTCAGCGCAAAAATAACGGGCCAGATTGCGTTGCTCTTTACACGTTAATGTTAGATTATAAAAGGAGTTGCCAGATGGAAAATAAAAACTGATTAAAACTTTAATTGGCAACAGACCCGTTATTGTGTGATTTTGAATGCAAGCTTTATAAACGGTGTATTAAATAAAATGTGTTAATAATTTGTGCAAACTTTCAATCTAAAATTAAAAGCCTTTAAAAACTAAAACGTTGAACTTTACTTTGGCAAAGGTTATCTAAGATTAATCATAGACTAAAGGTGCGGTCAGATTAGTCATATATTTGACAAAAAAGCGTAACCACTATTTTTACAAATATTTATTAAATTTTTCCTGGCTCGTATCTTTAAGAATGACAATTTATGATATAAATAAATGAATTTTACCTCTTACCCTGAGTAGGATATTATGTTTCTCACAAAGTATTTGAGAAGGGAAAAATTTTTTTTTCCATAATTTAGTGGTTACGTCTTTTTGGTCAAATATTTGACTAATCTGACCGTACCTTAATATACAAAACATTTTCTTGATTATTTTTTAAACTACTAACATTGTGTTAATGGAGTCAACATTTAAAGGTTTAAAGATCATATTTTGCCCATAAGAATATGAATGAAAGAACTAAAGAAGAGGCATAATAATTTGCATAAATGGTGCTGTATTGAGTATTGAGTTTATTCTCGGTTGCTGTGAGCGTGTTGAGGTATTGGTCATCATGGAACCGTATATTTTTAAGGCGTGATCCGGCTAATGATGTGGACTGTATTGCAAACCCCGGGACAGCTTCGGTGAATAAGCCGAGCAATATGTTGCGGTGACAAAATTGAGCGACAGTGCCGAGACGTGGGCTGCGTTGAAACACTTAGCGAGGGCTTCAGTGAGCAAGAATGACAATATGATACGGTGATAGTGTTGTTTGTGACAGCTGACTGCTTAATTGGCAGGTTTGGTTTTGTTACAGGGAAGGCGTTACGTTATCTCCAAACATAATTAAGTGTAGTATATGAATACTGAAAGATTGTAGGCGAAAACAAGGGCGGACAAGTGGTACCGTGCTATTTTGCTTAATCTACAATTATTGCAAAATGAGCTTAAAATGATTGAACAAATTTTATTAGCTATTTCTATGCAAACACTTGCTACATAAAACAATTTTTTTATTTGTTACCTAAACGTCGTATCACATTATAAAATTATTTTGGTATACGTTATTTTGCTTTTAATTGTAATTTGCATTTGAATTTTATGTCTTATTTTAATTAAAGTTTAACAATAGAAACTATAATATGCTTGTATACAGTTGTATTTGATACTCGTATAACACATAATTTATAATAGGCTATGAATTGAATTAAAATGCTAATATGTATGTCGCTATATGCATCAAAGAAAAAGAGTCACTGTTATCCTTTTGTTATATATCAAATCACTCTCCCAATTTTGAGTATAAAAGTGTTTTGAATATAGAAAATATATATTTACTCACACCTTTATATGTTGCAGATGTTTCAAATCATAAAAACTTCACATCAATAATAATTAATGGTTACAGAAAATGTAACAAACACTTTGTGAATTAATAAACTTTGTTAATTTTGGTCAGCATATAAAACGAATAACGAGTTGTACGGCGATTTTTTTACGTTTAATAAGCATCAAAATATTAAATGAAAAATTGCAGATTCATCCGAAGTATATTTTTAAAAACTTTACCGCAAGTACAACAAAAAATTTTCTTTTAGATTATTCACTCGGTTAAGGTGGATAATAAAAATTATAAATTATTAAAAATTAGTGGTCCGAGAAACCAACGGCCTGTTATACAGCGGTGCCATAGTAATTGTCTTCATTTTGTTACTTTGGGTCTTAATAGCGAAAAGAATCAGCTGTAAGGGTGTGCAAAGTCGTTTGGGAGATAGGATATCTATTTTAAGCTTCGATCTTAGAGTTGGGTTGTGCAAGGTGGCCCAAAAGATATGTTGTTTAATAAATAAAGCAATCTCCCAGGCGCTACATTAAAGAGTTTTCGTCTACTTAGATAATCTTATGATGGTTTCTCCAGATTTTGCTTCTCACTTGCAGTTGTTGGCACGAGCAGCTTAAAGTCTAACAAAAGCAGATCTGACCAGCATTGAAAAGATTTTACGAAGAATGGCCAAGTCTCATCATGCAAGTGCGAAGTTTTGTGACTAACTATCAAATATGCAAAGAGTAAAGACTGATATTTTGTCTCTAAGACAACCTATAGGCGCGTTTCAGAAACGGAAATTTTAAAATTGTGATTCTTCTAGACCACGTAACAAAAGTAATTTTGGTTAAAGCTTTCCCGAAATCCTCTACTAAAAGTGTCATTAAACTACCTACGGTAGATGCGTCAGATTGTTCAAACCCTTCCATTTTCGTTGTAGTGCCCTTCTCCATGCAAATCAACTATTCAGAATCCGACAAACATTTGTCCGAAATAAAATTTTCGTTGAGGTTGTCGGTACATACCTCGGCTGAAGTCACTCCATATTTTGCCCTATTCGTAATGAATATGATTAGTCATAGCAGTATTTCAGGAAGCTTAGAATATCCCCAGTTTGTTGCTTGTAAGAAACTTTTAAAGTGCCTTTAATATGTGAGAAAATATGGCACGGTTTGCGTAATGCATATGTGGATAGTAAGAGAAGCTACAACACGTACTGTCGAATTGTATGGTTTGGGTTTAATATAAAACTTGCCCGAAAATATTTAAAATATAGAATTGTTAAGCCCATCGTAAATATCTTGCACAGAGAAAAGAAATTCGTTGTGGGAACCGAATTCATGGCCAATCGAATTTTGTCGGTTGTGTGTATTATCTTAAATTCGGTTGTAATAACTGAATGAGTATGGCACTCACAACTATTTTTTTAAATGATTCTTGGGTGACTATAGAATATTATTGTGAATTAAATAGAACGATATAATTTTTTAATATTTACTTTTATTAAAAAATAAAATACAGGAATAAAATTTTATATCATAAATTTCATGATTCGAACCATTTAATTTAACGTACTCCTTCTTCTACATTATGATTCTCTTTTTCCATATGATTTCTTCAACTTGCCATCCTATACCGCACGTCTTGCCTCTGTAAGAAGTATTAAACATTTCTGAATTTCTTTTATTTATTTATGGCTTTGTGATATAATCTTAAACTTACCGCTAAACAATATTGGAGAACTTTTCACCACTTTAAAAAATCTTTGTACTTTTAAACTGAAATATTGTTGATTTTTTGTTTAATGTTTACAAATTTTATTTTTGGTACGTCAATTATTTTTTTCATTTAGAAGATACAATTGATTGTTATAATTCTAACTACCAAAATTTGTCTTTCAGTAGTAATGTGCTGAATAAGTTTAGTTGCATCTTCCATTTAATAAAATAGATTTTAGTAAAGATACAAATCGGTCAGGTTAACTTTTTTAAAAGGTGTTACAACCAACATTTTGAGGCAAATATCAAATGTTAGCTTTTAATATAAAAAATAAGTCAAGATTATTATTTATTAATAATAAAAATCAAATTATTATATTGGCAATTGAATCTTGAACATATCGATGGAATTTTTACCAGTCTTTTTTTTGTGTGTGTGTAAAGTCAAATACTTGAAAGGGAGGTCGTTAGGTATGTTTCGTGGAAAGAACTTAAAGTAATAAAAAAATATCAATGTGTTTTTAACCTTTGTAATTATTTTCTTTTCTAATTTTCAAGTACTAGGTCAGGTTTTTTTAAATAAATATTTTGTTTATTATGTTTTATTTTTCAATATACATATGTATATCGCCACGCCGTTGGGCGTTTCTTCAGGAAACAGGAAACAAAAATATGAATTATAAATAATAACTTTAATTATATTTTTTACTTTTAGGCGCTAGAAAATACATAAATATAACTAACTGATTTTATCTGCCAGCAAGGATTTTTTACATAAATGGTAAAATACTGAACCAAAATATACAAAAATCCAAATGGTAATTTCTTTTGTTAATTTCATGTAACATTAAAGGAATACTTTATTTACGTATTTTCTTTATCAAAATAGCTAAAAGTTCAATTAAAGAGGTAAAAAGTAAAATGTTTATAGTTGTATGAATATTTATAAGGAATTTATATTCGCTTAAATTAAAATACACTTCACGTACTGTTGCTTCGTTATTGTATAATCTTAGGTAAAGAAGTAAATGCACAATAAAAATTATAATTATGCTTGAAATATAAAGTGTGTGATAACACAATCGAAAGTTATTCCAAGATTTTTTGTGCTATTAGATAAAAAGGAATGACTGGCTTGGATTTACAACATAAGTGGTATGATATGATGGTTTGTTTACTAAACAAGGCATCGAGTAGTACATACAAAATAGCATGGACGGCTGCGTTTAGAATAATGCATGTTTTGTAAGTATAGCGAGATGTATAGTCCCAGATGAAAAAATGTAGAATTTATAATATACCATAGTAGTACAATTGCAATCAAAAAAGTATCCCGTACGGGGAAGCTTAACATTATTATACCCTTTAGCATAAAAAGTGGAGAAAGGGTATAACTAATTTTGACATTCCGTTTGTTATTTGATTAATTTTATAACATCCATTTTCGACCCCATAGAGTATAAATATTTTGACTTCTTATGCTTAGCGAAGTCGATTAAGCGATGTCCGTCCGAAAAAAATATCCTGTGTAAAAATGACGGTCGCACATATTTTCCGAATTACGGGCCTCTGAAATTTTCAAAATTTTACAAATTTCAATATGGGTATGCGAAATACTAAAATTTTTAAAAATGCTTAACCCATTACGTATAATTTTTACCTCAAAAAATATATATAGACTTAAATACATTTGGGTTTACATATATGGTGAAGGGTATATAAGATTCGACGAAGCCGAATTTAGCAATCTTACTTGTTTTTTGATTTGTTTCTAAAGAAAATTTTAGATGATTGATGGATAATTGAATTTTTCTATAAAGTAATATTATTGCAATTTTCCATTTTGCTAATACTTTCACGTTATGATATCGGATAAATGTCAAGATATAAAAAACAAAAATCATCAAACGTCAATATGTGATATTAATAAAAAAAAAATTATCGAAATGACGTAAACTCGTCACTCATAACACTCCTGCTTGTAGGTATTAGCCATTGTGAAGAATTCTCTAACAAGTAAAAAGAACTAATAAAGCTCTTTGTTGTGTGGGTGGATAGAACATAAAGCAGAATTTTTGTATTAATATTATTATTTTACTGAGCGCTTTGCTTAAATGCTGTATAGGTGCTAACCCTTATATTGCAATTACTTATTTTATAAAAACAATTTTTTTATTATTATTTTTTGTTTGTTTTGTAAGAAGCAATTAAAATAACTTAAGATTTGGAAATTTATCCTGTGTTGAGAAAACATCAATAACTTTAAATAAATCAACTATTTTAATTAAAAAGGTTTTGTCGTCATGATGGCTAATATACAATACGTGCATTTAATCTAAAATGTTGATAAACAATTTGATTTAAGGTATTTTGCAAAAATTCAATTGCACAATACTTTTACTTGGTTAGTACACAGAATCCGTTATACTATTTAAACCTACTTTAATTTCGCTTCTGCAGTTGACTTAAATTGCAATCATTTCCGACTGACTTGTTTTGAATTAATAGCAAAGTTATGGAAATATTTTTTTCATATTTGGCTTTAATTAGTTTCCTGCGTGCTAAAAACTTTTTATTTGCTAAAAATAAAAACCTTGAGTTGAAAAATATTAATTTACAATTTTAGTAAACAGATTAAAAAAGAGAATAAATTGAAAGAAAAGGTTAAACTTAAAGTCAGTTTAGTATTAAAAAAAAAATAACCACTTTATATGGAAAACTACCAATATTATCGTGCAGTTGAGTTTAATACTTTTAAAAATAATTTTAATACAAACAATGGACTGCAAGTTAAGTGCTTTAGGCAACTTAACATGAATAGTAATAATTATTATTATTTTAATTGATCATTAGTTTATTGTTTTCAATATATCTTTTCAAATCACCTTTCTTAGCAGACGTTATATAATAAAACAAGAAACAATCGTCAATTTCTACAATCACATTTAAAATTTTTAAGGGAAAATTGCCATATGAATTTACTTTCCCCTAAGTAATACTTTGTATTCTCATTAAATATTTATGTTAAAAGGAATCAAGCACAATTAACTTTTAAATTTTGATTTAAAATTTCAACTAATTTTCTCAACTACGAATTGCAAATTGCTGTAATTTAAACCGTCTTATTAGTTTCATATTCTTTTTGCTTAGATTAAATTTATTTTTATAGCGCATATCCGCTATAACACACTTTGTTCTTACTATTACGATCATAAAAACAGTTATATCCATCCAAATCAACTCTTCAATAGAACCCTTCTCTTCTTTTAATGGTTTTGTTTTAGACACAGTAGTGTATAATCTGGTTAATTAAAACTCTTTTTCTGCTTAGGTTTAATATATAAAACAACATACCTCAAAGTCACGTCTCCTTTAAAAAACCCTTTAATCTTTAGTTTTATTGGTTTTTTTTCTGTCGTTGTAACGACCATAGTGCTACTTTACTATGCATAAACTTTAAATTGCCTGCGTGTAGCAGCATAAAGAGTATCAATAGAAATATGAGGTAAATATGATGTTTACAAGCAGCCTCTAAAGTTAACTGCTGTACAACGGTGTTAACTGAAAGCATTTACTTCCCCTAATGGTTATTCACACGTATCAAATTATGAGGAGTTGTGCTGGAAAATTTTATCAATTTTAATTAACCGATAATAAGTCTCTTTTGGATACTTATTACTACTCGATAATATTTGAGAATTTTTTGGAATTTCTTAGGTCTAGAAAACTTAAAATGGGGTTTAATTCATTTTATTTAGACATATTGAGTCTACATTTAAAACCCGATGCAAACAAATGCTTGTAATATTTTTCAACATTCCTCCTTATTTTCAAAATTATCATGGGCAATAATAATTGGAGGCCATTGATTAAGGCACGCACATTTATAATTGTTGTTTATGTTTCGCGGCTTGTGTATGCGTTATCTTCCTCTTGAAGAAAAAAATGTGTTTCTATAAAATCTGTATCAAACATGCTTTTGTGGCAAATTATTAAATTGCGGAGATTAATTTTTAAGTTGTAAGTGAAAATTTTATCTGTTTGATAATGGCTTGATTTAGTTAATTAAATGCTTATTTATTTTTCTTTGTCATGTTTTTTTTCTACAAGTACATAATTTTTTATCAAACCATAAGATAAAGTAGTCACCGTTAAGATTAAGATTAAGTTTATGTTTTATTTGTAAAACTTTTTATTAGTTTTTTCGAGTTTATTTGCTTGTCTCTGGATTTTCTCTTTAAAAATAATCACCAGCAATATTTTAATTTCCTCTTATAATATTTACAAAGTTCTATGTGGAAAGGACACATTTTTATATATGAAACATTAAAAAAAAGAATAATTGCTTTTTTTAATTTCGAGGTAACATCAACATTTTTCATCGACTTCAAAATTCTTGCACCAATACTTACTATCTTAAGTTATTCAAGAACTTCATATAAGATTTAATCTATTTGTAAAATTATACACACAGTAGTATTATAAATAATAATAGGATGGCACTTCTCATACAGAGTTAATACAATTGGTACTGGTAATTGGGTAAATGACTACAAAAAAATTCAATTTGTTTCCAATTCGTCTGAATTTTGCTTTTCTTATGTTTGTAGCCGCAGAACTTACTCATTTCTGAACCGATTTTGAAATTGTTTTAATATGAAAGGTTATGCTTTAAGATTGCTTCCATTTTAAAAAGAGTTCATAATTATAAAAAAATAAATAAATGCTTCGATACAACATACATGTTTTTTTACGTATAATGGACCGTGATTAAAAAAATAATAAAAAATGTTTATCATGTTAGCTTCCAATAACAAAAAGTAGTACAAAAATAAAAATAAAGATAAAAGATTGTCCCCATAGGTAACGTATATCGTATATGAGACTATCTTTTGAACCATTATAGACAAACACTTACAAATTGGAGAGAACGCCGACTGCTATGACCGGTATTATAACAAAATATTCAAAATTATAAATTAACGAGTGTCCAATATTTCATTTATTTTAATGTATAAAGACATACTTTTACACAGTTGTAGACAGGCTTAGGTTTCTAAAAAACTGTCCGCATTTCTTTGAAAAAAAAAAAAAAAAAAAAAACAGAAAAAGCCGCTCTCCTAACAACAGTTTATATACGTACTGACAGCTTTATTAAATAAAAAATTTTAATGTTGTATAATTAGTGAAAAAAAAAAAAATAAAGAGCTCATAATCAGTCCAGCAATTTATTTACAAGAAATTTTTCATAAATATTTTCGTCTAATTATAAATATGAATAAAATACATTGAAATCCAGGAATTCAAAATTCGCCATACTTAATAGCAATTACTAACAGCATTTTTTTTTCACAAGAAAAAAAGGCAATGATTTTGTAAACGCAACACAACTCCAGATATTATATGAAAAAATTATATGCGTTTATTTATTATGAGAAACTATTAAACTTTTTATCTGCTTCCCATATATATTTCTGAGTTTCGTTTCGCTTTAGAATATGAGGACCAAAAAGAGAAAAATATAAATAAAATTAGACAACAACAAAATTTGAATGCTATTCGAACTACAAGAAAGTGGGCTCAGATTTCATTGTATGATTTGAATAATATATTCACGCTGGTACTTTTTGCAAGTTATTATTGCAATATGGGAATAAACTCTGCACACAAGTACATACGAATTAAGAGGCCATAAAGAATGAATAAAAGTAGATTATTTATATTTTTTACTCAAGTCAGTGTGGCCATTTTAGCTCTTTTTTCTTCGAATTATTTTCAGAAATTTTTCTTTAGCATAAACCTACTTTTTAGCTCTTGTTCAAAACGTATTTGACTCTTTTTATTTTACTTAATTTCCATATTTAAACTTTTTATGTCATTTAAAATGTTAATTTAAAAAGATAACTTGGCAGCGCATACATAGTGTTTTTGCATTATTTTGGAATGTTCTGTGAAATAAATCGAAAAGCATTTGTAATTTTGTTAAAGTACATAAGAAATGAAACATAATGTCAAATTTTCTTTTTTAATTTATTAAGCACTAGGTCATATGAAAAAAAAAAAAAAAATTATGTTTTTTTTTTTTCCTTGAAACAGGAAACAAAAATATTTAAAATTTTGTTTTTACAAATACAAATTATACAGGCATGCCGATCGAAATGGTTTTAATTCCGTATTAGCAATTCCGATTGATTTTGTTTTACCTTCTTCAGATTCCGATCGATTTTGTATATTCATGAAAAGTATTGAATCTCCACTATTTAATTTAAATTTTGCAATATTTTTCCTACCAAAATAAATAACAAGGCTAATCTAAGAAAGCCACACCATAAAAGTAAATTTAAGAAACGCAAGCAACAAAATTTCAAAGAAATTGAATTTCACTTGGAAATTTGAAAGTGGTTTTATTCCGAAAAAATTTTTCGTTTATAGTTTTCTGAAAAAGCAATTTGCGGGATTAAAACCACTTTCAATCGGAATTGAGTGTTGCTACTTAATAAATTCAATTGAAAAAATTTGTCAAATTAACTCAAAAAATTTTTCAAAAAAAAAAAAAAACATTTTAACATAAACATACATACATACATATAAAATTTCAACCCTCAAAATCTTAGCAGCATTTTTAAACGTTAAAAACTCTTCCACGATCAGAGCAGGCGATTAATATCATCACCTGCAATGTCGCATCCGATCGTGCAAGTTCAGTTTAATGGAAGAAACTGTGTCCTGAAAGCATCTCTTTTGTAAGACTCGTCTACGATGGTCCGAAAACAACCGCGTAAGTTTTTTCAATTCTTATTTCAAGCGAGTCGTCAAACAATCGCTCTTATGATTATAAAATGAGTATGCTGCATAATAAAAGTTTTTTTTCTTAAAAATAATTCTAAATTCAATTAAAAAATGAAATGCTCTGAAAGAGAAAAAAATGTTAAAAATTAAAATAAGGTCTTATCAGTCACTTTCTTTGGTTTTGTCCTTCTTTTTAGGTTTGTTATTAACAGCGTCATCAATTTTAGGGAATTTTAAATGAAGTGTTTCTATAAAACGAAAAAAATTACAATTATTTAAAATAAAAGAAATTTTATATTGAAACACTTATTTTCTTACCACGTTGTTTAAATTAGTAAAGACAGTGAACATTTTTAAATTGATAAAAACAGACTGGCCTTTCTATTAAAAATCAAGAATTTGAATGAAAAAAATATATCATACAAAAATACAAAACTAGCAGAAGTAATATAGTTAAAAATGAAAGTAGCAATTCATATGAACAAACTGTGATATTATTTTAAGTTGCGTTTTTTGGTTTAAATTAACGTTTGTTTTATATGTTATGCGTTTCTAGTTTTTTGAGTGTTTTATTTTTCCACAAAAAATTTTTTGCGTATATAATTTTACTATATCCCAACCCTTGAGAAAGTCAACAAATAATTGACGAAACATCGGAAAAATGTAAAATTAATTGGTTTTATTTACATTTGGAAATATATGTCATATTAGCTTATTCAGGAAATTTAAAATATAAATAAGTTTGACTAACTATCGCTAGAAAGACTACGTCACGATTGGGAATTCTATGAAAAATAATCGTCCAACAATCAATCAAATGACTCGTAAGAGCTTTTTTACAAGAGTCAAGTACGACCAATATTCCAACGCCTCTTAAAATACGTATAAGACGATTCACTCTTTGACAATCGTCAAAGGGGCTCGCAGAAACATAATTTGGAAGAACAAAATACAAACTTTATTAAACAATCACCTGGACGATGGAAAAAAAAGAATCTTAAAATGTTCGTGCTCGCCGAACTTCGAAGGAAAAAAAGCTATTAGAAATAGTTTAATTTGGAAGCCCTTGAATCAACTAAAGTTTGACGTGTATAAGTACGAAAGTTGTTTGAAAAAATAGTGTTGAATTTTATTATATTAAAGCAGAGGTTGTAGGAGTATTTGGCGGCATTGACCTTATTAATATCATTAGTCAGAATCCTTCAAGAAGGAAGAAAATTTACCTGAACTTGAAATGTGATTAAAACTTGTAATGAGTAATAAAATAACAATTTAGAGGACTTTTACAGTTGTGCACATACTTTTTTTTAAGAATACCTCATGAAATAGTGAAGGATATATACTCGTACTACATATGAATGTACAGTTTATGCACAGAAATTTTTTACTTCATTTTTGTTTACACATACACACATATATGCAATGTGTTTTATATAGCTGTGAGAATCTTATGTTTCTGGAGCAATGTTTTGTTAAGTAAATAAAATTATTTTTGTATTAATGTATGTTGCTAATTTTTAGAGAAAACTAAAAAAAAAAATAATATATTAGGAGATTTTGCTTAGTTCTCTGCTAAATTTTTTGGCCTTTTTGTAAACGTTTTTGTAAAAACGATTAAGCTCCACGAATTTTTCCAATATGGTCACACTGTTTAAAGTCTCAGCTGTAAATAAAACAAAGTACTTAGATAATAATCAATATTACGTTCTAAGCGAACAATTTAAGTACGTTTAATTTAATGCATCTGTTATTTAAGTTATCATAGACAGCAAAACACATTATTATGCAACCGAAGGGCCGTTGAGTGCTTAAATGTTGAGAATTTTTTTTACTTTTGATGCTACAAAAACAAATTTATATGTATAACTTATTTTGCAGGAAAAATTTACTTTGGAAAGAAAATATCTTGTTCAAAATGTCAAAATAACAATAAAAAATTGTTTGGAGAAAAAATATGTTATTTTATATTCGTTTTACGTCTCGAATTTTTTTGTTATGTGAAACATGCTTCTATTTAAAATTCATGTTGAACCGTTGTATATGCATAAAAGAATGAAACAAATATTATAGGTTTCTATGCTGGTAAAATATTTGAAAGTTAAGCGTTTTCCTAAACCGTGTGTTTTTAAACGATCAGTTGTGTTTTGAAAGTATTATGCAAATTTTTTTTATTCAACAAAACAGGCAGGCTCGGAAATTAAATTCAGAGAGTCTTGCATCAAGACGTTTTTATGTGTCAATTATGATGAGACTTTTATCATAAATCTAAGGGAGAAAATAAGCGAAGGTATCACCACTGACTACTACTTATATACCGTCCACTCTTATGTGTTTACAACATGTAATGCGATATGTTTAATAATCTAAACAATTAGGTTCACACTAAGATGATAGTGTCTTAGTTTTACATTTGGTCAGCAATTCAAGCAGATAGTACATAATAAACTAAGGCATCTAAATTCCAGAAAAGAGATAAAAGCCTTAAATTGGAGATTATATAAATAACGCAGTGATAAATATTGAAGAGCTATTTAAGCAAGAATCATGAACTGTAATTGGAAACGTTGTGCCTTATAAAAATGTAATGTAATAGAGCAACACCAAAAATTATTGGTGTTTGCAGAGCATTCTTATAGTTTTTAATATAAAAAAATATATTGTGGTAATTGGTTATATTTACGATACTTACTACTATCAGAAAGCTTAAGTTTATTCATGGAACCGTACAAACTCATTAAGCAAATTAAATTGCCAAATGGTAAGTGAAGAATGATTAAGAAGCAGTTTTGGGGTAAACCGACAAACATTTCAAGCAATTTGCAACAAATTGTGAAGTTTGCAAACAGAAAAAACGCAATTTCGGACAAAATTATTAATGGAAAAATGAGTTTCTATCCTCTTCCTCTGCAGAGAATCTTAAAGCTGCCTTTAGACGGAATGTTTTTTATATATGACTTGTCAGCTTTTCCATAACAAAATACATATTGTCTAAGCGGTTTAAAACATTTCTTATGTTAAATACATATGTAAAAGTCATATGAAAAATTTTCATTTAGAGCCTGTTTTTTTTATATTACAAAGCATCTGACTTTAAGTGGTGCCTAAAATGGGTGAAAACAGAACCAAGTTGTAAAAAATTGCAATAAGAATTCAATATAAAAGTGTAAAATTAGTTAAGCAAAATAAATTGCAGCTATTATTGACACAATGCTGGATAATACAGTTGTAAAATCTTTTGTTTCCATTTTGCACTTTTTAAGTTTTTTTATAAGCTTAAGAATCGATTTCCTTTATTAAAATTTGTTTCTGGAAAAAACAGCTGTTTGTGATTGTTGTGATGTGTGTGTTTGTGATTTACTTCATAGGTTATGGCATATGTAAAAATGGCAACTTTGATATACATATAACATTTATGTATATGGATTTTCAAAGTGACAAGTCATATGTAAAAAACATTTCGTCTAAAGGCAACTTAAAGAAAACACACAGTTTTTGCACAATTACATTATATACAATTTTGCAAAACCGCTTGGAAATTATTAGACTTACAAAGTTTAAACCATTTTTCTTCAGCAAAAATAAAAATATATTAAAAGTCCTTTTTGTAATTTCATATTATATTTTTTTTAAATATTAAAATACAAATTTTATGTGGCTTGCGACGTGTTTAAATCAAAAACACATCGAGTAAAGTGTTTTGCAAGACAAGTAATTAGAAAGAAAACATCCTAAAAACAAATAGTTTTCACTTAAACATTTAAAATTTTCTTAAACTCATATGCGTGAACGCCACACTTATATCACCGTTTATGTAATGTATATTTTTACACCTGGGATGCCGTCTTGTATTTACAGAAGAATGTGATGAAGAGAGAGAGAAAGAGAGAGAGAGAGAGAGAGAGAGAAAAATAAAAAATATTTTGTTTTTTCACAACTTTCGACGTGGATTATCACGACAAGAGTGCACTGATGAACTTAAATCTTTGTATGGCGATGAAGCACCATCCTATAGCACTGTAAAAATTGGTATAATGAATTTAATCGTGGCCGAAGCTCGCTCAAAGACGAATTCCGTGAAGGTTGTCCAAAAACGGCTGTTGTGCCAGAGAACATTGATGCCGTGCCTGAACTCATAATGCAAGATCGATATGCGACATACCGAGAGATAGAGACATCCTTCGACATTTCTTCCACCAGCAAACATTCGATACTGCACGAACACCTGGCCGTAAAAAAGGTTTTTTCTCGTTGGATCCCGCACAATTTGAAAGTCGCTCAAAAAAAGGCTCGTGTCGATTGGTGCAAAGAAATGTTGCAAAAATACGATTGCGGTGCTTCAAAAAACGTTTATAAGATCGTCACAGGTGAAGAATCATGGATCTATGCGTATGAGCCCGAAACGAAACAACAATCGACCGTGTGGGTCTTCAAAGACGAGCAAAATCCAACAAAAGTTGTTCGTGGAAGAAGCACTTCGAAGCAAATGGTCGCCTGTTTCTTCGGCAAAACTGGTTATGTGGCGACTGTTCCGCTTGAGCATCGTAGGACGGTCACTTCTAAGTGGTACACTACAATTTGTTTGCATGAAGTCATCGGAGAAATTCGAACAACCAACAAGAGAAGACGAATCATTGTTCACCATGAGAATGCGAGCTCTCATACATCGGCTCAAACCAGAGCGTTTTTGACCGGCCAAAACGTCGAATTAATGGGTCATCCACCGTTCAGCCCTGACTTGGCACCTAATGACTTCTTCTTGTTGCCACACATCAAGAAAAAAATGCGTGGTCAACGATTTTCGTCGCCAGAAGTAGCTGTTGAAGTGTTCAAAAACCATGTTTTAGAGGTGTCTCAATCGGAGTGGAAAAAGTGATTCGACAACTGGTTTGAGCGCATGCAAAAGCGTATAAATCATGCTGGAGAATACTTTGAAAAACAATAAAACCATTTTTGATTATAAATATTCGCATTTTCACTATTAGGCCAGAAATATATAGAGCAGCCCTCGTATGCTATCAAGACCCACTTAAAAAACAAACAAAAAATAATATTTCTAAAGTTGTACTCCGTTCAATTAATAAGAAACCACGAAATTCCAATATCTCGAATTTTACTTTTTCGGCTTAAGAGGTTTATTTTTTAATTTACTTTCTAAACATTTTTTTAGAAAGAAAAATTATTTACAAATGTATGCGGAGGTTTTCCAAAGAAAACAAGTAAAATTAGACACTGGAAAAATGAAAAGCAGCATTTTCTGTATCGCTACATCTTTTATCAGCATTCTTCGTTTCTATCTACCGTAGGTTGTGTACATTGCAAACATCATCTATTTAACCAACTAATTTTGTAAATAAAAATACGAGGAGTATTCACATCAATATTAATTTGATTAGACGAAGTCGAAACACAAACTAAAGTATTTCTTCACTGTTCTCTTTGTAACTTGTCCTGTGCATTTGTTTTTGCAATTGAATCAGCCATCGGATGATGACGAATTCAATTTTTTATTGTCATTCATTCTTACTTGTTTACTTCACAACATTATAAAAAAAATTTAATAAAAGATATTTTGTATTTACATGAACAACATAATTTCCAAAGAGTATTTAATGTACAGAAATGATTCTGCTTCAGTTTTATTATATTTTTAGATTTCATAAGGAATCAGCGACAATTTACCTTTAAAATATTTATATTTGGCACAAATTTCGAAATATGGATGACCCCTATTTTTGCAACAAATTTTGTCAGAACTAGGAAGTTAGATTGTGGAAAGAAGGATAAAGGGAGTACTGTTTGCTGACCTTTGTAAGGAGCGTATTTCATATACGAACCGTTAGGCTAAAAACGAATTATCTTTGTAATTTATCTTAGCTGTATTAAAACCTAATTAGAATATTTACACTTTCAATAAATAATGTTCAAGAAGAAAATTTATTATTTGGAATCTTTATTATATAAATTTACTTTATTTGTGCTTGACTCCTTCAAATATAAATATTTCAAGATATTCTCATGAAATATTTATTATTATTATATTCATGCACCATGAAATATTTATATTTGAAGGAATCAAGCACAAATAATGTAAATTAATAATGTTTAACTTTTTACCACCGAGGACTGAAATATTTATACTGCTAAATATTTTACTTGCTAACAATTATATTCAAGTTTGCTGCAGTATGTAATCATAATATATTAAACTCTGATCTAGTGGAAAAAACAGACACTGAATTTATATGTCACTATATATATAATATATTATTTTAGAAAAAAAATTATTGGCCTATTTGATTAATAAGTGTATTCCTAAATTTGCAAAAGAAGGTATTGTTTCTTTATGTGAAAACTATTCGTATTTTACCCGACAAGATTAAGAAAACCTTTGAAGCATTTTTAAGCGAAATAGTGACATTAAATCCCAATATTTTATGATTACATCAATTTCAAATGATTCCCATCTAAAAAAATTTATCTAACATTATTTTGCAAGATAAAGTTCTGAAATACAATTATGATGGTATGTATACAACTTCGTGTTTAGTTATGATTACTGTTTTAATTGCATATCTATGAAATCGCAAGAAATACACTAAAAGATAATGCGCCACTTCATCAAAGTGCATCAGTTACAAAATAAAAAAAAAAAAAATCTAATAAATAAAAAATTGTTACAAGTGGGTTCCGATTAAATTTTTAGGGTTTGTTCGGATGGCCGTTTATATGGTTTATTTAAAGCGTGAATGAAACGGGTCGACGCGTTCGTGAATTATTACTTTTCATGGCAACGTGTGGTTGTGTCCATACGAGTATAAAAAAACAACAAGTACGCAGGCGCTTATGAGCGTGCGCGGTATGCATACTGTGTGCTGAAAAGCTGGGTTAAGTGGAAGAGTGGTCGTGATACGTTTATTCCACTTGTGGTAGCGAAGCGCACCGGGAATAGCTAGTTTATAATATTTTAATTAATAAATTGATATTTGATATTGCTTTTGTTTTTTAACTTGTTTCTGTTTAAATATTTTATTTTAGTTATTATAATTTTAAATGTTTATTTTAAATATTTTAAAAATAAACAAATTACATACTTACATACTTTGATATTTATATTAGTTATGTAAATTATGATAAGTATAAAAAAAAACTGAACTCATTCATTTATTTATATCAGGAAATTTATAGTAAAACTAATCATAAATTCATAAGCAAGATTGGATTTTAAAATTAATTCATCATAAATAAAACTGTATAAATAAATTGTGATTTCTAATTTTCTTATTCCAATATATTTTATAAATCTCTCTTTATATGTTTGTTTTTTGGTGCATCAATAACGACTTAATTAATTTTAATGAAATTTAAAACACGGGCAGATATTTGTCTGTTTGTAGTTTTTTGAGGCTTAGCCGCAATTCTTTTTAATGGTAAACGAATAAATACTATTTCAAAGCAAACTGTTAAAGTAAAATTATTAAAGTATTAGCTTGTTGTATCTGGTGTGGCCTGGGCTTAATTTTAGGGCCATTCTAGACACTGTATAATTTATTATAGGCCTGTTTGCTATTGGGCTCTGCTGCAAACACATGAGAATTTTTTTTAAATTAATTTGGACCTTATAGATTAGGAGATATCTATATCTAAAATATCTTTAGAATCTGATCTTGATAAGATCGGTAAGATTTACAAAATTTCGCATTTGAACTCTCCCCTACTTCTCCCTCCTATTTCGTTTTTTCAAAATAAATGTAGAATATTCTACCCTTTACATAAATATCTAATTATGTTATAAATTTTATTGTAATCGGTACAGACGTAAATGCCACTTTTCTCTTTTTTCTCTCATCAGATTTATTAAAATTTATTCAGAAGCATAAAATTGCCCCCTTCACTCTTTGCTTTCCTCCTGACCAATTATTTAAAAGTAATTACTCTATTTTATGACGAGGACCCGAGATTAAAATTTTATTTAAATCGGTTCAATCATTAAGTCATGTTAACGGACAAGCAAATAAACAATCAAACTTGCACGATAATTAGATTAATTGTAACAAAATGTTTCATCGCGAAATTGGAAATGGTGCACAAAAATCATAAATTTTAAATAAATTAAGATATTTAAAAAGCATTTGAAAAAAGACTACGCGAACTTCAATATACACGATTTGCACCGACATAATTAAGCAGCGGCGCAGGTCCACTTTTTACTCTTCTCATTACAAACATCATAAGTTTTAAAGTAATAAATATAAAAACAAATGAATTAAATTATTTTAGCTTAAGATAAATTTCATTTAAATTAAAAAAAATTTTTTTAAAGGAATAATTGTTTAAAAATGTGTGCGAAGAACAAAAGCAGAATATAATGCTTCATTTCTTGATCGCTACATCCTTCATCAGCATTATCTGCGTCTATCTACGTTAAGTTATGTACATTGTAAACATAAACTATTAACCAATTAACTTTGTAACTAAGAATGCGAGGAGTATCCATAACCAATAAATTTTAATTTGGTCAGACAAACTAAAGCATTTTTTCGCTCTTTTCTTTGTAAATCATTTTGTACATTTGTTTTTTTTTTTTTTTGGTCATGAAATGCAATTTTTATTTTAGTAAGCCGAGAGAAAATGCCACTTTAATATAACATGGTAAGCTAAAAACTTATTTTTTTGTTAATATTAAAGGTACACATTTTTTAAATATTTTTAAAATTATTGCTATCTAATAAATACTGATTAATTAAAGATTAGGTTATTCAGCATATTTTTTCAAGCTAGTGTAATTCTAAATTTTACTAAGAATATATCAAATGACAAAGTAATATAGTAAAAGGAAAAAAAATTGAAACCCAATTTTCTCCCAAGCTAGAGGAGATAATCTTCATATGTAACCGCATTTTTTGTAAAAATTTTTAGTTCGCCTTTGCCCTAGAAAGCCGTTGGCTGTTTTACTCAGAAATCCCTTTGCTGCACCGCTGTATCTTCAGTTGTTCATGAGCAACTAAATTAGGTCCGAAATAAAACGTTTTCAAACCACTGTGTCTTAAAATTAGCTTAATTAGTTAAAGTGTTATGTAGTGAATATGCTCTGAAAATACGGATGTGAGTGTCTGAAAAAGTGCAACTACCGTTTGAATATTTTATTACTTTATCAAAAAAAAAAAAAAAAAAAAAAAAAAAAAAAAAATAAACGTACCTCTAAAATAGAACCAAATCATCGATTAGCAATGTTTCTCACACTTCAATTCTAAAATTCATCATTATACCCTTCACAGGTGGAAAAAAGTTATATCTAATTTTGTAATACCGTTTGTAATTTCTACTGTCCCCGACTGTCCCTTCGTGTTTGTGTTGAAATTAAATTTTCCAAGGCACCAGATGAGCTAAAGAAAATTTACATACGCCAATCGCTCAGACAAAGTTGCGAAAACTTTGTCATTTAAAATCAACAAGATCTGTCCATGTCTTTCAAGACAGCGGGCAAAAACCCCATCGTGATTTTAATTTTTCTATTACATTTGGAACAAATCTAGTTTAGTGAAGTAACTCCAATCAAAAAAACTAATGCATAGGGCGATATAGGATTAAAAAAAAGCAAAACACACCAAGTAAAAAAATTAGCGATCGCCTATATTTTCTTGTTTTGGGCCTCGGAAAGTACGATTGTGTACCATATTTTTTAAGATATAAATATAAGTATTATTTAAAAGCTTCTGAAGAGATCTTTAAGGAAATAGTAAAATTTTTTAAAACGCTTAACCCATTAATAACCGTTGACATTTCTGTGTAAAATTATGTATCGTACTTAATTTTTTTCGTATTTTTTTATTCTATGTCATTTCATTATATGTTTTTTTAATTGAAGTTACTTCACTAAATAATATTCAAATATAAGATTCAGCACAGCCGAATATAGCACTCTTTCTTGCCTTTTTGCAAAACCCCATTTTTTAACCACCTATATTTTTTATCTTATTAAAAAAAATGTTTTCGGATTGGGATCAGCAAGAAAAGATTTATGTGAAGTGTTCGTTCACTTCGCAAAGTTTTGACGTCAAATTATGTATTTTTTTACAGCGCGGTGGTTTGGTTTTTAAAGCCAGAGCTATTTATTTAATAAAATATCCACTAAGACCTGAGAAAGCACCATGTATGTTTCTTTTATAATTTAAAATTAAAATAATGGTAATACAAAGTTTTTTTAAATATTAAATTTAAATTATTATTAATTATTACGACAGAATAAAGTTTCAACTAAAATAAAGTATTCATAACAATTTATATTTCAAATATAGTTTCTGTATTAAAATTTAAATATGTCATCGAAACCAATGCATGTTTAACAATGTTTACAATTCACTCCTCCCATGCTGATGTGTAGTAATTTTTATTTTTAAACAAAATTGTGAGTTGTTTTAAAGAGGGCAGTCAAAGTAAAATACTGTCTACTTATATGGCTTTAAAAAAAATATGTAAAAGAAATAATACAATGAAATAATTACAATTAAAAAAATCATTTAATACTAGTGACTTTATTTTTAGTTATAATAATTTTACCAATAATTATGATACTTCAAAGAAACTGTTAAATTAATAATAATAAATGAAAAAATATTTGTTTTTATGAAGAATAAATATATAATAGCTGAAGATTAAAAAATAACTACGCATAAAACAATTAAACCTTCACTCTATTGCAAATGGATCTTTCTTCGAATATTTAAATAATTTATTAATTTTAATTGAGATGGGTGTAAAACTTGATGTCTGAGTTCTAAATTCATCTGTAGTGTGCCTGATCGGCTAGTTTGATAATCACATAAGGACTTCAATAGACAGTCTTAATTGCATTAACAATAATTAATGCTCTTTAAGTGACTTTAGTGACTTTCATTAGCAAACAGCTATAACCCTAAAAAAAAAATCTGGCTATTTTTGGAAAAAAAAAATTATCTGAATACTACCTTTTTCAAATTAGTTAATTCTTTTAAAAATAATAGCTAATGAGCTTTCCGTAAATTAAATGCTAGAAACTAAAATTATGAGATTTTAGATTTGTTAAACATTCCATTTAACGCTCAGCTACCCTAATGTTGTTTAAGCAATAAAAAATTTATCTTTCTAACCATTAAAATTAGCTAGAAAAACTTTAAATAAAATTGAATTTAGTTTCTTTTAATTGTGTTAATTAATGGTACTAATTTGACATCTTACTTTTAATGTCCCACGTGGTTTGCTTTGTGGTTGAAATAAGATAACAATTCTCGTGTAAATTTAAAAAACTGCTTTTTTCTTTGTTGCTAACATTAGCAAAGTGCTTTAAGTTTGACATATGAGGAAGGGCCAAAATGTCTTACAAAACATACACAAATAAAAACAATTTTCGTAAGAATTGCTTATTTTCAACACCACTGTCTATTTGTTTAAGCGAAGAACTTCTCCAACAAAGACATTTGTAAAAATAGGAATGCAGGAAACGACTATTGAAGACACATTTGGAAAAAAAGTTCTGTAATTTAATAGCTTGGCGTTCAGACATGTACTTGAGCCATTATGTCTGACGGAATAGCCTTGAATGACCGCTACAAATGAGTTTCAGCCATGTTAAACTTATCAGGATGGGCGTTGTTGTGATGTGCAACTTATCTACCTATTACAGTTTTAAATTCGTGTTCACACAACCATTTTGTGTGTGGTTCCCATAGCTATAAGATAAGATAGGAATAATATAAACATTCCATTAAGAAAAAATTTTTCCTATTAAGCAACTATTACCTCCATTTAATTTTACATAGAACTGTACAAAATTTGTCCTAGAATGATAATGTTCTAATTTCATGATTATGAAACTTTCTTTTTTTCCTTGTAAAAATTTGAAATTAGATGAACGTATAGTATATAAATCAAATAATATTAATTTGGTCAGATGAAGCCCATATACAACCCAAGCATTTCTTCCCTGTTCGCTCTAAAATTCGTCTTGTATATTTTTTTTTCCTTTATACCAACCTTCCATATGTTGACTAAATGTAATTTATATATTAAATCATTATTACTTGTTTCCTCAAAACACTATAGATGTCACTTCAGAATCATATTGATTTTTGAAAGATCAATATTATTGCACAAGTTAATATCTGTTATATCTGTTATCACAAAAAAAAAAACAAAAGCATAGCTACATACGTTAATATATAAGTCCATAAAAACCTAACCAAAAGCATAAGTAAACAAAAATTTTTGTATAACTTATTTCTTTACATAGAAATTTGCTCGCATGCGCTGAGTCATGCGTTTTTTAAATTAATTTTTATTAAACTATCAATTGAACTGTCCTGATATCATAACTGATGAGCTAAATTATTGTGGCGTAAGTAGAAGTCCAATTTTCTTTCTAAAATGATTTTTTTTAAAGATTGTATATTTTCTGACTTAAAAATTATACGATTTTCAATTTCAAAATTTCAAAATTATTGAACTTTTTTTTACAGAAAGAAGTTTTCTTAAGGAATATACATATAATTTTTTTTTGCGTAAGCTAACTATATGTGCGTATGTTTGCGTTAAGTTTCGTATAGAATTGATTATTCTTGTAGAAGATGAAGATCCTTGAATTTGACCTATTTTTCATTGAAATTTTAATTAATCGAATATGTTCTGAAATCCCATAGCTGGAAAAGGAAAAAGAAGACTATTATAAAAAAGCTATGTAAACTCGAATTGTTGCTGAAAGTACTTCATGAGCCCTAGTCCTAATTTGGACTTTATAAATAAAAGCGTAAGAAAGTTCAATTTTGGGATTTTTGGTCATTATTTTGAAAATTAAGGGGTTTTATTTTTGTTGGTATTTTTTACGGTTTGATTTATGTCTACAAATTTCACATGCACATAAAGTTTTTTTTGATTTGCTTGATTGAAAAAAATTTTATTGTATATTTAATATTCTTAGTATTCGAAATTTTCAGAGACCAGCAACAAATATTCAAAGTTTGTTTTATTACTTTATTATTTTTATGCATCAGATGATTCAATTTTCTATCAAACAAAAAAGGATTCATCTAAATATAAATCTCACGCGCAAAACTAAGTGTTTTTAAATATGCGTAATTTAACATATTTTTCACTTTTATAAATTTATGTTACGAAAGATAAAAATTTGTACGCTACTGTATAAAATGTACATAAAAAAATTATACCTCGACAAATGCTAACTATGAGGCATTTTTATAATTAACAATCGGTATTAAAAACTTCAAAAAGGGAACTTTTTTGGTTATTTTTTGTTTTCGTAAAAGAAAATTTATTATTTGCTCTCTGAACAAATAAACACGACAATCAAACACAACTAATAACAAATCTATGGCCAAAATTAACAACAAAAAATGATAGTTCATTAATTATTTTCTATAATTTTTTTAGGGGACATTGAACTTCAAATACAAGTGCAATATATGCTTGCACAATACGTTATAAATATGTCATAACCACGTGCACTTTTTAGTAATTTTTAAGCTATAGATTTAATTTTTTTTAATGAGAGCAAGTATAAACTTAACTTCTGGAGTAAATAATCCAAAAAATGTATATGTTGATGACCTTTGTTTTCCAATTTACAGTTATGCTCGCGTAATTTTTTGTTACGAAATATGCAGAGATCATACAGCTATGAAATTATTTTCATGCTAAAATGTCTTCAAGCTTCTGAGCATTGATGGGCATAGCTACAAAGTTCTTGACAAAGGATTCGCCGATTTCAGACCTTAAAGATAATATTCGGTAAAAATAAAATGATATACCTTCTTTTACTTTCTGGCTAAAAGCAAACATGCCAAGCGATGTATCGTGAGCGCTGTAGAAACGATTTTGTGACATGAATTATATTGACGATATAAAAGTTATTACAGGTAAGAAAAAATATCTTAAATAAGGCAATAATACAGCCTTACGTTCCATTTCCTAGGTAAAGCATAAAGCTCTTAGAGTTTATCTTCATTTAAAAACCAAATTTTATCACCATTTTGCTGCCTTCAATTTGCGTAAAATGGTCCGTGGAAATGTTTAACTTCCTTTAAAAGCCAACAAAGCAATATAGCGGTTTGTTAAAACAAAAACTAACAAAAAAAAAAAAAACGTAAATCACTAGAGTTTTTATTAATTTATCCACAAGTGGCGACTTTATTTTATAAATTCTTTTAATTTTTCTGCCGCTAATAGTAAAGGGAAAAAGTAAATATGAATGTAGCTGTATTGTTCATGTTCAAGTGGTTGCCGTCGTAAAATATGCTTGGAATTTAAAATAGGTAAAAGGGGTGTTATGGTACTAGCACTTATACCAACACATGTAAGCGATGTATTAAATTTAAAAGTTAAAAGAAAAATAATAAATAAATGAACATGTAAATATTCTCAATATTTATATTCACGACAAAAAATGTAGAGCTACAAAAATAATTTTTCATTTTGATTTTAAATACAAAACAATTACAGTAAAAAAATAATGTTTTCATTTATATTTCTCAATGCTGCCTAAAGGTTATATGAGTAAAATATTGAAATATATCATGCAGGAAGGTAAAGAATTTAGTTTATTTAAATGAAATCTTTTGCCAGCAATAGAATTTCCATATCTGAACTAATCACTAAGCAACGCTGATAATGCTGCAATGATAGCATCTGACGAATCTTTAATTACAGCCTCATCTTGTGTTCAAAACAAGGTCAATTTATTAGAAGAATAAGTTGCTATAAATACTAATATTTCGTACTTTATTTTACTTACCTTTAGACAAAAAGATTGCACCTTGACAAAATACATGCTTGAAAACAACATCTTACAGTAAAAAGAAATAACTTAAAGAAATTGTTTTGGCTGTTGGGCTTTTGGTCTGCTTTAAGCCTCAATAACAAGGTTAAAAATTTTTAAGAATATTTTTTAACCAGTATGGACTTATGTGGGATAATATGGGGGATAAGAAGTGGAAATATTGCAAATATATCAGTACAGAGATTTGTAGTTAACGTTCCTTGCCATTGATGATATAAGAAAATTCAGTACACGTTATCTAAAAAGACTAGATAATAAAGACTGGTTATTTATATAAATATGCAAATAAACATTTTTAAACATAAAATTACCGATATAGTAAATATTTATTTAAAAATCCTACACATGCTAATATATTACATATAATAAGAGTTTTTAAGCGTAATTTAAGCTTATTAAGGCATGTTAATTTTAATGTAATCATAAATTTTGTATTAAATCATTTACTTAATATTTTAAAAATTGATTGCAAATAAAATTATGTATAAAATAAAAAAAAAATACAATATGTTTGTTAATCAACACAAACACGCATGTATAAATTTTTACCCCAATATCAAAAGCAATAAATATCACGTACGAATTTTTTAAATAAAACAAATTAACTTATTCACACGCATATATACAAGGTGTTTTTTAAAAATAAAATTGTCTGAAGTGTCATCCGCATACATATTTGCTAAACTTTAAAACCCTTTTCGAAAGAGTAAGTAAGACAGTTGAACAAGAATTTTTTAATGGTTCCAATCTATAACAATCTGGAAAAAGAAAAAACCAGAGTTTATTTGTCTGTCTACAATAATTTAAAAGTTTGGCCAAGTTCATCACCAATTGGGACACCCTTTAATTCTTAAGTCCAAATCTTATACTTGTTGGTATAGCGGACTTAGAAATACAGGTTCTCTAAACTTTAAATCGTGTGTTTAAAAAAATTTGGCCACATACATCCAATAATATTAACTATTGTAATATCCTTTAATTTATAATTTTAAATATTTATGTATACTTCTTTATATACTACACCATTTTGCATTGAAATTGGGAAAATTCTAAATAAAAATGAGAATATCCAGCTGAATTTAAGAAAATTCCAAATGAAAATGAGAATCTCAATTTAAAATTCAGAAAATTCCAAATAAAATTGAGAATTTCAATTTGAAATTGAGAAAATTCCAAATGAAATTGAGAATTTCAATGCGAAATTGAGAAATTTTCATTTTAAATTAGGAAAATTCCAAATGAAATCGAGAAGTTAAATTTTATATTGAAAAAACTTAATTATAATCTAACATTATTTTTATTAAATTAACAAATTAACATTTAATAAAATAATTGATACATAAAATAATAAATACAAATGTATGTAGATATACTGACCAAATCTTGAGCGGGTTGGTTGTATAGCTCTACTGTAATCTACAAGTTGTTTTATACATATTTAAGGGATTGATCACCTCTTCAAAAAAAATATGTCTCTGCTTTCCTACATTAGGGAACCTACATTCATCTTTGTTTTGCCATACTTTTTATACTTGACCAAATAATTTTAATGGGGTTAAGCACGGGTGAGTAAGGGCTTGATCGTAAAATCCCAGCTGGAGAAAGTTCCAGACGACTGGCAGGGAGCGTTAGTTACCTAACTCCTCCTAACTATCAAAACAGCCTTTTTTAATTTTCTAAAAATCATTTGGAATTTTCTGAATTTAAAATACAAGATTCGCAATTTCATTTGGAATTTTCTCAATTTCGAAATGAAATTCCCAATTTCATATGGAATTTTCTCATTTTCAAAATGAAATTCCCAATTGCATTTGGAGTTTTCTCAATTTCAAATTGAATTTCTCATTTTAATATAGAATTTTCTTAATTTCATATTAAATTTTCTCAACTTAAATGAAAAATGGTGTAGACAAAGTAGTGGCCATTCTGTCAAATTTGTTAATTATTGAAGCATTATTTAATTTCTAAATTTATTTTGGGTACTGGTTCTAATAGCCTACTTAGCAATAGAGGCTTTTTGTAAATTTCAGCTCATTATCATAAGCGGTTCAAAAAAATTAACTGTTGGGACATTCTTTTATTTTCAAATAAAAATTTTATACTTGTTGTAACAGCGGACATAGCAATCAGGTACTGGTAAAATATTGAGGCACTCTCTAATTCATAATTTTCCATTTCTATATTTGTAATAAAAACGGTCATAGTAATCGACATTCCAGTTTTCAAGCGTTTGTCTATAAAGATACAGTTCAATTTACGTCACATGGAAACACCGTTTATTTTCAAAATTTATTTTTGTACTAAATAAAAAACCATTACATAAATGTAACATTCAGAAAAATGTAAAACATCCTCCGTTTTTTGAAATTGGTTAAGAAGCTTAAGAACTTTTAAAAAATAATTAAAGCTTTGCCAAAAATACCAATAAATATAAAGAAATAGGTTAAAAATATGTAAGTAATTAACACAGAATGAATGCTAAAATAATACCTCGTATAAAATTGACGATTAATTCGTTAAACGAAGTTTGAAAGCAACTTTTGAATATTTTGCAACAAGTCTCTAAAATCTTTTATTAAAATTCCCTTATAGTTTTTAATGTGAAATATTAAAGTCCACGCAGTGAAGAGATTTTCAGGTATATAACCTTATTATTAAATCATAACAGGCCGTTATATAAAATTTACATAAAACTAGTTGTACGTTACAAGTGTAAAAAGTAAAATTAATAGGAAGCACCTACTTTCTATGTTTTGAAATATTATAAGAAATTGACACCGACTATAAACTACTATGTCAGCCATGAACAACACATGTAAATATGGATTATTAAATGACAGAACTATTAGTGGGCGATTCCAACCATCTCTAGACTGGTTTATTAGATTGTGCAAGTTCAAGTATAAATATATATTTGAATTTAGTGTTATATTTGGTCGTGTTGAAGTTTTAAAATTCTCCACCATATTGATGTTTAACATCGCCTTGCGTTACTACCTTCCGAAGAGTTGCGTTTTTACAATTAATTCTTATTCGGAGGCGCATGGATGATTACGCGTTTAGGGAGTGCGTTTTTTCTTTCGTTTGAATAACGTTGCTTTGTTTATAGTTCAGAATACGGTTTATTCACAGGAGTGTCAATATGTTACTATTTTGATATTTTCTATCATAACAAAAGCAAACATCCTTAGGCGTCAAAAGACATTGATAAACAAAAAAATTTTAAGCCAACAAAATCAATTATTTTCGTTCTAAGTCAAACGAGGGACAAAATTAAAATTTTTTTGTATTATTAAGTTTTATATTCAATTGGTTTTTTAACAAGAAATTCGTTATTCATAACAAAATAAAAAAAAAAATTTATAAAAATAATTAAATTTTCCTGTATTACAAAGAAAAACGTTCGGAAATTATAAATAAAAAATGATATCTGGCATATGTTCGCTATGACCATGCTGACATAATTAATTATTTCATTAAAGTTTTCAATTATTTTAATCACGTCACCTCATATTTAGCCTCATCTTTCAAAAGAAAATTACCCAATCACGTCTCCCGGCCACATAGCGTGCCATACTGTGACATGTTGCGCATGCAAGGGCTTCTCAATAATCATTTTAGGAATTTCAAAAGCCCAAATTTTGCTTGTGGACATATCCTGACAAGTAAAAATAGGTTTCGTCTTAAAAAAATAAAGTTTTTTTTTTTGAAAACCCACGGGTTGTTTTACAATGGATTTTAATTATTTTAGTGCGATTTTCGAGCGAAATTGAATTCATTTTAACAATTACTAATGAATATACTACAAGTGCGTAGAAAAAAAAAAATGTCATGTTACTGGCGTTGCCGCAATAGAGAAACAAGTTCTTTATATATGAAAAATTAAAAAAAAAAAATATTTTTAACTTTAAAAATTCGTGCTAATTATCCCGTCCGTATTATTAAAATCACCGATATTGACTATTGACTTACTTAGCTCTTGAGGAAACTTCTCACTTACTTTTTAAATAAACTAAAGATTTTTGTCCAAACAATAAAGTAAAGACAAAAATTAAAGTTTAAGTAAAAACAACAATAATCAACATTGATTTTATTTTTCTTTATCACTGTAAACGGCTGACTTTTTCGGCTCTTTTATACAGTTAAAAGATGATGAATAATAAAATTTAAACAACAAATAAAACATCACATAACACTGCGATATTTTATTTTTGTTTTCTACCGTGCACTTGCAAATTAATAGTTAAAATTAAATCAAGGGAATATTAAACTAAATTTATAAAACTTTAAAAATATCGCGCTACTTATTGTTATATCGCTTATTATCGGTGATTTTAATAATTTTGTCAGGATAATTAGCGTGATATTTTTAAAGTTTAATTGCTTTAACATTCCCGTAATTAAATTAAAAAAAATAATATTTCATGCGGTAAATATTTATGAAAGTTTTTTGATTGACAGATATCCAATATTGCAAATTAACCTCAATGAGTACCTTTTTATTTTCAAGCCTTGATATTTCTAACACTACAAAATGCGACACAAAAAGCGAAAAATATGTTATACACTGGTGAGCAAAATAATGAGACCACCCAATATTTTTATTGCACTGTGTTGTTAAGGGCTAGAGTTAAAAATGCGAGTATGAGAAAAAAAACATCATTAAAATTAGCGGTTCAACTGTAACCAGCAACAATATTGTATTAACGTTTTGTTAACTTTTTGTGCATATATCTACTTTTTGAATGAGCAAAATGATGAGACCACATATTTGTTTTAAGAAAAACAAAACTTTTATTCACAAAATAAAATAAATGTATGACAGCTGACTTTAGCTCTGCAATGTTGCTGTATTGCCGGTTGTTGCAATAAATTGCTGGCGTATCTAGAAGATTAATAGTTTTCTAAGCAAGCCAGGATTGAGTTTGTCTCCCGCAATGAATAGACGCATTGTCATGTTGAAAAATAAATTTTTTGGCTTGCTTTTGGCTCAAGAACGGCAACATGTATTTTTGCAGTACGTCTGCGTATTCGGCAGAGTTAACGTAACAGCTTGGAAATGACAGCTTCAGATTTCCTTTCGCAGCAAATCCACACCAAACCATTAACGATTCACCATCAAATTTTCTTTTAAAAAAATATCTTGTTTCTTTGCGCAGATCCCTCCAATAAAACCTAAAACCATCAGGGCCATCCAAAATAAATTTTTTTTCATCAGAAAATATAATCTGGAAAAATATTTATTACAAAAAAAAAAGGTGTCAGTCAATAGCCCCTTTGAGTCTTTTAGATTCCGTAAGTCCACTTGGCGTCCTGGAGTTTATTGAACTTACAACACAAATTTGGCCCATAGTGGCCAAGAGTTGTATTGATCGGTAGTGATCTACGCCTGCCTTTTCGGGCGCCTTTAAGGCAAGCACAATATGATGAAGTGTGTCTAGGAACAGAGCCTATGTAGAAGGTAAAAATTCTTTGTTAATTTATAAAAAAAGTAATTGAAGAGAAATTCGCTTTGATTTCAAGGTATAGCCACTCTTCTTAATTGTGGGCGAATGGTACATTGCGTATTTGAAAATATGGAGTAATTTTTCTCATGTAACTATATAATTTAACCGTTTTAGAATAGATGCGGTGAAATTATTTTTTATAACAAACGGCTGTCCATTTTTAGTAATTTATGGTATTTGAAACAAGCTACTAAAATAAAATGCTTAAAGCAAAATTTGTTGCAAAATTATATATTGTAAAAATGAAAATGGTGGTTTCAAAACTAAATCAATAGCTTTTGATTTAATAAAATATAAATATACATAAATATGATCTTTGAGCTTTTAATATTTTTTATATAAAATCTGATTTCTCATATTCATTTTATATAAACTAGAAGGCAGTTATTATATAGCATTCTTGTTTCACAAAATAAATCATTTAGTACTTGGTAACCGAAGACTTTATTATCGAAAGTCCACAAATACATCGACCATTCTAAACTTAAATATGGTATGGTATGCGGAATAAAATTCCTTGAAAAATGAAAGAATCGCGCAACACAAATATTCAGGTGAACAATTGTTGATAAAGAAAAAGTAGAATGAAAGACAGAACAAAAGTATAATAAAAAAATCAACAAATAAATTTATAAAAATTAACCTCAAAAAGAAAATCCAATTACATTCTTTATTTGAGCAGAATTGATAGATTGTACCTGAAAAGTGGCGCCTCTTCAACGACATGCCCTTAAATATGACCAAGGCAACGCCGGGTACAATAAGATAGTAATATGTTGAATTAAAATAATTTGTGGGAGATTTTCATTAGTTGGTATTGTTTGAAATATATTTAACTACCATATAATGCTAGTGATATTATTATACCTTTTATTACAGGTGGAAAAGGGGTGTGTCTAAGTACGCTACGCGTGCCTCTAATTTTTCCATCTCATCTGGAACAATAAAATAAATCCAATCAAAAAATTAAATAAATAGGGCAATAGAGAAAGAAAAACAAAAAAAAATTTAAAGTGAGAAAATTATCGTTCGCCCATATTTTTTTTTTTTTTTTTTTGGGTCTCTGATTATTTCATAGAAAAGTTCGATTGTGCACCATATTTTTTAAGATTTCAGTATGGGTATTATTAAAAGGCTGTTGAAGAGATTTTTTATTAATTACAGAACTAATTTTTTCTTTTTTTTAATTCTCTGTCAGCTTAATATTTGTTTTTCATGGAGTTTTTCACTAAGAGTATGTAAGATGCGGCATAACTGAATATAGCTCTCTTACTTGCTTTCTTATTATTGGTTTTAATTATGGTAATGGTATTTTTATGATACTGTTCAGTTACTAATTACATTTACATTTCTAATTTTATTAAAGTTCAAGCTAAGAAAATGTGTTCTTAAATAATTATTGCAGAGTTCTGTAAGCAGTGTTAACAATTTTCCATTTACAAGAATAATATGCTCTGAAAACCGTTTTAGTACCATTCACATTTAAAATTGGAAGCGTTCAGATTTGCGTCTTTATTTTCTCTACGAAATGACTTGTTTTAATGGAAAAAAATTAGTCTATATTTGAATTAAGATTTTAAAGACCTGCTCACAAAGATTTATTTAAATCCATTTAGCAGCTTAACTTGATGTGAACACAGACAGGCAAATAGACAGACAAAAATTCAAAAAATAATTTCTTTATATTTCATATCTACATATCTACACCAACAACAACATTTTCAAAAAAATTGTTCATCTACAGATGTGATCCTGTTACAGTTTTATTAATGTATTGATAAATTTAAGGAACTACGCATAAAAAATTATACGAAGTTGTGTTTTAAAAATTTTATAATTTATAATCTAGTATTAAGTGAGATTAGGGTAAAACTTAAATAGCTGACATCTAAAGTCATCTACACCAAAAACAACATTTTCAAAAAAATTGTTCATCTACAGATGTGATCCTGTTACAGTTTTATTAATGTATTGATAAATTTAAGGAACTACGCATAAAAAATTATACGAAGTTGTGTTTTAAAAATTTTATAATTTATAATCTAGTATTAAGTGAGATTAAGGTAAAACTTAAATAGGTGACATCTAAAGTCATCTAGAACTTGCAGTTCTTATAACTTACAGGAACATAAAAATATCTTCCTATTTTATCTTATTTTATCCATTTTATTTAGTTTTAAAAAACAAGGAATAACTTGAAACCAATTAGTCATTAGCAGAGTACCGAAATGCTCTCTCACTTCTCACACATGAGGGAGCAGTGAGACATTTTAGTTTTTGTTGCTTCCTTTCAAAAACGAGTGAGAGGGTAGAAAATATTTTGGTTTTTTCATTCATGAGAGGGTTGATTTATTTTTTTTTTTCTTTCTATTCAAAAGTGAAAAAATGAGAAAATATTTTTTTTCACGCAAGTACTCATTTATGAGAATTTAAAATTAAAAAATTTTTCATTGAGCGTTCACTTCTCAATTATGTACATTTTAAATTGATTTGTTTTTCACACAACTGCAGGCGTGGAAAATGTAATATGGGGAACAAATTTTACTTTTTAGTTATCATAGTTTACTATTTCGTATCCATTTAGAACTTTAAAAAGGTTTCTTTATAAGTTATTTTAAAAGAAAAAACAATTCCTTAATTGGTTTATTAACATTTATTTATTTGTTTAATCTGAAAGAAAAAAGGCACATATACATTAATATGTTTGTATAAAAAATATGTATAGAAATGTATCGTAAGCTTGTTATAAATGTCTTTTTGTTATAAATTTATATTTTTAATTTTATTAAAAATTTGTTTTACATAATACGGATTTTCTTTGTTTTTTATCCTTACCTGTATCAATGCTAATACACACATTCATATGTAATTGTAGGTAGACAATTTTTTGTTGGTCGTTAATGACCGTCAAAAAGAAATATTTTTTTTCTCATTTATGAGAAATTTCATAAATCTCTTTTTGAATTCTCATAAATGAAAACTTTTCAACCCTGAAAAAAATACCCATTCGTTTTTGAAAAGTAGCATTAATGAGAATAATATTATTCATCCCTTATCATGTATGAATAATAGGGATATTTTTTCTTATTCACTTTTTTATATATGAATACTTAAAATTGAAAGAGACAGGCACATTCATGTGCGATCGCAGGCAGAAAATTTTTTGATGCTCGTTTATCAACGTGAAAAATAAAAAACAAGTCGTAGAATTCTCATTTATGAAAAATATCAAAAATGTTTAAAATTGAATGGTCATAAATGAAAAATTCTGAACTCTGGTCATTAGTCAATGATAATGATTTTATTTTTTAACTAATTATCAATGAATTTTTTACTTAAGAAACATTAACAATATTTCGCATTTAATACTTATAAAAATGCCAATTAATTTGAATATTTAAGATTTTTCCTTCGTTCTTTTTTAATACAACTACTTCTTGGATTTATTTATTTTCTGTTGTTTAACTTAAATTGTCACAAATCGTAGAAACAAGAAATTAACAAAAACGTGGTTCAATAAACTTAAGATTACTCTCCATTTTAAACGAAATAAACAAAAAACATTGTAAGCGAAAGTAACCAGTTTAACAATTTGGGTTTTTGCAAGTGGCTCTATGAAAAAACAATGAAGTACTCTAAGATAATACAAATAATTTAGTGGTGTAAGCAAAAAGTGTTTAGGCTATTAAAATAAAATAGTGACTGACCAATTAAATCGGAGACCAAGTGGTTGTTACTTTGCATTCGTAAAGCTAATGATTATATTTATGTTATTGATAAATATCAAAATATGCTGATCAAGATCAAACCCAAATGGTGCTTCTATTTACGTAAATATAATTCTCTCAGATGTTGACATTACCTAAAGGAGTCTTAGCGTAAACAGCACAGACTATTGATGCTGATGGCTTGTGTTTGATCGCTTACGTTGTCTATTGCAGTCGCTCTCCAACCTTCTGATTAAGTACTGGCAATACAATAAACGGAAGTATAATATTGTCGGCTATAAAATACAGGAGAAATTGAAAGAAGGTTTAAATAAAAATTGCACATAAAAATACACCACTTAAAGCAATAAAATTACACGGAAAGAAAAGTTTAATAATTTACAAAAATGACTATTAATTTATTATAACAAAGTAAATATATATAAAATTGAAACAAAAACTAATAAAAATAAATTTTAGAAATTCTGTGATAATATAATAAACTAAAAGAGAATACGAAATCTTATTTCTTAGTTAAATAAAGTTATTTGTTATTTATTATTATAGCAGATAATAAAATATTTAAAATCTAAGTGTCTGCCTATTTCGGATCAAGAGGAAGATTCTATTTCTAAGAAGCACCTGAATGTTTAATACCCTTTAGTTCAAAGTTTTAGCGGTTATAGTGATATACCTTCTGTAAAAATTTCAAAACTCAACCTAATCCGATTTCAAAATGGAGAGCTGTGCAGGGGAATAAACGTCAGCAGAAATAATAGGGCGCACGGAATGCCAAATATAGAGCTGTACAACAAAAAAAAAAAAATGCAATTTTGGAAATAGCACGCAATAACGTCGTTTAATGAATCAAAGTTTTCGCTGCAACAAATCCAAACTATTATTTGGTGCCATTGTGTATCATTTCCCATATCTTTTAGTATTTTTTTTTAAATAATTCTATTATTATACCCTTCAACACAATTGGAAAACGAGTATATCTGAGTTTGTCGTTTGTTTGTAATTTCTACAATATCCATCTTCGATCCTAAAAAGTATATATATTCTTCGGTGTCCTTATACATAGCGATGATGACCGTTGACAAGACATAGTTTTGAAAATTTTGCTATTAAAAATTAGCATGGTCGGTCCATGTTCTTCGAGGCAGATGGCAAAACACTACACATGCATCTAATATTTCCATAATATTTGGAACAAATCTAGTATATCTGCAATCAAAAAAAAAAAAAAAATAACATCATAGCTACCGCTAATTGTTCACATTAGCGGTCGCCCATATTTTCAATGTTATGGGCCTTTGAACTTTTTATGGAAAGGTGGGATTTTGCATCATATTTTTTAAGATATCAATATCAGTATCATTTAAAGCCTTTGGATAGATCTTTCAGGAAGTATTAAAGTTTTTCAAAATGCTTAACCCATTAACAGCCGGTGATATTTTTAAGTAAATTAATGTACAGTATTTAATTTTGTTTTTTTGTTTTAATTCCCTGTCAAGGGCTTTTAAGATTCGGCATAGTCGGTAATAGCACTCTTACCTGTTTGGGAATAAAATTATCACTTGTGCATAGATTTAAATGAAAAGTGACCAGTTTTATTTAAAATATATTATTTATATCGAAATAATATATTTAAACATAAAAAACTAGTAACATTTGCCATTTGCAATAAAGAAATTTTTATTTTAAAAGAACAAAAAATTTTCCGTATACTAAATAATTTAGATTTTGTTTAGCAGATAAAATAACTTTTTTCGACTTTTAAAAATTATGTATATATGTACGTTAAGAAAATATATGCACGTTAAACGGATAATATTCATATTATCTTTTAAGTATGGATTTCTTTTGCAGAACAGTGTTGCTAAGTTTAATCTCTTGATAGTAAAATTATTGTTAAATTATATATTTATTCTTCAGTTTATGAAAAATATTTTACAAAAGATTGAACTTTAGCTGACTGATGAAAAAACGCCTTTTGTATTACTCTACTGTAAGAGACGAAATCACCCATGTTAATGTAGTTTTTATCAGCAGCCTCCTTAGACCCAAAAATAAAATTTATTTAGCTGAGTGCTTCAGGAAAAAGTCGTAGAAAAGGTCAAGAGTCTTTATGCAAAGTTCGTAAAGCCTGTTTAATTTTGCATCATTATTGAGGTTTCTTTTATTTTTATTTCATTTATTCCAATCTTCGGTCTAATCCTATTGTATATGGTTTGTTGAACATGAAAACGAAATCCCTTTTTTTGCGGAAATTTTTGAAAAGTTTCCGCCTGCAGTTACCGTAAATAGTTTTGGCCGATGTTTTTTATTCCTTTGTTGTTTGTTGCATTATGGCATCCTAAGCTTGTATGCTCTATATCTTAATTATTGACAAATACATAGTGGGACTTTTAGTTTATGCCCAGCAGTTTAATATTTATGCTAAAACATGCAACCATTTTAATGTCGTTGTGCACTCTAAATAATAACAGCACATTTTGTAATGCGCAAAATTAGTTCATATAAATAAAATAAAATGATAATAGCTAATGATACATAACCAACATGTCCTGAAAAGAAAATAATATATTCGACAAAATGTAAAAGAATTAAAAACAACTGGAAATTTATACCATATGTCTGCGAACTTACATGGAAAAAATAATTTATTTCAACACTTCACTTTTATTTTCTTTTAATCGTTATCATTAATTATAACGTCGGCCAAAATTCAAGCAGGTGAAAATAAATCATGATAGTATTTAGTATCTGAATAATTGTTTTTCAATTTGTTACCGAGATGTTGTTATAAACTTCGATAAAAGCTAGTTGTAAAAAAAAATTCATTAACTGATAGAATAAACTTTAATTTTAAATGTATTTATTGTTTTAGAGCAAATTTTTAATTTAATTTACAATCAAACCTGTCTATCGTTTATTTTCTTTTTTGTCGAAAACGAACTTAAAGTTAACTTACATTCAGTGTTACCATATGTGAAGATTTATCTTATTTCTTAAGTTCTTGAGGTATCAATAATAAATGTGAAAAAAGTTTTGAAATAACTTTCTTTTTGCTTAACTAGAGAATTGCTATTTATTGATTGTCTTAACAAAAAGAAATACTTTTAACCTAATGTAATTGGCGCATTATGTTCAGACTTTCAAGGTTTTGTTGATCAATTTTTTTTTTTAAGAGAAGTAGCACTTCAGGCGTAAAAACCTATTTAGTTATTTTTCGTAACCGTGCTTCATTCTTTAGGAAAGGGATAGATGAGAGATAAGACAGGTGGTGAAAGGAGAAAGATAGATAGTTATTTTACTTCGCCGGCGAATCTGTTATGAGAAAGTACCGACGAAGGAGACTGCACGTTTTTTTTAATGTTCATTCTGAATATGTATTTATACCATTAAACAGAAAAACACATTTTTTGTATTTTGATTGCCGCAGGATTTGAACCCTGAAGCAACCAGATTTGTAGTCAACGTGTTTACCACTTTGACTACAGCAGCCTCTATAAATCTATGAATTATAATATGTTTTATAAAACAATGAAAAATAGTAATCCATCTTTTATTCCTGAAACGTTTAGTTTTGGTCATTATTCTGGAATAATATTTTGATATCTCGAAAAAAAGTAGCAGGAATTTGGATGTGTATACTTCCGCATTAAAATGGAAGGTTTGATAAAAATATTGATCAACTCAATAATATTGACTATTTTGATTAATTTTGAGTATTACTTTTATGCAGAAAATGTATTACTAATTTAATAATATATTAAATTGAAATTATTTATACTAAGTGTAACTTTTATCTGCTCTTTGCATCGAAAACAAAGCAGGATCAATATAATTTTTATATTTTTGCCAAAAGTGTCGATCAAAAGTTAACTTAATTTCTCGACTGCTGGTTACCTTTCGGTTAAGACTGTCATCACTGTCATCAAATAAACAATTTGATACGTTTGGCGAGCGCTTTTGATGTGAAAACATCATTTTCAAGCTTCGTTTTGATTAGTACTGGAGAATTGGTGTTACGAGTAGGTATTTTTTGTATAAATAGTGGTGGGTTCAAGTAACTTTGTCCGTTAGTTAACTGGTGGAATAACCTTAATACTAAATTTTTCGACTTTCTAACACATATTTACTTACTTTAGACTCTTTTCTATTTCATATACATATATTTATATATATATATATATATATATGTATATATATATATATATATATATATTTATCTTATATATATATATATATATATATATATATATATATATATATATATATATATATATATATATATATATATATATATATTGTGGTTTTTTTGTCCTTATAGAAAAAGTTACGTAGGATACCCTCTTGCATCGTTTTCGACGCATATGCTTCTTGGCGCGAAATTGACTTCTAGTTATTTGAAAAAATGCGCAAATTCATAACCTAAGTATTATAAGCCACGTGAATGCGTTTCCAAGAAGAGCAGCTGCTAGGTATTGGAAGTTGGTAAAAATTTCGACAATGTATGTCTTCGAAACCAGTAAAGCAGCCATATTTAAGGAAACCGACTTCTTCTGAATCAAGTGTATAAAATTAGGGTCAACTTGTTGTTTTAGACTTGTTTAATAGATCACAAGGTATCTTTGGATAACTTTTTTCTTGATATTGTCTCGGCAAAGAATTGTTAACAAGGAAAATAACAAGTGTTCTGATATAAAAAACCTACCCTTGTACATTTGAATATTTGCATTTAATATAGATAATAAAATCATGGTAATGATGGGTTGTCTATTGAATTAAATTTTCAATTCACTTGCTTTCAGTTTTGCGTAGCAAATTGGTAACTAGGTATTTCGTGAACCATCCTCTTTCTGCCCTTTTGTGAGAAATAAATAAATGTAGAAAAATAATTTGAAAAGAAAACAACCACAACAAAAAGCCGGAACAGTTTGTCAAATAACTGTTTTTCTTATATTTTATATATACAACTATAATTATTACGTTAGTTGTGTTAAATTACAACTTTGCTTTGTTGCAAAAGAAACGACAATTTCTTTAGCAACTGTTATATCTAACACCTCCAAAAAATTTAGATTTTATAAAAAATATGTAAATTCTAGGAATAAAACTATCTCTAAGCACTCCAAAAATTTTGAAAAATATTTATATCCAAAAGAAATTTCAAATTCTTTCGCACGTGATACTATTATATCAAGAATATCCTATAAATATCAATAACAAAGAATTAATTAGGGCCAAATAAAAAAATTGGCTTAGAAATAACTACAATCATTCTAAATTAAAAATTGAAAGCAAATAAGAAAAACACCTCTGACCAAATTATATTTTATAGGGGAATTGCTTAATCAACGAACTTAGTCGTTTAGTCAGAGACATATGTACTTAAAAACTGAAAAAAACTAAATTCATGCAGAAATCAATCTAATATTTTTTCACGATAAAAAGAATATTTCCTTAAAATATGTAATAAAAGATGTTAAACAAGAATCCGTTTATAAATAAATATGAAATTATAAAAGGACTTTGTATTTAACAAGGAATTTAGTATTGTTTTGCAATAACATAACTGTAGTTAACTATAATAAATGGACAAAAAGAAGAAATTTTTCGCAAGGATTTTAAGTTACACTTACAGTTAATTTACCTCCTAAGCTTTCTATATATGGCGGCTGGAAATACGTTCTGGGGGCTTGCCCTATCACACCAATATGTTTGATGTATTTCTAAAACGGATTGGAATGCGATTCCAAGTGGACAATCAACCCACTGGCCTGCAAGCTCGAAAAAAAATACTTCATTTAGTTGATTTTGGCATTATAAAGGCTACTCCTAGAGAAACGATAAAGGAACCTTTAATCTTTGTACACGTGCTCAACGTATACTGGCATCATCAAATGATTTTCTATCTTCGAATGGCAAGACCTACAAACACAATATAATTATTATATCCTTCACTAAAGGCGAAAAGAATATACTACCAGTCTTTCATACATAGTTTCAAAAGAGGTGCAAATGAAATTCAAAAGTCTATAAATGGTGTAGATGTGTTTAGAAATTGCAGGCACATCTATTTTATCTATTTTATCTCAGGTGTAATTGTACTTTATTTTGTTGATAATTATTGTTTTATGGTTTTTCGTGTTGAAAACCGAAAGTTCAGAATAAACAATAAGTCACGGGGTCAAAGTAATCAACAATTTAAAAATACTTTTAACGAGCTGAGCGTAAGATGATAAATAAGCTTTTCAGGTTTACCTCAAATATCTTTACCATATCAAAATATACATATTTCGGCAAAAAAAACACAATAAATAAAATACACAATTCTTTTGGTGTAAGGTATATAAGATTCGACATAGCCGAATACAGTTTTTTAATTGTTTTTTGACCTTTAGCACATGTTTAACAGTTTTTTATTATTAACTACTATTATATTGTCTTTTTATTATGTAAAAATTTAATCAATAATTATTGCTTTATTAAAGAGTTTAACGTGTTTGTTTGCCTTACCTTGGTTGAGTGTGTATTATGGCTAAAGTTCAGGCAAAGACGTAGTTCTAAATCAATATAAATTTCATGCAACGTGAGTTGCCCAAAAGATACTATCACATTCTTTGTGCTTAAATTATAAACTTATATATATAAACTTATGTTTACAAGTAATATTTGTAGCCAACAGCGTTGTCAGTGATCTTTTAAACAAAAAAAAAAAAAAAAAATAAATAAACTTAAATTTTGCGTGATCTTTAAAATAGGGGGCAAATTACGGAACTCGATATCGATCGAAATTTACATGTAACTTCTATTGAAATTTCGATCGATATCAAATGCCATAATTTGCCCCCTGATTTAATTACAAAACTTATCATAAATAAGTATGTTTAACCACCAATCAAACCTTCAATTTAATCTACAAAAAACAACTTCAGTATAACATTGTTGCAAATATGTTCGTGCAAAATTTTTAGGTATCTTATCCTTTCAGTACCCAGGCACTGTTGCGAATAACTTGTACGAATAAACTGACTCATGATTTTTATATTTTATGCTACGAGTAATTTCTACCTTTTTCTTCCCTATAGATCCGAGTTTCGAAATATATAGTAAAATATGCCTTATGGAAAATAAAAATGACCCTTTTTCTTCTTGCTCACTGCCGATTTATTTTTGAAAACATGTATACACAGAGAAAAGAAATTCGTTGCCAATCGAATTTTGTCGGTTGTGTGTATTATCTTAAATTCGGTTGTAATAACTGAATGAGTATGGCACTCACAATTTTTTTTTAAATGATTCTTGGGTGACTATAGAATATTATTGTGAATTAAATAAGACAATATAATTTTTTAATATTTACTTTAATCAAAAAAATAAATTACGGGAATAAGATGTTATATTATACATTTCATGATTCGAACTATTTAATTAAACCTACTCCTTATTTTACATCATGATTCTCTTTTTCCATATAGTTTTTTCAACTTGCCATCCTATACCGCACGCCTTACCTCAGTGAAAAGTAATATACATTTTTTAATTTCTTTTATTTACATATGGCTTTTTGAGATAATTTTGAATTTACCAATAAACAATATTGGAGAACTTTTCACCACCAAAAAATCATTGTAATTTTAAATTGAAATATTGTTGATTTTTTATAATGTGTACAGATTTTATTTTTAGTACGTCAATAATTTTTCTAATTTAGAAGATACAATTAATTTTTATAATTCTAACTACCAAAATTTGGTTTTCAGTAGTAATAGATTGTAGTAAGTTTAGGTTAACTTTTTTAAAAGGTGTTACAACCATTATTTGGAGGCAAATATCAAATGTTAGCTTTTAATGTAAAAAATAAGTCAAGATTATAATTTATTAATAATTTTTTAATTGGTAATTGAATTTTGAACATATTTATGGTATTTTTACCAGTCTGTTTCCTGTGTGTAGCCTATGATTTCGTTTTTCTTTTGGCCCCTGCATTTCTTCTTAAATCTTCTAGGTATAAATCCATATTTGTATCAAATCTTATTAAAATCGGTTGCCTTTTTATTACGGTTACTCTACTGTGTATGAGAGTTTTTGAGAAAGTCCCTGTTTAAAACTTAAAAGAAATTCAAAAGATGTAAAGCAAAACGTAAAATTCAATTAAAGTAGCTGAACGTATTTAACAATTGGAACTATTTTATACAGTGATTCGATATAAAATATTTTATGAAATAATTTATTTATACATTAACTCAAGGAATTGCTAAATTACAATTACAATTTACTCTTGATCTGCTCCTTAAAATAGGATATATTGTCTAACCCCATACGTCGTTTTCCTCGCACACGAAAGTTTTTATTACTTTCAGTAGGGAAATAGAAATCACACATAGTAAAACGAACTAAAAGTGGTATTCTTCTTAGCTTAATAAAGGAGCTTTAATTTTACTTTTATTAAATACTAAAGAAGCTTATTTTCTATACATTTAATTTTAGATAAACCTTTTGAACAAAAGCAACAAATAGTGGCATTAATTTCATTTTTTTTAACACATCGAACGTCCTTGCCTTCCTATTATTTATAGAGGTACACACTTTGATCATTTCGATGCAAGTGATAACAGCACTACATCGAAGAATTTCTTGGATGAAATAGATTTTGGCTTTCCAATTCTTTTTTCATATATGAACTTGCAAGAGATAATTCCAGCTTCCCCAGAAAGTTTCTCCGTAATGTTATTTTTTGCGTAGTTAGCTATTTGAGGTTAGTTTGTTTAAAAATTATAAACAAATTCAAAGTAGATATGTCGATCATATTTGCAAATACTTCCATCGACCATGTATTCGTTTTTCTCTTGCAACTTAAGCAGGAAAGTATTTAATCGCCTGTATCGGCACCACCTCTTTAAAAGAAAAATTATTTGATGATAAAAAAAAAATAAATCGAAACTCCCCTATGAACAAACCTTTTGTTGGATTGTAGTAGTTTCAGTTTCAAATAACTATGCAAGAGCCTTGTTAACAGGTACACTTACTTTTGTGCCACTATAGGAATTAATTGCAAATGCAAATATTCAAATGTACAAGGGTAGGTTTTTTATATCAGAACACTTGTTATTTTCCTTGTTAACAATTCTTTGCCGAGACAATATCAAGAAAAAAGTTATCCAAAGTTACCTTGTGACCTATTAAACCATGAAACAAGTCTAAAACAACAAGTTGACCCTAATTTTATACACTTGATTCAGAAGAGGTCGGTTTCCTTAAATATGGCTGCTTTACTGGTTTCGAAGACATACATTGTCGAAATTTTTACCAACTTCCAATACCTAGCAGCTGCTCTTCTTGGAAACGCATTCACGTGGCTTATAATACTTAGGTTATGAATTTGCGCATTTTTTCAAATAACTAGAAGTCAATTTCGCGCCAAGAAGCATATGCGTCGAAAACGATGCAAGAGGGTATCCTACGTAACTTTTTCTATAAGGACAAAAAAACCACAATATATATATATATATATGTATATATATATATATATATATATATATATCTTATATATATATATATGTATATATATATATATATATATATATATATATATATATATATATATATATATATATATATATATATTGTGGTTTTTTTGTCCTTATAGAAAAAGTTACGTAGGATACCCTCTTGCATCGTTTTCGACGCATATGCTTCTTGGCGCGAAATTGACTTCTAGTTATTTGAAAAAATGCGCAAATTCATAACATAAGTATTATAAGCCACGTGAATGCGTTTCCAAGAAGAGCAGCTGCTAGGTATTGGAAGTTGGTAAAAATTTCGACAATGTATGTCTTCGAAACCAGTAAAGCAGCCATATTTAAGGAAACCGACCTCTTCTGAATCAAGTGTATAAAATTAGGGTCAACTTGTTGTTTTAGACTTGTTTAATAGATCACAAGGTATCTTTGGATAACTTTTTTCTTGATATTGTCTCGGCAAAGAATTGTTAACAAGGAAAATAACAAGTGTTCTGATATAAAAAACCTACCCTTGTACATTTGAATATTTGCATTTGCAATTAATTCCTATAGTGGCACAAAAGTAAGTGTACCTGTTAACAAGGCTCTTGCATAGTTATTTGAAACTGAAACTACTACAATCCAACAAAAGGTTTGTTCATAGGGGAGTTTCGATTTATTTTTTTTTTACCATCAAATAATTTTTCTTTTAAAGAGGTGGTGCCGATACAGGCGATTAAATACTTTCCTGCTTAAGTTGCAAGAGAAAAACGAATACATGGTCGATGGAAGTATTTGCAAATATGATCGACATATCTACTTTGAATTTGTTTATAATTTTTAAACAAACTAACCTCAAATAGCTAACTACGCAAAAAATAACATTACGGAGAAACTTTCTGGGGAAGCTGGAATTATCTCTTGCAAGTTCATATATGAAAAAAGAATTGGAAAGCCAAAATCTATTTCATCCAAGAAATTCTTCGATGTAGTGCTGTTATCACTTGCATCGAAATGATCAAAGTGTGTACCTCTATAAATAATAGGAAGGCAAGGACGTTCGATGTGTTAAAAAAAATGAAATTAATGCCACTATTTGTTGCTTTTGTTCAAAAGGTTTATCTAAAATTAAATGTATAGAAAATAAGCTTCTTTAGTATTTAATAAAAGTAAAATTAAAGCTCCTTTATTAAGCTAAGAAGAATACCACTTTTAGTTCGTTTTACTATGTGTGATTTCTATTTCCCTACTGAAAGTAATAAAAACTTTCGTGTGCGAGGAAAACGACGTATGGGGTTAGACAATATATCCTATTTTAAGGAGCAGATCAAGAGTAAATTGTAATTGTAATTTAGCAATTCCTTGAGTTAATGTATAAATAAATTATTTCATAAAATATTTTATATCGAATCACTGTATAAAATAGTTCCAATTGTTAAATACGTTCAGCTACTTTAATTGAATTTTACGTTTTGCTTTACATCTTTTGAATTTCTTTTAAGTTTTAAACAGGGACTTTCTCAAAAACTCTCATACACAGTAGAGTAACCGTAATAAAAAGGCAACCGATTTTAATAAGATTTGATACAAATATGGATTTATACCTAGAAGATTTAAGAAGAAATGCAGGGGCCAAAAGAAAAACGAAATCATAGGCTACACACAGGAAACAGACTGGTAAAAATACCATAAATATGTTCAAAATTCAATTACCAATTAAAAAATTATTAATAAATTATAATCTTGACTTATTTTTTACATTAAAAGCTAACATTTGATATTTGCCTCCAAATAATGGTTGTAACACCTTTTAAAAAAGTTAACCTAAACTTACTACAATCTATTACTACTGAAAACCAAATTTTGGTAGTTAGAATTATAAAAATTAATTGTATCTTCTAAATTAGAAAAATTATTGACGTACTAAAAATAAAATCTGTACACATTATAAAAAATCAACAATATTTCAATTTAAAATTACAATGATTTTTTGGTGGTGAAAAGTTCTCCAATATTGTTTATTGGTAAATTCAAAATTATCTCAAAAAGCCATATGTAAATAAAAGAAATTAAAAAATGTATATTACTTTTCACTGAGGTAAGGCGTGCGGTATAGGATGGCAAGTTGAAAAAACTATATGGAAAAAGAGAATCATGATGTAAAATAAGGAGTAGGTTTAATTAAATAGTTCGAATCATGAAATGTATAATATAACATCTTATTCCCGTAATTTATTTTTTTGATTAAAGTAAATATTAAAAAATTATATTGTCTTATTTAATTCACAATAATATTCTATAGTCACCCAAGAATCATTTAAAAAAAAATTGTGAGTGCCATACTCATTCAGTTATTACAACCGAATTTAAGATAATACACACAACCGACAAAATTCGATTGGCAACGAATTTCTTTTCTCTGTGTATACATGTTTTCAAAAATAAATCGGCAGTGAGCAAGAAGAAAAAGGGTCATTTTTATTTTCCATAAGGCATATTTTACTATATATTTCGAAACTCGGATCTATAGGGAAGAAAAAGGTAGAAATTACTCGTAGCATAAAATATAAAAATCATGAGTCAGTTTATTCGTACAAGTTATTCGCAACAGTGCCTGGGTACAGAAAGGATAAGATACCTAAAAATTTTGCACGAACATATTTGCAACAATGTTATACTGAAGTTGTTTTTTGTAGATTAAATTGAAGGTTTGATTGGTGGTTAAACATACTTATTTATGATAAGTTTTGTAATTAAATCAGGGGGCAAATTATGGCATTTGATATCGATCGAAATTTCAATAGAAGTTACATGTAAATTTCGATCGATATCGAGTTCCGTAATTTGCCCCCTATTTTAAAGATCACGCAAAATTTAAGTTTATTTATTTTTGTTTTTTTTTGTTTAAAAGATCACTGACAACGCTGTTGGCTACAAATATTACTTGTAAACATAAGTTTATATATATAAGTTTATAATTTAAGCACAAAGAATGTGATAGTATCTTTTGGGCAACTCACGTTGCATGAAATTTATATTGATTTAGAACTACGTCTTTGCCTGAACTTTAGCCATAATACACACTCAACCAAGGTAAGGCAAACAAACACGTTAAACTCTTTAATAAAGCAATAATTATTGATTTAATTTTTACATAATAAAAAGACAATATAATAGTAGTTAATAATAAAAAACTGTTAAACATGTGCTAAAGGTTAAAAAAACAATTAAAAAAAACTGTATTCGGCTATGTCGAATCTTATATACCTTACACCAAAAGAATTGTGTATTTTATTTATTGTGTTTTTTTTTGCCGAAATATGTATATTTTGATATGGTAAAGATATTTGAGGTAAACCTGAAAAGCTTATTTATCATCTTACGCTCAGCTCGTTAAAAGTATTTTTAAATTGTTGATTACTTTGACCCCGTGACTTATTGTTTATTCTGAACTTTCGGTTTTCAACACGAAAAACCATAAAACAATAATTATCAACAAAATAAAGTACAATTACACCTGAGATAAAATAGATAAAATAGATGTGCCTGCAATTTCTAAACACATCTACACCATTTATAGACTTTTGAATTTCATTTGCACCTCTTTTGAAACTATGTATGAAAGACTGGTAGTATATTCTTTTCGCCTTTAGTGAAGGATATAATAATTATATTGTGTTTGTAGGTCTTGCCATTCGAAGATAGAAAATCATTTGATGATGCCAGTATACGTTGAGCACGTGTACAAAGATTAAAGGTTCCTTTATCGTTTCTCTAGGAGTAGCCTTTATAATGCCAAAATCAACTAAATGAAGTATTTTTTTTCGAGCTTGCAGGCCAGTGGGTTGATTGTCCACTTGGAATCGCATTCCAATCCGTTTTAGAAATACATCAAACATATTGGTGTGATAGGGCAAGCCCCCAGAACGTATTTCCAGCCGCCATATATAGAAAGCTTAGGAGGTAAATTAACTGTAAGTGTAACTTAAAATCCTTGCGAAAAATTTCTTCTTTTTGTCCATTTATTATAGTTAACTACAGTTATGTTATTGCAAAACAATACTAAATTCCTTGTTAAATACAAAGTCCTTTTATAATTTCATATTTATTTATAAACGGATTCTTGTTTAACATCTTTTATTACATATTTTAAGGAAATATTCTTTTTATCGTGAAAAAATATTAGATTGATTTCTGCATGAATTTAGTTTTTTTCAGTTTTTAAGTACATATGTCTCTGACTAAACGACTAAGTTCGTTGATTAAGCAATTCCCCTATAAAATATAATTTGGTCAGAGGTGTTTTTCTTATTTGCTTTCAATTTTTAATTTAGAATGATTGTAGTTATTTCTAAGCCAATTTTTTTATTTGGCCCTAATTAATTCTTTGTTATTGATATTTATAGGATATTCTTGATATAATAGTATCACGTACGAAAGAATTTGAAATTTCTTTTGGATATAAATATTTTTCAAAATTTTTGGAGTGCTTAGAGATAGTTTTATTCCTAGAATTTACATATTGTTTATAAAATCTAAATTTTTTGGAGGTGTTAGATATAACAGTTGCTAAAGAAATTGTCGTTTCTTTTGCAACAAAGCAAAGTTGTAATTTAACACAACTAACGTAATAATTATAGTTGTATATATAAAATATAAGAAAAACAGTTATTTGACAAACTGTTCCGGCTTTTTGTTGTGGTTGTTTTCTTTTCAAATTATTTTTCTACATTTATTTATTTCTCCCAAAAGGGCAGAAAGAGGATGGTTCACGAAATACCTAGTTACCAATTTGCTACGCAAAACTGAAAGCAAGTGAATTGAAAATTTAATTCAATAGACAACCCATCATTACCATGATTTTATTATCTATATTAAATCTTTCAAATTTTTATTTTTCGTTTTCTCATAATCAAAAGGAGTGTTGCCCTTTTGCCCCAATTTCAGTGCAGCAACAATAATTATTAACATTCCCTTTTTTAACATTCCTTAAACAATATTTTTTACCCCTCGTCACAAATTGATGAAGACCAGATTGTGGTATTCTGTTTGTACAAAAAGTTTTATGTTGTATTGGTATTTCTTGTGTTTTTTGTTTAACAAGATATAACCTATGCTGTTCAATTGTTTGTTATTACTGTTGAGGGATTGGTATATTTACTCCTGCAAATTGCTGAAACTTTTGTCTATGTTGTAAATCTTTTTTATGAAAAACAAAAATTTTGCGATGTTTTTAAATGTCAAATGTTAAAGCAATAAATTCAAATCCAGACCAAAAGGGGTGAACATAGTAAGAAAATAAGCACATAATGTATAAGAATCACGTGTTGCTGGATTATTTTAAAACCAGAAAATGTGTTTATTAAACTGGAATTAATAAAATTAACTATTTCAAACAGTATCTTTATAATCGTAATTTAATTTAGGAAGTTAACATGTTTCATTCCTTTAAAAATTAAGTTGTAATTAGGGTTTTGACCCGTAGTGGCTAATGCGGAATCTAAATATGAAAGTGAAATACTTTGAAAAAATTTTTTTTTTTTTTTTGGCTTAGTACATGTTTTAATTTCTAAAAACCTTTTTTAGAAGTAAAAAATAATTTTACAAATGTATGCGGACGTTTTTCACAGAAAACAAAAAAGACATCACCAGAATGTAATGCTGCATTTTCTGGACCGCTACGTCCTTCGTTATCATTCTTCGTATCTATCTACTACATTGTAAACATCCTCTTTTTAACCAGCAAGTTGTGAAAATAAGAATACGAGGAATATTCACATCAATATTAATGTTGTTAGACAAAGTCGACGTACAAACTAAGATATTTCTTCACTGTTCTCCTTGTAAATTGTCTTGTACATTTGCTTTTGTATCAACCATCGATTTTTAGAAATTAAAAAAAAAAAGTAATTTTGGCTAAAAATTAATTTTAATTCATTTATATCGGCAGTTCAACACCTAATTTCATAAGAATTAAGTGAAGTATTTTTGAAACGCAATACTAGAAGAACACCTTAGCACAAATATGGCTTTATAGTTCAAAACAAAATCTATGAAAATTAATTCAAAATTAAGTTGGCATGTCATAGTGTCCGCGGACATAATAACTTTAAGTCACATTCAACAATGACATAATGTCCATGGACATTAATAAGATTATACATTGAAAATAAAATGGCGCTTAAGGGACTTGGAAGCTAAATGCGTTTTGTTTTTAGAATATGTTATATATTAAAGTTTCATTTTAATCGTAGTGCATGAAAGTATTTTAAAGTAAATCCTCTTATAAGAAGATTTTCTGATATCATTGATATTATTAAATATGAAATTAAAGTAGATAAAACCACTTAAAACGTAAGCAATTGTATTTTTTTATTTTATTTAAAATTTTTTTATAGATGATTTCGAAATAAGTAAAATTGGAAGATTAAGAGGCATAAAGTTTTTACTGTCATAATTTGGAAAAACGTGCAGGGAATTAAAACACATTAACAAGATTAAATGATACTGATTTATTTTAAAGTATAAATACTTGTAAACTACTTCATAAAATTGATGAAAAAAAAATTTTTCTTTAGAGATCTTCGAATTTGTAAAATTTGTATAACAACGTTTGTATTTTTATAAGAAAACTTGACATAAAAAATCTTTTTTTTATTACAAAATTAAACTAAAATGAAAACAAGCAAGAACAAATACATTGATATTGTTACGTTTATTTAAATTTATAAACGTTTATTTTACTGAGTTCTTTTATTGCAAAATAAATAAACACAATTTATTTACTACTTTAATTAAATTACACTTTTATTAGACGATTATTAACTTATCCGCGATTAGTACAAAAAAATACGCGATGGCAACTTCACCACTGTTTTATCTGTTTTACCACAAGATGTTTACTGGTTGACGTTTTCACTAAGAATGAATCAGCATGTATGGCCGTTGCTTTTATATAGCCAATGTTAAGGCTCTTGAATATACTAGAATTTTACTCCACTTGTTGGTAGAATATTTCTCTACTACGCATTTATCATTTGAGACACATGATTGTTATTTGATTCCAGAACTCACATTAATTATCAGAATCCAAAAATTGTTAATAAACCCCACCTGTCCTCAACGCGAGAATAATGTAATTTTAGATTCGCTTCTGATGCTGTAATAAAAGTGAAAGAAAAAGTCCTTTTAACCAGATATACAGGCATGTCACAGAACTCAATTCCGATCGAAAGTAGTTTCAATTCCGCAAATTGCTTCTTCAGAAAAATAAAAAAAAAAATTCCTTCGGAATAAAACCACTTTCAAATTTCAAACTGGAATTTGGTTTCTTTGAAATTTTGTTATTTGCGTTTCTTAAATTTACTTCTATGATGTGTCCTACTAAGATTAGTCTTGTTATTTGCTTTGGTGTGCAAAATATTGCCACATTTAAATTAAATAGTGGTGATTCAATACTTTTAAGGAATAAACAAAATCGATCGGAATCTAAAGAAGGTGAAACAAAATCGATCGGAATTGTTAATACGAAATTAAAACCATTCCGATCGGAATGTGTGACATGCCTGATAATTAAAATAAAAAATAAATGCAACTACTCGTAAATGTAAGTGTCATAAACTCTGGCTTGATTTCTGCCAAATTATCAGAATATATTATTCTTAAATCTGTAATATTTTTTTTTCGCCAAAAGTTTTAAAAGGCTTCAAATTAAATAATACAAGTTTTATACATACATATTTATTTTGTAAAAACATATTTATTTTTATTTTATTACGGACTTGTCGAACAATGCTTGCTTACGGTCTATACCATACTTGATCTTAGATCAAGTTAATAGCGGATACGAGCCGAATGAATAATAATTTAGAAACATAGTAATAAATGATTTATCCTATTATCTTTGCGACATATTTTTAGTATTTATTTTTGTAGGTATTCATTTCAATTGGAAACTATAAATTGTGAACGATCAAATCAAATGTTCAACATTTTCAAAAATTTTCGACATTTAGGTCAACTTTACATTATGTCATTTACAACCAAATAAAAAGAACAAAAATTAATATAAAAAACAAATTGAAAGGAAATACATACTGTTAGCGTCAAAATAAAGTGAACGGCATGGCTTGTTATAAAAAAAATTTTATTTCAGTCTTTTAAAACAAAATAAATGTCAACAATATATGTTTTTTATAGAGCTGTATTAAAGGTTAACAAAATGCTCTTAAAACAACATAAAATTTTTTTAACAACAAAAGTTATAATACAAATACAAAAACAAAACATACTCATAATCTTACGCGTCAAAGTAAAGAGCACCACTGCAAAAAATAGCGAAGATTTTGTACGGTAATAAAAACCGTTATATTTTTGTATTTCCAGCAGTTTTGTATTGTAAATGTGAGATAACTTAATTTTACATTCACTTTAGTTGCAATTGACAAGTGTAAAAGAACTTCGCGTAAATAACAATTGAATTAAACGTTATTTGGTAAGAAATTTATTGATGCAGAAAACAAAATCTAAAAAAAGAATTAATAAAAATGAGAGAGTCGGATTCTCATTATCCTGCTAGACAGTAGCTTCTTGCCATATTTTCAACTACAATATTTTTCCGAAAAGTTTCTCAATTCTTCTCTGGTATACAAAAAAGTGCTTTTATCATACAAAATCTATTTTAGCATAAAAAGTTTGTGCAAATGTACTAATTGTTAGTTTGTTAGAAAGAAAATTTGGTCCTCTTCATATTTTTCTCTAAAATTAATTCCCGAGAAAGTTGGAAAATTTTCTAAAAATTTTCTTATTGTAAATCTGAATTGTAGGGGAAATTGTGAAGGTAAAAGGTGTTCCTGATCTTCATAATTATATTTTGTCATTTCTTATTTTAAACAGTTATAAATTTTCTGAAATTGTGCAAAGGAATAAATGGAAATAAAGTGCCTTAGCACCTTCTCCCTTACTGAAACAAAATAATTAGAACGATACACATTTTTCACAAAATGATTTTGAACGACGCACTGCGGAACCGAAAGCCCCAAGTCAAATGACAAAATTACTTTCTTCTGTTTTGTGATTCATTCTATTGCACCTGGTTGGTCGTGATCGATATTGCTCTAAACATTTATATTAACTTAAAAGTTCGTAAGCCTTTAGGGCTTACTAGTAAATAATCCTAAAAATAACACCTATTGTTACCTAGTTTCTATTTAACTAAATTATTAAGAAGATAAAAAGGAAAAATGGTAACTAAATTACAACAGCAATCGTATCAGAATCTTTCTATTCTTCTATATTTTGGAATCAAATAAGGATTCCAAATAATTTTTATTTGAAGAAGCTACTTACACGTGTATGTATGCTCACTGTAGAAATTATATGTGTACAAAATCCGGCCTTTCTGGAAATTATGATTTTTTTATCAATGAGCTATAAATTATGCTGGCTCTGATACATACAACGATTCATTTGTGAGTAAATAAATAATGCGAACAATAATTTGCATATATCAAACAAAGAATTTTTTTCATTCAATCTCCTAATGCTTTTTGTCCGCAATTTGTTGCGATCACTTATTAGAAAAATAGTCGCTGTGAGCGGTTTTTTACACAAATTAAAAGTTGTGCTTGTGATGTTCCATACTGTAAAGTGTCATTGTTATTGCTTTTACTTTCACAAATCCTTAAAAAAAATTAATAAGAAAAATAATAGATAAATTAACATATTTTAAATACATACATGTATTTTGTACATCGCAACGTCATCGATCCTAAAAATGAATAAATTAAATTTAATATTCAAATAAGGATAAAGACCTTTTAAATAAGTGTTGCATAGTGATTAAACATAATACTTGTCAAACAACAGCGATTACTTATGAAGCTGTTAGCATAGCAATTTAATTGGGTAAAAAACTCATTAAAAGTCAAAAGCACACATTAAAAGAGAGAGAAGCTGCCTTTAGGCAAGCTTCACTCTCACCATTAAAATATAATGCCTCTATTTTTCGCTAGATTTTTTTATCTTACTTCTACAATCTGCGAAAAATGTATTGTATATTGAACAATTTGACCGTACACAATAGTATCGGTAGCACTGGCAAGCAAAAAATAAAAATTTTTTTTTTGTTAGCATAGATTTAGATGTTGCAATTTTTTCTGAATCATTTTTCACATTTTTAAAAGAAAGCAAATGCAGCGGCAACAAACTTATCGTAGCCAAAGAGGAGTAAAGGTCGCGAAATATTTACTTGGATGTGATGAAGTTAGTTCAAAAGTATATCCCACGTTTTTCTGCTGTTGCTGCCTTGCATTCAATAAATGTTATAATTGAGTTTTGCTCATTCGCACAAAATTAGTTAGTTTAAACTTAACTTTAATTATTTGTATGATGAAGTTTATTTGTTTTCCTTTAATATCATAGAGACGCTTGAAAATTTGGCGGATCTTATGCGTATGTACCATTAACATCTAGACATTATTTTGCACATTTGGGAATAAAACGCGAATCGGCAAAAGGTTATCAGGACAACTGAAACTTATGACGGTGTCTAATTTTAATGTTGATTTCATTAGGTAACAATCCCGAAAATATATAATAGAATAGAAGCTGTGAGTAGAATGAATAGCTCAGGTAAATTGATTACTTTGGTCTTAAAAAAATGTACATGTAACGAAACTGTAAGATTGTTAAAAGTATTTCAGGAACAATAATACAAGTTCGTTGTTTTGAACCTACTGCAGACCTGCATCCGCTTGAAGAAAATTTTTTTAATAAAAGAAAGGCAGAAAAGTACCACACAGCTAAAAATATCTTGGTAAAAACCAGAGCAAGCATTATATTTTTTAACGCCTAGCTCGTATCTGCTCAATTTTAAAACGGAAATTTTCAGTTTTTTGTTACATTATTTATTGGATTTGGATTTTTTGCCTTATCAACTTTAACGTTTTTTCAATTTTGTAAGACTTTGTAATTAAGCAGTTAATTGTGAGAAGAAATCATGCTTCACTACAAATTGGCAGTTGTCAGAGAAAAGGCAATAGGGACATAAATTTTTGAAAAAATTAAAATTTTTCATGTATTGTCAAAGCACGTGCAATATTTTCAAGCAAAAGTAATCAAATATTTAATTTTATAAAGATAATAGCCAGTCATGTTAAAAACGCAATACATGCTTATCTATGATCTTTTTATATTTTTGTATAAAACAAAAAATATAACTGTGAGACCGTTATTAATCGAAGGGAAAAGAAAGAAAAAAATTAAAAATATAAATAATTGCTTTAAAAGTTGTAGATCGCAAGTTATTAGGGTATTTCTTAACATATGTACGTATAAATATAGTTATCGGTTGGCATATAATTTGATGGGTGTCCTGTCAAAAGCACATGAATATTCCACTTCCTTCAATATTCTCCATATCACCCAGAAATACATCCGCTGCTAAAGTGCAGATATACATACTCGCCCCGTTACACACAAAAAAATTACAACAAAAATTAATGTAATACGAGGGTAGGTTTATAATAATAACAGAAGCCAAGAAAATGCCAGGCACAGTATGGGTTTGCATGGTTGAGCCAACTTTTGGTTTTTATAAAATACGGAGCCACAAATTCTGCTATTTAAGTAATATATACGACCATGATAGACTTAACATATGATTTTCTCATTTTATTTTTTTTATAAAAATTTGGTGTAAAAAATAATTTATCCATATGGGTTGGGTGCATTTTACCATTAAAAAAAAGTACGTGCGCCAAGATAGCGTCGAAGAAATAGCGTCGATTTTGGGAATTAAAAACCGGGGAAAAAAACCGGAAAGTAAAATTCCCCGGGATTGGGTATTTTGAATTAAAAAATAAAATAAGAATAATTTTTGGCATCTAGAAGAAGAAAAATTGATTTAAATTGTAAATAAATAAACAAAACATTTTTGTATTTAGAGAATAATTATAAAAAAGCGTTTTCAATGATCACAAATAACGATTGCTGATGTTTTCCATGGAAACTATAACACTGTCACCCATAATGACCATACATTATTAAAATAGAGATATTAATGAACAAAAATTGACAACCGTGCAACAATTCCGCCGAGCTGTTTTCGAGAAAAGTGGCTTCATCCTGAGTGGGCCAAAAAAAGCGTTGCTACTGTTTACCATGGAAACTATAACACTGTCGCCCATAATGGCCATACATTATTAAAATAGAGATATTAATGAACAAAAATTGACAACCGTGCAACAATTCCGCCAAACCGTTTTCGAGAAAAGTGGCTTCATCCTGAGTGGGCCAAAAAAAGCGTTGCTACTGTTTACCGTGGAAACTATAACACTGTCGCCCATAATGGCCATACATTATTAAAATAGAGATATTAATGAACAAAAATTGACAACCGTGCAACAATTCCGCCGAGCCGTTTTCGAGAAAAGTGGCTTCATCCTGAGTGGGCCAAAAAAAGCGTTGCTACTGTTTACCATGGAAACTATAACACTGTCGCCCATAATGGCCATACATTATTAAAATAGAGATATTAATGAACAAAAATTGACAACCGTGCAACAATTCCGCCGAGCCGTTTTCGAGAAAAGTGGCTTCATCCTGAGTGGGCACAAAAAGCGTTGCTACTGTTTACCATGGAAACTATAACACTGTCGCCCATAATGGCCATACATTATTAAAATAGAGATATTAATGAACAAAAATTGACAACCGTGCAACAATTCCGCCGAGCCGTTTTCGAGAAAAGTGGCTTCATCCTGAGTGGGCCAAAAAAAGCGTTGCTACTGTTTACCATGGAAACTATAACACTGTCGCCCATAATGGCCATACATTATTAAAATAGAGATATTAATGAACAAAAATTGACAACCGTGCAACAATTCCGCCGAGCCGTTTTCGAGAAAAGTGGCTTCATCCTGAGTGGGCCAAAAAAAGCGTTGCTACTGTTTACCATGGAAACTATAACACTGTCGCCCATAATGGCCATACATTATTAAAATAGAGATATTAATGAACAAAAATTGACAACCGTGCAACAATTCCGCCGAGCCGTTTTCGAGAAAAGTGGCTTCATCCTGAGTGGGCACAAAAAGCGTTGCTAAAGTTTTCCATGGAAACTATAACACTGTCGCCCATAATGGCCATACATTATTAAAATAGAGATATTAATGAACAAAAATTGACAACCGTGCAACAATTCCGCCGAGCCGTTTTCGAGAAAAGTGGCTTCATCCTGAGTGGGCACAAAAAGCGTTGCTAAAGTTTTCCATGGAAACTATAACACTGTCGCCCATAATGGCCATACATTATTAAAATAGAGATATTAATGAACAAAAATTGACAACCGTGCAACAATTCCGCCGAGCCGTTTTCGAGAAAAGTGGCTTCATCCTGAGTGGGCACAAAAAGCGTTGCTAAAGTTTTCCATGGAAACTATAACACTGTCGCCCATAATGGCCATACATTATTAAAATAGAGATATTAATGAACAAAAATTGACAACCGTGCAACAATTCCGCCGAGCCGTTTTCGAGAAAAGTGGCTTCATCCTGAGTGGGCACAAAAAGCGTTGCTAAAGTTTTCCATGGAAACTATAACACTGTCGCCCATAATGGCCATACATTATTAAAATAGAGATATTAATGAACAAAAATTGACAACCGTGCAACAATTCCGCCGAGCCGTTTTCGAGAAAAGTGGCTTCATCCTGAGTGGGCCAAAAAAAGCGTTGCTACTGTTTACCATGGAAACTATAACACTGTCGCCCATAATGGCCATACATTATTAAAATAGAGATATTAATGAACAAAAATTGACAACCGTGCAACAATTCCGCCGAGCCGTTTTCGAGAAAAGTGGCTTCATCCTGAGTGGGCCAAAAAAAGCGTTGCTACTGTTTACCATGGAAACTATAACACTGTCGCCCATAATGGCCATACATTATTAAAATAGAGATATTAATGAACAAAAATTGACAACCGTGCAACAATTCCGCCGAGCCGTTTTCGAGAAAAGTGGCTTCATCCTGAGTGGGCCAAAAAAAGCGTTGCTACTGTTTACCATGGAAACTATAACACTGTCGCCCATAATGGCCATACATTATTAAAATAGAGATATTAATGAACAAAAATTGACAACCGTGCAACAATTCCGCCGAGCCGTTTTCGAGAAAAGTGGCTTCATCCTGAGTGGGCACAAAAAGCGTTGCTAAAGTTTTCCATGGAAACTATAACACTCTCGCCCATAATGGCCATACATTATTAAAATAGAGATATTAATGAACAAAAATTGACAACCGTGCAACAATTCCGCCGAGCCGTTTTCGAGAAAAGTGGCTTCATCCTGAGTGGGCACAAAAAGCGTTGCTAAAGTTTTCCATGGAAACTATAACACTGTCGCCCATAATGGCCATACATTATTAAAATAGAGATATTAATGAACAAAAATTGACAACCGTGCAACAATTCCGCCGAGCCGTTTTCGAGAAAAGTGGCTTCATCCTGAGTGGGCACAAAAAGCGTTGCTAAAGTTTTCCATGGAAACTATAACACTGTCGCCCATAATGGCCAAACATTATTAAAATAGAGATATTAATGAACAAAAATTGACAACCGTGCAACAATTCCGCCGAGCCGTTTTCGAGAAAAGTGGCTTCATCCTGAGTGGGCACAAAAAGCGTTGCTAAAGTTTTCCATGGAAACTATAACACTGTCGCCCATAATGGCCATACATTATTAAAATAGAGATATTAATGAACAAAAATTGACAACCGTGCAACAATTCCGCCGAGCCGTTTTCGAGAAAAGTGGCTTCATCCTGAGTGGGCCAAAAAAAGCGTTGCTACTGTTTACCATGGAAACTATAACACTGTCGCCCATAATGGCCATACATTATTAAAATAGAGATATTAATGAACAAAAATTGACAACCGTGCAACAATTCCGCCGAGCCGTTTTCGAGAAAAGTGGCTTCATCCTGAGTGGGCCAAAAAAAGCGTTGCTACTGTTTACCATGGAAACTATAACACTGTCGCCCATAATGGCCATACATTATTAAAATAGAGATATTAATGAACAAAAATTGACAACCGTGCAACAATTCCGCCGAGCCGTTTTCGAGAAAAGTGGCTTCATCCTGAGTGGGCCAAAAAAAGCGTTGCTACTGTTTACCATGGAAACTATAACACTGTCGCCCATAATGGCCATACATTATTAAAATAGAGATATTAATGAACAAAAATTGACAACCGTGCAACAATTCCGCCGAGCCGTTTTCGAGAAAAGTGGCTTCATCCTGAGTGGGCCAAAAAAAGCGTTGCTACTGTTTACCATGGAAACTATAACACTGTCGCCCATAATGGCCATACATTATTAAAATAGAGATATTAATGAACAAAAATTGACAACCGTGCAACAATTCCGCCGAGCCGTTTTCGAGAAAAGTGGCTTCATCCTGAGTGGGCACAAAAAGCGTTGCTACTGTTTACCATGGAAACTATAACACTGTCGCCCATAATGGCCATACATTATTAAAATAGAGATATTAATGAACAAAAATTGACAACCGTGCAACAATTCCGCCGAGCCGTTTTCGAGAAAAGTGGCTTCATCCTGAGTGGGCACAAAAAGCGTTGCTACTGTTTACCATGGAAACTATAACACTGTCGCCCATAATGGCCATACATTATTAAAATAGAGATATTAATGAACAAAAATTGACAACCGTGCAACAATTCCGCCGAGCCGTTTTCGAGAAAAGTGGCTTCATCCTGAGTGGGCACAAAAAGCGTTGCTAAAGTTTTCCATGGAAACTATAACACTGTCGCCCATAATGGCCATACATTATTAAAATAGAGATATTAATGAACAAAAATTGACAACCGTGCAACAATTCCGCCGAGCTGTTTTCGAGAAAAGTGGCTTCATCCTGAGTGGGCCAAAAAAAGCGTTGCTACTGTTTACCATGGAAACAATAACACTGTCGCCCATAATGGCCATACATTATTAAAATAGAGATATTAATGAACAAAAATTGACAACCGTGCAACAATTCCGCCGAGCCGTTTTCGAGAAAAGTGGCTTCATCCTGAGTGGGCCAAAAAAAGCGTTGCTACTGTTTACCATGGAAACTATAACACTGTCGCCCATAATGGCCATACATTATTAAAATAGAGATATTAATGAACAAAAATTGACAACCGTGCAACAATTCCGCAGAGCTGTTTTCGAGAAAAGTGGCTTCATCCTGAGTGGGCCAAAAAAAGCGTTGCTACTGTTTACCATGGAAACAATAACACTGTCGCCCATAATGGCCATACATTATTAAAATAGAGATATTAATGAACAAAAATTGACAACCGTGCAACAATTCCGCCGAGCCGTTTTCGAGAAAAGTGGCTTCATCCTGAGTGGGCACAAAAAGCGTTGCTACTGTTTACCATGGAAACTATAACACTGTCGCCCATAATGGCCATACATTATTAAAATAGAGATATTAATGAACAAAAATTGACAACCGTGCAACAATTCCGCCGAGCCGTTTTCGAGAAAAGCGGCTTCATCCTGAGTGGGCACAAAAAGCGTTGCTACTGTTTACCATGGAAACTATAACACTGTCGCCCATAATGGCCATACATTATTAAAATAGAGATATTAATGAACAAAAATTGACAACCGTGCAACAATTCCGCCGAGCCGTTTTCGAGAAAAGTGGCTTCATCCTGAGTGGGCACAAAAAGCGTTGCTAAAGTTTTCCATGGAAACTATAACACTGTCGCCCATAATGGCCATACATTATTAAAATAGAGATATTAATGAACAAAAATTGACAACCGTGCAACAATTCCGCCGAGCTGTTTTCGAGAAAAGTGGCTTCATCCTGAGTGGGCCAAAAAAAGCGTTGCTACTGTTTACCATGGAAACAATAACACTGTCGCCCATAATGGCCATACATTATTAAAATAGAGATATTAATGAACAAAAATTGACAACCGTGCAACAATTCCGCCGAGCCGTTTTCGAGAAAAGTGGCTTCATCCTGAGTGGGCACAAAAAGCGTTGCTAAAGTTTTCCATGGAAACTATAACACTGTCGCCCATAATGGCCATACATTATTAAAATAGAGATATTGATGAACAAAAATTGACAACCGTGCAACAATTCCGCCGAGCCGTTTTCGAGAAAAGTGGCTTCATCCTGAGTGGGCACAAAAAGCGTTGCTAAAGTTTTCCATGGAAACTATAACACTGTCGCCCATAATGGCCATACATTATTAAAATAGAGATATTAATGAACAAAAATTGACAACCGTGCAACAATTCCGCCGAGCCGTTTTCGAGAAAAGTGGCTTCATCCTGAGTGGGCACAAAAAGCGTTGCTACTGTTTACCATGGAAACTATAACACTGTCGCCCATAATGGCCATACATTATTAAAATAGAGATATTAATGAACAAAAATTGACAACCGTGCAACAATTCCGCCGAGCCGTTTTCGAGAAAAGTGGCTTCATCCTGAGTGGGCCAAAAAAAGCGTTGCTACTGTTTACCATGGAAACTATAACACTGTCGCCCATAATGGCCATACATTATTAAAATAGAGATATTAATGAACAAAAATTGACAACCGTGCAACAATTCCGCCGAGCCGTTTTCGAGAAAAGTGGCTTCATCCTGAGTGGGCACAAAAAGCGTTGCTAAAGTTTTCCATGGAAACTATAACACTGTCGCCCATAATGGCCATACATTATTAAAATAGAGATATTAATGAACAAAAATTGACAACCGTGCAACAATTCCGCCGAGCTGTTTTCGAGAAAAGTGGCTTCATCCTGAGTGGGCCAAAAAAAGCGTTGCTACTGTTTACCATGGAAACTATAACACTGTCGCCCATAATGGCCATACATTATTAAAATAGAGATATTAATGAACAAAAATTGACAACCGTGCAACAATTCCGCCGAGCCGTTTTCGAGAAAAGTGGCTTCATCCTGAGTGGGCCAAAAAAAGCGTTGCTACTGTTTACCATGGAAACTATAACACTGTCGCCCATAATGGCCATACATTATTAAAATAGAGATATTAATGAACAAAAATTGACAACCGTGCAACAATTCCGCCGAGCCGTTTTCGAGAAAAGTGGCTTCATCCTGAGTGGGCCAAAAAAAGCGTTGCTACTGTTTACCATGGAAACTATAACACTGTCGCCCATAATGGCCATACATTATTAAAATAGAGATATTAATGAACAAAAATTGACAACCGTGCAACAATTCCGCCGAGCCGTTTTCGAGAAAAGTGGCTTCATCCTGAGTGGGCACAAAAAGCGTTGCTACTGTTTACCATGGAAACTATAACACTGTCGCCCATAATGGCCATACATTATTAAAATAGAGATATTAATGAACAAAAATTGACAACCGTGCAACAATTCCGCCGAGCCGTTTTCGAGAAAAGTGGCTTCATCCTGAGTGGGCACAAAAAGCGTTGCTACTGTTTACCATGGAAACTATAACACTGTCGCCCATAATGGCCATACATTATTAAAATAGAGATATTAATGAACAAAAATTGACAACCGTGCAACAATTCCGCCGAGCCGTTTTCGAGAAAAGTGGCTTCATCCTGAGTGGGCCAAAAAAAGCGTTGCTACTGTTTACCATGGAAACTATAACACTGTCGCCCATAATGGCCATACATTATTAAAATAGAGATATTAATGAACAAAAATTGACAACCGTGCAACAATTCCGCCGAGCCGTTTTCGAGAAAAGTGGCTTCATCCTGAGTGGGCACAAAAAGCGTTGCTACTGTTTACCATGGAAACTATAACACTGTCGCCCATAATGGCCATACATTATTAAAATAGAGATATTAATGAACAAAAATTGACAACCGTGCAACAATTCCGCCGAGCCGTTTTCGAGAAAAGTGGCTTCATCCTGAGTGGGCCAAAAAAAGCGTTGCTACTGCTTACCATGGAAACTATAACACTGTCGCCCATAATGGCCATACATTATTAAAATAGAGATATTAATGAACAAAAATTGACAACCGTGCAACAATTCCGCCGAGCCGTTTTCGAGAAAAGTGGCTTCATCCTGAGTGGGCACAAAAAGCGTTGCTACTGTTTACCATGGAAACTATAACACTGTCGCCCATAATGGCCATACATTATTAAAATAGAGATATTAATGAACAAAAATTGACAACCGTGCAACAATTCCGCCGAGCCGTTTTCGAGAAAAGTGGCTTCATCCTGAGTGGGCACAAAAAGCGTTGCTAAAGTTTTCCATGGAAACTATAACACTGTCGCCCATAATGGCCATACATTATTAAAATAGAGATATTAATGAACAAAAATTGACAACCGTGCAACAATTCCGCCGAGCTGTTTTCGAGAAAAGTGGCTTCATCCTGAGTGGGCCAAAAAAAGCGTTGCTACTGTTTACCATGGAAACAATAACACTGTCGCCCATAATGGCCATACATTATTAAAATAGAGATATTAATGAACAAAAATTGACAACCGTGCAACAATTCCGCCGAGCCGTTTTCGAGAAAAGTGGCTTCATCCTGAGTGGGCCAAAAAAAGCGTTGCTACTGTTTACCATGGAAACTATAACACTGTCGCCCATAATGGCCATACATTATTAAAATAGAGATATTAATGAACAAAAATTGACAACCGTGCAACAATTCCGCCGAGCTGTTTTCGAGAAAAGTGGCTTCATCCTGAGTGGGCCAAAAAAAGCGTTGCTACTGTTTACCATGGAAACAATAACACTGTCGCCCATAATGGCCATACATTATTAAAATAGAGATATTAATGAACAAAAATTGACAACCGTGCAACAATTCCGCCGAGCCGTTTTCGAGAAAAGTGGCTTCATCCTGAGTGGGCACAAAAAGCGTTGCTACTGTTTACCATGGAAACTATAACACTGTCGCCCATAATGGCCATACATTATTAAAATAGAGATATTAATGAACAAAAATTGACAACCGTGCAACAATTCCGCCGAGCCGTTTTCGAGAAAAGTGGCTTCATCCTGAGTGGGCACAAAAAGCGTTGCTACTGTTTACCATGGAAACTATAACACTGTCGCCCATAATGGCCATACATTATTAAAATAGAGATATTAATGAACAAAAATTGACAACCGTGCAACAATTCCGCCGAGCCGTTTTCGAGAAAAGTGGCTTCATCCTGAGTGGGCACAAAAAGCGTTGCTAAAGTTTTCCATGGAAACTATAACACTGTCGCCCATAATGGCCATACATTATTAAAATAGAGATATTAATGAACAAAAATTGACAACCGTGCAACAATTCCGCCGAGCTGTTTTCGAGAAAAGTGGCTTCATCCTGAGTGGGCCAAAAAAAGCGTTGCTACTGTTTACCATGGAAACAATAACACTGTCGCCCATAATGGCCATACATTATTAAAATAGAGATATTAATGAACAAAAATTGACAACCGTGCAACAATTCCGCCGAGCCGTTTTCGAGAAAAGTGGCTTCATCCTGAGTGGGCACAAAAAGCGTTGCTAAAGTTTTCCATGGAAACTATAACACTGTCGCCCATAATGGCCATACATTATTAAAATAGAGATATTGATGAACAAAAATTGACAACCGTGCAACAATTCCGCCGAGCCGTTTTCGAGAAAAGTGGCTTCATCCTGAGTGGGCACAAAAAGCGTTGCTAAAGTTTTCCATGGAAACTATAACACTGTCGCCCATAATGGCCATACATTATTAAAATAGAGATATTAATGAACAAAAATTGACAACCGTGCAACAATTCCGCCGAGCCGTTTTCGAGAAAAGTGGCTTCATCCTGAGTGGGCACAAAAAGCGTTGCTAAAGTTTTCCATGGAAACTATAACACTGTCGCCCATAATGGCCATACATTATTAAAATAGAGATATTAATGAACAAAAATTGACAACCGTGCAACAATTCCGCCGAGCCGTTTTCGAGAAAAGTGGCTTCATCCTGAGTGGGCCAAAAAAAGCGTTGCTACTGTTTACCATGGAAACTATAACACTGTCGCCCATAATGGGCATACATTATTAAAATAGAGATATTAATGAACAAAAATTGACAACCGTGCAACAATTCCGCCGAGCCGTTTTCGAGAAAAGTGGCTTCATCCTGAGTGGGCACAAAAAGCGTTGCTACTGTTTACCATGGAAACTATAACACTGTCGCCCATAATGGCCATACATTATTAAAATAGAGATATTAATGAACAAAAATTGACAACCGTGCAACAATTCCGCCGAGCCGTTTTCGAGAAAAGTGGCTTCATCCTGAGTGGGCCAAAAAAAGCGTTGCTACTGTTTACCATGGAAACTATAACACTGTCGCCCATAATGGCCATACATTATTAAAATAGAGATATTAATGAACAAAAATTGACAACCGTGCAACAATTCCGCCGAGCCGTTTTCGAGAAAAGTGGCTTCATCCTGAGTGGGCACAAAAAGCGTTGCTAAAGTTTTCCATGGAAACTATAACACTGTCGCCCATAATGGCCATACATTATTAAAATAGAGATATTAATGAACAAAAATTGACAACCGTGCAACAATTCCGCCGAGCTGTTTTCGAGAAAAGTGGCTTCATCCTGAGTGGGCCAAAAAAAGCGTTGCTACTGTTTACCATGGAAACAATAACACTGTCGCCCATAATGGCCATACATTATTAAAATAGAGATATTAATGAACAAAAATTGACAACCGTGCAACAATTCCGCCGAGCCGTTTTCGAGAAAAGTGGCTTCATCCTGAGTGGGCCAAAAAAAGCGTTGCTACTGTTTACCATGGAAACTATAACACTGTCGCCCATAATGGCCATACATTATTAAAATAGAGATATTAATGAACAAAAATTGACAACCGTGCAACAATTCCGCCGAGCCGTTTTCGAGAAAAGTGGCTTCATCCTGAGTGGGCACAAAAAGCGTTGCTACTGTTTACCATGGAAACTATAACACTGTCGCCCATAATGGCCATACATTATTAAAATAGAGATATTAATGAACAAAAATTGACAACCGTGCAACAATTCCGCCGAGCCGTTTTCGAGAAAAGTGGCTTCATCCTGAGTGGGCACAAAAAGCGTTGCTACTGTTTACCATGGAAACTATAACACTGTCGCCCATAATGGCCATACATTATTAAAATAGAGATATTAATGAACAAAAATTGACAACCGTGCAACAATTCCGCCGAGCCGTTTTCGAGAAAAGTGGCTTCATCCTGAGTGGGCCAAAAAAAGCGTTGCTACTGTTTACCATGGAAACTATAACACTGTCGCCCATAATGGCCATACATTATTAAAATAGAGATATTAATGAACAAAAATTGACAACCGTGCAACAATTCCGCCGAGCCGTTTTCGAGAAAAGTGGCTTCATCCTGAGTGGGCACAAAAAGCGTTGCTACTGTTTACCATGGAAACTATAACACTGTCGCCCATAATGGCCATACATTATTAAAATAGAGATATTAATGAACAAAAATTGACAACCGTGCAACAATTCCGCCGAGCCGTTTTCGAGAAAAGTGGCTTCATCCTGAGTGGGCACAAAAAGCGTTGCTACTGTTTACCATGGAAACTATAACACTGTCGCCCATAATGGCCATACATTATTAAAATAGAGATATTAATGAACAAAAATTGACAACCGTGCAACAATTCCGCCGAGCCGTTTTCGAGAAAAGTGGCTTCATCCTGAGTGGGCACAAAAAGCGTTGCTAAAGTTTTCCATGGAAACTATAACACTGTCGCCCATAATGGCCATACATTATTAAAATAGAGATATTAATGAACAAAAATTGACAACCGTGCAACAATTCCGCCGAGCTGTTTTCGAGAAAAGTGGCTTCATCCTGAGTGGGCACAAAAAGCGTTGCTAAAGTTTTCCATGGAAACTATAACACTGTCGCCCATAATGGCCATACATTATTAAAATAGAGATATTAATGAACAAAAATTGACAACCGTGCAACAATTCCGCCGAGCCGTTTTCGAGAAAAGTGGCTTCATCCTGAGTGGGCACAAAAAGCGTTGCTAAAGTTTTCCATGGAAACTATAACACTGTCGCCCATAATGGCCATACATTATTAAAATAGAGATATTAATGAACAAAAATTGACAACCGTGCAACAATTCCGCCGAGCCGTTTTCGAGAAAAGTGGCTTCATCCTGAGTGGGCCAAAAAAAGCGTTGCTACTGTTTACCATGGAAACTATAACACTGTCGCCCATAATGGCCATACATTATTAAAATAGAGATATTAATGAACAAAAATTGACAACCGTGCAACAATTCCGCCGAGCCGTTTTCGAGAAAAGTGGCTTCATCCTGAGTGGGCACAAAAAGCGTTGCTACTGTTTACCATGGAAACTATAACACTGTCGCCCATAATGGCCATACATTATTAAAATAGAGATATTAATGAACAAAAATTGACAACCGTGCAACAATTCCGCCGAGCCGTTTTCGAGAAAAGTGGCTTCATCCTGAGTGGGCCAAAAAAAGCGTTGCTACTGCTTACCATGGAAACTATAACACTGTCGCCCATAATGGCCATACATTATTAAAATAGAGATATTAATGAACAAAAATTGACAACCGTGCAACAATTCCGCCGAGCCGTTTTCGAGAAAAGTGGCTTCATCCTGAGTGGGCCAAAAAAAGCGTTGCTACTGTTTACCATGGAAACTATAACACTGTCGCCCATAATGGCCATACATTATTAAAATAGAGATATTAATGAACAAAAATTGACAACCGTGCAACAATTCCGCCGAGCCGTTTTCGAGAAAAGTGGCTTCATCCTGAGTGGGCACAAAAAGCGTTGCTACTGTTTACCATGGAAACTATAACACTGTCGCCCATAATGGCCATACATTATTAAAATAGAGATATTAATGAACAAAAATTGACAACCGTGCAACAATTCCGCCGAGCCGTTTTCGAGAAAAGTGGCTTCATCCTGAGTGGGCCAAAAAAAGCGTTGCTACTGCTTACCATGGAAACTATAACACTGTCGCCCATAATGGCCATACATTATTAAAATAGAGATATTAATGAACAAAAATTGACAACCGTGCAACAATTCCGCCGAGCCGTTTTCGAGAAAAGTGGCTTCATCCTGAGTGGGCCAAAAAAAGCGTTGCTACTGTTTACCATGGAAACTATAACACTGTCGCCCATAATGGCCATACATTATTAAAATAGAGATATTAATGAACAAAAATTGACAACCGTGCAACAATTCCGCCGAGCCGTTTTCGAGAAAAGTGGCTTCATCCTGAGTGGGCCATTATGGGCGACAGTGTTATAGTTTCCATGGTAAACAGTAGCAACGCTTTTTTTGGCCCACTCAGGATGAAGCCACTTTTCTCGAAAACGGCTCGGCGGAATTGTTGCACGGTTGTCAATTTTTGTTCATTAATATCTCTATTTTAATAATGTATGGCCATTATGGGCGACAGTGTTATAGTTTCCATGGAAAACTTTAGCAACGCTTTTTGTGCCCACTCAGGATGAAGCCACTTTTCTCGAAAACGGCTCGGCGGAATTGTTGCACGGTTGTCAATTTTTGTTCATTAATATCTCTATTTTAATAATGTATGGCCATTATGGGCGACAGTGTTATAGTTTCCATGGAAAACTTTAGCAACGCTTTTTGTGCCCACTCAGGATGAAGCCACTTTTCTCGAAAACGGCTCGGCGGAATTGTTGCACGGTTGTCAATTTTTGTTCATTAATATCTCTATTTTAATAATGTATGGCCATTATGGGCGACAGTGTTATAGTTTCCATGGAAAACTTTAGCAACGCTTTTTGTGCCCACTCAGGATGAAGCCACTTTTCTCGAAAACGGCTCGGCGGAATTGTTGCACGGTTGTCAATTTTTGTTCATTAATATCTCTATTTTAATAATGTATGGCCATTATGGGCGACAGTGTTATAGTTTCCATGGTAAACAGTAGCAACGCTTTTTTTGGCCCACTCAGGATGAAGCCACTTTTCTCGAAAACGGCTCGGCGGAATTGTTGCACGGTTGTCAATTTTTGTTCATTAATATCTCTATTTTAATAATGTATGGCCATTATGGGCGACAGTGTTATAGTTTCCATGGAAAACTTTAGCAACGCTTTTTGTGCCCACTCAGGATGAAGCCACTTTTCTCGAAAACGGCTCGGCGGAATTGTTGCACGGTTGTCAATTTTTGTTCATTAATATCTCTATTTTAATAATGTATGGCCATTATGGGCGACAGTGTTATAGTTTCCATGGAAAACTTTAGCAACGCTTTTTGTGCCCACTCAGGATGAAGCCACTTTTCTCGAAAACGGCTCGGCGGAATTGTTGCACGGTTGTCAATTTTTGTTCATTAATATCTCTATTTTAATAATGTATGGCCATTATGGGCGACAGTGTTATAGTTTCCATGGAAAACTTTAGCAACGCTTTTTGTGCCCACTCAGGATGAAGCCACTTTTCTCGAAAACGGCTCGGCGGAATTGTTGCACGGTTGTCAATTTTTGTTCATTAATATCTCTATTTTAATAATGTATGGCCATTATGGGCGACAGTGTTATAGTTTCCATGGTAAACAGTAGCAACGCTTTTTTTGGCCCACTCAGGATGAAGCCACTTTTCTCGAAAACGGCTCGGCGGAATTGTTGCACGGTTGTCAATTTTTGTTCATTAATATCTCTATTTTAATAATGTATGGCCATTATGGGCGACAGTGTTATAGTTTCCATGGAAAACTTTAGCAACGCTTTTTGTGCCCACTCAGGATGAAGCCACTTTTCTCGAAAACGGCTCGGCGGAATTGTTGCACGGTTGTCAATTTTTGTTCATTAATATCTCTATTTTAATAATGTATGGCCATTATGGGCGACAGTGTTATAGTTTCCATGGTAAACAGTAGCAACGCTTTTTTTGGCCCACTCAGGATGAAGCCACTTTTCTCGAAAACGGCTCGGCGGAATTGTTGCACGGTTGTCAATTTTTGTTCATTAATATCTCTATTTTAATAATGTATGGCCATTATGGGCGACAGTGTTATAGTTTCCATGGAAAACTTTAGCAACGCTTTTTGTGCCCACTCAGGATGAAGCCACTTTTCTCGAAAACGGCTCGGCGGAATTGTTGCACGGTTGTCAATTTTTGTTCATTAATATCTCTATTTTAATAATGTATGGCCATTATGGGCGACAGTGTTATAGTTTCCATGGAAAACTTTAGCAACGCTTTTTGTGCCCACTCAGGATGAAGCCACTTTTCTCGAAAACGGCTCGGCGGAATTGTTGCACGGTTGTCAATTTTTGTTCATTAATATCTCTATTTTAATAATGTATGGCCATTATGGGCGACAGTGTTATAGTTTCCATGGTAAACAGTAGCAACGCTTTTTTTGGCCCACTCAGGATGAAGCCACTTTTCTCGAAAACGGCTCGGCGGAATTGTTGCACAGTTGTCAATTTTTGTTCATTAATATCTCTATTTTAATAATGTATGGCCATTATGGGCGACAGTGTTATTGTTTCCATGGTAAACAGTAGCAACGCTTTTTTTGGCCCACTCAGGATGAAGCCACTTTTCTCGAAAACAGCTCGGCGGAATTGTTGCACGGTTGTCAATTTTTGTTCATTAATATCTCTATTTTAATAATGTATGGCCATTATGGGCGACAGTGTTATAGTTTCCATGGAAAACTTTAGCAACGCTTTTTGTGCCCACTCAGGATGAAGCCACTTTTCTCGAAAACGGCTCGGCGGAATTGTTGCACGGTTGTCAATTTTTGTTCATTAATATCTCTATTTTAATAATGTATGGCCATTATGGGCGACAGTGTTATAGTTTCCATGGTAAACAGTAGCAACGCTTTTTTTGGCCCACTCAGGATGAAGCCACTTTTCTCGAAAACGGCTCGGCGGAATTGTTGCACGGTTGTCAATTTTTGTTCATTAATATCTCTATTTTAATAATGTATGGCCATTATGGGCGACAGTGTTATAGTTTCCATGGTAAACAGTAGCAACGCTTTTTGTGCCCACTCAGGATGAAGCCACTTTTCTCGAAAACGGCTCGGCGGAATTGTTGCACGGTTGTCAATTTTTGTTCATTAATATCTCTATTTTAATAATGTATGGTCATTATGGGTGACAGTGTTATAGTTTCCATGGAAAACATCAGCAATCGTTATTTGTGATCATTGAAAACGCTTTTTTATAATTATTCTCTAAATACAAAAATGTTTTGTTTATTTATTTACAATTTAAATCAATTTTTCTTCTTCTAGATGCCAAAAATTATTCTTATTTTATTTTTTAATTCAAAATATCCAATCCCGGGGAATTTTACTTCCCGGTTCTTTTCCCCGGTTTTTAATTCCCAAAATCGACGCTATTTCTTCGACGCTATCTTGGCGCACGTAAAAAAAGTACCATTAAAAGTTTGTAGTTTATTTAAGAAGTTTTCATTTAAGTAAAATATAAATGAAAATATGATTATTTTAGGAAAAAAATATTTATTAAACTTTTTTGTATATTGTAACAAAAACGAACGACCATAAAATACTGTTTTTCGGTGTAGTCGAGAGTTAAATCTTGCCTTCTTGCAATAAAAATGAAATAGTCATATATAAAAAAATGTCAGTACAAAATACTTTTAACAATAGATTTATAAAGTAAATTTTACAATCATACATAATAAGTACAAAAACTAATTAAATTTAAAAATAATTTGAAGACGGTGCTGCTTTAAGATTGGACCCAAAAGAAAATAATTTTAGGAGAAACATTAATTTCTTTAAACAAATCAAAAAAAAAAAAAAAAAAATTGTTTGTGTATTGTGTTGTTTACATTTTTTTAAGGTTTAAAAGAAATAAAATGTCAATAATTTTTAATGTTTTGATTTTGATTAAATGAGAAAAATAATTGCTTTTACTGTTATGTTAGATTCTTTTTAGGGTGTTAACATGAATGAAGTAGTCGTCAAGTTTACTATTCCTAGGTTTAAATATATTAATTAAACTAAATACAACAACAATTAGTAATAATATCTTGGTAGCTTGTATTTTGTTAGTTAAAATAAATGAAAAAAACAGTAATTTTTACCGTTCTGATAGATATTTTTTTGCGTTGGAGTAAAAAAATTATTTGGAAAGAATTTGTTAAAAGAGATTTTTCATTTCAATTTACCTGTATAATTTTGGAGTAAACATACATATGATACAGTTTTAGTCATTTGATCAGAACTTTCCAAAAAATGTTGCTTAAAAACTAGATAATAATATAAGCAAACTAAAATTCTATTGGAAACGCTAAAAATTATTTTTTTACTCCAAGATATTAATTAAAGAGTTTTTGAAAATTTAATGTTGTTTAATGCACGATAAATAAATTTTATTTTAGATTTTAAAAATCAACAAAAACTAACCCCTTGGTTTTACCAGTATCGTATAGTAAAATTTGCTTTTGATGTGTTAGTCTATCCTACTTATTAAAAGATCTCTGACACACGACATGACACCTGCACATATAACATACACTTAGCACACGACGCACAGTGTTCGATTTTTAAATCTAGCTGGCCAAAACCCCAAAATTTAACTTTAAAAAAGGAAAAAATCCTTTTAGGTTTTAAAATAGACTATCTAGTTAAGATATTTCTTTATTAATTTTAGTTGAAATCTTACATTGTAAGCTTGTAACGGTAACAATTAAAGATGGGTAATATATACTTAAGAAAAATAATTAATTTCGCTCGAAAACAAGTTGAACTTTGAACGTGAATAAAAAATTTTCTATATTATATTTTTGAAAAATTCTTTTTTTAGATGAAAATAGAATTCCTTCGAAACTTAAAGCTGCTATTTCGTATATATTTGAGAGAAGACAATTTTAGATATTGATAGATATATTAGGGAAGCTCTTAAAAGAAAACCAAATCAAAAGCAAAAATTCCTAGATTAATACTTTTTTCTGTTATCAGCTGGGGTCCAACTTTTAATTTTTTGTATTCTTGGGACACTCGTTTAAAAGAAACCAAAAAAAATTTTGCCCGAATCTGCCTCTGCCGAACAAAGTTTTCAAAACAATGACACAACATCCTTCGACGTGGAACAAAATTTAATAAAATTTTTTGCAAGTTAATTCTTAAGAGTTTATGTTTTGAATAAGAAGCTTTATTTTGATCGTGGGCTTACGTGATCATGTATAATTAATTATTCATCTCTAGAAATTAACCGTTATTTTATAGATTTTTATCATTTAAATATTGTTGTTGGCAACATACCCTTATACCCTTCTTATGAATTAGTTAAGCGGTGAAAAGAACCTTGCTACCCAAAAAAAAAAATAAATTACAGTAACAGAGTCTTATGCAGGAATTAATTTGCAGTCGCTAATAGACCACACGATTTTAAGACTATATACTGCTTACAGTGATATTATAAAAATCACTTGAGTATGAGTACATATACAGAAATAATTGCTTTATTCAAGTGGGGATGTGATGGATCGAGTCAAGGTCTTTATAAGCAAAAAAGGCTGCAAGAAGGAAGTAGTGATGAAAACTTGTTTAGTATTTCTTTTGCACTAGTATAAATTATTTAATTAATAAAAGTGATGAGAAAGATATATTTTATGAAAACAAAACGCCCAACTCTTCACGCTATTGTCGCCCTATAAAATTAATCTATGCAAAAGAAACAAAGGATTTGATATGAAGGGAAGTACAGGGTATTAAAGACCAAATAGCAAAACTAATTCCTACTGCAGTCAATATTGTTGTTAACAATAAGCAACATACTGTTAATATAAAACCGAAATTAATGTTATGTATGATTGATGGAAAAGTTTGCTCTGCTTTATCAAATTACAATTCGTCATAAACATGTTATGTTTGCGGAGCTAAGCCTTCGGAAATGAATAACTCTTCAGCTCTGATACAAAAAACCGTAGATCCCGGAGTTTTGGACTTTGGCTTGTCGCCTCTACATTCCTTGATAAGATTCATGGAATGTTTATTGCACATAGCTTACAGGATGGAAATAAAAATGTGGCAAGTTAGAGGTGAAGACAACAAGACTAAAGTTCATCAAAAAAAATTTTTTATTCATAATGAATTTAGATCCGAAATGGGATTATTGATAGACATGCCTAAAGAGTCATCCGGAAATACAAATGACGGAAATACAGCCAGACGATTTTTCAGAAATGCAGAATTATCTGCTCAAATAACTGGTATAAGCTTAGAACTTATTAAACGTTTTTATGTGATATTAGAATGCTTAGCATCTGGATATATTATAAATGTACAAGAATTTGAAAATTATACATTAGAAACAAGAAATCTTTATTTAAATCTCTATCCCTGGTATTACATGCCTGTCAGTGTGCACAAAGTTCTTTGGCATGGCAAAGCTATAATTAAACACTGCATTCTTCCTCTTGGCCAATTATCTGAAGAAGCTCAAGAATCGAGGCATAAAGATAACAGACGTTATATACTGCAGCTTACACGGAAAACTTCACGGGAAGAGACTAATGCGGATATAATAAAAAGGTTATTAATGTCTTGTGATCCTTACATTTGCAGATTTATTAACACTACTAAAAAATACCTATTATAATATAAAAGAGTCCGATAGTGAAAATGATAGTGATATAGGTGCTAATTCTTCATGATTTTGTTTTTTGCATAACCTTTTTTATTATTTTCTTTAATTTGAATTCTAAAATTTATATTTTGTTGTTAATTAAACCTATTTAAAATTAAATACAATTCCAAAAAAAAAAATATTTGCGAATTTTTAGACTTTTTCTTTATTTCTCATAATTGGGTAATTAAAAGTGGGCGTTCCAGTAGGGGATTTGTCTAATTTTTTGTCCAACTTTTCTTTAGTATGTAACAAATCAATATGCCAAAAATCACTTTTTTACGATTGTTAGTTCTTGAGTTATTAATTTTGGCCACCTAAAATTGAAAATCGAACACTGTGCGACGCAAAAAGTTTTTATTTGCTTTTGCTGAATTGAATCATACCTATGCGTACATAAATACAAGAATAAAAGAAACTAGAACAAGCTGTCAGTTCCTGTCATGATAAAGGAGTCCATAATTTTTTCTATTGATTTAAAATATAAATGAATTTAATTTTTAAATAATTTATAAGATAATTTTAACTTATTATATATTTAGTTTTTTCTTTTTCAACTTCTAAAGAAAGTTTAAAAACTATTAAGCTTATTTTGCGTAACAATTATTTGTTATAAGTGCCGGTTTTCGTTTCGCTTCGATTTACGTACACGGACATATGGTATTCTATGTCAGAAAAAAGTCACGTTTTTATATTATAGCCTGCAGAAATTTTTCATCATCGAGATAATCAAGCAAATTTTTAAATTTCTAGCTGCGGCAGTGTTGTAATTAAGTGTATTTATCAAAAATTCAGATTTTTCACCGGATACCTTTTCACTATTAAAACTGAGATATCTATGTATATTGAGTTTTCAAATTAAAAAAGCATTTTGGAAAAGTATGGTCAAATGAAATCTTGGTAAATTAACGATGCTAAACACAAAAATGCCTAGGCGCAGCTGAAATAGTATATGTACGCGAAATTCTCAAGGCATAAATACAAGATTTTTTAGTTAACAAAATATTTTATTTCCCTCACGCTAATGGTATTAACTTGAAAATTTCATTCTTAGAGTTAAAAGGACGTCTGATTAAATAAGTAATATTTTGATTTATTTTAACTATGTGATATTATAAACTTATTGTATTAGAAAAAAACAACTAAAAAATAGGCATTAAATAATAAATGAGTACAACTAAGGCTTTGATTAGCCAATTTGTCTCCCACATTCATAAATTATTCTAAAATAATCTGACTTAAAACACACTTGTAGCTATAAAAAAAGTAGAACAAAATCTCATTTAAGTTTAACTCTTTTATTACGACTAGTATGTATTCCACAAATTAAAGTAAATTCTGAAAATATGTCATCTGCAGGAAACTGTAGCTTCACATGAACACAAAATTACATACAGGACTTAAAGTTACATCAAAGAGAAAAATACAAAATTTGAACAGAACTCAAAAGTGAAATTTTACGAGACTATTGCTCGCAGCTTAAACTGAGATTTGAACGATCTCATACTGTCGAAAAACATCTATAAAAAAAAGTTCTTAAAATGCTTTTAGCAATCAAAATATTGCATTTTACTCCGTTAGTATTTGTTGGATTTAAAAATTGAGTTCGTACAGATATATATGGATGTACATAGATATGTATACAAAAATATAAATGTTGTTAAAACAATACAATTTGAAATAAATCATATGAAGAATATTTACCAAATTTATAATCTTTCTTCCCACTTACATCTTGAAAATGCAAATAGTAATAAAAATTGTCACAATTGAATGGCGGGATATAAAATAAAAATGTTGGAATGATAAAGGCTAGGAAGAAAAGAACAAAGTTCAAACATGGCAATTAAATAAAAATAGAGATAACTGGAGCCATTGAACGAACCAAGTAAACAAGAAACAAGGCAGACATAATACATTTGAATATAAATGTCAATTTAGCAGATACTGACATTGGATATTGCTTTAAGATTGCAAATATCATTTCAAACAATATTATTCATTGCAAGCAGTGACGTCAGAAAATAAAAATGTAGTAGGATTAGTGAGTCAATAAAACTGCACTGCTAGAAAAGTGGAGTAGTTTAAGAGAATTGCTATTCATCTTTTAATGATATCAATAACATTATTAGAATATAAAATTGAAACAAAAACATATTTCAGAATTTTTGTGTAGTGTTCTCACGGCCCCTTAGCCCTTAGCAATAAAATTATTAACTTTTGGATGTCTCATTGCTGCAATTTGAGAATCTCTTTTATTGCTGGCTTGTTTTTTGTAAATTCCCCCGCAGATCATTAAGGTCTATATTATATTTTATTTATGAAACAGAAAATATAAAAGCTGGAAGAAACGAACATTACACTGGCTCTGAGGTCTACCGGCTCTTTTTCTGTGCTTTCAGTTTTGTCAAACATAAAAAGAACTAAACTTATTGGTCCCTCCTAAATTTTTTGCATCTTTGGGCATTAGTTAAGGTTGGGATATAGGACGATCGATCATCATTATATTTTTAAAATTCCACAAGACCTTTATTGATCCATAATGACTCCTCTTCAGCGCTGTTTTCAAGAAATCTTCTCCAGTAGTCTTTTGAGCTTTGCATATTTTTCAAATTTGCTTTGCGCCCACTCCTTTTAAGTTTTCTCTACTCTGAAAGAAAAGGAAACAAAGCATTTGTTAGACTGCTTTAAAGATAGTGAAATGTGTTCTGCTCTTCTTCGTAATTCCAAAGTCGAATCTTAAAAAAAATAAGATCATTTTGTTCTGTTAATAAACCTATACATACATCCTTATGTGGGAATTACTCGGCATTGAATCTAAATCTCTCTTATTATACCATAGTCAATATTGGAGTAGACATCTTTACAACTGACACATATCTAAATAACAACATTACTTGCTACTTTTTCTTCGCGTTGCTAATAGAGAACTTGTAGCTCCCTGTGACAATGACTGAATACCTACGTTCTATAATACTTTTGTCAAGTATTCTTCATCTGTCACCCGTTTTCAGTCTCCTTTGGTTCTATTTTATTTAAAATTAAAATAAAGCAAATCAACATTAGGTGATAATCCAGTCTATGTTTGCTAAGCCTCTCCTTAAAAAAAGTTTAAAAACGCCACTTAATTTACATTTCGAAAAAAAGAGACGCTTTAAAATTAAACAATTTAAAAAAAAGATGGTTTTAAACAAGAAAAGATATTATTTCGAAAATGTTTTATTAAAGGTCACCAAAATAGGTATGTGAGTAGTTTGTCTGCTTTAAACTGAAGGAAACAGAATTCGCATCATCTTGTAACCTAAGCCACAGCATATTTTCTGGGTGTGTAAGGAATGAACTAATGTGTATAGTTTTCATAATAATACTTTTAATGTCATCATTTAGATACAAACCTCTCTTGATCATATTGAAAATGTGACCTAAGCCATTTACAAGATATATTGGGTCAAAGACTATCGACATATATTTTTTGGTTATAGTCCTCCAACGGGACATATTTCCATTAGTAATCATAACAAAACGGCCTTTAAGACCATCGAAAACTTGCATTCAAAGGTTGTTTGTTATAAAAAGAATTTTTTTTTTTGATTTCCTGATGAACTTATATCTTGATGAAAGTCAAATTTATATCATGATGACAATTCATCATCGTTATGATATAATCATCAGAGCTCATAGACTTATAAATTCATCATGATATGAGAAGTCATTTTATATGTAATTTTATTTTTGACGTATAATTTTTTTAATAAAATTTTAAATTGTAATAGCTTAGGCATTTTTTATTATATTATTATTATGAAACCAACCGAAAGTTCAAAAATAACATATAGACAGAATTATTTGGATATATTGCTTTCACAATGACCAATATAAAATTATTCATCATAATATTAAATCATCAACGTCTACCCCTTTGAACTGATATTAATATAAATTTGACAATTGTTCCGCCGGCGTTTTATTAGGCATTATGATAAAAATTCGTCTCGTGTGAACCTAGTGTTATGACTGATGATTTTCTTAACCCTTTATGCACTACCTTTCAAAATAGTCATACAACACTATTGTTCTCCATAAAAAAATTTTTTAGGTCATCGAGTATCAAAACAGGAAATTAAAAAATTAATTTTTTTGAAGAATCCATAAACTCTATCCCAAAAAATGTTTATTTGTCTTTGAAATAATGAAGACTGTTTACGCACTTCTATAGTGTTTGCGCGTACGATAATTTCATTGCTCTGATTCAAATAGTGATTTTTTAAAACAGCTTTTTCTGCGTTAAAAAAAATTATAAAGTTCGCTGATATGGCTTAAAAGATATGATAGAATAAAATTTGTTCATAATGTGCCGTGATTGTAAATTTCCTTAGAAAAAAAAAGGTTGCTCGGTCGTGTTCGGTGCTCCTGCTAAGATAAAATGAAAGGAAATACTCCATACTATCAATTAAAAAAAAAAAGAGTTTAAATAATTAATAATCTTTTATAAATGCAAATTTAGAATTCATAACCGATTTCATTACATAAAAAAATGCAATGCTTCAGGATGAAGAAATCGGTATAGTGAAAAGAGCAATTCAAAAGAGTTTTCTTGGTCATTTAAAAAAACGGTGGCAAGAATCGCATAAACTAAAATCCCATTAAAAAAATGAAGAATGGCTAAAAAGTACGTTTAAAGAGTTATAAAATTTTATAGGTGTAAATGTTTTTTCCTATTGTGTTTTCAGCTGTATTTGAAGTATCACTTAATAGCGAACCTAGTTGTTTAACTAAACTAGGAAGGCCGGCAAAAGATTTCGAAGATTGTCAAGTTCGCACAAAGAGGTTTAAGGCAGCTGAATTGGCTTCAAAATATTCACAAGATCATTTGAATATGGCAAGTAAAGTGATGGGTGACGATATACATACTCGATGTTATATTCGTTCGCCGGCAACACAGCTCAACTGTAAACTGCTACAGAAGGCCTTAAAGGAACAGATCGGTATACAGGTGGATGCAGTTCAACAAGGAACTGGGTCTACTAACGATGGAAATACGCCCAGGCGTTTCCTTTCCAACCCCGCACTTTTTGCTGATGTGACTGATGTAGAGAAGCAACTAATTGATCCATTTCGCACTATACGATAAATAATAACTTGTGGCAAGAAAGTTAATTCCTTGAAGCTCAAGAATTTTGCTCAGTAACAGTACACAAAATACTGATACACGAAAAGGATATCATGAATGCGGCAGTACTTCCTATTGGCATGGTTTCTGAGAAATCCGAAAAGCCAGAAATAAAGATTATATAAGTTATAAATTAAGATTCTCCAGAAAGTGTGATAGAGTTACAACAAATACAGAAGTCTCTAATCGACTTCTAGTATCGTCAGATCCTTTTATAAGTAGTATAGATGTCAACCCTCTAAACAGGTTCTGAAACTTGATGATATAGTTATAGAAATGATAGATGAAGATTACAAGTCTATACATAATGAATGTATTTAAATTTATGTGTAAAATAATTAGTTTTGATAAAGAAGAAAAAAGTTGTCGGAAGAAATATAACATGGATTATATTGTCGGTGGGTAGTAGACGTGACCAATTTTTTTTATTTAATTCTTAATGTAGGTAATAAAAGACTGTATCGCAAATTTCAAAAACTTTGGGCAAAAAATAAATTTTGGGTTCTATGGGCGGTGGGTAGTGGGCGTGTTCAACTTTGATAGAACTTTATTTAATTATTAATTGATCTAACCAAAGACTCATAGCCAGATTTCAACATTCTAAGAGCACTCCTTATATTTTTTGTCAAACATTGTATGAACAAATCCCACTGTGTAGCGTACGGCAAAGAACTTTCATTGACTGGCAAAACACCCACATTGTACCCTCTGCTTAATCTTTATTTATTTTATACCTTTTTGTGTATTTCTTATTTCGTATTTGATATAACTCTTGATTTATGCAAAGTTTACACAACAGCTTATTTTTGTTAGCCGGACAATATGTTACACTACCAAAAACTTTTTAAGCAAATATTTTTGAAGCGTAAATTTCAAAACCAGAAAAAACACAAAACATTAAAAAATTATACCACAAAACATAACAAAAGCCCATTAGTACAATGATAATTGAATAAATTGCTGTTTTTGGAAAAGATTTAGGAAAAAATTTGAGTAGAAATTTGCAAAAAATAAATAAGATTAACAACTGAAGGTACAAGTTGTTTTGGTAATTGATGACTGAATTTCATCTATGTACATGGATGTACGACTGAGTTCGTTAAATTTTTGTTTTAAAAAATTATTTTTTATTAAAATAAACACAAAATAAAACCGTGATTTTTTTTGTTTTGCTAATAATATAATTACAATTTTTCATTAAAAAAGCTGGAACTTATTTTTATTTACAATTATGAGTGTGTTTTAAGGAAATATTGAAAACAATTTTTTGCGATAAATTTATTTATTTCGAACTAAAATGTTTATCGTCTAAATCATAATGGTTTAAGGCCTGTAAAGGGGAAAGGCAATTTGACGAAAATAAATCTCTAATTCATGCTATTAAGAACTTGTGGAAGAATATTTCTTTGAATTACTTGAAATCAAATTTTCATTCAATAAGGATCGCCTATTTAAAGAAATTTAAACAGAGGCAGAATGTCTCAAATAAAAGCAAAAAACTTAATATGAATGTTTCCTATTATTAAGTTATAAAAAATGCACTTTTCATTGATATTCTGATGATACAGAGACAAAATCTACAATTTGTTAGGTTTTCTGAAGAACACTGCTGAAACCAACCTTATTTTTTGTTTGTGATATTTTTGTTACTTTTTCAATGCTTATAAAATTTCAGCTATCAAAAAAAATTATTTATAAACAGAAATTTAAGTTGATCTAATCATCTTATTGAAAGTGTATGTCAGTTCAGTATGAAAGTTTTTAAATATTTCTTAAGATGAGTTTGCGTATGATAAACGATTTGGACCAGTTTTTAAAACTTACACACCTCGAAGCTTAACATAAGGTTTAGAAAACTAAGATATATTATTTTTTAAACTTGATAATAAATAATAAACTTACGCTTAAAAACCATGTGAAATATTGTACAGTCAAGCAATATATATCTTTTCTTCTTAATAAGACATTTTCAAGGAACATCGTTACCATTGAACGTGATTTTCAAATTACCGTTCTTTTTAATAGTTACCGTGATCACCGATTGCAGTTTTTTTATTTATATTTTTTCCTTATTTTTGATACAAGTATTTTAGAGAGCATACATTTTTATTTAGGCATACATGTTCATATAGAAAGTATATACATATAACATATATTAAATAACATATTATTCAAACAGTAACTATATAGCAAAAGGTTATTTGATTTCTACATTCAAAGCAGCTGTAGTTTATTTTGGCCAGTAATATAAGCTTCGGTGACACTGAATATAGGTTCGAATAAAAAAGCACAAAACACTAATATTTCTCTCCAGAAGGTAAAATAAAATTTAAGTTTGTATGTGTGCAAATGTGAAAGAAGGTTCTTTCGCGGAACTGTTACTGGATAAACTCAGTCACTTTAGTGACCAGTTATTTTTAAAACACAGTGATTAGATCACAGATATTGAAATATCGCTCATCTCTAGTGTAAGTGCAGATGTAATTGGTGCGGTTTTTGGAGACCTATTTTTTAGAGTAAATTTTTATTTTACTATACTTATGCCCCTATTGCGGTTCACAAGTTTTTTAATAATTTTTTTGTCTTTCATAGATCGGTATTGCCATTCACAACTTAAATGCGGTTGACTATTTGGTTGTGTGGTCGATTTTTTGGTTGTGTTTAATGGTATTGCGGTTCAACACTTTGTATTAATTTGGTTGACTCTTTGTCGGTTGTAGATTTCTATTAAATTTTTTATACACTTCCCTTAAAAAACCAATACAGAAGAGATAAAAAATTGAAAAATCGTAAGTATAAGTGCTTTTTGCTCTTAATATAATGAATGTTTAATACACGCAGGACTTTATTAATAACAACCAAAGCCCAATTTAAGTGACTTGTGCAGCTGATGGAAAAAATCCAAAAATTGCTAAAGGAAAGCAAAAACTTGGGATTTAAAATTGGGCCCACCCAAAAACATCATTCAAATGGCAACGTATAATTATAAGACATTTTTATTATTATAAACAGACATTTTATTAGAATTTTTAGTTCAAATAGGTTTGGATTCATTATAAAGCAAGTATTAAAAAAAAACTTGTTAATAATAAAAAAGAACTAACAAGCAACAGGAATGAGGAATGCGTATCTCAGCTGTTATCACTAAATGATCAAGTAGCACCATCTGAACACACTTTCGGCGTTGGAACGTTGCTTCTTCAACAAGTGAGGCTTCTGAAACTCCTCAAAATCTCGACTTGTTTGCGCAGGTTTCTTCTAATGATCCTTAATTTCGTCTATTGCACAACAAAATGCTTCTTTGTTCAGCCGAAAATAGCTAATAAATCTATGAAAAATGACTTATTATATATACTCGTATTTGTTACTTATTTTGGACATTTTTTACTTCGCACTGGGTAGTTCAAGAGGATTGGAATCATCACGTATTTTTCTACGTATATGTAGAACATTTGTATTAGCATCTTGATTTTCGTCTTCAAAAAATAAATCCACGCTTAAATCCATTCTTTTTATTTCATAAAAACTTGATCTAAACTTCTTTTTGTGTTTTCTTTTCTTTACTTTACAAATAAAATGAATGGTGCTGCCAGCATGAAATCGACATTTTAAACACAACTAAAAAGCGTTGTATTCTACCAAAAACTAATTGGGTTGTGTCGGAGTCGGGTTGACTGACAGTCGACCAAACTTAGTTGAGTTGAGAACGCCCTATTGCCTATTGCATTAAATTGTGATTATTTGAAAAATTTTATTCGATGTTTACAACAAGGATCTACTTTCTTTATAATATTTTGCCTTTAAGTATGGGTTCTCAACGACATGTTATATTTTATTTTCGCAATTAGTGTATTATGAATAAAAGAATTATGTTTTGTAGCATGCTGTAATTAATCATGTCACTGAAATAAGAAATCTTTCATTAGTATATTTTTCAATGTACTGAGAACATATGGCACATATCTCAGTACATTGTATCATCCCTACGCTGCAAAGTAAAAACGTATAATATGTAAAATATATTTTTAAGATATTTTTCTTCATGTCATATCTACAAAAATTAAGCCTAATATACAAAACAAATTAAACTATTATACACAAAATGGGCATTGCGAAATTTAAGTGTGGCATAAAGACTTACACAATTAGTCTATTAAATCCTTTTTAAGTAATTATTGATTGTTTAACTCTTCTCTGTTCTTTTAATTGTACACTTGCCTATACTTCATGTCTCATCTTAATTAAGTTATTTCTTACAAGAACCTTTAAAGAACAATTATATGCTTAAGAACACGCGTGTTTTGTATAGTTGTGTGTCATTGAAAAAAAGAAACATGGAAACATAAAAAAAACTGTGTTTTATGGGAAATGTGCGTCTGTTTTAAAAGATTAAAATTATTATATTTGCCTTTCCTTTTGTCAATTCTCTTTATGCGCCAATATTGTTGAAGCTTATAAAGCGCTTAGAATTTTAATAATTAATTATGTTAATTTCAAAAGACACATCGTGCAAGCTTCCCAAAATTGTTAGTTGTTCGAATTATTAAATTACTTAAATTAATAAATAAAAAAGCGTTTAATGATTTAAGAGAATTTAAGTTAAATTTTTAGCTTAATGTTCTTTTTACAAGGAAAAAAAAACAATAATATTTAAGTAGAATAAAATAAAAATAAAAATACTTTATGCAAACTTTAATACATTATAACAATATCAATAATTTGTTACTTATGATGGGATATAGCATGACAAGTGCACCTTGGAATTGCTACTATTGTTCAACTTACTGTTAGCAATTTTTCAATTATTGATAATTTTCATGTACTTTTTGAATTTTCTACACATTCATAATAATTGTTTATGCGCACGTTTTAGAGTTGAAAATGAATGTTTTGTCGAAAGAAAATATAACCGAGTCCCTTATGACTCGCGTTTTTGACTAATTTTCGACGATTTTTTCAATCGTACTCATAACTAAATGCGAAATTTTTGTTATTCATTTCTTAGTCATATTACCAGCCGTATGCTAGTCTTCTACGAATAATATTATACACATTTGTAATCATGTTAACTTAAAATCAAACATGGCAAATAACATTTTCTTAACTTTTTATTGTATTTAGTAAACTTTTTTTTTAACTTAGCAGTGTCTACGACTTCGTCTGCGTTTCATTTCTTATTTTTTTAAATTCAAAATGGAGATAGTGTGTTTTAAATATTAATTGTAGAATTTTGTAAACAGTATAAAAAATTTTGCATCTACAAAAGCAAAATGTGTTGACAACTTTTTTGGTACCATTACACCGGTAAAATTGGGTCCTGTTGCATCATAAAAAAGATATTTAAATCTATTTTTATCGTTAGGCTGCGCTATATATGACTCTTAAATAATGCTAAAAACAGTCCCATTGCGAGCATTTGCTTTCAGTACTTATTGTTTTTTAAACAAGTCGCTATCGCTTGTATTTCTTGTCTCTTTTAAAACGCACAACAAATTAATATGTTTTAAGTCATCTTGAATAGTCTTGAAAGACTCATTTTGGTGATTTTTGCCAAAAAAAATTTTCAAATGCCTACTGGGTATGTTCATATTAGATAGTATCAAGGAAGTTGTAAAAACGCTGTTATATTTTTTGTTGCGAAACTTTTATTAACGTCAAAACTTCAAAAATAATAACAAAGGCAACACATGACAGCTAACTTGTAGATAGATTTATTGATCCAATAAACGAACTACTTTCTACAAGTATCTGCTTTTTAATGATACCTAAAGATAAAATAATGATGATATAAGGGTTGAAATATTTTGCAAAATCAAAATTATAAAATTATATAATAAGGCAACTAACAAAAATATCTAAGCGAAATAAACATCTATGTTGTTATAGTTTTAATAAGTGATGACCGTATGGCATATACATTATTGTTCGAAACCTAAGCAACTTTTCCCGAGTAAATACTCATGGTCGTATATGTTCCCTTTAAATAGATTAATGAAAAACTTCCTATTTATTTATTATTATAAATATAGTCTACTACTAAAAATAAAAGAATAATAAATAAGTAATACTAAAAATAATAACAAGAAATACATTTTATGTCTTTGGAAGAAATTATAAAACAAAAACAAAATTAACTTAAAAATTCGCTGTTCGAAACCTAAGCAACTTTTACATTGTTGCATTTGTTGCGAAATATTAACTAAAACAACAACAAAAATTTTAAACAAAAATATTAGTCCCGTTATGATTGCTATTGAAAAAATAATTTTGGTTGATTTTATGCATTTAAGTAGTACTAATTCTTTAGAAGTGCAACCATGACGCGAACACTTTATGGATCAGCTTTTAAGCTAAAGATTATTAAACTTTTTAATAGCGGTAAATCCTAAATTTCTATAGCAAAGCAATTGAATATTAATAAATCAATAGTTTCCCGACTTTTAAAAAAGTATAAAGCTACTTGGAAAGTAGAGGAAGCCAATAGCGGTGGGCGACTTCGAAAAACTTCTGAGCGAACAGACCAGAAAATTTTCTGTCTAATTAAAAAAATCCATTTATTTCGTCGAAAGACATAGTGAATGAGCTTGAACTTCAGATTAGTTCTTCCACAATAAGAAAACGTTTATTGGAACAAAACTTAAGGAGCTTCATGCCATCTAAGAAGCGTATGCTGACATTTAAAAATAGGTTTGTTTGATTGAGTAGTCTCTGATTTTAGTTGTTTTAGGTTGGATTTTGATAGAGCACATATGGATTGAAATATATCCAAATGGAGAACTGTTTTGTTTAGAGATGAATCTAAATTTAACTTACTAAATTCAGATGGAGTTTGCCACGTGAGAAGACCAAAACGAAAGCGGCTACATCCTCGGTACTCAAAAGCCACAATAAAGCATGGGGGTGGAAATGTGATGGTTTGGACTTGTTTTTTGGCCAGTGGTGTTGGTCCCTTTGTAGAAATTCAAACAAAAATGAACCTTATTGTCTACAGAGACATTTTAGCAATTCACATGCTTAACTATGCTGAGTGGGAAATGCCACTTCGATGGTTGTTTCAACATGACAATGACCCAAAACACTCATCGAAGTTAGTCAAGGATTTAAGTTTTGGATAGGCCACCTCAATCGCCAGACTTGAGTCCCATAAAGAACTTCTTTGGAATTTTAAAACGGAGAGTTGGAACTCGACGCTTTAAATATAAACAGGAGTTGATGAACTGTCTTAAATCAGAGTGGGACGCTATACCAACATCTATTCTATCGAATCTTATTGAAAATATACTAAAAAGATGCGCTAAGGTCGTAAGAAACAAAGGATATCATACCAAATATTAAAATTTGTTTAGGTTTTGAACAACGAAATTTTAAGTTAATTTTGTTTTTATTTTATTATAACTTCCAAGGAAATTGAATTTAATTTTTGTTGTTATTTTTAGGTTATAGACACATTGTGTAGTAGTAAATAAAAAAATATTTTCTATATATTTTTTTAAAGAAAAGATATGAGTCTATTATTACTTAGTGGGAAAAAGTTGCTTAGGTTTCGAACAGTACTGTATATTTAAGTAGAAAACACTTTAGTTGTGTTCATAATGATTAACGATTAACACATTTAAACTCGAATAATTGATAATAATAAAACCAGTACAGAAACAACTTCATAATTTAGGAAATAGTATATTCGATATCTGCTTAGATAACCATTCGTTGGTGATAACTAAGGGATATGGTTTTTGTCGCTGTAGTCAAAAAAATTATATTAAATGCTTCATTCAGTTTTTACCACATGAGTTTTTAACCACACAATAGCACTTCCTTCAAAATTTTGGTTGTAATAAAAGCTGTCTTGCTCATACGTTTTATACTTTTTTCGACAAGAGCTTGGTAGTTGTCTCGAATATACAACGCTAAAAGCTTGCATTATCGACTTGGATGCTGTTTTCATATATCATATGTTCTTCCGATTGCAAATACAACCTCGTGAAATTATTTTTTCTCCTTAATCGCAAAAAGGGTATATCTGTTTGTTACTTCTTCAATATCTATATTCGATTCCATAAAGTATATATATTCTGAGTCCTTAGCATAGCGAAGTTGATTGAGCGATGTCCGTCTGTCCGTAAATGTTAGTGTTAAAATCAACCTTTCCAAGGCAAAAACTGAGCTAGAAAAATTTTAATGCGCCAATCGATCAGACATAATTTTGCTGTTGAAAATAAGCCTGCCTCTATAGAGGATTATAAAATAAGAAAAAAAAAAAACATTAAGCAAAAAAACTTGCGCTCGCCCATATTTGCCGAGTTATGGGAGTAGTAAAATACGTCATTTAAAAGCTTTTGAAAAAATCTTTCAGAAAATGCTAAAATAGTTTTAAAAATGCTAATCCCATTAAGAGCAGATGACATTTTTAAGGTTTTTTTTTTTTTAATTTTTCAATTCTCTGTCAACGCAAGTTTTGTTTTCACTTAACTAGATTTACATACATGGTGAAGGGTATATAAGATTTCTCTTACATTGTGCTTTCTTTTTGTGGCTCTGAAGATATTTTATCTTGCAAGATCTTATTACTAAGCAAGTCGCTTTATGTAAAATCTGAGTGTTTTCTTTTTTGGTTTCAGTTAATTAAAATATCTTTTCAGCATTGTAGTTGGTTTGAAATATTTTGTAAATTCCAAAAAGTCATACATTTTATTTGCCTTTCTGCAGATGCTGAGATCACTTCAAATATAATTAAAATGTCGCAGGTTAAATTGTCAAAACTATTTCTTTACAATTATAAAAAGTTTTGTGGTATACTTTCGTTTGCTTTTTCCCTTCATTTTTATGTGCTGTAACTATTTACTTTATTATTTGGATTTACTCTTTTTTATATCGCTTTTATTAAGTTTTCGTAAGATCTCGATGAAATATCCTTCATATTTTCCATTTTCAGACTTTTATTATAATAATACTTAAAAAAAGTAATTGAAATTTTGCTAAAGTTACATTTGTAAAACACAAGCAAACTATAATAAGAATTAACTATCTTTGATAGAGTATAGCAAACTATAACAAAATAATATTTTAACTATTTGCATTCTAACATTTTTTGAACATGAGAGAAATGTTGTTTTTAAATCGAAATAGCAAAAAAATGCACTCATAAATCTAATTTTAAGTAAATGGAACTTTTATTTAGGGGATTTTTCTCTTTTTAAGAGACAAAAAGTGTTGAACACCTACACTAAGATTATGTTTTAGACACTTACCACACACTATATAAAAATCAGGAATGTTAACCACATTAGCATAAACGGATTTAAATAAAATTTTGTGAGGCGGTCCCTAAGATTCTTGGCTCAAATAGAGAATATGTTTGTTTCGTAAAACTATATCATTTTGTAGAGAAAATAGAGATACAAGTGTGAAAGCACCCAATTTTACCAGTATAATGGTACTAGAACAGTTGTCAGTACATTTTATTTTTATAGCTGCAAAATTTTTAATACCGCCTACAAATCTCCGCAATAGATATTTAAAAACTTTTTTTCTAAATTTGAGTTTCCTTATGTAAACATAACGAAAGTGAAAAATACTTGCAATAGTAAACTTTTAATATACAATAATTCTTACACAAAAAACTGACTCAAAACAGACAACCTTAAAATCATATTTCTTCAGAACGGTAATTATACATTAATTATGTTCTATTATATATGAGAAAAATAGCCTCAAGATTGTTTATATGTCGTAGAACAAAATATGAATGCAGATCAAACAAGAAAATTCAGCAGTTATGTGATCAGCCTTTAATTTTTACACTATTTATTGCTGGCACTGCAAAACAAAGTTTGTTTAAGCTGTAAGCGTTAGTGTATAACTGTTCAAAAGATTGGCCATATTCATCAAAATGCAACCACTACGGCACCCTTTAGTTTTTAATGTTAAATATTTATACTTGTAGTTAAACTTGATATAGTAAAGGACTTTCTGTCTAGTTTTCAAGAGTCTGTCTGTAACGGTTTTAAAGATAGGGCCATGTAGGCTTTTTAGATAGCATTTTTATTATTTACACAGGAAAATTATAATTGCTTAATATCCACATAACATTATCTTTATTTCTTTTGTGTAAGTCCTTATCACTTATCTTATTAATTATTCTCTTGTTATGTTTGGAATAAACATTAATAATTCTTCGGGAAGCTGTCGGCTATTGACACCAATCCAATTTTAGCTTATTGCCTCTCTAAATTGGGGAGTTTATTTCAATTTCAATTTGTTTATTTTTCCATAATATTTACATTTTCTTTTAGCTATTATTAACAACTAAGTGTTCAAGAGTGTTCTTTTTCAGCTTAATAATAGATTTATATTTACAAAAATTTCTATATACATATATACAATATTATTTTGAAGGATAAAATTGGCAAAGCACCTATTTGATTTGTAATTAAAACTACTTACACTACTAAACTACAGACTAGATAAAAACTTAAGATGAAACCAGTTCATTAATATGAGCGAAATCAGAATGTAGGCATCTGATATTAAAATTTTGTGTAAGCCTATTGATCTTGTCTGCAACTAATTCAAAGCCAGCTATATCATGAAGACGGGTGGTTGAAAAAAACCAAGGTAGATTGTATATGAGTTTTAATAATTTATTTTGTGCTATTTGCAGTGTTTTAATATGGCATGATGCGCTAGTGGCCCAAACGGGAGCTGCGTAGAATAAAACAGCATGGAATATGGACTTCAGAATAAGTTTTTTATTACTAATATTAAGGCTAGATTTACGATTTATAAAAGGGTAAAGGATACGGGTTAGTACGTTAACTTTATTTAATATATACGGTATGTGATCTTTAAACTTCATTTTTGGATCTAGCATAACACCGAGATATTTTACTTTTGGTTCCCACATGACAGTACTGTTATTTAAAGTAATATTGGTCTGTGGTATATAGCAAACTTTCCGTTTTCGTGTAAAATATATCGCTTGTATTTTTTCAGAGTTTAACAGGATTTTCCATTTATTCAAATAGGATGATATATCAGATAATGCTCTATGTAGGTTAGTTATAATATCAACAGCCATAATTTCAGAGCTTAGGATAGCTATGTCATCTGCAAAAATTGAAAAGGTGCAGTAGTCCAATTGTGGAAAATCGAATGTGTATAAATTATAAAGAACAGGGGATAAACAAGACCCTTGAGGACAACCTGCCGTTAAGGATTGAAGTTCAGAATGCTGTAACCCAACGTGAACTTTAAAGGAACGAGAAGTGAGAAAACTGTGAATTATTTTTATTAGTGACAATGGAAAATTTAAATTTATCATCTTAAAAATTAGGCCTTCATGCCAGACTGAATCAAATGCAGCCCTTACATCTAACAGTACCATGCCAGTTGATTTTTGATGGTTAAAATTCTCTTTTACTAAATTTCTAATTCTCATAAGAGGATGTATTGTGTTATGTTCTCTGCGGAAACCAAATTGTTGAGGCGGAAAAATATTATTGGCTTCAATGAAATGAACTACTTTCATTTTAATAACTTTTTCCAAAATTTTACCTACACTCGACAGTAAACTGATAGGACGGTATGAAGATGGACACTCAGCTTGTTTGCCAGGTTTTTTAATTGGAATTACTTTAGCCTCTTTGAATTTTTGCGGGAAGCTTAACTAGCTTTAAACATGAATTAATTATAATTGTTAAAAACTTAATGCCCTTGTTAGGAAGAGCTTTAAGGCATCTGTTACTAATACCGTCGATGCCAGGTGATTTTTTATTTTTTAAGGTTTTCAATATATCTGAAATTTGTAGACTATTTATTAAATATTCATTTAATGGATTTGCTCTTAAAGATCTATAAGATTCTAGAGTATCATTAACTAGGGAAGTAGTAATTGGGTCACACTTTTCTAGATTGGTGGTGTACCGATTACCATTTTGTTTTAAGATCGGAATATTGTTATGCTTTTTCCTTATAACTTTTGTCAGATTCCAAAAAGGTGGAGCACCTTTATCAAGCGATGCTAATAAAGAATCCCATGATTTATTTCGAAATGAATCAACTTCTTTGCGAATTCTCAGATTTAAAATTTTCATCTGGTAGAAGTCGGTCAGTTCCCTATGTCTTTGCCAATCCCGCCGGTAGTCATTTCTTCGTTGCATCATATTATTAATATAGTAGGGCAGAGGTTTTTCTCTTAATGAGGGATTTTTTTTAGGCACACTATAAGCAACCGCATCATTTAAAACATTTTCGAAATTTGTAATATAACCATCAATGAGACCATTATTCAAATTATTGTCAATAACTGGTAAATTTAGATTGTTATTGAGGAATCTGGAGAATTTTTTCCATTTAGCATTGTGAGAATCGTATCTAAAAAGATTTTGACAGGTAAATGGTCAGAACTCAGGTCATTTATAACTACCGCCGGTGACATTAAAAGCGCATCATGTGTTAGGAAAAAGTCCAGAGTAGAACCTTGTCTATTAGCGCTTGAAGGTATGTAAGTATTATCACAAGGATATAGGATATTTATATTATACGATTCTAGTTTTTCGTATAAAATATTTCCCCAACAATTTGCCCTCATACATCCCCAAGAACGATGCCTACTGTTAAAATCACCACCTAATAGGTACCTTTCGTTACTACTGAGCCTGCGAATGTCAGCTGCGAATTGCCGTTTTCTTACGCCATCAGGACCTGCTGCGCCTCCCGGATAGTAGCATGAATATATATCAATTTAACCTAAAGTAGTGAATAGTTTGATGCCAATATTCTCAATAACAGATGTGTTAACAATAGATAGTAATTGATGGGATATATTTTTCCTTACGATTACTGCTACACCTCCCCCTCTAGCATTTATCCTATCATTTCGGTAAATTTTAAAATCTTTGTTTCTAATAGATAGGCTTGAATTGAGACCGGTTTCAGATACTAAACAAATATGAATATTATGACTAATTAAAAACTGAAATAATTCTAAATATTTATTGCGAATGCCTCTTGCATTCCAAGTTATTATATTGGTTCCATTGTTTTCCATTATGATAGGAATTTGCATGCGAGGTTAGTGATGACCTCAAACTGATCCGCCTTGTTTTTACAATTTCTAAGACTTGTAATTAATTCTAATGTTAAATTTTTTATTTCTTCAAGAGTAAATAAATCATTGTTGCTGCTAATATTATTAGCGTTGTGACTGCTTCTGTTGTTAATAATATCTCTTCGAGCATTCCAGTTAACATTTGTAGTGGGAGCGTTTGGCGTAATGTGTTAGGAAAATTGTTGTTAGAATTTCCAGCAAGAGGAACTCCATTATTACCACGGATTAGTCGTCTTGGAGTCGGTTGAGTGCGTTGTCTAATATTAAGATAACTTAACTTACTTGGACATTGGTCGAATGTTGATTTGTGAGGGCCACTACAGTTGGCACACTTAGGATTTGGTTCTTTGCAGTCTGAAGTCTTATGCTATTGGGGAGTTTAAAATCACATTTTTTTCCATTGTGAATTTAATGCAACTATTAAATTTATTAAATGCTTCTAACATATTCCCAATTCCAGAGAATTCTCTGGAATTGTAACGAACCATTTTTGCTGTTTTAAAAACGTATCGCAGCTATTAACGAACTTAAGCCTAAAACAAAAAAATAAATTCATATGTAAACGGATATGATATTTTTAAGGGAATTTTGTAGGCCAAAATTTTTTATACTAATTTTCGTAGATGAATTATAGAATTCTTAAAAAACTTTAAACTTTTACTTTCCGTTTAAATAAAACGGAAAGTCGTTGTTTCTAGAAGTTATATATTCGACACTTTAAAAAACCTCCTTTAACATTTCTAACAATAACATATTTAAAGAAAACTATGAATTTATTGAGGAAAAACTTTTCTGTCCAGACAATAAAAACATGTATACTTAACTTCATTAATTTATTTTTATTCATTTAAATGATTTTATTTATAATAGAAAAAAAAATTGCAGACATCGAATTGTAATGGCTTCATTAGTATTTCTCTATTTTATTAAAAGACATAAAAACGTTTTTATCTTAAATATGTTTATTGTAAACTCAGACAAGTGTTAGTTTGTGTTTCTATTAGTTTGATGACGACAACCAACACCATTATAATTTGAAATAACTTAAAACTAAAAGTGTACAAAAGTACTTAAAAAAAAAGATAAATATTTTTAAAGATTTTTCTTTTCGATGACTAGAAAAATAAGCATTGTCTTTAATTTGTATGTTTAAATGTATTTGTGTAAGAGGGCTTGTTTTTACTTTAGGAATACAAATAATATATTGTTTTCTCTCATTTTTTCTTACTTTTTGCTGGTACGGACTGGAATTCAAAATAAAACATTTCGTTTTTTTGTTAGCTTTCGAAAACACATTTTAGAAATATAGCAGTAAAATTAAAGAATGAGAAATATAATTTAAGTCAGCACTGTGAACGGACATAAAAAATTGTATTTATATTACATTGTATTATTACGTGCATAAAAACTTATATAAGAATTTATTTCCATAAGATGACAAAACTGAGCTCACTGCAAACTCTTTGATAACTCAAAACCTATTGAATTTTTTAAATTATTTCTTCAAAGACTTCCTTCAAATATGAGTCCACTTTAAGGTCAAGCACGGGTAAAGCATTAAAGGTAAATACTTTATTTTCGAGTTGGTCTCATACAAGAAATCAATGGGTCAGAAGTTTGCAATTAATAAAATCTATGTTACACTTAGCCCTTGCAAACTTTATCGCAAAAGTCTGCATGTAACAGCCTTATAGGAAGCAGTCCTTATTCATAACAGTTGCGCTCTGTATTTATATCTTGTACATTGTTTTGCAGTATCTAAGCAATATTCTGCAAAGTATTGAAAATGGATTTTGAGACCACATCATATTACTACAATTATAAAATTGATTACAACTTCAATTATATCTGCAGTTAACTCAGGATAAAAAAAATATCTTCTGCATTGTGTTACCGTCGTTGGTATTTCTTAAATCAGTTTAAAATACATCCACTATTATCCTTAATCCATTTTGAAATCCTTTTTAAATAGTTTGCTTCCACGCTTAACAATAGTTTTGTCCGCATTAGAGTTTATTTGATAGCTTTCACTGTGAGTTTATACGACTGGGGCAATGTGCTCTCAAATTGACGTTTTCTGGCATTTAAAGTAGATAATTCGAAAGAAAATATTTTAAGCTTCCTTTACAAATATAGCACTTTATTGTGCTTTTATTATTGCAAGTAGTATTCGTTTTTTCTTTCTTTCGGAAAAATCGGGCAGCTAAAAATATATGAATTATTTAAAGTATTAATTACGATCATTTGGTTACATTTAACTAATAACAATTTTTTATCTCCAAAATTAATGTGAACTTGTCAAATAATGCATATATAACATTTTAAAATATCAAAAAACCGTATATATTTTAATTTAAAGACTTTCAAAAATTAAGCTGAATAAGTTACAAGTACAATGGAAGCAAAAATAATATTTAAAATTAAATTGCAAAATAGTAGACACTCAAGGAAAAAATTCAGCAATAGCAAACATGAAGAAAAACATGCACTTACATTACTTGAGTACACGCAATGAACTATCGCAGATTCGATGCGCTTCTTCAGCGACTACTTTAATTGAATTTAGATATTTATTATATATTGGCCGTCGATTTTTATACAGCATAAAGGGCGATGCCTTTCGTCATTAGCTAAAGTGATTTTTTTAGAATAAAGCATACATACACCTACATTACCATAAGAAGGAGGAACACTTTTTTTATTCCCACAGCAGAGAAGTGAATGATAATTACTGCAGAGACTATGATACATGAACTTTTGGTCCGGTAATGGCTGGATCTAATGAAGAATATTTGTTTTGTTTAAGATATGAAAACTTATTGTTAATTATACTGATGAATTTGAAATAAAGCGAAAGCCAAATAATAAATAAATAAAATTATTCCAATCAGTCAAAATAGAAATTTTTTAATGCGCGGTGTATTTGTGCTCAAAAGAAAATTCTATCCAGAGGTTAAAACAAAGAAAGAGTAAAGATTTTTTAAAGTTTCAATGAAAAGCATTTTTATATGAATGTATATATCTTTATATAATTACTATTTTTTATATCCTAAAACAGACCTTATGAGGGTATATATAAGATTTTCACTTGATTTTTGTTTAATATTCATTCGTTTTTCGATTGTGCAATAAATATCTTGGATAGGTAGGTAAGGAAGTTGATGTCTGAGATGATTTTGAAGGTGAGATTCTAAAGAACATATATAAATTATGGAAGCTTGAGTATACGGAACTATCAGATACAGCATCGCCCAATTGCTCCTCGGGGACATAACTGCAACCTATTTAAAAAATTTGTTAAGACTTGGTGGTATTCAATCACATATTATAATTACTATCAATGCTATATGTTACGATATTGATTATGGCTTTGTCATATTTATAACCTAAAGAAGGGTGCCCATAGTGTTTAATGCGATTATATTTGTTTGCCTAAACAGAGTTTGAAAAAAGATAACTAATTAAAAGAAAGAGAAATATATATAAATCAAAATATAAAGTCTGGTATACAAAGACATAATTTGAAATTGTCAATAATTAGGCCATTATCAACACGTACAAAGAAATTTATTATCTGTGTATTAAGTAAATTTAATGTTTTCGCTAATGTTTCTCAATATATTAATACTGAATCTACTATTTGAATTAGAGACGAGTCCAGCAATTTCGATACAACCTTAATAGATCCAGAAGTTTTATATAACAACACGTCTAAGATTTTTTAATTTAAAATCAACTAAGTTTTTCAAAAAACTTTAATACAAAGTTTTCAGACAACTTGATCGCTTGTATTGGAGAAACACCATATAAATAAAGTCGTTGGATGACTTAGATATGAGAAATAAAATATCTTGAAAAACCAAGTTACAATCAAGTAATTCCAAAAATTTTAGCTTTTCAAGTTTCAAATGTATAAAAAGTAATCAACTGAATTTGTGTAGAACCAGCTTTTGCTAGAGATAAGATTAAATCGATTATTGAAAGCAACTAGAAAATTAATAAATTAAAGGTTCTGTATATAATGTTGCAGACACCATCAAGGGCGTAATATATGCGCCTGCTAGGAAAGACAGGAATGTTTCGATTTCATTAAAATAACCAATTATTATTTGACTATAGTTGTGATAAGTACTCCTTTTTGTATACAGCATTTAAAGCTCTTTCATCTCTCAAACTGACTAGTTCAAATTGAAAATCAAACGTTCAATCTAGATCCTATTTGCTTTAAACCTGCCTTAAATTTAATTGTACAAAACTGCACATTAAAAGAAGCGAAAAATGCAGTGTTTGGGCTTGCACATTTTAAAAATTTAAAAAATAATTTGCAGTCATCATCACAAACGTGCCAATTACAGTTGTCCAGCTTTTCAAGAGGATAGAAATTTGTATTGAAACATATCTTGATGGCAAACAATATCCCACAGTAAATTTAATTTTTCTTTGAAAAATTTAGCCCGAATCCTTAAAACAGATCATCTAAAAGAGAATATAAAATTTTTTTTATTCATTTCTATAAAATTTATTAAGTGTAATATCACAGCTTGGAGCAATTTGAAATATCAAGTTTTAAACCTAAAGTAAGATGACATTCTAAGAATTTTCAAATTTAGAAAATAAAATCTAAAATAGCTATATTGCTTTCTAAGAAGGTGTTAAGGACACGATTGAACGTATAGTCCACACAATTATTGGCCACTTGAGTGAATTGAAAATCGGGGGAAAAACTGCGTTTTTAATGATAACGAAACAAAGTATCACCAATGGTGGAATTTCAATCTCGAACGAGTAATATCACATTAAACACTACGCTTACTACACTGCTAACTAGAATGTTAACTATCCTCAGCCATCTTTTAACTAAAAGTCTACGTAGAACACATTTTACCACTAACTTGTCGTATTTTAACTGCGAAATTGTTCGGTGCTAAATTTTAGTTTTCAGAAAACACCATTGAAATTTTAATTATATATCCGTACTGTTGTTCGCTTGTCCGGACAATTAGGTTGACTGCCCAAATCGCGAGATATTGAAGATTCACCCTGTGAACTACTGGACACCCAAGTTCACCTGTTGTGGTCTATCATTTAGATCAGAACTAAAAAAATCATAGCAATCTTATGGACCCCTTGAATATATGGCTAATTGCCTCCTTTGGCTTATTTATACAAGTAAGCACTACTCACATGTATAAGATTCCCTCAATAGTTATTCCATTGACCACCATCCTGGCGGCCAACGGAAAGAAAGGGTCTGGTAATGGAATCCTAAAAGGCAGCCAATAAGCACTGGAGAGCATGTACGTCTCAGAGATCTCTTAGCCGAGCTAGAAGATTCAATATTGAATTCATAGTGATGGCTTTCGGTAGGTCACAGGGTTACTGGTCGCGTGATGGAACCACCAATTAGGCTTGTAATAGTTTAAAAATGATTACATTATTTCAATTTTTATGCTTTGTTTTGCTTTAATATTTTTGAAAAACCATTACACGAAGTAGTGGACCCTGATGGCTATCCAGTGGGCAAAAGGGTACGTACAATCGTTTTTACCATAGGGTTACCGTTGTTGTTATTATTTTTGTTTTTAAGTTTAATATTAATGAAAGGCCGAGGGACATCCCTGTATCATAGAAATAGTTAATTAGAGATCTATATTTTAAAATAATTATATCGTTGCTATAGTAAAGAATAAAAAAGACTAAGTATAACGAAATATAGCTATGTTAAATACTTTAGCTTAGATTTGAGTTTCAACATTTATACAAGAAAATTTAATATTTTAGCCATATCCCCTTCAAAGTTTGAATATATTTCTTTAATTTGTATAAGGGTTAAAAACGTGATAAAGCAAAAAGAAAATCTCTAATAAGCGCTTAGTTTAGTGATGATGACCATTCGCATTTATAAATAAAAGTAACAGGTAAAAAATAGAGAAGGACATTGGCCTTGACTAAAAAAACATGTATAAGATTGATTTGTTATCCAACAGATCTAAAACAGCTAGTTTGTGCTAGGAGGCGTTTTGAAACAAATACATTTTTTTTTAACCCTTAAATGCATGAATTTTGCAAATATACTGAAAAAAATATATAGTATAGAATTTTACATCCTAATGCATAAAAAAATAAAAAAAAATTTTTTTTTCAAATTTTTAAATTAAAATTTATTAAAAAATTGTATGTTGCAAATCTGCAACACTATGCATTTACATAAGAATAAGAACATGGTTTATAAATGAAAGTTTTTAAAACAATTTTTTTCTTTGGTAAAGCAAAGAGCTACTTCACACTTTTCACACTTTGTTTGTGTGTATCCATTGCAGCCTGGCATTTTACAGCGACTTCGCACACAATTATCAGGCCAGTGACCAATATTATCTTGCCTTATATCCTTAGGTGGAACATGTTGCACTGGTCCTCGTTTCTTCTTGGCTTTTATTCGTTCTTCTATGTCATTGCTGCTGGGCCTTCCACGTTTGTTACAAACTGGAGTTGCGTCGTCTATGCTTCCTAGTACCTCAGCTAATTCCAATCTGTATTTGCATAAATTTAATGTAGGTGAATTCTCAGTTTTAGTTTTTAAATCTTTATATACAAGCCAAGAATTAATAACTGTCATGTCTAACAAGTGGTAAAAAATCCGCATATACCACTTCCGGCTTCTCATTGTAATGCGATATCTGCCGATAAAACTGTCCATAAGGTCGACTCCGCCCATATGAGCATTATAATCCTTTATAACTTTTGGACAATTTATAGCAATAACCTTTTTGTTGACTTTGTCAAACCTTTCTATTTGCGATGTAGGCTCTGCTCCAACATATGATGACAGGCAAGTGACAATTTTATTATCCTTCCATATAACTGCTGTCAGATCAACATCCTGAAAAGATGTCATTTGTTCATCATAGAATCCACGAGGAATACATCGTTTCATTAGTTTATTTTTGTCTGGTAGTTTGCAGTTTACTAATCTGTTGGACTGAACTGTACCTAGGCTGTAAATTCCTTGATGTGCAAGATGAGTTACAAGCGGCACAGAGGTGTAGAAATTATCAAAGTATATTATGTGGTTTAGATGCCTTGGTACATCTCTGACTAGTCGGATGACAACATTTCCCACTGGCCCAAAATCTGGTTCATCTGGAAGCCGCTTGTGATCTTCACCAGTATATATTTCGAATTTATTAGCAAATCCTTTTACACTGCATATGACATAAAACTTGAACCCCCATTTATGAGGCTTGTTTGGCAAATACTGCTTCATAAAATGTTTTACTTTTGTCGCACACATCTGTTCATCTATTGACAACCTCTGCTCCATTGGTACTGTAGCAAACTTGCCATTTAGGTGGACTATCATTGGCCTAATTTTGTGTAGCCTGTCATGTTCTGGGTGACCTCTGGGTAAATAGTTGTTATTATTATTAAAATGAAGAAACCTTCGGATAGTTTCGAATCTATTAACCGTCATTATCTTTTTTACTGGTTCAAATCCCACAGTGTTTGACCAATACAAGCGACTATTTGGATATTTTATAACGGACATATATATCATTATAGATAAGAACTTTCTGAGCTCAGATTCGGTCAAATTCAAAGGTTTCGTTACGTTAATTTGCACAGAATAGAGATTAGATTCTTCTACAATTTTTTGAATAATTTCTGGTGTAAAAAAATATGAAAAAAATTAGTAAGGACTGTTTTTTTGACTCAACTCCATAGAATAAGTACTATCGCCAAGAAACTTAGTTTTATCAGTATCAAAAGCAAAGCCTTTTGTCTTCCAAACAAGTCCCTTCATTGAAGCTCGTCGACTTGCCTGACTTGTACTTGGAAATGTGTCTTGATTTATTGCGGCTGTTGGGTCAACAGTCTGAGGTTCGTCAAAAGCCAGTGGGTCATCATCCAATTCGTTTACATCAGTCTCAATATTGGTCTCTAAGTCTTGAATGTTTGTGTCTGGTGCCTCTCGGTTAACAGAAAAAACCTCATCTTCTCCCTCTGACTCATCTAAATCATCCTCAGATATTTCTCCATCACCTATTTTTTGTAAATATTCTTCAATTTCCTTTGGATTTAAAAACCGCATCTAAAAAAATTAATAACAAGTGATGCAATTTTGTCATACACAACTACTGCACTAAATGCATAGTGTTGCAGTTTTACAACATTCTAAAATAGGTCAACTTAAGTGCAAAAGACAATATTTTCGCTTACAACCAAGTAAGTTTCTTTGAAAATATATGTTTTTCTATATAAAATCAATTTTTGTTAACACTTACTTTTCAAAATCACAAAATTATATTTCTCACTACAACACAAATTTCACTTGTTAAAAGAATTTAAAAACCGTTACTTTGTCTACGTGAAATACACAATCAAAAAGATTGTAAAACAAAAAAAAGTGCTACCAAAGCATAAACTACACCAAGTACAACTCTTTTACTACATAACAATGTGCAGTGAGCGAATTAATACCATTTTGAGGAGAGTTTAATGGTATGTTGCAGAATTACAACAACATGCATTTAAGGGTTAATCTCGCCGACATAGAATGAAAACTCAAACCAGTCATTTCTATGCCAGAGGCATTTCATAAAGAAACAAAAAAGGTTATTTACTTACATCAGCCTAAACCACTAAAAATAAATTAATAGGTAAAAACACAAAAACTTAATCTTTACGTTTTACTGACTTTGCTTAATTTTGAAATTATTACAGCGTTGATGGAAAGAGTTAACTCACTTTAGCACATATCGACTAAAAACATTAAATTAATTATCTTAACATTGCAAATGTTTTTTTTTTTTTTCTAAATTTAAACAAAAAATATTTAGCGTATTAATTTTTTGTATTGAAAATTAACGATAATGGTGATATTACATCAAGAAGAATGGTAGAACGGTTTGAAATAACATTAAATTTCATTGTATATTTTGTACCTACTTAAAAAAAATGGGTTGAATATAAAATTTTGATTGAAGTCTCTAATAAAAAAACTGTTTTTTTCCTTTGTCACGATTAAGAATAAAAATAATAATAATAATAATAATAATAATAATAATAATAATAATAATAATAATAATAATAATAATAATAATAATAATAATAAAAATAAAAAAAATAATAATAATAATAATTTTTTTTGCGGGTAAGGTGTATGGAATTCTGTTACGAACCATCAGCTAAAGGCGCCGCTGAAGCTGGTGTGTCGGACTCGAATACAAGTATCCTATACGTACTAGACCACCGTACCTCATAACCAGGGTTCGCATCCTCACCGGGACCGCTTGTGCTCGCGTTTTGAAAATACTTGCTTCGAGATGTGGCTTTATGCGTTTGGAGCTTGCTTTGGCTTTGGTCATTCTGTGGAGCTGTTTACGGAAGTACCCGTGAGCAGACAGCATCTGTGTGAGGTAGTAGTTCACTTCGCCAAACTTTCGGTTTGTCCAGGTGTCGATGTTTGGAATCAGTCTAGCTGTCCACCTACCACTTGTTTCCGCGCTTCAGTTTTCTTGCCAGCGTTGTAGGGTTTTTGCTTGAGTGAAAGTCACTGGAGTGCTGCTTCCGTAGTATGCGGCCATCCATCTTTGCTTTTTTTCTCGCGCCAATATATCGATGGGCATGCTTCCACTAAACGCAAGAACAGCTGTTTCGGACACTGTGCGGTACGCTGAAGTTATACTATGTGCCGCTATTCGTTGGGCCGATGCGTAGAGTTTTTTGCGGTGTCTGGCTTTTAATGCATCTGCTCATATTTTGCAGCCGTAGAAAAGGACCGAGTTAATGGTTGTCATCAGCACCTTCCTCTTGCTGTGCGTTGGGCCGCCGATGTTCGCCATAAGCCTGCTTAGCGATGCTGTCGCTTTTCGGCTTTGTTGACTGCATGTTGAATTTGCACCCAGTATGTCAGTTTGCAGTCTAGTCTGACGCCCAGGTACTTCAAAGCCTTTTGTGTGCAGATGGTTTTCCCACAGACCTGCATTGGAACTTCTAGCTGCATATGCCGTTTCGTTAGTAAGAGTAGCTCAGTTTTTTGCGTAGCCAGCTTGAGTCCGTGAAAGTCGAGCCATGTTTTTTTTTTTTGCATCATCACCATATTTAGTTTCCTCTGGGATTCCTCTGTGATTCATGAAATGATCACCGCGGCGATATCGTCGTCGAAGGCGACCAAATGGGTGTCATCGCGCATCTCGATGCTTAATATGTCGTCATAATTAAGATTCCAGAGGTTTGGTCCAAGTATGGATACTTGGGCTGCTCCTGACGCTATATTTTTCGTCTTTTTACCCTCGCCCGTGTGGTAAATAAGTTCGCGGTCTCTTAAGTAGCTGCGGAGCATATCCATCAGATAGCTCGGGAATTTATATTTGCGTTCTGAGGTGTCAATGCTGTCGCACTAGCGCACACTGTTGAAGGCGTTTGGCACGTCTAAAGTGGCTAGCAACATAGTGCGCCGAGAGTGACGATATCCCCTCTGGGCTTCTTCCACACTTTTAATAACGTCCTGAATTGCTTCAAGTGCTGATTTGCCCGGTCTGAAGCCATGGTGTCTGATGGACAGCCCGCGGGCGTCGCTTATTTTGCTGTTGAGTCGAGGCTTGTCCATTCGCTCAAGTAGCTTTCCGCCGGTATTCAGCATGCAAAGAGGGCGGTACGCCTCTGCTGTTTCGGGGTCTCCTTTTCCTTTGCTTTTCAGATTTAGGTATTGTTTTTTCCAGATCTTTGGAAACACTTCTTCAGGCAGGCGTTGTACATTTCAAGTAGAACCTGTAGTCTTTCCTGCGCGATGATCTTTAACACCTCTGAGGGTATTCCGTCAGGGCCGGGGGCCCTAGTGCACTTCAGAGTGGCAGCGGCGGTCTGCAGTTCTTCGGCCGTGAATCGCAGTGGCGCTTCGGTGGGACTTCGACGTTCACAGGTAAGTATAGCTTCGTGTGTCGGGAATAGCGTATCAATAATCCTCCAAAGGTGTTGGAGGATTTATACCAACCTTTTTCATAATGATTTATACCCGGTTCCTTAGGGGTTGTTATTAACATCATTTTGACGCTCTTTCCATTTCTCTTTCTTACTTCGCTTGATCGCTCACTTTAGATCTCTCTAAGCTTCTCTGTAGCTTTGGGCTTCGAATTTAACATGACCTTGTCTTCAAGCTCGGGTAAAGCGTCGTCTTTTTCAGAAGCATGTTTTTCGTAGCTCGGCTATTTCGATGTTCTACCAATAGACAGCTTTTCTGCGCGGGTTTTTTCCGATTTTCGGCATCGCATTATTACAGGCACTTGCTATTTTTTGCATTGTCTGTTCGGCATGTTTTTCAGCGTTTCGCATGTCGTTGGTTGCGGAAAACAAGGCGTCGATTTTGGAGATTAGCAATGAAGTGTTAAGCCGCTATACGTTCCATTTCCGAGTTCCGCGACGCGTTTCATTTGCTCCGACTCTAGTCCTTGCATCCATTCTATATTCTATGTCAGGGGTTCTCACCAAATTCCTGCTCACGGACCCCTAGTAAACTAATTTTTTTTTTCGCGGATCCCTTTGAAGCCAAATTCATAATAAAACTTTTATTATTTTTGAAAACACTGTTTTTTCGGTTCTTAATGCGGACCCCTTGGATGGTTGCTACGGACCCCCAGGGGTCCACGGACCCCCAGGGGTCCACGGACCCCCATTTGAGAACCGTTGTTCTATGTATTGGTGATCGCTGCCTGTGTAGTCCTCGAGCACCTTCCACCTTATCAGTGTGCGAGTCAGACTGCAGGAAATCAATGTTATCCCTGTGTTAGCGGGTTCGCATCCAGGTCTCCTTTAGGTGACGTGGAGCCAGTGTTGGCGGTCATAAGTCCAAGCCTTGCTGCCATATGCAGTATTCGCCGACCTCGGCTATTTGCGGTGTTCATGCCCCATTCCACAGCCTTAGAGTTGAAGTAGCCCGGCGATGACAAGGTTTCCGTTAATTTCCGAAGCTTCATCCTCAATGTGGTCCAGTTTGAGCTGGAACTCTTCGATGTTTTCGCTTGGAGTGAAATACAAGATGAATATTGTATAGCTTGGTCATTTGATCCAGTTCTTGCAAAAAGAATCCATATTGCCGCCGTGCCGGATTCTTCTTGGGTCCAGTTGCCTTTGTCTGTAATTCTGTACTGTTTGATTATAATTACTATATCCACTTCTTTCTCAATGATGACCTGCGGTAGTACTGCATCGTCGGTTTTGCTTCTATGTAGGTTTGTCTGCAATATCTTCATGTGGTTTTAGCATATAGCTTTTGTGCCCAGGGCATTTCACAGAGCTCCGTAGATGGTTAGAAGGAGCTACGTTTGTATCAATTCACGTCCAAAATTTTGGTGGGTTTTCGCATTCTCTCAGCTTGTGTCCATTTTCGCCGCAGCAGAAGCATAAGCCTTCTCACTTTCTGTTTGGTCTCTTGCAGTTGAACTGTAGGTGCCCGAGTCCAAAGCAGTGGTAACATTTTTTAGGGTTTTCAATGCGAGTATTTTTGCTCTAATGTGCCTGATATTTAGGACGCCCTGCGCTTTATCCTCCGTAATGGTAACGTAAGCCCTAACTTGCTCTCTACTGCCTGGTGAGGTCACGGACACTTTAAATTCAGGAAGTGTTCTCCTTAGCTCATCAATGACCTCTTCCTTGGCAGTGATAGCGTCGTTGTGGGCTGGGCATTTGTAACCTTCGCGGACTCCCTTTCGATGTTTTTAGCTGTTCGTAAAACTCTAGCTTGATTTTTTCGCCCCTGCTAAATTCCATGAGCAACGCACCTGTCTTCGCCTTGCGAATGCCTTTCACCTTTAGGCTGTTGTCAGAATCAACCTTGCCTCTCAAATTTCTTAGCACGTCGGCGTAGCTGTATCCCGCGCCAGGTTTGATTATCAAAGCCTCCAGTTTGTTTCTCCGTGCCCTGTGTCTTTGTCCTGCTTTCCTGGTCAATCCTGTTCGCACGTTTGCTTTCCGCCATTTGGGGTTTTCTTTACCCCGAGGTCCTTTGATCCTCGGATGCTCTTACTTCGCGTTACCGTTTGCCAGCCATCGGTATCTTCGTCCCGGATTTTCTTCACCTCTCTCGGCTGGGCTAGAGGCTACCCGTTTGGTTTTGCCAGTTGTTGGAGTATCTGCAATTTCACTTGCGATTGTAGTAATCGTAACCAGCTTTGAACTTTCTCTGAGTTTTTGCTCGTTTTCAGATTTTATCAAAATGGCTCGGCTATTTTCCATGACGCATATTAACTTGTCCAGCTCACCAATTCCATTCTTTATGCCCATGCTAACATTTCTTTGTTTGCCTATAGCGAGCTTTATATTGCGGATCACTTTTTTGCAGTCTGCTTGGGCTTTTTCCTCCTCTGCGCGCATTTTGAGGATAAACTGCGTGCTTAGAGAGCCTGAAGTGATATTTAGTCATTCAAAATGGGTCCCCGCTCTGAGCCGCTATCTTCCTCTGGTTGTACAGTTGCCTCAAATGATCCCCGTGGGTCCCTATGCAAGCAATGAGGTCCTCGCAAGGGTTAACACAGGGCCTTATGAGCACCTGTGTTCAGACCCAGGATCTCGGCACTAAGCAGGAGTAATCTCAACTGCACCTACACCACCAGCTCACTGGCGACGGGATTGGATCGTACTCGGAGCTTCGCCAAAGTTTTAGTGGGACGGGGGCGGCTACAGCATTAGCCTGAACGCCTTTTTAGCAAGATGTCACTCTAACCTACTAAGGGAACAAAATACTGCCACCGTCAACCAAAATCTTCAAATCCGAATCCTAATAAAACTAAAAAATTTTTCCACAAATATAAAGACATAATTCTAACACAAGCAGACAAAGGTAACAAAACGGTTGCAATGTTCTATACATTGCAACCGTTGCAACGATTACAATAAAAAGATGGAACAATTACTGGAGGGCAAGAACACATATCGAATCGCAAGAATAGACCCTACTCAAAAATTAATTAAAGTCAATAACAACATAATAAGTGAATTACGCAAAAAAGAATATATAGACAACTGGCAAAAGCATATACTTACTTGTTCCGCCGCTACAGCTCCGAGAATTTACAGACTACCAAAAATACACAAAGCCAACATGCCCCTCCGACCCATAGTGTCGTCAATTCAAGTACCGTGTTACAAGCTCAGCAAATACATAGGATCAATACTTAAAAACATAATTTCTGACAAATACAACGTAAAAAACTCTTTTGAAGTAAAACAACAGCTGGAAAATATAAAACTTGATACTAATGACACTATAGTTTCTTTTGACGTTATCTCACTTTTCACAAATATTCCAATTCACACTGCTATCAACAACATAATGGACAACTGGAACTCAATTAAAACAAAAACGAAAATTCCACGCTCTAAATTTCTGGACGTTTCAAAATTTTGCCTGTATGACAACAATTATTTTGTATATGACAATAAAGTATACAATCAAGTATTTGGTATGCCCATGGGAAATCCACTTTCACCTACTGTTGCTGACATCGTATTAGATAATTTACTGGACGTAGCATTAGCTGAATTAAAGGACAAAAATATTTACCTTAAGTACGTAGCAAAATACGTAGATGATATTTTAGCCATAATCAATATTGACGACAAAGAAGAAATACTCAACACATTGAATAAATACCACCCAAAAATTCAATTTACCATGGAGGTTGAGACTAACAATAAAATATCATACCTTGATGCGACGCTTCACAAAATTGGAAACAAAATAATATTTGACTGGTATGCAAAGGAAATATCATCGGGCAGAATCATCAGCTTCCATGCAACTCAACCTAAGTCTCAAATAATTAATACAGCTAAAAACTTTATACAACGAGTACTTGACATTAGCGATAAAAGATTCCACCCACAAAATATAAAAAATATTACAAATATATTAATAAATAATAGCTTCCCCATAAAATTAATCAAGTCTCTAATAACATTATACAAACCAACACAAAATAGCAACAATGGTAACACTAATAGAGATAGACAATTTTACAGTGTAAAATACATACCTGGCCTCACTGACAATAAAAGCATAAATACAACAATAAATAATAATGACATAAGCTTTGCATACAAACCAAACAAAACATTAAATGCAATTTTTACGGAAACAATAACACCAATAACGATACTACAACAAAACAATGTAGTTTATGAAATCCAATGTGAAGTAGATGAAAATAACAACTGTAATCCTATTTACATTGGAACCACAAAGAGAAGCTTGGAGACAAGATTAAATGAGCATAAAGCTGATGTCAACAAAAAGAGAGAAAGCACAGCATTGTCTCAACATATAACACAAACAAGACATAAGGCCGATTTTGACAATGTAAAAATACTGGACAAAGAAAACAACGAAAGAAAGAGATATACAACAGAAAGTCTAAGAATACAACAAAAAATAAACAAAACAATGAACATCAAAGAAGACACAGATAGTTTAAGCGCCAGTTATAAGTTTTGTGTTTGCTCAACTTTTAGTTTTGTGGAGTTATGCTTTTTACCTTTTAACACATCCAATTAGTGACTGATAGATAACGAAGTAGGAATCGTAAAGATCTTAACCTCATGTAGACTTGCATAGCTGTCTGCTTTTAAACTTAAATATGTGGTAATAAACTATTATGATGATATAAAATATTTTTGTTTCTCTCTTATGGAAATTTAATTACATTTTAAATGACTAAGATTTTTAATGGAAATATTGAAGTTAATACACGATAATGTTGTTTATAATTTTACTTAGCTACAAGTTTTTCTTGGTGGTAAAGATCCCTGTCAAGTGTAAAATCGTCAGCACAGCAAATTTAAAATTTAATCATAGTGTTAAAAAAAAAAATAATTAAACATTAAATAGTTGACCTTTCAATGTGTTAAATGTAATACAAGTACCATTTCCTACAGTATTTTTTACAAGAAAAAGCCTTAACTGGTAGTCATATTTAAGTTGTTAAAACATATTTACGCCAATTTAGCTTAAACCCTGGTCTATGTATATGTTAACCCATGTGAGCCATTGTATGTAGTTGAAAAAAAAAAAGTAAACAAGACAAAACAAACCAAACACTATCCATAAAGCAGCAAGTTATAATTTAAAAATTGTGTACCACCCAAATTATATTACTAAAGTAAGCAATATAATATTCGCACTTGTGTTCTTAAATATTATTACACGTAAATTATATTTAAACTAATCTTGCACTAAAACAAGAGTTAAAAGTTATCGATTATCTTATAAAATCGCTCGACTGTCATGATATTGAAACGAATAACAAGCCTGATTCTTTGATGGTCATGAAATTATTATATAAAGAGCGATTTATTTATATTTCTATAATTATTTATTAGTTGTTATTTTTTTGTGATTTACATTATCGCATTATGTATATTCTTAGGATATTTGGCCTTTGTTTTTGGGAATTTGTAGTCTCTTTTTATCTTCTTACAACAGTGTCCGATGGCTAAGTACGTAAGAGTAGTTCACGCCATCAGTACATACATTTAAAGGTATGTAGATTTGTAAATATCATTCATTCCTACATATGCACATAAAGACATGAAAAAATTTCTATTCAAATTATTTAAGTCATACAATTGTAGGAGTTACGATGAAACTTAATGTTGAAGCACATCTAATGTGCTTAGCAACATTGTTGATTTAACTTCTCAACCATATTGATATGTTGCTTATGCTTAATTATGTGTTGACATCATCATTAAAATTGAAGATGGTTTAGTAGTTTGCCTTTACTCTTGTGTGCTTGCTTCAATAGGAATAAAAAACACAACATAGGAAAATAGTCGAAATATATATATACTACAAATTTATGAGAAATTAAAATAAATTATAAAAAAAGCGACAAAGAACTTAAGCAGTGCCGAACCATTTAAGCGACGCGCGTTTTTAACCAATTTGTCATTTCTAAACCGATTTTGAAAATATTTTCTTTATTTAAGGCGCTTTCACACTATAATACTGAGTCGTATGATTTTCATTTAAATTTCTCGTATGAGAATGATTTAGATTTCGAAAAATCTAACGTATCATTACAAAAAGCTTTCACACTATCACACTTAAAACAGTTTATAATTTCACTGTAGTAAGCAAACAGTTGTTCTAAAGAAAAACATATGTATTAGAGAAGTACGATGCCTGTATGAAAAACTTTAAGCTGCCGGCGGATACTAGCCGATTGGGAACAAGTGTAGAAAAGCTGTAACTCAGCGATTTTTATGAATTTTTTTTTGCACAAAATTATGATGTATGTATATGACAATTTTTATAGAAAATAATCAAAAATACTATTTCTTTCAGCCGTTTTTGCAAATATTGATTTTTTGCTGTTGAAAGCTTTAAGGCAAATTTGTATTATAAACTAACAAAAAGTTCAATAACAGTACACATGCTGATTAATTAATTTTATTTAGTACATAAGTACAATTTTTAGTGTGTTTTTGGCAATACCGACAGTTGAAAGTAAATTGTAGAGACCGTAGAAAGATTTAAACACTACATATTTAAAGCTTTCACTTAGCAAAAAACTCATTTGTTTTCCTAAACTGAGCGAAATTGTTAGGTTACTTATAAGAAAATTTGTAATTAATCGATGGATATGCTTGAAATTGTTTTTGTTTAACATACATATCTGCACTGAATGTTTCGTATTAGCACATCGTTAAAATTAGTTTGAAAATAAGAGAAACATTTACAGTTCTTAATTACCTCTAAAAATCTGGTTGGTATTTTTAAGTCGGCGCAAGACAGAAATCAACTGCGGATAAGCTATGATTATGCAGCAATTGGCTTCGGTCTCTGAAAAGCAGCTGTTTGTTTAATTGGCTTCATTTTTTGTTGCAAAAAAACAACCCAGATAATATGAAATGTCTTAGCTTTTAGAAAAATTTCAAAAAATAGAGAGAGCCATCGGTGTGTCAAATTTTACTTCTCAATCTATGAGATTTTACTTATGATCGCTTTCACACTATAAGATTTTTCATATTATTTCGAATTTTTGACAAATCTTAATACTCAGTCTTATAGTGTAAAAGCGCCTTTAAAAGTATATGCTTACGTATTGGTCTCGTTTAAAAAACAGTTCATAATCTTAAAAGTTAGTAGGTGTTGCATACAACACACATGTTTTTAAAGTGTATAATGAAACTTAGGGGCACCACTTTTAAATTTAAAAACTACGCATCACTATATCTCCCAATAGCACAAAGTAATACAAAATTAAATCTTAAACTGAAAGGGTGTCCCCATAGCTAACGTAATTTGACCTATATGGACGTACATTTTCAACTATTATAGATATACTCTTGAAGAGTAGACAAAATGTCGTCTACTACAAGCGTTTTAATAAATATTTAAAAATGAAAATAGAACTACACTAATTATGTACCCCAATAAATCGAAAGATGAACAGATGCAGACAGAAGTTTAAAATTTACAGTGAACTTATATTGCTAAGTAGTTTCCACTACTTTGCCTGGTTAATCAAAAATATAATTATTTAAAATTAAAAATTAAAGGGTGTTACACCACAAAAATTATTTAAAAAATCTTACAAACGGAAAACATTACAATTATATACCTTTAATAAACACGGCAGATATCAGGCAATCTACCTGCATAATATCATTTAAATAACACTATCCTAACGGAAAAACTATCTGAACCTACCACTATCTATGCAACAAACATCTTACACTATCTAACCAATACTAACCAAAACGCGGCTTGAAAATGAGGTTCTCACATCGAAAGCGCTCGCCAAACGTACCAAATAAACAGCCAGTGACGACGGTCTTCACCGAAAAGTATGACAACAGGTATTACAATAGTTACTTTTGAACAGTTGTAAACAGACGGTTGAAATTTTCTTAAAAAACTTTATTGCTTAATCCGCTATGACAACGATTATTCAGAAGTATTTATTGTAATTTAAAGCATGTTGCCAAGCTTTTAAACTGTTAAAGACAGATAGCTGAAATCTATTTTGAACTCGGTTTTTTTTTCAAGAATTATTTGACTTTATGAATAAATTATTGAACCGGTCACACAGGCAAATGTGTTTTCAACTGAAAATATATAATACACTAGAGCCCCGATTAGCGTCGTTAATGGGGACCAAAGAAACGCGCCGCAAAAAAATTTAACTGCTTTTAGCGACGCAAATCGGAAATAAAAAGGATGTACCTCGGGGTAAAAACGACGCCACTTGAAGTTGCAATGACGCAAATCGAATTTTTCTAGTTTTTATAAAGCGACAAAAATCGATACGACGCAAATCGGGACGACGTAAGTCGGGGCTCTACTGTACATATGTTATATAGTCAGTACACACTTGTCTGCCTTTGGTATACTCCACATTTACTCGCTAAGGTACGGTAACAAAAAGAAGAAAAATAGTTTAAAACTAAAATTATAAATGAATAATTTAAGAAGAAAGAAAAAAATTTATAATAAATATAATTAAAAATTATTTTAACTAGCACAATTTATTGAAAACCTATTAACTTTAATAGATAATTGTTTAAAATTAATTATTTAAGAATCTGAGCATGAGTCGAATGTTTAGGTTATTGTGGATGAGATAGAAATTTTTTAAATCTATTGTCATAAAATTTGAAATCATAACTTTTACTTACAGATTTCTTTTAAAATAAAAAATTTAGAGCGCAATTGTTTACACGATTCTAAAACAAAAAAGAACCAAAATTTTATATTTAATATTTTAATACACACATCTTTATGCGTACACACATACTTGCGACTGAATAAAAAATGAGAGTTTTCTTTTTAAACTAAAAAAGTTGGATATGTAAATAAATAAAAAAATAAACTATAATTCATATCTACACGTGTTTCTATTTTTATTTTAGATCATTAGTGTAGATTAATTAAAAGGCCAAAATGTTTAAATAAAACGAAGAAAATTTAATGAGCACAAGATAAACAAGCAAAATAAAAACTAAAAACCACCAAAAAAAAATAAATGTTTTCTAATTAAAAATATTAAAAAATAAAAACAGAATAATGATAGTCAATATCAGGAGCCGCAGAACAAAAGGTGATTTTTCGCTCATTTCAAATTTTTGGGATATCGAGTTATTTTTTTTTCGCCCCTTTAAAACACTACATTAACCTAGAAATGCTAACAAATTTTTATCTACAGATGCACCCAACTGTTATAAGTCACCCCATTAAATGTTAAGGATGTTTGATATAATTCCATTTTTATTTCGGAAAATGCATCTTTTGCAAAACAGAAAGCAAAAAAGCACCTCTTGTTAAGAGAAAAAAGTAAAAAACACCGTTTGTTAAAAAAATCAGAAATTTGTTAAATAGTTACACTCTTGTTCTAACATCTTGTTCTAGATAGGAATATCAAACATTTTCGACTACAGGGTATAACTGTATATCTTTATCCCGGTTATACAAAATGTCTTTGTACCAAAATAATGAGTGGTTTTCACTCCACTCCTTACCAAACTATTTTATTAAAATACTTTCCACGTCTTTTCTTTTGTCAGCGCCTATGTAACGGCCTGTTTTAGCTTCATTTAGAGAAAATGAAAAGTGTATTTTTCCTCGTTTAAGCAAATTTAAATTAGTATTCATTTCGTTTTCAGATTCAAATTTAAAGAACTCGAAAGTTTTCATCAAGCATTTTACTATCCTGTTTTTCATAAAATTCTTATAAAATGTTATCCGTTTTATTGTTATTTATTTATTCAATATTATTTATATATTATTATCTATTATTATTTTTAACAGTTATTTTAAATAAAAGAATACGTCAAACTAATTGAGAATAACAAAATTTGTTACAAAAACAACACTATAATAATACAAAAATAAAGGTGAATTTCAGTTTAACAACTGATTGATTTTACTTTAACTGTAGTTTGGTTTGAAATGCCAAAAATTATGGGAAAAGAACGCCTTGTTAAAAAATAAACAAAAAAGCACATTTTGTTAAGCACTAGTTTTTTAGAACCCATTTACTTTGTAAAAAAAATAATAATGCTAACATGATTGTTTATACAAGATTTCATTCTAGATATTATAAAAATACCAAAAAACCGTGGAAAAGCATCTTTTGTGCTGCGGCTCCTAATAGATAATTAAGTTTTTTTGCATTATATTTACAAATACAATAGCAACAACTACATAAATAAGTTTGTACTGCAAGAAAACATCCTCACCAAGTATGAATGTAGCAGCAATAGCTTTAAGTCTAAAACAAAATTTCATAAAATTAAAAAAATTAATCATTGATCATCATCATTGATTTCCGGTTTAAAAAATCGTATAAAGACACTTGAAATTTAAGAAAAAACTTTATTGACAGTTTTAAAAGGGTGAAAAACTTTTAATGCAATCCGAAATTCGAATTTTTTGTAAATAATAAATTAGACAACTGTAGCTATTAATTAAAAATTCAAATGAGCTGAATTTTATGTTGTCCACAATTTTATTTAAAAGGCAAACTTTTAAATTGTTCTTTGCTTTTAGTTATTTTGGGACTTTTCTAACTTTAGGCCACCTACTGACTTTATTGCCAATATTTTTGCTTCGAGTAAAATTTATTTAAAAGTAAAACACTTTAAGCTTAGCATTGGTTTTAATTTAGCTAATAACAGATAACTCCGTAAAGGTGCGGTCAGACTAGTCAAATATTTGACCAAAAAGGGCGTAACCACTATTATTCAAATTAATTTTCAGTTTTTTCTGAAACGTATCATGACCAATGATGATTTAAATTATAATGAATGTGATATCTTACATTTTATATTGAGTAAGATCTTATATTTTATTAAACTATTTCAGAAGGACAAAAATTTGTTTCAATAATTTGGTGGTTACGTCTTTATGGTCAAATATTTGACTATTGACCGCACCTTAAGTTAAAAATCGATTTTTTCAAACAAGCATAACCATATAATAAGTTAAATCAAAATAGAAATTCAGTCCAATGTGTTCAATCTTAAAGTTGTTAAAAAGGGAGAAATAATGAAAGTAATATTGAAACTGTTATAAAAATAAAGTTGTGTTTTTCCTTTCGTTTAAGTGTGCCAACAAAATATTTGTTTGCGTTTTTAAAAGTAACACAGAATGCTAATGTGCGTAAATATTTACTATGGAATTGTTCATTGTTGTAATGGCACTAAATTCTACAACTGCTTTCAGCAATGCCATCTAAACAAAAGTGAAAACAACACTTTTAATATGAAACAACAATGATTTTAATAATTTTGTCGGGATAATTAGCATAATGTTTTTAAGAATTGGGGTACTAATCAAAACGCGGCTTGAAAATTATGTTCCAAATAAATAGCCAGTGACGACGGTCTTCACCGAAAGGTATGACAACAGTAAATTAATTGATTTAAAAAAATATAATTTAGATTTTTCTGCTAGTTTAACAGTTTTCTGTAATATTCATTTCAATTTATTTAAGCACTAAATTAGTTTAAAATAAAAATATTTTTTTCAAATTTGTTACACCGCTAAATGGGATCGACAGAAGACAAGAAACTTAAATACTTGCATCTTAATAAAGTGATATTTAAAAAATAAATAACAAAATATTAATTTAAACATTTAAATATACCTAACATCCTGATAAATTTTTAGGAATCGATAATTATTCAATTAATTTTCAAAATTTCAATTTTACATAAACATAAATAAAATTTAGCAAGTAATTAATTAGGCGATCCAAGTTTATATAGTTTTGTTGATTTATAAATTTGCTCCACAATCAAGGAATGTGAACAACCTAGCCTAGGCGGTCTTTCCTCCCCTGTGGCTAGGTTGTTCACATTCCTTGATTGTGGAGCAAATTTCTAAATCAACAAAACTACATAAATAAAATTTTAAGTACACATTGTAAAATTTAGGTGTCCATAACTCTACGAAACTATTTCAGTGTCAGCCTTAAAATTAATTCTTTTTGTTGTAGAAGCTTTATTTATTTGTAATACTTCTAACACAATCTGACGTTTGTTATTACTTTCTATTATATATTCCTAGTGAGCTTCGCTATCCCATAGGGAATATCTATCTTCAATCCAGTCAATTTTTTATGTGATTATCCAAGCTAATATGGAAATTACTTATATTCGATTTGAAGACTCTTTCCCTTACAAATGTTTAGATAGCGAAAACTTTATATGTATAGTACCACTACCACAAACCCAATCCATCCAGTTTTCGCTGGACATATACATAGTTATAAAGAAAATTTTTCATTTTATTTGGCATATACCACGCCCTCTAGTTCAAAGCACACAATTTTGTATCCAGCTATGCACATTCTCATATGCAAAATATTATAGACGATAATAATTTTTCAAATTTAAAGGAAGGTTTTTCGCTACATGATACTCTCCAAAATATAGCTGAGGATTTAAAGGGAGATTAAGACGGCAGACATATGGCAATATTAATACTATTAGTTCAACTACGCTTCCCCAATTTTGAAATTGAGAAGAATAATATATTTTTCACAATCTTTTAAATTTATGCAGTCCTATATAACTGGTAGACAACAGTACTTAAAGTCAACTCATGAAAAACTTTCCTCACTGTTACTAAGGTCGTACCACAAAGCTCGATCTTCTACGTGAACGAATTGCCAGCCAACTAATACACTGCCATATCAGGTTATACGCGGATGATGTGAAATCATACATAAGCAACATAAAAAATGGATTTAAAGATAAGTTTAATGCACGTCAATGGTTGACGTTTATACTAAAATAACACGTACCTGTAAAATATGATCAAACAAGGATGCAATAAGTAGATCGAAGTTAAAAGTTTCGTTAGAAAAAATAAAAGTATATACGCCCTTGGCTTCAAATCTTATGGGAATCGTCAATACATCAGGTACTATTGTAGACAAATTTGCAGGAAAATGTAGAATCGTTTTAACTTCACCCGATCTTAAAGGAATAAAACATTAATACCCATAAGATATCGAACGCTAATATCGGCATGGCAGTTCTTTATTTCCATTACACGTCTCGGGACTACTATCCCATAAAATATTACGACGATTTGTTACGTTTGGTCACCTAGTTTATGTCAAATATGTTTGGCTTCTAATTTATTTTGAATGCTTCGTCTAGTCGAAACAGTATTAGTTAATCCGGTCAGAACGATTGAGAACAAAGATAGAAGCATAATCTTTTACATATCAAAATTAATTATAACTTTATTTCAAGTTTTTGGTGGTATTTATATGAAAATTTTGTTTACAATTAATTTTTTACTTTCCACAATGTTTAAAAATTTCATTCTTGAAATACTTACAGTTTTGGTTTTAACTTAATGTCTGTTTTATTTTTATTTTTCAGTGTTAGCATTTTTCTTTTCCTTGATTTCACCTTTTTTACTTTATAATTTCTTACCTACTAAATGTTGCTAAATTATGTCAGGTGGATTTCCGTTACACGTGATAAAGATTTGTATTACAATTCAATGTGGTTAACTTTTGTGTTCTATTTAACAAAATTTATTATAAAAATTTTGCAGCTAATTGTTTAGGTTTTAAAATTATTCTTCAAGTATCAAATGCTTATTGCTTTGATGATAATAGTGTATATTATTATCATACGTACACTACAGATTTGAAAAGCAAAATTTCTCAGTTTTATTCTCGAACACAACTTTTATTTTTCGAATATTCTGATACGAAGTTATTTGTAGACTTTTTATACAATTTAATATACTTCGACCATATTCTTGACCTACCGTATACTTGTATTATTTTAAAACCTTAGTTAAACTTTAGAAACTCACACAAATAAATAAATAACGTACGATGAAAGCTTTGCAAAATAAAGAGAAAATACTACTTTTTGTAGTTTTTGCTCTTAACTAAAGCATTGCTGCTTAAAATTGGTTTATTATTTTAGTTTCAATTATTTAAGGCATCTCTCATATTCTACTTTTTAGCTTCGTAATGAGGAAATTTTTAAGCTCGATTAAACTATAAATTATAAAAAGTTAAACAGAAATTAAATGTTTTTAATACACACACTAATCCATGACATTAATATTTTAACACTATTTTGGGCATATTACCGCCGCTGCACTTGAGGAAGTTTTTCTGGAAATTAATTATGGGAAACTTTCTTCTTGCCTTATGTCACGAATAACACGAGCAACGTTGTTCACCAGCACAATTTTGCGTTAAAATAAATTGCTTACTGAAATATAAACTAAATTTTGAAAATTTATTAACCTTGTCTACTCATCATGATTGGCCAGAGTTTACCGATCGTAATTGTAAATTAATCCTTTCGTAAATTCTATAAGGTTTAAAACATTCGCTTCCGCACTGCAAAACAACTAAAATATAGTAAATATTTTTACACAACAGTACAGAAAATTTAGTGTTAAATGATTTTTTTTTTGTTGCTAGTAAAAATACTTTATACTGTTACATATATCGAATATTTCTAACATTTTAAAACACTTCGATACGAACTAAAAAACAGACATCCTTTGGAAAGGATTTCAACAAGGTTTAGAGTAAAATATAACATGAAGTGCAGCATTGACATGTAGTTATTGCTAATTGTACATCAGCCTAATACGCAGAGCTGAAAATAGGTGTTTTCTGGATACATGTAAAAAATTTATTTATTTCGTTTATGTTATAAACGTTCGTAATCAATTATGTAATAAGTAATCAATTATGTAATAATAAGATTGAAAAGTATGTCAAAATTTTCAGTAACTTCCTTTTAAAATTTTTGAATTGTTAGAAACCTGAAACAGATCGACCTTGTTTTTTTTTATTAAATTTAGCTCCAGCGAAAGCCAATTAATGCAAAAATTACAAAAACAAATAATTGCTGTTGCTCTTTTTAATCTTTTAATATTTAACGTATCAGTTTCAAGCCTTCTAATTTATAGGGTTTTTACTCTCGGCGAAACGCATGGAGGATGTAGAAAATGTGAGACATTCATTTACATTGACAACATCTAACATCCACCATCAACCTAGCTGTCAAAAACATATAATTAAACGACGCATAGTTTTTAGTAGTAAAAATAAGATTTAAAAAAATTGATTTCGAAGACATATTAATGATTGGTTTAATTGTGACTTTAAAAGAACAAACTCAGTTATTAATGCGATGATTTGAAATAATAAAAAACCATCCTGGGAAAGAAAGATGAAGAAAAGTTTTTAGTGGACATAAGACTGTTTTTAGGTTACAATACACTGGATTATGAACATTTATTTCAACAAATACTTATATTTTGGAGAAAGATGTCTAAAATAAATATAAAATATAAAATAAAAACAATTTTTCTATTATTTGATTTTTAATTTACTGTTTTTATTTAATTAAAAATGCCAAATTTTTGCAAGCTCAAGATCACTAAATAATAATTTTTTTATTGTTTTTGTTTTTTCAATACATTAAAATGTACCATAACTTATTTATATTCAAATTTAAATACAAAAACCTCTGTGTGCGCTCATTTTTGTTTGAAAATATTTATTTACGTTTTCAACGCAATTTTGTTAGTGATGCCACCATAATATCGAAATTATTGTCATTTTTCTAGTGATGATACTAAAATTATCAAAAGGTGTAAGGTGGAATAAAATGAGCTTGGAACATCTTTTAAAGATGGGAAGATATTAACATCTTCGCAAATTGATGGTAGATGTTAGATGTTAATCAGTGTGAAAAGGTTGTTAAAAAAATAAACTAGTGAAAAAACTTTGAGTTATATTTGAATTTCCAAACTAAGCCTCTTACGCTAAATTAAAACAATATTACCGGCGCAAAACAAGGATAAGAATTTTCATACTTACGAAATTCTTTTAGAAAAAAGTTGCAGTACGGTTGTATCGGGTGTAAATTTGTAAGGACGCAAAGGAATAGTTTTCATGTATAAAAGAAGCAAAGCTCGGTATTCATCAAAGCAAGAAGAAAATTGCCTAGATACACGGAAGAAAACTTGGTTCAAGAAATTACCGTTTAATACCGATATGTTCTTAATATACAGATTTGATTAACCCTAAATTATTATAATATAATATTTTGCATCGATATTTGTACGTTTTTATTTATTTTATTAGTATTTATCCTTATCGTGAATAGATTTCAGTTAATTGAGGAGCCTCAGAACAAAAGGTGCTTTTTCGCTCTTTTCAAATTGTTGGGATATCGAGTTATATTTTTTTCGCCCTTTTAAAAAACTGCAATAACCTGGAAATGGTAACAAGTTCTTTACCTATCTACAGATGCACCTAACTGTCATAAGTAACATCATTAGCGTAAAGGATGTTTGATATAATTCCATTTTTATTTCGGTAAAAGCACCTTTAACAACAAAGAAAGCAAAAAAACGTCTTATGTTAATAAAAGCAAAAAATCACGTTTTTTAATTGAAGGGAAAAGTACATTGTATAATGCGAATACATGTGTATTTATGACCATAAAATTTTGACTGAATGTGGTTAAGCCTGATCTAATATATTCAAAAATGTTAGGTATATTATTTTTGTCATTTTATTTGATAAAATTATAACTTTAAAATTTCTTTCTTAACGTTAAATTAAAAACATATGAAATTTGTTTAACTTTTGTTCCAGCATCTTCTTCCAGGCAAGAACATTCAACATTTTTGTTTATTGAATCCTCCATATCATTATCCTGGGTATAAAAAATTTCCTTATACCAAAATAATGACCTGTTTAGTTTCATTCAGAGAAAACGAAAAGGGTGTTTTTCCTTGTTTCAACAAATTTAAATTAGTTTTCCGTTCGTTATTAGCTTCAAATTTAAAGGACTCAAAAGTTTTAGTCAAGCATTTTATCATCCTGTTTTTCATAAAATTCTTAGAAAATATTATCCGTTTTATTCCTTGAATATTTGCAATAATTGATCTTTTTGCATATCGAAAACTAATGTTAATGTGTTTTCTGGTCTCTCTTTTATTGTATCGTAAAAAGCTTAAAAATTCGTAAACTACTCATAAGTTTAACTTTTTTTTGAGGATCAATTTCACTTCTAATTTTATTTCGTGCGAAAAAACACACAGTGCAGATGTCGGATGACGGTGATGAAAATCTGATATTAAAATTGTTTGCAAAAATTTATCGAAATAAAGTTTGACCTACTTTTAAATAGCATCAACGAATTCATTATACATCGAAAACATTTTCGCAATACTAAAGCTACTATCTAAGTATATACGTTTGGACTTACATCTATTGTAATGGCTCTCAGTAGTAGGAAAATAATTCATGAATTTTTTAACTTTCCATTTTGGCAATAAATTTTTGCGAATGAAATTCTCCAACTCTTCGCTCAATTGGAATGTCACCACTGAAGATGCGCTATACAAACTAATATTCTCTTATCATTTTTTATTAAATAATACTTCGACGTTTTGATGTTCTGTCTCGTTCTTAGACATTCTTTTTTGTATATTCGGTGAGAATTTTTTGTGAGAATTAGTCTTGCTTTATCTTATCTGAATTTTTATATAATAATCGGTGATTTTTTACACAACCGAGCTTACTAAACATTTGCATACGGACTTTTTTGCTTCATAAATGTAGGAAAGAAAATGTGATACGGTTGCACAATCTTCCTTATATTCAACGCAGGAATATATTTTATTACCATTTTTACTAAGTTCGTGTTTTTTTTAATTTATATTTAAATTTCTAAAAGCCTTGTTACCCTTTATTTTACCTTAAGATATAATAAAATTTAAACATTCAACTGCTTGTAGTCTTAATTTCATCTGTTTTGACTTATGCCTTCTATTAGATTTTAGCCTTTTGCTTTAAGTAAAGACATAAGCACGAGTATACTTAATTATGTAAAGATGCAAGTATTTAAAAAAGTGACAAATTATGTATCGAAAAATAACTAACACCTGTTTGTCTTTTTCTTATGCAGAGAAAAGTATTTAAGAAAATTCATTTATACGTTTCGAGAATACGAAGAAAGCCATTTAGTTTTTTTTTTACTTTCTATTTTTATTTCTTTATATTTATCTTTTAAAAAACAACCTTAATAATCAATGGATTCAGCTGGTCCATAATTAAGCTTTAATTTAAATAATTTGTATGAAAGAAGTTCTACCAAAATTTTTAATTTAAATTACTAATGCGATTTGTAATTTATTTACTAAGCCTTGATAAAAAATTTTTAATCTCATCGATACAGAACATTTAAACGAAACCAGAGAGACCCCCGTGAATAAAAAAAACTAGCAACGCAATTGAACTCAACAACGGATGTATCACCGATCATCGAAATATGATTTTTATAAAGCTTTATATTTGACCAATAGATACACACACATGGACCACAAAGAACAAAGTAACTATCTTGCTGGACAGTTAATCCCTTAAAGGAAATCAATTTCTTTTGTTTATAATGATTACTTAATTGTATTTTATTTCAATAAAAGGGAGTATTACGTCAAATCACAAATACTGTGCCAATGCGCATATAAAATAAAAAAAGGGATTAATTAATTTATTAAAAATGCTCTCAAGCATGCTGATGGGTACAGAAATAAAAATAAAATAAAAAGCACATGTTTCTGTATTTGTGTTTTACTGAGAACTGTTTGCAAATAATCTTCTGACATCTTTTCTTCAATTATTTACTTAATTCAGCTTAAAACTGACTTATGAAAAGAATTTAAAGTGACAATAAAGCTTTTTTTGTTTTTTGTTTCTTTTTTCTTGAAGAAAAAATAAAAAGAAAAAGTGAACATAAAACATAACTACGCACCAGCATTTAAAAAATAAAGAAAATATTTAGGCACTCAATTTGTGGTTGCTTTTTACGGGACTCTGCTTTGTACATAAATTAAATTAAGCTCATCCCGAATTACAAAAACAAAAGTTTATATTGAAAAGAAAGATAACCAAATTAAAAACCGACAACAACCAAAACTTTGTAATTTTATTAAAACAATTTTTCGACAAAACTTGTCAAGCAAATTTAATTTAACTTTCAAATGAAATTTCATTTACACTAACTTGGGTTGGGTGACACTACTTCGGCCTTTCGCACAATTTTTTATTAACTTTTTTTGGCGTTCAATATTTAATTAAATTAATTTTAGTAAAACTTAAAAGAAATTTCGTAGTGTACATATGTATGCAATAAACGATATTAAACCTCCGTTATAACACAGAATCCCATGAAAACAAAATTAATGTCATAAAGGATAATAGTGGAATCGTGTTTGTGTAATGTATATTTGCAAACACGTTCAAATAGGTATTAAGTTAATTGGATTTATTCCGCCAGTAAATAAAATATTGTTGTCATACTTTTCGGAGAAGACCGTCGTCACTGGCTGTTTATTTGGTACGATTGGCGGGCGCTTTTGATGTAAAGACATCATTTTCAAGCCGCGTTTTGATTAGTATCTAACCAGTACTAAGTGTAAGGTGTTTGTTGCATAGATGGTGGTGGGTTCAGGTAGTTTTGTCGGTTAGGATGGTGTCTTTTTAAATGTTACTATGCAGATAGATTGCCTGATATCTGTCATGTTTATTGAAGGTGTATAATTTTGTATGTATGACCATCTGTGAATCTTTTGCAGGTAGCATAGTACCATTTAAATAGACATCATCCTAACCGACAAAACTACCTGAAACCACCGCCATCTATGCAGCAAACACCTTACACTTAGTACTGGTTAGATACTAATCATCAGTACTGGTTAGATACTTTACATCGAAAGCGCTCGCCAATCGTACCAAATAAACATCCAGTGTCGACGGTCTTCACCGAAAAGTATGACAACAGTTTAAATAGGCCTTACTTTTACCTATTTAAGGAATACCATAAGATCAGTAAATATAATTTTGAAGATGTGTTCTGCAAAAAAAGTACAAAAAGTGAAATAAACTGACCGAGCAAAATAGAACTTTAAAATTATTTATTTTAAAATTAATATTGAGCAACATTCAGTAATTTCACCGATATGACACGTCCTAAAAATCCAGTTTTTCAAAAAATTATATGTTTTAATACCTAAAGACTCCTACAATTGTTGAGCAATAATACTAGTAAAAGAAAAAATACACAATGAAAGATTAAAGTTTCCTTTTCAAATATGTTTATGATTCTTCAAATAAATTAAACTAGTAAGTTTAGCAAAAGAAATATTGTATGTATATTGAAATGTGTTAGAGGTATTTCAACATCCAAAAAAACAGCAGAACTCAAACACATATCTAAACCGGTGTATGCTACACCTTTGCCGAGTACACGTTGTTGTTTAGCCCACTGAGATTAATTGACATAAGTTTTCAGATCCCTAACCTTACTTATAGATGAGAACTATTGAGAATTAAGTATCAGATACAAAAAGGATTTACAGATTAAGAAAGGTTTAACCACGCATCTACGGTCTCTAACAACCCATTGGGTCTACATAAAATAATAAACACACACCTTTTTGCGATTGTGAGAGAATGCAAAATTGAAAAAACAATTAAACAGCTAAATTCTTTCCAGCATAGAATAAAATTTACAATTGAAACTGAAAATAATGGACCATTACCGTATTCAGACACAATGCTGATAACAAAAGGAAATTTTTAAAAGTAGACTGGTATCAAAAATCAACATCATCGGAGAGACTAGTTAACTTTTATTCATACCAACCCAGTAACGTTATTATAGAAACAGCCAGCAACTTTATTAGAAGGGTATTGACAATTAGAGATCAATAATTTCATACAGAAAATATAGAAAAAATAAAAATTATAATGAGAAAAAATGCTTTTCCAAAAACATTATTGAGCGCCTTATAAATATAAACAAAAATAAGAAAATGACAACGAAGGGAATGACTCCAAGATTATATAAACCTATATTATATGTACCGCAATTAACGGAGAGCATTGAAAAATCGAATATATATAATAAAGAGAATTTTAAAATAGTACCAACATCGTGGAATACTTTGAGACGATTGTTTAAGGCCAGGATTCACTATCATACACAATCGTACGACTTAATCACACAAAAATCTGACAGAATTCTGTCTTACTTTAAAAATCGTTTTAAAATGGCGTCGTACGTGCCACACTATTATACAAAAAAGATGCAAAAACAGATGCTTTTAATATTTTGTTGTTGCTTTCTTCTCATCTTCAAAAAAATCAACTCTGATCGCATAGAAAAAATCATTTTAAGAATTATTTGAAAAGATTAAAAATCGTACAGATCTGTCAAAAAGTCTGTCACACACATACACTTTTAATCCACACTATCATACTTTTTGAGCACACATGCAATTTTTGACAGATCGTACGACTGAGTATGATAGTCAATCCTGGCCTTTACCAACACGAAGAAAAAAATAGACAAAACGGAAAAGTCAACTTTAATATATAAAATAGAATGCAGCGGAGATAACACCAATTAATATGAAAAAGTGTATATTGGCACAACTAAAAACAAACTTAAGACACGAATTGCGGGACATAAGTCCGATATTAGATGCAAAAATAATATAAAAACACAAAAAACTGCCCTCACAATCCACTGTGTTGATAGTGGTCATTTGCCTAATTTTGACAATGTTAAGATATTACAGAGAGAAGACTATTATAATAAACGGTACACATTGCAAATGCTGCATATGGTCAGTACACCTCAAGAAAAGAGAATGAATTATAAGTCAAATGCTGAGAACTGCGCTCAAATTTATGGACATATAGTATAAAAAGTTAAGCTTAGAAATAATAAGTGCAATTGGAAACATAAGAGTGACAAGTTTACGTTTTAATGTTTTGAACATTGTTACTGTAAGCATGTATATACATATCCTGCCAAAAAATTATACATTACCTTAAAAAGTACTTGCCATATAATGCCTTACTTTTGTGATTGCAAAATTTTGTTACTCGCTTACAAAACACATTACATTAGTTCGCAAGTAAAGGAAGCAGTAATTGAACTAGTTCTTTAAGTTAAAAAAGAATACCTTAAAATACATACTAATGATTATTATTATTTACTGCAAAAGTCAACGTAATAAATTCTCAATAATTGATTATAAAAGTCTCATGTCTTTTTAAAGTTATAAGTTGGTAATCAAGTTGGGAAGTCCTTCCATCGAAAATGCCTAATTCCTCACTCGATTACCTTTTTTGAAATTTTTTGCTGGGATGTTATTTGTTTATGTTTTAAATTTAGGTTTATTTTTATGTGCACATACAAAAATTTTTAAATTTATGACAATTGTTTAACTTCATGTTTTTAAATAATATATTTTTAGATGTTTTCCTAAAGATTTCATCCGATGGATGACGAAATATTGAAGTAATAAAACGAAAATAATACATTACAAAAACTTGACCTTAAGCTTGATTATTATTAGAAAATTATTAACAGCAAAAACGTTGAATAATTCAAAACAACGATTAACAATTAACATAATATTAACAATCAGCACGTGTCTTGTCATCAACAACAGGCGTCTTTGGAACTACCTTCCTCCAAACCAAACAAACAGAAAAAAAGTGTAAACTTTTTTATCAAGTTTCTGTTAAAATTAAAATGTCAATATGTAGTATGTGAATGTTGTTAAATTTAAATATGCTCAATATTTTTTATTTTTAAATTTTATTTATTTATAACGAAATTATTTTTAGCAGAAGTACGAATTAAACATGCTTGTTCATTACTGGCAAATTAGTTTTCTAAATTTATTTGTTGTTTAAGCATTTGACAGGCTTTTCATTCAGTTTTTGACATTATCTTAAGCTACTTTAAATATTGTTTTTTATGGACATATAGGACTTTAAGTTGGCAACTCTATTTTAACTGGAAATCAATTCTTTAGCTGTCTAGTGATTTATGCTTCGTTTGATTGGCATTTCGAAATTGTGCAAATTCATTTTAAATATGTGCTTATTTATCGATCAACCAAATAGTCCATCAGAGAAATTAACTCGACTAGCTATGAAACATTTGGTAACTGCATAGTTTCCAGCCTCGACCCATGAATTGGCTTCAAGATCGTGAAATATTACGCCGCTAGGCCATTTTTTGCGGGGTCATGTGCTAACTAATCTACGCCAATAAGCTAGAAACAATTTACCTCTGGGAGGATAAAATTCGTCGCAATAATCCCCATTAACGGCCGCAAATGTTGGAAAAACTCATCAGAAATTAAACCTCCAGTCTGAGGTAACCGCGGCGATCATATGCATGAAGTCATTCTTAAATTATAGTGGCGGAAGATTATCTTTCGAATAAAGTAAATATCATGGAATTATAAATTATTCATTTTTGTTTTATTCCATTTCAAAGTTCTATAATTTTATAAAAAATACTCTTTACATTAGAGATACGGAATTAACTAAATCTAGCCTTTACATGTCATATTTTAGACTCTTTTGAGAAATTAATATATAAACTTTACTATTCATAAGAATCAAATGTTATTACTGTTATCCTTTTTTATGTTCTGCACCATACAGTTGATTACGTACAGGTTACTTTTTAACGTTAATAGAAAAAACCTACCGATGATAGATGCCTTAAACTCTCTTTGAGTTCATTTTATAATTGAGTTGACAATATTGTGTATTTATTTGGGACACACATGTGTGGATGTGAAATAACTGTATTTTACAAGCCCAGTTAATATAAGAACAGTAAGTCGTTCGACATATACCTTAATTAGATACATAAAGATCCAGTAAAATTAGTCAAATATTTGACCAAAAAAGCCTATTACTGTTTTTACAAAATCAATCTTTCCTGAAACGTATCATAACGAATGACGATCTATAATATAATAAATATGATATCTTGACTTGTATATTGTTTAGGATCAGTATTTTTCAGAAAAATATATTTTATTTGTTTTCGAATTGAAATTTACTTAAATTTTTAATTGCCTCAATTATATATTTAGTTGTAAAATAAATACAAAATTTTTGAATGAAAAAAAAAGTATTTGAACCAACATTTAATTGCAAGATAAGAATATTGACTACCTCTGCAGTAACCAAAAAGGACGCACGCAGCGTGCTTTGTTGGACTTCTACTTAGCATGTTCACTGGAGAATTAAAATAATCAATAAAATGACTATTTGCATTATAATCAACCGCCTGATTAATAGTGTGTTCATACATGCACTTTTATTGAGTCAATATTCTGTGTATTGACAAATTTGGTTTGTTTTAGACGCAATTGGTTTGTGTCTGATTTTTAAATTTCAAAACTTTGCTTAGTTTGGACGCGATTGGTTTGTGTCTGAAGTTTCTGAACAGTGTTGTGGTTTAATTTCTACTCAATATTATAACAATTTCGTGCTTATTGCGCAATAAATTATTGGGATTTTGTATGGAATATTGAGCTCAATATTGGCTTTTATTGATAAAACCTGAATTTTGAGTAATGTGTGAACAGGTTATAATAACATATGGGCATTTCCGTCAAAAGGTCCACCATGGCCAAAAAACTAAAAGTTATTAAAAACTTACTACTTTATGATATGTTATAGGGAAATATTTAGATTTCACTAGTTTAATCAATTAATCAATAAAGTCATGCACTAAGATGTGCAAGCCGACTGTCAAGTTTCACTAATGCAATTTCTTATTTCTGATAAAGTTTATTTGCATATTCCACAAAATTACTCTTACAAGATCGGTAATCTAGAGAAGAGAGAAGAGAAATTTGTAATCTCGATTAACGGTAAATTTTTATTTTGTCTTAGTCTATTTTGTACTGTCACGTTCGACCTTGATAAAGATCGTTTATTACTATTGTGTCACAACTATTGGTAGGAGGTGTTTCAAAGTTAAATTTAAAGAAAGTTTTTCACATATTATTAAACCAAAAAAAGTAAGTTGCTAAAAAATAAAGTTTATAGTTTTTTTTTCTATTCAAGTTTGGTCTCGTTCGACACCGTAAGTATCAAATTTATTCATTAAAAATAAATCTTTCCCAACATGTATTGATATGTGTATGTATGTGCATATTATTTGTATATAATTATGTAGATGAGCAAAAACTCCGCTGGAAAAAATAAAGAAAAGTGCAAAAACTGGAGAGAAGATTTGAAGAAAGATCCACTCAAGTTAAATAACTATCTTTCGGAAAACAAAGATAGAATGCAAAGAAATAGAACAAAATGGAATGAATTGGCTAAAAACAATCCAAAACTAATTTTATCAAAGAGAGAAAATGATCGTTTAAGAAAAAGAAATAGTCGAAACCAAATGAAAGAAGCAGTAAAGAGCCCATCTTTGCCTTATAAATGTAAACAAACATTGTCGAAAGCAGTGAAAAATGTCCAAAAAGGCATTGCCAGCGGACATCAATAAAAAAATTAAAATTCTCGAAGTTTTGATGAAAAAATATTAAAATATTGTTGGAAAATTATAAACAGGCCGTTGTAAAATTTTATACGAGCGATGATGTTAGCGTGCAAGCTGCTGGTAAGAAAGATACTATTTTGTATGCCGGAAAGATAGTTGCCAAACGATTTATGCTGATGACGATATCTGAAGCTTATCAATTATATAAAACTGATTTCCCCAATGAAAGTGTTAGCAGGTCAACATTTTTCAAATTTAGACCAAAATACGTGCAATTGACAGATAAGATGCTACACAACATGTGTGTTTGCATATACCATGCCAATTTTGGGTTTTTATTAGAAAACTGCGCGAAACTAATACCGAGTATTACAAACAATTTCCAGAACCTTTTATAATCAGTTTGCTGCAATATCTGTGATAAGAATTGCATGACAAGCGCTTGCGAAAATTGTGTTAAGGACTTAAAATATGAAATAGTTCCTATAATTTATTTATTAAAAATGGATGTAAAGTAACATGGCAACATTGGTGGAAAATCGATGATCGTGTTTCCCTAACTTATACCATGGGAACATATTCTGAGCTTTTTCACGAATTAGAAGCACAACTATCTGCATTTAAGTTGCATTTTTTTAATAAGCGGGCTCAGCAACAATACTTTGAGGAAATTAAAGAAAATATAATGCCTGGTATTCTAGCTCTGCAAAATGATTTTGCAGAAAATTACCGGCTGATTTCACAAAATGAAGTTCAGAATGCTCATTTTAGTTACAGGCAAGTAACTATTTTAACTTGTGTGGCTTGGTTTTTTAGAGAAACGAAATCTTTCGCCACGGTCAGCGACAAATTAAGCCACAGCAAAGATGATGTTGTATGTTTCTTAACGAAACTCATTAAACAAATGCAAACCCAATATGGTAGTTTCTCAAAAATTTTTATATTCTCAGATGGAAGCAGTTCGCAATTCAAAAACAAATTTATCGTATCAAGTATGCCTGATTTTGTAAGCCAATTTGGTTGCAGCTACATTGAATGGAATTATTTCGCAACTTTACATGGAAAAGGTGCAGTTGATGGAGTGGGAGCAGTTTTAAAACGAAAAGTTTGGCAAGTTACCAAATCTACAAATGTAGTTTTATCTGATGCTTTCCCGTTTTTCAAATGTGCACAGCAAAATGTTCTCGGAATAGATATTAATTTCATCTCATCTGAAGAGGTAGCAGAATTTTCCCTTCAACAGAATTACAAATGGAAGAAAGTGAAAAACTGCCTGGTATCCAAAAACTGCACTCATTTTCATGCGATGGAAGTCAAATAAAAGCAGCTCGGACTGCATACTCTCTCAAGAAATTAATTTAATTTATAAAAATATATATTTTCTACTTTTAAGAATAAATTAGTTTGAAAGTTACTAATCATTACCCAGTTTAATTATTATGAAAAAAATGTCACGTTCGAATTGTCACATATCGACCCAGATTATAGCTTTAAAAAATTACAGAAACATACGAATTTTCAATCAAACCGAAAAAATTCTAAAATAAAATTGTTACGTTAAATTCCAAAGTATTTGCACGAAGGAATTGTATTGGGTTTCGCTGAATTTCTTCTTTTTATACTTGACCACGAACACTACTTCCATTTTTGTCACGTTCGAACTTCGACTTGTTTTGCCATTTTCTTTGATTCGGGAATCCGCATGATACCAACTTTAATTTAGATTACAGTGCTTCCTATGACCCATAATTTAAATTAGAAATACACCTGAACATATTTTTTATTTCTTCTTTTTTTGATGTTGAACGCGTACGAACGGCACGTTCGACACCCTGGAAGTACCCATATGGCACTTAGTGTTTAGTAAAAAATTAATCATTTTCTCTATCTTTCTTCTATCATCATTTGTCTTATCTCTCCTCTATTCATTTCCTAATTAATTAAATAAGAAATAGTAATTTAATTTTAATCTGGACACAAATTAATTTTTTTTAGTGCATCAAGTTGCCCATATTTTAATTTTATATAAAATGTTTGTAAGCACACGTCTCCACATTACTGTTCCAATAACAACAGCCCACTTATTATTGGAACAATAACGTGGAGACGTGGAGACTTATTTAGTGTAGTGTGAAAAACAATAAAAAGTTTAAAACTTTTACATTCTCAGTAAATGTTGATGCAGCCTTGATTTTTCTTCAACTAACTTGGCGCCAAAGTACATAAATATAAATAAATAGATTTGAACTCCTATATGTCTAGCAATTGCAATGAAAAATTCTTTTATACTCAAGCGAACATTTAATTTTTAATTGTCAAAATAAAACACACATAAATTTTTTATATGCCATTGCAAGTATGTGTGGGAATTTGAGCAATACTTTTTTCTGTGTAATTCAAAAGTGAAAACATGCTCAATTTTTACAAAAGTTCAAACAAAAAGTGAGTCAAAAATAAGAGTAGGTTAAAGATAAAAAAATTGTTTTATTTAAGAAGGCTATACATTAACTAAAAAATTCTATTATAAAATAGAAATGTCAATTATTCAATTATAGGTCTGTTTCAGATGCATAACAAAACAGTCCGAACTAGTACAAATTAGTCCAAAAGCGTTCCAGATAACAATTTTTGTACAATTTTGAAAGAAAATGAGATAGTAAAATTTTTCATTTCCTGGACAAAGTTGTACAAACTTTTTCTCTGGGTAAGTTCGGACTAGAATTAAATTATCAGCTGTTTTTTGTTTACATTTAAAAATCAAATAATTTTGAAATAAATACATAAAGTTTTTACTTAAAAGCAAAATTAAAGAGTTTTGAAATAAACTTGAAGTTGTAAGTACTTGTGCATATATTTGTGGATATTTATCACTTTCTTTAATAAAATATGCTCTTATAGATCATTGAAGAAGTCATGGACACATCAAGTGAATCTGATCAAGACGACATTTATGACTTAGTTGCTGAAGATTCAGTTTATATTCAATTACTTTTTACAGCTGTTGGCAATGCTGCTTTGTTTTTAAAATATTTATCATTTTATGCGTCTAAAATCACTTAAATAAAATTTATTTAATTAAGTTAGCACCATTAGCATTTTAAGATGTTCAATTGTGGTTTTTTGCGTTTCAGCAATTTCTGACTACGTTGTCACATTCATAGAGTAATTTCCTTTTTACTCTTAAAAGTCCGGACGATTTTGTTACGCATCTGGAACTGACCTTATGCATATAAACAACTGACAATTTTTAGTCACGCTTTTAGTTCATTTAGAACACATTTAAATTTAGTAATTCTTTTTAATATGACGTTCTAATTTTGCATTCTTTTTGCTGTAAATTATACAGGGACGCGCTGTCACTCCCATTTTTCTGTAATTACATGTGATTTCAAAAATGCCAATTTTTGTTTTACATGTTCTAAAACGCCTTTTGGAAGCGATTTGTTCTTTTTTACACTTATGTTCAAAAAACTATAACTTATAATATTACGGTGCAAAATATAAGTAATCAAAAAATTTAGTGGAATAGCTGTTAAAAAAATGCCATTACCGAGGAAAACAACAAAACATTAAAAAAGAATATATTTTAAATTCATTGTTTACAACTTTCGTGCGATTTCAACTCGCATCGCAAGTTTTAAGCGATTTGTGATAGTCAGAATATGCCTGTATATTTTCAGAAAAGCGTTTAACATTCTATTAACAATATTTCTTCAGTCATGCCTAAAAGGTTATACCTTTTTCATCATATTGGGATTCGCTCCTTCAAATTTAGAGGGCTTAACATTTTCAGTGGGTATCGCTTTAAAATGTAAAAACATTTATTTAGATTGATAATAAACTCTGTCAATACCTTAAAATAGAGAAGAGATTCGAAAAAATAAATTTTAAAAAGTACAAATATTTCTTGATATCCTCATAAAATATGTATTTATTCTCTAAAACTAAAAATGAAGTATGGCTGACTTGCAAAACGAATAATGCATTGTATTTTATAACGCCGTGTTACTACATTTTTAAAGTGCATACCACTCCAAAACGTCGCATACAATTATTAGAAACGTTGCAACCGAGCAACTAGCGTATCAGTTTCTAAATTGATGCTTTTTTTTTGCAACTTTGTGTATGTACAAGACCTAAATAACGTAGCAAAGCTGTAAACAAACTTTGTATTAATACTATTTGGAAGTCAGCCTAAATTACTGCTGGAAAGGCATATCCTCCTTATGGCCATTTCTCTACTGCTCATATATCTTATCAGTAAATTTAAGCCAAATTTTGATAGGTAATTTGAGAGTCTTAAGAAATTTCTCTTATTTTTATTTGCGACTTCATGGAATACATTTAATTAGGAGCTTTATATATAGGGGAATCAATTTAAGGATAATCGGCTCTACGTATGTCCGAGTTCATGTAGAGAAAAGGTTTAGTAAGGCCACAGGTTATCTACTTGCTCAAAAAATACAAAAGTTTAAGCTGGTAAAAAAAACCATCTACAAAACCTAAAAAAAAGCACGAGTAAAAACTCGCGAAAGCAATTTATATATGTCATCAATTAGAATTAACAAGCAGAATATGCAAAACGGTTGGAATATAAGCCATGTAGTTCCTGAATTTATTATATTCGTTGCAAAGCTAAGCGAGAACTTAAAGTACTTGTTGTAATATTGAGTAGGTAATATAATTCGTATACATGGGATTTCATTTTATTTTTAGTTCTTTTATTTCTTGTAATCGGGCGCGTTGAGTCAAATACAATTGCAAGTTAATTTATAAAAGCAATAAATAGTAAAAAATAATAATAAATAATAGTTTGTGAAGATTTCAAATAATCCATTGGCTGATAAATAAAACAGTTAATGAGAGAAAAACGACTTGGTTATTTACTAAAATTAGTTTCAAGTACTATGCATAATGTCTTGACATATTCAGAAATATGACCAACGAATCTTAATACGCTATTAACAGTTAGCCTTACCAGTTGAAGGTTTGTTGAAGAGCAGCCACTTTAGATTTCTAAGCAGTAAATAAGCTAGTTGAAATTTTATTGTTCTTGGCAAAAAGCAATTAAAAGTATATAAAAATCTTATCGTTATTACTACAGCAACATTAGAGACGTTCCGAAAGATACAGCTCTTGTTTTAGAGGGATTGTAATGAAGTTTAGTATTTTTAGCTCAGTTCGAGACAAAGGAGAGTTTATTTATTTACAAGTAGGGTTGCTGTCCGTCCTCTTTTCTCCGGACACCATCCTAGTTTTTTTGGCATCCGGGCAGTTCTACTTCTTTTTCAACAAGTTTCCGGGGTTGTCCGCCTTTTTACACCTTCCTTAAATTTTTTTTTTTTTGCATTTAAACTTTAAATCGCAGTTTACAAAATTAAAAAAAAAAAAAAAAAGATTTAGGTGCTCGTACAATTAGTTTTAAAAAAGAACGATACAATTTTAAAGTTCCTTTTTGTGTAAAATTAGTTTAATCATCGCAGATTGTCGTTATTTTTCGAAGTGGCATATTATAACTTGGCTATTATATATAAAACCGCCGCCTGTTATAATAGTCGACGAAGATCTCTGCTTGTCAGCTGTGTGTTTTTCATAAAGTTTGTTTTCCAAAAATTGATGTAAGTTTTTAACAGAAATAAAAGCATAAAAATTGATTAATTATCTTATTTTAGAATTCCAAAACGCAAGTGCTCTTTTAACGAGGAGCTAAAAAATAAATTTTCCTCTATGAAAAGGGGAAATGAAGACTGGATAGTGAATAGCACACTTTGCAATTCTACAATTTCGATTGCAAATAAAGGAGTACAAGACATCTATAATCATTTGGAGACACAGAAACATAAAAAGGGATTTTCCAGCCAAGATTTTTCCACGAAAATCGAAACAGTTTTCCCGAAAATTATGGTCGACAATGAATTTTGAGTCATTGAGGGTTGCATCGCCTATCACACCATTGTTCGTAACATGTATTTTTTGTCTTTGGACTGCACAAGTGAATTAAATAAATTACTTTTCCATGATTCTTAGAGAGCTTAAAATATATCCTGCAACCGTACTAAGGCCACAGCAATAGATAAAAAGGTTTTGGCGCCCCTTTCAATGAAAATGATAAAGAAAAACATGGAACAAATTCATTTTGTGAGTATATCATCCGACATGAGTAATATTGATGCTACTAAGCTATTGCCAATAGTTGCTCAAAACTTCGATGCACAAAACAATGGAGTCCAAACAAAGATATTGGATGTATTATCAATTAAAAATGAAACATCAGAGACTATATCGGGAACTATTTTTAAGAAATTGGAAGAATATTGCTTAAAATCAAAATGTGTTGCTTTTAGCGGTGATAATTGCAATACAAATTTTGGTGGCATGCACAGATACGGCCAAAATAATGTATTCGCGAAATTTACAAATGCTTTGCATTAAAAAATATTTAGTGTTGGTTGTCCAGCCCATATAATTAATAATGCAGTTCACAACGGTTGTGACACATTCTGCCATCCCTAAATTAGCGCTTAAAGCGCAAGATATCTGTCAAAATTTCTCATGTAAATACAAAATGTATGAAGCATCCCTAAATAGCACGGCGTCAACGCTTAGCAATTGGAAAATCCAATTTCGACAGCGCGTAACATAATGCAGTTGCTTTATAGCTACTGTTGTTTACATATTTTTTTGTAGTATTTAGAAAACGTTGCAAAACAGTAAAGACATTTTTGCTTTTTTCGCATACGACGCGACGGTAATATATTGGCTCAAGTTGGAAGTGTTGAAAAATAAACGAGAAACTTTTGACACTTTGTATTAAAAATGTTTGAAAATGTACAATGCCAATAATTTATGCAACGAATTTTCTTTTTTATTATTAAGTTTTTGTTTTGTACCATTAAATCAGAATGATTTGTTGTGTTTTGTTAAGTTTTTATTTTTGTAAATAAAGTTTTTTTTACCAAATTTTAGTTGTTAATTTTTAGGCAGTCATTAATTGTATTAAAATTAGGTTTTTTTAAAAGTGTCCTCTTTTTTCGAGCAAATGTCCTACATTTTTAATACGGGCGTCCTCTTTTTCTCAAAATAGAAATGGCAAGCCTATTTACAAATCAAATTTGAGTTGTATTTGGCTTGAAAAATGAGAGAGGATTCGTGTTAAGCTGCTGGAAGAGTACTTCAAATTCTTTAAAGCCAACCCAGGACCAGCGCAACAAAATGAGGATGCAGGTTGGTTTCAAGGTCATACAAAACTTTTATCGTTCTCAAACAATAATTCGGCTCTACAGCTCAAGCAAGCAGTCACGTCCCTTGGGGATGTGTGGCCAGGCACGAGATTGGATGCGGTCCCGGTGCGCGACATACCTCGCAGACCGAGATCATTCGTGATCACACTAAGGGAGCCACACGACCCTGCGATCATTCTATCAATCATCCAGAGAGGAAATGCTGATATCCCAACTAGTAACTTGAAGGTAGTGAAGGTCTTCGATTCGGAAGAATTGATAAGAAAGGTGGTTGTGGTCCTAAACAAGTAATCGTTGTCACTTCGAAAGAAGCAAGGCAAAATCTACTATGGATTTGACAGTGTCAAGCTGAGCATTTACGTAGGTGATGACAAACGCAACCCCGAAAACTTCAGCGACCAATCGGAGATATTGCAAAATAAGGAAATGACTGATTGCCATAAATCCGTAGCAGCGAGTAGGGACACAAATGAACCCGCTGACTCTGGGCTCTCAATCAGACTCATGTTTGGTTGGGGAGCTCTTTGAGCTTCTTGATGTTGCGGAAGACGAAGACGCTCTTCTGGATTCTGATCCAGACGATGATAACATTATCGTCATTTATAATCCAGATCAAGACCAAGGTGGTGAGGGTGATCCAAATCTACCTCCACCACTCTAAGGAAGCGACTGCTGCATAAATTCTTCGCCTGGCAGAACAAAGCGAAGACATCGCATTGGTTAATATATATATATATATATATATATATATATATATATATATATATTAAATTTTTGATATTAACATTGCTTATGTTAAGTGATTAACAGAGCTCTGTTATCGTAACAGAATGTGTCTAGGTGTATAAATTTTAAAATTTAAGCTATAAACACATTCGAGACAGCACTTCACGCGACAGCACTAAAACCCGAGCTGTCAACAGCCTGAGCACTATTTCAGTAAGCGAATAATTATTTTGAAAGCAGTAGCAGCAATAAACATATGGTTTTGTTTTCTTAATATTTGTTTACAAAATTCTAAAGTATTTTTTGCGTTGTGTTTGTAGTTGTGTTTTAGTGGTGTCATTTTACATTTTTTTTAGCGCTTTTTAAACAAGCTTTTTCTACGGTACGTCATAAAAAATAAAAAGCAATTACTATAATATTTTAGAATGGAGGAAATTTCTAAAATGAACAAGCCTCTTTTCGTAAATAAAAATTCTGGAAGCTTTTAGGGAACGCGGAATTTTTCGGGAGCTCGGGATTTTAAGAAAGTTTAAAAATTCGTTAAGATTAATTAAAATAATAATTTTAATTAAAATTCTGATTTTGTAAAAACGTATTACTCCTGGGATTCGGGATTTAGCACTTTTCGGGATTCGCATTTCTAGTATAGTCCGAAAATTGTTTTGAAAAGAGTAAAGTGGAAACACAAATAAACAACATTAAATTTAATAGTTAACTGGTACCATAAAAACTTGGGTGTGAAAAACATGTTTACTAAAGGTCGTACGGGTGCTCGCTCTCGATGTTTTTTACTCTGTTACACCCCACAAATAAACATCTTCGTTTATAAAATATTTTGTGTACTTTATCTAAAACTAGCTAACAAACAAAAAGCACTTTTAACAAGCCACTCCTGGTTGTATTGGCATTACTTATCCCTTTGTGCTGCCGACAAAAATAGAATTAAATCTAATCTTGACAGCAGCAGCACAAAAACCCGAGCTGTCGAGCAGCATGCTGTCGTCAATATAATCATTCTCATAAGAATGCATGTGTTTTAATTTTGACATATTGCTGCGGGCTGTCTGCTGTCTCGAATGTGTTTATAGCTTTAGTTTCACACACATAATGCTAGTTTTAACATAACAGCAGCCTTATTTTGTGAGTCGCAACAGCTTGCTCTCCGTCCCTAAAATTCTAAAGAAATCTATTTAAAGATTTGTGGCTACAAATGCTACTTTATAAAACTTTTTGCCATAATTTGTTTTTAGTTTTTGGATTTAGCTACAAGAATTACAGAATAATGCTGCAGAAAAGTTAAACAATTAATTTAAAATTTGTAAAATTAGAATCCATTTCCTTAATAAAAATTAAGAAATTCTTTTAAAAATATTTTTTGTTTAAATTTAGAAATAAATAATTTGATATCATAACTTTACACTTAATAATTATTTATCAATTTTTTGCTTTAAAAATTTATTTAACACTTTTTCATTAATCTTACTAAAAGTCAATAATGTTATTGTTTATCTGTAACATTGCCAAATTTACTCATAGAAGAGTCGAAGTTGTGACCTGTTAAAGATCTATATTTATTTTTTAAATTTTAGAACAATCAAATGAAAACTTTCTGCACAGCATCAACCACAGAAATTAGTTGAATACGCTTTAACAAATCGTGGAATATATGTTCAGTTTATGAAACACGCCAAAACTATCAAAGCAGAACGGCAAACCCAGCGAAATCTGACACCTTTCGAACTTCGCTACGCCCTCGTCATCATTGTTTCAATAACCCAACAGTGTACATTCAGAGAGGACATTCAGCAGCTACAATGACAAAGGGAACTTAAGGCATCGAGCCAGATTAAAAGCTTATCACCATTTTTAGATGAAAATAATCTTGTAAGGGTTGGGCGTCGATAAGGAGCATCCTCATTGTCCTTTGATGCCAAACATCCTGTGCTACTGCCCTATAATGATACAATAAGCAGACTGATACTTGAGTCGATACACAAGAAAAATAAACATTGCGGTCCTAGCGCACGCCGTGCTATAATACGACAACGTTTTTGGCCCATAGAGCCAAGCACCTGGCTCGAGAAACTTTTCATAAATGTGTCCAATGTGCAAGATCGAAACCAAAACTTTTTCAGCAGATCATCGGAAATTTACCAGAAGAAAGAGTAACGCCAGCACGACCGTTTATTAATGCAGGAGTTGACTTCTGCGGCCCGATATGGGTTCATTTCAAATCTAGTGGAAAACGACGCTAAAAGGCGTACATTGCGGTCTTCTGTTGCTTTGCGACAAAAGCAGTTCATCTAGAACTTGTAGCGGACCTTACAACCGGTGCCTTTATTGGGGCTCTTAAGAGATTTATAAGTCGAAGAGGTCTCCGTCAGCATTTTTATTGTGACAAAGTAACCAATTTTTTGGGAGCTCGGAATCAACTAGCAGAGTTATTAAGTGCGTTATTCGCTACTGGTCAATGCATAATCCAGCGAGAGTGTGCCAGTAGAAGCATCAGTAGCCACTTTATTCCGCCTCGAGCGCCGCATTTTGGGGGACTGTGGGAAGCTGCAGTCAAATCCTCCAAACGGTTACTGGTAAAGGAAATAGCAAATGCACCTCTGACTTATGAAGAAATGGAAACAGTTATATTAGAACTCGAAGCAATTCTCAATTCAAGACCAATTGCACCTTTGTCGAGCAGTCCAAATGACGAGGCTGCACTCACGCCTGGTCATTTCTTGATCGATGAACCCCTCATGGAAGAAGTTGATGCAACAGTACAATCAACTTCAAAAGCACTTGCTAAATGATGGGAATTAGTATCGCAAATAAAACATTAATTTTGAAAACGGTGATCCAGGAAAAGCGCAACGAGCTTCAGCAACGAAATAAATGGCAAACTATGTGTACAAATATGCTACTAGAAACCATAATCATAATAAAGTTAAACTTACCAGTCATGACATGGCGTCTTGGAAAGATAATCGATATATATCCTGGTCCGGACGGAGTGTTCAGAACCCAATTTATGTACTGGCGCCGCTTCCCCTTGAGTCACTTATAGTGACCGAAGACAATAAAATAACGGAGTACGACTCAATGCCAAAGAGAAGCAGTTCTCCAAACGACGCAAATAAAGCTGCACCACCGCGAAAAAGTTGCGCTTTATCCCCAACAAGCTTCTTGATGCTTCTATCACTGTTCTTTCCATTTGTTGTATGCCAACAAGTAGCTTTTACGCATATCACTAGCAATCTTGGCTTACATTTTGAAAATATTGGTCAAGTTAAACCAATTATAGCAGAATGGAAACTTCTTATTTATTTTGAACTGGCACTTTTCTACAAAGAATATCAGCTTTTTATTAAGTAAACATTTGCCTTGAAAAAGGCCTGCAATAACCCATCCTTCTATAATCATTGCGTTGGTCTACTAACCCATTTCCAAAATGACACAAGAAGAAAAGTGCGAGGAGCAATAGACATCATTGGGAACGTAGTGAGTTCCTTGTTTGAAGTCCTTGAAACAAGATATGCAAAAGAAATGACCAATACTATTAATAATATGAAATCCAGCGAACACTACTTGCAATTAATCTAACAGTTAAGGAAGCCTGCCCTTAACAGTCCTCTTATTTGTTAACGTTAAAAATTCCATTTATTCTTTGGAAAAAGAGTACAAACAAAATACAGACAAATAAAAAAAAATAATTTTTTCTTTGGCAAAGGCTTTAGCTTTTTTTTTTTGGCAATTTTATTCAAAAAATATTACTAAGTGAAAAAGAAAATGAAGTAAAAAATTGCAGTGAGTTTAGTTTTTTTTAAACAAAAATGAAAAATATTGTAAGATTATTACATATTGGCTCTACGAGAGAATCGAAAAATAAGTACTACTCAAGCGTACAAAATGCACAAGCTGCCTAATAAAGCCAAAATAGTTTTTTCATATTCATATACAAAATGTTTATTTTATGAACATATAACAGGTAAAGAAAAATACCTAGAAAAATAACAGTAAATCTTAAGTAGTTTTACAAGTGAAAATATAAGGAAAAATGTAGACGATTATAGAAAGCCATAAACACTAGAGATCTGCATAAGTGCATTCGTTTTCCAACTAACACTAAATCATTACACTAACACCCAATACTCTCTTCTTAAAATGTGAATAAAGAAAATCGAATGAGAATTATAAACATGTTGAATGAATCATAACATTGCCAGTTTTAAGGAGAATCATAACATTACTTGACTTGTTTTTCAACAAAAAACACACGAATCGTCATTGTAATGAAAGAAATATAAAACTATTTGGAAAATGTTAATTTTAAACCTAATATATGCATGTTTGTATGCATTTTGAATAACAAAATGCGGTTTTAGAAATAAATATGCTGTTAGCGTCAAAATAAAGTGTACACCATGGATGGCTTGTTATAACTAAATTTTTATTTCAGTCTGTAAAAACAAAATAAATTTCAACAATATTTGTTTTTTTATAAAGCTGTATTAAAGGTTAATAAAATACTCTAAAAACAACATAAAATGTTTTCAACAACAAAAGTTATAATACAAAAACCAAACATACTCATAATCTTAGGCATCAAAATAAAGTTTACAGAATAAGAAATCGTAAGAGATTTTTTGTTTTAGAACTTTGTTACTTTTCCTTTGGCTTTGATAACAGCATCTAGTCGTCGAGGCATTGAATGTACTACATTTTTTGTAAACTTGCGCGAGTATTTCTGCCATTCATCTATCAAAACTGATTTCAGCATGTCTATACTACTAATCGGCCTTTTTCGAATTTGACGATCAAGATGTTCCCACAAGTGCTCAATCGGACTTAAGTCCGGCAATTGGGGTGATGATCCAGTTACTTAGGTGTATGATGGAGTATCCATTCTTTTACTATTTTGGCTGTGTGTTTAGGATCATTGTCCTGTTGAAAGCACCAAGATCCTTGTAATCCTACCTTATCCACACTAATCCGCAAATTGTTTTTCAATATGTTTAAATAATCCATTTTCTTCATGGTACTTTCAATGAACACCAAACTTCCAACGCCACTCGCCGCCATACACCACCACGCCATCACAAAGCCCCCACCGTGCTTTACAGTGGATATTACATTTTGTTCGGCAAACAATTAATTTTTGCTTTTTAAAATTTTTACGGGTTTTTTCTGTCCAAAAACCTCAAATTTGCTTTCATCGCTAAAAATAACTTTACTCCAGAAAAAAACATCTTTGTTTTTATATATATGGCATATTCGAGACGTCGCTTTTGATTAATTGCTGGAATATATTTTTTTTACGGTGCTCGACATTGCAACCCACTTTCTTGTAGAGCTCGTCTAATTGTACTGGCGCTTACTGTAGAACTTAATATTTTTGAAATGTTCTCTGCTATTTTTGCAGCACTTTTTGTTGGATTTTTCCTTACATCTCGCACTATTGATCAGACTTGAACCTCATTTAAAATTTTCCTCTTGCCAGCACCTGGGCAATTTTCTAGTTTTCCCACACGTTTATATTTATCTATTATTTTTTTAGTGGTGTTATGGCTTCTGTTAATAATGGAACCGATTTCACGTAAACTTTTACCTTCTTCGAGATATTTTATCAAAAGCTCTCGAATATCAATGGAAGTTTATTTTCTAATTAAAAAAAAAGTTATTTATCAAACGCAAAGTTCTTTTACACTTGTCAATTGCAACTAACTAACTCACATTTGTAATACAAAAATATAACGGTTTTTTTACCGTATTAAATCTTCACTCCTTTTTGCAGTGGTGCTCTTTACACTTTATTTAGTTTTGTTAACGTTTAAAACAGCTTTATAAAAACATATATTGTTGAAACTTATTTTGTTTTAAATGACTGAAATGAAAATTTTGTTATAACAAACCATGGTGTACACTTTATTTTGACGCAAACAGTAAATTAGAAGTTAATATAAAGTTTTTTAATAACTTTTTTGTACATTTAAGTTGTTTTTATTGTAAAAATAAAGTTTTTACAAGAGAACTTCCAAAAAAAGTTTAAAAACGTATACTTACATAAACATACATACATATATACATACATACAACTTTCCCTGCAGAAGATTGAGCGTTAATTGTCTAAAAATTACTAGTGCAGCCACCAGACCAAAAAGCGCTAGTACAAACAGTTACACAGTTTTTGTAGAGAAATACTAGTACTGAAATAGTTCAATTGCAACCACTCATTCAATTGTTTTTAAATGTTGGCATGCCATGAAAAAAATGTAATGCATTTGTTTTTAATTATTGGTAAACTTTTGTGAAATAATAAAGTGTGCACTTACAAGATATTTAAATTTATTTTATTTTTTGTGTTTTAAATAGTGAAAAACTGTGTTTTATTTTCCTAAAAGGTAATTTAAAAATGTATAATTCCAAAACATATTTTAAAAGAAAAGTAAAAAAGCAAATATATAAATATAAACAGAGACTGCATCAAAGTAAAATTTATAAAGAACTAAAAGAATGTGAAAATCCAAGCAATATTAGCCCTCAAATCTGTTTAGAAGAAGATAGCCAGAAAAAAGATGATCAAAATAATACAAAAGCAGCGAAACTTGATTTAAAGCAAAAGTTAAAGACCTGGTACATAGAAACAAAACCTACAAGAAGCTGTGCTGAAAGATTGCTTGCAATTTTGTTTGATGAAGGTATGAATGTTCCAATGTCAATAGAAGGGCTTCTAGGGAAAAGAAATAAAATTAATGTAAGAAAAGTTCCTCCAGGTAGCTATTACCACTTTGGCATTGAAAATCAGTTAATAAAGTTGGAGACAGTTTTACAAACCTACCCAGTGGTGGAAATTGATATAAATGTAGATGGAATCCCACTGTTCAAAAGTTCGAGAATGCAGCTTTGGCCGATCTTAATAAGATTAGTAAATGTCACAGAAAAAATAGAGCCTATACCAGTAGGTATATTTGTCGGTTCTGGTAAGCCACATTGTGTTGAAGACTATTTAAAAGAATTTGTCGAAGAAGCAAATTCTCTAAATGGAAATCTTAATGTGCTTGGTAAAACGATTAGCCTGAAATTTCGAAGCTTATGTTGTGACACTCCCGCTAAATCATTTGTTTGTTGCGTTCCAGGACATACTTCCGCACACGGGTGCACAAAATGCACTCAGGTAGCAAAAAAAATACATAACATACTTACATACAGCACAGTTTGCGGAAAAATAATTTCGGACGAAGATTTTGCTGCAAGAAAATACCCGGAACATCATAACCAATCGTTCTTTCATAAACAAACTCCGCTTGAAAAAATTGGAATGAAAATGATTTCGCAAATTCCTTTAGACAGCATGCACTTAATTGACTTGGGTGTTACAAAAAAAATTATGCTTCGCATAATTAATAAAAAAACTATTCGAAAAACTAAAAAAATAAATATTTCTAATATATCGAACAAGTTAGTTAATATACGCAAATTTATTCCAAAGGAATTTCCACGAAAACCTAGGTCTTTGGATGATATACACCACTGGAAAGCAACTGAGTTCCATCAGTTTTTAGCTTACACAGGCATAATAGCACTATATGAAAATATACACGAAGATATATACTATATTTTCCTACTTCTACATTGTGCATATAGATTGCTTTGCAGTCCTCGGCATGTAGTTTCCAATATAAGTCAAGCTAACGAACTTCTGGAGTTATTTGTTGAAAACTTCCCAATTGTTTTTGGTGAAAATAGTGTTTCATTTAATGTCCACAGTCTTCTGCATATAACGTCTAGTGCAGAGAAGTACGGTCCCCTTCATTCTTTCTCTGCATACGAGTTTGAAAATAAGTTGCAAATTCTAAAGAAGCACGTACGAAAACCTACTGGGATTCTCCAACAAATTGTTAATAAAGAACGCCTCGAAGTTTACACAAAAACCAAAAAAGATGACTTTGTTTGTATTGGAAATGAAATAGTTGGAGCATATATTGGCGACTGTTATTTTTCAACTAAACAACCAAACAATTTTTGTTCTATACAAACAGATATCACAATAAAAATTGAAAAATTTTTAAAAGGAAATAAAAATATGATTGAAGGAAGACGCATTTTAAACAAAGAGAGCTTTTTTGAAGAGCCTATAGACTCTCTTGATATTGGAATATATCAGACAGATTTACAATTAGGTGCAATTGAAAGATTTTCAATTAGTGACATAAAATATAAATTAATAAGTCTGCCATTAAGTTGTAATAAGTTCATATTTCTTCCTCTTTTGCACAGTTGCTTACCAGAACCATGTTAAATAATCGTGATCAACAGCCTTCAAAAGGATCCTTGAAATACTATCAAAAAGGTAAGCTTTTAATTGTACTAAACTATTTTTTTTTGTACGCTTGGGAGCATGTAGCTTCTTTATAAAGTTTCAGTAATGAGGTATTTTTTCCAACTTATAATTTATATTTTCTTGTAATGTTTGTTTTTAGGCGACAAAAAATGTATGAACTGCGAAGAACTTTCCAAACAAGTTAAAATCCTTGCAGGTAATTTCAGTATGATCTATCTTTAATCGTTTGATAAATGTAATCTCTTTATAGATACCATGCAGCAGCAAAATAACACAATAATAGAAATTTTATCCGAACATAAAGTCTTGCTCTCACAAATTATTTCCCAAAATAAAGTTGTAGATGAAATTATAGAGATCTTTCCCATTAAAACAGAAAAGAAGTTAAGTGAGCTGAATTCGTTAATGCAGACCCAGGCAGATCCGTATGTAAGTACATTCATAACATCCACATGTTTGATAAATAGAGATTTAAGTAATTTTAATTTTTCTCATTTTCCTTTTTTAGGTATGCCGTATGAAATCTTTGCTAAAAAGAAATGTAGGTAGATACTTAAATGAAATTCTGCATCAAAATTTAATTCACGAGTTCAATGTTGATGGTACACATGGAAAGCAGAGCCTAAAAAGATTTGACAACTTTTATTCTGCGATTATAGGTAAACTCAATTGGAATATAAAAATTTTATTCATTTATAAATTTAGAACCCAATTTCTTTTTGATATTAATGTAGAGGTCATTGCTGACTTTGCTGATGAACCAGAAACTACATTGAGAAAAGCATTTCAACTTCAAAAGAAAAAAATTTTTAAGAGCAACCGTGTGCAAAAAAACAAAGAACTTGTGAGCACTAGAAATGAAATGACAACATCGCAAAAGACGGACTTAGCTGCAAATGAAAACATTACACTGAATTAGATTCAAATTAGCACATTTTTTTTATTTAAAACATACAACAGAACAACCTTCCTTATACATATGATCTCAAAATATTATTTTTAAGATTTAGTTTTTATGATAAAGTCTAGCCAGCTTTGAAGAAATGAGCATTGTTATTTATTTTATTTTTTAGTTTAGACGATCAGATTGTTGTTTAGTTTTCCCTTTTATTAACATTTTTTTTTGTATTATGAGAAGAAAAGATTAACACAATGTGCCTTATGTATATAAACCCTGCCGGAGGTAGTACCAGTACCTAACTAGTACTAAACTAGTACAAAATCACCAGTACTAGTTCTCAACTGTAAACTTTTCTATATCATCTTAATGCTCAAATTAGCATTGAGTGTGCTTGGAAAATTACTAGAACAATTGATTCTAGGCGTGTACTAGTACACATGGACCCAATTGGGTGCTTTGGAACCAGTTTGTTACTAGTTTTTTTGCATAGAAAAATTTCCCATAATACATCAATTTACTCTCTTGTTCCTCTAGTGAAAAGTACTATTAAGCCAAATTAGTTTTTTTGTTTGGTTTTATTTATTAAAATACTTATAATACAAAAGGAAATAACTTAAAAATTAAATATTTTGCACACATTTTTTCAGGTATTTCAGTTAACATAAAAAATATCATCAGTTTTATAAACCTAAGAAAGTAACATTTGTAGTAATATTAAAATGTAAGGTAAAGGCCCATTTTTTCAAGGCTGGCTAGACCTTATGATAAACAAGCAAAATATAAATAATATCACTAAATTTGTATTTAAGTCGATTTTTAAGTGTCAGTTTCCACGTTGTTTTCCTTCTTTGACTTTTCCAAACGATTGGATTTATATATTCTTTTTTTTTGCTCTTCAGAAAATGCAGCAATAGCATCTAAATTATGATATATAAAATGTAATTAAATTTTTAACGGTTAAGAAAATTGTTAATTATTAACTAATTTACCTATCAAAGCAGAATAAAAGCTTTCAAATTTGTTAAGACTCTTTTTGCCATGCCTATTATCAGCGTTAAAATCTTGAATTATGTCGTGTCCCAAAATTTCATTCAGGTATCGCCCAACATTTCCTTTTAACAATGATTTCATTCGTCGTAACTGCGAAAAAGAAAACATTAATAATATATCTATTTTTTTAATTAAACAGATGTTCTTACATAGGGATCTGCCTGCGACTGGATCAAAACATTTAGCTCACTTAATTTATCTTCTGATTTGATAGGAAAGATTTGCATGATGTCGTCTAAAACGGTATTTTGGGAAACTATTTTTGAAAGAAGCACTTTATGTTCCGCTAAAATTTCGATTATGCTGTTGTTTTGCCGGTCAATGGTATCTAAAAAAAGTGGTACATATATTGAAATAACTGCAAAAGAAAACTTTTCTTAATAAGATAACCTTGTAGACTTTGAAATTTTACTGAGAGCTCTTCACAATGAATGCATTTTTTGTCAGCTAAAAATAAAAATGTAGAGCATAACAACGGTTAGTATAACATTTGAATCAATTTAAGGAATTAAAAACCTACCTTTTGGATAATATTTCAACTTTAACTTTTCACTTTTATATTCAATTATTCGTTTTTTTTTAATTTGCTTTTAAAATATCTTTTAGATGTACTCATTTTATGTTTTAATGTTTTACAAATACCTTTTAATAAATTTTGAAAACCAAGCTTTTTTACGCACAAGCGACTTCAATAAAAAAACACACTAAAATAAAAGGGAAAACACCAAAATATGTTTCTTCTTTATGCATGGTTGCCACACTTGTTTTTATTATTTAGCCGGTCATCGTGGTCTTTAATGTATGGCAGCACTTAAAAAATCAAGGCAATGCAAATGAAAATTAGTATTTTGCATTTAAACATATTTTTTATAATAAAGATGGTATAAATCATCGATTTCAAATCAAATTTAAGATGCAGTATCAAAATACAAACACGCAAATTTTTGTTTTGTTACACAAAAATTCTATCAGTCCACAAGTAGTTCCCTTGTACTACATCTAGTACTAGTACTCATAAGCACTAGTATTTCTATATAAAAACTTTAACCCCGTTTGCACTAGTACCTTTTGTTCTAGTAATTGTACTAGTAGCTTTAAGACAATTAACTTTCAATCTCCTGAAGGGAAATAGCAAGGTTGAATAAACATTTTTCTATTTCATTTCGAAATTTAGTCTTTTTATTTACATATGTATCTGCTACAAAAACTGTAGACAGTTTTATATATATAACGAAGAAATTTTTATTTTAACTGAAAACTTTTCAGTACGTACCTGCAATTGAAGATTAAGTGCTTTATTCTTGTTTTATTTTTGTGCATTTTTTGTTTTTTTTAGCAAAATTTTTATTTTGTTTTATAAAAAAAGTAGTAGTAATAAACTAGTACTAAAGCCACCAATAGGGTCCTTTAGTACTAGTTCGCAACCAGAACAAAACGTACTAGTAATTTTCCAATCACACTCAATGTTAATTTGCGCATTAAGATTGTATAGGAAAGTTTACAGTTGAGAACTAGTACTGGTGGTTTATGTACTAGTACAGTTCTAGTTAGACACTAGTTCAATCTCCTGCAGGGTTAGATTTCATTTTTAAATTTTATGTTTGGATGTACATATATTTATACAAATAACATCATTATAAAATAATATAAATTAAAAATAACATGATTTAAAAAAGGCTGTTTCCTTTGTTGCATTAGTTACATTAGTTTCATAAGATTTTATTTTTTAAACAATATTTTCCTCAGAATTCCGATTGTTACTTGCTCAGAATGTTTTTGATATGGTAATATTTGTACATACATATGTTAATACACCTGTCTTCATTTATACTTTTATGTATTTATTCCCGGCCAGACTTTAATACGAATAATTGAAAAGTAAATTATCCAACTGTCCTCGTATTTAGTGAAAATATCGTAATGTCTCAGTGTTACGGGAATGCAACATATGTACGAAATTTAGCAGGAATCGGCTATATAAAATAATTACAAAAAGCCTTATATGTCTAACCTCGTAGACTTAAAGATAGGTTATTATTTAATATTACATAAACTGAACAGACGTGTAAGTTTTCATGCGTCAGTCAATAAAAAGTAGTTAAAAAGTAACTTATCTAATTGGCCTATATCCAGTTTAGTTATCGTTATCTAAAATTGCTATTGGATGTTAAGACGATATGGCTCAGGACTTTTTGATTAAAAATATTTTAAAAATAAATACTATCTGCACAAACATATGTATGTATGTACATAAACAAAAATTAAAAACTTTATTTTTTTTTTAACATATTTTAATGTAATTACTAATAATTTTTATCCAAAACGCAATAGTATAAAAATTAAAAAGGGCAATATTGCATTGTTGTTTTTAAGCTGATTAAAATCAACTCATAGAATTAAAAATGATTCGTTGTTTTTTAGTGTAAAACTGATTCTCTACATTTGATTCATCTTATGTTTTGACTTGATTTGTAACTCATTTTTGTAGTGCATGATTTGTTTCATTCGTTTCAAAAACATCGCCACAAAACAAATCGTGACATGAAAAAAAAACGAATGATTCAAAAGGCGGTTTGAATGCATTAATGCAGATCTCTACTAAACACTTAAATAATGCAACCCGAAAACAGCTAATTTTATAGAAGGTTGGTGGCGAAATCATGTACCAATTGATAGCCGTGGCGAATTCATTCATTTTCGCCGTCTCTAAAAATATAACACGATCTCCATTCATAATACTTGTTTCTTATTTTCTTTTTTTTGTTTTGCGAAAAAAAGGAAAAAAAAATATAATGCTCAACCAAACCATTCTTCTTACACGTTTTTAATTAGATGGACTAATTAATAGACGATTTCAATAGCATTAAATGCTAAATAATGTATTTGCCTGAATTAGACAAAAAAAAAAAAAAAACAAATTTGAAATATTTGTTAGTTACATGTTTTTTATTTTAGCTTACTACATATTCTTGACTTTTGGTTGTACCATTTTTAATTTTTAAGAAATTAAAAAATATATACTTTATTACAGACGGAAACAATAAATTAAAAAGTTATTTTTTTTAATTGTTTGTTTTTAAGGGACAAAATTGGTTTTTGTTTAGAAATTGGGGACTTTTGGGAACATCACGAGTCAAATTAGGGATAAAAGCCAGCATTTTTCTGGCAACACTGAAAGTTGGACGTATTTTAATTTAACCAATTTTGCATAAAAATATTTGAAACCGGGCCTTATGTTATTATTTGGAGCCCCCTGATAATCATATCTGTATAATTAAAAAATTGATATTATGTTGCATGTCATAAAAGTATTGATTTTTAAGTTTTTGCGGTAACACTTTACACTATGTTACAGTTTATAGTTGTTTTAAAGCACATTCTTTTTATAACAAAATAAAACATTGTTATATAACGTAAGACAAAAACACTATTTGCCGTTTGTCTTTTGTTTTAATATTTTCGCGCTTTTGATTTATGATATTTCGGTTAAATTTTTAACTCGAAAAAACTTTCACCAGTATCTTCCTGTGTAAAACCTTTAATAAAAGTTAGCGAAAAAAAAAATTTATTATTTTTTTGCAATGAAATGTAAATTATAATTATAAATAGATCTGGCAACACCATGTCTTGGTAGATAAAAAATAAGTTCTATTGATTGAAAATTAAATAAAATTATTTATCACTGTGCTATGAATTAAAAAGTATTATTAAATTAATTGAAGCATCTTTACGTATGTGTATTTAATGAAGGTGCTGTGTTTTTCCTGAAGATTATCTTTTAATAAAGAAATAAAACTGCATAATTCTCAATAACGTGTTTTTGCCAGCTATAAGTTTTTGTCTCACCTACTACTGTGGATATATACATATAATTTGCATATAGCGATCCTTGTTTTGCATATTACAAGCGCATACGAAGCAACTATTAAATAAAATTGTTTTATTTGTGTCATTGAAACTGCTATATTAAATTAAAAAACCATAAATCATTACAATTATGACATCTTTATGTGGAGTTTGCAAAATAATCTGTTTTGTTCATCTTATCAGAAATGGATACATATTGACTGGGATGGTGTCACAAAGGAGGTGTTTAATATAGTTGATAAAAATCGTGTTTTGAATTATACCTGCAAGCAATGCCAATCCTCCAGACTCAGACAATGAAGAAGTTTCTTTTAAACAAGAGATGCGCAGAGAGTTTATGGATCTGAAAAAATCACTTAGAGATCATGCAGTTGAAATGAAAAGTGAGCAAGAAAAAATAACCTCGAAGTTTGAGGCGGTTGTTGAGGGTATGGGTAAGGAGTTATCTGAAAGCCTAATAGGAATTAAGGATGAAGTGGCTACGTGCAATAATAAGGTGGATGCTAATAGAGCCATTACAAGTAAAAAAATGTATGAACTGGAATTACAAAACCATTTACTTCAATAGCGTATAAACAGGCCTGATATAGTTATAACTGGCCTTGCTGATGATATCGTAGACCTAACTAATGTGGTGGACATTGCTTCTGATGATATTATTAATGCAACTTACATTAAAAAGAAAAGTTCTATCCTGGTAAAATTCCGTAATGTTTCTAAACGTGATAAGTTGATGTCCGAATATTTTGCAACAAAATCCTTAAAGCGGTGCGATGTTGATGGTGGTAGTACTACAACTCGGGCTTACTTGAATGACAACTACTCGGCTCTTGTAAATAAACTTTTAAGGATATGCTGAAAACTTGCTAAGGATAATAAAATTGAACGCTATACCATTATTAATCGTGAAATTCCAAAATGTAAAATATACTTTTCTAATGGTGAAGCTAAAACTCCCAACCTTCAGGAATGCATGGATGAGTTTAACCTAAATCTTTAAGGACTTGTCAGGGGTGATTGTGGCTGAGATCTGGAATGTGACCAGAGCTATTCTTGCATTTTTCTACATTTATGACAATGGTGGAACTCTTTACTGGTGTTTCTGGGACTGATTTTTTTATTGCTTTTGCTCTATAATTAGTTCCTGAATTGCTAGTGTTATGAGTTTTGGCTGTTGTTGTGGATGTTTTGATTTGTTGGAGGTTCTGGGTTGTAATTTGATCTTAGTTATCTTTCTTCTTTGATAGATTTCATGTACTTATAATTTAAATTTTCCTTTTTTTATATTTTTTTTTCTAATATTTAATTATCAATCAATAGGATAATATTTAAAATTGGGTTTATATATAAAAATTTAAATCAAATTTGTTTGTATGTATATTTTTTTGGTGAATACATGGCTCCCCCCTCAACATAAATATTGCATAAATTATTATGTATCATAATCTAAATCTTGGTCCTGTAGCCAGAGATAGCGCTATTTTGCAAGCAGCTCTTTCTGCACATTCCAACAATTTAAACATTGGACATGTCAATGCACAAAGCTTAAATCCTTCATTATCTAATGTTAAACTTGAGGAATTCAAAAGCATTTTTAAATATTCCTGTCTTGATATTATTGGTATATCAGAAACCTGGTTTAAAACTAATGTACTTTCTCAAACACTGAGTCTTCCTGGATATAAGCTTGTTAGAAATGATCGCCCGGATGATGTACATGCTGGTGGAGTCTGTTTTTATATTTCAGACAAATTAAGATACAGAACATTGTTTCGAAGTGATCGGTATGGTATTTGTGAATCTCTTTTTGTTGAAGTTTTTGGTAATGGTGTTTCTGTAGTTGTTGGAGTTGATTACTTACCTAACGGTAATATAAATGCATTCGAGGAACTGCATAGTGATTTACTTGATCGTTTTACGAACGTTGTGATAATGGGGGACTTCAACTGCAACCTCTTTGATGTTTCATTGTCAAATAGGTTTCGTTCTTTTAATTCAAGATGTGGACTTACATGTATACATAATTGTTTACCGACACATCTGTGTGTGCGTAACAATAGTACCTCTTTAATTGATTACTTTATTTTAAGTCAACCATCCTTAGTTGCTCATAGTGGTCAGTTGCATTCGTTAATTTTCATTTCACTTAAATTTACTACACAACGTAATGAAAATGTTTTAGAATTTAAGGATTATGATAGGATTAATTATGATGAGCTACTTCAATGTATTAATCAATTTGATGTATCTCCTATTTTTTGCACTGCCGATGTTGATTCCCAACTAACTACGATTAATAATTTAGTTAATGAGCTTCATGGTTTAGTACCTACTTATAGAACGGGAATTAAATCAAACGATACAAATTGGATAAACGCTAGGGAAATCATTCGTGCTAGGTCCCTAAGAGACTCCGCATATTGCGCTCACCTTCGTGATCAGACTGAAAATAGCTGGAAAAATTACTGCAAACTTAGGAACAAAGCTAAATCAGTTATAAGAAAGGCTCGAAGGAAATATGGTATGAATCTTTTTACTGGTGTCGATAACACTCAGATGTGGAGCAGATTACGCAAACTGGGTTCAGTTGGTCGTGAGTGCCCTGAACTAAATGAGACCGATGTAGAATCGATAGCTGAAGGCTTTTTAAATAATCTAAATCCAAATCACTTAGGTAACTTTAATTTTGAAAATTTTGTAGATAGAGAAAATTCTTTTGCGTTTTTTACCGTTACTGAGAATGATATTATGCTTGCTATAACTTCAATTAAATCTAATGCAACTGGATATGACTTGATTCCTATTAAATTTTTAAAAATGATATTCCCAGCAATCTCTTCATTGCTTTGTAAACTTATTAACACAATGATAACGGTTGCTAAATTTCCAATTGCATGGAAATTGGGTCGTGTGGTACCAATTGCTAAAAATAATAATTACAGTGTGGATAATTTAAGACCTATTAGCATTTTACCATCAATGTCAAAAATTGTTGAAAATATTATGAAGTCGCAAATTTTATCCCACTTTGAACGTTTTTCATTAATCCATCCGAACCAATACGCTTTTCGTCGTAATCACAACACTAATTCTCTGCTTCTGACTCTCACTGACTCAATAAGAAACCAGCTTGATAAGCATGAAAGTTGTACTATGATATCTCTTGATCTCACTAAAGCGTTTGATCGTATTAACCATAATATTCTTATTGGAAAGCTTAAAGAAAAGTTTAACTTTTCTAAATCTGCATGTAGGTTAATATACTCGTATCTAAGTGAGTGTTCACAGTTTGTTACCCTTAATGGCTATAACTCTTGCGTCGGTCATGTTACCTCGGGTGTCCCTCAAGGGTCTGTATTAGGCCCTTTACTTTTTCTAGCCTACTTAAATGACTGCATTTCGCATATGGACAACACTTTTTGCCAATCTTTTGTTTTTGCTGATGACATATTTCTATTGTATAAAAATGATGCTGAGACTAGTGATACATTTGAAACTCGACTAAACAACCATCTTAATTCGATTTTAAATTGGATGCAGTTAAATTATTTGGAAATTAACTCAAATAAAACCAAAGCACTGTGTTTCCATTTACCCAATCAAAATCCTATGTATCCATCAATTCATATTAATGGACAATCTATTGATTATGTTGACTCAATAAAGTGTCTTGGAGTGATTATTGATTCCAGCCTTAATTTTAATAGTCACATTGATGTGTTGACTAATAGAGTCTGCTTTACTTTAAGAATATTGTATTCTTTAAAAGCTTACACACCTAAACAAGTTAGATATCGTTTGGCTCATTCTTTATTAATGTCACAGTTTAACTTTTGTCTTGAAGTTTTTTCCGGTGCCCTCTCTGGAAACTTAGATCGCCTTGAGAGAATAATAAGAAAAACTGTCCGGTATGTGTCTGGTGTAAGACTTTATGATCACGATCGTGTTACTGAGCTTAACCCGGAATTTTTAGGCTGTACGTTTGATGATTATCTACAATTACGATTACTGCTATATTTTTATAAAATCATGAAGTTGGGACAGCCACATTCTCTAGTTGTTAAATTTTCCTTCATTTCGTCAACACGCAATATACTAATTGAAATACCTCGTATTCACCTCTCAATTCTGGAACGCTCTTTTAAAGTAAGGATCTGTCGTATTTGGAATCACCTGCCACCTCCGCTAAGATTGTTCTCATATTCATTTTTAACATACAAAAGAAAAGTGTTTCATTTTTTAACTACCGGGGTTGTTTAATAAAATAATGTTTAATTATATATATTTCTAAAATCTGGCTTTATGGGATATTTATTATTTAAATTGTTTTATTTTTTAGCAATATTTATGTGGCTAGGGAGCCATTTGTTAGCTATATTTAATATATAAAAATTTCTTACTTAGTTGTAAGTTTAATTATAGTTTTTACCTATAGCCTAATTGTTGTTGTTTTTGGGCATGTATATTGATCTCTAAATACATTTATAATTGGCCATGAAGGCTTCCATGTATTGAAATTAAATAAATAAATAAATAAATATTAGATATATATAAAAAATATGTTATTCTTAATTTTTTATATATCTGGTTTTAAATCATATAATTTCTGTGTTGATTTTTACAACAAACTTTTTAAAAGTAAAAAACTTATTCCTCTTTTTTGCATTGCGATTTCCTATAAACAATTAAAACATTGTATTTCAGCGTTTCGTTGTTATCTTCAAGGGTTTATTGAAAACCTTCTAGCTTACATCATCCGTCCGAATTGATCAATTATTTATACCCTAGGGCCGATATTCTTCTCATTAAGTTCAATAACCTATACTGAGCACATTCTATCACTACTTCGAAAAATGTTATATAACTGGGAAAAAATTAAAGTTATACTTTTAAGCACTAGAATTATGCAAACAGCGATGATCAAACATACTAAAATCTACGTGTTTATTACTGCAAAAGTCATAAACATTAAAAAACTATTTACTTAAAAAATTCTTTCGAATATCAAAATACATCTTACTTATTTTAAAAGTAAAAAATAAGAATATTAATATGTAATTGAATGAATATTTACAATGAAATTAGATTCGCTTAAACTGAAAGCCATTTTACTTAACTGGTGTTGTATTATGTCTTACACAAGGCAATTAGTAGTTCTAATTTAAATTTTATCAGATGCAAAGATTTATACAATAAGCACAAACGTAAGCACGTATGTATGTGTATGGATATGGTAATTTTTAAGCAAAAAGATAAATGCACGATAAGCATTTTTTTAGCTTTAAATAAATATTCAGCCTTTCTGTACAAATAAATTTAGAACCCAACGAAAAATTAATGAAGGAAACTAATCCTCACGCAACTTCGCACTAACCTATTTACAACGGCATTGTCGCCGTTAATAATAGTTATTTGTGTAACAAAATACAAAAATAATGCTTGTTAAACCTTTAATATTACATCTAAGAACTGATGATGACTTTTTCAATCGAAAGCAGCAGGAGTTTCATAAAGATATTGTAAGTGTTGAGCATAACTCTCTAAAAGAGCGGTGTATAAAAATGGTTAGCCAATTTACCCTGAAACCGATGCACTTAGTTGACTTGGGTGTTACCAAAAATATTATGTTATTGGTGATAAATAATAAAAATGATACAATAATGACAAAAAAAAAGAATTATTTAGTTGTCTTTATATGTGCATATTGAATTTCAAAGAAAACCCTGTGGACTTCAAGATATCCTACGATGGAAAGCTACTGAATATAGGCAATTCATTTTATATTACGCACCAATTGTGTTAAAAGATATTGTTGATGATGATATTTATTATGAATTTCTTTTGCTTCATGCTGCATACCGCTTACTATCGACACCTAAGCATTTTTCTTCAAACCCAAGTACTGCAAATGAACTTCTCCAATTATTTGTTGAAAACTTTAGCACGCTATTTGGAGAAAGTAACTTAACTTTCAACGTCAATGGCTTACTGCACTTGACATAATCTGTAAATGATTTTGGCATCCCATCAAATTTCTCTGCGTATCCGTTAGGAAACTTTTTGCAGTTTTTGAAAAAGCGGATTCGTAATCCAACAAAAATTTTACAGTAACTCAATAATATGTTGCATGATGAACCGCTTAGTGTAAAAAGCAAAATAATAAAATTTAAAACATCTCGTGGCAATTGAATGTTAGGTTATAAATTTAAGTTTCTATTTAAGTACTTCAAATCCATATAACTATTGTTTAATAAAACCATTCGACCCCATTATTATCACTAGATTTTCTAATAATAGAAAAGGTTTAAGAATTTAAGAATTTAAGAAATTTTTATGATGATGGTGATGTCATCAAGTTTGGGTATTCAACTAGCAGATTAAAAGTAAAATGTTAGCTTTCCCCTTTAATAATTTCTTCATTTTTGTACCACTCATACACTCCTGTTATTAAAACTTATTTTGTAACTTCTTCAAAAACAAATTGTTTTCGTCACACATATGCAGTACAAGTACGTGTTTTTAAAAATTAAGCTGATTTTTGGAAAATGGCAGAAGCGGCAATTAAAATTTTCAACTCTAGTGGTAAGTTCATTAATACATAAAAGTAATAATGGCATGTTTTTGTGTTTGAAACAAAAATTTCTTTGAAAACCAAAAACTACGTCAAGTTTTTATTTTTATTTTCCATATAAATTTTTCAAAGGAATTTTAAATTTAGCGCCGGTTTTTATAACAGAGGCAATCACTTTAAGCGATGTTGTTTATTCAATAAAAATTTTCTAGGGATTAAATGAATTGTGTTATAAAAACAGGCAATAAATATAAAACGCCAAGCTAATTTTTTTAATCTCGAGTTTTTTTTTACATATTTCCTTAACCTAGGAGAACATCTATCAGTATATGCAAAAAACCTTCAACTTAAATACAAAAGGGCCTTACTACCAAACAAAATAAATATTGAACAAAAATGAAGAATTTAGGAAAATTTCCTTTAATTAACTTAAAAGAATCAAGATCTCAATTTCGATGAATAAATAACAAATAAATATTGAATTTCTTATTAAAAATGCTATTAATATATGTAAATATCCACATAGACCTTCAATCTTCTACTACCAGAAGAGCGGAATTTATTGAAGAAATTCAAAAGGGTCCAATAGTTTAATAAATAAAATTATGTTTGTAATAATAATTCTCATAAATCAAAGAGGCAAATCAGTATTTGTGTATAAACAAATTATAATTTGTATTCAGACAATGTAACTTTTTAACTTCAATAGTTCTTGTATTATTGTATTTTTTACTTATTTTGAAAGTTATAAAATGTATCGTAACTCTTTTGCGTTTTAAGTGACGATACTTATATGTTTAAATTTAAGACTGACTTATATACTTACAGATATACAGTAATATATGCAAATGCAAAATCAAATAAGTCAATTATTTAAGGAAATAAAAAATCACAATGATAACATAGCAACTGAGTTGGCCAAAATTAAGGTGATCTTGGTCGAGGTAACAAAAAACAAATTATGGGACAACAAAGTAAATGCTATTTTTCCAACAAAAACATAGGAAGAGCTAAGAAGCTTAAAGCTTAAGAAGTCTATTTTCCAGTTTTAGACTTTATTGTTCGTCGTTGAGCTCCGACCATCTTTCAAATGGTTTGTTGTTTGGTTTGTTTTTTTATTTTATATTTTTTATTATTATTTCCAATTATTTAAAATTAAAAATTTCATAAATTTGGAGAAAAATTTTATGACTTTATAAAATTATTATTAATTATTAAAATTTTTTTATTTATTTGATAGTATCGAGTCTTACCTTTCATTTTATTATAGCGGGAGCACCTAGCACAAACGAGTAACCTTTTTTTCTTCCAAGGAAGCTTGCATTCACGGCACATAATGGAACACATTTTATTCTATCATATCTCTTAAACCATATGAGCGAACCTTACAATTCTTTTTAAATACAAAGAGAAAGCTATAGTTAAAAAATATCACCATTTTAATCAGCGCAATAAAATTATTTTACGTACAAACACTATAGGAGTGCGTTAACAGTTTTCAATATTTACATGTGACTTTACTTCATAATTTCAAAGACAAATAAACGTTTTTTGGGACAATTTATGGGACAATTTTCTAAAAAACTGCACCATTATATTTTTAAATTTTATGTGTCAACAAAATTGCTTATTGTACTAAAAATCAAACTGTGCGCGGTTGACGGTGTAGCATTATTACAAATTGCAGGATTTTGTCGGACCATTAATTACAAAAACTGTACTTATTACTTTTTTATCCATTAAATATTATCATTGTTATACCCTTCACCAATACTACAATATCCATTGCCGACCCCATAAAGTTGATGTATTCTGACTTCTTATGCATTGTGAAGTCGTTTGAGCGGTGTCCGTCTGTCCGTGTTGGTGTTGAAATAAAGTTTGCCGAGGCACTGGATCAGCTAGAAAAATTGCACAGCGGGCAGAATCCAAATATTTTGGAAATAACTCAGCCAACTACAAAGGGCCAGGCCAATTTATTCAAGTTCGGCACAAGTATAGCAGAGGGGTAACTGATGTTATGTTTTGACGCAAGGTACCACTTTCCACCGGTGACGCTACATGGTATCAAAGTTGGGTACCTTGCACCTGAACGCTTGATATACGCCTTATCAATATGATCCAATTATTATTATTATGATTCTTTGTTATTCTTTGTCATTTGGTTCAACATGTTGGATACAATTTTAAGCAAATTTGTTTGAATTATTTACAGTGGTTAGCGAGCTAAGTTAAAAAAATTCTGATTAAAAAATTATACGATTTTCAATTTAAAAACTACAGAATTATTGCATTTTTTAAGAAGAAGAACCACTAATATAATTTTTAAATATAAATTTTTTTTTATTAATGTTTAAACATTTTTTACTTTTGCTTTAGCTCACTATAACGACAAAGGCAAACCAAGAGAAATTTTTAAAGTTATTAATTGTTATTATTTTTTTTTTAATTTTAGTCCCAGCCAGGGGTTGAACCAGTGATCATTATAAATCAATTAAAATTTTACTTTTTCGGTACAAGACGTGTTGTAGAGAAGACAACAAAAAAATGCTTTGAGTTGTGTGTGAATTTCGTCCAACCAAATTAATATTGATAACTTGGTTAAATGGATGATATTTACAATATACGCAAATCAAGGTGTTGGATGCAAAGAATGCTGAAGATGGTTTTGGCGGTCCTGAAAATGCAGCATTACATTCTGCCAGCGTCTAATTTTTCTTGTTTTCTTTGGAAAACGTCCGCATACATTTGAAAAATAATTTTTCTTAATAAAAGTTAAATTAAAAATGAACCAAAGCCGAAAAAGTAGTTATTAATTGTTATTAAAAAATCAGATAAAAGTGAACTTTTTCAAGTATTTTTTATTTTTGAAAATTTCCTAAAAGTATTTTTTACTTTCTTGAAAATATTTTTTTATTTTCCATAAGATCACCTGTGATATCATGGTGCATCTCTAAAGGATACGTCCATCTTCTTTTTTCTTAGTAGCCGAAGAAACCTTATAGTTACTCTTAAGTTTTATTATAAATGAGGGTTCAGGATCGGAAATTTTGTGACTGCCTGGAAAATTTTCGAGAACTGAATAATTAAATGTACTTAAAGTCGCAGACTTCTTCTGGTAATGTTTGATCATGGCGTCACATTTCTCCATTTATATAGGTAGATGAGTGGGTAATCGGAAATAGTTGATTTTAGTTTTGCTATTAACTGCCGTTTAATATTGATTGTCCTTTCTTAAGTAAAGTTTTCTTAAAATTTAGTACTTATTTTGGCATATTCTTCTTCTTCTGTAAAATTCGATATGAAATCGTTTGATGAAGCGCTAAGGAGAAAATTGACGATACAATACTTCGGCAGGCCAATTTTTTGGCAATTGTTTGAACCTATCGGAAATTTTATCTTTTAAAACTGAAGAAAGTTTTTCTTCCAATCTTTTTTTCTTGGAGTTCGAAAATTTATCATCATAAGATTAGCAAGGATCTTTACCTAAAGCGATGGAGGTTTAGAAAAAACTGCTTCACATTGAATTGATTTATTTTCGCACACAAATTTCATGTTTTGAGCAAACTGTCTTATTTTTTTATTTTTGCCGCACCAATTAAACTTTGGAATTACAAATATTCTTAAAAAGCTTCTACCAGAGGTCCCTGAAACTTCAATATAATCCGAATGATGTTTCTTTATTTATTTATTTATTTAATGTTTATTTCCTCTTATAATTACAGTATAGGATTGTGTTTGTCTACAGATGGTATCCAAATTTAATAAAAATTACAAAATCAAAATTAAAAATAGAGATATAAGAAGGTTTTTTTAATTAGTTAGTTAATCAAAAAAAAATTAAAAAGGAATTTCCTTAACGATGTTCTTCACCCAAAGAAGAATCTCATGGATTCAACAGAAAACTTGGAACGTGAATGGTATATACAGCGAGGCAGTTACATTTGTAACCCTTTTTTTAAGTTATAATTGCTTTTTCTTAAAATTTTTTTTACAGGCGCGTACAAATTTTCTGCAACATAAAAACACATATTGGAACAACGATGTTTAAAGGCACATAGTTTTGCACGTAAGAATGATATTGAGGTGAACGTTTTTTTGTTTAAAAGAAAATTGTTTCATCTATATTGATACACATAAAAAATAATGAAACAACAGAACAAATTTTTAATAATAGTGAACAGAGTCCAATTGGAGAAAAGCAAAATATTAAATATGTAATCAAGTTCTTATAAATTAAGCAAATCAAGTATAATTAGTCAATCAAATTAATTAAAATCAAAAAGCAGAAATTCTGCAACAGTAAAGAAAAGAAATCCTACAATTACCAATATAAGGACCAAAAGTTACAAAATTAGATTTTTTTTACTCTCTTGCTTAAGAAGTCCGCACATAGACTATGGTTAAGGAAATACTTTCAGCGTATTTATAGCTTTTTTATGGTAGTCTTCTTGTTTCATCCTAGCTTTGAGATTATAGAACATGTGCGATATAATCCATCTTTTACAAGGATGGTGAATTGTAAACGAAATTTAGTGCCAACGTACACACATATAGTTAATTTAAATGCAGAATGTATTGGTGCATTTTCAGGACCGCCAAATCCATCTTCAGCATTCTTTGCATCCAACACCTTGATTTGCGTATATTGTAAATATCATCCATTTAACCAAGTTATCAATATTAATTTGGTTGGACGAAATTCACACACAACTCAAAGCTTTCTTTCTTACATTCTGCCAGCGGCTAATTTTTCTTGTTTTCTTTGGAAAACGTCCGCGTAATTTGAAAATAATTTTTCTTAATAAAAGTTAAATTAAAAATGAACCAAAGCGGAAAAAGAACAATTTTAATTAATTTATAAAGATCACTGCTTAAACCCCTGGCTGGAACTAAAATTAAAAAATAATTTAAAAAATAGATCGATGGCCCTTTTTATGATTAAATACACAAAAATGCAATAATTTTTTTTCAAAATATTTAAATTTTTTTCTCTGACTGTGATAAAACTCAAGAGAATGTGCGAAAAATTTAATATTTTGAAAAAAAAAAATTAATTTTATGCTTATTACTCGATCATTTTCAAACACAATCATGAAAATTAAGTCACCATTATGCAAATATTGATATTGGCTGTCATATAAAAAAATAATTTTGGTTCAAGGCACCTTGCATACTGCATCACTCTATTTTACGGCCTGCTGCATAACAACCCCAATAATACAAACGAACATTGCTCTCGTCGTTTTCGCCTTGGGTTCATTAAATGTTATGAGATATCCATCTCTTCTTGCAATGAATTTTCGTATGTTTAAAAGGAAATCAAAGACCCAACAACCTAAAAAAGTGAATGAAACCAGTTAGGATCAAAATTTATTGTAGAATACGTCATTGTCGCGTAACTTATTTAAGTAACAGCTAAAATTTTTTTACTTTATGTACTTTGCTGATAACTTGAAGTAAAAGTAATAGCGACTAAGCTATTCAGCTATTAAGATTCAAAACGTGGCCTTATGTTTTTTTTTTCAATTTAAATTTTTTTAATGTGAGCAAGCACATTAAAAAAATTTTAAGTTCTACTGTACCACAAATAATACATTCAAATAATACTCAAATCCGTTAAAAAAAAAAACAATTAATCAAAATAAATAACCTGTGGTAAAGGCTCTCTTTATTTTAACCCAAACAAAGAATATAAAACATATCCAAGTGATTTTTTTATAAAAACTTACAAAATAACCAGACATCTCTAAGGGTCATATTAATTTATCCACAACAGGCGACCTTATTTTACAAATTGTTTCAATTTTTCTACAGCTTTTGGCAAAGAGAAAACAAATAGATAGTTTTATCACTCATACAAAAAAGGTCTTCGACTGTCTACTAAAAATGCCATAAGCAGTTATCATAATAAAAAATGTTTAAAATTTAAAATAGGCAAAAGTTGTGTAGCACGTATGGTACGCACTCACCAACAAATGTAAGTCATGGATGGTGTTTGAAAGATTAAAAAAACTTTAGATGAATATATACGAGTACAATATTTGTATTCATGTCAGAAATTAGTTACTGAATTAAATTAACTATTGTTGTGTGTTTATTTGGTTTTAAATATTTAATGATTTCAGTGAAAATATTATCGTTGTTCATATTATCTTTAGTAAGAGATGTATTTGGGAATTTTAATAAAATTTTTATCTATATTTCTTAATACCTACTAAATGTTACTTCATGCGAAAAGAAGGACATTAATTTATTTAAATTAAATTATTTCCTTAAAATATTGTGATTCATTTCCTTCTTATAGATTCATGCTGCAACTGTTTATTTTGGAGTCAAATTTGACAAGTTTATAGTCGTTATTCTGGGTTACGGCAACCCAAGTTTTGCCATGTATCGAGGACATAATTTCCAACTTCCTGCAACGAATTTCAAGATGAGAAATATGTATAATTTTTTAGAAGTGCTTTTAACTTTAAAGTGCTTTAAACTTTAAAAACTCCATTTTTATTTTCCTGGACAAATTTAATATTCAATAGCTGACTTAAATTATGATGAAAAAAGCAACAAATAGAATAATTGCCTTTTCTAATTTCAATATGTATAATTTTTCAAAAGTGCTTTAAACTTTAAAGTGCTTTAAACTTTAAAAACTCCATTCATATTTTCCTATACAAATTTAATATTCAGTAGCTGACTTGAATTATGATGAAAAAAGCTACAAATTGAATAATTGCCTTTTCTAATTTCAATCAAATTCTGGATGTATTCAAACATAGTTTTTATTTGTAAACATTGTTTTATAAGAAACATGTAGAAGCTTTTCCCGTCACTAAGTTTCTGACAACATTATCTAGTACTTAAGCAACGTTTCTAAACGGATGCTATCTAACTTTAAGACCGTATTTTTACTACTTTTTAAACACGAGTCTATAATTATAATTTTTAAATTCTATTCAGTGTTACAAAACTTTAAATCACGGCGTATAATTCTTAGCAGTTTTTTTGTTCCAGGAATTTCTAAATGAAAATTCTCAGAATTTAATTCCTACTCGGGGCACTGTAAAAGATGGTCATAAGAATAGTTCACATATTTTAAGACAGGTTATGATGTTTAATTGTGTTATAAAACAACTTTGCTGTATTTTGTTTAAGAATTCACTTAATGAACCAGTTAAAGGTCTTCTTAAAAACTCCAATTCGGTTAGAATGAGTAACAACCAAATGACAAGGAATTATTTTTAAAATACCCAAGAGACCAAGCAAAAAAATATACATAACCTTGAAAAGTACTTGCCATATAATGACGTACTTTTGTGATTGCCAAATTTAGTTTCTCGTTTACAAAATACACTACATTAGTTCGCAAGTAAAGGAAGTAATGATTGAACTAGTTCTTTAAGTTAAAAACGAATACCTGAAATTACATGCTAATGATTGTTATTTCTTGCAGTAGTCAATGTAATCAATTGTCAGTAACTGGTTATAAAAGTCTCATGCCTTGTTAAAATCATTAGGTTGGTAATTCAGTTCGAAAACCCTTCCACCAAAAATAATTAATTCCACACTCGATTACCTTTTTTTAAATTTTTGCTGGGAAGTAGCTGTAACTTAGCAATGTTGCAACGATATCAGTCCAGAAACTTATAGTTGCTCGTCTTGTTAGCATTAAAACAATATTTAAAGAACCTGCTGTTGATGAAATAAGAAATTTCAGTACAGGTTATATTTATAAATATGCAAATTAGTGTCTTTAAAATAAAGAACTAACGATAACGATAATATATAATAAGAGTTTTTAAGCGTGATATTAGCTTATTAAGGCATGTTCATTTTAATGTAATATTACATTTTGCATTAAATCATTGACTTGTAATATTGTAAAAATTAATTTTAAATAAAACTATGTATTAAACCAAAGAAAGCGAATTGTTTTTATATCAACCCATACACGCATTTTTACCCCAATATCAAACGCAATAAATGTCACGTACGAATTAAAAAAAAAAAAAAATAACTTATACACTCGCTTACATACAAAATGTATTCCAAAACTAAAATTATTTGAAGCGTCATCCATCCACATATTTGCTAATTTTTTTAACTCTTGTCGAAAGCGAAAGTTAGAGAGTTTTCAATGGTTGCACTCTACAACAAATTGAAAATAAGAAAAAAAAGTAAAAAATGCTTAAGCAAACCAAAGTTTAGTTGTCTGTCTGAAATGATTCAAGTTTTGGACAAATACATTAACTAATAGGACACCTTTTAGTTTTTAAATCCGTGTATTGTTAACGCGGACGTAGAAATACAGGTTCTCTAAACTTTCAGCCGTCTGTTTAAAACAGTTTGGCCATATATACCTAACTACATTAACTATTGTAATACCATTTACATTAAATTTTAAATATTTATGTAGACTCCTTATTATACTGGACAAAGTAGTGGCCATTCTGTCAAATTTTCAAGTGTTTGTATGTGTATAACAGTTCATAAGATAGGGCCATACAGATTTAAATTAAATTAAATAATTGGAACATTCTTTAATTTCAACATTTAATTTGTGTACTGGCTCTCTTAGCGGATTTAGCGATAGAGGCTTCTTGTAAATTTTAACTGTTTATCATTAGCGGTTCAAAAGTTTGCCCACATATATCAAACATAATAACTATTGATACAAAATAAATCAAATAAATCAAAATTTTATACTTGTTTTAACAATAGACATAGCATCAAAAAAAATAAAATATTGGGGCACCTTTTGTCTATAACGGACTTAAAGATATAGTCAATTTTACGTCACCTATAACGGATTTAAAGATATAGTGATAGAACTCTTGTTGGCCATTGTAACCAGCTTCTGACTGGTTTATTAGATTGTCCAAATTCGACTTTATATATTTGAATTTAATTTTATATTTAGCTGCGTCGAAGTTCTTAAATTCTTCGCCATATTGATGTTTGATATTGCCTTGCGTTACTATTTTCCCAAGAGTTGCATTTTTACAATTAATTCGAATTCGGACGGCGCATGGAAGATTACGCGTTTATGCACAGCAATTTTTTCGTATGAACAACGTTGCTTCGCTGTTCAAATAGTGCCAATATGTTAATTTTTTGATATTCTTTATCATAACAAAGGCAAACAAGCTTAGTCGTAAAAAAGACTACTGCACTGATATGTATATTACAAAAGTCTCATGCCTTATTAAAAGCATTAGGTTGGTAATCTAGTTGGGAAGTACTTCCGCCAAAAATGCTTAATTCCACACTCGATTACCTTTTCTGAAATTTTTTGCTGGGGAGCTCTGTCTACAAAATTGTTATACAGTTGCCTGCACCAAGGTGTTGATTTTATATCGTACCCCTTTTAGCTAAGATTTTTTAAAACAGCAGCAACAAAGCATTTAAGGAGGTAATTTTTAAAACATGACAATTCCACTTTTGACAAAAATGATTTTTTATTTTTTGTTTGGTAGTATTGAATTGAATACTCAGCGAAAATAAAATGTTTCAAAATGTCTAAAATTACACCAGGAAAAAATTTGGATAATGCATAATTTCATTAAAAGTAGAATTTTTCACTTCAAAATGACAATATCCATTTTAAATATACATTATTGGAATAAAATATAATTAATCCAGAAGTTGAGTAGGATAATGAAAATGATCATGAACCCCTACAGAGTATTGCGATTGCCTTGAGCAACAACATAATATATCTGATACCTAATTAGTTTGAGAAAAACAAGATTAATCCACAGTGGTTTGAATCAAAACATTTTAAATCTTGCATTTATTCCAAATGTAAAAGTGCAAACTTTTTATATCCTACACAAAGCAATGGCTAATCTTTGCGTCTTTATTAATGCACCAAAATTTCGATTTAAATACATAGGGGCATACCCAAAAAACTTTTCTCTCAAATTGTACGAAAACTCAAAAAGTGGAATAGTCATATTTTGAAAAGTACCTTCTTATTTAATATTATTAAAATTGTATCTGATAACAATTTCAATATATTTTAGAAATTTAAACTATAAAACCTGTCACTAATAATTTGTAAAGCTTTTTAAAATATGAAGTCAAGTTGTACTTAATTGCAACACAAATATGTATAACTAATGCATATGTTTGCAGCATTAATACTATTCTTAAAATCATTTCTGCATTTTATTTAATAAGAATGATAATGGAGTTGCCTATAAAATTCATTAAACAATGCAGCTTTTTAAAAAAGTCTTTAGAAGCCGCTGACGTTTTGCTGCCCAAAAAATATGAAAATAAACATGAAAAAAAAAATATTTTTTAATCCAAAAATAGTTTTTAAGGAATATTATTTTATACTAGATCACTTTTTATTGTGCTAATAACCCAAATTTTAATTTTAAATAAAATCACTTTGATTGGTTGTGCAAAAACTCTGGCAACTCACTATATTTTCGAGTTTATTGTAAACAAAAATGTATGGCTGTTGCTATTTGCTTTAATTTTGATTACTTCTTACAACAATAAAAAGTGAATAAAAAGTGGACTAATAAAAAATATATTTTTTTATTTTAAACAGAATTATGTAGATCCTTTTTAGTATTTGAAATTTTTTCTATCGTTTTGAACTAAACTGCAGTTAAAAATTTAGTAATCGTTTTTTCGCTCTTTATAAACTTACATATTTATTAGTTTTGTTGCAGTTTAACAAAATTAAGCATTTTCTTTTGTAATTTTTTTTCAAGAGCGAATGAAACACCAGACAAAAACTGTAGTTTTACTTTTTCAAACAAAACAGCTTAAAAAACATATCTACTCGTCAACGGAAACTTAAATCCTTAAGGTGTTCAAACTAATTAATTAAGTTAAAGCTCATTAGTAGTCATGAGTTGTACAAAGTTATGTCATATACCCCTGTATTCACATAAAATAAAAGATTATTCTACTTTTATTTAAATCATTGAAGTAAATTAGTGGTTAATTTGTGTCGTATGAAGTAGCATCTAGTAAGTAACAAATGTTACAGCCAACCCTCAATTTGAAGACTACAGTAAATAAAAAGTGAATTTTGATTTGATTAAATCAATTTTCGTACTTCACTCCTTAGGATAATAAAATTAGGAACGAAAATATACTTCTGATTAGATTAAATCAATTCCTTGCCTTCACTTCTCAGAATAATAAAATAAGCAAAGATATTATCAATTTAATCGAAAACATTCTCTTAATAATTTGTTTAATTTGTTTTAGAGTAAACTTTTGTTATTTTAAAATCATAAAACAAGTTAAAAGGCAAAAATATTTTATTATTAATTACAAAATTGTCTTATATATAATGATAAAAAAATAAATTTTCTTAAAATATTGATTTTCGGCATAACATTTTCTATTTATTAATGTTTCGTTAGTTTGTTTGCCATACCAGAGTCCTTTGACAGAACCCATATTTTAATTCAAAAAGTGTTGAGGCAATCAATAATGCTTCAGCAAATAGGTTAATAACCAATTAATGCCAGTAATTTCAAACGAAGTTATTGTAGTTGTAGCTAGATATTAGTGTTGCCAATGTCTATTTTTGCATTGTGGATTGAATTTCAAAACATCCCACTAAATAATTTTCTGATTAACAAAAGTAATAATGAAAGCTTATTAGCGCAAAATAAACACAAATTTTGGGCTTTCACATCTACTATTTACTGTCGTTTATTTTAGCTGGTAGAAAATTAATTTGAAAAATGTTATGCAGTTTTAAAAACTGAAGCGACACCCCAAAACAAAGATATAGAATTCGATGTGCTGCAGAAAGAAAAAGTTAATCTTTTTATTAACATAATATTAAAATAAATTTAATTTAGATCAAAAAGTAAGGTAAAGAATAGCCTTACCTATAAAAAAATGTTTTGAATGGTTTTTCTGTTAACAAAATGCTCAAACTAACAATTCCACATAGCAAACTGCAAGTGGTTTCTTTCCGAAAATTTTTTGCGTTTTACGTTTTTTAAAGAAGCAAAATACGGAATCAATTCCACTTTTGAACAGAATTTTGTTCTGTGACATGGCTGATAAGTTTGTCATTCCGTGTGTAATTTCTACAATATCCATTTCCGACCCCATAAAGTATATATATTCTGAATCATTATGCATAGCGAAGTCGATTGAACGATGTCCATCGGTCTGTCCGTTTTAATGTTGAAATCAAGTTTGCCGAGGCTAATCAGTATAAGTTAAATAAGAAAACAATTGAAGACGTGCATAATAAAAATATAATACCTGTTATAAACGCGCAATTTAAATTCCGTACAATAAATATAATAGAACTTAAGAATATAATACAAGAACTGAAACGGACACCAAACTATAATAAAGTATCTATTAAACTCATCTCGATAACTGGAATTTAACAGGCAGTAAAATATTATATATAATCAACAGTTCCCTTGAGACATGAATTTTTCTAGACAATTGGAAGGAAACTGTTACAACACCAATTGCTAAAGTGCCGAAAACAAAACAGGACGAGGAATTTCGACCAATTAACAGCCTGAAAACATGCGAAAAAATATTAGAAAAAGTGGTAGAAGAACAATTATATAATTATGTTGAGAAATATTCTGTTCTGTCAAAATATCATTCAGGCTTTAGAAAAAAACGGCAGTGAAATATGTAATAACTCGATGGAAGAGCGTAGAAAAATAATAAAATAATGGCAATTTTTCTAGACTTTAAAGAGCCTTTGAGACCATTGACAGAAAAATTATATTACATAAACTAAAGATGTATGGAGTAGGAGGGAAAGAATTGAAATGGTTTCAATCTTACCTGCAAAATAGATTTCGAAGAACAGAAGTGAATGGAATAAAATCAACACCAGCAAAAAAATGATTTCGAAGTTCTGCAGGGCTCAATTCTGGGTGCTCTTTTATTTATAACATATAGAAATGACATGCCTAATGAGAAATTGAGATAATTTTATATGCCGACGATACGTTAAAGATGATCAAATTAAAGTTAAACGAAAAAAAGACTAAAATTATGGAAATAAATATGACTACCAATGTGACAATAGAAAGCATAGAAAAAGTAGAAAGTATAAAATATATTAGTTTTATAATAGATAAAAAATTTAAACTTTAAGAACATATAGACTATATATGCAAGAAAATCGGGAAGAAATTTGTTTTTTTAAGAGAATAAGAAATAAAATATCGGCGATCACCATAAATAACGTATACAATACAATAATTAAACCGCATTTTGAATATGGTTCTACCATTTTATACACATGCTGCTTAAAAGAACAACTAGATAGACTACAAAAACTGCAAAATAAGGCGATGAGGGTTATATCAAAATGTAATAGATTTACACCAATAAATTTGAAACTGAACACGTTAAAATGGCTTAACGTACGACAGAGAATGTACCTTAATACATTTACATTCATAAGGAAGATAACTAAAGGAGATGCACCAGAATACCTTTGTAGGTAAATTAAATATGTTCAAGAAGTACAGCTATACAGTCTGAGGAGCTCTGAAGATATTCTTATTTCTGGAGTAAGAACATCACAAGTGCAAAGGACATTATAAAGGATTGCAAATATCAATAAAATACCAAACTGTTTTTTTATTTTTTTATTCTCTGTCACACCAATATTTGCTTTTTTGATTGGAGTTACTTCAGTAAACTGTATTTACTAGATAGTATAGGGTATATAAGATTCGGCATAGCCGAAAATAGCAATTTTACTTATTTCTTTTTACATTTAAGTTCTTCTTTTAGGTTTTTGTCATAAAATTGAGCATAAGTCAAGTGAAGAAAATTATCTTTATTGCGGATAAAAATATTATAGCAGAGATGATACTGAAGCAACGGAACGAAATTAACCAAATTTTGCTCCCGCACAATAAACAGAACGGAATCAATAATTACTAATCGATTAAAACAAGGTCGAAATAAGCATTTCTAATATTTATTTTGATATCTCTACATTTCATGTTTATTAAACGTGATTTGAAATTAAAGAAACTTCTCTTAAAATAACTAGAATTAACATTATAGTTTAATTGAATCAAAAACTTAATATGTTAAATTATGTTAAGATTACTCACTTCTGAATTAACAATATCATAATTTACATAGATAATAATAAACAATAAATAATAAATTTAATATAGAATGAATATAATGAATGAAAACCTATTCGAATAACATAAATATCAAATAAATCAAAAACCTTTATTTGAACAAAGTTTACAAATAATTATTTCTAATTTATATTTTTTAATTTATATTTATATTTCACCTTAATTATTCGTAAAAAGATTACAGAGGTGGGCGTGTAAATTTATGGAGTTCATAACTTAGAACTCCCACCTGATGTTCTTACCTTCTTTTTCTCTAGCTGAGTAATTTTTTATAAAAACAATCACAGGGGCCTACAGGGTGTATAGATTCTCTTACGTTCCTTTTTGTTCTGTACTTCAAGCTCTATATTGTTTTTTTAGCTTTTCAGGAATTATGTTCTTATTGATAGGATATTAATAAAAAAATAAAACTAGTTATTGCGCACACTTACCAGCCAAAGAAGAATTAACTTTGCAAATTTAAGTGTAAAGAAAATCGAAATTAATTTAACTAATCAAAGTTTGTGTTTGCTTCGGAGAAGCACGAATATTTTCTAGCTGCGTATGTTAAGATTATTTCCCAAGTAGATATCCCAGAGTAAAAACAAAAAAATGACTGTTAATTAGTATTTCTTTTTATTGTTAAGTAACTATATTCCAAATAGTCTTAATTTTAATAAGTTGATATAGAGCACGAAGTACGTCCGCTTCTTGGTAACTCCAAAACCTTAATAGACGACTTTTAATAAACGAACCGTAGCCGAAGGCCACAGCAAAAAAGTATAATATGGGGTAAAAATTTACCCTGATAGCTTAAGTACTAAATAATACAATTCTGTTACAACACATAAAAGGTATAAAGGTCTTAAAATAGACTAAAAAAATGTAGTTGATTCGTTATTTATAATTCAAAGAGAATTTTGCTTTTTAGAGAAAAGTATATTTTTTAAAGCACGGAGGAATTCTTCTTATAGAATGTAGATTTATTTAGCAAAAATAAAATGGAAAGCATAAGCACATTGCCCTTCTCTTGAGGTCATGCGTCGTTTTGATCTAGTTATCTATTTTAACTCTATTGGTCGCCGTTCACTGTGACCCATTATGAACGCATCAAGATTTATTGCTTCCTCTTGTTATCGCCTGAGGCTGCCGCATAATAGATTATCCATTAATACAAATTAGGACAGTATTGTTTTGACAAAAAAAAAAAAAAATCAACTTCAGAATAGACAAACTTAAAATCATGTTTCTTTAAGATCTGATTGTAATTGTACATTGACTATATTATATTAAATTCGATTTAGGATTTCTATTCATGTCGTAGAAAAATACTAAAAAATATTAGTTAGTAGTAAGTATTGTAGACAAAGTAATATTAATATTTTCTTAATTTCTTTTGTTTATCTATAACGGTTTAAAAGATAAGGCATACATACGATTTCATTTCCAATTTCATAGTTGCCAAAGTGGTCATATACACGTATCTGTCTAAAGCGGTTGCAAAGGTGACGCCACGTAAGTAAAAGTACCTCTTAGTAATATGCAATTTGTTCGAATTTCAAGTCTTTGTTTATATATACAATATAATATCAAATAGATCAAATTTCATTAGCTATAGGGACACCCATTAATATCAACCTTCATATTAGTGTAGCCGACATAGTATACAAGGTATAAAATACGTTCGGTGTAAATATCCAGTGTTCCTCTATAACGGTTTAAAAGATAAAACCAAACACAAGAAACTCAGCAGTAATGACGTTCCTCTTTTTTTTTCTTTTTTTTTTTTTGGTAACAGTAAAACTAATTTTGTGTCTTAAAATTGTCTGTAACTGTTTAAAAGATTGGCCGTCATTCATTAAGTCACTCTTAAGCTTTTATTTTAAATATTTCAAATTTTTATTATACTTAATATACGAGTAGTAACAGATGGACTAAATTACATAAGCTATGGACACACTCTTTATTATCTAATTTTAAAGGATCTTTATAAATTTTACCTATCTGGCTATAGCAATTTAAAATTTTGACCATTCACCCTAAGTTACATCAACTATAAGGGCAGCCTTTAATTTCCGAATAAAAATGTTATACTTTCTGTTGTAGTGGATGTAGATGCCGTTGCTGTCACTTAGTTTTTAACAATATTTGCTAGTACTTAAGAAATAATTCTGACCCGATACTATCTAACTTCTAAGGCGCATTTTTACTACTTTTTAAACACGAGTCTATAATTATAATCTTTGAGTTCTGCCCAGTGTTACAAAATTCCGGCGTATAATTCTTAGTAGTTTTTTGTTTCCGGAATTTCTTAATGCAAATTTTTAGAATTGAATTCTTAGTCGAGGCGCTGTATAAGATCTTCATAAGAATAGTTTACTGATTTTATTTCTTTTAAAATCGAGCTATGATGCTTAATTCAGTTATAAAAAAAATTTGCTGTATTTTGCTTAAGAATTTACCTACTGAACCAATTAAAAGTCATTCATAAAAACTCAAATTCAGTTGGAATGAGTAAGAAGCAAATGAAAAATAATTATTTTTAAATTATATTTACCCAAAAGAGCTGTTTCTATAAAATTATTTCTTATCAATTGCACGTTAGTACAATTGCCTTTATCAACGTCTCGTTTAGCTAAGATTTTTCAAAACAGATGCAATGAGGTATTTACTACTGTGAAGCTTAGAATCTACTAACGCCCCAATATATTTTGTATATTTGAATTATAAAGCCCGTCACTAACAATTTCTAAATCTTTTGAAAATAGTGAGTTAAAGTGTACTTAATTGCAGCACAATATATTTAAAGCTCATGATTTATACTTGTAACAGCAATATTACCTTTGAAAGCAGTTGTCGCATTTTAAGTAAGTACCAACCGCTTACGTTTTGCAACCCTTTGCCAGTAACTATAAAATATGAAAATAAACATGAATATAAGAAATATTTTTTATTATAAACAGAAATCAATCTTTTGTAGCATTTTACTTTTTTCTAACGCGTTAAACTAAACTGCAGTTAAAGGCTTAACAACGACGAATTACCTTAGCAATGAAACTAAGTCATAGTTTGTAAATATTCTTTGAAAAACGTACTTTAGTTTTTTGTAAACTTACACACTGATTTTTTATTGCAGTTTAAAGAAAAACAAATAAAAATTTAAAAGAAACTTTAGCGTTTTCTCCTGAAAGTTTTTTAATAAGTGCAAGTTAACATCTTTAAATTATCTCTTTCAAACAAAACAACTTTAGTTACATACCTTGTCGTCAATAGCAACTAAAACTTTTAAAGTGTTCAAACTTTTTAATTAAATTAAAACAGGTAGTAGCACGTTTTATAATATTTTATTACTGAAAAGTATTCAAATAAAATAAAAGTTTATTTTTAAATTTAAATCATAAAAGTAAATTAGGTGTTAATTGTGTCGTATGAAAAAACATAACAAATTTTTCTATTTAGCACCCTCTATTTAGCACTTACTTTAGGTATGATTAAATTACTTTTTGTCTCTCACTCCTTAGGATAACAAAATAAGGGACGAAAATATAATTCTAATTGAATAAAATAAATTATCTGCCTTCAATACTGAGAGTAATAAATAAGCGAAAATGTTATCGATTTACCCAAAACCTTTAACAATTTATTTAATTTGACATCATCAGACATCAATTTATTTTAAATCGTAAAATTGTTATGGACAATATTATAATTTGTTAGTTTAGCATATTTTTATTTAGTTAACAACTTAACAAGCAAAGATATTTATGAAAGAAAAGTTGCCTGCAACTGGAAATCTAAGAAAATATTAATGTGTATATAAGTTTGTATGTGCAAAATTTTGCCATTTTGAATCTTATACTCGTATACCCACCCTAAACTAAGGGAAAAACATTAATTATGTTAAATATTGATTTTTAGGGTAACATTGATTGATATTGATTGATATTGTGTTTTTTTGCTTATTTGCCGTACCCGAGGTCTATTGACAAAACGCATATTAAAATAATTTTCCCATCCGAAAAGTCATTTGTACACTTTAGTGATAAAAAGATAAAAAAAAAAGACAAATAAAAATAGCATGAAAAAAGAGAACATATTAGAAGGCCTCCAGTGGTGTATTGCGACATATATTATAAAAATTAAAACCGAGACTAGAAGGTCCATTTGCATAAGAATTAATACATTATAAGCAAATGAAACATTCCTGAAAACCCAAACTTCACCCCCCAATTGGATTGACTATTGCACATTTAAGTTTCGTTTGTCTTTTTTCTTTTATTCGTTTTTAGATAAACTTGAAAAATATGAAATAATCGTTGATGCCTTTATATTGTATTCGCTCTTTTATGTCTACTGAGTATCTCGGTAAGTCAGCACCATTTGGACTATATCTGTTTTCCCTTGCATGCAGCCGGTCGTAGCCTGCTGTATGCATCCTGTTGTCTACATCAAAAGAAGACCTTTGCCTTTGAAGAATATTCAATAAGTTAAATGATTTGAAATTACAATAAAACGGAGTATTTTTCATTGGTCTCTCAAATACATTGACTCCTTCTTTTTTACTTTTTTTTTTTTTTAACTTGAATTATCAAAAATCTTAGAATAACGAAATGAACAAACATTAAAAAATAAAAGAAATTATTTTTCCATTAAAAAAATATAAACAAAAATTCATTGTAAGCAAAATTTAAAAGTTTGTGTTTTTACAAACAGTTCTATTAAATAACAAGAAAGTACTTTAAAAGAAAATATTTCAGTACAAATAATTTAGTGGTGTAAGCAGAAATTGTTTAGGCAATTTATAAAAAATAATGCCTTAGCAAATAAGTCAACAATCAATTAGTCCCAGTAATTACGAACGAAATTATTGTGGTTGTAACTGTAACAAAAATAATTTTGTGATTAACAAGAGTAATAATTAACTGTTATTAACGCAAAGTAAAAACAAATTTTAAACTTTCACACATACTACTTAAAGCCGTTTATCAATGCTGACCGAAAATTGATTTAAAAAACGTTATGTAGTTTTAGAAATTAAAGCGAAACCCATTAAAAAAGATATAGAATTTGTTGCGCTACATAAAGATAATGAATTCAGATATGGAAAGAATATTTAAAAAAGCTTTCTAAGAAAATGTGTTATTTTACATTTGACTGTTGATGGTACTCACAATAACACCAATTAATCATTGAAATTACAGTTGTGTTATGAAAGTCTAAAAATAAGTTGTGACCAGCAGATTTTTCACTTCCGCTGGAGCTCATGGCCCAAACCACAGGCTTGCCTTGTCTTGATTTTTTTCATAACTTAACATTGCTTCTATTTCCTTCTGTGTGCCTTAATTTATAAAGTTAGAGCGTATTGCGTAACAATAAAATAATGCCGAAACGACAAGATAAAAAAATTAAATTTTGCCCCCGCACAACTCTTAGATCGGAATAAATAATAAAGTTGATTTCTACACATTTTATATTCAAAATGATTTTAAAATAAAAAAACTTCATTTAAAGATAACACGAATAAACATCACAATTCCGATTAAATTAAAAAATTAAGAAAATATTTAACTATGTTGAGATCACTGAACACTGAATTGACAATGTAAAAAATTACATAAAAGTGAGTTTTTGTTGTTGAATTTTATATATATATAAATCAGATCATATAAAATAACATAAAACTTCGTTAAATTACCACATAACTGCAAAAAGGTTATAAATGTTTTTATGTTACATTTCACCATTATTAATCACGAATAGACTACATAAGCCGGCATGTAATTCTTAGAAGTTCATTAAATATTAATGACAAAACGACATCGGTTTTAATCCAACTGTCGTAAGCAACATCCTCCTGCAATATAATGGTGAAAGAAATAAATGGTAACTAAAGAAAAATTATCGTTACCCTATTATTCTCCAGCTGAACAATTTTTTACAGAAACAATCACGAGGGCCTATAGGGTGTTTAACTTCTCCAACGTTCTTTTTTGTTCGGTTCTTAAAGCTATCTATTGTCACTTCCGCTTCGAAGATATTATGTTAATGTTGACAGAAGTATTAATAGGAAAATAAAACTAAATATTACGCATGATTACTTTCCATATTAAATGTACAAAAGATCGAATACATAAACCTGATAAATGAACTCAGATATAAGAATTTAATATGCTTATAACACAAGTTGCGACGTAAATTGATAACAAGAAAACTCACGGCGAAAATAAATACAACATTTCAAAAGAAATATGTACATTTTTTTTTTGTAAAAATCGTCTTTGGCTGTCAAAAATAAAGAAGTATATTATGAGTTTATAACTTTTGACATTCGAAGAAAGAAAAATCACAAAGTCATAAGTAAGGCCACAAGTAACAAAAAGAAAATTTGACATTTGTTTCTATATGCACTATAAAGTATGTTATTATTCCTTTTTTTTAAGTACATTTTTTGAAAGTACGGAGTACTTTTAAAGACCTAATCACACTATTATACAAGTCTTATGATTTTCATCAGACGCTTATATAGAGTACAAAAACAATAATTTTCCATCCGAGAACCTTCAAAAATGAGGGCTATTTTCTACTGAACTTGTTCCGTTTAAAGAGCTCTTAATATATGTATTTCAAAAAAGACTTTTCTTGATAACTTTTTTTGTCTCTTAAAAATCTTTTGTATTTATAGCTTCGAAAATTCACATATTTGAGTGTCATAAAGCAGTCATGATGTAAGCCATTTTTGTCATGCTCAGAAAAGGCTCCCTAAGTGGGTTCTTTAAAGAGTCTCATTTCGGAGTGTTCATTTAATGGTTGGCTGGGTTATGAGCAGCAACACCTTAGGTAGATAGATGCTAAGAATGCTGTGAAGGATGTAGCGATAAAGAAAATGAGGCATACCATTCTGGCTGGTTTCTAATTTTTTGAAATTAAAAAACGAACTTAGGCCAAAAATAAATTTAAATTTATTTGAGAAAAGATATTTTTATTATATCAAGAAACAACACTTATTAAATCTTTACAACAATAAAGATGTATGTTTTAAGATTTTTTGGGATTAAGCCTGGTAATCAATCATTCATTTATTAAGATAAAAAATTTGACATTCAAAATTTGTATTATTTGTTGAATAATTAGATAAATACAAAAACGTAAGAGCAAATATATTTTTTATAGAATACAGATTTTTTTTTTATCTAATATTGGCATAAGATTGAAAGCTTAGTTACAATGCCCATCCCATAAGTTCAGGCTTCTTTTCAATTCTATTTATCGCCTTTCTTGAAATCTTTCCCGTCCCCTGTGGCTATTTGGACACTCATAGAAGTTCATTGCTATCTATAGTGATCGCCTGGCAGGATTTCTTTAATGTCTGAGAACAAAACTAAATACAGGTTTAAAACTAAATATTGTTAAGTAGCATTTATTGTGCATAAAGTAATATTAACATTATTTAAATTTCTTTTGATTATCTATAACGCTGTTATAAGCTATAGGGGCTCCTCTTAATTTCCAATGTCATACTTGTTAAGTTAGGTATTTTTATACAGCGGCTGTAAAGGTAACGCCACGTAAGTAAAAGTTGCATTAGCTTTTGTAACACTCATAATTTACAACTTAAAATATTAATCATTTTTATTAACAAGAAAAATTAGTGAATATTCTGTCTAATGTTCTAGTGTTTGTATATAACGTTCCAAAAAGTAGGGCAAATAGGTCAAATTATATCAGTTATGGGAACATCCTTTAAATACTACAATCAAATACTATACTTTTTGTTAAAGCTAACTTAGGAATACAGGTTTATTGCAAATTTTAGATGTCTGTCTAAAACTGGTAAACAGTTTGTCTATCAAACTACATTAACTATTGGGACACTCTTGAATCCAAATTTTTTACTTGTTCTTATAGCAGACTAAGCTTTAGAAGTTCTTTGTAAATTTTTTAACGTCTTCCTAAAACTGTTCAAAGTATGGCCCTATTTATCAAATTAAATGAACTATTGGGACACTCTGTAATTTATGATTTCCTTTTTGTGCTTATGCGATCATAGTAATCGACGTTCTGTCTAAATTTTAAACGTTTTTCTATAACGATTCAAGAGATATCCATACACAACTTTTAAATTTACTTTTGTATTACGTTGTGCTATTGGGAGCTATATTGATACGCAGTCTTGTTCAAGTGGTGCCCTTTACGGTTCATAATACATGTAAATAAAAAACAGGTATGTTGTATGAAGACACTCTTCAATTTGGCAAATATATATGTATATTTGTTTTTTGTTTAATTTTGAAAATCGATTCTGGTATGACTGAGTACTTCGATATACTTTTTCTTTTCTTAAAGCCAATTATATAAAGCATTAAAACTTAAGAAAGGCAAACATAATAAAAAAAAGGGCACCTAAGAAGAGAGGAAATTCACTTACCGAAAGCTCTGTCAATTATGGCCTGATATGCTGATTTCCAATGCAAACAAATAATTTTATAAAAACTTAAAACGGAATAAAAATCTTAGATATACCTAGATGTATACAAAAATTTTAATCTTTAATTAAATTCGGCAACTATTTACTTCCTAATAAATAGTTTCTTAAAAGTTCTTTGAAAATATCACGAATAATAAGTGTCGTTCATATTAATTCACATGTTGGTTGAGAATTTTCCTAGAAACATTTAACACGATATACACAAAATGTACAAAGTACCACTTCTGCAATATTTTTAATGAAACCCTCACGAAATCATTTTATGTATATTTTGATAGCAAAGTACAAGCGCAGTATGGTGACACAATTGAAGTTAATTGTGCATCCGTATGTTGCTTGGTGTAATTTTAAGTTTCTAACATTTCCAAAGAAAGGATATAAGAAACTAAATAAAGTAAAAAATTTATTTATTTTATTTTTATTTCGTGCAGATATTCTAGAAAAAGTTTTTGAGAGATAATAGAAACACGGACACGGACATGAACCATATAAAAACCCTGATGCGTTAGGATTGATTCAAGTTTATTTTATTACTTTTCAATTACTGTGGCCTTGATAGCTGCATAAACGACCTAAAACTTATTCAAGTTGAAAAAGATTCTGCAGGTTATCGCAGTTAGGCTTATGTGAAATATGATTCTTTATCTAGTTGCATTTTTTGTTTAAAATTTTAACACACGTAGCAAACTTGAAATATCTAGCAGTGCCCACGACTTCATCTGCGTGTCATTTCTATTTTTCTTAAAATTTTAATTTAGAAAAATGCGTTTTTAAATATTCTGTGTGTAGTGTTAAAATGTTCCATTTACAGAAATAAAATGTGCTTTTTTTATACCAATGTAGCGGTAAAATTGGTTGCTTTTACACTTGTTTCTCTATTTTGTCTACGAAATGACATTTTTACGAATTAAGAATTTTATTCTACATTTGTAACGCGATTGCAGATAGACAGACAGACAAAAATTCCAAAAAAGGTGTTTTGTATTCTATTTCAATTACTAACTACACAAACATCAACACTTTTAAAAATTTTTCACGTACAGAAATGAGCCCGTTAAAGTTATAAAGAAAAAACGAGAGTTCTTAATACTTTGTTGTTATTGCAATTTTCTAATACTTTTATATTGCTTCTTCTTATATTAATCTGTATCATTAATCATTTTGTCAACCAAAATTAAAGCAGGTGAAAATTAATCATGTTGGTATGGATTAATTATCAAGATGTTTTTATGTACTTTGAATAATTCAATTATTTTTTGTCCTTGGAACTTGTGCAATTTCTCTTTGCATCGTCACAAAACCTTGAAAAACTTGTAATTTTCTTTTTTTCTTGTTTCACAAAAATATTTGCTAACACGCCGGCCTTCAATCTTTGTAGTAAGAAGTTTTAAATAAACAAATTAACATAAGTATTCGTAAAAAAAACAGTTGAGTGACGTCTCCGACATACTCTCATTTATTAAGAAAAATTTTTGTTTTATTTCATATTAAATGTCTTTTGTATTGTATTAAAAACACCAATAAAAATGTAAGTAACGGTAGCGTAACTAAAGAATTTCTGAAGTGTGCTCTAGCGTTTTAATAATACAGTTACTTCATATATAAAACCCCGTAAGAAAGAATCATTTATAGGGAGCGCTATATCTGCCCTCGGGTTTGCCTATGCTACTTAACCACCTAATTTAGTTGTACGTTCAAATATTTTTCTATATACCTGATGTGAAGACTTGTTGAAACAAATGTTTAACCTTCAATCATAGTGGAAAAATTTTTTATTCCTCTTTACAATGATATAAAATAATATTTTATTTTCCTACACGCAGAAAACTTCTTGGAAAAAATTTATCAAACAGCAACGATATTTTATTATATTTAATAAACTACAATCTTGAAAAATTTATATTGTTGTTTAAGAACTAAAAAGTAATATTCGACATAAAAAAATTATTGCAACAATTTCAAAGAAAGTTTAACTGTTGTACAATTTTCTAAAATAGTTGCGAGAACCGATCTCGTTCAGTCATCTTAATCGATTTGCACGACAAATAACTTTCCTCAGCTACCAGAGGGCTGCAATGATGATTCGAAGAATATTTCTTTGGTTCCTTTAAATTTTTTTCTAATCTAAAAGGTAAAATACGCTTTATATTCTCAAAAATCAGAGCCAGAAGAGAAATAAAGTAAAAGGCCTAAACTTTAGCTATTTAACTAACCTATTCTGCTATGTCTGTTTTTTAAATCTCCGCGCAAAGAAGAGAAGAGAGCCTAATCCGGGTTCAATAAAATATGAATCATGTACTATATCACTCTTTGAAGTACATTGGTATCTATAAGTATTATTATACAATGAAAAATTTTGAAACTCGGTACTAGAGAGGAGAAAAAGGCAAAAACAACCAATTAATATTTACAAATTACGTGTCACTGTTACAGCATCCTATTCAGCGAAACGTCGCAAAGTACTTTGTATGCCTTTAGATTTTATAGATTAGACCTTAAAGAAGGAGGCACTGTTCTTATTCCTGAAATTACTTTTCGATTCCAAAATTTTTCTTCAGTCTTTGAAGCTGAGCTGCAGAATAGACAACAACTTTAAGATTAAAAAAAAATTGTATATCTTCAAAGATCTCTTCAAAAGCTTTTGAATGATATCAATATTGATATCCAAAAATATATGATGCACAATCGTACTTTTCTATGTGTTTTGAGGATTGCCTAGTTTGACAACCCGGAATTTCTCCAATATGCAATTGGGCTAAATTCCTCTACTTAAGGAATCGACTTGAGTTTGTTAATTTGATTAGAAAACCTTAATTCTGCCGTAAATAAAAAACACAATTGTACTTGTTGACTTCTTGTTTTCTTCTGGTAAATTCACAACTTAAAAAATTAAAAAGAGGATTAACGGTACACTTGCATATTAAAAAAATAAAAATAACGCCAAATAATTTGACAAATATGTATATGTACGTATAAACGCATGTAATTTGTCAATGCGTACGAATATGTATATAATAAGTACAACGTATGCTTATATACACAAGTAAAGTGATAAACAGTTTCCAAAAAATATAACAAAATAAACTTAAATTGAATGTATTAAAGTGGCTCATAAATTTTACAAAAATAAAAAGATTTAGTTAAATGAAGTTAAAACATTTTTACAATAGGTGCCTTAACATGCCGCGCCCAATTGAAACCCAAGGTTTCAATTCACAGGCAAAACCGCCAATTTATCAATAGGACGTCCGAAGCATAGTAGCAGGCGTTTTCACATCAACAACTCGCGCATAACCATCTGTCCCCAGGGCAATCTTTGTGACACGACCAATTATCCATTTCATTGGGTGAACATTATCTTTATGAACTACTACCAAATCATTAACTTGAATATTTCGTTGAGGCTTCCGCCTTCGGTGGCGCTTTTGTAGCTGAGCTGATTAAGCCGCTGCTTCCCACAACCCACCAAAGTGTGAAGCTCAGGGAAAGGTGAAAACAAATTCTATGAGGTTTAATATGCAGCATATTAAATTATGTTTGATTTATTCGAATCTTGATGGAAATTATTGTAGAATTCTCTTAGCCTGGATTCCGTACCAACAAAATTCGTCGTATTGTCACAGTAGATTTTCGAGGGCATGCCCCCACGTCCAACAAAACGCTTCAGAGCAGCTGTAATCGCTTCACTGGGCAAGTCTTGAACCACTTCCAAATGAACGGCCTTCGACACAAAGCAAACAAAGACGGCTATGAAGGATTTACGTGGTCGTTTATCTCGAATTCTCAAATAAGTCCAAATAGGGCCAGAAAAATCAACACCAACAACTTGAAATGGTCGGGAACCTGAAACACGATCCTTTGGTAGATTTCCCATTACTTGCGTCAGTAACTTTGGTTTATACCGTGTGCAATGAATGCATTGATGAACCATTTGTCTGGCTAGTGACCTACAATGAACGATTCTAAACTGCTGTTGAATCAGGGAAACTAATGCTCGAGGACCAGCATGATAATTGGTTTGATAAATATGTGTGGCCATTAAGAGGACAAGTGGATCAGCTTTAGGTAAAATTAGGGGAAACTTAATTTCTTGTGGTATAGCAGAGTTGAGTAATCGACCCACTCTTATTAATGGTACTCCCGCTACCTGTTATATAAAGGGAGCTAAAGATGACAACTTCCTAAAAATGAGTCCTGTTTTTCCAATTGACAAAACTCTTCTGGATAATAGTGTTGCTGAATAACCCAGACGATTCTATAGAATGCATGATTTAACTCGTTAGAACAAACAGTGGGACCTTTACAAAGTTTTCTTGAATAAAGACGAACAATATATGAGAAAATTCTAAGACATTTAAAATAGTTACTGCATTTATGTATCGCCTTCAATATATAGGGCACATCGTGAGTAATGGTTACAAGAATCGTCTTCTTCTTTTCATGGAGCATTTCGTCTTCACTGAGGTTCCTGTTATGATAGGTCGGTAAATAGGAAGGAGTTTCGGTCCGTGAAGCCAGGTAGAGCTTAATAACTCAGATACGGTACAGCGTCTGGACACTACATCAGCCGGATTTTGATCTGTAGGAACATATCGCCAAGAATATCAACGGAAAGGTCTTGGATTTCTGCTACACGATTTCCAACGAATGTGGACATCGATGATGAATGACAGTTGATTCAATGTAAAGTGATTTGTGAGTCAGACCAAAAATAAACTCTTAAAATTGTATATTTGATATGAGATTTTATTTGATTCCAAAATTTTGCATGTAAGTGTGCACAACATAGTTCCAACCTAGGCAACGTTTTAGTTTTTATTGAATCTACGCGAGATTAAGACGCAACTTAATTTACTGAAATATTGTCGCATCGCTAAATCCATGAACTTTCATTTGTACTAAGTTTTTATTCGATTTATTTTCAACTGGGGCAACTTATAAAAATCTACTAAAATATTATTCCAAGCAGTATCAACTTTTTGGGGAACAGATTCGTCCCAATCGCATTTGATGAGCCAAAGTTTCGGTAGAAGAATTCTCGCTCTTATAATAATAGGGCTAATAAGACCAATTGGGTCCAATAACGTAGGCCTTAGAGACAAAATTGAGCGTTTCGTATTTTTCGAATATAATTTGTTAGGCCGATAATCAAAGCAAAAGTAATCTTCACAAGGGTACCATGATATGCCCAATGTATTAGTTATGTCATCATCAATGCGTACCTCTTTTACCCCGTGATCAGATAATTTAAGTTTAGGGCAATAACTATGCCATTTTGAGAGGAAAAGCTTTGAAAAACTTAAGGTATCAGTTAGCTCTTTCTTTATGACTTGCAATGTGTTTAGATCATCTGCACCAGTAATCATATGATCTACGTAGAAGTCGGTGATAATGACTGCCTTGCCAACTTCATGCGCCTTAGGAAATTTATCTGCTGCGTAATGCAAACTGCGTATAGCAAGATATGGGGCAGCTGCCGTATCGTATGTTACGGTGTTGAGAGCATACATTCTTACAGTTTGCAAACGGTCATTACGCCACAAGATAAATTGCAGATTTCGCTCCTCAGGGTGGGTTAAAACTTGTCTGTACATTTTGACAATATCAGCAGTCAACCCATCTTAATGACATCTGAAACGAAGCAAAGTAATAAATAAAGTGTTTTGTATAGTTGGGCCCACAATTATTTTTTCGTTTAGAGACAACTGTGATGACGATCGACATGACGCGTCAAAAACCACCCGGAGCTTCGTTTAAGTACTTCCTGATCGTAGAATACAATAGTGGGCATTATAATAGTTTGGCGAAGACACCGGTGAATCAATTTGTGTCATATGGCCTAATTCTATGTACTCTTCTGGAAATCGTGTGTAATCTGCTTTTGATTGGGGTTTCCTTTCTAGGTTTCTCTCTGTGGACAACAATCGCCGTCCTGCTATATTTCTTGAATTACCAAGCCATTTAGGACTGCCTTTAAGGGGCAACTTCACTATAATCCGACCACTGCCTTGGACGATGACGTTTTTTACAAAATGTTGTTCTGGAGTCATACATTGGTGTTTACTTTAGACAGATTCCAACTTCCATAATATTTCAATATTTTTATTTATTTTGCTTGAATTAATTTCCATAATGTCACACAAAGACTTAGTAGATGTGTTAGCGGCTTTGTTAGTATACCTCCCAGAGACAATCCATCCCAATAATGTTTTTTGTAGTGTTGGCAAATTTTTGTTATGACGAATTTGTCCCACAGACAAAATCGAGAAAAACAACTCTGCACCCAGAAGTAGGTCTATACCTCGTCGTCGATGAAACTCAGAATCTGCTAGCTCTATGTTAGAGGGCAGCTGAAATGCATTTATTGACATAGTTTCATCTGGATGGTAGCCAGTGATGTTACGTGTTACTAAAAATTCTAGGGGATGTTCAAAATTATTAAATCGTGACCTTATCGTGCTTTGAGTTTTAAACGGCGCTTTAACATTTGATGAGCCAATTCCCACAACATCTACATAATTTTAAGATTTCTTTAAATTTAGTGCATTAGAAAGAGTCTCATTTATAAAGTTCACTTGGGAGCATGAATCCAGGAGAGCCCTTGTCAAGTGGTAACCTGCATCAAAATCACGGATGAGAATCAAAGCAGTTGCCAAAATCCCCTTACTAACTCTAGGCAAACAAATTTGTTCAAATGTGCCATGAACTGCTACTGAAGTGGTTGCGGAGAATTATCATTAGTTGCTTGTGTAAAAGCGAGTGGTGGCGTTGTTTGCAGAAACGAGAGAGACATTGTGCGTAAACATGTCCCTTTGATAAACAGTTAAGACAAAAATCTTGTTTTTTTGCCTGATCAATGCGCTAAGCAACGGATAGAACAATAAAGCATTGACAAGTATTAATGTAATGGCCTGATTTCGAACAATGATTGCATATAAAATCTTGAGCCATATTTTTTGTGACGAAAGAATGTTGTTTTACTCGTATAATTAAATTGTTGTTCAAAAAATTCTTAAAATTATTAACTGATTGTTCCTTTGTAGCTCTTCTGCACTGGGCATCCAATGTTGGCAGCGCCTGTCCAACATTCAACAGCAGTCGGACCACGACGACAATTTGGTGCAATCAATAAACTCATCCCATATCTGCTTCGTTTTTCGGTCAACCTTGCTCATCGCGAGATGAATTATGAATGCATCACAAATCTGCTTGTGGGCTGAAATTGTGTGGATAATGTTTCTTAACTGGTTTGGAACAGGTTTTGAAGACGTAGGGATATTAAACATCGAGGTGACATTTTCCAAAAATATTAAAGTATCGTTGTCGTATCTTACCTTCAATCGATCAAGGTCCTTAGGTAGTTTTCACCCATTACCTGAAAAGCTTTAATTGTAGCTAGTGATTCTCCACTGAGACAAGTTAATAAAATGTTAAATTTTTTGGATGTTGGTATATTTTGATCCTTATGAAATAAATTGCTAAACGAATTAATAAAATTTTTGTACTCCAAATATTTACCATCGAATTTGGGTAACTTAAGGTTTGTCACTAGACTCGAAGCCGCTTGAGATAAACTGGCATTGGATTCAACAATGTCCTTAATACGCGTAATACTTGCTATAGCTCTTCTGGCAATACAACGCTTGCTTATAGTATGACTCGATAATACCCAATATACATTCAAGCTCTGTGTGAGATAAACTGGCATTGGATTCAACAATTTCCTTAATACGCGTAATACTTGCTTTAGCTCTTCTTATATCATGCTTCTTTGCGTTGAACCACTGTCTTCGTTCATTATTATGACGTACACCACACGGCTATAAGAAACGATGAGGGCTTGACTGGTTGAGATAAATGTTCAAGACGATTTTTTCTTTAAACGAAACATTTCCCAATTTTTGCTTTTATTTTGCAAAGCGTAACAAAATTTAACTTCTTTAACTAAAGGTGTCCTGTCACGGTCGCCAATGTTTTGAGGATTGCCTAGTTTGACAACCCGAAATTTTTCCAATATGCAATTGGTCTAAATTCCTTTACTCAAGGGTTTGAGTTGAGTTTGTTAATTTGATTAAAAAACCTTAATTCTTTCGTAAATAAAAAAACCCAAATGTCAACAAGTGCTTCTTGTTTTCTTCTGGTAAATTCACAACTTAAAAAATTAAAAAAGGGGATTAACGGTACACTTGCATATTAAAAAAAAATAAAGCCAAATAATTTGACAAATATGTATATGTACGTATAAACGCATGTAATTTGTCAATGCGTACGAATATGTATATAATAAGTACAACGTATGCATATATACACAAACATAGTGATAAACGGTATCCAAAAAATATAACAAAATAAACTTAAATTGAATGTATTAAAATGGCTCATAAGTTTTACGAAAATAAAAAGATTTATTTAAATGAAGTTGAAACATTTTTACAATAGGCCAATAACTCGGAAAATATAGGAAAGCGCTAATTTTTTTAACTTTATGTTTTTTTCTCAATTCTTTATCGCCTCATATATTTTACTTGGAGTTACTTCATTGTTTCAAACGATATGGAAAAATTAAAAGCTGGTTCAAAGGACATAGACTGATCCTGCTTATTTTCACTAACAAAATTTTTAAAATTATGTCTGATCGATTGGCGCATTTAAATTTTCTCTAGTTTTTATTGTGCCTTGGCAATTTTGATTTCAACACTAACACCGACGGACAGACGTACATCGCTCAATCGACTTCGCTATGCATAAGCACTCAGGAATTACAAACGGATTTACAAAATAAAATATACCCCTTTTCACTTTTTGTGATGAACGGTATAATAATGTTACGTTGAAATATGTTAATGATCTTTTTTACCTAATTTTTATATTGACTGCTATGTCTTATAACTAAATGTCTTTTTAAGTTTTTTTCTATATTCAGAGTAACGGGAAAAATATACATTAGGCATTAAACTGGAAATTCTTAATGATGTATACAAATATGTTGTTATTAAACCATTGCGTCTATGTGCTCCGGTTTGAATAAAAAAACTGTCAAATATTTAAATGCTTTAGATTCAATTAATATATAAAATTACATGAAACTTCAATTATATTTTTTTCTAGTCAAATGTATAACACGTAGGAAAGTTATATTTAACAAATTGCGAAACATAGTTTTTGTTTTTCTTGCTTTCTATTTATTTCCTCATTGATTTATTTTGTTTCATTTTTATTATAATTATATTACATATAAAGTGATTGGTATTTTTACATTTAAAAACAATTTATTTTGGATATAATTCGGTAAATCAAAAAACCCTGCAGATTTCTTAAAGAAATTTAAAATTAATAAAGCAGAGGTGTTTCTGAGTGGAGCTGCAAACGGTTGGCACCCTAAACTAAAGGGTTCTCCTGAGTAGGCTCCTAAATTTAGTTACCTCGTTTGTATCATTTTTTGAAATTTCATCAAAAGTTTATTTTCAACTCATATTAGGCTTTTTTAAAGACCTGGAAATTTTAAATTTTTAAGCCATTTGAAAGGCAACCTAAGTAAATGCGAATAAAAGATAAAATAGGTCAAACATTATATATTATTTTTATAATTATAATTATTTATATTTTATTTATTATAATTATTTAGTTTGGTTCGACCTCAAGCCCTACGAGTATTCTAACATTGATAATATTGAAACAAAATTTATAAATTATTGTTAAGTTCGTCGGAGGGCAAATCACATATTGAAAAACGTAAACGTACTTTTAAGTCACCAATTGTTTTGTTACATACTTCAACAATTATTTGACAGCCTCGTTTATAAAAAAAACTAATATTTTAGGACTTTTTTTCTATTCTTTATTTTTGAAAAAACCGCTGTAACGTGATTATTGGGTAGAAAAAAAAAACATAACAACATTGTTAATCAAGAAGGCATAGAGTTTCCTTTGATACCACCAGTATGCAAGTTGAACATGTATTTAGTCAATAGGAGTATCCTAAACCTCATTATCTTATATTTGAAAATTAAAAATGTGTTTGTTAGCCATATGTGTGTTTCAGTTTGGCACAAAGTGTATTTACACATTGTTATTTATTTATTTTTTTTTGTTGTTTCCGTGAAACTTTTTTAGGATATTTGCAGTGGTTTATGAAATGATGAATTAAATCTTAGCATGAATTGGTACCACGTTACATTCCAAGACCGACCAAAGCGCCCTTCTTTTTATGTAAATATACATTTTTTTTAATATTTCAACCTTTCAAAATAAACAAGAGCTGTTACCTTTTTATCCCAATTTCAATCTAATTAACATTCCCTTTCCACTTTATAATTCGTAAGCAATATTTATTTGTCTCTCATCACAAAGTAATTAACATCAGGGAGTGGTATTCGGTTCTTATGTAAATATTTTCTTTGGTACCGAGGCTACGGAATGAAATCTATGCTGCTTAAACCTTTTTTTCTCACTATTGAGGAGTTGGTATATTAATTCCTGTAAATTCCTAGAAGTTTCATCTGTGTATGTTTATCTATACACATAACTGTATCAAGCACCTTAATTTTTAATGTTCTTCGCAACGTTTTTTTTTTTACCTGTTTATTTCTGTGTTAATCCCGGTTGAATTCTAAGCTAATTCTGAGGAAGTTTGAAGTAAAGCAGAATTTATAACTTAAATGTACAAAAGGCGAATGTAAGATAATTTTTGCGAGTCATGCGACACTGAATAACTGTAGAACCAGAAAATTATTGAAAAGAAACTGACGAACTTGAAAGAATCATTTGTGATTATAAATTTTAAAATTTTTAGATTCGAAACACACTTTTTGATGTAGCAGAACTCCGTTAAAAAGATTGATAACATAGCACTGAAAATGGAATAAAAAAATTCGGTTTATGAACCGAAACAGAAATTTTAATGGAAAATGCGAAAGATAGCAAAATCAAATTAAATAGGTCTTTTTTGGTGTTCTTCTAAAGTTCTCGAAGTTTTTTGTATGTTTGAGTTTTTACTGCAATTTTTTAGAAAATCCAGCAAAATATTCACAAGAGCTTATCATTATAATAATTGCACAGAAAATAACACAATTAGCAAAAAACTTTTCAAAAAACTTGATTTTATCATTGCACTAAAATGTGACATAATGTTAATGGACATTGTATCGTTTTAAGTATGGACACTTAAAACCACAACGCTGATCAAAGATTTCCCACATAGCCGGGCTTCACCAGAATGTGGCATAATATCCATCAACGTAGAGCCATTACGTCCATGGATATTATAGGCATATTTTATGGTATCGAATGAAAGAAGGATGCAACGTTTTTATAAACTGCAGAAAATCTCTGGTAGGAGAAGCCGGTGGTTATACCATAGAGGAGAAAATCCTTTCCCCCGGCCGTTATGACATGCGACATAAATAATACGATAATTTAATCTGATAAACTATCAAATCTTTATCGCAAAAAGTGTGTTCGCTATACTCTCTGCTACCTCTGTGCGGTGGTGGAAAATAACCAACATTTTCTCATTTAGAGCACACTATTTGGATGGCGAACTCTGATTATCACCCAGATTTTTATGGGCGTTTTTTTATTGCGGTTAGAAGTATATTTTACTTACCAATACTTTTACACAGAGACATTTCAATGTTATGAAGATTAAACGATCCTAAAATGTTATCAATTTTCGAGTAGAACAACTAATTTAATGGCGCTCCAAAAATTTCAAACAATTATAGTGTCCGATATTATTTAAAGCATGTAAAAGCGTTATATTTGGCTACGCCCAATCCTATATACCCTTCACCATATAAGTTAGCATATTCCGTGAATACTACAAATAACACCACAAATAAAAACATAACAGACATAATACGATTACCAAAAAACTGCTAACAGAAAACTTATACTTCTGCACACTAAAATTCAACCAACTGCAATAAAAAAAACAATAACACTTTAGAATCTTACCAACTTAAAAATATAAATATTAAGCAATAACTAAAATTATATTGACAGAAATTGTCAACAGAGCATTTAATAATTCAAATTACATATGTATATTATATAAACTATAATAAACAAATATTAAAGTTAGGTTAAAAAAAATTATTAAATTATTATTATTGAAGTGAGCAAAATCAATTTATAAAAAGAAGAACAGTGAAATAAACAATAAGTTACTATTACAAGCAGCACAAGATCACGTCTTTCATTTGAAACCTCATCACCGGCGTCCAAGCGAATTTGAAAAGTCCACGGTTTTCAAACAAAAAGGATTCGAAAAAAATCTAAACTACAAAAAGAATAAACAGTGAGACTTAAAAAAAACGAATAATTAAAAATAAAAACTAAGCAAAGTTAACAAATTTTAAAGAGTCCAAAATAAACTGTTAAAAATTAAGAACTTTTTTTTTAGAAAAAATCGAACAAGCAAACTTTGGTAAAAAATAAAAATTTATCAAACTTAACAATATAAGAAACAAAAGAACATTTGAAAACGACAAGTGGAACCTTTACAAGATTCACCATCATACTCATACAACTCATCCTAAGAACTTGGAAGTGAAAGGAAAAGGAAGAGACACATTATCGACATCAAAGGTAAATACGAAGAGGAAACTACATCAGTGACGAATATTCGTATCCCAGTAGATGGCTAAAACCCTCAAGCAGGACGATGCGGACTCTCCATCCAAACTATTTTGTAAGTCGTACTAAATTATATAGTAAGTACAAACTTTAAGAAATTTTAATCACATAAAACTAAAATCATACCTATCGTCAACATTTTATAAAATTAAGAAAGTGAAAACTGTAAGCTTTTTTGAAAGGAAACAAATTGTTTTTTAATTTAACGTTGACAATATTGCACTTTTTTAAAACAGAATCTACACAAACGCCTTTCTACACTAAAAGAATTTAAAAGATCGTGTAAAGAATTTGGTATTATAAGAAAATTATTGGTTCAACAATCTTTAGATTTGAACAAACAAGAAACCATACAAACAACTCTTCTATAAGAAAAATTTTTTTTATTTTTAATTTAAAATGGAACAAATTCAAGAATCGATAACGCAACTTACCGGTGCTCTTAACTCGCAAATAGAAAAGGTAGAATATCTGCTTTGGAGAGAAAAATTGACCTTCGCCTACTAGGAATGCAACACTCCTTGTTCCGAGGATTGAGGCGGTTCTGGTCAAAGTGCGGAAACTTTCCGATTGCGTAAGTGATTAACAGTTCTTTGCGGGTAACCCCGTTCTGCATATATTTTTGGATTAACAGCGTAGAATCCATATTGTGGGATTATAAGATTGTAATGGATAAGCCAATTTGTAGGGCTATTCTTCAACATACAAGACATAAAGTGAGAGGTCCCGCCGACGGGATTTGGAAGAGAATAGAAAATGGCTTGAGCTTGCATTATGCGAACACACCAGATGTGAAAATCCCAGAGTACGAACTAAGTGTTATGTCGAAGCGCAAGGCTAAAATATTGGAAGCTTTAATTTCAAGTCAGGAATATAGCTTTAGACGTATTTATCTGCGAGAAAACGGTGATATATCTAGAATGCTGGCTATTTATCAACAAGCAACACTCCCAGTAGCATATACCTATTGCCTCGAGTTCCAAAACTTGAACTATAGAAATACATCTATTAACCCTAACAATAGTCCGTTTAATACTATTATTGAACATATTAATTAAGTGCATAGTGAGATGAATCGGAATAGACCTTGAACTTAATATCGAAACCTAAGTACAGAAATTCAAGTTCGTATTTATAATGCACCAATCCCGTTAAGATAGGATCAGCAATACGCAGAGAATAATCCACTTCCCAGGCCCACTCAACCAAAGCCACCCGTACCAATGGAAGTGAATCCTTGTTTGAGAACAAGTCTATGAACCCACCACAGAAATCCCCCTTGTCAAACTCATGTAATAATTCTTCTAATATTCCTCAAAACAACCACGTCTTTTTAACACAGAGACTATTGAAAATGATGACCAAGACTCACTGCAAAGTTAACAAGAGGATAAAGAAGGTTATGATGAAACGAACCTAGAGTATAACACGATGAGTTCAATTTTATGACGAAGGCCTCTAGGTATGGTCACCTAGAGATGCGCTTAAAAATTGTAAAATTTTAAAATTTCTTGTAGATACCAATGCTAACAAAAATTTTATTTCAGAAAATGTATAATTTTGTTCCAAGCCTGTAAATTCATCGACGATATACCTATTTCACATAAAGTTGGTAAATAATTTTTTCTACGTCTAAATATAGACAATTAACTTATTTTCTTTGTGCTCCCTGGACTCTGCTTATTTGATGGTATTAAAAACAAATTTTTATTGCGAACGTAGAATATCTGGAGGACGTTATATCACAAAATGGCATACAAGCTGATCCTGCTAAAGTCGCTGCAATATAACATATTTACCCGCCAAGGAATTTAGAAGACATAAAAGGTTTTCTAGGACTAGCCTCCCATCAGAGAAGAGATATAAGCGGTTTTGCTGCAGTGGCAATAACCTAAACAATTCTGACGAGAGGTTTGAATGCGCAGATTAAAGCCAATCAATTAAAACGAATCACTACTGCACTGGAAAATGAAGCACTAAAGTCGTTTAACGATATAAAATAACTTTAAGTATCTTTGGAAATATTGGTCTTCCCAGATTTCGATTACGCAATAGGTGCCGTCCTGTCCCAAGATGAACTTGGTAAAGAATGACTTATTACTTACCTTTCAATTGCTCTTAATAAAAAAAGAAGAAAACTGTTGTACTATCGAGAAAGAGGTGTTGCAATGATATGGTCCCTGGAAAACACGCTCTATCTTATATGGAGCTCAGAAAATTTAGATAATAACTAATCACTAGTAGCGGATAGAGAAAAATAATTACAAACTAATTTACAAACCTGGAAAGACAAATATCGTTATCGACACACTCTCAAAGTTTCTATCTGAAATCAGTACGTTATCATCAATTGATAACTCCCAACATGTCGAGGAGGATAGTACCCTACTTATACGACATTGTAAGGCCCCAGAAAACGTCTTCAGAAAACAAAATATTTTTTCTGAAAGAATAGATTCCAATCATTTTGAAAATCCTTATAATTATTTTAAAACCTGACCTAGTGCTCAATAAATTAGACAAGAAAATTAATTATAAAGGTTAAAAAACATTTTAATTTATAGTTATTTTTAAAGGCATTATGAGGAGATAAAGAAACTTAACTAACATAACTTAACCCAAACGTACTATAGAACAAAGACACTAGACAATATAATAATCGCAGAAGTGCACAGACGACACTATCAGCAACGCTCAAAGTCTCTTTAATAAATTAGGCTTAATAAGTGATGAAATATCTCAAATTGTAATGACTGAAAAGTTAGCGAAAAAAAGTATGGTAAATTCACAATTACTAAATAAAGGAGGTAGTTTAAACATACTCTCCAATATAAAAATTAGTCGCAGATTAGCCCTTGATTTTGCTGAACCTTCAATGGTTATAAAATATTCCCTTCTCCTATATATCATTTCCTCTTCACAAATGGAAGATACCTTGTTTTTACTCAGTTTCACCTTTTACCTTGTTGTACTCTGTTTCACTAACCTACTCGAATCTCTCACCGAAAAATATGTAACTAGAGGTGACTGCTCAATAATCGAAGGAGTAGGAAGGATCAGGTAGAAGCTCTAGATACGAATCATTATATTGTAGGTATACTTAGTAGGCGGAACGCAACCAGCAAATATCAAATAACCAAACAGCTGATAGGTGAACTTATATCGGATGGTACAATATTCCGAAATTGAAAGTTTTCTTGGGGTTGTCTTTACTACTTAGTATTCCTGCAGCTGGCAACACCCTAAGCAAAACTTACAATTTTAAATAATTGAGACAACCGGCTTCAGGAATACAAACGAAAGAAAAACAAGTGAGAGTATTATATTCGGATATGCAAAAACTTATATACTTTTCACCAGTTAAAAAAAAAACAAAAAACAAGAATTGGGGTGAGAGAGAATAAAAAAAAAATTAAAATTATATAAGAACTTTATATTATTTTACATAAAAATGTTATCGGCTCCTAATGGGTTAAGAATTAAAAAAAAATTTTAAGTGATACCAATACTGATATATTAAAAAATATGGCACACAATCGTACTTTCCTTTGAAAAGTTCAGAGGCCCATAGTTAGGAGCATTAATTTCTTCACTTGAACTTTTTTTCTTATTTTTTAAATTTTCTATCGCTCCAAATATATGTTTTCTCGGTTGCAATTACTTCACTAAACTAGATTTGTTCCAAATGATATGAACAAATTAGAGGCATGCGCACTACCTCGAGGGACATGTACGGATCTAGCTGATTTTCAATTGCACAATTTTCGAAACTTTGTCTGATCGATTGACATATTTAAATTTCTACAAGCTCATCAAGCGCCTTGGCAAAGTTGATTTCAACACGGACATACTTCGCTACGCATAAAATACTTTAAATACTGTATAGGGTCAGAAATTAATATTGTAGATATAACAAACGAAATGACCAACATAAATATATCCTTTTTCGTAGTGAAGGACATTAAAAAATAAATAATTATAGTCAATCGCAACATCCTCCAGTTTAAAAATGAATAATTTAATTTAGTATTTAAATGAAGATAACGGTGATGAAGACAGGTGTGACGTCTTAAATAAACAAAACACTTGATGAACAACAGCGATTATTTAAAAAGCTGTTTGCATGGAATAATAATTAAATATAAAACTCATTAGAAGTCAAAAGCACACGCACCAGTAAAATTTGATGCCTCTATTATTCGCCATTGTTTGATATGAAATGATAGAAAGTGATTGTTTCGGCTGACTGGAGACATTTTGTTTGCTATTTTGGCTGAATATTTTAATATTATTTTCTTGTGGTTTCATCATTGTTTTTCATAGTTTTTTGACATCATCGTCAAAAAAATTATTACTTTTTGTAACGATGAATAAAATTAAAATACATTATTTTTAAGGTCATCAATTAAAATTTCATGTGACTCCCACGAACTGCAAAAAGTGTATATTATTAAAATTTTATATCGTTATCGTAGGTCTTATCGTTAGAATTTTTTACTGAGTAATTTTTTGTTGGTATTAATTCCACTGAAATACATTGTAGATATTAGACTTTTCAAAACGAGGAAAATGCAGGCGAAAAAAAACTATGAGCAAGTCAGAAAGAAGCTTATCTCCCGTATATATGTAAATGAATACGAAGAAGTTAGTTAAGAAGTTTGTTTCACGGTCGTTGTGATAAAAAGCTGATGAAATAATTTTTAGTTGATTTTTCGAGTGATTAAATCAATCTTCATTAACATTGGCCAAATCCGGAAGATAACATCTACGATTTTATTAAGTTTAAAGTTAACTTCAATCATTTTTATGTGTGTGTTATGAGTACAAATGGGTTTTAAATTTTCTAAATCCACTTTATTTCTATAGATACATATATATATATATATATATATATATATATATATATTCTTCATAAAAATAAGAATAAACAAACAAGAATAAACAGTGATGCCAGTTTTTGTTTAGCTTTCTTGCCAAATAGTTTGTCGAACTATTAAAAATTCGTAATATAAGTTATAAATTGATTTTGATTTACTTCTTTTATCATAAAACATAAACATTGCATTGCTTATAACAATAAAAAGAAAGTTTTCATTTAAGAAAAGGATATCGTTTTTAAAAGGTACATTAGTTTAATAAAACGTTTAAAAAACATAAAAGCCAAAAAATAAATAAACTTAGTAAACATAAACTAAGTTTAAAAATAGTAAGGTCAATTAGGATCTTAGTAATTTGTATAATTAAAGCTTAAACCTTGAGATCATAGAGAAATGTCAAAAATAAAAAAATTTATTCACGAACAAACATTTTCGTACACATTTTGTTAAATGTTACTTATGTCTTTTGTATCCTTAATGTGAAACATTTCATTTGTCACTAAATATACTCAATATATCTTCTGTAGGAATGAATATCTTATTTATATGCATATCCTATTTATATTTATCATGCATAAATAAGAAATGAGAAGTTCATATTTCATTTTGTTTCTCAATTTAGTTTTCATATAACTTGTTACAGAAAAAGTTCTTTCCATACATGAGTCACTTGTGGGAAAAATCAACATATTAAGAACGGCCATCGACAACTCCAAGTTATAAAAAGAAGTTGTGCCAATGCGTTTTATAAATATCAAGTGTGAAATAAGGGTCCCGAAATCTTTGAAATTGAAAACTGACAATAAACTTCAAAAATAGACATGCATTTTTCTTTAACCGCCCTTAAAATTTGACATTCAATTCAAAAGTTAAAATATATTTCTAAATACATAGAAAAAAAATCATAAAAAATAGCCAAAAATTTCGCCAAGTTTTTTAAATACCGCCATGTTTCTCGCCTCTCGACGTTTTTAAATTTTTATCGCCAAAAAGGACTTTTTATCGCCAATTTTGGCGGGAAATCGCCATAACTGACAATACTATCTCATAGCGCTTTTTGTTAAAAACTGCAATCTTCTTAATTGAAAAAATTTTAAAAATTCCGTTTTTTTAGGTTTTTCCCTAATAGGTGGTATTGTAATTTGAATTTACATGAAATTTACTATAGAAAATGTAAATAAAAGAAAAAGTAGAACCAAAAATATAACGGAACAAAATTTAAGAATTATTTAAAAATCCCTCAGAGTGCAAAGCACCGATTTAAAAGCTTAAACGGGATTTAAAGTCCCCAATTGTTGGCTACATACTTAAGAAAGGATTTGACAGCCCCATCATTAACAAAGGCAGGGTAACCTCTTTTATCAAAAGAAAAAAAAGCAATTTCTTTGGACATTTTTCCCCCTACCAAGAATTTATATGTAAAAATAAATATATAAATTTTATTTCAACTTTTGGTTTTATCTATATTAAACAAACTGTAAAGTTACAAAATAATAATAACCTGAAAAGAAGCACCTTCTTAAACCAAAATAAAAGGGAAATGTAGAGTTTAAAGTGATTAATATGAATCTGATTTAAGTTTTTCAATAACATACAGATTTTGCTAGAAGTTGTATAATATTTTATAAAATGCTTGTCATCTCAACAGTTTCTAAATCATTAACAAATTGGCATGCAAAATTCCCGGTTTGTAGAATTTATAAGAAAGTTTTGACATTATTCATAAAATTATATGTATTAAAAGCAAGTTAACCCTTGTCTCGTTAAAACACGTGCACAAGTTTTAGTTATATTGTTTCTGGTTTAGACAAAAAATTGATTATACATAAGAGTAGTAACAATTTTTTCTTTTACAATGTGAATTTCGATAAAACCATAGCAATTGCATGTAAAAGATCTTTTCTTTTAAATTTTTATTTGTATTTAGGAAAAGCTCAATCAAAAGACTCTTTGTGAAAATTAAGGTGAAACATACCATCACTGCTACAGGTTGTCTGCCTTAATAACAACAGTTCGCTAGGTTCAAGGAACACTTATAAAACAAATCTTTATTAATGGTTGATCATGCGCCATATATAAATATCGGCACAATAAATTTTTTACAATCATAAAGCTTTTCTTCATAAAACATTTTTTTAATTTAAAGTTTTCCTTCGGATTGTGTTAGCAAAGAAAATGAAAAGGTTGATGTAACAGGTACCCGCTACTAAATTTTTTAACCATTTTTCATTTTTTATCATACAACACAACATAACACGCTGCAGAGATACAAACGAATGTTCATAAAAAAATATGGAAGAACTAGAGGTAGGCATGGTGTTTTTCCCGCCGCCTTTAAGGATATGGGCTGATTTTACAGATTTTTAATTAAAAAATTTTTGAAACTATGTCTGACTGATTGGCGTATTTAAAATTTCTCTAGCTCATTTTATGCCTTGGCAAAGTCGATTTCCACACGAACACGAATGGACAGACGGACATCGCTCAATCTACTATGCTATGTATAAAAACTCAGAATATATATACTTTATGGGGTTGAAAATGGATATTGTAGAACTTACATATGGTATGTTAAACTTAGATAAACCCTATTTAACCTGTGGTGAAGGTTATTAATACTTTGATAATATTCGATCACATAATTAATATATAATATAATATAATATAATATAATATAATATAATATAATATAATATAATATAATAAATTATATTATATAATATAATATAATATAATATAATATAATATAATATAATATAATATAATATAATATAATATAATATAATATAATATAATATAATATAATATAATATAATATAATATAATATAATATAATATAATAAAATATAATATAATATAATATAATATAATATAATATAATATAATATAATATAATATAATATAATATAATATAATATAATATAATATAATATAATATAATATAATATAATATAATATAATAAAATTACTATATATTACTATATATTTATTTACAAAAATAATTATATATTACTGAATATATAATTACTTAGCAAAAATTGGGTTTTTAAATTATTTGTTTAATTATTTATTTATTTTTTTTTTGGTTTTCATATGAGTGAAAAACTTATTTTAGAAACGTTTAATTTTTATTGCTTTTTATTTTCGTGCCTTTTCTTAACTAAACCAAAACGTTTGTGATTATTTAGAATTTTTTTTATTTAGTTGAAAACAAATATTATGTTTGCAATTAAGTAATGATTTTACTAAATTAATCTTAAACTTAAAGTCTTACATTACAGATTTAAAATAGAAAATTATATCATTATTATTAACTTTTGTTTTTTCTTAAACCGTTGTTGTCTAAACTGTAAAGTCGGTACTATTTTTAATAATTTTCTATTTATATTTATAACAGAAAAAATTACGTTCAGAACTTAAAAGTATTTGAGATTTGATCTCATAATTTCGTATAAAAAATTATAATAAAAAGTTTTTGAAATGCTTTTAGCAATTAAAAGTTTTTTTTTAATATGAAAATCAATAAAAGTATCTATATTCCTGTGAAATTGACAAGACCTTGAAAACTACATACATATGTACTGAATATATATATATATATATATATATATATATATATATATGTATGCAAAAAAATAAATGTACATATGTACATACATCAAACAATAATATATGAAATAAATCAAGTAAAAATATTTACAAAATTATTCCCCTTGCTCCCTCTTACATCTTGATAAAGGGGTATGAATAAAGTCTTAAGGGTGATAGAACCAAAAAAAAAAACAAATTTTAAGCACGGAAATATAATGAAAAATGCTTTATAGCGTCAAATAATAAATAAAGATAATTGTAGCCATTGAACGAGACCATTAAAAAAAGGCAAAGAAAGAGACAAAATAGTTAAATATAAATGTCATCTTAGCCAAAAAAAAAACTGAAATTGGTTTTTAAGATAACAAATACTATTTAAAAATAATATTTCTTATTGCAAGTAAAATTTATTAACATTTTAGAAAAGCAAATTTACAGCAACTGCTCCTGAAATTGCTACTTTCACTGATCATTCGTTATTTCATAAAGAAGTGTATGTCTTAATCTATTTCTCTATAAGAAGCGGTACCAATTTAAATAAGTAAATTATTTAATGGCGCAAAGTTTAAAAATGTTGCCGTTGGCACTAATGGCAATTTATTTTGACCCGTGGCATATGTCCGTGCTAAGATCTAATTTTATCTGGATATCAATTAATTAGTGTCAGAATTCCTAAAATTTGTTGTTGTTTACTGTAATAAAAAATAAAAACTAAATATGTAGAGCGCTGTATTCTCTTGTACTGAATTATTTAAACTCTTCACAAAAAAAATTAGTTTACTTTATTTAATAATTACAATTTTTTTCTATTTCTGGTCCAGCCCTCCGTACATTATTAGCTCTGCATTCCTTTTCTTTCATACATATCAAAGAAAAATAAAAAATAAATTTAAAAACGAACTCAATATTGACTGTCTTAGAGAGCTCATAATCCCTTTTGCATTTATCAACTCCTTTTAGCGATGTCACTTTACTCCTTTTGGTATTCACCTAGATATTAATGCTACTGAGACTTTGTATATAGTGAAAAAATTTGCAAAAAAAAAAAAAAACATTACATTTTCCATTTTGTAGGATTTTGTACAAACGAACTTTAAAAAAAGCGAATAACAAGGAATTTTGTCTGTTTTAACATTATATGGCAAATTTGCTTTTTTATAGACTTATAATGCATCGCCTTTGGCTCTAATGTCCATATCTCCGTTAAGTACCACCCTAAAGCCAACATTTAACCCGTTATGGTTCACTGGAAGCCTCTTACGGTCTATTTCAACAAGATATTTCTTACACATCAAAGCGCAAAATTAAGCAACTTAAAAAGATTAAACTCATTACATTCTTCGCACCTCTGCGTTACGTTTTGCATCTTAAAATGCATTGTCCTCTCTTTTTACATTTCCGCACTTAAGCCTACTGCTGTTACCCGATATCTATTGCCTTTGCAACTGATTGCTCATGGAGTCCGTTGACGTCTCTTAAGGTAGCCATACACTTGCAATATAAATGTGCAATAATTGATGTTGTACAATAAAATTGCAAATGTTTATTTTATAGTAGCGCTTTGCACAATATATTGAACAAAATCAAAAGTCTTTTGATTCAAATTGCGCAAAAAAATGAATATCTTGTAATGTGTTAACAATATTATGCAATGATAATTGTCACTAAACATTATTTAAATCATTTAATGCCAAAGTACTTAATATTTTTATTTTAAAATAATTTTGCTATACGAAAATATATATGTAGCCTTGTGAAAATACTTTTGCTTATTTTTCAAACATGTAAATATATAAAAATTCAAAGAAAAAAAATGTGTCATTTTTGCTTTAAAATAATTATAAACTTATTGAGTAGTGCGGATCATAACGAACATAAATTAAGCAATAAAGTACTCAATATCATTGTGTAGTGTATGTGTGCCTTTAGATGATAATATATTTTGAATTGATTTTAATAATACTTTTTACTTGTTTTTATGTACAGAGTTTTTGACTCCTTGACGTACGTTTTTGATCAAACTTGACCGCAATTAGCCTTAAAGGAGATAACAGAGGAGGATAGAAAATGTTTTACAAATACTAGTCATACTTCGAGAGCTTTTAAAGCAGAATATGGATATGCTTTTCCCGCAGTAATACACTTCATTTTTTAGTTTAAAATAATAAATATTTCATAAGAATATCATGAAATATTTATATTTGAAGGAGTCAAGCACAATTAAAGTAAATTAATATGAAAAAGATTCCGAATAATAAATTTCCATATTGATGTACATATTTCTACATGTGCAAATTGCTTATTTGTAAAAATTTTTACAATATTTATTTTTTTATATTATCTTTCAAATAAAGAAAAAGGGAAACCCTTATGTAGAAAAATGAAAGAAAAAATATAAATGGTTACTGAATAATTGCTGTGTTTTTGTACAAAAAACTTGTTGAGTTTTTATTGTCTTTTTGCTTTGTTGGTTGGATATAGTTTTCATTTATCAAATTGGCATTAGATGTAAGACTTTCTAGTTTTGAATACAAAATTAAGGTAGAACCCACTGATGAGTTATATGAGCAGTAGCGAAATGGCCATATAGATATGCTTTCCCAGCAGTAATACATTTCATTTTATAGTTTTAAATAATAAATATTTCATGAAAATATCATATATAAAGGAATCAAGCACGATTAAAGTAAATTAATATAAAAAAAATTCTAAGTAACAAATTTTCATATTGAGGAATTTTTAAAAGTTTTCTTTAATATTTATCTTACTTCTTTACAAGTTGATATTTTGGAACTATTAGAACAAAAACTTCTGTGGGCCTGACCGGCTTAATTTCTTTCATACGATAAATTATTCTTGTTAACAAACACTGAACTCACATTCATTATCACATAATTTATTTGTTGGAAAGAACGGCTTTATTCAGTTGATAGGTAAGAGAATGTCAGTCCGTAATTTTTTTAATTTGGTCTGAAGTCAACTCAGCACTGCAAAAAAACCATGGAACTTGTTGATTCTTTATCAAAGGAAGAATATGCCTTCAATTGGAGATACACCTGAACTTAAGTCATATAGAAAGCATTGGACAGAGCTTACAATTGAATTCGCATAAAAGTTACCATTTTTTTTCGAGTAATATGTTACTACCGTAAGAAAAACCTTTTTTTTTTTAACATAGTAAATATAGTATATATATATATATATATATATATATATATATATATATATATATATATATATATATATATATATATATATATATATTAATGCATATTTATTTTTACATGATTTGTTTTTCTGAGTGTGAATGAAATCATTAGCAAATGTTAGCAAAAATCCTAAAATTTTCTGTTTTTTTTAAAGCATTTGATATTTTCTTTGTTTCTTTAAAGTTATTTTTTAATATTACTTGCAAAATAAAACCGACTTAATAGCTATAGTTTTGCAAAACCTGCCTGTGTTTGTTAGCCAGACAATATTATACACCACCAAAAACCTTTTAAACTTCTGAAAATATTTATTGAACAAATAATCTTGAAGATAAATTTCAAAAGCACAACAGTACGGGACAAGATAATTGTTTACAGGTGGTATTGATATATATAAGCAATAGATTTAAGTATAAAATCATATAATATAAAATATAAAACACAGAATCAGAACTTTATTCTTGTGGGCATATCATTACAAAGATTTTATTTATGATTCGGAAAAATAATTTAAAAGGGTCCTTTTAAACTGCAAAACATCGCTTACAAATGTAATATGCGCAGGTAATGAATTCCAAAGACGTATAGAATGGACAAAGAACTGCCAATCGGATACTGGAGTCCGATTTCTTAACTGAATTAGATCGTTAGATCAAGGGGAACGTGTAAACGAAATCATTTGAATAAGTAGAAGACATCGCAATTTTAACAGGTTACTAAATGATGAACCATAAAATACTTTCCCAAGAGTTGATATTCTATCGTACTTCGATAATCCGTAATCATATCTTACTACTGCATTATATGCCGTATTTAATTTTCTATGACAGTTGTCATCACATGAGGCAAAAATTTCGCATACAAATGATAACGTTGGGATTAGATATGACTTGGCGAGCTGTAAGCGTACTCCAATAGGTGTAAAGTATTGCGTTTTCCATTACATTTCGTACCATAGCATATGTTTCCCTGAAGCATAGCTAGTGTGATCAGATCAATTAAGATTTATCTGGGGTTCAAAACAAAGCTTTATTGATTTTGGAGTTATCACAAAGCATTTGGATTTGGCAGGGTTAAGGCAAAGGCCATTTGCTGTTTCCTAGGTTTGCATACTCTTAAGGTCTGCATTAAGTTTGTAAACACAATCACTAATGTTCATTAAATTTTCGTGGTTTACAAACAAATAGCTAATTGACTTAGTCATTTATGTAAATGGTAAAAAGCATTGGACCAAGAATGGAGCCTTGGGGCACACCCTTGGAGACATGCAGGAGGCGTGAATACTGTTTTTTAACAAAAACTGATTGTTGACGATTTGCTAGGTATAAGGATGAAAGACGGATTAAAGTTTGGAAAAAATTAAACAATGTTTTCAGCTTCATACAAATAATATTGTGGTTCACCATATCGAACGCCTTGGATGTTTCAAAAAACATTCTTTACAAATTTTGCAGATAATAAAACCTAAAAGAAATATACATTGTTAAGATTTATAACACTGACGATTTTGTGTATTCCTAAAGCGACAAATGATGGCCTTAATAATTCTGTTTACATGTCGACTTACCTTAAATATATTATTTTAGTATGGCAGGGGGCGTGGCTGTTGTCTGCTTGCTCTTTCACATTTATCAATTTTTTAAGGGGTAGTACATAATATTGTACCACTAACTAATGTACTACCGAGTTATATAATTTTGTCTACACACACAGAGAAAAGAAATTGTTTGTGGGAACCGAATTCGTTGCCAATCGAATTTTGTCGGTTGTGTGTATTATATTGAATTCGGTTGTAATAACTAAATGAGTATGGCAGTCACATCTATTTTTTAAATATTTCTTGGGTGACTATAGAATATTATTGTGAATTAAGTAAAACAATATAATTTTTTTAATATTTACTTTTATTCAAAAATATAAATTATAGGAATAAGATTTTATACTATAAATTTAATGATTAAAACCATTCATATTACTTACTCCTTTTTTACGACATGATTCTCTTTTTCCATATAGTTTCTTCAACTTTCCAACCGCACGCCTTTCCTCTGTGAAAACTAATTTACATTTTTAAATTTCTTCTATTTACATATGGTTTTGTGAGATAATTATGAACTTACCACTAAAAAATATTGGAGAAATTTTCACCACTTGAAAAAATCTTTGTTTTTTTAAACTGAAGTATTTGTGATTTTTTTTTCTAAAGTTTACAAATTTTATTTTTAGTATTTCAAAAATTTTTCTAATTTAGAAGATACAATTAATTTTTATAATTCTTTCTACCAAAATTTGGTTTCCAGTAGTAATGTGCTACATAAGTTTATTTGCATCTTCCACTTAATAGAATAGATTTTAGTAAAGATACAAATCAGTCATGTTTACTTTTTATTTTAAAAGGTGTTACAACCAACATTTAGAAGCAAATATCAAATGACAGCTTTTAATATAAAAAATAAGTCAAGATTATAATTTATTAATAATAAAAATCAAATTATTATATTGGTAATTGAATCTTGGACATATCGATGGAATTTTTACCAGTTTTTTTTTTGTGTGTATTAAGATCCCTCAAATCATGCGATCTGCAGTGCCAGAAAAATGGTTAGACGGCAAATATGTAATAATCCAAGCTGCACTAAATGAATTGTGCTAAAAAAATTTAAAATGTTTGTTTCACATAAAACAATGTAGAAATTTCTCTCAAACAATACAATACTTGCTCATTTTTCAGTAAGGAACGAAAAACTAATGCAATTCTTTAAGAAATTGATTCTGTAATAAAATCAGTAAACTATTTAGGGCAATAAAACAAAAGAAGTAGATTATCTTAAATGTAGAAAATCATGAAATATTTTAAGGCTTTTTTGGTTTGTACAAAAGTTTTAAGAACAGGATTTTATTAACTATGTTTCTTGTGGATTGATAAATAATAATAATAACTTGGACTTGATTTCCAATATCTGATATAACAAGTTAATGTTAAAACAATCCGCAGGTGGGCATTTGTTCCATCTATTCTGCAAAAATTATTTCGACAAAAATTCCTATACAAAATATTTATTTATTTATTTATTTTATAAGATCAATACAAATCAACAAGAGCAAGTCTTATATTACAGTATTGGGTAGATATTTGGAATAAGATGATTACAATTATACTTTTAAGCAATTGAAAATTTATAAAACAATAATTATTAAGGTACAATATATACCAAAATTTATTTATTAATACCAAAAAAAAGTTAAAAATTAGCTGAATTTATGTGAATAATAATAATAATAATAATAATAATAATAATAATAATAATAATAATAATAACAACAATAATAATAATAATGATAATAACGATAATAATAACTACTATTTCTGCTCATGAGTGTAAGTGAAGAGATTAGGAGACGAAGTTGAAAATGGTAGATTTAAATTTGTTTGCATTTGAGGGGATAATTGGCTCCAAAGGCGAACCGAGTTGATAAAAAATGCTGCGCAGATATCGTTTTGTTGTGTTTCATGTTGTTTATCTTTTTACCTCTGTTCGATCTAGAAAATGTTAGCCTGTTGTATAGCTATTCAGGTTGTCGTGTATATATGATTTTATGCAGAAAGATTAGAATGCGGCATCTTAAGAGGTTATCAAACGTTACATTATAAATTTGTTTAGCGAACTGTGAAATTCTACAGCATCGCAATTAGCGAAGAGTTCGTAACCATACATTAGTGTAGGCAACAAATACAATTTGGTCAATACCATACGGATATGTGTTGGTGTGTATTACTGGGGCATCCGAAGGTTCCTCAGCATTGAAAAGGTTCTTCCGCAGTTCATTTTAATGTGATTTGACTAATCGAGTTGTTTGTTAAATACCACACCAAGATTTTTTGTAGTATCTACAAAACTTATAATACTGTTATTAATAATTATTGGTGGGAAACACGTGTCTTTGTCTGATGGACCAACAATGAGAGCTGCTAATTTTATTCGGTTAATACTTAAGTCATTTGCAGATGCCCAAAGATGAATTTGATGCAGATCATGATTTATTAACGGTATACAGTTAGGAGCTTCTGAAATGTTACAACTTGCATAGAGTTGCACGTCATCAGCATACATTTGTATTTTACAATGTTTTAATAGTATCGTGCCGGACACTTTAGCTTCTCTCACTAAGATACGATGATAATATTTTTAGTGCAGTTGGGGAAAAATGGCACCTGTGTTTTAGTTTTAGACAAAGAATCGAATGGTGAACAGTGTCAAATGCTTTAGAATGGTCCAGTAATATTAAGAATGATATAAAATGACGTTTGTCAACTTGGCATCTTATTTCCTCAGTGACGTCAATCGATGTTGTAATGCAGCTAATATGCGATCTGAACCTAGATTGCCTACTATTTAACAAGGAATTTGTTTCAGATAACGACTTATCTGTAAATAAAGTAGCTTCTCAAAGACTTTTGACAGACATGGTAGTATTGCAATAGGTCGATAGCTTCTGCCGGGTTTTATAATCGGTATCACTTTGGAATTTTTTTACCCCGTTTGGAACTTGTTATAATCATATTGTTATATCATATTGGGAAGTTGTTATAGTCATATTAAAAAAATGAGTTAGATAAGTCAGTGTGTATGGAAGTGTAAGTTTGATGAGACTTGGATGCAGTCCATCAAAACCAACAGCATTCGATTTGATGTAGAGAATTGCCTAAATTACATCCTCTTGCATAAGAAGCATGAAGTTGAAGAGATTTGTTTTCTGCTGATTTGAACCGAAATTATAATACTTTACGTTTATTTGAGGCATTGGAATACTTGAAAATTTATGGTTTAATTGATTAACGTCAATGTTAAGAGTATTATCAATACTATAATTAACTATGCCCATTTTACATATTTTCCTCCATTTACTTCGAGAGTCAATAGATGTTTCAAATTTTTTTTGATAAAAAGTAGACTTGGTCCTTTTTATTTTTGAGTTAGCGGAAGCTCTTGCTATCATACAGCTCATGCGTTCTAAAACACTTCCACCTTTTATACGTACGATTTCTTTCCTCAATCAGGGTTTTAATCTCGGAGGTAAACCACGGTTTCTCATTCCTTATGACTTTTGTTTTCGTGGGCACACATTTTTCGTAAAGACATCGCAGATTTTGCGTGAGAAAATTTAATTTTTCATCAACAGTAGGTAACAAGAAAACATTACTCCAGTTTATGGACCACAACTCGGCATCGAGTGAGCGACAGTCAATATTTTTAAAGTCCCTAATTATCAGAATTCGTGGTTCCATGCTATGAACAACTTTAAGTTGCTGCTTTAAAAACATAGATGCTGACAACTGATCAAATCGCAGTAGGTGGGAGTTGTGGTTAATAAAACAAAGACTAATTAGTGTATTGGAAGTCGATGTAAAGTGAGTTGGTGTGCATTTATTGATCAAGTTAAGTCGCATAGAGTTCATGTCATCAACTAGGCCGTTGTCTTTAAGTATATCTGCGTTAAAATCACCAATTAATATAACATGGTCATAACCAAGAGTAAAAGTACTCAGCTTTTCCAAAAAAAAAACGACTCATATTGACGTTTCTATTAGGACTGTATATAGTCCCAACTAACAACTTTTCACTGTGATTGCATACTTCAACAAATAAATAAATGTTCTCACAAACAGGATTTTTATTTTTTTCCTTGCAGGCAATATTTAATTTTATATATGTAGCCACACCACCACCATTAGTTAATTTATCAGAACGGAAAAGTCCATAGCCACTTAAATTGTACAAATTACTATCTACATCCTGGAAGAACTATGTCTCTAAAACACATATAACATCTAAATCTAAGTTTTCGAACAACATTGCGACTCATCCATTTTATTGTTTAAGCTCTGTGCATTAACGTGACAGATTTTAAGTCCAGAAACATTTTTGGACAGTAGGCTGACCATAACACTTAGGTTTTCCCTAGAGCCGACCCTCCTATAGTCATCCTGAAAAACGAAATATATGTTTTGCTGTTGATAAAAAAACAAAAAAGATAACTAATAATAACTCTATCAGTAACAAAAACTGTTGACTTTAAACTAACGGTAACATAAAAAGTAACAAAAATTAATAATTTAGAAAACGGGGTTGGATTCTTAGAAAATTTGTAATATATTACCAGGCGGCAGAAAAATTGATCCAACGTTTTCAATTCATCAATAAGTATTGGCTCATCATTTTCGAAGGTTCTCAAGTAAATGATTCCACGATGTGTGCAATAATTTTAAGCTTATGTGCGAAGAGAAAAATTCTTTAGTTTTCAGTCGTGAAGTTTTCATTAATGTAGAATGGCGTTGAACTATTAAAACCAATTAAATTTAGCCGTAGTATATCCTTTTTATTTCTTATGTAAGTTTTAGTAGATTTTAGCAAAAAGTTTCTATCATACGGTCTAGTAAACTTAACAATAATTATTGTTGTCATACCTTTCGGTGAAGACCGTCGTCTTTAACAATAATTGATGAATCAAGTGTACAATTATCGTGCCCGCGCCTATTTATATAGCTTTTGTTTTTGTTTATTTCGACACGGAAAACTTCCTTAACATCAGGGGGACTAATTTGTATTAACTCACAAATACGCTTAAATATTTTAAAAAGATTTTCGTTATTACTATACGGAATACCACTTATGCGTATATCATGTGACACAAGTAAGTTTTCCTGTTTTCTTGCATATTTTTTTAGTATTCCAATTTCTTCTTTTAACTCGTCAATTTCATTGTTTGTGCTATTAATTTGTCCGAAGTTGTGTTTTTACTTCTTGCACCATTGACTCAAGAGTTTTTACTCTCTCACTTAAACTTATATAGTGAGTGTGTATAGATCTTCGTGGAATTTTGAACTATTAAAATTAAAATTGGCTTTCGTGATATTTTGTAGAACTTTTTTTAAATTAAATATGAAGGCAGTGCCATCAAACCAAATTCTTTATAAAACCGAAATATATATGTATATTTTCAAAATTTTCTTAAAGATTTTTCCTCTTGATACAAACAATATCGATTTCATATGAGTCGAGAATAAATCAGGAAATCTTGCTAACTTAGTGTTAAGTCCAAATTAAATTGTGTTTAAAATTAAGCTCAAATAAAATTTATAACTATGAGCTTTAGCACAAAAAGGAATTAAAGCAATGATATTAAAACGCTTTTCTTACACAGAGAAAAGATATTCGTTGTAACAACCGAATTTGGTACTAAACGAATTTTATCGGTTGTGAGAATTATTTCAAATTCGGTTGAAATGACTGAATGAATGCAGTTCACGTAGTAGTCATATAGAATGTCAGATTTTCCATATGTAAATCAACACACATTGTGTTGACCTCATGAAACATAAGATATGTCATTTTCCTATGTGTTATAACATGTGTTAGTTTTTTATTTAACGCACGCTCTATTTGATATGTAAAACCTTATGACAACAGAAGTTTTCAGGGATGGTAACTTTTGCTTTTAAAATTTCCACTTAAAATACTAAGACGATAAAAGCTAGATTTCTTACAAAATATTTTTTTAACTTTTGTTGTTATAATCGGCTACACAGTAATATATAGGCTTTTCCACGAATGCGACAACCACTTAAGCCAAACTCAGCGCAAAAGTATATAGTAAAAAATTAATTGAAATACTAAATTATTGCCCTTATTACCTCCTTTTTGGATATTTTGTTTTTGCTTAGTGGAAGTGTATTTCAAAAGTCATAATCACTAGACTTGTGCCATATAGTTCAATTTAGTGATCGCTCTTTTTAGTTCAAAGTTTGAAAATGAACTAGTTCAAAATTTAGTTCAAAGGCTCTCTTTAGTTCAAAATCTCTCTTAGTTCAAATGTTCTGTTTACATATTGTTCGCACTTTCAACTTTTAGTTCAAACGCTTTCTTTAGTTGAAAAGCTCTTTTAGTTCAAAAGTTCTTTTCAAAATATAATGGCAACAATACCATAGCATTGCCGTAATGAATGTTAAATAAAACGCATGGTAGCACTAATTTCATGTCGTAAATAGTCAACAAGTAAACACAGTTATGTATTCTAGTTTATCTTGTGTGGTAGTTTAATTACAAATTATAGTTCAAAAATGAACTAGGTGTACTTAAAAGTATGAACTAGTTAATTTAGTTCAATCGATGGAATCGTTTAAATAAACTAGTTCGTTTATGAACTACACAAGTATAATAATCACTTTTTTTTTGTTGCGACGAGTATTTAACAATTATTTTTAAGTATTTGTATGTATGTAAAGGAAAAAAATAATAATTTTAAATTTTACATGTAAATATTTTAAACAAATAAAGAGAAGGTTTCTTGGATATGATAAGCTTTTATTGGTTTTTAATAATCATATGTTGGTTCTTCAGAAGTTAAAATTTTTTAGCGTCCTGTGGTTTTTTTAAATAAATGTGTGTGTGCACCTTTCAGGAGGGAAAACTTCATAAAACATCCTAAAAATGAAATTGTTTACAACAATCCTTTTTTCAATGGAAATTTCTGAAATGTTTTCTTTTTTACAACTTATCAATAACACTTGCATACTTCTGCATGAACAATGAGCAAGAATTGTATGTTAATTGCTTATCAAGTCAATTAACAATTTCAAATGTGAAAATACATTGGTAAGATGTACTTTATACAAACTACGCCACGTACCTGAGAACTTTTAGTTTTAAGCTCGTGTTTTTCAAAACGAACACAGCCAAGTACCTAAGTGCAGACCTCTAATAAATATTATAGCAATTCTTGTGCTTAATCTTAAATTGTAATGTTCTACATAAAGATTTATTAGTTGATATCACTGTTGTTAGTATTTTTGTTTTCTTTTCGACGACAAGAGGTTATGTCATATGTACATAACATATGAAAGTTTGAACATGAAAGCGTATGTTAAACACAAATTTTGACATACACACGAAATTAGATATGGCAATTGTAACATTCCATATTACTTGTACACATAATGTAGACACACCTTAACCAATTAAAAAAAGGTTAGAGAAAGAGGACAATCAATTGAAAATATTATTGTAAATTAAATAATAAAAAACTTAATATTTTCATTGAAAACTTTATTTAAAAAATAATTTCAACAGATAAGAATATTAAAAACTATATGTAAATAAGACCCCAGCCCTACTTCTTCTTATTTCTTCCTTTCTTGCTATTTTAAAATTTCCTCCATTTTCCTTCTATACGGGAGTACTATACGTTTGCAAATGTGATCTATGTATGTAAATAAAACGTTTTAAAATTATTTTTGAATTTGCCTCTTTCGCTCTTGTTTAACTTATCTTTAAAAAATTGGTTAATTTTTCTGCGCTCTCATAGTTCATTGTGTGCTTTTTTTTAACAAAATATCGTTATGTGTTTTTATTTTGTGAATTTCTTTCATTCTTTTTTAGATGTCAAAAAAGCTTTTGTTTTCAAAAGTAATATAATCCATTTTTGGTTTCTACAACCAACAGTTGAGTATCGGTATTAATGTGCAGAATTAATTTTTTGCATTTCCCAATTAATAGAAATAAATATAGAACTGACACAAATCGGTCGAGCTTACTTTTTGAACAGTTGCTGCGACAGTCTATTAATTAGAAATAACATTGTTTTATGATTAATATAGAAAATATGTCAAGTTTATTTATTATCAAGAATAAAAAGTAAATTCTGACATTAGTGGGTAAATTTTAATAATTTAAAACGATTTTTTACTGATACTGAGAACTGGACTAATGGAAATACCGAAAAACATATGTTATAGCACTTACGAAACCAGACAGAATATACTTAAATAGAAAAATAAAAAATAATAAAGATTAAGAAGCAAAAAATCTTGCAGGCAAATATTAATATAATTTTATTCTTTACTAAAGTTCACATATATCGGTTAAATATCGTATTTTTTCTCTTTTGAGTATTAGTGTCTTCTATTTGATACCAATAATAAAAAATGGTTTAAAGAGCAAGTGCTGGGTTTATATGTTTAATTATGAAAAGAACGATTGAGCCAACAAAATTCGTATTGTTGCCTAAAGAAGAAGCTAGTTGAGCGTATATTTGTTAAAGCAAGCAAAGGAAAAACGTGGTTCAGTTAACAGTTATTTAAGAGCAATATATTATGGCTTACATTTAATAAAAATATGGTTGGTCTCAGAAACATACTGTTGTTTAGTATAATAATACCATGGAAAAGTATAAACATAATTATGCTCAATATGTTAATATGTTATAACTATATGTGATACTAATATGTTAAAAAAAACATAAGGTAGTTGCAAACATTTATTGCAAAAATTTTTGAATACATAAATACACAAAAAATTCATTATTTGCTTATGTTATTTTTATATATTTATATTGTACATTATTTTTTTTCTCCTAGAACAATTCGCTGTTTAGATATTCAGCAAAATGAACCGAAACATTTAGCTAAACCCATAGAAAAGCATTCTGTCAAGTCCTAGAACAAAATATTAAAAAAAAAATAATACTTCGATAAATAATAACATATATTTTAGTCATACATTATAATATTTTTTATAAGTTATAAACGTTTTGTTGTGGTTCGATTTTTTTAGTTAAAATTATGTTGTATTTTTTGTGCATAGTAACCATATAACGATCAAATATTAACAAAAACAAAAAGTTTGTCGTGGCTGAAATATTGTTAAAAACAACTTTAATTTTTTCGCCACAAGAATGTATTGTTACAGCAAAAACAATGTGGTTATCATTACCTTATCATTAGCATGATTTGTCTCTACATTTGGTTCTGAAGAACTAATGTTCTTTTAGAATTAGGTTTTTATTTTCAACCTAATCTTATAAATTACTTGGATTGAATTTAGTATTACAAAGTTTTGTTTTCGTAATAATAAAAACAGATCTTCTATAATATTATTTTACACTTAAGATGACATTGTGTGTTAACATTCATCTTTTAAAAATCTTATTTCAGCAAGATACTTATTCTACCTCAACCTTGTGAATATTACTTTACAAAAAAAATCTTAGATTTCAACTTGATTTACAATGTCTTAAGAATCACTTTAATAAATTAAGAAAATCATTTATTTCACTATTGTACAGTCCAATAAACAAATTTGAGTATATTATGTTACAACATCATATAGTAATAGGTAATATTTTCTGTTGATTGGTATGGAAAATACAATCTTCAATTTTATTAAAAAAAAAAAAAATAAATGCTCCAATTGTGCTTCAACATAAAATTATCATCGGAAACTATTAAAGAGAAGCAGTGGTTTAACGTAATTAATACATAGATTATTCAACTTTTCTTTTTCCTTTTCGTATTTCATTGAAATTTTTTTTTTTTTTTAATCTGGTGTTACTTTGAGCATGTTCAATTTTACTTTCAGCGTCTCTGCATGATTAAATAATTTCTACAAAAGAGCGGAAATTAATAATCATATTTTTAAGAACAATGGCATGCTTAAGAATCCGTTTGATGAAGGAAACATACTGCTCGTGTCTGCATAGTTTGTTTTTTAGTTTATGAATTTTGCGCATGTATTTTTTAAGATTAAAATGCCTTTGCCTTTCCTTTAGTCAATCATCTTCTAACGTATTTATAAAGCGCTTAAATTTATTAAATAATTATGTTAATTTAAGGAGACTTATATCTTTCAAGCCTATCAGAGTTGTTTATTGAAATACCATTTTGCAGAACTTAATTAAGTTTATAGAAACATTTTTATTTAACGTGTTGTTAACCAGCACAAAAATACGCAATGAAAAACTTCACCTCGAATTGTTTATGACATATTAAAAAAGAAGCATTAATAGTACAATTGTGTTTGATTTAAGTTTGGTAAGTCTGTCAGTGTACGCAAGTAAACTTTAAAATAATTGTTTAAATAATTAAAATATTAAGATGAAGTCTTCCACTTATCTTTTAGTGCTTTACGTCATCATAATATTCCTTTTTATCAATAAGTCCATTAAAAGACCTTAGAAAAATGTTTATAACAACCTTACAATACATGAAATCACGAAGGTTAATCTTACTAGCATAAACGGAAACAGTCTTGACTGTTTAATAAAGTGAATGATTGTACATTGATTGGAAAGTGTTAAAAACGGAGACATTTTTTATCAAACTAATTTACATACAAATGTAATTTGCATCAGAAAATATGGGAACAAGGCAATAGGTTACACAGTTCTTACAGCATTGATCACTTCATATACAGCAAGCAACACAAATACTTAAAAAAAGACGAAATCAATATTTTAAATGTTTATGAATATAGAATATATTTTTATTTTTAATTTAATATTTAATATTTATATTTGTTTAAAAAGACGGCAATCATAGTGTGTAAGTTTTAAATGTCATCTGATAACAGTTTAACCCTTTCGGCTGAATTGCAGGAATTCTCGTCATTTACGTGTCTTTAAAAAAGCTAATGACGGGAACTCCTGCTTATATTTAAATGAAAATTTTCAACCATTCACCTTAAAGTTTTTTTTACCATTTCACAGAATTAGAGTTTCTATGGTGATAAAATACTACCACTAACAAGCAAATCGCAATTCAACATATTCCAATTAGGAATATTGTGGTGTAAATTGATAGTAAAATAATTTTTTTTATATGAAAAAAATAAGTGATTCTCTGGCAGCCACCTGCTAAATTTAAGTGAAGCCGAAAGGGTTAACAGATGAGGCCATATATGTACATATGTTACGCACAGCCCCGCATGTTTCGTGATCTGTTTGTCTAAGCTGTTTAAGATAAAAGGTCATATCCGTGAAGATCACAAACGCATTGGCACACACTTTAGTGCTACAAAATTTTTTTAAACTTGTCGCTATGACGGAAAATTTTTTGCATATTCTATGTACATTTCATATTTTCTGTTATAGCGTCCATAATAATACAATAACCCAAGTTTTATTTATAAATGTATCTCTCACAAATTCAAAGGCTCAACAAAGTAGCTACAGGTCAAAGTTGCAATTTCCTGCCTATTTAAGCATTTTGATTGGAATTCTGTATGTTGAAAAATTGCATTTGACTTAAGTTTTATATTTTAAACTATGAGAAAGTTATATATAGTGGTAGTGACGGCCCAAAGGCGCTTAATTGTTTTAGATCCACTTCAATGGATTGTTTTGCATTTGCTATATATATTATTATTATTATTTTATCTTCTTTTTTGAATTATTTTTGTTTATTTGAATAACTTTCCTACATATACACATGTAAACTAATAACATGTGTATATTTGAACTTTATATTAAATAATTTTGCTATTTAATTTAAATTATTATATTATATTATTATACAAAGGCGTTGATTTTCAAATTCAAAATTAACAGAAAAAATGTAATTGATGTGTGCACTGCTCCTCAATACATTTCTGTTGAGTTGCAACCATTCATTTTGTTGTGGATATATTACAACAGACCAAAAATTTTAAAAACTGTATACAGATCTCTACAATAAATGCATAGAAACGTCGGGGGCTCTGCTTGTTTTAATAGAATCATATGCAAGTACTTCTCTATTTTCTTCGTACTGGGAAAAGTATACGACAGTATTTTATTTTTATTTTTAATATTTTAATTTCACTTGGAATCTTGCAATATGCATGACTTTGTTTCACTTAATAATCACTTAACTAAATATTATACAACAAATAATAAAAAAAATATCTAAGAATACCGTAAAGCAACTTATGTAAATAAAAGTAAATTTCTAGCATTTTTTTTTTGCTTTGGTGTAAAAGTTGCCTAAAAATATTTTTTAGCCAATGGACTTTTAAATCGCTTGCAAATACGGGCAGGACTTTTGCTTCGATAGTGATTGATAGAAATAAACACGTTGCTAATTTAATTTTTTCGGCCTAATCGTTTTTCATACCTACAGGCATATTCTTTTTGGCTCAATGGGTTTGCATAACACATAAATTGCAGCGACATCTTTTTTTCAACTTAGACCTAGAGAAAAAATTTACTTCGATTAATAAGCAATTTTAACATAAAATTACCGTGCCGGTTATTCTGTTCGCAACCCATTTTAACTGCACTTTTTGTTGGCGCACCATTACCTACAGGGTATGAAGATTATGCGCAATGAGCGCTAGATTATTCTTTTGATTTAAGAATTTGTTTCTGATATTATTTGAATTGAGCCACAGAATAAAAACAAGGCTACCGAGTTCATTATTGCCTAGAAAGAGACTCAAAAGATTTTTATATTTTATTTATATTCATCTGATTTGCTTAAATTATATTGTTTAAGTTCTATACTTTTATGCCTTTCATTATATTAGAAAATATTATATTATATTAGTAATTATCCATTTTATTAAGAGACATAAAACGTTGAAGAAATTTATCTACATTTATTCGTTGACGTTGAAAGACCTTTTAACAGAAAGTAAGCAAAAACTTCTTCAAGAAAAAATATACAAAAACGTTAAAGGTTTTGCTTTTCTTGAAAAAATAAGACTTGTATGTTTAAAGTAAATTTGCATTTGCTTGTGTTAACTTCAGAGATATAAAACTTTTCTTATCTAGTAAAGGTGCTATATTCGGCTATGCCGGATCTTATATACCCTTTCACCATGTATGTTTAGTGAAGTAGCTCCAATAAAAAACTAATATTGCTGTGACAGAGAATAAAAAAGTAAAAAAAAATTAAGTACAAAACATAATTATACATAAAAATTTTCGATTTTCAAAACAATATCTGATCGAATTGTTTTCTAGCTTATCAAGTGCCTTGTTGATTTCAATAGAAACACGGACGGACAGACGGACATCGCTCAATCGACTTTGCTATGCATAAGAAGTCAGAATATATATACTTTATGGGGTCGGAAATGGATATTGTAGAAATTACACACCACTTTTTGTGGTAAAGAGTATAAAAATATCACTGGCCAAGTTAACAGTCATGTGCAAATCCTCTTTTATCACAGCATTTGCGAAATTGTATGCAACTCTTTTGGTACTATGCAACACATGAAACCATTAGATATCTTAGTTAAGTTTATTTTTTCATTTTATAAGCTCAAATTACTGTTTCGGTATTTCAGTTCAATTTTACCTTTCATATTATAATTATTATTTTCTTAGGAAAGTAAAGCTTCTCTCATTTTCAACTTTGCGCCAACTACATAATTGTAGAAAGTAGGAATTTTAGTATAAGAAGAGATAAACGCAAGAGATGCAAAGTATTATACAGTTTTTTATAGGGAGGAGCATAAAATAGATTTTTCAGACATATTCCTATTAACCACGAATATATCTTCTTTCACAACTAGTGCAAAATGTGGTTATATGGATCAGTTTTTTGATAGAAAGACGATTTTTTTAAAAAAAGTACAAAGTTTCCTTTTCACCGCTCTGCAAGTTATGTGATATAATTACAGTACCTTATAAGTACCCCAGAGATCAATAAAAACGTGTCGTCAAAGTGGTTAAAGGCATTTAAAAAAAACTAAAATAATTTTTTTGCAGATTCGATTCTTACAGTCCTACATTTTTTTTCAACCTTACAATTGAAAATTCACCTTTTTTGGGTATTGAAAGAAAGTAAAGATCCCCTAAAAAATTACAACTCGTTAATATTTCTTGTTTAGAGTTTATGTACCCTGCGTTAATCTGTTCTAACAATTTAAGCGAATGACGAAAATGGGATGTATCTAATTTAATTTAATTTATTTAATTCAAGCATTATTTAAAGAATTCCCGACCCGTCAAGCAAAAACACCTATAAACTTTTTTCGTTCTTCTCGAATCATCTTTAATTCATTTTGTTGACAGTCTTGAGATTGAAAGTCAAGGTTTTAAAATAAAAAACTTATTAAGATAAACCTTTACGTCTTGTGTGGGTAAAGTAATCATGCGAGTTTTAAAAAGTGTACTTTAATATTTCAGGTATAAACAATTGTGGTTGTTCATAACCACATATTTTTTGCCAGCGTAAGCCTGCGTGATAAAAAAATATTTTTTTGAGAATACACGAGGAAAATGTTAAGAAACTTAAAAGAAAAAACAACAAAGAAGAAATACGAAAATTGGTCCAGTCGACTGCAGTCGTTTAAATTTTAATAGATTTGGCTAAAAAATGATCAAATTTCCTACGATTTATTAATAAAACTTAAAAGCAATACCCTTTAAATTAATAAAGAAAAACAAAAGTTATGCAAACAACCTTTAACGTATTAAATACAAATAATGATGATTTAACTGTCTGATGTATGGTTTCAAATGATCAACAACTGCATCAAATACACAACAACCATTTTTCATCTCATTTAATTTAAATATCAGCGTATTGTGAAAAGAAAAAAATGTGCCCAATTGAAAATTTTTTTAATAAGGAGTTCAGTGCCGATTGAGATATTTTAATGTCCATTCTTTAATTGACGAACGAACAGTGTTTGCAATTACGAATACCTAAATGTTATAAGAGTTAAGGGTGGAAAATTTAAATCATTAAAACCTTAAACTAAGTAAGGTTCGCAGGCATCCATTTTTTATCGCCTGGAAGAATAGAAATCAGGGCAATCTAAAGACCAAAAAGAGAGGAAAATAGAAAAAATAGAAGGGGAATGAGCAGTGTGTGGATGCACGGTAAGACGTGAACAGCGTCAGTAAGAATCAGTTGCACCCCCTGATGAACCGATGCCATTCTATCTAATCCACTTAAAGAAGACTTGAGCGGCTAAAAAATTCGTTTAGGAACTTAGCTTCAACAAAATTTAAAAGACATACCGGGTATTTTAAATTGAAAAAGACATTATAAAAAAGGGGATAAATAAATTTGAAACAAATTTTTAATATAAGATCATCAGGTAAAACAGATTTCTCTTAAAAGCCTGCAACTAAAGTTTCCAATAAATGAAATCCTATGGGCCTGAAGGGTCGATTAAGTTAGATTAAAAAAGCATTTGTAAATCTTACAAAGCTTAGCCTAATTTTTAAGTTTTATTTGTTATCGGCTTAGAAGATTGCTATATATATCTTTCTCCTCTCACCACCCGTCATATCTATCATCTATCCCTTTCCTAAATAATGTAGCACGGTTACGAAAATAACTAAAAAGGTATTATTGGCCGAAGTGCTACTTCTCTGTAAAAAAAATTAATATTTGTTAAAAAAAAAGTAGCAACCCAGTTGTACACAAACTACAATTATAAAACTGTTATTGTTAAGTTTGTACACTTCGAAACTAAAAAGAATAACAGCTCACCAGTAGTTTTTTTTAGATGAATATTCAAGTCAACAATTAGAAATACGGACTTGTCAAACTTTACTTTGCTGCCTTCTATAAATGTTGTAGCTTCAAAAATAATTGTTGCAGTCCATTACAGCGTAAAAATATAAAAGTGAGAAATGTAAAAGAAAAAATGTACGTACTTCTGTATGTGGAGTTTAGAAACATAGTGATAGTGATTCCATTTATCATCTCTGCAGCACCTTTTTAAGTAGTTATTTTCTGGCAAAGTTATTTTTTATAGTTGATCATTTAAATTAATACTACGGAATTTGAACGTTAGTTTTCTGTGCTCAATGCTGTAAAAGCCCCAGAGTTGGGATTTAAGAATATTTTAAATATTTTGTATAAAAATCCATAAAGTGCCAACATTCAATATTTGCAAAATACTTTGGACATGTGGGCCCTAAAAAGACCAGTTTATATTCTGCCATTTTAAGCTAATGACTTAAATTTCTATAAAAGCATTTTTTAAACAAATATGTGTTTTCTTAATATCAATGCATAAATGAATTTAGTGCAATATGAACAAATTTATTGTAATATAGCTAAAAGTCGGTTGTTTAATTTGCACATATTTCTTCCCTGTTGTTTCAAGACTTATTTTTTTAAGAAATATAAAGTCAAAGATATTTTTAAAAATTGATATAAAAAATGCGTACATAGTTTAATGTTATTTTTGTATTGTAAGTCAAAAAAAAGTTAAAAAGAATCCAAACGAATTTAATCAATTCAAAGCTTGTAACAAGCAATTAAATTAAATTAAAATTTAATTGGGCGGAAAGCCTACTGATGTAAAAATAAAAACCTAACAAAAATAATGAGGCAGGCAGCATCTAGAATGCTTGTTGCCATGTTGTTAACAAGTGTATTTTATGTACGTATGGGAACATTATTTATTTAATGATAATGTTGAGCACCAAGTCTAATTTTTGCTGAGTAAATGATATTTACAAAATAATTTATTCTAATATTATTCCGGAAAGTTACACAATTATGTCTTTATCATACAAATTTTAAAATAAAAATCACTTTTTCTTTAAAACACATATGCATTTACGTATCTAAAAATATGTATTAATGACCTCAATAAAAATTTACAAAAGGAAACGTAAGTAACACGAAAAATAAGTTCTTCAAAAACTCGTAATGCCATTATTGTTAATCTTAGATTTAATTTTTTTTTTTTTTATATGCTTAAATAACATTCGTATCTGAAATACAAGTTGTTTAAATTTGTACAATTATTTAAATAAAATTTGAAAACTTTGTTAAAAATAATCTTTCCGTATTGGAAAAAGTGTCAAGGGGAGTAGAAAAGGTTTCGTGATCTATCAGAGATTCTTATATGTTTTATTTTGTCACTCGTTTATTCAAACAGACATAAGTTTTAAGCAAAACGGTATTGGTAAAAACAGTACCCTTTTGAAAACAAAAGGCAATTCCAAAAGTCTGCAAAAATCTAATATACTCTAGCTGCGCAATGCTGCGAAATTCTAGCCGATAGTTGTAAAAATAACTTGATTTATATATTTATTTTTGTGTCAGCAAACGTAATTTTATTGTACACTATTTTCTTTATGAGTCTCAATTAGCATTTTAATATATTTTCTATGCACAAAATATTTTTACTTTACACAAAATTATATCCTTATTAATCTGAATTTAGTGTTAAGAAAAATGTAAACAGAGAATACTTCTTAAAAATAGCGTGTATTGTTCATTTTCTAGTTTATAATAATTCATACAACTTAAAATTTTATAACTACGTTAACTACGTTGACTCTTTTAAAATGAACAGCTCTTATGCTTTTTAGTAAAACTAATTTATATTTATAATTTATTTATTTATAATTTGATAAATATAAGTTTATCACCGATTTTATTACTGGCCATTGCAAATTGAGAAAAACACTGAATGGACTTGGTAATGACAACAACAGCCGCTGTCGATTGTGAAGAGGAATCTCCAAACGTGTTTTGAAGAATTCTCATGCCTTACGATAGAGCAGATTTACTCAGCTGTACAAAAACGAGCGAGTTGTTGATCAAAACAAAAAATTGAAGAATTTTGTATGAGCTACTACGAGGGCTGCTCTGAACATTTTCGTGCCATCATTTTTCACAACTTTCGACGTAGATTATCACGACAAGAGTGCATTGATGAACTTAAATCTTTGTATGGCGATGAAGCACCATCCTATAGCACTGTGAAAAATTGGTATAATGAATTTAATCGTGACCGAAGCTCGCTCAAAGACGAACTCCGTGAAGGCCGTCCAAAAACCGCTGTTGTGCTAGAGAACATTGATGCCTTCTGTGAACTTATAATGCAAGATCGACATGCGATATACCGAGAGATAGAGACATCCTTGGACATTTTTTCCACCAGTATACATTCGATACTGCATGAAGACCTGGCCGTAAAAAAGGTTTGTTCTCGTTGGATCCCGCACAATTTGAAAGTCGCTCAAAAAAAGGCTCGTGTCGATTGGTGCAAAGAAATGTTGCAAAAATACGATTGCGGTGCTTCAAAAGACGTTTATAAGATCGTCACAGGTGACGAATAATGGATCTATGCGTATGAGCCCGAAACGAAACAACGATCGACCGTGTGGGTCTTCAAAGACGAAAATTGTTTGTGGAAGAAGCACTTCGAAGTCATCGGAGAAATTCGAAAAACCAACAAAAGAAGACGAATCATTGTTCACCATGACATTGCAAGCTCTCACACATCGGCTCAAACCAGAGCGTTTTTGATCGGCCAAAACGTCGAATTAATGGGTCATCCGCCGTACAGCCCTGACTTGGCACCTAATGACTTCTTCTTGTTTCCGCACATCAAGAAAAGAATGCGTGGTCAACGATTTTCGTCGCCAGAAGAAGCTGTTGAAGTGTTCAAAAACCATGTTTTAGAGGCGTCTCAATGGGAGTGGAAAAAGTGCTTCGACAACTGTTTTGAGCGCATTCAAAAGTGTATAAATCATGCTGGAGGATACTTTGAAAAACAATAAAACGATTTTTGATTATAAATATTCGCATTTTGACTATTAGGCCAGAAATATATAGAGCAGCCCTCGTACGAAGCCAAAAGCCTACATCCAAATGTTTGGACTACTACGACCACTATTGATACTTAGGTTACATTGGAATGAAATATTAGGATGAAGAATTGAAAAGTTGATACTAAATGACAACAGCAATTATATAAAACCTTTCCATTATTTCATATTAAATATTATTAAGAAAAAAAGATCAGATTACCCACATACCCATCTGAAAATAACAGTATTGTTGCCGGTGTGTGTATAGAAAAAAACAGAGGTGAGTGAGTTACTTTCTTCAGCGGTGCGTATATAAAATAATATGAAAATTAGCTTAATAACACAAGTCGAGGAGCCTTAGTATCTTCGTTGCTAAAGATGCGTACTAGCTGAACAGCAGAAGGTCGCCCAATTCATGAAGTTGGGCCTACAGTCGGACATGCGTACCAAGAAAATATAATAATTGAATACCTACCGGAAAGAAAAAGACAATTATTACGATGAAGGCGTGGCAGATATTTTAGTGAAGACGTTTATCGAAAATAAAATTAGCGCATAAGAGTTTAATGCCCCTTTATATACAAAAAGGAGCTCTAGCTGTTAGCGTGACGAAGTTATAAAATAAGAGGAAAAAAGGTACTGGCCAGGATCTTAACGAGAAAAAAAATTGTAATATGATTGCTCTTGTGATTTCTCCATTGTTTCACAACATTTTTTGACTTCATCACAACATAAGTGCTTCCATAGAAATGAGTAAAATTTTTAAATATTAATAAAGCTCTTTAAGATTATTTTTCGCTGAAATGATTATTTTAAATTGAGCAAGCAAAACTAACACAAATAGTTTATTGATATTTATATACTGTAAGTTTTTTATCTTTATCGTAAATTTTATCGCTGTAATTTTTATTCATTTTCTTTTTTGGTAACAGTTCCACTGAAACACACTGTACAATCACAAGCCTTTAAAAAGGAAAGAAAACACAGCCGCAAAGACATAACATAGCCGAAGAATTGTTGAAGTCGCGATGGTACCTAACTTCAAAACTTAAGCTCAAATACTCCTTTGCTTTGATATGTAAATTTTGGATCAATTCGACCAGCCCTTCACAAATGGCTGAATTGTTTCTAATATATATAAATTCTGCCCCACTGCGCATTGTTAAAAAGAAATAAAATATTTAATGGCACAAATAATTATTTCAAAGGCTTAATATAATAAATTGTATCCTCAATACAAAAATGTCACATGTGCAGATATACATACTCGTACAAATGCACAGAAATTCAAAACAGAAATTCACAAAGCACGAGGGTAAGTTCACAATCAAAATATAAGCGTAACTTAAGCGAAGAGTGGATTTGAATAGTAGCAATATTGAAAGAGTGACTGTAAAATTTTAATGGTAATCCTACGTTTAGTTTTTTCATCAATCAGTTGGTTGAAACAAACAGTTGGTTGAATTTTATGAAAAATGAAGATAATAATTCAGCTATCTGTATATAATTTATAAGTTTAAATATTTAAAACTGTTATAATAACGGTCATAGAAATCTATATTTTGTCTAATTTTAAGGCGTTTGTCAAAAAAAAATCACTAAATGACATGGATTGGGTGCGTTTGTTTCCCGTCGCGATTAGAGCGATATATTTTTTTTTTTATTTTGCTTATTGATAAAACATAAACCAGAAATAAAAACTATTACTGTTATACCTGCTGGAAAAGTTACGACTCTAATTTTTTGCGATGGGCATTGAATTTCCTGCCTTCACTCATTAAAAAAACAAAAAATTTTAGGATATTCGATTTAATTGAGGGCAAAGCACGAGAAAAATTGGACTCCTTCACCTAAGAATTATGAATTCAAAGGAATCATATCCTGAGGGCCTTTGGAAGAGGTCATATTTCATTAAATGAATATGAATATAGTTTTTATTTTTATGGAAACTGATTGAATTCTCTTTCAAAATTTTCTTTTTAGTAAGCACATCATGTTTCATGCTTTTGAGTGGAGTTTCATTATTATCCTGTCACGTAACTAAAAGAAGATAAGGATATATTTTTGCCGCGACACAAAAACACAGAAGCATTACTTCCTATACATTTAGTACTTATATTGCAGGGAAAAAATGTAGTTTTTTATATGGTCGTGTACTTCTGTAAAATTCGTAGCGTATAAATGGCGACTTACTTAAAGTATATAACATACAAGCGTACATATGATACAGTTTGTCTTTTGAATTAAACTTTCCAAAAAATGTTGCTAAAACATAAAGGAGGAAATAAAACCCCCATAAAAATATAAGTAAATTAAAATTGAAGGGGAAACGCCAAAAGCATATTATATAATTTTTACAAGGTAATAATTTAAGAATTTTCAAAAATTAAATTTTGTTAAATGCACGTTAAATAAATCCATTATAAATTTTAATAACATATTAATTTTCGCATCACGTAAAAACTGCTAGTTGGATTTTAATTAAATTTTGTACGGTTGTCCCTCAGAACCTTGGTTGAAATATACTTTTTTCATAAAAATACGTACTCTTACTCCCAAAAATATTTTGTCTACATTATTTTAGCATAAATTTCATTTTTGTCCGCTAATAATATAGAAAATATTACATATTCAGGTAAATTTTTTTTACTATAAATGAATTTCAGTCTGCTGAACAACAATTACTACCAAAAACAACAACAACTTGCGTTACAAATATGCTTTTGATGTTTTTCTTTTAAGGACCACGCAGTTTAAGCTTCACAAAAGTATTTTGACTAACAAGGAGCACCGTTATTTGTAATGAGTTTGCGTTGACCCTATTTTTTTCGCCTGTAATGGTATTCGATATTTTTTATAATGTTAATTCAAAACGTATTCTTACTGTGCGCAGACAAGAAGTTTTGTTTTAAAAATGCCTAAATGGAGGGAATTGAACTCTAGTGAAAGAAAAATTATTTTTTATTTCCATAATCAGGGGAAACCAAAAAATAAAATTTGTGAAATGTTTGGTCGGTGTCGGTAAACAATAGAGAATGTAATTAAAAGAGCAGAGGAACGTGGTATTATTCAAAATATTCAGCGAAACGGACGCCTTAAATCATTGACTTCTAGAAACGAAAGACAAATTCTTAAAGAAAACCATAAAAATACCCATTTATCGGCCCCAAAAATCAACGAGAAGCTTACGAGGTCTTTACGAATAAATGTTAGCGATGAACCGATCCGCAAGGTTCTGAGAGCCAGTAATATTAACGGCCTTGTGGAAAGAGAAAAAATATTTTATTTCTGAAGTTAACAGACAAAATCGCTTACTTTCTGCTGAGCTCAACAAAACTAAAACTTTTAACTTTGGAATAACTTAATATTTAGTGATGAAAGTAAATTCAACTTATTTGGACCGGACTTTGGTATCCGATGGTAAATTATTTTTTTATTGGTAGAGTGGCCAATCACGGAACCCTGTAGCAGAATTATCCACAAAAATTTCGAAGACCAAAGATAATAAAGTTTCAAGATATTTAATAATTATTAGTACTTTTTACAGGAGAAGCCAGGTCCACCATTAATTTAATTCAGCTCTCTAACTACACTTTAGTTAATAAATTGATATTAAGTGCCAAAGTACACTGATCCAGTTTTTCAAATTTCTGCCGTATTAGTATTAAGCTTCAAGACAATAGATAGTTTAGACAACAAAGAAATGCTTTGAGTTGTGTGTGAATTTCGCCTAACCAAATTAATATTGATTAGTTGGTTAAATGGATGATATTTACATTATACGCACATCAAGGTGTTTGATGCAAAGAATGCTGATGATGGATTTGGCGATCCTGAAAATGCGGCATTACATTCTGCCAGGGTCTAAATTTTCTTGTTTTCTTTGGAAAACGTCCGCGCACATTTGAAAAATAATTTTTCTTAATTCAAGTTAAATGAAAAAAATGAACCAAAGGCGAAAAAGCAAATTTTAATTGATTTATGAAAATCACTGGTTTAACCCCTGTCTGGGAATAAAATTAAAAATAATTTAATAATAACAATTATAACAAAAAGTTAGTTTCTAGCTAACATCTAAACTACTAACGTTTAATTGACTTAAATCTAACTTGCTTGTAGTTAAAAAAAACTGACTTATAGCCAACATAAAAGTAGATAGGTTACAGCTAGCTACAGAAAGTTAACCTAAAGCTAACTTTTAAAAAGTAAACTTTAAGTTAGATGCAAAGTAATGCAGAGTCGGGCAATTGAATACCGCATAGGACATCGCAATGTTAAAATAGTTAGTTGATTACATTTAAAAGTAATCCAAGTGTCAGTGAGCACTAGCTGGGTAGTAGTTAGCGTAAAGTTGATTTAAAGTTAACTCAATTTCTGACTGGGATACAACACAAATTAATAAAAACTGAGTGACATTAGTTTACATTGCACATACGACTAGAAAACAAAAATATAATTATTATATGATGTCTGAAAATATATATTTAGTTGTATTGGCGATAACAATAAAGTTACACAGTTGAGTTAAGTAATTCAAAAGAAGTACTATTTGTTTTTTAACCGACTTAAATATATAAGGAGGTTATCAATTTGTCTGAATAATGCTTTCTATGTTTGTACCACAAATTTGAGTCGTTAGGGAATCGATTTTCAAAATTGTTATTTGAAAGGATATGCTTACAGATTGGACCCGTTTAAAAATTAAAGGGTGTTCCCATACAACAAACATGTTTTTTACGTGTATTATGGACCGTAAAAGACGCCGCTTTCAAATTTAAAAAAACTACGTATCACTATAGCTCCCAATAGCACAAACACAAAAACATCTCTAGAAATTTAAGACTGTCTCTATTAGTGACATAAAGGTATCTATATGCGCATATTTTTGAAACCGCTATAGACAAACGATTGAAAATTGGACAGAGTATCAATTACTATAATCGTTAAAATAACAAATATAAACATTCAAAATTATAAATAAAAGGGTGCCTAAATAGTTCAGTTAATTTGAACAGTTTAAACAGACTGTTGAAATTTATAAAAACCTATATTACTCGTACTTGTGTAATTTTTACAATATTTATTTCCGACCCCATAAAGTATATTTTGAATCCTTATGCATAGCGAAGTCGATTGAGCGATGTCCGTGTTAGTGTTTGCCGAAGCAAACTTGATTTCGCAAAAAATAAAAAATAATAAATACGTCAATTGATCAGACATAGTGTCGAAAGAGGTGCTATAGGAAATCAGCATTATCAATCCATGCCCTTCGAGTCAGCAGGCAAATCACAACGCCTACCTCTAATTTTTTCATGTCATTTGGAACCATTAAGTAACTCCTATAAAAACAATTAATATATGGGGCGATATACAATTAAAAATTAAAATATGGGCGCTTGCTTATGGTATACGTCCACGTCTTATTAAATAAATAGCTCTGTCTTTAGAAACCTAACCTCTGAGCTGTGGCGGCTTTTCCAAAAATACATAATTTGACGTCAATATTTGTGAAATGTACGAATGCGTCGTATAAAGATCTTTCTTCTTCCCAATCCAAAAAAACGTTTTTCCTAATTAGATAAAAATTATAGCTGGGGAAGCTGCTTAAAGTCGACAATTTTCTATAAAGTTAAAAAAGCTGATTTTGAAAAAAGACAAGTAAGAGTGCTCTATTCTGCTATGCTTAATCTTATTTACCCTTTACTATATATATATATATATATATATATATATATATATATATATATATATATATATATATATATATATATATATATATATATATATATATATATATATATATATATATAAATCTAGTTTAGTGAAGTAACGCCAATTAAAAACAGATACTAAATAGTAAGCAAAAGAAATAAATACTAATTCTTTAATTTTTTTAATTCTCTATCGTCCCATATATTTGTTTTTTGATTGGTGTTACTTTACTAGGCTAGATTTGTTCCAAATGACATAAAAAAACTCAAAACTGGCTTGGTGTTTTGCCCGCTGCCTCGAAGGACATGAACAAATTTTGCTTTTGTATGACAAAATTCTCAAAACTATGTCTGATCGATTGGCGTAAAATACATACATATCGCATATGGTTGTTAAAACATTGCTTCTATAAAATACATGTGAAAAGACGTCTGATGAAATTTCGTTTAGAAAGTGTTCTATTTGGTCTGATAAGCCATCTGACTTTACTGTTTTTATATTTTTAAAAAGTTTTTCCAAAAACAATCAACAGCGGTTGACCATTAGCGGTAGCAATAGCCGGCTGAAGGTAATATTTTATACAACCAAAACTATTTAATAATAATTATGTACATTATATATCATTATTCAATGCAAACTGATCTTCTTTATATTTTGAGTAAAAAAATAATTAAAATTAGTGGCATGTCATAGTGTCCAAGGACATAATGTCCATGGATTTTACGTCGTACACAAAAGTGAAATAATGTATCGTTTTTAAACAACAACAGCTTCGCTTGCCAAAGATTTCCTTCATAGCCGGCCTCTGGCCGGGAACTAAGATTTTCTCCTCTATGGTATAACCAACACCGGCTTCGCTTACTAAAAACGTTCTGCATTGCCGGTCTTCGGGCGGTTTCAAGGACTTTCTCCTCTATGGTTTATTTAACACCGGCTTCGCTTACCAAAAATTTTCTACAAACCAGTTTGCAAAAACGTTGCATCTCTCTTACCCAGAATACCATAAAATATACATATAATATCCATGGATATTGTGTCACTTTCTGGACATTATGTTCTTGGATGTTGTGACATGCTACCTTAAAATTAACAAGTCTTCAGTAATTCCGTAACACACACATACCTGTACAGTAAAAAAAATTAATTAAATGTTTAATAATGTTTATGACCAAAATTTAAAAGTTTTCTGTAAAATACCAATTTCGACACACATGCGGAATTACATATGATTCACATAGTTAAAAAGTCAGATAAAAAAACATGTCGTGTATAGGTAGCTTTAAAAATGGTCAAAAATAAAAGTTGCATTTTATAAAAAATAATAATAATAACAAATATACAAATGTAAAAAACTATTTACAAAGACAGCAATAAAGAAATACCTTGGGTTGTGTAGACTTCATCTAACCAAATTATTATTGATTGATTATGGATACTCTTTATATTCTTATTTACAAATTTAATTGGTTTACTATGTACAACACCTAAGGTGGATAGATGCAAATAGTGCTGATGAAGGTTTTAGCAATCCAAAATGCAGCATAACATTCTGCTGTTGTCTAATTTTACCTATTTTCTTTGATACACATTTATGAATAATTTTTCTTTCTAAAAAAAAAAAAAAAAAAACAAAAAAAAAAATTATAAGGTAAAATTGGATTTAACTTTAGTGAGTATAATTTAATTCATTTGTTATAAACCTTTTTACTTTAAAAGTTATAATATTTGTAACGAAAAGAGTAAAAAGCGGATAATGTGCCACTGCTAACTTATGTCCGTTCAAATCGTGTATAGTAAAGTTTGCGAAGTCTTCTCTCAAATACTTTTCAAATATTTGACAGACGATTGAAGGTTAAGTCCGCTACCACAGCAAGTATAAAAATTTAACTTTGAATGCGTGCCCCTATAGTTGATGTTATTTAATGTATTTTGCCAAACTGTTAAATAGTTTTAGACAGACGCACTGTGGAGTCGTTTCCTAAGACCCGTAACAAAACTAAAAGTACCATGACAAAAAAAAAAAACTATACATTTTAGATTTGAAGTGTTGAGGTACGGTCAGATTAGTCAAATATTTCACCAAAACGACGTAACCAATAAATTATGGAAATAAGTTTTTATTCCTCTCAAATAAGTTGAGAAATATAAGATCATCCTCAATATTAAATGTCAATATATCCCATTTATTATATTTTATTACATTTGTAAAAATAGTGGTTACATTTTTTGGGTCAAATATTTGACTAATCTGACCGTACGTTTAGAAACACTACCGTTGCCTCTTTACTTTTTTGTTATTATTTTTATCAGGAAAATGTATCAAATGATTATCGAGTGCCCTTCTTTCTGGGCAGTTGCCAGATTTTTTAGATACCCCATTTTTATATCATTCTTAGAAATACAACAGAGCATATCTCAAAAAGCGGGCCTGCCCATATTTTCTGAACATATTTGCTACACAATACTTTAAATAATTCAACTATATTTGATAAAAAAAACAGACAGGTTTTCTTGAAATATAAAGAAAGCTCATAAGTCATAATATATTTTATTGCATTAACATTATTTTAAAAACATGTGTTATAATATTATAACAAATATCAGTTTGACATGTAACATTAAAGTATATTATGAGATTACCAATTGAAGAATGTTATATAATCAAATGATATCATTTTTGTACAGTACCTATCATAATGCGAGACACTTAATTGGAATCTAAAGAATTTAAAATTCAAGTAATTTTTAAACATTAGAAATATCTTTGAAACCATTTTAATGGCCTATGGTCAAGCAAATTACATATTTTTAAGCGGGAGGCAAATAATACCATTGCTTTTAACATTTTTAAATATATTTGTTTCAAAACTGACGACTTTTGCAACGGAAAAATCAAATGGCCCCACAATGAACAGCTGAAACTTACAAGCAGCTGTAGTGAAAGTCCGCTTTAACAGCGAGCATATATATATATATATTTTTTTTTTGTTATTTAAGGATGTATCGATATTTAATGTAGTTTTATGTATGCTTCAGATCTTGTAAACCGTTATAGACAGAAAGCTAAAATCTGTTTTGAAGTCGTTTTTTTTTGCAAGAATTATTCCATATCTTTTTTTCAATTTTCGCTTGTATTCCTGCAGGTGGTTGTCTTTATTACTTAGAACACTACTAAGTATTAAAGACTACTTAGTACTAAGTACCAAGAAGTAAAGGCAACCACCCGCAGATATACAAACGAAAGTTAATGGGACAACAACTCTAAGAAAAATTTACGCTACTGGACGCTTTTTTTGAATGTAAATTACTTATGCCGATTTTTATGTACTTGTTGTTATAGCACTCCAACTCATTTTAATTCTTTTAACTTAAGCTTCGCTTTTTGCAATAACTTATTTGAAAGCATGATTTTTGTTAATTTATTTTAAAAGCAGGGCATAAAATGAATGCTATTTCATAAAATAGGATGTCTATTTACAGTGATATATCCTTTATTATAAATTGTGTGCAACATTTCCTACATAGAGGTAAATATATACTTTCGACATGTATGTATATTTAAAAATGTAAAAATGTGGAGTATATGGTTTTCGATATGCTGAACTTAAATGCGTTTCCCTTAAAATTGGTCACGACTCATCATGTTCATCTCATACAGCACCAAAATTTACCGGATAATAATCTAGATGCGAGTCCAAAACATGAATTTTAAGAGACGTATTACATTTTAGAACTTTGTAGGCGGAAAGCAGTTCTTCGATAATTTCAGCTTTTTGGTTTTCCAAAAAACTTTGACAGACATATACGGAAGCCGTCCAATTTATTTCTTCAGTTTCGTTCTAAAGATGGCGTGCGTAATAAGCTCTCGTATTTGTGGACCTACAAATATGCCGTCTTTTACTTTTACAATTATGTATTTACATATTACTCAGATATGAATGCTTGCAGATTTTTTGTTGGTCGATTTGGAGAGAAACTCCAACTGGCAATATAAAAAGGAAATGGTATTTAAATAAAACTAAGCTAATTTTTATTTTAACAATGTTCATGAAATAAAAATTATATATTACTAACTAAAAACTTGTGTTATTTTAAGCACAAAAAATACATTAGGTGTAAAAATTAGAGTTTTCCATTGTAATTTGGAAATATTTTATTAATGTATAAATTTAAAGCCGTTAAAAATTTTGACAAATTACAAAGAAATTCTTAATTCCAAAAACCATACAAAACACCATTTTCCTTTATTTCCATTACATTTCTGGTAAGCTAACGCAATCCTATCGCCATATGTAAGGTTGACTGCACACATATCCTTTCAGTATTGGGTACCTGCTGTAAATTGAGAATAAAATCCCTATTTGTTAATGGCTTTTCATGAAAAATGTGCAAAATGAAAGATTTTTTCTTTTTCTTATTGCATTTTCAAACTGAAAAAAAAGGAATTTTGTAAGAAAAAAAGTTTTCTCCTCTTAAATTTTTGAATACTTCCAAAACGATATAATATGAAAAACATTATGTAGAAATAATTTCAATATAATTTTGTTACGCATATTTTGGTGTTTTTTATTATAATTAAAATCAGATGAGTCGTTTTCAAGTTATGTCTGACTTATTTTAAGGGAAAATTTTGCCACGCCCACCAAAAAAAAAACCCTACGTGATGAAGAAAAATCGAAAACGGATTCGAGTTCAGCACATCAAAAACCATGTATTCTACATAGTTTTATTTAAAGGCGAATTTTGCTGCTGAGCAATGTTATAAGTATTTAAAAAATGATGTATCCTACATTTACACTGTTAAAGAAGATACTTTGTTTTCAATGCAATATTTTACTATTAAATAGTACTATTTGACGATGCTAACTCATCCATTTAACTAAGAAAGTTGATAAAACAAAACTAAATCCCATAAATGAAAAAGCTACAAATCCTGAACATATCTGTTCAATTCAGTAATCGATTTTTTAATTCTCATTCCTTGTTAAAATCATTAGGTTGGTAAACTAGTTGGGAAGTCCTTCCGACAAAAATGCTTAATTCCACATTATGAATTTTTTTGCTGGGTTGTTCTTACGAGTTTAATTTCTAGCAACTGCCAATGGGCGACGCAAACATCGCGACGTTTGGCGTTTTGCTCGTAACTGTGCGCAATAATGTCTAGATGTAATTGGTGAGAAGAAGCGCATCCGCCCAAGATCCGCTGGATTCTCTTAAAAAAAATTAAAATGCAATATTTTTTAAAATGTATTTAAAAAGAATTAAAGATAAAAAACTTGCTTAATATAAAAATCAATTTAAATTTTTGTTAATTTTTCCTAAATTGCTCAGTTTATTTTAATTAAGCATTTGACAGACTATGGGGGTCACGAGAACTTTTAATCGATAACAAAAAATCATCTCAAAGAAGTCTTAACAAAATTTTAAAATCTTAGCCATCTTAATGGAAATAGTTTAACTGTGTTAGTTTTTAGCACAAATAACAAATGAAATTTCTCCGGCAAACCAGAAAAATCACTTCCTGCCATTTAGTATAAAAGGTTGGCAAATAATAAAGGCATCAAATTTTACTGGTGCGTGCAAATGCGAAAAAATGCTTAGTAGCAAGAACATTAAGAGGGATGATAAGAATGTGTTTTTGACTTTTAGTGAGTTTTATGTTCAATTCAAATGACATGCTAACAGCTTTCAAAATAATTGCTTTTGTTGGAAAAAAATTATATTCGAGCAATACGCCACATGTGTCTAAAACAATTTTTAATTTTTGTTTCTGAGAATCTTTCATTATTTTTATTTAAATATTAAAATTAATTTATTTATTTTAAGCTCGATGTTCCGCTGCGATGTTTGAAATTAATTTAAAATGTGTCAATGTATTTTTATACCTTTCACCACAAAAGTGAAAAAAGGGTAAAACAAATTTTGTCATTCCGTTTGTAGTTTCTACAATATCCATTTCCGACCGCATAAAAAAAATATATTCTGACTTCTTATGCATAGCGAAGCCGATTAAGCGATGTCTGTCTTTCCGTCGGCGTTAGTGTTGAAGTCAAGTTTGTCGAGGCACTAGATCAGACGTAGTGTTAAAAGAGTCGGTCCATGTCCTTCGAAGCCCATATTTTCCAAAATTTTTGAAATACCAATATAGGTATCACTTTAAAAATTTTGAAGAGATATTTAAGGAAATACTAAAGCTTTTTGAAAATGCTTAAACCATTAATAGCAAATGGCATTATGTAGTTTTTTTTTTTTTTAATTTTTTAGTTCTCTGTCATCTCTTGATTTGTTTTTTTGATTGGAGTTACTTCAGTAAACTAGATTTAGATAAATGGTGAAAGGTATATAAGATTTGTCATAGCCGAATACAGCATTCTTATTTGTTTTTATTAATGTTTGTAAGGTTGTCAGAAAATAGGAGCAAATAACAATGACAACTAACAGTATGAGACAAAGTAAGTACATTTTTTTTACGAATGCGTTAGGAAATAAAATGTTAAAATGTTGTTGTGTTGATTTATGAAACTAATTTTTCTAATCTATTTGTTTCCAAACTAAGTTGGTAAGTATTTTAACACGAACTTAAATTATAACTCCTTAATATAACATCTATAATTTCCAGTACTTCTCGTAAACGTTCGGACTTTGTACATATATAATTTCTGCAGCGAGTATACTCGCGTGTAACTGACTTAAATTAACAAGGTCTAACTTAATGAAGACTTTTAATTTAACATCTTAATCCAAATTAATATGCTGACATCAAACAAAATTAATTGAAATCATTACATGATTTTATTTATTTACTGATATTCTCATTAATATTGTTACGTTTTTCTCTTTGATAATCGTAAGGGTTGTGAATATTTAATATTTCCTAGACTTGGCATACCTTCTTTGTCTGATTTTTGAAAGTTATGCTCGGCATCGTCAATATTACAAAATGGTATTTTAGTCTGCATGTTTGTGTTCAAAATAGATCGAGTTATAAGCATTTTAAAATTATGTTTTTGAATTATGGATACCCTGGTTCAGCTTATTCAAAAGATTGAAATACTCTGGAGAATATTTTAAGATTAGATCTTTTCAGTTTAAAAAATTCTAAAATTATTGAATTTTTGTTTGCTTTAGCACGTCATATTTTCAAAAATTCGAATTAAAATAAGACACAGGAATATTGAATTAAGTTAATAATAAATAAATAAATATATAATATTTTTATCCCGATTAAACTATCGAATCACCCATATTGATTATCTCGATGCCTAAGTAAGCGGTAGCGAAGAAATTTAAGAAATTATTCATAAATATTTTTAATAAACTAAAGATTTTTGTTCAAATAATAAAGTAAAGATAAAATTCAAAGTTTAAGCAAAAACAACAATAACCAACAATGATTTAATTTTTTTTAATCCACTGCGTACGGCTAACTCTTTTTCGGCTCTTTTATACAGTTAAAAGATGTTTAAAAATAAAAAATTACAACTTGAATTTGAACTTTTCTTTTATAAGTTGTACTTTCCGATTTTATAAAATAGAAATTAATCATTTGCAGAAGTTATACAGATATTCGGAACTTTCAAAAAACACCCTTTTTAATCAAAATATTTTTGATTTAACTCAGCCACTTGTGAAGGGCTGAGCCGATTGATCCAAAATTTATGAGAGAGTTTTTAAGCTCAAGTTTTAAAGCCGGGTACCGTCTACTTTCTAGGGATGGCGCTATGTGGTCTCAAATTTAGGTACCTCGCAAATGTAGGTTTTTCACATGGCTGGCATTTTTTAAATTTTTGTCTGATTCTTAAAGGTCTTCCTAACACATATAAAATCTTGCTTTAATGTGCAAATTGTGTTTGAAAATGATCGAGTTAAAAGCATTTTTTTTATAAAATTTTAAATGTTTTGATACTCCAGTTTTTTCGAAATATTAAGTGCAGTTTTCAGCAATAGTTTTTGTCGTAGTTAGCGATCAAATTTGAAAATATTGTGAAAAAAATTCAAGATTTTATATTCCTTGACTAAAAAACTCGATGATTTTCAATTAAAACAAACTAATAATTATTTTTTTGTTGACATAAAATAATTTCTTGGCGAAATAACAAGAAAAATTATATTTTTGTGTGAGCAAACTATATGTGCGTACGTTTATCATCTATCTTGATTATCCTTTGACTTTGGCCTATATGTTCAAAAACACAAAATATTGTGATTCTGGCACGTTGTGCACTACCAGAATAATAGATTTTCAACTTTTGAATCGCCTAAAAATCTTTAAACAATAAAATATGTTTTCTCTATCATCCGATATCAGTTGTTTTTGGCAAAAACAGATTTTTGTGTTGGCCAAAATAAAACACAATTTTAAATTACACACATTGACATTTTTGTTAAAATTTATAAAATATCAATAATATCCAAAGTAAGTATTTTGCAAGTTAAGGTACTTAAAATTTATGTAGTTTACCAACAAAGATTATATTATATGTATAAAACATATCAATGTGGAAATTCAAAATTTAAAATTTTTGTAAAACGCGGATTTTGTCGTACACATGAAACTTAGAGACGCTTAGTAGTTTTTATCGCTTTAGTGGCACATTACTTCACGACTAGGAATTACATATCCTTTACCAGATATTTCAATACCATGAAGAAACAATAAAGTGATTTTTCGATTTGTGATTGTTCGAAATGCTTGCAGCGGATACATCTTTGAAAGCAACTTACTTTTTTCATTTTGTCATTTACCTTAAAAATGCCTTTTAATATTACCCTTCGTCCTCCGTTTTTCTCTAACCAGAACTTAAAGAAACTACATATTTATTGAGGACTAACTTTTCTGTCTAGACAATAAAAATATTTACACTTTACTTTATTCACTTATATTTATTCATCTATTTATTTTAAATACTGTAATTGTATGCTTTTCATTTAAATAGAAAAAATAATCACTGATATTGAATTGTAATGGCTTCATTAGTATTTTTCCATTTTAGTAAAAAATAAAAAAATAAAAAATAAAAATGATTGTCTTAAAACTGTTTATTGTAAATTTAAGCGAGTGTTAGTTTGTATGTACATTAATTTGATGGCGATATCCAAAAATATTGCAACTTTAAATAATAACTTTTAAATATTTTTCTTTACAAAGATTTAAGAAAATAAGAATTGTCTTTGATTTGTATGTTTATTATAAATTTCTCTTTGTTTTTACTTTAAGACTACAAAGGTCTTCTTGTTTTTCATAGTAATTTTTTTTAATTTTTTACTGGAAAAAAACTGAATTTAGAATAAATCATTTCGTTTCTTTTAGTTTTCGAAAACATTCACAAGTTTTGTAAATCTACCAGTGAAGATAAAGGATGAACAATATAATTCTGGTCAACACTTTAAATAGACCATAATAATTGTATTTCTATTGCAGTTTTTTATCACAAAATTTTTAAAAGTAAAAATTTTAGTAAACGGGACAAATTCAATGAAGATGTATATGCAAAATGTGTAAATTATTATTGCGAAGATGCTTTATTTAAGTCATACAAATAAAGTTATTCTTTGTTTTTGTAACTAAGAAAGTAAAACAAAATGAACGTCTGCGTCTTTTTATAAAGCAAGAAGTTTCTACAAAACTTTTATCATCTATAAGATCCAATACTTTTCTCTTCTTAGAGCATGGTCCGGTATGAATGGAAAAGTAGGTAAACGGTCATTTACGGCTGTAACGATTTTATTTAATTTTAAGACATAGATTATTATATAGAAGGTATAATATTCTCTGTTTATATTGTTAAAGAAGAGTCTCGGACAGGACAAAAGCGCAACTTTATGCATCTTTACCGATTTAAACTATGGCATTATTCGCTAACATTATTGATTCACATATTAAAATATTCGGTACTTTGCAACCATAGACTTTATTACCTGAGGTCAACAAAGACAGCGGCCATTCTTAACTTAATTAATCACTATGACCTGTGTTTATTGAATAACTTACTTGTAACCCTGACTTGAAACTCTTGTTGGAAAACAAAATTACAGAATAAAATTCTTTTAAAAATTAGTTAGTATAAAATAAACAACCATACAATACAAATTACAAGTGAAAAGCTTTTGTTAAGGAAAAACTCTGTTTAAATAACAGAACGGTAGTGTCAACTTGTTTATCTATGCACTTTTGCTCACAGACTTGATATATTGAACCTCTTCTGAAATTATTAGTATATTATCTTCCAAATTACTCTTTATGTTTCAAAATATCGTTTCTCTTGTGTTCAGAGTAGAAGCCGTTAGCAAACAAGATAGTCCTAAAATTAGACCCAGCCAACTCCGGTGCAATAAGCTAATAAAAAAATAAGAATTCTGTTGCTATAGTTATTGTACCATTTTCCTTTTCTGAAGTAACGAAATATTTATTTACAGCAAAATGTTCCTGCAGCATATTGAAAAATAAAATAAGTTGCATATATTCCCTGCGTATTTTTAACTATCAGCAAAAAATTTTGCAAACTGTAATCAGTAAAAGATTTTTTGCGAATTTTAATGAATATCATGTAAGTCTGTATGCAATGGGTTTATATATACGTTGGGATGTTATAATATTTATATAATTAATATTTGGTACACCTTAAACGCGACTTATAAAGGAATATATGAGATTGTAGTTCCGCTTAGTTTTCTTGCAATGCTCATTTTATTTTTTGATACACAATGTATATCTTTGATTCATGAAGGAAGTTAATATCTGAGGGGACTTTCTGACAACTGTGAAAGTTTAAGTATACCAAACTATCAGATATAGCTCCTGGGATTTAGTTATGAAAAATCAGCAAAAACGACCAAATGTTTTTGCAATCCATTAAAATAAATTTGAACTTGTGTTGTTTAATCTCATATTTATTTACTGATTGTAATTATTAATATTCTTATAAATTATAATATTATTATGGCCTTTTTGTATTTATGACTTAAAGAAGGGTGTTCTTAGTGCTTAAATTTGTTTGCATAAACAATGCTTGCAAAAAACGATAAATTATGAAAATATAATAAAATATAAAACCAGATATAAGGTCTGTGAGCAAAAAAAGTATATAGAGACAAAACATGTTATTATCAATTACACAGTGAAACAACCATAATGGGAGTGGGTTGAGACAAACTGCAAGTCAAAGTGGAATTTATCCATATCAAAACCCTCAAAGGTTTTTCCAGCTCAGTACGAGATGTTTTTTACACGTATTTTAATTCGTTGATTTTGGAGCGCTGTCTAACAAGGAAATATCACTGAAAATTATTGATATCTTACTGTTTTTAGGGTCAAGATTTATTTTCAATAGTTATTATTACCTAAAACTGACGCTAGGTGACACTGTCATACAAATGGTTATATTTCTTGCTTCACTGCTTTAGACATAATAAAGGAGTTTTTAACAAGAACTTTGTTTTGCAATGGTGGCAACACCAACAGCATGATAGTTTTGACAATGAGATAGTAAAACTCAGTAACACACAACTTTAAAACAAGACCATAAATTATTTTACCGCACAAGGAAGGCCCGTAGGGTAACAATAACCTGCTTATAATCTTAAAGTGGTTATCTTTTCTAATTTTTTTCTTTTGCTTTTTTCGATCGAAACTGCAAGGGATTTCGGTAGATGTCCAGTGCGCGATAGGAAATAAAGAATCAATACAAGTAGCAAAGGTCTAATGACTATGTTGCTTTAAATATCTCCCATACCATTACAGAAGGAAAGGGATCCTTGACGGCACCTAGTAAGCGAAGAACAAATCTGCAAGGTTTTAAAAAAACAACCTGAGCGCAATAATGAAAAATCGCCATTGTATAACAGAAATACTTCATTACAGATCTAAATTTTAAAAGGATTATATATTTGCTTTGATAATCTAAATTTGACAAGAAAATTCAATATTTTTAGCCATATTCCTGCAATATAATTTGAATAAATTTTCTTTAATGCAATAATTTATTTAATTTTTGTTTTGCTTAAACGTAAAAAGGTATAAAAAAACTCTAATTAACTTCTGGTTATGACCCTCATTCGTATTTTTGAAACGCTTGTATAACAAGAAAAGCTATTTTTGGCAGTACAAAAGTTAATGCGCCAAATCGAGTAGGACATGATAGTGTGATTAGTAAAAAGAAAAATGTAAAAGAAAAGGAAATCGGCCTTATTTAAAAGGACATGTATAAGATTATAAATTTATAATGTTTAGTTATCCAATAGATCCAAACAAAGAAAATTTGTGCTTGGAGGCATTTTGAAACGGACACATTTTTTAATTGACCATGACTTATGGAAATTGCGACGTAAAAAACGCAAAGCAGTCATTCATATGCCAAAAGAATTTAACAAAATAAAAAAAAAAAACGATGTTATTTCTCTTACATCAACTAAAAACACATTAAAAATTAATGAGCTAAAAATATAAAAAAAATTTAATCTTTACGTTTAACTGACTTTGATTTTAAAGTAAATGATGGAAATATGAAAAAAATTCACGGCAAGTGCCGACTAAGGCCCAGGCCATGCACTACTACTACTAAGCCACTTGCCGCTCAAACTCGCTGCTCAGCCGCTCACCGCTTTGCCGCTCATTGCGTGGCCTCGGCCTAAGAAATGTTGTTTCAAACGTAAAAAAAAACTTTTTAGCGTATTTTTATGTATTGAAAATTGGTGTAATGGTCTCCAAATCCACAAAAACTACATTTATTTAAAAGTTTTGATAATAAAAATAGGAACTTATAATCATGCGCTTAAAAATTTGCAGTTATGAATAAATCCTTTAATGGCGCCATTTTTATTACTGCATTGGCAAGTTAAATAATAACAAAATTGTTTTTTCACAAACATGTTGCCGTCAAACTAATGCAATATTACTTAACAACATTTAATTAAATTAAGCCGAATCATTCGAATTGTTAGATTTGTTGAGCTTTTATCTGAAAATATGACAAGAAATTATTTCATTTTTTGTTGACAAAATAAAATGAACAGTTGTGAGAGAAAAAATGTCAATTTTCTTAGAAATCAGATTTTTTGACAAATATGTATGTATGTATACATATGTATTTAAAGCAATTTCTTTTGTGTTTCTTGTTTAGTTGCTGTCTCGGTAATTTATAGAAAACGCAAAATAGAATTTTAGACCATCTTTCACTATCCTAAGGTTCGTTGCCCTTTCGGTTTTATTGGACTCTTTTGGAACAATTTTGCTCCTCCTGTGGTGCATTGGGATTCACTTCTACTTTTTGTGATTTCTTCTATTTATTATAACATTATAATGCAAGGTTAATTTCTAGGGGAATCCACTTATATTGTGGATTAATGGTATACAGAGTTCAATTTTGAATATTTAGTTTTTAATTTTTTTTTAAAAGATACAAAAAATTAAAATTACACATGAAATAACAGCCCTTCAAATTATATCACATTTTGGTTTCATATAATCCTAGAAACAGATACATAATAATGTTTTCATAGAATGAACAGAGTACTACTTCTGCAACATCTTTATGAGAATTTCACGTTATGTTATATTTATTTGTATTTTGGCAACATTTTACTCAAATTTTTGAACAGAGCACCAATTTTACCATGTGAATTAGTATGAATAGATGTTATTTCCAGTAAACTGTTTAAGAACAAAACTTTAGGTTACTTATTAATAAGCGCTTTTTTTAATTATTTCTTAAAAATTTGTAAAAATGATAAGTAAACATTCTCTTTTTTATACGCTGTAACGATATGCAATTCCTGTTTTTGATTATTGACTACTTCATAATGGAGTATGAATTATCTCTATACCTCATATAGTCTTCCGCCACCAATCAGTGCCATGCTATAGATTTATTCTTACACACCGATTAGCTTCTCATACTTAAATATGTTGTATTATAAGTATGTAGTTTAAAAATCACTAATGATTTCAAGCTATTATTATGAGATAAAACATTTTTATCCTCTTATTACAAGCAGGAGTGTCATTGTTTTTAAATAATACAGTTACTTAAAAGCTTACAAATTTTTCTTGATGATGAAGGTCACTCTCAGGTGTGGAGTCGTAGGCACAAATGTGCTTAAATTAAATGATAGCGTTAAAATAAATTTATTATACATCGTTATTAAAGTAAACTTTCAATGTGGCAATGTATTACATATTTGTTTTTCTACGGCAAATAGTTACGCATTTTTTATCGTTGTTTAGAAGAAATAAGGAAATTTTCCAGTGGAAACGTGCGGCGATTTAGACTCACGTTGATAAACCGCTTCTGAATTATTTTCGCACCCAAATTATATTAAAAGGAACAGTATAATTATTGCACTTATAATCTGAAAATATTATTGCACGTAAATTATACTAAAACTACTGCTGCCAGCAGTACGGACATTTAAAAATAAATACATACATATCTAGATGCATGCATTTATATATTTAATCATGCAAAAATAAATGTATAAAATCAGTCTTGGTCAGGTACGCTTAGATTCTTCATTATTATCTATCAAAATTGTTAAATAAAGACAATTATAGAACTTATTTTAAACATAATGTTGCATAAGACATGTTTTTTGGTAAAAATTAACATTATGTCTAATAAACATTTAAGTGACGATGTGCTTAGTAACATTGTTGTACTTTGCTAGTCAACATTGTTGAATTGGTGTTCATGTTTTATATTTGTGTTGGTCATTATCATTAACATTGCAGATGGCTCTTGTAATTTCTTTATTTTGTTTTTCCTCTTTATTGCCAGAGCTTTCACTAACACATTGTACACTCTGTTAAACATTGTTTTATTCAGTTGTTTGCCAACATTCTTTTTTAGCCGTAGTACTATAAGTATAAGAGAATTAAAAGTAATTAATAAAAAAAAAGCTACAAAGTATTGCCGACTAATTTAAGTGACACGCGTTTTTTGACTTGACGAATTATGAATAAACGACCGAACCGGTCACACAGCCAAATGTGTTTTCAATCTGACGCAATAGAATACATATGTTATTAGTCTGTTTTCATTTGTCTGCATTAAGTATATTCACATTTATCAGCTAAATTACGGTACTCTAAACAGAAAAACAAATGACTTGTTTTCATTCTGAAAGTTCCCACAAATAATTTAATTAATTTCATATTTTTGTTAATTTAATGTAGTTTTAAAATTTTTTGTTTTTTGCTTTGACCTTAAAATATATTACGACTGTGGTTGAGAAAAGTTTGAAATGAATATAATAAAAACATAATTTAAATGAAACACTCGAAAATTAAATGTTATTAAAATAAATATAATCAAAATGACATCAAGAATATATAGAAAATTTATTATTTTAATCAACATAGTTAAGAGGTATTATTACTATTTTTTAAGATCAATTATCTGAGCATCTCAGTATAATTACATTGTATTAGTAAAAAAAAATTTGTAAAAGATATTATATATATTATAGATATATATTTCCATCTACAAGAAAAAAACTTTATTATTAAAGCGATTAAAAAATTCAAAAGTGCTAAGATTTTATACATTTTAAATGCTTTGATACATACAAATCTAAATAAGCTGAATAAGAATTAACAAGTGTTTTCTTTTTAGTCAAACAACTTTCACATATAACCAAACTAAATAATGTATAATCCATATCTACACGTGTTTGTGTTTTTATTTAAGATCATTAATTTAATTTTTTAAATTTTTTACAAACATAACATGATAAATGAGGTCAAATTAAAAATATTAAAAATAAAAAAGAATAATGAAAATCACCAAAAAATTATTGAAAATAGAAAAATATTCAACTGAGAGTGTTATATTCGTCTATACCGAATATATGTAAATTCTACATAGTTTAGTTATGTAACTCCAATCAAAAAACAAATGTTGAAGTGACAGAGCATCAACAAATTAACATAAAAATGTCATCCACTCTTATTGGGATAAAAATTTTAGTATTTTCTGAGCTTTTAAATAATACGTATATTGAGGCACAATCGTACTTTTCTATGAAAAGTTCCGAGACCCATAATTCGGAAAATATGGTAGCGCCAATTTCTTCACTTGATCTTTCTTATTTTTTAATTGTCTATCGCCACAAATGTTTATTTTTTTGATTGGAGTTACTTCATTGTTTCAAATTTGTAAAGTGTATAAATATATAATTTTAATATTTATGTATGAACATTTTACAAAACATTAGGATAAAATAACGTTGACATATACATAAAATTATATCATTCCGATTGTTTTTTATGCCCTGTAACGTGAATTATTATATAAATTTTGTCTTCTATAAAATTCATAAACAATGGTTAAAAAATAGAATAGCAATTAAGATATAATTTGAAGAAGATAACTTTGAGTGTGAACGTAAATTTACGTATTAGAATTATTAAAGTGGTATAAAATAATGTTAGTAATCTAGGATTAATAAAGAAATATTTTATTATGGAAAGTTAACTAATATCCAGGGCAGAACAAGACAGTTAATTTTTTTCTTAAAATATCATAAAATTCAATAAAATTAATTTTTGTAGGCGGTGTTACTAGTACATAGAAAATATTAAAAAGGGGTACACATTTGTTCTAGACTGGAAACAGGCTTTAAATATATCTTCAAAAGACTAATAAATGGAGCTTAATATTGCGTTTTGTTTAATGTTAATTAGTGAATTAATTAAAACTATTAAAGTCCAAGTTATTGCGTTGAAGCACACACAAAAAGATTCATTATGACAAACGAATTCAATGTGTGTATGGTTTGAATTCATTTAAACAACTGAATTAATATGGCCTCGTAATAGCCTTTTTTTACACTGACGTAAATTTTTTAGGATGATTGGTGTTAAAAATTTAAAACATCATTAGTGTAAAGTAAAAAAACTTATTTAATTTATTTGTAAATTTATTTATTTATATGTTTTACGCGTAGAGCTTGATTCAATGGAATCTCTGACTTTATTCTGATTCCTAATTATTAAACTTAAACTATCTTAGCATAAACGGCGAGCCGTCAGTTATTGTAACCCGACGCCGCCTTTTGTTCAAGCATACATTGGCAGCACATTGGAATGTTTGGCAGAATGCTTAATCGGCAGTTCTCACCAATATGCTGTCTGAGTATGTCGATCTTAAATACCCAACACCCTACCTACAGAAAGCTGGTAGTGGTCGCTTTATGAAAACACCGTGTTGGTAAGGGTAGATAGTCAAACACACTACACCTCCCCTTTTGGGAGAATAATCAACATACGAAATTTATTTTTCTACAACAAATATATGCTTGAACAATAAAAGCTTTATAAATGTAGTTTTTTTAAATTAATTAATAATTTTAATTTCCCCTCATCCCTTTTGTGGAAAGTTTATTATATACTATATAATTATTATAAGATTATTACTATAAAATTTTATACTTAATTGCTATTCATTTTTTTTTAATTTTTACATCAAAAAAAATTTTTTATATAATATATACCTTTATATATATATATATTTTGTGTTTGTATATTATTTTTTTTATTTTATGTGTCCCCTCCCTTCTTTGGGGGGAGGGGAGGGGGAGCGGGGAAGCTAATTTCATGCCTATACTATTTATAGCTGAAATTAACACTAATAAAATATTTACAAATCACCAATCACTGGCATTTTGTTTTATCATAATTAAAACAAAGGATTTTCCTCTTCACAAACATTTTGCTATAATTTTCTACTTTTGTCCATTAATTGTCTAAAAGTTTATACCAAACTTTCTTCAACACATTAAGGATGTGGTCAACCTTTGATGGCAATGAAGCGAGAGAGCGGAAAGAGAAGGCAAAAAAATTCGTTTTTTTTTTTAATGGTCGGAAAAGTAACCCTTTTAAGAATTGGGAGTGGTGAGTCTTTTTACTCTGTTTTTATGAACAACGACTCGTTCCCCATTGTCGACTAGGATTTCAAAATTATTGTTGGCGTGTACTCCTATGACTTTATATGGTCCCTTATATAATGGATCTAACTTATGTCCGGTTTCGTTTGTCATCAGCACCAAATCGTTTGGAGCTATCTGTACAGGGTTTGCAGTATCGCTAGAGTTCTGATGCTGTTTTAGTTTGGCGTTTTCGATTATGCTAGGGGCTCAACGATGCGCAACTTGGAGTCTGAATTTTACCTCCTTTTCATATGAGTCTATATTGTACAATGGAGCTTTGCCCTTTTCCTTATTGAAGTCCAGAATGGGAGGTATTTTTCCAAAGACTAATTCGAATGGACAATATTTATGTGCTGTTGAGGGAGTTGTGTTGTAGCAATAAACACAGAAATTTAACCATTCATCCCAGTCTGATTTATCTTCAGATATATAGGATCGTAGGTATTCGTTAAATGTTCTGTGTGATCGCTCAACAGTGCCCACCGTTTCATGATGGTATGGAGTCGAGTTTAATTTTTCGATTTTCATTAAGACACAAAGCTCCTGTAAAATTTGATCTATGTATTCCGTGCCCATTTCTGTGACAATCTTTTTTATAGGGCCATACACCAATATGAAACCTTCCATGATTGCCTTCGCCACATTTCTTGCAGACTTATTATTTATGGGTACTGCTATTAAGTACTTGGTTAAGTCGAACATTGATGTTACTGCATATTCATGTTGAGAATGGGACCGTGGTAAGGGTCCAAAAGTGTCTAAAATGACAATCTCAAATGGTTTAACTGGTGTTGGTGTTACGACAAAAGGTTCTTTTCCTTTAATGGTTGGCTTATTTTGCTGGCATGCTTTGTATTGCTTGACATATTTAGTGATGTCTCTAGTCATGCCTTTCCAATAATATAGAAGATTGATTTCCTTAATCATGCGGGTTATACCGTTGTGACCTCTATATATGGGGTCATTATGATATTGTTGCATGATTTTCAATTTGCCCCTCAGTGGTTTTTATTTTCTTCAATTTGGGTATGAGCAGCAAGGTCAATCTTTTTAAATTAAATTAGATTCACTTTTTGTGAAGGACTTTGAGGCAAATGCAATGGGCATTTGTATACCCTTCGTTTCTTGGCTCAGAACAGCTCCGCAGGCATGTTTGCTCGCATCCGTTGTTATGCAGAATTCTTTTGTAAAATCGGGGTATTGTAAAATATGTGCACTCAATAGTTGGGTTTTAAAGTAATTGAATGATTTTTTACATTCAGGAGTCCATTCAAATTTTATGTTTTTTCTAGATAGTCTAGTTATATGACGGGAATATTCTGCGAAGTAAGGAATAGATGTCCTATAATAATTACAGAATGCTATAAAGCGTTTAGCTTCGTCTTCAGATTTTTGGTGTGGAATAATTTTTAATTATCAAAAATTTTTCATCATCCGGTAAAAAAAACTCTTATTTGTACATTTGTGACCCAAAAATGTCATTTCCTGACGAAAGAAAAGACGCCTGTCAGGGTGTAGTTTTAGATTATATTTTCTGCATAAATTCAACACGTCCTTGAGATTTTCTATCATATGGCCTGCAGAACATCCGATGACAATTAAGTCATCCATATACACAAAAGCTTGGATCGGAGATAATCCAGAAAATGCTAATGTCATCATTCTTTGGAATGAGTTAGGTGCTACTTTCAGTCCATAAGGTAAAATCTTAAATCGGAAGGAACCGGTGTCGGCTGAAAAAGATGTGATATTTCTTGATTCTTCTTCCAGTTCTTTTTGGTGAAAGCCAGAAATCAGGTCTAGGCATGAAAAATATTTTGCCCTACCTAATTTGTCTATTATGTCGTCAATCCGAGGTAGAGCAAATTTATCAGCTATTAAATTTTTATTTACCCTCTATAATCAACTACTAATCTCTACTACTAATTGGCTGTTATATCTACTAATTTTTAAAACTGCTTATTTATTTCTTCCTTTTGGGAATGTGGTATTCTATAGTTTTTTATGTAAGCTGGTTGTTTATCATTAAGGCGCAGTCCTTGTTTGTAGAAACTATTAGTCGTGATTTTATCTAATTCTAATGCAAAAATGTCTAAGAAATCAGAACATAGTTGTATTAGTTCTGGTTTTACGAAATCACGGAAATTTTTGGTTAATTTCTCTAATTTTTCACTGTTGTTCTTTTATTTCTTCTCACCGTTGACATTTGCAACGGTATAGTCACTCAGTTTTTCAACTTCAATTTTCTGACTTTTTATTATGACGTCTTTGTCAGTAATATTTATGATTTTTACCAATGGTTTGGACTTTTTTGTTATGGTGTTTGCAACAAAAACTCCGTGTTGGAGCATCTGTTGTGGAACAAATAAATCTTCTTCATCAGTATCAAAACTGACTGCTCTTATAACCTCAGATCTTGCTGGGAGGAATATTGTGAGTAGTTCTGGACAATCCTTCAGAGTAATATTGTAATCATAAGGTACTTTATTGGTCAAGATCAATAAGTCTTAATCTCCACTAAAGTCCAATATACACTTATACTCCCTAATGAAGTCCATACCTATAATTCCATCTCCATTGATCGGAAAGTTATCCTCAACTACATGAAATTCTCGTTTAATCGAGGTATTTCGTAGTAGTAGTTCGGTTTTCACCTTTCCAATAGTGGTTATTGAACCCTTTCCTATTCCATTGATATTTATTTTCTGATTTTTAATTATGGGATCATGAAGAACTTGACTAATTTTTATAACTGAGATGTCTGCACCAGTGTCCACTAACAGTGTTGAGATTGTGTCGTTCATTGTTGAACGGGATTTAAAATAGCTGTACGACTTGATCTTTATATTGTAAATTTCTATTGACGATCTCGGGGTGTCTGTCCGTTTTCCGAATTATTTTCGTTTGTCATTGTGTTTACACGATTTTGGTGGTTTCTGCCGCGAAAATTTCGGTTATTATTGTTATTATTATTATTATGATCATTATTATTACGATGGTTGTCATTATGATTGGTATTATTTGTATACCATTAGCTTCTGTTGTAACTTCGATTAGAACTCCTGGGATTGTTATATCTACCGTTTAAGGATGTTCAATTTTGTCTGCTTATTGGAGGTCCATTTTGATTTTGACCATATACTAGAATTGAATTTGGCTGACCATAAGTTTCGGTGCAGCTACTAATAAATTTTGACATAACCTCATTTAGATCAGAGAATGTTCCTGATTCCATGATCAGTTTTACTCTGTCATTAGAGGCGTGTTTTATTATTGCCGTCGTTGCCGAGTTTGTTGCGTATTTAGAGGCTACTTGTGCTGGTAATCCGTCCCTGATGTATGACGTTTTAAGCTTTTTTGTGAGATCTTCGATCTTTTTGGCGTAATTATTAGCAGTTTTTCCTAATTGCCTTACATTCATTAGCTTCGCTATAACTACGTCAACGGATTCACCTTTGATAGTTTGTTTTAACTTATTTGTTATCTCTAGAATGGTGGTTTCATTCGTTATCAAATTTCGAGCTGATCCTCGTAATTTTCTTTTTATCAAGTTTATGGATACGTTTTCGTGTTGTCCTTTTATCGTATCCAATAGACATAGTGCATCAAGAAAACTAAGAATGTTCTCTGGAGAAGCGTCGAATTCTGGAATAAGTCTGGACGCTGTGTTCAAAAATTCTACCACAGTTTGTGCCATTTTGGATACGTATTCTGTGTTATCTTGTTTTTGTAACTCAAATTTTATACTCTCGTGTAGAGATTCTGGGATGTCAATGTTTATTGCCTTTTTATGACACACAGCGAGAGTTTTTCCTCTTATGTCTAGAAAGAAAGCTTCCGCTGCCAATTGATGTGCCTTTGTCAATCTGTCGTAACTGCCGTTAAAGAGTACTCTAATTTGTTCTAGAGTATCCGAAGTTACATTTATATGACGTTCTACCATGTCATTCTTATTATCTCTATCAACATTGAGACCTTTATAGGATTTTAAGAATACCTCCCTTAAGTCCCTGGCCTTTTGAAGGATTTGTTCCCATTTCATAAGTAGATGAATGGATGTTTGTTTTTGTTTAAGGATAAAGTATGGGGCTATTAGTTATTACAGGGTAAAATAATTATATTTTACACATATGTAGTAGTGAATAATTTACGTGTGCGTAAATTGGAAGAAATAAGGAAAAATTTGGCTATTATGACTACTACAAATTGAAGCAATAGTTAATGAAATGCCCCATAATCAGTTTGTCACAATAGGCTTTAGATTTTTTCTATGCCATTGATAGATGCCGCTTTTATGTAGTTTTTTCTAAATGACCTTTTGTGTAGTTGATAGGTAGTTACCAACAGTTGCGTGGCCAAAAGAATAATTATTATGGCTAAGTATACCGTGGGGATTTCAACTTTAATGACGATGTCATCCACGACATTGGCATTAGGCTTCTCTATTTTTGACTCAGTTCCACCCATTTTAAATAAAATAATCAAGAACAAAAATCAGTGGTGGAAAGTGGTATTAGAGACGAAAGGAAACTTGTTATTTAAATTGGCATCCAATGTTACATGTATTTTATATTACAATATATACATGTAAGAATGAAAATCCTAATTTAGTAATAATAAATAAGACTTTTTCAAAAGAAATTCAAATTGAGCAGAAAATTGCTCGCAATAAGAGTTGTATGCCCAAACATATGTGGTCAAGTGTAAGTGGCCATTTCTTATTTTGATTAGGCACAAGAAATGGACAAAAGAAAAATAAATTTGGATTTTAAAAAAGATAATGCTTCCTATTAAGCATATTGACTTCTATTTAGAACTCTCCCGTTAATATTTCTTTGACTCTGGAACTAAAAGACCAATTTTCAGAGAGAAAAAAAAATTATTTGGAAAAACGCCCAACGAGATCATAAATTGGTCAAGCCAACTTTGACTAAATATGCTAGAATCTTAATACTATGCAATACTGGAGGGACTCGTATGTATCGCAGTAGTGCAGTTTTAGTAAACAATTAATTAATTTAGTAAACAATTAAAAAACAATTTATAGCCATGTAAGACAATTATTAGAATTCACAGCAAAATAATTTGATTAAGTACATTAAAAGATTTTATTTAAAAAAATTTTTTTTGTTATCTATGAAATTAAAAATATTTATTTATTTTTACAAGAAGTTCGTAGCGTTAGATATTTTGCCATATGTTTTATGATTAAAAAAATTTCATAGTTAAATTATAAATGCAGAAGCCAAAAATAATTTGTTTGCAAAGTTGAATGTTAATTTCAACTGGTTTAGAGATTTCTCTTGTTTCTACAATGTATTTTTTTCATTGTTTGATTTTTAGTTGGTATACTTCAAAATAATCATACAAATAACTAACAAGCAGCCAACTTCACTGTTTGACGTACTATCAGAATTGGATTTTGCAAATGATAAACGTTTACGCCGCGCTATTTAGATTTGTTTCAAACATTTTGCATGAACATGGAAATGATGATATCTTGCGTTTGGGGCGCTAATTTAAATATGACAGTAGGGGTGAACATTATAGTCGCCCTATCAAAGATATAAAAAATTTTCTATTTGGAAAATTTATTTTTTTTTTATTTTTTTTTTATTTTTTACGTTTTATTTCAAGCTTTAAAAATTTACTTTTATTAAAAATTACATTACTCTTAATAAACTTATACGTCCGATTAGTTTATTGAGCCGTGAAATTTAACAAAAACTGTAAATAAATTAATTTTTAAATGCGTTTGGCAGTAATACATTTCTTTACCCAAGAAAATCTTTATTTTCAACTAAATTGTTTTGGTTTTTTTTAGAAAATGAACTTTTAAAAATTTAAGCTATAAACTAAATATTAAATAAAAAAAACTACATAAATATATTTTTACTAATGTTTTTTTTTTGTTTTTTTTTTTTTTTTAATTGAATTTTTTTTTCTTATCATTTGAATTGGGCGAACTTGCCTGTTGTTGTTGTTATTACTGTTGTACCTGTGGCTGCGGTTATTGTTGCTGTTGTTAGAGCTGTTTAATTGGTTGTTGTTGGCTTTATGTTTTGATTGCTGTGAATAACCTTGTGGAGCGTTCTGTGGCCTTTGCTGCGGCTGTTGTCCATGATCGTGTGGTCGTTGTTCATGATGGCATGGTGAACTCTGTTGCTGTTGATAGTTTTGTTTATTTTGTTGTTGTTTTTGGAATCTTGGTGGTGTATTTGAGTTTGAAGATGTGTAACTTGTTGTACTACGCTTATCACTCGACACTGAATTGTTGGAACTTGTTATGTATTGATGTTGTTGTTTTAGTTTAAAAAGTCAAAGTTTATGTCCTGATTTTTTGTTTAATTTTAATTTTTTAGCAATAACACTTATTAGTTAATAGTTAAAGAAACTATTTTTGTAGCTTATCGTATTCAATCTAAAATTTCTTTTTTCAATATTTTAAATTGGAAAGACATTTGGGACTTTTTATTTCTTTTTCCTTGCTTGTCACTAAAGGTTCCAATAGCGTAAATCAACTAAATCATATAAAAGTTAAAATCGTCCACATAGGTGACGTAATTTAACTAATTGAAGTCTATCTTTTGAACCGTTTTAGACAAACGCTTAAAAAAGGCTATAATGTTGATTACTATGACCGTTTAAATAACAGGTATAAAAATTCAAAATTATAAATTAAAATGTGCGCTAATAGTTGATATATATGGCCATATTTTGAATAGTTGTAGACTGACGTATTATTAAGTCCGCTTCAAGAACAAGTATAAAATTTGAAATTTAAAAATTAAATACTACAGGTGTATAGTAGTTGAATGTATATTGCCAAATTGTTTTAGTTGTTTCATTAGTTAAGTGAACACCCTTTGAATTTGTTATTTGTTTTAACAGACCTAGCAGGTTCATTTTGAGTTTGAACTATTTGGCTATAATAATTTAAAAGTTTGGCCATGTACATAAGATTACACCAACTGCAGGAGCATCGTTTAATTGCTAAATTCAAATTTTATACTTGCTGTTGCAGTGGGCAAGGCAATACAATACCGTCTGTCCACAATTGTTTAAAATTATGGCCATATACGTTAAAATAAAAAAAATATGGAGGCATTCTATAATTTATAGTTCTGAATATTTATCTTGTTAATACACTAGATATAGTAATGGACATTCCATCTAATTTTAAAGTGATTGTCTACTCGTATAA